>CM050508.1:59748125-61185000 GCA_027563665.1 Antrozous pallidus | reverse complement strand
AAGATTCAAGTCATCACAGTTCCACAAGTACTGACAAGGAACAAAATTATCATATCATTAAAAATGGACAATCGCTCTGAAAGAAATAGATAGGTCTTGGGTCATTATTTGGAGATGTCAAAGCTGTAAGAATCAGTGAATATTTTATTGTTGCTTCCACAAGTTTTAGTTTTCATATTTGTCTCGTTTGAAATAAGTTAAGTGAGTGTTTATGGTAATGAGAAAGGTTTCATTCTAGTGACCGATACGGAATAGCTTGAAAGAAGCATCATCTACGTCCATCAAAGCACAAGCAGACCAACGCCCAGCTGTGACCTAAGCAAAGTTTCTACACAGAAGACAGTGTGCATACTATATATATATATATATATTTCTTACTATATATATATTTCATACTGTATATATATTTCTTACTATATAAGTGCATATACATGTACCAGTATATATATGTATATAATGAACATGCATGAGTACAAAATATGCACATGTATACATATATATGTGTATGCATCTAGGAAAAGTCATGGTTTTTATTTTTGTATATATATTTTACATATTTATAATTATAAAATAAAATTTATAAAAGGAAAATACCTCTTATTTCTTACTGTATATAATGTAGTTTTATATAATTTATATATGCATATGTGTACATATATATATTTTATTTTCTTATTATATATACTCTTACTTCACACGTATAGTGTAAATATAATAATATGCATAGTATATAGATATATCTATTTTACATCTATAAATAGTAAGAAGATAAATATAATTTATGAATTTTAGTTTATAAATTCTATAAATATATAAACTATGTAAACATAAAAGCTCTCTGACACTTATTATTATACTGTGCCTTTAAACCACCAATGCTAACAGCATAGGTTATCAAAGGGCTTATAGGATTCATCATTTTTGTGAACATTCAAGCTTCTTAAAGATAAGAAAGAATGTTGTATTTGCATTTGCTTTTTACATTGTTCTCTAAAGCTTCTGTAAGCTTTAGAATTGTAAGATAAAAGTGGCTTTACTGTCTTCAGCTAACATAGCTTGAGAACCCTTCATTTGCATGGCCTTTCCACGTCCTTGGGAAGTTCTTTAACAAGATGTATCCTTGTTTTTGTAATATTTGCAAGATATTTTTAATTCCATTTCCTTAAGACTGCTGCCTCACTCCGATTTGAATACTCTGTTGCATATGTTAGACCACTGTAGGCAAGTATAATGGAGCAGCCACAGCATTTCATATCTTTAAATTTGTAGTGTTCTTCTTAAAGAGGAACACATTGCAAAAGTTTTTGTCCCACAAAACCTGGATCTTCTCTTCCCTTTAAAGTAATCTGGCATAGAATATCACTTCCACTCAGAAGGAGGAATCACTTAACTACCTTTGTACATACTATGAAAAATGTGGGCTCAAGTCATCTTTGTAAAGGACTACAGGACTTCAATTATTTTTTTTTGACAATGCAAACAAAAGTTTTCTAATGGAAGTGCCTGCTTGACAGTATTTCCCTAAGGAAAGGAAACTTCCCTATCTAATCCTAATGAAGTTATCAAGTTAATATTTTATAGATAAAAATTTTACTATCTTTCTAAAATTATAAAAATGCTACTAAGGTACAAAGCTGTTTGTTGTAGCTTGAATTATAATCATTGTCTGTTCAAAGTAGTAACATGCCGTGTGTGTGTGTGTGTGTGTGTGTGTGTGTGTGTGTGTGTGTGTTCAATGTCTAGACTAAATATTTTTATCCTCCTAAGCAATTTTAAAATAGTTTATTAAACCAAACAGTATTTAAAAGGCCCTCTTATTTGCAAACACCAAAACTTAGGAAAGGGCAGGCCCTAAAGGAAAAACTTAAGCCACCATGTAGCGCATCTCTTGCCCAGTTCATCCAAGCAATGGTAAGTATAATGAAAGGAGAGTGGATGAAGCCAGGATTTGTAAAAGCCCAGAATATTCCTTAATAAACCTCATACCCAATATTAAGCATCTCTTATTCCCAAACAATATGTCCCTCATGGCATACCCCAGGCAAGTCTTAGAAGATCACATAATTCACTTTCAAAAGGTCTTGAATTTTATCTGGACCCAAATGCAAAAGAACATTTACCTTTTACCATAGTTGCAATCTTTTTCTTTGGGGGAAAATAAAAGATGGTGATTTGTGTCTGAATGAGTACTTTTCTTAAGGGAATTAACAACCATTTCCTTAGGGTTATCCTAGAACCTTAGACTCTCAGATTACATCCTTATAGGTTGTTAAATGAACCATCATTACATTCAAAATGAGATGAAAGAAATTGTGTGAGGATACTAAAAGATTAAAATGGCAAGCTTAGCTATAAATCAAGGACAGTTCCCTTCCTGCCCCAGAGTGGATGAATCCAAAATATATGAGGAAATATTGGGGGTCAATGACATAAAGAAATTCTTATATACAATCCAGACTTGGCTGTATTTATTGATTTTCATTAGAATTGTTTTCTATTGCAAAAGGAACATAACTGCAGATCAGAAAGTTTTGAAACTTGAAAAAGAGAAAAAATTATCAATGTGATTGCACAGAAACACATTTAGTTATCCATTTGTTGCCACATATAATAAGCATTTATTGAGTATTCCATATGTATCAGATATTGTACTATATCCAAGAGACACAAAGATGTTTTTAAGCCCTTCCTTCTAGGAACAAACAGTTTAATTGGGAAGTTGAACACACCACAACTTAAAATATAGTGTCATAATTGCTCAGAGAGATGAATACTCAGTGAATGATTTTGTTTGTACCAGGTTCTGGAAGTAAAAGACTATGCGAGGGCTCATGAAGCCTTCGTTCTGGTGTTGGTGAAAAGGCAAAGCAGGACTGCAAGGAAAGCTGCCATTCTGGATTGTATGACTCAGCAGCCACCATGTGGGCCGCGTGATATGTAAACTTACCTGGGACTGCCATCTTGAAATCACAAAGACCAACCCCTCCCTTTGATTTGCCAATCAAGAGCAAAGGACAGGACAGGTCACATGTATTAGGGATTATTTGCATCCGTAGCCCCAGCCCTCACCCAACCAATTGGAATTGGCCAACTCAGTGGTTTGGGTCTGGCCCCACTTCCCAATGAAATCGCCATGATGTCGGATATCCCTCTCCCCCTTGCTTCCTGCCGTGGTGATGGTGGAGGCAGAGGGCCAAGCCTGGGCTTGAATGAAGGCTCTGTTGCTTTTGCATCGGTATTGGCTCCCTGGTGGTCTCTGGGGATCTTGAAATCTGGGTATAACATTGGCTCTGCCAATAACTAATTATGTGACTTACACATCTTCTTTCTGAGACTGTTTCTTCATCTGCAGAACGAAAGGAATTTGACCAGATGATCTCTCCATTTCCAGGTCTACATTCTTATTTTATGGGAATTTCCCTAATTTTCCCCCTGTTAATTCTCTTATTTATGGATGATAG
The DNA here is from genome assembly GCA_027563665.1 of Antrozous pallidus. Lineage (NCBI taxonomy): Eukaryota > Metazoa > Chordata > Mammalia > Chiroptera > Vespertilionidae > Antrozous > Antrozous pallidus. The sequence continues at coordinate 61,181,539 of CM050508.1, read as the reverse complement.
TTAGTAACTTATAATGGCATAACCTATTTCCCCTTTAACCAGCCCTTTCTTTCAGATGAGGCCACCTGTGTGTCTTTTTCTCTTGCCCTATATTCTAATGATTATCCCTTTCACTTTTTCCTTCAGTAAAGAAAATGGAGCACTTTAAGCTATTAGTTGTCACTATACCTAAGAAACAGGTAAGAACTTTTTTTCAAGAGAAAACTGCCAAAATCACCTGTTGTTACTACAAAATTATCAGTGCCCTAAAAAAACCCTACAAAACTCAACTCTTAAAATATAAATTTTTAAATACTTTGCTGGAGAATACTGCTTTGCCTTTTAGGAAGAATTACTCTGTGTAAGTGTTAGCCATACCTATGATTATCTACCATCAATAGGAGAATGGACACTTGCTGGTTCCTAGGGGAAAAGGAAAAATAAGCCCAGGACTTTCTTTTCACAGACTCCGTACAGAAGTAGAAATTCCCACTATAAATTGTCTGGTATAAGGGAAAATGTGTCCCTGCCAGAGAAACAGAGAACGGGATAAATTCAGTAGACAACTCTAATTCTCCTTTGCACCAAAAAAAATTGGCTATAGTTTTCTGAGCCCCTGGCCCAATGAAGATTAATGACTGACCTCTCTCTAGCTGGTATGTGATAGGTATCAAGGTAGACTAAAAAAATGCCTAAAACTAAAATATTTGACTATTTCAACTTGTTATCTATTATTCAACTTTCTTCATTAGAAATTAACGTACAGTCATAAATCACAGAATAATTGTTTTTCATTTAGCAAACTTTAGAATAAAGTTGTTTCTCAGGTGAGGATAAAATAATCTTTCCAAAAAAGATCTAGAATAACTTACATAAATGACTAACTATAATATTTAATTGATCCTTATCTCCTATATATATATAATAAGGATCTTATCTTAAACCTCACCTTCCTATCTGAGCAAAATTGGTCAAAAAAAAAAAAAAAGGAGGAAGGAGGAAGACTAATTATAGTTTTATCTTCCTGTAATTGAAGCAGGATATTTTGCTACATTTAGTCCATAGATAGAAATCAGAATGGTGTCTGTGCCTCACTCAACCCCATTTAATGGTACCTGAGCTAATCTTGTAAGCAAAGCAGGAAACTCTCTTCATAAAGGTCCTGAGGCATTTGGGATGACCATAACGTTGCTTCTGGGCCCATGTCAAAGCTTGTCATGGAGTAAAGACCTGCACATTCTTCTCACTGCAGTGAAAAACATAGTAGAGCTCTGCAAATTGAGGACTCCAGTATTACAACCTCACTATGAAGCACAGCAGTGAGAGAGACCTCAGTGTCTAACATGTGTAGGCACTTTGACAATATTCTCAGGAGATGGTTCACAGTAACATGAATAAAGAGATATGTAGTATACAACTGGCAGGAATCGATGGGCATAGACAGCATTATAGCTATTAAAGCTAGTGCTACACATATTTGTGAAATATCTAGTTCTCAAGAAATACTTGGGGAAGAGGTATTGCATAGTTCAAGGTGTTTACATACTATATTAGACTGTATTATTTGACTTAAGTAGAGACTTTAGTGTTCAAAAAAAAAAACATAACGGTCTCTCACACTGCCACACTTTGCCCTCAATTCATTCATTCACTCAATAATTATTTACTAAGCAACCACTATATTAGGTACTGTGCTAAGATTATGTTATACTGTGGTAAACAAAATGGACTTTGCTCTTGTCCTTATGAAGTTTATGGTCTAATCAAGGTCACAGATATTAAATAAGCCAATGAATATGTGACTACATCATGATAGATGCTGTAAAGGAAAATGTAGAGCTAGGAAAGAGAATAATGAGGTGTTGAGATATACATTTGTTTGGTTAGTTAAAGAAGAGCTTTCTGAGCAGATGAACATTTAAGGGAGACTTGAAGAGAAAAAGGAAGCCATGATCAAAGACACAATGGTGGGGAAAGGATCGGTGTACCTGAGAACGGAAGTCAGAACAACATAGATGGAATTTAGTAATGGATTTCACCAAATTGTTTTATAACTTGAATAGAAATAGCTTGCACCACTCTCTCAATTTCCTTCAATGTGAAAAGATAGTTATCAGGAAAAATGATAGGATTGCTCACATGCCAGAAGGACTTTATAGATCTCAACTTTTTATTAAAAAGTTGCATTGGAAACAAAAGACAAAGAGTAAATTATTTCATAAACTAGGAGTTGGCATATAGAAGTAAAAACATGGTATATAGAGATGAGACCAAAGGTATTTTTTTCTTCAATCCCATAATTAGGAAATATTGTTTTAAATGCATATGAGATAAAGATATAATTGGTCAAATTTAAAACAGAAGTTCTGCCTTTAAATCTCTTCAAAAGATAAAAGCAAACAAAATATGGTTCAAATATCAATAGAGGAAACAGAGAAAATGGCAAGGAAGCACAGAAAATAGAACTCATAATACAAGATGACAGAAGTAAGACCAAACAGATCAGTAATGACAATGTATGTAAATGTGCTAAACTCCCCAATTAAAAGGCAAAGTCTCTCAGATTAGAGTAGAAAACAGCACTTAACAATATGTTGTTTACAAGAGACAAACTTAAAACAAGATGACGTGGAAAGGTTGTAAATAAAGAATAGGCTAATGTATATCCATGTAATGCAAACAGGAGTGGTGATATCTGTATCAGCCAAAGTAGAATTCAAGATAAAAACCACTAACAACACAAAGAGAGTTATAGTATCTTTATAAAAGAAACAATATAAATGAAGTCATAATCAATATCAAAGATATACACTAAGTAAAAAAGAATCAAAATACAAAGACAAAATCAGTATGGATAGTTCACATCAGCCCATACCAAAGTAGTGTAATAAAAATGAATAAGGATATCTATTAAAATTCATACCTTTCAGATATAAAATACACAGGAACTCCCCTAAACAAGGGAAACACAATAAAAAAACAAACAAATGGAACTACATCAAACTAAAAAGTTTTTGCTCAAGAAGTAACTTACCTCAGGATACGCAGCTATTAGTGGAAGATTCAGGATTTTAGTCCTGACTGACTCTTTTTAAAAAATATATATTTTATTGATTTTTCACAGAAAGGAGAGGGATAAAGAGTCAGAGACACCTATGAGAGAGAAACATTGATCAGCTGCCTCCTACACCCCTCCCTCCACACTGGGGATGTGCCCACAACAAAGGAACTTGTCCTTGGCTAGAATTGAACCTGGGACACTTGAGTCCACAGGCTGAGGCTCTATCCACTGAGTCAAATCGGTCAGGGCCTGACTAACTCTAAACTACTATGCTGCTCAGCAAGAGTCTGGATCACAGGACTCCTCAGAGCCATATAGTCTTCCCTTCTAACTCCTAAGCCCTGGGAGTGATTCTAGAATTTCTGGTTAGTCATGATTTTGCCTCTAGGGTATTTTTTCCTGGGAGTTTTCAATCAAACCTCTACAATTTAGCACCTTGCTCCAATTAAACTAAAGTGGCAGTCATTCTTGTATGTTACCTGTTGTGAGAAGAATTCAAGATCTTTCTCATGAAGTATCTAGCCCCATATCAATGAAGGGATATCACTAGATGGTGGAACTGTTGCCTGACCCACTGGTACTGCCCATCCTAAAGTGGTTGTCTGGCTTCTCATGAAGCTCCTCCCACTTGTTGACTACCATGACTCCCCAAACAGACTGAGATCTTCCAGGTACAATAATGTAAACCAGGATAATCTCCCCATTTTAAGGTCCTTAACACTAACCACATCTGCAAAGTGCTTTTCCATGTAACGTAACTGGAGATTGGAGCATAGACATCTCTGGGCTGCTTGGTACCAGGCCCATTCTCTACATCTGCCATATCAGCTGCACCACATTGCTTCTCCATGTGATTGCACGTTTCCCCACACTAAAGAAATTGTGTGATGTCTTTCCCCACTACTCTACCATTCAGTGTTTGCAGGTTTACTTATCTCCTTAAGCACGGAGAAGACATTTTTATTCATCAATGTGCTTGAGATTGTGATCTTTAAGTAGAACTGTGCAAACAACCATCACGTCCTAATATCAGCCTGGAAATACAAAAAGTTGATCTTTATTTTCAGACTTCCAATTGCTTATCAGACCCTATAATAGACAAAATAAAGACCATAAAAACAAATGTATGGCATTGTTATCTGTGGATAGAAAACCAGGAGAAAAGAAAATCACAGCACAATTTTGTCAGCAAACATTACTCTGAAATTCATTTATGGATTCATTTTTGAGTGCTTACTTTCTTCTTTCACTGCTCAGTCCTATTTCCTTACACAAACCATTAATTTAGAAATATAAATAAGGCTTTGGAAGTCATTCTGAAAGCTTCCAGGAAAAACAGGAAATATTAAAGAAAATTAAAACTAAATCTGCTTAGATAATTACAATAGGCAAATCATGCATTAAGAATGGTAGTACTGCAAAAGGAAATATGAGTCTCAATGCACAGCAACATTTCAGAGAATATATACTAGGTTAGATTTTTGTTACCAACCTTTGCAATTCTATTTCCTACCAGGTTGTCTGGGAACAGAAAATGCTCCCTAAAGTGAATATTTGTCTATGCCTGCAAGATGGTAAGATTTCCCCAACTAATTTTTGTATAAAACACTAGCACTCCATGCTATGTAAATAGAGACTATTTCTCTAAGAAATAAAGCAATGGGGAAATTCAGTGCTTCCCAAATGTACTGAACTACTGTCTTTTTATTTTAATGAAAAAAATGAGCAAAGAGCTATTGGTTATAGGAGGAGATAACACTTTATTGTTTGAACAAGGGAGTGATATGATGAAAGTGGAGTTTATGGTAGATTAATCTAGTAAATGTGTGGGATAGGCATGAAGTGAGAGACTTAATTCAATGAGGCCAGATAGGAGAATATAGAGAATTTTGTAGTTAATATATAAGGGCTTGATTTAGGAGAGAGGGTATAAAAATTAAGTATGCAGTCATGAATCTGAAAGACCCATAACCACAGTGGGCTGTTTCTATCACTAAATCTGGTTTCTCTAGTTTCATTTTTTTAGCTATGTCAGTGCTTGCTCAGCTCTATGTAATCATTTAGAAAACAGAATCTCTCTAGATATAGAGACAGAGATATATAGATAAATATAGATAGGTAGAGGTAGAAATAGATATATATAGGTATAGATATATACGTATAGGTATAGACACAGAGATACACACACACACACACATACACACACACACACACCCTCCAGGTAGATTTTTATCTAACACAAGTAGTAGGTACTCAGGTTTAGGTACTAGTTTTAATAGTAAACATTACTGTTGTGAATGTGTGTGTGTGTGTGTGTGTGTGTGTGTGTGTGTGTGTGTGTGTGCGCGCGCTCCCAATTCCTGGCAGAGCTCCTAAAACCCGTGTCACTTCCTAAGTGGTAATGTTACTAGGAGCATCTTTGAATTAAAAGATTAATTAAAATAATGTACCATGTGGGTCTAATCTAGACTTGAGGTGGCTGATAGGTTGTTTATACCTTCTGTATGACGTGACTACAAATTGGAGGTTCTCATATCCTCTCTTTGGGGGTCATGCATTTGCTAAAATAGCTCACAGAATGCAGAGAAATATATTTACCAGTTTATTAAATAACAGATAATATGACAAAGGTTAAGATGAAGAAATACATAGGGTAAGGTCTAGAATGGCCCTGAGTGCAATCATTTCTGTCCTCATGGAGTTGTGTATGCCACCTCCAGCACATACATGTGTTCACCAAGCCAGAAGCTCTCCAACTTCATACTTTGGAGATTTTTATGGCATCATCAACTTAGTCTCCAGGCCCTTCTCTTTCATGGGACATGGGGAATGGGATGAAAACTTCCAAGTTTCTAATCATAGTGTGGTTTCTCTAGTGACCAGCCCCCATCCTGAAGCTATCCTAAACCCACCAAGAGTCATCTCATTAGAACATAAGACACTCCTATCCCTAAGAAGTTTCCAAGTGTTTTAGGAGCTCTGTGTCAGGTAACAAGGTCAAACAAAACTATTATAAATGGATGCTCCTAGTAACATTACCACTTAGGACCATGATGGCAAACCTATGACACACGTGTCAGCACTGACAGGCATAGCCATTTTTGATTACACGCGACCACATGCGGTCACATACAGAGAAGTATGGGGCCGCATGCCGAGAAGGATGTTTCATTCTCGGCTACTGCACGGCCAGGTGCAGTAGCCGAGGATGAAACATTTGCTGTAGTGTAGTGTACACGTTCTGTGCTGGAGGTCTGTAGGCCAAAAGAAAAGAACTCTGGCACAGAGTGTCTAGTTCTGGGACTTCCGGTTAGGTGATTAGGGGATCTTTGACCTCACTTTCAGCCAGCAGAGCAAGGAACAGCAGAATGCCATGGGGGATGCATCTCTGGGAGCCCTGTGATCGCCATTACCAGCAACCACATAACCATAGCAACCATCATCCAATCTACTGTTCTAGGGTGTTGTGGATTTCTAATTGACCATCATTACTGAGATAAGTGAGGGGGAGGCTAGGAGAGGAGAGGGCCTGTGCTATGGGTGCTGTTTCCTGCCATTAGAAATAGCGGCAGCCATCTTAATTTATATAAAGAACACCATTTTACAGCATAGTGCAGATTCCATTTCAGCACTATTACTGTTGTGCTCCTTATTAACCTCTATTTCTGCTTATTAACCCTGCCCTTTCCTAAAAGACAGTTACATGTGCCATCTTATGCTCAGTTAGGCTAGTTAACCCCTGAATGCCTGCAGGGCTAACAGGCTATCTATAATTCTATCTTCCATCACTGCCCTCTTGATGGAGAACCCAAAAAATAAAAAAAAACAAGGTTAAGTAAAGGAAATGGTAGCAGCAATAGCTGACCATTTTAAGAAACATGGACTGAGAAATATGGCATTTTAGAAAAAATGGCCGATCATTTTACATTCTATGTACTGAAATGGTAGTAAGCAGAATGTGGAATATAAATGACATTTTGAAAATAATCATTCCCAGCTCTTGAAAAAAAAGTGAGGATGAAAGGAAGGAATACATTTCCAAGCAGGTACACCTTTGTAAGAGCCAATCTAATTCCATACTTAAATTTATGCAAGGCTCTACAGATTTAACCTCTGCAAGTCTGAGCATTGCTCACTCCATAGCTCAGCATAGAAAAGCTCTCAGTGAGGGAGAATTTATTAAAGAAACTCTCCTAAGATGTGTACATGATATGCAGAATAAAGATGCAATTATTAAGAGAATATCTGAGTTACCACTCAGTAGAAATATTATAAAAGACCGAATAATGAGACTGAACACAAACACACATCAATTAAAGAGAGACATAAGTAATTGTAAATATTTTTTCGATCTCTCTTGATGAAATTACTGATGTCATATCACATGCTCACTTGGCCATTATTGTTTGATATTATGATGGTCTCCACAATGAGAGAAGAGTTGATAAAGTTAGTATCAGTGCCAACAAGTACATCAGGAAGCAAAATATGTAAGGTTGTTATACAAACATTCTGTGACCTAAGCACTGATATCTCTAAAGTTGTGTTAGTGACAACAGATGGGGCATGGTGGGGAAAAAAGTCGGCTTTGTGAAAATTGTTTACAGAAGTTATTGGACACCCAATTATGCCTTTTCATTGTATTATCCATCAGGAGGTTTTATGTGCCAAGGCAGGATTCACCAACTTAAATGACTTAATGTCAGTTGTTACAAAAATAATTAATTTAATAGCTGCTCGCCCCCTTCATAAGTGAGAATTATCTACACTTTTACTGGAGGTTGATTCTACCTACAGTGGACTACTGATGTATAATAATGTAAGATGGCTGAGCCGAGGCAAAGTTCTTAAGTGCTTTGTGGAACGCTTTGAAGAAATTAAGGTATTTCTTGAGGATAAAGATCTGAGAAACTTTTCTCAGCTCAATGATGATAAGTGGGTCAACAACCTGATATTTTTACAGATCTCTCTGTTCATATTAATGAACTGAACTTAAAGTTACAAGGCTTTGGCAAAAGTATTGACATTATGTTTGGATACATAAAAGCTTTTGAAAGTAAACTTAAAAATTTAAAGCGAGATGTAGAAACTAAAACTTATAAGTATTTTCCTCGAGAAACACAGTATTTTAGAAGGGCAGTGCAGCTCAAAATGAAATGGGAGCCTTGCATATAAAGTACCAGCATGTTTTAGACTCGTTACTGGACCAGTTCAGTGATAGATTTAATCAATCTAGAAGCCTAGAACAGACCATAAAAATAATTAAGTGTCCTGATGTAGTAGTCTACAGTAGTTTGGAATTAAATGGTTTCCAATGGATGCAAATTGATGATTTGGAGATGCAACTTGCAGAATTTCAAGACAGCATCTGGGCTCAGGTGTTTGTTGACTTGAGAGCAAAGCTTGAGAACCTAGAAAGGTGCCACTTGGAGAATCAAGAGGAGTGCCACTATGAACAGGAAATTTGGAGTGCCTAGAACCAATTACCAGACACTTTTAGCACTCTGAAAAACATAGCAATGGCTTTACTCACAATTTTTCCCTCTATGTACTTTTGTGAGACCTTATTCTCAGTGTTAAATAATATCAAAACCAACAAAAGAAACAGGTTGACAGATGAAATTAGTAGCACTTGCTTGGGCTTGAAATATACAAAATACCAACCTTCAATTGAAGCTTTAGTCAATAAAATTCAGCAACAAAAAAGTCACTAATAGGCAGATTAGTTAAAGAATTCCCCTCCCCCTCACTTATCTTAGTTCACAGCTCCCCACACAAGTTAAATAATATCAAGACCAACAAAAGAAACCGACTGACTGATGAACAAAGAAGTCACTAAGCAGGTAAGTTAAATAATTAGTTTTTGGTTTATTAAATACAGTTATATATTACAATTATACATTTTTGTTATTTAAACTATAAATATTGCAAAATTATGTGTTTTTTCTCAAAGTGACACACCACCCAAGTTATGCTTTTTTTGGCAAATTTTGACACACCAAGCTCAAAAGGTTGCTGATCACTGACTTAGGAAGTTACAAGGGTTTTAGAAGTTCTGCCAGGAACTGGGGGCAGACACACACACACACACACACACACACACTCACACACACTCACAATAGTGAATAGTTATAAGGAAGAGCATTGCAGAGGAAACATTAAGAGAGAGGGGAATGGAGGGTAACTATAGATAAAACACTGGGGGAGGAGTTAACTTTAGACTGAAAGAGACACACCATTTTCATTCTAGCAGAAATCAACAAGGCAAGTATGAGTTCAGATTCAACTAAGTTAACTAACACAGAAAGTTGGAGGCATTCTCAACAATTCAGAAGCGTAAATATTCCACTGAGTGTGAACCAATAAAAGAATGAGGGTCGATTGATCTCTACCCAATGATAACATATCATGAATTTGATAGTGGCACAAGCTGAGTAATTGTGTTATAAGTTTCTAGGAGCACTTACAATAGTGAAGAAGGCAATTCATTGTATTAATCCATGGTACAAGTTTTGACTGTTAATTCAGAAGGAATAGCAAAAGAGTCACTGCTGGCAAAAATGAGAAAATATTAATTAAAATAATGTAGCAGAGTCTAATCTAGACTTGAGAAGGCTGATAGGTTGTTTTAAGAGGCTGGACAGTAACTAAACTGTGTAAAATAATTGAGTGAAAAATCTGGAAGCATAAGAAGTAATAAGAGAATCAGTTATTTGAATTTGAAACTTTCTAAGGTGAAGCAGCTCTGGTCAAGAATATTATCTGGAAATATTTCTTAAAGCAGTTTCAAGCTCTCAAATTCCATAGGGACAGTGATATAGTCAAGAACTAAAAAGTTGGTGTATCTTGGGTCAAAAAGAGAACATTTTTGTATCAAATTTAGAGATGCAAATAAGTGATCTCTCTTGATAGTTTGGTTGTTTCCCTTCCCTGATAATTTCATGGGACTGAACAACTGTGATAATCTATTCTAAAACCTTGCACCTAATAACTAATTTAATTATGCTAGTTCTACAAAGCATGCAAAATATTCAGAAAATTCTGAATGTTTGTCTTACAATTTAATATTTATTTCAAATAGAAAAGTGAACTCATTTTTCTGTTTGTGTGATGCATATAAAACTTGTATTAATAAAGTGTCATAATGGGGACCTTTTATCTCGTCAGATTCATTTCTCATCTTTCCCTATTCATCTTTAAATAATAAAAAACACTATTTCAGGTTCTCCTGACAACTGGTTTCTATTTAATAGGTTCGATTTATGGAAGGCAGTGGTGGATGATTGGAAGGCAGAAGGACAAGCCTGGGTGTTGCTTCTTCTCCCCCCCCCCCCGCCTTTATTGATTTTTAGAGAGAGAGAGAGAAAGGAATGAAGAGGGATAGAGAGATAGAAACATGAGTTAGAGAGAAATATCATCATGGATTGGCTGCCTCCTGCACACCCCTTATTGAGATCAAGCCTACAACCTGGGCATGTGCCCTGACCGGAATCTAACCAATAACATCTTGGTTCCAGTGTCAACGCTCAACTGCTGAGCCACACCAGCCTGGCTGCTGCTTCTTCTTTATCTTCATCTCCCTCTCCCTTTCCCCTACTTCTTTCTGCTATGATGGTATCCCCAGAAGAGGACCCTTTTCTTCTCTGGGTCCAGGTCCTGCTGTATAGTCCTTCCCACAGTGCTCCCACCTTCTATCAGGTGAACTCAGATCTTGAACTGGGTTACACTACCACTTATTTTTGTAATCCAAGCCCTGTAGATGCAGAAGCTTCCTGGCGAGGCTATTCTCATTTACTTAACTTGTCTATTACTAGTGTAACTAATTATTTATATAATTTATTTCCTATTTAAAATATCTGAGGTAGCCCTAGCTGGTTTGGCTCAATGGATAGAGTGTTGGCCTGCGGACTGAAGGGTCCTGAGTTCGATTCTGGTAAAGGGCACATTCCTGAGTTGTGGGCTTGATCCCCAGTAGGGGGCATTCAGAAGGCAACCAATCAATGATTCTGTCTCATCATTGATGTTTCTCTCTCTCTTTCCCTCTCCCTTCCTCTCAGAAATCAATTAAAAATATCTTAAAATTTTTTAAAAATAAAATATCTAAGGTAGTTTTTTTATTTTCTCATTGTACTCTTTTTTTTTGCTTCTTTGTTTGAAGTATTAAAAATAGTAGTATATATGTCTCCTTTTTCTCCTATTGACTCCCCATCTTCCTCCAACACCCCAGCACATGCCCTCACCCACCCCACCCCCAGTGTCTGTGTCCCTTTGTTATGCTTATATGCCTGCATACAAGTCCTTTGGTTGATCTCTTGCCCTCCCCCCAACTCTCCCTTGCCTGCCTCGACAATCTGTTCCATGCTGCTTTGTCTCTGTATCTATTTTTGTTCATCAGTTTATAATGTTCTTTATATCCCACAAATGGGTACAGTCATATGATATTTATCTTTCTCCAACTGATTATTTCGCTTAGCATAATGCTCTCCAGTTCTGTCAATGCTGTTGCAAATGGTAGGAATTCCTTCATTTTTATAGCAGCATCATATTCAATTATGTAGATGTACCACAGTTTTCTAATTCACTCATCTACTGATGGGCACTTAGGCTGTTTCCAAATCTTAGCTATTGTAAATTGTGCTGCTATGAACATAGGGGTGCATATATCCTTTCTGATTGGTGTTTCTGTTTTCTTGGGATATATTCCTAAAAGTGGAATTACTGGGCCAAATGGAAGTTCCATTTTTAATTTTTTGAGGAAATGCCAGACTTTTCCACAGTGGCTGCACCAGTCTGAATTCCCCACCAGTAGTGCAAGAGGGTTCCTTTTTCTCCACATCCTCTTCAGCACTTGTTTGTTGATTTGTTGATGATAGCCATTCTGACAGGTGTGAGATGATACCTAATTATTGTTTTGATTGGCATCTCTCAGATGATTAGTGACTTTGAGCATGTTTTCTTCTCATTGTATTCTAACTGATGAAAAGGCTAAATCAATTTGAGAAGTACTGATGAATTAATGAAAATAGAGAGGCTAGATTAAGAGAAGTTGCAGTCCCAGTGTTCTTTAGTGATCAAATCAACTAAGATTCTTTCCTTTAGTTAATGTCAAGAATATGTTAAGATATGTACAGAGTGAGACTGACTCTGTTAATGAGAGATATAGAAACCTCATTACATGAGGCAAATAAAAGGACTTGATAGTGTAGATATAAGAATCATCTTGACTAATGAGATTGTGGGTCACACTGAAAAAATAAATAGACATATTTATGGTGTTTTATGGTGAGAAATTAAGAGGATTAGATTATAATAAACAGAAACTCAGAATTTTTCAGTAAACAAAAATTAAAGACTACCTCATGAAGTTTGAGTCATCAGTCCCTGAAAATGTCAAATCAAAGGCTAGAGGACCATTTTCATTGTGGGGCTGTAGTAGAAAATCATTTTCAATTTGACAAGTGCATGGCATATCACACCAAAGGCAACATTCATGAAAGAAACAATTGATAAGCCAGACTTCATTAAAATTAAAAACTTCTGCTCTGAGAAAAATTATGTCAGGAGAAAGAGAAGATAAACTGCCGGACAGGAGAAAAAAAATTAAAAGGCACATCTGAGAAAGGACTTTATCCAAAATGCACAAAGAACTCTCAATGCTTGACAATAAGAAAACAGTCTAATTTAAAAATGATTGCAAGTAAGCATTGAAAAGATGATCCCCATCACATGTCATCAGGGAAATGCACAAGAAAACAATGAGATACTATTATACAGCTGATAGAATGGCCAAATTCAAAACACTGACAATACCTAATCCAAATGAGGATATGGAGCAATAGAAATCTCATCTTTGCTGGTAGGAATGAAAATGGCATGGCCACTCTGAAAGACAGTTCGGGGGCTTCTTCCAACACCAAACACACCCTTACCATACAATCCAGCAATCATGATCCTAGTATTTACCCACAAAAAAAATGCTTACATCACAAAGATATGTAATTCTGCATGTGTAACAACCTATCTGATAAAGAAATATATCTTTCATTTATCTATGGTGGTCAATTAGTGATATATATATATATATATATATATATATATATATATATATATATCAATAATACCTAGTATTCAGATACCATCTAATTGCACATTTTCAGGATTGAAACTGAAATATTTCTTATGAATCAATTGCAATGAACAAAGCTATTTACATCTATTTTTGACACTTTTATTATAAATCTCTCTCTTCTTAGACCCAACCTATAAATAAAAATAAAGTATTTCTATCTGTTGCAGTAGCATGATAAAACAACCCCAAAACTTGGTGATTTAAAATAATACACATTACTATAAGGCTTGAGGTCAGCAGATCAGGCTAAACTTTCTGGGCTGGTCTTGGTTAGGCTCACTCAGTTAGGTGGCAATCATTATAGCAGTGAGTAGGCCATTTTTCTCTATAAATCAGTAAGCTAGCCAGAGCATATTCTAGTGGTGAAAGCTAAGAAAAAGGAGAGAATTCAAATCTGTAAATGCTTTCCCAGGATTAGTCGCAAGTTTGCTACCAATCTACAAAGACGTTAAATGGCTAATCACAGAGGCAGTGTGGAGGGAACAACCGATGGTTGTGGATAGAGCATGGCTGGATAAATTGAGGTCTTTGATGCCACATAAAACAAATAAAAAAGGCTGGGGTAGGTGGGTGGGAAGAGATCAACCAAAGAACTTGAATGCATATATGCATAACCCATGGACCCAGATAATAGGGTGGTGAAGACCTGAGGCAGAGGGCAGGGGCAGGCTAGAAGGGGTCAGTGGGGGGAAAAAGGGGATATATGTAATACTTTCATAAATAAAGATTAAAAATATATTCCTAAGTGCACAGTTTATATAATTACACCTGCATAAAGCCTATCTAATAACTTACCTGTGCTGATCTGGAGGCTAAATATTTTTATTTAGCAATAAATTAAAATGCCATTTATTTACAATATTTTTTTGCTTGAAACTTTAAGATATCTCATATGTATCATCTGCTGATGAAATCAGTTATTTACATTTACTCTACTTGATTTCTTTATTGAAAGTCTTTTCTCTTTCAGCCTAATGAACAAATAAAATGCAAACCCTTCCTGGTAGGCCGCTGGTTTCTCCAGAGAGCGCCTGTCCTTGCGCCAAGGTGCTGTTTATCTCCATCAATCAAAAAGCAAAATTTAAATATATCAAATTGTCCCCTGTCCATGGTTGGGTCTTTGGCAAACATATTGCAGCAATTGAAATACGGCGATGGAAATGATTGTTCCTGGTGGAACACGGAGATTTATTTATCATCAGTTCCTGCTTTCTTCTTCTTTACTTCCTACTCCCCAAGAATAAGATTGATCACTATTAGGTGGTCATATCTGAAAGAACTCATAGTCATAAGCCCTCTTTCCCAAATAATTTTCTAAAATATTTTTTCCAAAGGATCTCTTACCCTTTGAGACTGCCTTGTGGAGAGTATTATGCTAAGTGAAATAAGCCAATCAGATAAAGACTAGTAAGACAAGTATCACATGATCTCATTCACAGGTGGAATCTAATGAACAAAATAAACTGATGAACAAAATGATACAGAGACATGGAAGCATGGAGCAGACTGACAGATCTTAGAGGAAAAGCAGGACTGTGGGGAGAGGGAGAGAGGAGAGGGTTGTGGAGAGGAGAGATTAACTGGGGAACTTATAAACATATATGCATAGCCTTTAGACACAGACAATAGTGTGGGGAAGGCCTAGGAGAGGCAGGTGCAGATGGAGTGGATCAATGGGAAAAGGGGAGGGGGGGGCAATCTATAATACTTCCTTTTAAAAAATATATTTTATTGATTTTTTTTAGAGAGGAAGGAAGAGGGATAGAGAGAAACATCAATGAAAGAGAAACATTGATCACCTGCCTCCTGCACAACCCCCTGGGGATGTGCTTGCAACCAAGTTACATGCCCTTGATCAGAATCAAACCCGGGACCCGTAAGTCCACAGGCCGACACTCTATCCACTGAGCCAAACCAGTTAGGGCTATCATACTTTCAACAGTAAAGATAAATTTTAAAAAAGAATTTCTTTAATTTAAGAATAAACAAGTCAAGCAGCTTTTATGTTAAACAATAATTTAATGAAGGGTTTACATACATCTGTAATCCTCAAACTTCTGAAGCAAATGAATAGGTCATACTATAAAAGTGTACAATGATTAAAGGTATTTTTTTCCGCTCATAGTTGTGTTTTATAGAAGATATTTCAGTAGCAGATAGAAGCTGAAAGACTATTTCATGTGAAATTTCCCTTTTGCTTCATTTGCCTGGACTCAGAAGGACACTCGTACACTGGCATGAGTATCACTTGTCTCATTACGAATAAGTACCCAAACAAATGAACACATTTAAAAACAACAAAGAGTGTACCAAAGTTCAGTCTTCTGGAAAATGTTTGAAAGATACTGTGGATTTTTCCATTTACAGAAGCTTTATTGTCATGTCCCTCTCCACATCTGCTATTCATTTGAATGACTTCCCACCAATTCCAAGAATAAAGATGCCAAAATGTGGCTACTAATATTTCTCAAGTGTCTTCTTCCTTTGCTTTTCAGTAAAAGATCTTTACTACATAGGAGGGTACTTGCTGAGTTTCATGTGAACATACATTCAGAATTTAACTACAGATCCTCAGTGTTGGTGAAGCTACTTTGTGGGAGGGAACATAGGGCCTGGCAAGCAGGAGAGCTGAAGGAGAAAACAGCAGTGCTTAATTTGCGCTCTCCAATCAGTTCAACCCAGGAAGACTGGGAAGACTTGGCAACTTCTCTGAGCCTTCATTTTTTAATCTGCTTATAGTTTTTATTACTACACCTATGACATAAGTGTCCCAGGGAACCTTAAAACTTGTTACAAAAAAAGTTTGTAGACAAAAATATCATTCAGTCAAGAACAGCATTCTGTGACATAAATCCACAATCTCTCTTGGTAAAGGTGGATTTTTGCATTTTGAATTTCCCTAAATGAAGGCACACCTTTGTTTTCAGTATAAGCCACAGAACTTGTTGAGTGTAAGGACTGAAAATATAAAAGTAATAGTGTTTTTGTCCCATTGGCACAGATGCTTTAAGCTTTAAAAGAACCTCCTACTTCTTAATCCCTCTCTCCATATTCCTGCCAAGTGCTCTGGAAATCTGAGTTTTGGACACTCTCCAATACCACATCTTATCCATATGCCTGCCCCAGAGGAAGACATTCTGCATCCTCTCTCCTCTCTATGAATGATTCATGTGATAAGACCTTAAATACTAGCTGATTCAAGTATCTAATGGTTTGAAAACCTGATACAACATCAATGAAATGTGCTATTATAGGATCCTGCTCCTAAGGCTCGCTGTTTATCCTATGTTTTGTTTGTGGTATTTTTAATCCTTACCTGAGGATATTTTTTATAGATTTTAGACAGACAGAAAAGAAGAGGGAGAGAAAAAAAAAAAAACACATTGATGTGAGAGAGAAACATTGATTAGTTGTCCTGACAGAGGTTGTAGCACGCAACCTAGGAATGTGCCCTGACCAGGAATCAAACCGGTAACCATTTTTGTATGGGAAAATGCTCTAACCGACCAGTGGTCGGCAAACTGTGGCTTGTGAGCCAAATGCGGCTCTCGAGCCTCGGTTTGCCGCTCTGTTGACTAATGAGTTTGCTGACCGCTGCTCTAACCAACTGAGCAGCCAACCCAGGTTTCATTGTTTATCCTTGATCAATCCAGAATCAGTATCTCCTTTTGAAGTTCTTTTCTGAGTCCCAAATTTCTGAATGGCACATCAGCTCTAATATCAAAGAGGGGTAACAGATTTTTGCTGACAACAATATACTGAGTGGACAGATTATTAGATCTCTGAATGCAGTGTATATCCTATATTAAAAAAAGGCTAATATGCAAATTGTCCCCTCCACCAGGAGTTCGACCAGGAGTTTGACCAGCAGGCAGATGAGCCAACCTCCTATGTCCCCTCCCTCTGACCAGGCTTGCTGGACCACACCCATGGATGAATTTATGCACTGGGCTACATATATACTAGAGGCCCGGTGCACAAAATTCGTGCACGTCGGGGGCAGGGATAGACCCTCAGCCCAGCCTGCACCCTCTCCAATCTGGGATCCCTCTCATAACCCAGGACTGCTGGCTCCCAACTGCTTACCTGCCTGCTTTCCTGATTGCCCCTAACCACTTTTGCCTGCCAGCCTGATCACCCCCTAACCACTCCCCTGCCAGCCTGATTGATGCCTAATAGCTCCCCTGCCAGCTTGTTTGCCCCTAACTGCTCTCCAATGCATGCCTGGTCACCAATAATTTGCAGGCCTTGTACCCCCCCAACTGCTCTCTCCTGCAGGCCTGGGTCCCCCACAACTGCCCTTCTCTGCAGGCCCAGTCACCCCCAACTTCCCTCTTCTGCAGGCCTGGTCACTCCCAACTGCCCTCCCCTGCAGGCTTTATTGCCCCCAACTGCCCTCCCTTGCAGGCCTGGTCTCTCCCAACTGCCCTCGTCTGCTGGCCATCTTGTGGTGGCCATCTTGTGTCCACACGGCAGCAGGATCTTTGACTACATGGTGGCAGCCATCTTGTGTGTTGGAGTGATGGTCAATCTGCATAATACTCTTTTATTAGAAAGGATATATATATATATATATATATATACACATACACACACATACACACACACACACACATACACACACATACACACACACACACACACACACACACTAGGGGCCCGGTGCACAAAATTCTTACACTGGGGGTGGGTGATCCCTCAGCCCAACCTGCCCCTCACACATCACATACTGGGAGCCCTCAGGGTTTGTCCTACTGACCACTCACCTCCAGCCTGTCCAAGGCCTAGGCTTTAGGTCTTGGGCACCCAGACGTTGACCTGCAATGGGGCCAATGGCTGGCTCCATCGCAGCCACATCCCCCTCCTGAGCCCAGGCCTTCACCCCAGCCAGCTCACACACAGCTAGCATGGTACTTGCCCCCCCCCCGTCCCAGGCCTTCTCTCTGTCCAGCCCAAGCTGGCTGCCTCAACCCCACCACCCATATCCCTGGCTGCCTTGGTCCTACCCCCCACAGGCCTGGAGGCCTCAGCCTCACCCCTCAGAACTCTGGCTGCCTCAAACCCACCCCCATGGCCTTGGCTGCCTTGGCCCAGACACTCTTGCGGCCCTGGCCACTTAGGACTCAACTCCCCAGCCCTGGCCACCTAGGCCTCGAACCCCTGGCCCTGGCCATCTCAGCGCTACCCCCCATCTGGCTGCCTTGGCCTCACCACCACAACCCTGGCTACCTTGTCCATGCCTCCTGCAGTCTTGGCCACCTCGCCCACACCCCCCAGCCTGGAACCTCTAACATGCCCTTCTGTGGCCCTGGCCACCTCAGCCCTGCCCCCTGTGGCCTGGGCTGCCTCAGCCCCACACCCTGTGGCTCTGGTTGCCTCAGCCTTGATTCCTTACGGCTCAGAACCTCAGCCCTGCCCCCTGTGGCCCTGGCCAACTTGGCTCTGCCCCCCCCAAGGCCCAGGCACCTCGGCCCCAACCCCTGTGGACTGGGGCACTTCGGCCCCACCCTCCCTGGCCCTGGATGCCTCGGCCCTGCCCCCCAGCCCTGGTTGCCTTTGCTCTGCCCCCCGGCTCTGGATACCTTGGCCCTGCCTTCCATGGCTTGGGTCGGGCTCTCACTGGCTGGCTCCAACCCAGCTCTTCATTGGCTGGCGGGCGTGGCTTGTGGGATATATATACTATCCAATAAAAGAATACTATGCAAATTGACCATACCTCTGCCTCACCCATAAGCCATGCCCACCAGCCAATCAGAAGTGAGTATACAAATTAATCCAATCAAGATGGCTGCAGCCACAGAGAAAGCAGGAAGGAGGCTTGGGTTTCCATGCCAATGGAGAAAGCCAAGTTTCTGCAGCCCTGACCTGTCTTAGCCTCTGCTTAAGGCTACAAAGTTTCAATTATAGAAGATAAGTAAATCCCAGATACTAGGGCCTACCAGGGCCTCTGCTTGGGTTGCTGGGTTGTTTAGCCAGTCTGAAAACCACCACAGGTCCCTGGCCCAGGCCACCCCTTGTCCCAAGGGAACCTCCACCCTCATCTGGGACATCCTTCATGGCAAATCAGCTGACCCTCACCCATGCACCAGGCCTCTATCCTATCTAATAAAAGAGTAATATGCAAATTGACCATCACTCCAACATACAAGATGGCTTCCTCCATGTGGGCAAAGATGGCTGTCCCCATGTGGACACAAGATGGTCACCACAAGATGGCCAGTAAGGGAGGGCAGTTAGGAGGGACCAGGTTTGTAAGGGAGGGCAGTTGGGGGTGATCAGGCCAGCAGGGGAGGGCAGTTAGGGGTGACCAGGCTGGCAGAGGAGGGAAGTTGGGGGTGACTGAGCCTTTAGGGAAAGGCAGATGGGCCAGGCCTTCAAGGGCAGTTAGGAATGATCAGGCCTGCAGGGGAGGGTAGTTAGGGGCAAACAAACTGGCAGGGGAACAGTTAGGCATCAATCAGGCTGGCCAGGGCGTGAGTAAGGGGTGATCAGGCTGGTAGGCAGAAGCATTTAGGAGCAATCAGGAAGGCAGGCAGGCTAGCAGTTGGGAGCCAGCAGTCCTGGATTGTGAGAGGGATGTCCAACTGCCCGTTTAGGCCAGATACTACCAGGATTTGGCCTAAACGGGCAGTCGGAATTCCCTCAAGGGGTCCCAGGTTGGAGAGGGTGCAGGCTGGGCTGAGGGACACATACACCCCCATGCATGAATTTTGTGCACCAGGCTTCTAATACACACACACACACACACACACACACACACACACACACACACACACACACACACTGAGTGGTCAGATTATTATGCATTCAGAGATCATAATAATCTGGCCACTCAGTGTATAATGCAATTATTTTTCTCCAAGAAAAATAAACCATACTGAAAAATCATTTTGACTACCTACAGCAAAATCACCAATTAAAATGCCTCCAGGGGAGTTTAATAACTAAAGTAAGTGAGTGAACTAGTGGGAATGGTAGAACCAGACTACATCCAGTCTCAAATGTGGCAGCCCCTATTTAAGTCCACTTCAATGGATTTTAATTGAGCACATAAAATCAGAATGACCAGAACTTACAGAACTTGAATAGAAGCCAGAAATTTTTATTGTTAGATGAAATCTTTAAATGTTGGCAATTAATTCAGAAAAAATGTAAACACGATAGATGCCAAACATGCACATCCCTGGGCCGGATTTTTCCTGTGTTGCCAAGTTTGCAGCCTTTGACCTACATTTTTACTTCCTATTATTTCAATTAAAGGTGGTTTAAATATTTTGGAGAAAAATGGGGCTCAGATTATTTTTAAAACACCACTAAATAACTCTCACAGGCCTACAAATGGTGAAAAAATAAGTTACTTTTTGAAACAGGGAAGGAGAAGAGGCCTTTAGTGATAGATGGCTGTGAGCTAAAATTTTGGCTCAACCATCTACTAAACATGGGAACTAGAGGAACTCTCTGATGTGAAATTGTGATAATAATATTTCCTTCATGCAGTTGCTATAAGAAGATAATGTACAGTTTACATGACTGACATAATTATATAGTTCCTAGTACATGTTAAGAAATTAGTAAGTGCTGATTACTTATATTAGTACAACTCTATGATCATTTTTATAATAAACCTATATAGATTATTTAGGAAATGAATAATGTTAGCTCATACATGTTGATCCCTTATCAAATAACAGACACAATTCTAGTTCTAATACTTTTAAACAATCCTATGGAGTAGATTCTGTTTTTAACTCCACCCTGTACACAAATAAAGAAATAGGCCTAGTATGGCTGATTAACATATTCAAGATACACAAATAATAAAGGAGTGTGCGGAGACAGGACAGCATTTAAATAAATGTGACGTCTTTATTATTATATTAAATTTTAAAATATGGTGTATTCAAATTAATCTTTGAATTTGTTCCCAGCTATAAAGGTTTTGGAATTGGGAAAGGCATTTTAAAAAAGAAGACAGGCACTCACTTCTGAATGCAACAGACTATCCCAAACAATTTGTTGTAAAGTTTTCTTTGTTAAACTTGGAAGAAAAACCCAGACTTACTCTTAACAAGGCATGATAACCTCTGGAAGTTAGGTCTATATCCCTTCCTTTTATGCATTAAATGACTTTAAATATCTTGCCTTGATGGAAATTGAACCTTTCTTTATATGAGTAATTTATAATTACTTAATAATACTTCTTCAATAATACTTATATGTAATTAATTTTATTTATCTTAAAGGCAGATAAAAATATCTCTTTCACTTAAACATACATCATTTATCATTGTTAAAACTTTGGATAAACTAGTCAGCTTCCATTTCCTTTATTTTTTCTATCAGAATCTTAATTTTGTTCAGCTAATCACCACTTTTATCATGAGAAGGAAGAGGAATTCATTCCCAGCTCAGAGATAGAGCCTGGTTCACCCACAAATGGCTCTCTTCTTCGATTTCCTGCTGATTTAGAGGTAGGTAAGTGACTGCAGCTGACTCAATCAGACTAAAGAATTTCATCCTGTATTTGATGTAAAAGATTTTTCTCATCTACTCCTGCTGGCTCAGAACCCATTCTGTAGGGTAAGCATGTCAAACTCAAAGGCTAACACGGGCCAAATAAATGAGGCATGTGGCCTGCGGGCCACAAGTTTGACATGTTTGCAAGAAGTCAACTTTCCTTTACAACTAACTACAAGGAGAACCAGACACTTAAGACAACATATCAGAAAAAAACAAACAAACAGTTTTTTCATGAAATTATTGAATTACTTTGAAGTCATCAAACGTCTTGTTTTTTAGTTTGTGTGATAATAAGCCACCATATTATTATCATGGGATTTTGTTCTAACTAATATACTATAGTTTTTACACATTATATTATATGATTAATAAATATTTGTAGAATTTTAACTCATTCAATATGTTTGTTCATTCTTTTAATGATGCATGTCAAAAATCAACAAATTCAGATCCAAAGACTATGACCCAGTTACCACTGTTTTTCTAGTAATCAGATGTAGTTATAGTATCTAAAAGGAGCCTAGGCTATCAACTTTCAACCATAGTCAGTGATTGGAAGCCAGAGAACTGTAGCTAATATCTTCTTGTCTTGGAGGCTATAAATATTTACTTCTGTTAATTAGTAAGTTTTATGAGGTCAGAATCACATCCTATCTAATAAAAGAGTAATATGCAAATTTGATCATACCTTTGCTAAGCTACCAGCCAATCAGGAAGGGGGGCGGGGCCGAGGCAAGGGGTGGCACGAGGAATGGGGCTGCCACGGCACCGGCGGGAGTCCAATCACAGCCCCAGAGCCAGCAGAGAGTCAAGACCTGCACCTCTGCCCCCAGGCCAGGCCTCAGCAAACCTACGGTGGTGGTGGGAGTCCCGATGACCACCCTGGACCCAGCAGGGGGTCCGGATCCGCACCTCCACCCCCAGGCCCGGCCACACCACATTAAAGCTTCTTTTATTATTAGCATTTTAAATTATTGTGATATATTTATTACAATTGATGAGCCTTTATCAACACATTATTAACAAAAGTAAAATCTGCAGTTTACATTAGGGTTTATTCTTTGTGTTGAACATCTTATGGTCTTGAAAAATGTACCATTAATATAGTATCAGACAGAACAGTTTCATTGCCCTAAAGATTACCTGTGGCCCACCTATTCATCCCTCCCTGCTCTGAACCCCTGGCAGCCAGGGGGTGATCAGGCTGGCAGGAAGAAGGGGTTAGGGGCAATCAGGAGGGCAGGCAGGCAAGTAGTTGGAAGCCAGCAGTCCTGGATTGTGAGAAGGATGTCCGACATCCCTGAGAGGTCCCAGATTGGAGAGGGTACAGGCTGGGCTGAGGGACACTCCTTCCTCCCCCCCCCCCCCAGCCATGCACGGATTTTGTGCACTACGCCTCTAGTCTGTAAATATTTGTCAATGTAATTAATGCTGTCCCTCTCCCATTCAAATGAGATCAGAAACCAAATAACTTTTCTTAATCACATGCAAAATAAAGAAAAGACATATCACAATAGAAATTATGTATTCATTATATATTTTTATATTGTTATTCTTAGGTTTAGTGGAACAATAGAATTACCTGTATAGCTTTGAAAGAATATAGCCCTAGCTGGTTTGTTCAGTGGATAGAGCGTAGGTCTGTGGACTGAAGTGGACTGAAGTGTCCTGGGTTCTATTCCAGTCAAGGGCACATGCCTGCATTTGTGGGCTCAATCCCCAGTAAGGGTTTTCAGAAACATTGATGTTTCTATCTCGCTCTCCCTCTCCTTCCTCTCTGAAATCATTAGAAAATATATTTTTAAAAAAATTGTATATACACCTCCTCCCCTCCTCAGCCCCACAAATTTATGTTTCATTAGTCTGGGTTGGGACTTAATTATAAGTAGTTGATTAAAATTCCTAGATGATTTAATTGAAGACCAGGATATAACACAGTAGTTTAAATTATCTAAGTGGAAACCTCAAAACTATATTGCTCTTTCTTTAGATGAACCTTCACCAGTGTTTCCATGTAATTATAACACATTTTTCTTCTCTGTATATATTTTTCAAAAGCCTCAAATGCTTCTTGGCATAACAGGATCACTTTCAAATGATTAGTGATAGCATCCGAGATACTGAATGGTTATTTAAACATCAAAGATGTTTTTTTGCAAATTTGAAAACTAGAAGAAATCCAGAGCAGATTTCATCATGATTTTCTTGTCTACAACTATGTGAGTCATTTAAAAAATTGCTTTGCTCATAGTCCTAACAAGGATTTAGGAAAATACTTTTAATGTAAATAAATGACTCGGAAATGTAAGTGCAGATTGACCTTTGAGATCGCCTCCTCCAGTATTTCTCAAATTTTGGTCTTCAGCTCTCTTGCATTGGGTAGTTATTAACATTCAGATTCCAAGGCCCTATCTTTTGAATCAGAATTCCTAGGGTTGAAGCCCAAGAATGAAGTTTCAAAGTATGCTACAGGGGATTCTAATGTATACTAATGAGCTTCAAACTTTGAGATTCATAAATAGTCCCATCCAGTCAGATTCCTTATTCCCAATACTTGAAATATTTTCTTTTTTCATATACACGTTTTGACCCATTGAGACTCTTACATTTTATTAATTTAAAAAATCCCTTAATCTCCTCATAATCTCTGATGCTAGATTGGCAGGGATTAGTATTGCCTACTCTTCTGACACCTTCTATATTTAACCACATTTACTATATTGTGGGGATACTGCAGAAATATTTTTATAGTCGTCCCTCAGGAAGGCAGCCATTTCAGAAAAATAAGATGCAAATGTTCAGATCTTAAAGATTTACATTTGTTTCTTTGACCTGTATAGTATATCCATGGGCTTTTATCATAATATATACCCTTTCAAAATAATCACTAACATTGCCACTTTTCAATTTATAAGCACTAAATATGTTATTCCACAACACCAAGGAATACTACTAGATGTTAGTTTCTGATTTGTATCTTGACTTGTGCCAATCATGTAGCCAGTACATAACTGAGGTGGCGATCTGCATGGTCAGGCAGCCTAAGGACTTCTCTACTCAAAAGTAAGTATTTTCACTCTTGTGCCCCTGCCAAGGGATTTTCTCTGTCTCCCCTATGAGAGCTTGTCCCTCCCCTCAGTACCATGTACATGGACTTTCTTCTTTACAGGTTTTGCAAAAGCAAGAGACATAATTATAATTCCCTATCATTTGAGAAAGAGAACATGTATTTTTTTTTCAATAGGCACTTGTTATACAACAAGAATGCCTCCTGTACAGCAAAGATAAGGGTCCAACTCTAGACCCAACAGAGCACTGGCGACACCCCTAAGAATTTTCTCTTTTCTGTCAGTGTTACCTCATCACCAGAGGCCAGCTTTTTACCTGTTATCAGAAACTTTAAGCCATACAGTTGAGTATTTGAGCCATTGCACCCTACATAAGCCACGAAGGACATGAGAGCAGTGCAAAACCTAGCCATGGCCCCTCCCAACCAGCCTGAGTCAACCTGAGACATGGGCACCTTTTGTAATTGGCAGGCCCGGAGGGAAACACCTCCTTGGCATTTGTCCGCTCCAGGGAAGCACTTTTCCCTGATTGGCGTTGAGTCCTGTACATTCCTGTGGAAGCTCTGCCCATGTGCATCCCACAAAGGAATAATAAAAATAAAAATAAGCAGGTGCTTTATAAGGTTCAACTTTGTTTTGTTTTGTTTCCCAGAGAAAGTTCTATAGTTTGTGCAAAACTGGAAGTCTGCAAAGCAACATCCAGTTCCTTATTTATTGCCCAGTCCAAGCTTGTGATGTCAGTGGTCCTTCATTTTTGAGACATCACATTAGGGATAATGAAATCAGCCTTTACTAAACTTCAGACAGCAGCAAAGCTGGGATTTGAGGCTACTGGTGAGAAGTCAGTGTCATAAGAGCTATAGGTGAGGACAGGGGTAAAGAGCCCATGTAAGAAAGAGAGTTCCCAGGCTGTGTGCTCTCAGACCTTGATGTTTCATACGACTCCCCATACGCAGCCTGAAAAAAATGCTGATTCCAGGTCCCACCCCAGACACCCTGATTTGGATCTGGGGTAGGGCCAGCTCCATCTCCAAAATTCTATGAAGGGTAGGGCTTAGGGGAGGCCATCTGGTTGGAAGAGGAAGCTGGGAGCTTTGCCACAAGGCTATGTTTGCAAAGCAAGCACTCTCTTTTTTAACTTAGTGTGTATGTTACAGAGCAATATCAATATTAAAGTTTTCTAAATATACTTTTAGTCACACTTTATACAAGAATGATTACATTGGCAATATTAAAAGTGATATTTTTGTTTGAGAACAGAGGGAGCTGATGGCGATCAGGGTGGTTACTACCCTTGGCACTAACGG
Source organism: Antrozous pallidus (assembly GCA_027563665.1). NCBI lineage: Eukaryota > Metazoa > Chordata > Mammalia > Chiroptera > Vespertilionidae > Antrozous > Antrozous pallidus. The sequence continues at coordinate 61,155,475 of CM050508.1, read as the reverse complement.
AGCCCAGGCATCAGTAAGCGAGGCTTTAACAACAGAAAAGCCTTGCTTATTGATGCATTTGTTACACAAAATATTAATTGAGTTACCAGTTTGCGCCAGGCATTGTTCTACGTAGGTGCCTGGGCCGGAGTAATAATAATAATAATAATAAAAGCAGGCCCAAAGTCCTTCACCATGGATTACATTTTTAGTCAGGGAAAGCTGTCAATAAATAATAAACATAATATATGAGAATTCTATAGTATGTGCAAAGATGTTTTTCATCCTTGAGAAACATGTTCTTAGCAAACAGCACATTCTTTAGTGAGACACCCCCTGATGTATATTTAGATTGTTACCAGGGTGTTTCCCTAGGAGGCCAATGACTAAAACTTAGATGTGCCTCCCTTGGCTTCAACATGACAAATGGTAAACTCATGTGGGTTTGGATGGGGAATTTGTGTGTGTGTAGGTATAAGTTTAAACACCATGTGGACAACTATCAAATCTTACATATGTCTCTTTAGACTTTTAGTCCTATATCTTTTGCACCATATAATGCTGACTTTCCAAGAAGTTAAGCAAGCCCTGGGGAAACTATGAAGGGACACAATCATCAACTGAAGCATTTCCATGCTTAAACATCTATACAGTCAACAGACACACATATATAAATGGCTATACCTATAAAAATAGCTCAGTAATTTCTTTCACCTAGATAAAAGACATTCAATTCATGCAGAAAGCCAAGGAAAAATAAAATGACTTATACTAACTCCCTTAATTGAATCACACCAAATGTTAGGACAACATCACTTAAAATTCTTTAATAATTTTAAAACAAATGGTCCTTGTAACCAAAAAATAATTGAACTACCATTGCTAAATTTAATTTAATTTCTTTGGCTTGAAATATACATGAATCCATACTATCCCATTTATTTTTCAAATAGCGTTAGAAATAGTGAGGACCTCCCAGTAAAAATTTAACTGAACCTTTTGGTCTATTCATCAATTGGGTGGAACTAAAATTGTATGTGAATTTAGTCTTTAGTCAGTTCTATTTGATAGATAGAAAAGAGCCTATTATTGCTATGTATGTCTCTACAACCTTCCTTTGTGAAGATTCCAGACTCGATTTATCCACACCAGAATCTTAACTTAGCATGGTTGTGTATTCTATATATATATTTTTTCCAATGTTAATGTGAGTCATCATAGCATATCTCTTTAACCATATGTGCTAGAGCTAAGGACAGACAGTTATTTTAATATTCCTGGCCTAGAATCCTTCCCACAACAAACACATTTGATGCTCATACATGGTCTCTTTCTTGCCGACTCTCACGCCTGTCAAAATGGCATGGTGCCTACTCAACATATGGACTGCTAGCTTTTCTCACTAGGGCACAGTTGCCAAAGAAAGATGGGTTAAGCTGGGCACCCTGTGTAGCAAAGCAGGTGACAGCTCTCCCATCCTCCATCATGTGGCTGCAACATGCCATGCTCTAACCTTTTACAGAAAAAAGGAGAGGAGGAAGATCTTAAACGATATCTCTTGTGCTTTCAGACAGTTTCTACTTAGTGCCTTTGATCTCATTACCTTTTATTCAAAGTGAGGAAAGCTCTCCTCTGCCAAAATCACACTAAAATGTAAAAATCGCTTGGAAGCACAAAGTTGTAAGAAAATTTGATCGCCAGCAAAGGCACTAAGTATATGGGCGTGCATGCGTGCACATACAACACACACACATACGGAAGATCTGTGTGCTTTCCTCCCTCTGCTTCTCATTTTCCACCTAGAACAAATCAGAACTGGGCAGCAGCAGCAGCACTAAGTATTGAAGAAAGAACTTAGTAATTAAGTCTTGCACAAATAGAGTTCTCTCATTACACTAATCTAGTGAATCATTTCCTCCCTAACCAAGCTATGTCCTGTTTGGCTTGCAATTTTTATTTTAAAATTTCCAAATCATTTTTTATTTGACCAAATGTGTTTGTTTTGGCAACAACAAAAAAAAGTATCAAGTTTCCCCAAACCAAGGCTTTCCTTCAAGTCTTTGTGTCTTCATCATTCTATAGGAAACCCAAATAAGGTATTTGATCTGAGGCTGATTTCTGCATCCAGAAACCACAGGGACTTTTACCAAACTTTAGTAACCAAGTCCATCTGAACTTAAAGGTATCAGATTAAAATTGCAGCCTGGGGATGGAGCCATCAATTAACCAAGTAATAATCATTCATGTTTGCTCTGTACTAGAAAACTTTACAAGGATTATTTCATTTGATCATAACTACACCCCTGCAGTGTAAGAGTCATCATTATTTCTATTGCTGAGATTTATATAAATCTACTCAATAATCTTTTCATGGAAGCTAGTCAGCACTAGCCTCTAAAATAAGCTAACATTCATTAAACTTTTACTGGGCGCTGTTTTAAAAACCTTATGCATATCTGCTTATCTACAAAGTCATGACATAATCCCTGTCAATCTCCATAATTTATAGATGAGGAAAAGGAAGCACTAAAAAGTGAACTAATTTACCAAGGGTCACAGGTAGTTAGTGGTGATGCCAGAATTCAAATTCAGCCAGTTTTACTCCCAAACTCTCATTCTTTACCTCTTTTCTGACCATGTTAGATGATGCTAGCATACAGTCTTGACCAACTCTTTAGTGTTGTGCCTTGTTAATATTTGAAGGACTGAAACTCATGTTTCTTCTTTAAAGCACTGCTTTCCATTTTGTTTCTCCTTTGATCAGTCTTCCACAGCTCTGCATTTCTAAAAGATTGTCCTCTTGACATTCAATAGACTCCAAATATGTCTTGGCCTCTATTAAAGCCTCCAACCTGAATCTTCTAATTTAGCTGTGTGTGTTCCATTCTTGAACATTTACATATTACTCATGCATTTTGTTTTGTTTTGTTTTCTAACCCAAGATGTTCTTGCTATTTTTCTCTATTCGTGCAAAACAAACTCGTCAAGCCCATCTCAGATTCCACTTGAATTCTGAGTGTCTCCTCTGTCTATGCCAATCCTTTGCAATGTCTCCAACCACTAAATTCTGGAGTACTTGTCAATATACCACTTATTCATAATGCTCAGGAATAATGTCATCACATTCACTGTCAGAATATTCAGCATGTACTATCTACTATTTTCTGGTGTGTAAATGTAATCTCAATTAGCATAAGAATCCTTTGAGGATATAGATCATGTCGTGCATTTTCATGCTTATAATACCTTCCATATTTGTTGAGTGATCCCTGTCTTGATAAATCCTCTTTTTTGGCACTATTTTATTCTGTACTCTTTGGAAGTGACTCTTCTTAAGAGTATAGACTATAACACAGCCCCAAGCACAGAGTTGGAAATGATTACTTTACATAATGTTACCTTCTAACCAGTACCAACTTTTTGCATCACTCAGATTAGTATCAATGTAAAGATAAAAAGAGTTCCATTTCAGTAACAGACCTCTCAAAGACAAATTCCTTCTAAACATCATGTTTTACAATTATGAAACTTATTTCATGTTTTAACATCATAGTACCTGTCATTTGCATGAATAAATACACTACTAAAAATGAAAACTTGCATTACCCTAAGCAGTAAAGGTTGTGCATTCAATGTTCAATGTTCAATTTTTAATAGTCAATTGTTACTTAGAATTATTTTATTTAGTGGACTGGCTTTTCTGTAATCCTGCCAAAAGTCCAGAAATTTACCTAGTAGACTTCTCAAGTCTGTTTCAACTTCTTGATTCTGGGAATCCAGGATTCTTTGCCTGTCTACCCACTTCTGGTTAAAGGCAACCACTTTGGTCTCATTCTCTCACACACATTTTGGAAGGTCTCCAAGTGTAAAATGGTACAACATATGTAGCCTGCAAGCAGGGCAGGCATAAGAAACACCATAAGGATACACTAAAGCAAACGTCAAGCTGTGGAATGCTGGGAAACAATCACAGGCAACACACCAACTTGGCATAAAACAATCAGAGAATGAGGTGGCTCTTTTTGAGCAAAAGCATAACACTGGCTAAGAGGCAAAAAAGACCATAAGGAAATAAATAATATGCCTATCAGTCCGTACTGCTAATCAAAGATCATCTTCAGAGGTACCCTGTGCAAGGGGGCTATCAGTCATCCTTTTTTTTCCAAGTGCATTCGCATGCCTAAAAATATTTGCCAACAGCAGCCTTTTTTACTCTAATCAAATATTCCTGCACACTAATTGCAACCTGTCCTCCCTTCTCCCCCTAGTGAATTTTCACTTATCCTTAATAATACAACCTCAAAGATCAATTGCTAAGCAAGCTCAACTATTCCAGGAAGAGTTAATAGCTCCTTCTTCTGCAACCTCTCAATATCTAATGGTATTTATGTAATTCTGCTATGTTTATTGACTTACGGGTTTGTCTTCCTGGATATATTATAAGTTCTTTGAGAACATAGACCGTGAAAATTTCACTATCATATCCCAAGTGACCGCAATGGTGCTCTATGTAAAAGGAACTGCATAAATAATTGTTGGATGAATAAATGAAATTACCTATTTTTCCATTACTCATTTAATAAATATTTATCAAGTGTTTCATTATATGCATTGTTCCAGTCACTTGAGATACAGCATACAGCATTGAATAAGAAACACACAGTCTATCATCATAGAAATTGCATTATATTGGGAGGACACAGAAAGTAAATATAAAAAATAAGCAAGATATTGCCTTGCTTTATAATGAGAAAAATAAAACAATGCAAAGGGATAAACAATCTTAGAAGATCATAGTTTTAATAAGATGGTAAGAGGTGACCTCATAGAAAATCATTTAGGTAAAAACCTAAGGAAATGAGAGAGAGGGCCATTAAATTTATCACAGAAAAGCAAAATATAGAAAAAGCACATGTGCAAAGACCCTGAAGCAGAAAACTGTTGAAAAGCACTTACTGTCTACAAATAGTTCCTAGACTGTGGCAAAATAATATATAATAATTTGATAGGAAAGATTCAATAAAATAAGAAAAACATTGGAGCACTTTCCAATAAAGACTAAATGTATTATTTCCAAGCATTCTCTATTTATCACTCAATAAAATCTAAATTCTGTTCTTCCCTGGTAAATGTTACAACCACTACTAGGGTTGATGTATATATTAATAAGTAGGGACAATTCTGTTAGGCTCAGTTGGACCAAGTAGGAAAGTCCTAGTTTTTCTTTTTAAACAGACCTACCTCTAGACCAGCCTTCAGTGTGGTTTTGTAAATAGTTCTCATTTCCCAATTGTACTAACTCTTGGCTTATTGTCACATTCCCTGTTTCTGACTTCTACCCCTAAATCTTGAGACCCACCAATCTTTTCACTACCATGGCAAATGCTTTCGACAACCGAGAGATACCTGAGACTTATAGTCCAGATTCTTACTCAACAAATTCTGAAACCAACCCCATAGATTTGAGAAATTTCTTGTCATTGTCCTTACGCAGCCATCTTCAGAGGTTGAAAATGTCAATCATAGTAGAGAAAGATTTCCCCTTATTTTGTTTCCCTATTTATTGTTTCCATATCCTCTTCTTTTAAGCTGCTATCTCAGAGGTACATCTACAATTTCATATGTAAAGTTAATAAGAAAATAGTAAATTTTCTTTTGTATATAATTTTATTAAAAATAATTTTTCAAGGAGAACCAAGATGGCGGCATAGGTGAAACACCTATCTTGCTGTCATAATCAGCAATTTTAATACTACAACTTAAGAAAAGAACAAACACCTTCCAGAACCACCAGAAAGCTGGCCGAGTGAAAATTACACAAATAAAAGTGAAAATAAGACACTGTGACTCGGAGGAGTGGCGGCGTTGAAAGATTCGCGTGGAGAGAGGTTTGGAGCACGCCAGCGGAGAGGGCTGGCGGCTGAAAACCAGCCAGTTTTCTCGAACGGGGAGACAAAGACGTCCCACTGGACTGATTCCCCAGCTCTGGGCGAAGTCCAGGGAATCCACTATCATACGGAGTGAAAAGTGGACAGTGGGAGGGCACTGGACAGTGGGAGGGCACGCCGAAGCTCAGGTGCTGCAAGGCTCTCCCAGCTTGTGGAGAAGGCAGCTTGCTAGAACAGCTCAGCTGCGTGACCGTGCAGAGAGAGCTCTGCGACTTGCTCTCTCATTCGGAAAACCGTCAGACTGCTTTGTTTTACGACCCTGGGTGAGATATTGGGCGTGCAGACTCATTTGGGGAGAGTCTGAATTCCCCGGCAGCAGGTGGAGCTTGGCAGTGGCTCTCTCTCAGAGGTGCTGGCGGCCATTGCCACCTACACAGAGTCCCTTGAGCCGCATAGGGCAGAGCTAACACTGTCTGCTTGGCCCAGAGACTCCTCCCATCCAACCTGAGCATAACTGAACTTCACAGACAATTGGCCTGGAGGTCAACCCTTCCAAGTGCTAACAACGATTAACCTGAGCTTAACTTCAGCAAGATTGTGCAACCCATATCCACCTCAGGTAACTGGGGAGGCTGAGCCACTGTCTCTAGTAGGAAGTCTACCACACAAAGCTAATTGACCAACTCAACGAAGCAGCCACCATGCAGAAACATGGAAAGAAATCAGATGTGAAAGAAATGGAGGGAAAAAAACAACTGGACATGGAATTCAAAACCACGGTTATAGGGCTTTTCAAGAGGTTCCAACACAAGGTCAAGGCCTATAAGGAAATAAGCAAGACTGCAATGGAAATGAATGAGTCCTACAAGGAAATGAAGGAGACCCTCAAGGATATAAAGGAGACTCTCAAGGATATGAAAAAGGACCAACCAGAAATTAAGCATACACTGACTGAAATAAAAAATATTATACAAAGACCTGAAAGTGCTCTGGAGCACCCCAAGAACCAAGTTCAAGATTTGAAATACAAAGAGGTAAAATCCACTCAGCTGGAAAAGCAAGAAACCAAAAGAATCCAAAAAATTTAAGATAGTGTAAGGGGCCTCTGGGACAACCTCAAGCATACCAACATCCAAATTATAGGGGTGTCAGAAAAAGAGAGAGAGCAAGACAATGAAAACCTATTTGAAGAAATAGTGACCGAAAACTTCCCACACCTGGTGAAAGAAATTGACTTAGGAGTCCAAGAAGCGCACCGAACCCCAATATATAGGAACCCTAAGAGGACCACACCAAGGCACATCATAATTAAAATGCCAAGAGCAAAAGACAAAGAGAGAATATTAAAAGCAGCAAGAGAAAAACAGATGGTTACCTATAAGGGAGCACGATTGTCAGTGGATTTCTCAACAGAAACGATGCAGGCCAGACAGGAGTGGCAAGAAATATTCAAAGTGGTGAATAGCAAGAATCTACAACCAAGATTACTCTATCCAGCAAAGCTATCATGCAGAATTGAAGGTCAGATAAAGTGCTTCGCAGATAAGAAAAAGCTAAAGGAGTTCATCACCACCAAACCAATATTATATGAAATGCTGAAAGATATTCTTTAAGAAGAGGAAGAAGAAAAAGATAAAAGTGTAAATTAGGAACAACAAATACACATCTATCAACAAATGAATCTAAAAATCAAGTGAATTAAAAATCTGATGAATAGGATAAACTGGTGAATATAATAGAATCATGGGCATGGAGAGAGAATGGACTGACAATTCTTGGGGAGAAAAAGGGTGTGGGAAGTGCAGCAAGAGACTGGACAAAAATCATGCACCTATGGGAGAGGACAGTGGGGGGGGTGAGGGCAGAGGGTGGGATGGGTACCAGGTGGAGGGGAACTACAGGGTGAAAAAAAAGGGAATTAATTAATAATGTAATTAATTAAAATGTAATTAATAAACTGAACAATAAAGATTAAAAAAAGAGTAATCACTCCTTTAGCTTTTTCTTAACCAAACCAGTATTATATGAAATGCTGAAAGATATTCTTTAAGATGAGGAAGAAGAAAAAGGTAAAAATATAAATTATGAACAACAAATACACATCTATCAACAAATGAACATAAAAATCAAGTGAACTGATAGGCTGATGAACAAGATAAACTGGTGAATATAACAGAAACATGGACATAGAGAGGGAATGGACTGACAATTCTTGGGGAGAAAAGGGTTGTTGGAAGTACAGCAAGAGATTGGACAAAAATCTTGCAACAATGGGAGAGGACATTGGGGAGGGGGAGGTGAGGGTGGGATAGGTACAGGGTGGAGGGAAGATATAGGGGGATAAAAAAGGGGAAACAATGTAATTAATAAACTGAACAATAAAAAATAAAAAAAAGAGTAATCACAACAAAAAATAATTTTTCTATGAGCTAAGGCATGTAAAGGAATTTTTTATATTGTAATAATACTAGAACAGGGTTTTTTAAACTAGTATCATTTAGTAAATATGATACTGTTGGCAGAAAGAGAGCCAACAGTTTTCATCAAATTCTAATATTTTTAAAAGTAATAAAAACAAATTTTAATACTTTTAAAAATATTACAAACAACACTTTTTAAACTCATATGTTTGCATAGCTAAAAAGAAAAGACTTTTGAAATGATATTTGGGCAATGGAAGGCAATGCATATGCCCAAGGTATAGATAATGTTAAAAAGAATGGTCAACAATCAACATTAACTTACATGTTGGTCAATGTTCTGTACCAATTAAAATACTTTAATGTGCCAACTGGAGAAAAAATATACATTCTCATTCTTGCCTATATATTTTTTGTGAAAGTTTATCTAAATGAGAGGAATTTTAGACACATGTGATTTACATAGAGGGCTATAATTAGTTACATTAACTGTTAGAGACCTTATCCACAACAACGTGTACATTCTTCTTTATTTTTTATTTTTAATCCTCGCCCAAGAATATATTTATTGATTTTTAGAGAGAGTGGAAGGGAGAGAGACCAGTTGCTTCCCATAGGTATCCCTACCAGGGTTCGAACACACAACCTAGATATGTGTCCTAACCAAGAATTGAACCTGTAACCTTTTTGGTGTATGGGAAAATGCTCCAGCCAACTGAATCATCCATCCAGGACATAAGTGTATTCTTCAATTGTAGAAATTATAAGTATCAAAAGTACCAAAACAACTGTTTCAGAACCCCAAGGCCTGGGGACTTACTTTCTGATTCCACTTTTGCCTTAGGCACTTACTCCAAGAATCTCAGGAAAATGCTATCATCCTTAAATCTCCATTTCCACTCTTAAAGTCACAATCAACCACTTGTAAATTATTTACTTTTAAATTTATTCAGAGAGAATTTTTAATCTCAAGCCAGTTTTTCATTATTACTCAAGATACTCTATTCACTACCTCATAAGTACCCCATCAGGAGATGCAAATTACTTCCAATATCATTTTTAAGGACTGCTAAATGAAGTCAAAGAACAAACCAGCAAGTCACATCATATAAAATAATTTTAAATTATATTTTTGTTGTAGTAACAATTGTATTAAAGCTTCTTGCTAGAATAAGGCAGCATTCAGCAAAGGTGATGCACAAGACAGCCAATTAAATTTGGATGCCGAGACCGGTTTGGTTCAGTGGATAGAGCGTCGGCCTGCGGACTGAAGGGTCCTGGGTTCGATTCCGGCAAGGGCATGTACCGTGGCTGTGGGCACATCCCCAGTAGGGGGCGTGCAAGAGGTAGCTGATCGATGTCTCTCTCTCATCGATGTTTCTGACTTTCTATCTCTCTCCCTTCTGCTCTGTAAAAAATCAATAAAATATGTTTAAAAAAATAAATAAATAAATAAATAAATTTGGGAGGAAAGCAATTGCCTTGAGTTTATATTTACTTTATTAATCATGCTCTTCGTTTCTTACATTTTGTGTATATATAATATAGTGTAAACTATACTGTTTTATAATATACTAAAACTGTTCTGGATTAATATGTATAAATATACTAGCTATAATATATGATATTAATATTAATACTACATTATTAATAAACTAGAGGCCCAGTATATGAAAGTCGTGCATGAGTAGGATCCCTAGGCCTGGCTGTCAATAAGGGCCAATGGGGGCCTTCCTTTCCCTGGCTAGTGGTTGGGGCCTTTCTTCATTCTGTGCCACCTCCTGGTGGTTAACACATGTCATAGCAATTGGTCAAACTCTCAGGCAGTCAAATTCCTGAGGGAACAATTTGCATATTAGTATTTTATTACATAAGGCTAGAGGTCCAGTGCACAAAATTTGTGCATAGGGGAAGGGATGTCCCTCAGCTCGGCCTGTACCCTCTCCTATCTGGGACCCTTTGGGGTACATCCAACTGCCAATTTAGGCCTGATCTCACAAGGAATGGGCCTAAAATGGCAGTCAGACATTCTTCTTGCTATCCAGGACTGCTGGCTCCTAACTGCTTCCCTACCTGCCTGCCTGATTGCCCCTATTGGTTTTGTGGTCAGCCAAATCACCCCCTGATGGACTGATTGATGCCTAACTGCTCCCCTGCTGGCCTGATCACCCCCAACTGCTCTCCATGCAGGTCTGTTTGCCCCCAACTGTCACCCTTGCCAGGCTGGTCTCCCCCAACTGCCCCCCCCTTGCTGGCCTTTGTCACCCCATATAGCCTGCTATTTGGTCATTACCGTTACTGTGATGGTGTCTCAGACAATTTACATATTACTCTATTATTAGTATAGATATATAATATAAAATATATATAGTATACTGGTTCTATTAGCATGTAACTTATTAAATAAATAAATATGCATAGTTTGTGGGATAAGTGCATGCTCAAAAGATCTATTACTGATGGAGTTGATGACAAAAATCATTTTGGAGACCACTGGTTCTATAATGTGATGTTTAAGAATACATGTTTATTCATCAACATACAAGTAAAAATTTGAATGTAGAGAAGCACATTGGGTAAGGATAATGGTTGTCCCAATCACTGTTGACAATGTTAACATGAAATTTTCAAATAGCATATTGTAGGGTGGAAAACAGAGATGATTGTGCTGGTTAGCACATGGGAGGAGGGGATGTATTTGCAAAGAGCATGGGATACTTGAAAGTGTTTGGTAAAAAAGGAGAAATAACAGGGGGTGTGCACATCTCCCAAGTCCCTTATTGACCTGCCTCTCTCAGGAAGTCGCTGATGAAGAGCCACAAGTTTCCAAAGAACAAGGTAAGCTGGATTTTTTTTTTTGGACTGGGACAGCAATTTAAAAATATTATACATATTAAATAGAATGCATAGGTCACTGTGCCTAGAGCTCTCAGGAATTAGAGGGCAGCAAAACCCATACTGGCACATCAGTGAGATCTCCATGATATTATTTGTCACACGCTGACCAGGAAAATTAATAACTGAAAGGCATTGTACCTTGTTCCTACCTATTTCATAATAGTTTCAACAAATAAATCATAACAATGATTTAAAAGTGTTTCCTAAACAACAGATATGATATAAACTTATTCTTGAGTTGAAATAGAATGAAAATTCCAGGTTCTGCCTTGGCAGACTAAGAAGTGAGGGGAGGTCAGACAAGTTTGAGTGGCAGAAGGTAAATCATCCTGCATACATCTGAGGAAACAACAACTTCATACTTTGGCAGTCACCTAAGCTCTAAGCAAGCATGGCAGAGGAAGAAAGTATCTGCAAGGGACTCGGTGTTCCGTGGCATATAGTCACGGCTTGACTCCCAGTACTACATGACCCATACCCATGTCGTAACAACAATAAAAAATTACAGCATTCCAAAAAGGGACAGGAATAATAATGCCCAAGAACTATCTGAATGGTAAATATGGCTCAAGGTTTAGAAAATAGAATATGTTGAAATTAAGAGTTCTTTAGCTTTCTTCAACTTCCTGGAATTTTAAAAAATCTCTGAATGGTTTTCCGGAGTCAGTCCACACACTTCTCAGCTCCCGAGGTCCCTATGCTCCTGAGGATGCTCGGCGGCTCTCTGATGCACACTGATGCCCCAGTCCACGGATCATGCTCGCCTTCCTGTTTTTTCTCTCTCCTTCAGCTGTCATTCCTTCTCAGTTTATCATCATCATCGATAAAGCCTGGAGCTAGCTTGTCTGTCATAAATACTTATCTGATAAAGATAGGAAAAAAAGTCTTTTGGAACAAGACTAGGTGGCTTGTCTTGTCCTTTATTTGCCTGGGGAAATGTGAGGATTTGTAATCCCTATTGCTAGAGATTTCTGGTCATTTTGAAGCACCATTAAAATGATTATCAAAGCTTTAAATTCAGCAATGAAACACATGATTCTCTTAATGACAAGGTCAACTTAATTGGGTGTCTGTCCTAAGTGAAATATTGCTCATAACTGGCACCCCCTATGCAGTTTAACATAAAATAATATAAGTTGGAATTTTAAAAAGGCAGGGTATGGAAAATGAAACTGAATAATATCCTTCCAGGTCAGTTTTGTAGCACAGATGACAGGAAAACACAACTAATCAACAATGTTTATCAATTAAACATATTTCATTAGTCTTGCCCTAGAAGGAAAATCTGATTTATATCATTTCCAGCCCCATCTTTTAAAAAAGACTTACTTAAAATATGTTAACTTGACTTCTCATTTCTTTTTATTATGACTACAATGTTATGACCTTGCACTTTACTTACTTGTTTCTTGTGTCCTTGTCTGGAAAGAATCAGAGATATTTCTTAAGTATTTGTGACCCTGTTTACTGATAGACATATTAAATATGTTAGCAAGCTCACAGTTCAACCAGTGCATTTAATACTCATTTGCATATTTGTAATACATTTATACCTAGTCCTAATTGTTTTCCAATATTTATTGGGCAAGGAACGTTTCAAACTGCCGGTGGTAAAACCACATTTTCACTTACTCTTCTCCTAAAAATTGTAAATACATGGCACAGCAGAAGCCCTCATCCTGACCTCAGGGAAACTGAATTAAATAGCACTTGGCACCAAACGTTCCATGTGTATAATCATTATGGTGGGCTCCGTGCCAATCCCGGTGGTGCACAACCCCCAGTATGCAGTGTTAAGGAACGACAAGGATGGCACGCATCCCATTGAAGAATTAATTAGTAGACCGCCTGGACTCATCAGAATGGTAAATAATTATCCTCTGACAAACTTAGTTAGATGTTAGAAAAAATTGCAGCTTGACTTGATATCAATGGTCATAATTTATTCTAAAAAGCTTCTGGTAGTTAGATTTTCACATAGGCCTTGAAGGATGCCCCTGTTAAGTGGTGAGCCACCAATGTCACACTATCTTGCCTACAGGCATCCCAAGCCATCCAACCTTCCATACCTACCCCCAAAATCCTGGGCCAGCTTTTCCTCTTCTTCAGATTGAATACTGATACCATAAGGATGTGCCCAAGAATGGAATGACTCAAGATACTGACCTGCCTTATTCAGCATAGTTTCAATCCTATCTGTGGCTTCAGAACGCAGGGACAGCTTCCTATCATCTAGCCTCATCCTTGGCAAAGGGAGAGAATTCTCAGTTGTCTGTTATTCTCTTCCTACATGCTATTACCTTAGGTCAGATGATAACACTTGAGACTAACTGATGTATAGTTGGCTCATTGACCTACCTAAGTTAGAGATGGGTGGAAATGTTTCCTCCTCCATGCTTTCAATTGGACAAGAAAAGCAATCCAATACCTTCCCAGATAGTCAGCATCCTTAAGTTTTGCAACAATAAACTGGACCACTGAAGTAACTTAAGAAATAAATAAAAAAGGCAAGTATAATTATGACACAGACTTTGATATTGGAAAAGCACGCATTAAAAACCAGATTAGGTCAGGTGCTTTTTTGCTTAGGGTCACACTGGAGGCTCATGGAGCCTAATAGTATAGCTCTGGGTGATACAGTGCTGAAAACAACTCTCTTACCCTCATATCAAAACACCTCAGGTGCTCATGGGGAGAAGAGTGCAGTATACTTTCCCCCAGAGGTATAACGTGGTATTTATATAAATATATTTTACAACGTGACAGATGTTCTCTTTTAAATTTAACACAATAGTGGGCATGGGAGACTTGAGAAAGTCATCTGAATGATTTTTACCTTGGCAATGTGCAACAGTTCTTTTGTCCCCGCAAGCAGCTGGACATGAAAGCATCCCACTTGTTGACATGTTGCCCTAAGTAATTGATGCACTTCAGACATTATTAACCTGAAACACAAAGTTTCCTTTACTGACATTTGCCTACAACATCCCTTTGTCTCAGACAGGAGTGCTCTGACTATCCCATCTTCTCTTAGGAGTAAAGAATTTAAAAAGTAATATCACTCAGGATGGCGGTGATCACACGGAAGTAACATAATCCTTGAGTTAGGAATTGTAACTGTCTCTTCCACTTTTAGATTAAGGACTCCTTGGTCCTACCCAGGAACCACGTGATTTGATACATTTTTTTATATATACCGAAACAGAAACACTTGTCTCAACACTCCACCCTTGGGAACAGAAAAATCTGTTGCCTTATAGAGGCAGTCTTTTACAAAAAGGTCAAACAAAATTGTTCTAGAGACTCTGGGAGACTATAAGTAGCTCCTTAAGACAGGGAGCTACTTATAAAGGTGAGTTCTCTCTGCAGTTATCTCCTTGCTGCCTTCATGTAAGTTAGGTAATCCCATATTCTTCCCCTTTGATTCCCTTCTGCTTTGCTCCCCTTTAACCCATGCCCTCATTCTCACAAAGGCTTAAGGGAACTTGGGATGTGCAAGAAATTGAGATATGTAAGTAAAATTTTTATTCTATATAATAAAAGGATAATATGCAAATAGATCATATGCAGAACAACCAAACAACCAGTCACTATGATGTGCACTGACCACCAGGAGCGTGGGGAACATAGTGGGGTCAGCCATGGTGGGGTGGTGGATCAAGTGAGCAGGGGCACTATACTAAAGTGGGGCACCGGTTGCTGTCATCAGGGAGAGCCTCTGGTTGTTACTAAAAAAACTTTGCTCACGTGCACAATGGTCTAGCCCTATGCTCACACCTGCTGCCAGTGCCAGTGCCAGTGCTGGTCCCGATCGCTCGGCATCATCAATGGTGCAAGTGGCAGCTGCCGGCCCTGATCACCTCTCAGGGCTTCTCTACCTCCCCCTACTCCTGAGGGATGATAGGCGGGAGCAGCTGCGGCGGGAGTGGGACTGCCAGCAGACAAAGGACCAGGGGCTGTTCTGGGAATGGCCAGGTGGGGGCATGGAGGATGAGCTGAGACACATCCCTACCCCTAGTGCAGCCTCGTGGCCCACAGTTCCTTTCAAGGTGCATGAATTTGTGCACTGGGCCCCTAGTATAAAAATAATGATGCTTGAATTGAAGAAAGACTAGACTTCACAGAGGCAGCATTCATATGAGTGTGCTGCTATTAAAAGAGCAGCTAAAAGACTGGTTGGGGGAACAAGAACCTTTAAAATGGTTTGAAGTTAAGTGAAAGCATAGTTCTTCCTGTGGGAGAACTCTTGGGTAATTGTTTTTATGATGGCAAGTAGCTTCCTGAAAAAGACAAAACAAAACAAAACAAAACAAAACAAAAACTGCCATACAATGTTTCCAGAAGACCTACCAGGCAAGTAGATGGTGATTCTGTTTTGAAACATAATTTGCTCTAGTGGCATACATTTTAAAGACAAGATATAGGAAAATGAAGAGGTATTTGATCTTTATAAACTCTCTTATGGCAGTAAAGTCTGAATGAGGTTAGCAGATTTTTTTAAAAAAGGGAAAAAAAGACATCACAGAAAAGTTCTTGTTGACAGAACAGTAGTTGGTAGATCAAGAGATGGTACACAGAGAATGCCTTCTCTGGCTAAGAGGTTGGAGGAAGGATATTGACCATCACATGGAAGGAACAAGCTCAATATGGTACAAGTGTTAGAAAAAAAGAGCAGGAGAAGAATGAAACAATGCATCCAAGCTGAAGAAAGTAAGACATTTTAGATATGAAACATAACACTTCTATTTGTAGGGGATTCTTCCTTTTTACCTTTTCCCATTTAAACCCAACCACATTTAGAGAACCGTTTCTGAGACTAGCATTTCACCAGCTCTAGTCCTGGCATATTAATAAATGGGTAAATGATGCATTGGAGATTCTGTAGTGATATACAGATGTTGGTTACTTACAGGAACTTTCCCCAGTTATGAACAGAAATGACTACACTCAAAGTCACAGCCCTGCTTGAAAAGAGACAAAATGGATTGTCCCTATGGATTTAAAAAAATGCTTTCCATTTATACCTTCATATTAACATTTATTACCTAATGGTATAGTGAAAAGTGTATTGTTTTTTGTTTTGTTTTTTTAAGGATTACAAGCACTTTGAACTAATAATTCTTATAAAATTAAAGTCTTTGTCAACCATTTTAAAGATATTTGTGCTTCTTCAATGGAAATACAGAGTGCAAAAGCACCATCTTGTGGCTAGAAGCAAGAAGTACTTCAAGCCAATCTGAGTCATAAAAACTTTTTTTCACACATAGTTTGTGTGAAATATTTGTCAAGTTTAATTTTAAGCACGTGGTAACTTTCTCTAAAACAGATGGTTAACTAACTTAATACAATTTAGAATGGAATAGATCTTTAACACATTTGTATACAGATATAATTGAAGATTACAAATCTCAGTTACATATAAGGTTGAAATTCATTAGTCAAATTTGAAATAAAAATAGATTTTACTTTTAAGAAACAGAAAATTTGTGTTTCATTCATGAAACTTTGCCTATAGGTCATTTTAAATAAAAAATATAGTCAATTATTTGTCCAGTAGGAAATGGAAATTTTTATTCACAAAATTAATATAAGTTGAGTTTTTAAAATATTAGTATTTGTAAATGGCAAATTTTGAGAGGGGCGTAAAAAAAAGAAAATGGGATGCGATAATGATTCAAACAGCAACATATATGTTCACGGAATTTAAAAAATATAAAAAATAATATGGGACACAAAACCATGGAGTATTTTCTCCTTTTGCAATACTGAACATCATCTGTCTTCTTACACATTGCAGCTGCATTACTATTTTATCATTGTTCCACTTTAGATGTGGGATAACCAAAACACAGAGGGCTTAGGTAACTTTGCCAAGTTTACAGAGGCAGGAAAAAGCAGAAGCAGAAGGTAAATCAAGAACTCAGGCTCTACCTCCTCACTGTAGCATTTTTGTCAAACCCCAGCCCTCAGGTGTAGCTTGGCTAGCTGCACCAGAATTATCAAGATACATCTCCAATCCCTGGAGATTCTGATTTGGTCAATTGGCTCTGAAGTCTAAGATTCCATTTGTTTTTAAAGAACTTTCTGTGATTCTAGTGAGGAACACCAGACTACTTAAGCTAAAGGTAAAGACAAAATAATTAAACAAAAAAGACAAAATTGAACATCAGTGAATTCTCTTTATTATAGTTGCCAGTCTTAGACTATCTCAATTCATAACTCTACTTCTTCAAAATCTGCCACTAAACATGTGCGCTGATGAATTCAACTCCTTAATTTCTTCTTCACTATGTTGTTCTGGGTACTCTACATATTTTGTCATGTTTAAATCATGACAACATATAGAATAATCTTTATTGTAAGCTGCATTTACCCAACTGATTCTCACAGAATCTTTTCATTGATTTTTATTCATGTCTTCTATCTGAAGCTAACCTATGGTTGCAACTGAGAAACAAGTGTAGTTCCAACATGAATGTAGTTTGTATCTTATTTAGGATAATGTGTGAGATGAAAGAAAAAAAGAAGACATAAATTGAAATTCATTCTCCAATGAGTGAGTGACTTTTTGCTGAATTTGATCATTGTTTTCAAATGCTAGAAGAATAATTTCTCAGTCTTTGAGCTATTTGCAGTTATGATACTCATACACTTTTTTTATTTACTTTAAATATATTTTTATTGATATCAGAGAGGAAGGTAGAGGGAGAGAGAGACAAACATCAATGATAGAGGGAATCATTGATCAGCTGCCTCCTGCATGTCCACCACTGGGGATCAAGCCCACAACCTGGACATGTGCCCTTGATCAGAACTGAACCTGGGACCCTTCAGTCCGCAGGCTGATCTCTGAGGCAAACCAGCTAGGGTTCATGGTACACTTATAGATTTAACCTACAATGTGAACATTAACCACCACCTTCTTAAATCTAGAAATCAGCAAAACAACAAATTGAGCTTTACTTTATATGTCATCAGTATGTATAAAGAATATACTACTACTAGAGGCCAGGTGCGAGGATTCGTGCATGGATTTGTGCACCAGTGGGGTCCTTCAGCCTGGCCTGCGTGGATTGGATGGAAACTGGCCCTCTGACATCCCCTGAGGGGTCCCGGATTGCAAGAGGTCAGTTCTCTGGTGATGACCCTGGAATCGGGCTCCCTCTTCTCTGGTTCCTGGTGTGTCACCTGAGAACCACTGTTGCCAAGTCACCACAGCTTGGCAGCTCCTGCATTGAGCATATGCCCCCTGGTGGTCATTTCATGTTATAGCTACTGGTCGGCCAGTTGGCCAGTCAGCTGGTTGCTAAAGCTTTTATACACACACACACACACACACACACACACACGTTATGTATTATTTCCACCCTATAGATATCACTGACATAAATAACCTCAAAAGCATAGGTAGCACTAAAACACATAAAAATAATTAACAAGTGTTAAGTTTTGAGTATATATTAGCTTTGGTATTAACATTATTTTTGAAAATTTATATGACTCAATTTAATTTTAATGACAGTATTTAATCCTAGACTTCCCAATTCCGGAAAATTTAACAATTGGCTCTTGCAATCCAGTTTAAGGAGGTTCCAGCACACCTCTGCTTACTCATATTTTTTAGAAAAGAAAACTTTATAATACAAGGGATTAATGTCTCCTAAATCAAAATGAAAGGCAGGCTATGATTCAAACCCAGATCTCGAAATTCCAGTTGGTACTCTCAGTTGCTGTACTGCCATGAACCTGGACCACTTGAGCAGTTAATGAGCTCTTGCTCATATGTTGCTTTAAAATATTTTCAGCCATGTTTATGTGTGAAGTTTCATTCTTCTCTTGTAATTTGAATTTTGTGTCCTTTTTATTCTAAGTCTTCTATAACATCTGATATATATTTTTAGCACAAATAAATGCTCAACATTTTGTTACCTGACAAAATAAATTAAAGCTAGCTTTGTGTTTAATTTCAAGTTGGCCTTTAGAAATTAACAAAGTTAGCTTTAGATCTGACACAGAAATTATGTGGTTGTGTTTTTGAAACCCATTCTAATTCTAGGATTCTTTTTGATACTTATATGGTAACTATTTTTCTATAACGGCAGGAAATTTATGGACTTTAGAACAAAAGGAATTTATCAAAACAAAATATTTTATCATCACAAAATTCATCCAGCAAAAGGAGAGGTAAATGAATAGTAAGAAAGTGAAATGGGGGCGGGGGAAAGTATTGTAAAGGAGAATTAAATATTTTTCAATTGAAGAGGATTCAATTTAATCTAATTTTCTAAAGTACATGTGAATTTTAAAAATAATGTCATTTTTTCCAGTGAAAGAGTACTTAAGCCTTGCTTACAGAACTTTGATCTTTTCTCACTTATATAAAATGTGAAATATAAACTTCTGAGTGTTAATGGTAGGTACAAAATTTTATCTGCACTTTTAATTGGTTATGGAAAGTTGTCTTAATAAATATATTGTAAATTTAAATTTTAAAAAGTTAATGAGAGATGATATATCTGAAGGAAATTAACCAAAAGTTATTCTTGTCTGTATTTGATGGGTAGCAAAAGGAAACAAATATTAGCACACCAATATAATTATTGGAATTGTTTGAACCATAATTTGATTATTTCTGGCACTTAAAGTTGAAAATATTGAACAGTAGTTAAATATTGAAGTGGGTGGCAATAATAATTGCCTTAAATATCATAATATGTAATATTATGAGAAGAACACTGAAAGTTTTCCCACCCACCACTAACAATATTCCTAGTCTTTATCTATCACAGTAACCTACATTTCTATAACCACACAGAAACTTCATTGTAAATTGCATTTATTTATTCCGACCTTTTCTCTTTTTTCCTTTTGATTCAAACTGGCCTTGTCCAGCTTAGGAGCACCCTGACTAACTCACCGCCCTCACCCTTTGCCATCCACCCCCTAAGCATTAAACCCTCAGGACAATGAGGTTCTGGTCAGCATCAAATAATCTTAGAATAAAGCCTGAGGTTTGTTGACCACAGAAACAATTTTGGTTAAACTAGAAATAACATCTAGGCCTCAGTTGTGTTTCAGCTCCAGGCCTGGAAAAGCAGAACAATCCCACTGACCACACTCTTGTGAAACCTGACAACCAACAGTACCAAATACAATGATTAACTACCCTTTACTCTAGTGCCAACCAATCAATGAAGACCACAACCCTAACTCTACTATGATTAATGATTGTTCTCCTATATAACCCATCCTCTAGGAGTCATTGGAGAGCCAGGTCTTAGGAATAACAACTCACTTGTGACTCCAGGTTTGGCATCATCTATATATATATATAAAAGGCTAATATGCTAAGTGTCCCACCATCTGACTGGTCGCTATGATATGCACTGACCACCAGGTGGCATACATTCAACGCAAGAGCTGCTGAGCTGCAGGACTTGGCAGCGGTGATTCTCAGGTGACACACCCCAAAACCAGAGAAGAGGGAGCCTGATTCATCATGGGGCCATGCAATTCCACCTTTAGCCATGGGTTATGTTGTTGCTGGGGCACTGTCAGCCCAAATCTAGTTTACTGCACACTTGCATTTGCATTCCACACTCTGTACAATACAACTTTGCAGAGTGTATTGATATTGCTAAGACAGGCACTTTGCAGATAATCAATCACAAGGCAGTAAGGTGTATAAACCAATCCAAAGGATATTGCTAACAGGCAAAATTCTTTGAAAAAGACCAATTAAGAGCTAGCAAGACTACTCACACCCTAAATTAAAAGGCATACACTTCCTCTTTTCCTCTCTCCTCTCTGGGGCATGCAATGGTTCCGTCCTGTGGCTAGGGAACACGTCCTTGTGGTGTATGGCCATGTGGGCCTCCACACATCAACTAATAGACTTTTATTAGCTTGGATACTAAACTACTCCTGTCTGTAACATAAAAAGGAAGCTCTGGACACTGTCCTGCTCTTGGAATCTCCAGCTATACCTTTTCTAGGACTGGCTTCTCCCAATAGACTTTGGTTCCATTAATCGTTTTTGTCCATGACTTTGTTCTTCAACTCCATGAGACATGATCCCGGAAAGAACTTCAGTTTGCAGTTAGGGTATCAATATGACAGCCTACAAGTATGCTAAGGGTTTTAAAAAGAAACAGTGCAACACTAAAAATGTGCTAAAGTGCTAAGATACAAATTTTTTTACAAATTGTATTTCCTCGAAAGAGACATAATGAAAGCCCAGAAAAGTATAGCTAATGTGCACACTTCATTCAACTTAAGTTAAATACCATTCTTTAAAAATTGCTCAGCTTTTAGTTATTTTTAATTCTTCTTAACTTTTGTTTGTTAAACAAATTTGTTTAATTGATATATAAATGTATTTAAATATCTTTTTTAAAGTACTGGAATGAAAGTCAGTAATTAATTTTAGTTTCAGCTTAGCCATTAACTGTATTTGATATCTATACATAACATCCTTAGCCTCTCTGCGTTTATCTCTTTATCAATAAAATGGAAATTTTAGACTATATAAACTTCCTGCTTTTCTTATTATCCTCTCCCATCCTTTTGGTATATTATAAGAAAATATCAGAAATCATTTCATTCATAAATATTTCAACATATACCTCTAAAAAACAAATCACAGTGTTATTATAAACAAAGTTGTAGATTTGCCTTGCAAAAACTCTTCTAAAAGAAGTTCTTCAGAGAGAAGGCAAATGACATGAATCAGAAACTCAGATCTACATTAAAAAAAGGCAAAACACTGAAAAATGAATGAAAGTAAAAGAAATTTAATTTATTTTATTGTTAATAGTTCCAACAAATAACCATTTGTTCAAAAATATTAAAAACAATTTGGAAATATTTATATATACCTACCCTTATGTATACTTATGTGTAAGTGAAATAAATGACAGAAATGAAGTAATGGATGGAAGGGATTAGGAATATTTTATTATTCTGAAGTACTTGCACTACCTATGAAGTGGTACAGTGTGATTTGAAAGTGGCTTGGATTCATAGTAAATATATACAGCAAATTCTAGGACAACTACTAAAAAATGTTTTAAAAAAAGAAGTAAACTGATATGCTAAGAAAGGGGAGGAAATGAAATCATATAGAATGCTCAATTAAACCACAAAAAGCAGAAAAAAGTAGAAGCACCAAAAAGAAAACAGTAACAAGTATGATAAATATTAATCTAAATATACCAATAATCATTTTAAATATTAAGGTCAAAATAAACTAATTAAAAGACAGATTGTCAGATAGAATCAAAATCCAGCTATATGTTGTCTACAAGAAACCCACATTAAATATAATACAAATATAGATTAAACGTAAATGGACAGAGAAAGATACACTATGCTAACATCATCAAAGGAAGTGGGATAGCTGTATTAAATGCAGACAAAACAGACTCCAGAGCAAGGAAAATTATCAGTGATAAAGAGGGATATTGCATAATTATGAAAGGCTAATACTCCAAGTAGACATAACAATTCTTAATGTGCATGCACCTAGCCACACATCAAGATGTGTGAAGTAAAAATTGACTGCAAGGAGAAATAGATAAATTTACTCTCATATTTGGAGACAATGACACTCCTCTATCAGAACTGTACATATCCAACAGGCAGAAAATCAGTAAGGACATAGTTGACCTCAACAATGCCATCAATCAACTGAATATCATTGACATCTATGAGCCACTTCATCTAGTTAACAACAAATTACATTAAGTCCTCACTTAATGTCATTGATAGGTTCTGTAACAGAATGATTACTGTTGTAAGTACATAAAACACAGAGTTTATTCTTGTATTATTATTTATTATTGTATTACTTATGAGCAACTGTAAACCTACTTTTGCTCCACCTTGTATAATGAAACCAATTTTACCATAGGCTGATTGATATATGTCAGAGCTAAGTTTCTGAGGTATATTACCAATGTTATAACAAAACAATGTTGAGCAAAACAGCTTTATTTGAGGATCTGCCTTCCACATTCTTCTAAAGATCACATAAAACATTCACCAAGATAGGCCACATTCTGGACCATAAAACACACATTAACAAATTTTTAAAAAGATAAATCATGACATTTCTCAGATCACAGAGGAATTAAACTAGAAACCAATATCAGGAAGATATCTAGAAAATCTCAAAACAATCTAAATGTAACAAATTGTCCATTTTGGTCTCATAGGTATATTGAAATCTAAAGAACAAAATAAATAAGCAAACAAAATTCAAACAGACTCATAGGCATGGAGACTGGACGAATGGCTGTCAGAGGCGAGAAAGGCTGGGGTCTGTGCAAAAAAAGTGAAGGGATTAGAAGTACAAATTGGTAGTTACAAATAGTCACCAGATATAAAGTACAGTATAGGGAATATAGTCAGTAATATTGTGATAACTACATATCATGCCAAGTGGGTATTGAAAATGTCATTGGGAACACTAAAATATATGGCTGTAGATAAGGGTTTTTCAACTTTGGCCTTTTTGGCATTTGGAAGTTGAAAATTCTTTGTGGTAGGAGGGTATCTATCTGGTGCATCAGAGTATGTTTAGCAGCATACCTGGCCTTTACCCACTAGATGTCAATAGCAAACCTCCCTACATGGAGTGACAACCAAAATCATTCCTTTGACATTGCCAGCTGTTCACCGGGCCTTTAGTAAAAATCTAGGGGCAAAATCATTTTCATTGTAGAGGAATAATGACCTTCAGAATGTAGAAGATGACACTGCTGATGGGAAGGAAGTTCTTAAAAAATTTCAGAATAACGTTACCATATGACCCAGCAATCCCTGGAAAAAAAAAACCTTTAAAATATATATATTTTTTATTTTTTCAAAGAGAAAAGGAGAAAAGAGAGATAGAAACATCAATTATTAAAGAGAATAATTGATTGGCTGCCTCCTGCACAGCCTACACGAGGGATTGAACTTGTAACCTAAGCATGTGCTCTGATTGTGAATCAAACCATGACCTCCTGCTTCATAGGTTGACACTCAACCACTGAGCCATACCAGCCAGGCTACCTGAAAATTCTGAAGATGTTTATTTCCAAATATAAAATCACCCTTATGTTTATTGCAGCATTACTCATAGGAGTTAAGACATGGAAACAACTTAAGTGTTCCTGGAGAGATAAAGAAGTTCTGGGGTACATATATATAATGGAATACTACTGAGCCATTAGAAAAGATGAAATACAGCTATTTATGACAATATGAATAGACTTTGAGAATATTGTGCTAAGTGAAATAAATCAGTCAGTAAAAGCTAAGAACCATATGATTTCATTCATATGAGGGATATAAAAATGAAGGCAATGAGGGAACAATTAAGACAAACAAATTAGAACTCATAGGAACAGACAGAATTATGGTGGTTACCAGAGGAAAAAGTGGGTGGGGAATAGTGAAAGGTAAAAGGGGTCAAATATATGGTAACAGAAGGAGACTTGACTTTGGGTGGTAAACAGTATGCAATATATAGATGATGTATCATAGAGTTGTACACTTGAAACCTATATAATTTTATTAACCAACTAGAGGCCCGGTGCACGAAATTTGTGCATGGAGGTGGGGGATGTCCCTTAGCCCAGCTTGCACCCTTTCCAATCTGGGACCCCTTGAGAAATGTCTAACTGCTCCCCTGCCAGCCTGGCTGCCCCTAATATTCCTCCTCTGCTGGCCTGATCCCCCCAACCTCCCTTGCAGGCCTGGTCCCTCCCAACTGCCTTCCTCTGCTGGCCTGATTGCCCACAACTGCCCTCCCTTGAAGGGCCTGGAACCTCCCAATGACCCTCCCCTGCTGGCCATCTTGCTGTGGCCATCTTGTGTCCACATGGGGGCAAGATCTTTGACCACACTGGGCAGCCCTCTTGTGTGTTGGAGTGATGGTCAATCTGCAAATTACTCTTTTATTAGATAGGATAGAGGCCTGGTGCATGGGTGGGGGCCAGCTGGTTTGCCCTGAAGAGTATCCCAGATCAGGTGGGGGTTTCCTTGGGGTAAGGGACGCCTGGGCGAGGGGCCTGTGGAGATTTGCAGGCCAGCCACGAGCAACCCAAGTGGAGGCCCTGGTATCTGGGATTTATCTATGTCTACAATTGAAACTTTGTAGCCTGGAGTGGAGCCAAGCCTTCTGCTCGCTCCGTGGCAGCAGCCATTTCTGTTTGAAACTTTGTAGCCTGGAGTGGAGGTTTAGGCTGGGAACGACAGGCTGAAAGCTTAGCTTCCTTCGTTGCCAGGGAAACCCAAGCCTCTGTTCTCTCCAGTTCAGTGACTGCTGCCATTTCTGTATCTTTTATAATTAAAGTTCGTAACATTGAGTGGAGGCCTAGGCAGGCAACAGCAGGCAGAAAGCTTGGCTTCCTCCTTTGCCAGGGAAACTCAAACCTTCCTCCTGCTCTCAGTGGTGGCAGCCATCTTGGTTGGGGTTTATTTCATAATCTGCTCCTGAATGGCTGATGGGCATGATTGTGGGTATGGCTTGTGGGTGTGGCGAAGGTACGGTCAAATTTGCATTACTCTTTTATTAGATAGGATTGGAGGCCTGATGCACAAAATTTGTTCAAGAGTAGGCCTTCCTTCCCCCAGCTGTTGGCACTGCCTTCCATCTGGCACCAAGAACCTGGGCTTCCCTTACAGCCTTGGCTTCATCTGGAAGGCTGTCTGGAAAGATGTGCAGTCTAATTAGCATATTACACTTTTATTAGTATACACTAGTGTCTCTGTGCATGAAATTAGTGCACAGAAGGGGGGTTCCCTCAGCTCATCCAGTACCTTCTGCAATTGGGGATCCCTTGGACACATGCCTCTTGCTATCTGGGACCACTGGCTCCTAACCGCTCACCTGCCCGTCTGCCTGATCACCCCTAACTGCCCTGACTGCTTGCCTGATTGCTCCTAACCCCTTTGCCTGTATGCCTGACCACCCCTAACCTCTCTGCCTGCCTGCCTGATCGCCCCTAACTGCCCTCCCCTGCCGGCCTGATTTCACCCCCAACTGCCCTCCCCTGCCAGCCTGATCTTGCCCCCAACTTCCCTCCCCTGCCAGTCTTATTATGCCTTTGCCTCAACCCCCATCATGATGGTTTTGTCTGGAAGGAAGTCGGATATCAAGAAGATGGCCAGTTGACCCGATCTAATTAGTATATTATCCCTTTATTAGTATAGATATATTATATAGGATAGGAGTGCTTAAATGGGGAGGGAGAAACATTTTTTAGCAGGAGGAGATGCTCTTGGCAGACAAAAATACATAATCCCTATATCTGAACTGATAGCCAGTCATATGCACTATACTGCCAAACCATTCATTAAAAAATTGAACCACTTTCTTACACCTTACACCAAACAGCTGTTGCCCTTAAAACCCCTCCTCAGACCCACTTCAGGTTCTGCCTTCACAGTTCACCCAGATTAGGTTCTGATTTGTCAGTTTCTATGCCAGCCAGCATCAGAAGCTCCACCTCCTAGGCAGCCATTGCTCCTCACAGTTCACCCAGATTTGGTTCTGATTGGTCGGTTACTATGCCAGTCAGTGTTTTCAGGCTTATCTCCTGGCCTGATCAGAGAGACAGGACTGATCGGCAGCCCTTTGGAAGCCTGGAAAGAAAAAGAGGTGTGGCTACTGGCCAGGCCCAGAGCTAAAGAGAGAGCAAGGGCTAATCAACAGTTGCCATGGAGGCTACAGATCAGACCCTGCTTCTCTCTCCAGACCTGATCCTCAGCCCCTTCAGCAGTCAGTGTTGGGTTGCCGCACCTGCAGTGGCTGACTGCAGGACTGACTTCTGATGGATCCACCAGTCATTTTGGACATTACAAACCCTGGTTTTTTATATGTTAGGATGTTATCCCAATACATTTAAGTTATAAAAAATTATAGAAAATAAAACCAACTTGACTTTTTCTAGAATAACTGCTATTATATTTTTAAGGTTTGCTGACAGGCTCTTCTAATAAGAACTGTTTTTGTAGTCCTTCTCTAAAACTTCCCCTAGTTTTCAATTATCTAGAAATGCAGGTGATAAAAAGACTAGGTATTACATTACTTTGAACCTTAACATTCACATTTAGTTTCTCTTTGTTCTGCTATTAGTGATTTGGTATAGTGGTAATGATACTATGTGAAACAATTGTATTCTAATCTGATTCTTTCTCAAGACATTGAACATAATTATAAAAATTGAGATTATGATGCAAAATCTGTCAAATAATAATTTTAAATAGCAAATCAAAATTTTCGTGATCCTATCTAATAAAGAGGGAATGTGCTAATTGACCCTTACACTGTCACAAAGATGGTGGTGCCCACAGCCAATAAGGAGGGAATATGCTAATTGACTTCCCTTCCCTCAAAGATGGTGGTGCCCACAGCCACAAGATGGCAGCGCCCAGTCCCCTCAGCCCCACTGGGGCAGCAAGCATGCAGCAAGGCCAGGCTTGTACTGTGTACCTCCCTCCAGAGTCCCCCAGTCTCCTCAGCCTCCCAGTTGCACAGGGCCAGCTCGAGGCACAGGCAAGCCTCAGATGGCATCTACCCAGCTGAAGCCCAAGGTACAGGCAAGTCTCAGATGTGAGCTTTACAGCCATCTAGGGCTGGCCCGAGGTGCAGGCAAGCCTCTGATAGCAGCTGCCCAGCCACCTAGGGCCACCCAAGGCTCAGGTAACCAGAGCCAGCTGAGGTATGCACTGCTGTTAGCGGCAGCAGTAGAGGTGTGATGGGGTTTGCCTTCCTCTGATCACTGCCCATGAGGGCTCCCAGACTGTGAGAGGAGGCAAGCCAGGCTGAGGGATCCCTCCTCCAGTGCATGAATTTTCATGTGCCTTGGCCTTTAGTAAGCTTATAAGTTTTCAAGGAATAGGTTTAAGATCACAAAAATTGATCAGTTCCCTATAACACATCAGAAACACACAGTCTTCAAACAAGACCCTTCTAGGAACTTTCAAAATAAGTACTCCATTTAGTCTAGACTAATTTCTAAGACCCCATGAGGGCCTTTGTCTATTGTCCCCTCTTGTATCAAGAATGACAAGCTTGATCTGAATAAAAACTTGTTTTGATTAAACTTGCAGCAAGCTGTTCACCAGAATTTCTAAAAAATAAGCCCTTCTGTTCACTTGCTAGAATCATAATCAATAAAGAGCTAAAATAAAAATGCTGTTAGTCCACTTGGCTTTTTAAGTGAAGAAAAGGAAGGTTGGGTCACCGATTTGGTAAATAGTCACCAATGTCTTAACATAGGGCATATTTCAAAAAAGAAAAATTCATCTCTAAAATTCAATTTCTAATATTGTGCTAGGTGGTTTTTTTATGCCCTGTCAATAATGTTCACATACATGCTGCTGCTTATAGCATCTAGTTGTAAAATATATATGTTTCAATTAGTATTGCTCATAATTATGTTCGTGATACTTATTAACTATTAATATTTACTTAATATGAATCATTCCTCATTAACCAATTACAGTAGGTATTAAAGAAATCTAAATCCATAAGTTAGGTTGGAGAAAGCAATGAAGAATGAAGAAAAGAGATGGGAAGAAGTGAACTGAAAATTCACTTTGACACATTTTCTAGTGCCATGCTCCATCCCCAACCCACTAATGACTATTAATAAAAAAGAACAAGTTTAATAATGTTCCAGTATAGTTTTTTTCTGATCTTTGTAGGCACTGTTTAAATACTTGTAAGCATTTCCTATGGAAAGATAAGGCTTTATAAGCAAGAAAATTCTTGAAGAGTAACATTTTGCTTCAGATGTCACTGGTCATATTACTACTAATCTATAATAATAAAAGCATAATAGGCTAATTAGACCAGGCAGCCAAACATCTTCCCAGACAAAGCTGAGGCTGTGAGGACCAAAGCAAGCTGCCATGGCTGTGAAGGCAGAGTCCCTTGCATAAATTTTGTGCATCAGGCCTCTAGTATCCAATCTAATAAAAGAGTAATATGCAAATTGACTGTACCTCTGATCAAGCCACACCTACCAGCCATGCCCAACAGCCAATCAGGAGCTGGGGTGGAGCCAGCTAGCGAGCATGTGGCCTAGGCTAGGGGGTGGGACCTAGGTGGCAAGCACACACTGGCTGGGGTAAAGGTCTGGGCTGGGGGAGTAGGGCCGAGGTGGCCAGGGCCAAGGGGGGTGGGGCCAAGGCAGCCAGTGTGCACTGGCCAGGGCAAAGGCCGGGCCCAGGGGGTGGGGCCGAGGTGGCCAGAGCTGGGAGCGCAGGGCCAAGGCAGCCAGGACCTGGGAGTTGTGGGGCTGAGGTGGCCAGTGCATGCTGGCCAGGATGAAGGCCAGGCCCAGGAGGCGGGGCCGAGGTGGCCAGAGCTGGGGGCGCAGGGCCCGGGAGTTGTGGGGCTGAGGCGGCCAGTGCATGCTGGCCAGGATGAAGGCCAGGGCCAGGGGGCCGGGGCTGAGGGTGCCAGTGCTGGGGCCTGGGGCTGAGGTGGCCAGTGTGAGCTGGTTGGGGCGAAGGTCTGGGCTGGGGGAGCGGGGCTGGGGTGCAGCTAGCCGTCGGCCCCATTGCAGGGCAATAGCGGGGTGCCCATTGGAGGGCGATGGCTGGCTGAGGCTTTAGGCCTTGGGCAGGAAAGGGGTGAGTGGTCATTAAGGCATTCCCTTAGGGCTCCCAGTATGTGTGAGGGGGCAGGTTGGGCTGAGAAATCACTCACCCCCAGTGCATAAATTTTGTGCACCGGGCCCCTAGCCTATATATATAAAAGCCTAGGCAACCAGTTGACTGGCTGACCAGCCATCCAGCTGGTAGCTATGATGTGCATTGACCACCAGGGAGCAGATGCTCAATGCAGGAGCTGCAGAACAACAACAATTTTGCAGAGTGCCCTCTCACACTCTGGGACCCCTCGGGAAATGTTGGACTGCTGGTTTTGGCCCAATCTCCACAGGCCAGACTGAGGGACCCCACTAATGCATGAATCTGTGCACCAGGCCTTTAGTAAATAAAAATTACAAATCTACATATACACTAGGGACCTGGTACACAAAATTCGTGCACTGGGGGTAGGTGGTCCCTCAACCCAACCTGCCCCCTCTCACATACTGGGAGCCCTCAGGGGATGTCCAACTGATGGCTCAACCCCAGCCTGCCCAAGGCCTAAAGCCTCTGGTGAAGTTTTAGACCTTGGGCACCCAGCCATCACCCTGCTCAGCTCAGCCCCAGCTGCCTGAGACCACCCGGCCCTGGGGACTGGGCGTTCACTGCCACTTCTCCTCACAGCATCCAGGGGCTGGGCACTCACCACCACCACTACTGTTTCATCTTCACCCCCAGGGCCCGGCGCTCGCGCCATTTGGCTCTGCTCCCGCTTCTGATTGGCTGGTAGCATAGCAAATCAGGAGCCAAGGTATGGGCAAATTTGCATGTTTCTCTTTTATTGTGTAAGATAAGGCTAAGCAACCAGCTGACTGGCTGGCCAGTCATGCATTGACCACCAGGGGGCAGATACTAAACACAGGAGCTGCAAAGCAACAGCAACTTTGCAGAGCACCCTCTCACACTCTGGGACCCGTCAGAGGATGTTGCACTACTGGTTTTGGCCCAATCCCTGCAGGCCAGGCTGAGGGACCCCACCAATGCATGAATCCATGCACCAGGCCTCTGGCAAATAAAAATTACAAATAGGTACTACTAATTTGAGCAGCTACTATACTTTACACATATATTCTTCACTACAAATGTATTATAGTCGAATTATTATCTTAGTTTACAGATAAAAGAAATGAGGGTCATAGTAACTAAGTAATTTCTTAAAAGTTACATAGGCAGTATTATCAATTTGTTTTCCTTTCATAATTCATGTTTTGTGTGTGTCCTAAATTATCTCTGCCAAACTTGAGGTAGAATATAGTTTCTCTTTTTATTATGGAAATTATTCTAGGTTTAATTATTACATTTAGACCTATAATCATTTTAAGCTCATTTTTACTATCATTTCAAATAGGTGTTGAATTTCATTATTTTGCATATAGATACCATTTTTTTCAATCTCATATGTTAAAAAAGTATTCATTGTCCAGTAACTTACCTTGACATCTTTATTGAAAGCCAATTGACCATATATGTTTCTAGTCTCAACTCTGTTCCATTGTTCAATGTGTCTATCCTTAAATCAATACTACGCTATTTTTTGTTTATTTGTTTCTTTTTTTTTAACACTCACTGGAGTATATTCTTTCCATTAAGTGTGAGGGAGGGAGGATAGAGAGAGACAGAGAGAGAGAAACATCTATGTGAGAAGGATTTGTTGATTGGTTGCCAATCATAGGGCTGGAGAATCTGCAATGAGGTACATGCCCTTGACCAGAAATCAAACCCTTAACCCTTAGGTCTGAGGGCCAATGTTCTAACCACTGAGAAAACTGGCCAGAGTGGTACTACACTGTTTTGTTTAGGGCAACTTCAAAATAAGTTTTGAAATCAAGTCATGTGAGTCTTTCAAATTTTTGTGGCCCAAAAATGTTTAATCTTCATTAGTGTACTATGTCCATTTAAAAGGCTGTGCATTTTGCTATTATTTGTTGGAATCGTCTATAAAAATCAATGTGGTAAAGGTAATTAAAGTCTCTGTCCTCATTTCTTTTTGTATACATGTATCATTTATAAAGAAAAAATTTTTCAACTTTCCAACTATAATTATAGACTTTTTTCTGTATCCTTCTAGTTCTATCATGTTTTTTCTTTATATACTTTTACCATCTATTATTTGAAGATTACATATTTAGGATTATTATAGTTTATGGATTAAATGACTTATTAATCATTATGTAATACTCTTTATGTCTCATAATATTTCTTTGTCTACTTTGTCTATTTCAAAGTCTACTTTGTCTAATGCTAATATACCAGCTTTAGCTTTATTTGATTAGTTTTTACATGATATATATTTTGCTTTAAATATATCTATACATTTAAAGTGAGTTTATGTGGACAAAATATAGTTGTATCTTGCTCCAATTTAACAATACCTAGCTTTTAACTGAAATATTCACATCATTTACATTTAATAAAATTATCAATATGGTTGGATTTTAATTTACCTTTTTACTAATTATTCTCTAGATGTGTGGCATGATTCTATATTTTCTCATTTCTGCCCTGCTTCTGGGTTAAATTACTATTCTTTGATCCAATATTATCTCCATTATTTGCCTATTAGTTATATAGTTTCTATTTTACTTTTTAGTATTTTCTATAGGACTTACAACCTATCTTCTAAAAATATGTCATTTCCATATGTTGTAATGACTACATATTATTTCCTTTCACTAATTCTTTGTGTTACTGCTATATGTTTTACTACTAATTATGTTATATAGCTATGCTGACTCATATTTTGCTTAGAGAGCCAACCCCATGTTAAAAATAGTAGTACTGTTGGCCTAATTACTTAGTTGGTGGTATACTTTTATCTTTAAATTTTTCACATGCAGAGTATTTGTAATAGCATTCTTTGTCATATAGCCATTATCATTTGGAAGAATAATATTAAGCTTATTTACTTTTTGAACAATCATCCTAAGATCCCTAAATTATATTACTAAATTCTAAAAAGTTAGTATTTTCTCATCTTTTAAAAGAGTATTAAAATTGAGGGCTTAAATATGATGGCCTTAAACAACTGATAAAAATGTACCTAATTTCATTTTGCTGAGTATAAGCATGAAAATAGAAACATAGTATGATAAGGATTGACTATTTTAAATTAATTTTTTCATAGAAAATACATAAAAAATAAACCTACTTTCCACAATAATAATTATTACTTATATATTACTATCTAAGAGTTCAGTAAAAACCAATTGATTACCTTTTAAGCTACAGGTTATAGATATGTAAAAACTTATTAATTTCAATTTTTTCATTATTTGGTTTTATAATATAAAAATAATTTTTAAAGTTTAGGATGCAAACATTCTCTGGGACCTTGGAAAGTAAAAAGATCTCACTTCTATCTTTTTTCCAAGTCCAAGGGTGATGAAAAAGGCAGGAAAGATGACAAAGGCCAAACCTTAGTTTCTAAATCAAACAATTTATAAACTAATATTAGCATAAAAAATCCCACAGTATACCTCAGTAGCTAATTAATGGGTCATACTTGTTTATAGTTGCCATTTAGGTTCATATCAGTAAACACATGATCACCCAAAGCTTACATTTAATGTGTTTGAAAGATAAAGACTATATAATTTGGAACCTTTACTAATAGCCTACCTCTCCACTTCTGCTACAAAGTTTAAAAATATATGTCTTTAAAAAACACAGAAAAAGCATTACAGAAGGCATACTAAATTGTTCCCAAAACTATATAAACCTCATTAGGTGTAAACCATGAAACAGTCACCCCAAATTTGGAGACTTACATTAAACAATTCAAAACACCATCATATATTTTTCCAACGTGTGCACCATATTTCCATCAAGATCTCTACCATCTTTGACTGCTTAATTGCATTAGTGTCAAACTCAAATCTATAAGAATTAACCAAAAGTAAGTACCTTGGTTCCCTCTCACCTTTACCCAGCAATATAGCCAGGAATAGTCTAAGCATAAAAAGAATTACAACTTTGATGCCTTAGAACTTTCTGGCCTCTCACTGAAGATGAAACTGTTTTTATAAAGTTATTATTTTAAAATCTATTTCAGCTGCTCTGAGAATCATTTACAAAAAGTTACAGCATCAAGAAAAGTTTGTGGTCAGTAGCCAACTTCCACTTGCTCTTTTCCCTCTGTTTGTTACAGGCAGTGAAAAGATGTCAGTTCAGTTGGTATGCCCTAGTCGGGAAATTTCCATTCATCCTAAGCAGACTCAGTACAGAACTAACTAATGGTCATGGGTCAATGCCCACAGTTCTTTGATTCTCAAAAATATAATATGATTGTTCCTGGAATTTCAATTTTCAGAAGACAATACAGTTCATTTAAACTATTCTGATGTAAAAAGCTAATTAAGTAGACTAGTTCAGCAACTGCTCACATTTCACTACTTTCAACCATCTGCCTCTACATTTGTTCCTACATGTACTAGCTTTCATAACTTTTCCTCTAATAGCAATTATTGAAACTGTTAATAAGCTACATATATCATACAATGTTGTAATAATTTACTGAAGGATAACATAGAGACAAGTTATATTTAACAATGGTAGAAAAATGACTGTACCGTATAATATCAACTGGTTTACTTCATAACTTCTGCTTCTCAATTAATTCTTTAATTAATTTAGCACATATTTTATGCCTTATTCATTATTTTAAACTCTTGGTCAGATTTACCATCTATATTTACAAGCTGACTGTTTATATTAGACACATAATAATGAAACACAACCTTTGTGCAAATTACTGAGTCTTAATTTCATTTTCATTTACATTCTGAAGTTCATGAGGCTTTTTCCTACCATGGGATGCATAAAGAAAGCAACTGTTATAACCTAGTTTTTGTGCTATAGTCAGAGAATGATACATGTACACACACACAAACACACACACACACACACACACAAATAATTATTTTAATTTTTAAAGAACTTGTAAACACCTTGAATAAAACAGTGTTCAAAAACAAAAACACACAGAGGTTTAATGGCTTTGGAGAGTAGGGGAGGCATAATGAACAAATTTCATCTTCTACAATAGCTTCATGGAACTGGTAACAGCCAAATGAA
Source organism: Antrozous pallidus (assembly GCA_027563665.1). Lineage (NCBI taxonomy): Eukaryota > Metazoa > Chordata > Mammalia > Chiroptera > Vespertilionidae > Antrozous > Antrozous pallidus. The sequence goes on along the minus strand of CM050508.1, from coordinate 61,120,566 downwards.
AAATATGAAATATCATTTGACTTTGCCAAGGACTTGGGGTTTACTTTCATGGCAATTCAAATAAAAATAAAGAAAAATACATTAACACTACTTAAATATGTTTTTGTAAAATACACACTAAATGCTAAAAGTTTACCTTAGCAATACTAAGTATCCCACTGTTTAGCTACTACTCTCGTTCACACCTCTACACATGCACTTATCCATATGCAAAATTGCACTCTTCTCTATAGTGACCACTGACTTCTGCTTCTACATCTGCAATTAAAATACAGTTTTGGGGTGGAGGGGGACCTGGCCTCATGATATATCTAGGACACCTTTAGAAAACTGTAAAATATAGATGCTCCTACACATTGCTTCTCCAATAACTCATTTAGATAACATAGATCTAAGCCAGGAATTTTCAGAATGTTTTTCCTGGTTTATAGTGAATTATATAAATAAGAAAACAGATCTGAAATGGTGATAGTAAAAATATATAGCAAGTTTTCAAATGAACTGAGTAAAAAAGTCAATGGGGAATTTAAATGAATCATAAAATGGATACATTTAGAGTATTAGTCCCCTCCTACACTAAGCTATATTCATTCTCTGACTCAGATACATCAAGACTGGACATAATTAAAGGACTGTTTAAGTAACTTGCCAAAGGTCTGTTTATAAGAAGGATATAAGAGAAATTTCAGAAACAATGCATTTTAAAGGAGAAGAAAAAAAAGAGCATCAATTTGGTTCAAGTACAGAAGCTCAGCATTGTTGAGACCAAATAAAATGGGGAACTATCCTTTTAATTTATCTCTAGTTCAGTCCCATGAGTGTGTGTTTAACTCATTTAACCTATGGATTTTGAGTTAGCATAATAAAAATCAAAGTATAATCATTAAGTTATATAACAATTTGACTAGAGACATAGCTAGTATTGTCTGTACCCAGCTCACCAATTGTTCATCAACACTGTCCTGCTCCTCACCAAACTTAAGATTATTTTTATCCTTTTCTGTCTAAAAAAATTTAAACTGAACTATTGAAAACATCTACACACACATCTGATGAAAGAATTACTTCTTAAGTTTTGGTTGATATCACCAATACAATAATTAACAAATAATAATATGAGCATAAACTCTGTGTTTCATGTACTCACAACTGTAAACCTACTTTTGCTACACCCAGTATATAAAAGTAATGATGAAAGGGAATTGGAAGCCATACTAGAAAGGTTAAGCTCAAAATGATGCTATTGAGTAGTCTTGCTTCCTTTATACAGTCCCATTTTTCTTGTGTAAATATCTTCCTTTTTATAATAGGAACTCCATGACAATGAAAGATTGAAAATCTCCTAAACTGAAAAGGCAGTAGAACTGAGAAATATTGCCTTCTTCAAGTCAAATTAGGATAAATCCACCCAGCCTAAGAGTCACAGAAATTACTTCATCAGTGAATTACTTCATCAACAGTGTTTACTAGTATATTAATTTCACTTCTTAAAATAAAAAATAAAGCCATCATTTTTATCTTGCATTTAATCCTAAGCAACATTCACTGTTAAATTGAGTGCCTACATATAGCAAGTTTTCAAATGAACTGAGTAAAAAATTCAATGGGGAATTTAAATGAATCATAAAATGGATACATTTAGAGTATTAGTCCCCTCCTACACCAAGCTATAATTAGCTGGTAATTAAAACAAAGACACATTAATCACAATCCTATAATTTCTTAATAACTCAATGACAGAACTAAAATTAATTAGATACCTTCCTCAAATAAAAGTGTCTCATGGAGACCAGGAACATAGATGAACAAAACGATGGACATCTGCTTCCTGCTTGGTAGATTTTGAAAGCAAGGACCTGGCTGAGTCCTCAGAGAAGACAGTTCAGCTGTGAGAGCAACCTGTCTTCTCAGCAGCTGATGTACTTAGAAAACCAAGGTCTCCTTAGGCAAGTAGTCATCACCTGAAGTAGCTAGGCTCAATGCAAATCAATGGGATTATACTCTGCAAGGCTGCCTTTTAGGGTGAGGAGTTCTAATATAAGTGGTTAAGTGAGGTGTCTGCCTGAGGTCAGGAAGTAAAGGAAGTTAGACAGGGCTCATTGCTGTGCTAGGAAGTAGGGGCAGGCTCTGAACGAATGAGATTTTGCCACACTGTGACCTTTATCTCCCGGCAAGATCATCATGTGTTCTGGACAAGGAGCAGATGATCATTTGTTAAAGAAGTATAAATGTCCCAAATATTTAGTATGAATATCAGATGATGAATCATGACCAATTCTAAAATATAAATCTTGAAAAAAAATCCATGATAGACTCTAGTGTAAAAACAAGGTTATGCTTAAAATAGCATCCAAAATCAAGTGTTGGAGAATTCTGGCATATTTAGTGTTATCAATAGTCTATCTCTGATATGGATTAGAAAGCAGTGCAGTGAAAAGAAAGAGGGAAGCCTAAATATGAAAGCCTAAAAATTTTAAACTTTATAAAGTGGGACCTTGAAATAATGTTTAAGAAGTGGAGATATTTTGATTTGGCTACTTTAAATCATATTGAGGTGGACTCCTAGAAAATAGTATGGTATTCTTGGTATCAATCTCAAATTGGGAGACCATTACAACTGAAGGGCAAAGGCCCAGTGGAAGTTTGAGACTTATGTCAAGGTCAATCAAAATACTTTATGTGAAGCTTTTTCTACTTTCTAGAAATCACCCTTCTGATTTAATACAGTAAAACTGTTATTGTCTTAATTAGCTGATAATTAAAATTAATAATAGGAAGAAGCAAAAGGGAGGTCAGACATTATAAGCACTGTCATCTGATCTGTTTCATCAGGAAACTATAGCTTCACACTCCCTCATGGAACCATGGATCCACTCATTGCAGATCACTGAGGGAAGGGATCAAACAAAGGGGGAGATGGGTGTATGTGCAGTGAACTTGGGGTAATGTAGAGAAAATACTTGCCTGTCAGTCTAACCTGGAAAAAGATAATTAGCTAAGGGGTGGAAGTCACTGAAAATGCACAAAATCTTGAAGGGTTAATTGGTTAAGCTCCTGGTTATAACCCCAAATAGAGTCCTCTCTCTCTTATTTCACTCTTGCCCACTTGCCCCTCCCTTATTCTGTGACCCACACTTGACAGTCCTCTCATCATAACCATGTGACCTTCAGCAGCTGCACGGCTCAAGGCCATGTGAACTCCTCATGCAGGATGCTGGACTGAACTGTGCTTTAACATGGAGGGGAGACTCTGGGCAGTGACATTCATTCTAGCTCCGCTGAAGGCAAGATTGGACTTTTTCCATGGTGGGACGGAGAGAAATGGGACACTGGAAGCCCAGAGTTTAAATTCCACAGAAATAAAGATCACTAATCCTCTCTTGTGAGTCTCAGAAAATTCTTTTCCTTGAAACATCCCAAGAACCCCACTTCCACCGGTAACAGGTGGGGACACAGATGGCACCCCACCGATAACAAACCCGCTGAATAATTGAAAAGACAATCCAAATCTGATATTTTTAACAAAAAATAAAAGCAGTACTTCTAAAGCTAAATTGGTATTCAGTTCCAAATCTGAAAACAGGAAGAGATCAAATGAACATTGTTTAGAAGAGGGGAAAGATTTTTAATTTAAATAAGTGATTTGATCATGTGGTGAAATCTTCCATTATGAACCACATGCCTTCAATACTTTCAAAATCTACTGTTCCTTTTGTAGATGCAGTTCTGCCAAGTTTAAATTCTCCTCAGATGTCACAATTTGATTTCTAAAATGATCTTGTTTAGATGTAACAAGGCATATCTTCCTGTTTTCCAAGTGTTTTAGGTTTATTTAAACTACTAGGAATGACCTTTTGAAAACAACATCTAAAATATCCTATTGAAATATGTCTCCAAATAATCTTGAAATTCACCTTATATTAAATAGTTTGGAAAAGTTAAGAGGAAATAGTATAGGTCATATATTTGGAGGTTTTTTTTTTTAAAACTTAGGGTTTAACTAGGATCTTTCCAAACCCCAAATGTAGGAGTTTCCTGCTTTATTTCTGGGTAAAAGAAGAGATTTTTTTTAAAAAAAGAAATTCTTTATTAATGTATGTGGAAAGATTAACTAGGGGAAATTTAAATGTCTGTAATGCTTCACATTTTGTGGCTTTTCAAGAGCTATTTGTTTTTTAATAGAGACTAAACATGGTAATGAATTCAAAACATACAGAAAGGAATGCAATGAAGATATATGTTCTGATTCTCTACTTTATGTCACCTAGTTTTTTACTATTACCATTTCTTATTATATTTCCAAAGATATTACATACTCTTATGAATATTAATAAGTGTGCTTTTAAAATTCTTTTTAAATTATAAAATGAGTATATAGAAAAGAAATTCTTTACCATAAAATTCTCATTTTCTTTTCTCATGTATTTATATATCTACTAAACCTATAAAGGGTTGCTAAGTAATTAAAGCATGTTTATATTTTCTGAGTCCTAGAAGTCATTTTTAAAATGTTTCATGTTTAACTAATATAAAAGTGGAAGTAAATGATGTGTTTATAGGTCCAGATTTTGTTCAGGCATCGCTTGCCCTCCTGCTCTTATTGCAAGTTAGTGATGCAGGGTCCAGGTCTAGAAACACAACAAGGAATGAGTGAACTAAAATATGTAAGACTTACATAATTTATTTTCCCTTCCAAGGTCTGACAGAGTACACGGGCAGGACAGGGTTAGGATAGTCCCAATAGCTGACTGTCTAAATCCTTCGTAACTAGGAAATGATTGTTTTACTACCATCACGTCCAAATGACAAAGGAAAAACTCAAAAGAATAAAAAGCTTGCATCTGTTTGGTACCACCTACATATGCCTACAGATCTTTGTGATGCCGATTCTGAGAACAACATGAGTATGCCACTAGGTGGAGGGGGCTGGAGTTCATAGCACGAATCCCATTGGCAAGGATGTATTTTAGTGGGTTGAATCACTCCCACCTGATAAACAACATTTGGATTCACCACAGGAAGGGCTTGGAAAGAGAGAGGCTGATCATGAGGAAATGCTGACACTTGGGAAGAAAGCAGCATGGAAATGTAGCAGAACAAAATCCCATTTAACTATTGATGATGGCTTCTCCAGCATGAGACTTTGCTGGCCATTGCTATTTTGGAAGAAGTTAACAGATATTGAATTGATATGCCCAAATAAAAAAATAATTGGCTCTTTCTTCAAATAACTTCTTTTATGTGAAGTTATTCTTTATCTATCACTATTCCTATAAGATTTTGCTGCAAAAAGACTATGAAAGGCAACTTTTAGAAAATTTTAAAGATATTTGGTATAATATTCTCTCACAGATTTAGATGGATCAAATTAATTACACTTTGGAGTCTGTCCAAAATTTTGCATTTGAATAGGTGGGCTAGCTAATGCTTATCTTTGAAGTTTCTAAAGGGTGTAGTATATAAGAATGCAATTGAAACTTTTTCAGTTGATTTCTTACACAACAATCTTGCTAAACTAACTTACAAATTCTAATAATTTGCCTATCAGTGCCTCAGACTTCTTTTATGTATGCAATTATATCACCTGAAATGTAATTTCCATTGCATTTCTTCCTTTCCAATTATTATAGATCCTTTTTCTTCACCATAGCATCATTTAGTTTCTTAAAGAGAATTTGGAAATAAGTAAATATTCAGACACTTTTTTTTCCATTCTTCAAATCAAAAGGAAAACTCTCAGCATTCCCCATTAAAAATTGTATTTCTGGATTTATTTACAGATATCCTTTATAAAATTAAGAGTCCCCTTGTATTCATAGTTTGCTAAGACATTTGATCATGAAAAAGAATTGAATTATATCATAAGCTTTTTCTCTATCTATTGAGATGGTTACATGATTGTTCTCATTTGTTGGTGAAGTACACTGATTATTTTTTAATGATAAACCAATTATATATTCATAGAGTAAACCAAATGTAATCACAGTTTATCTTCTTTTTGGATATTTGCTATATTGGTTTTGTTAATATTTTTTAAGGTTTTTATATCTATGTTCATTAGTAAATTTGGCTTATAAATTTTCTTATTGATGATATCCTTATGAGGTTTTAGTATCAAGGTTATACTTGCCACATAAAACAAATTACAGAGTGTTCCTTCTTTGTTTTCTGATGAATTGATCTAAATGGTTGTATTTCTTTTTAAACTGTTTGATAGAATTCATTAAAGATGACAAGTGGGTTGGGAGTATCCTTTGTGACAGACTGGATTTTGTTTGAGTTCATTTACCTATTAAATTTAGAATTCAGTATCATTAAAAGTCAAAGGCCCATGCATATTTTCTCTTGCATCAGTTTTGGTAAGTTTTGTATTTTTAGAAATTTATCAATATTCAAATTTATTACTAAACAGTTTGTTCATAATATACTCTTTCAATAGTTTTCATTTCTGAAAGATCTATTATGCCATTTTCCCCACTGGTTATCTATGCCTTCTTATCTCTTTTCATGATACTTTTGCCAAACATTTAACTATTTATTAGACTTTTCAAATAATTAACTTTTGGCTTTGTTGATCTCTATTTTATGATTGTTTTTATTATATTACTAGAGGCCCGGTGCACGAAAATTTGGACTAAAGGATTAAATCTGGGTTCTGGATAACCTCTGGAATATCTGGATATTAAATTATATAGGTAATTTTTATTAAAATGAAATAAGCTCTATCTAAAAATAAAAGAATAGAATGCACATTTATGACAATTATAAAGATTTCTCTATTGAATTTCTAATAGCAATTAGTTATTATCTTTTCATCTAAAAAATTATCATTTTTAAAAGAGATGGAGGAAGCTGAAGGAAGTTGTTTTTTGTTTTTGTTTTTTGAAAAACATGAAATCTGATATTTGACACAGATCAGTTGAATAGCTGGCCATCTATAGTTTCTCATAGGAATCCCCAAGACATCCCTCTATACTTTTAACCCTCAATACTCTATATTTGTGGTCTTGGCCTGAACCCTGAAAATTAATCAATTAGCCTGTCCAAATTATTTTCTATTGGCTTCCCACTGCAAGCAACAATAGACTGAGCTTCTCTACTAATACACATATATTTCTGACTATTTCTCTGAGAAAATAGTCACTTTTGTGTGAACAAATTGATTAGTTAAGTCCATACCTCTGCAACTTTAAAATGAAAGGGTTTATTTTCAATGAGAAGTTTCTCATTTAAATATTTAGAAACTCTTCAAAGTAGTGACAATAGCAAAACAAGACAAATAATGCTAGAAGACTAGGAAGTTCCCTCAGCTAAAGATTGAAAGGAAATTAAAGTGGTAACCCAATATTTTATGTAACACAAGGGGAACAAAGAGAGACCAAGTCTCTTAATTTGGGAATTTATTATCTTTGTGGTTATGCTGATAAGTTGTCTGTATAAATATTTGTATATAAATTGCCTGACTATAAATAGGGTCGCTGTGTTCCGATTTAAAAAGTTATATGTGTGACTTTTAATCCATATGTTAAATTAAATTTTGCTACAAATAAAAGCATCTAATAAGGACAAAATTAAGAAAGGACAAATAGTCACAGCACTTTCTACCCATCACACTCAACCCACTAAAACTCAGGGCTGAAACAGGCATTAAGTAGAGTACAAGATCTCATTTCATTCTAGTTAATATGGACAATGTTATTGGAGTTTGTCAGATGAACATCGAGCTGAATGGGATGCATGAGAAGATAATAAAAAACACAGATTAAGGAAGAATGAACTAACAATCAAGACAGACTTGATAAATATTGTATGCTTACCCACCATGCAAAGCTGCAGCATTGCACAACTCTAAGGCACCATTCTCAAAGAATAAAACAGTGGTGGGTATCTGCTAGAACTATACAATGCATTTCCCCAAAGAAATGAGAATATATGAAATCACAGACAACAAATGTTGCCCTTGATAAGAAATAAATGTTTGAATGGTGACAAAGTCAGGAGGTTAATAATTATAGTTGCTGTTCAAGACATACTAGAATATTGTCTGATTGACAGAGGGACTGTTGATCTGTCCAGTATAAGTGTGGTTCTTACAATTTTTCAAAGTAGACCACTAAAATTTATAGCAAGCTCTGAAATTGAAAAAAGTGAGAACCATAAAATTTAGTAAAAAATTCCTCAATGGAGTAAATCATGACTCACTTGAACTGAGTGATTTGAGAGGCCAAATACCCCTTCCTCAATATATCACCCAGATCAGCCTATTATGATGTCATTATGTATATGAAGACATACCTTCAATTGCAGCAATAGATGATCCTTTGATAGTAAAGGTATTGCTTTTTTCATCATTATTTACTTCAATGGACTTGCTTAAAAAAAAGAAATAAAAGAAAGCATTTGAAAATGATTTACATCCACACAAAAATAGGCACACAGATTTTTATAGCAGCTTTATTTATAAGTGCCAAAACTTGGAAGTAACTGAAATGTGCTTCAATAGGTGAATACATAAACAGTGGTACATCCAGACAATGGACTATTATTCGCTGCAAAAAAATGAGCTGGCTAGACATAAAATGACATGGAAAAAACATATATGCATATTACCAAGTAAATGAAGCCAATCTGAAAAGGCTATATAGTGTACTATTCCAACTACTGTATATAGTGTTCTGGGAAAGGAAAAACTATGGAGATGGTGAAAAGATCAGTGGTTGTGAGAGGATGGGTGGAGGGCACAGCAGCGGGCCGGGGGATGTAAAGGTAGAGCCACAGTCAGTGTTTCACCATCTACCAGGAGGTCACAGTTAGGTTCTCAGTCAGGGCACATGACTAGGTTGCAGGTTTGATCCCCAGTAGAGGGAGTGCAAGAGGCTGCAGGAAGCAGCCTATCAATGATTCTCCTTATTCATGTGTCTATTTCTCTCTCTCCCTTGCTCTCTGAAATCAATAAAAATATCTTTTTTTAAAAGCCAGAGCACAGAAAGTTTTTAGGGCAGTGAAAATATAATATTTTAATTCTATATGATATCACAATGGTATCATGTCATTGATATGTCTATCCAAACTCATAGAATATTCAATGCCTAAAATCAACTATAATGTAAACTGTGGACTCTGGTAATTATGATGTGTCAATGTAGGTTATCAATTATAACTAATGTGTTACTCTGGTGGGGGATGTTGATAATGGGGGAGGCTAGTCTTCTGGGGGAGGCAAGGGATATATAGGAAGTAATTAAAATAAGTTTTATAAAAATACCTGATTATCAAATTACAAGAAATATTACCAAAGAGTGCAAATTGGGTGTAAGCAAGAAAAGTGAGGCAATGAGAATATTGTGTTGAAGACATTAAGCATACTCTTCTTGGGGAAAGTGAAGCTATTGAACCATAATAAGCCATTAGATCTAACTAGTCACTAGGTATACAGAAGAATTTTGGTTGGGAGATGTCTACAAAGGTTGAGACAGATGAAGGAAATCCAGCATATTATATCCAATTCCACAAGAAGATTCTCAAGTGAGAAATAATAGTCAGAGAGTCTTAAAACATCAGTCAGTCTCTTAATTCCTATGTGAATGTAACAATTGGAAGAATCAAGTAGCTAACAAAATGAGAATATGGTTTGGTGGGTGAGGAGGCACCAGGATTGTTTTATAGAGCAGGTTCTGGTTCTTGTAAGCTCACCAACAGATTTTTTACCATATTATCATGGACTTGGATCTTCTACCAAAAACTTCACTCCTAAGTACTCTTATGTCCTCCACATAGGGCACAAAAATGTTCTGTAGCATTGATCAACGTGACCAGGATGTATGTGATTTCCTGGGGGACTAGAGTCAGGACAGGGAAAAAGAAACTGCAAAAAACAAACAAACAAACAAACAAAAAACACCTTGTAATAAAAACCCAAGTAGCCTGGCTGGCATGGCTCAGTGGTTGAGAGTCATTCGATTCTGGATCATGGAACATGCCCGAATTGTGGGCTCAATCCCCAGTGGCGGGGAGTGCAGGAGGCAACTGATCAATGATACTCTCTCATTCTCTCATCTTGGATGTTTCTCTCTCTCTCCCTCTCCCTTCCTCTCTGAAATCAATAAAAATGTATTTTTTTAAAACCCAAGTGATATAGAATCCAGAAGAGTTTAGCTCACTGACTGACAGGGACAACTGAGAAACTCCTTCCTGCTACTGTTGATTGTGGGCTCCCTTCTTTTGCATCATAGTATAAGTATATCCCATAAACAATGTCATGATCTGGTCCCTGATTCCCCCTCCAAGCTTATTTACTGTGTTTTCTCTGCCCTATCGCATGTCCCACATACTCCTTAAATCGCTGTGTCTTCACACACACTGTTCTTTCTGACTGGAATTACCCAGTCCCTTTGTCTTTCTTGATAACTGTTATTAGATCTTTACTACCCATCCCTACAGCTATTTCCCCTGACCATTCCAATTTAGCCAGATGTCTTTCTGTGTACTCTACTAAATGTGGCACAAACTGCTCCAGAACATTTTCATTTGTCTTTGTTATAAATGCTAGTTTATTAGCTTAACAAACTTGATTTTGAGGACTATGTCTTATAAATTCCCAACTCATAATACAGAACTTATCACATAATATTGTGAAATAAGTAGCTGATAAATAAATTCATAATTTCCTGGTTAATCATGTATTCTTATTACACTTTAGTCTGGCTCCTATTATTATAAATTAGCTCTTTGTTTATCTACATCCATAATCCAATATGGATTACTTCTTGGAAACTTTCAAGCACATGCTAATCTCATGCATGCCAAGGCATGGTGTGTATATTTCAGTCACATGGAGTAGTATTGTTGTATCTTGTCTCTAAAGTGTGTGTCTAATATTGTGTGGGGAACATAAATTTCTTCTGCCTACTTACTATATAACAAATTGTTGAGCTTAGTCTCCAGTCTTTGTTGTTGTTGTTATTATTGTTGCAGGCATGGCTTTATGGTATCATAGTTGAAAACAAATGACAATTCTTTAACAAAACTTATTTATCAAAAATTGCACGATAAAGATAACAATAGCAACCACCATTAATTGCTACCTTAATATCTAATAAGCATCTACTATGTGCCAGACACAGCAAGAGGTTTTTACCCTTCTCCTAATTCTGTTTACCTTTTACCTTCCTCCTTTCACCTTCTTCCTCCAATTCTCACAACTTCAACAAGTAAGCATCAGAATGCACAGCTTTCACATAAGGATACTGAAGCTCAGTGAGGATACTGGGGTGCCTAGTTCCCCCCAAAATGTCAAAGGTGAAGTATGAGTTTTCTGTTTCCTTGCTAAAAAATAAATAATGGATGCTTAATCACGTTTTGTAGTTAAACTTTTAATGCACAAAAACACAAACAAGAATCATAAAGATAAAAGAAAACAATGCAAATGACATCCAGGTCATGGCTATGTAAACCAGTGAACCACGAACACCTCAGACAAACCAGCTGGGCCTTGACCAGGCCAATAAGAGAGTCTTGGAGGTGACTGCTTATTGGAATTCTTTTCTAGGCTGGATTTCCTCAAGGGCTGACAAGCACATATCAGTAAATGAAATTTCCCATAAAGTTGAATTTTGGTAAAATCCAGTGGAGTTGGGGGTGAGAATATACATGAGAGAAAAGTAATTCAAAGTTTTGGTCTTAAAAATGTCTAACTACTTAAACGTTATTATTGTTATTTTATAATCCAAACCATAACCCCAATAGTATATTGAGTGCTTAATAAACTTCATTTGTTAAAGAAGTTTTATTTTCTCAGCAAAATTGAGTAGAAAGTACAGAGAGTTCCCACATATTGTACTCTTTGCCCCCACAAATGCACAGCCTCCCCCACTATCAAGATCTTGCATCAGAGTGGTGCATATAGTCCTTTTATTTAAATGAATTATAAAATACCTCCATCTTCCCCATAGAAATTTTTTAGTACTGGTTTACCATGTTTCAATTAATTAAAAACTGGATAAGGAATACAGAAATTTTCATATATACCCCACAGGCAAGATGATTCCAAATAGCTTATTCCCAACCACTTAAGAAATATCAAAATTGTAGCTGACACTTACTGAATATGTTTTATTTGTCTATGTTTGTCTAATCACTTGACCTGTAAGAAGTCACTTCATCCTTATAATAAATATGGCAGTAAAAAATGGAGAATGTGTATATTTTAATAAATTATAAAATTCCTCCATTCTCTTCATGGAATTAGGGACATCCAGTACATGCAGGTTACCTGTGCCAGAAGGACATCAACAAGTGCATTCAGAAAGGTAAAAAAAAAGGTTTCTTACCTCTCCTTGTATACTCATAGGAAAATACAATGGTCATATCATGGGGAAATAATGGGGCTCAACCCACATATTGTCATACATACTTGTGTTTTCCTCCAAATGAACCTGAAAAAAGAGGAAAGGGAAATTATTTAAATAGATAAGACAAAATCAATTGGAAATATTGTTCACCATACCAAAGTACACACCATTATGAAGAATCTTGACTCTGTTTTCTTTTTTTAAAGATATATTTTATTGATTTTTTATAGAGAGGAAGGGAGAGAGATAGAAAGTTAGAAACATCGATGAGAGAGAAACATGGATCAGTTGCCTCCTGCACACCCCCTACTGGGGATATGCACACAACCAAGATACATGACCTTGACCGGAATCAAACCTGGGACCTTTCAGTCCACAGGCTGACGCTCTATCCACTGACCCAAAACAGTTTTGGCAACTCTGTTTTCATAAAATATATTTTAAAAAGAAAGGTAAGCAAGCTAATACCAGGATTTTTTGTCTAAGCAATTTCTATGGCATAACAATGTTTTAACAGATTCTATTTAATCAGAAATATGACAGAATTATTGTTAGAGTCTGTGAACTGACCTTGAAATGTGACAAATCTTGAAATGCCTTCTGAGTATGTCTTTAAAAAGATAAAATAATCTTAAATATTAGTATAGGATTAGGGATGTCTGTTGTATGAATTATCTTTTCAAGCAAAATGAATTACAGAAAAAAAAACTCATTCAAAATTCCATATTTCCCCATATTGTAATTGTATTTTTATATCCTCTTATTGATCAAATACATACTAGCAAAACTCCTAGGGCTTAAAATGAATATATTTTTATTAATTATAAGTGTGTGTGTGTGTGTGTGTGTGTGTGTTAGGAAAAGAGTTGAGTACATATATGTGAGAGGAGGGGAAGAAAAGTCAGACTTATTTTATCTTATCAATGATTACTATACATTTATGTCCACGGTAATATCACAGCAACTTCACAACTCCATAGGTAACACTTTTTTACACATTGTTTCATTGGGTCATGGTCCCCTAAAACTGGTTAAAGCATATAGAAGCTCTTTTATAGTCAATGTGTAAAATGAATCCAAATACCCACTTTAGAAAAATAAAAATCATTGCTGAAACTTGTTAAGTGTGTTTTATTGTCTGTGCTCCTCTAAGTACTTACCTTGCTAATCTATTTAATCTTACTAACAATGCTGTGAGATAGATGTACTTATTGCACTCCATATTACAGATGAGAAAACTAAACCTCAGAGAGATTAAAATACAAGATAACAGAGCAGAACCGGATTCAAACTCAGAGAGTCATCTCCAAAGCCTTTATCTAGTATTCCTCGATGGGGCTCTATTGTCTTTTGGAGTGCCATAATACTTGGTTGGATGGGACTGTCTTATATGGTGCAGAGCACTAAATATTCCTTCCTTTTTCCACTTAAACACCAGTAGTAGCCCAGGCATTGTCAAAACCAAAAGTTGTTCCCAACACCTAACTCTTACAAACGTCCACTTGGGAAATAAACTGTCTTGGGAAAAAATACTATGAGCTTTATTTTCTAGGCAAAACCACAACTCACTGAGGATCTACACATACATACACACACACACACACACAAACACGCGCGCGCGCGCACACACAATCAAGTATATGTGTACATAATGTTAAACATTTTTTTTCCTCATTTTACTTTCCAACAAACATTGTTTTCACTTCTTCCCTTATGTCTATTGGGCACAGGCAGAATGAAGAAAAGACAAGGGAACAAAAACAGAACACACGAAAATTATAGGTGAGGGAAAGAAGTCGGGAGAACAGAAATCAAATAGAAGACAAAAAAAGGCTATTTCTAAAATCTATTAAGATGTGAGTTAGCTGCTCATAAGTCACTGAATAAAATAAAAACAGTCAGAAAGCCAAAACTATTATCTGTCTTGCCTTCCCTTAAAATGTGTTTATGTGTGTGACAGAACCCTTGAATTTCAGAATGAAGATGGTGCAACAAATGCCTGGTGTAAACCCCCACTGAATGGAAAGATGCCCCCTGCAATTTTCATGACAGATGGCCTTGCAGCCTCTGCCACATGTCATTTCCAAGAGCAGGCAGGTCATTATCTACTTTTAGAAGGAATACATGTCTCTTTCATATAATACTAATTGTTAGAAAGTTGTTCTCACTTAGAACAGATATCTACTATGCCTCAGCCTCATTTCTACTCTCTGGCACAATATGGAATGAGTTAAATCCTTTTTCCACATGATATCCAAAATTTTAAAGTAGTTGTTATGTTCCCCTGAGTCTCCTCTTACCCAAAATAAACATACATAAACATATGATATGCCCTCCAAAATGCAATATACCTGGTAATATGTCCAATGTCCTCAAAAGCCATTTCATTACTCTCACTCTTCATAACTGAGCTAAAAATTAACACATCTGGTATGTATTTGTTTGTGTGTGCTCTGTGAACTCTATACATACATATGAGATACATATCAATATGCACACACAAACATAAACCACACATGGAGCTTGTGTGTCCACATATAAATATATAGACACATATGTGTGCACATGTGAAATATACTTATTGCTCATCTTTTCTTATCTCTCAAGTGCTCCCTCTTTGCATGCATGGCTAAAATCCAGCCCCAATTCATGGGGTAGCACTATTCCCAGGATTATTTCATCCTTCTGGAAAGAGGTTGTGGGGCTGGAAAGCTGTATTTGCATTTCTTAGCTCAACCATGAGTGGACACCTGCATGCTCCTGTCTGCTGTGTGCCTAGCCTTGAAAAGTTACCTAATCCTTGGCTCCCAAGGGTAAGGGAAACACTTAGTTAGACACTTCACATCAGTCAGTAACTCTGAAAATATGTGATAATGTAAACAAATTCAGATCCTGTGGTAACTGCAAGGCTGACATTAACCCAAACCCACTTTTATTTTCCTCTTTTAGTCTCACTTCCGATTAGGTATTGCTTCCATCATTTCTCAGTTAGCTTATCACTTGTCTGCTTCCTTCTTTTCAGAGATCAGAAATAAAAATCATTCTTTGATATTGAGGAAAATGTCCAAAGGGCCCTGAGTTCAAGTCTCTTTCATTTCTCACATTGTAATTTGAGTTTCACAGTTCAGCGCGTTAGCGAGCCTCAAATGGAAGGGTTATTTCCAGGTTACGATAACATAATTGGATCCAACGTCATTGTCATCGTTTCATCCCACAGAAAGTTATTTTGATCTTTCTCCTGGGGCAAAAATGGAGTTGGAGGTTGGTGGGAGAGATAGGAGATCTTTTTGAAAGGCTTTCATTTCATCCCACTTCTTCACAGCTCATGAAAGTGCCCTCAAATGCCCCCCACCCAGAGCTCCTGCTGGCTGCCCCTCCCACAACACTTCTTTTTCTACTCCTCTTCTTTCTGTTCTCTGTGCTGAAATGGAGAGCAGAGTGAGAACAGGCAGGTTTCAGGGTAGCACAGATGAGAGAGGAAGGAATCAGGACATGTTCTAAGGGCATGATTGGGGCAGCACTTGAAATAGCAGAGAGGTGGCTCAGGTAAGGCAGGTGGAGCTCCTTGGAGCAGCGGGGAGGGGGCGGTCGAGAGTTGGACATCAAGCACTCATTTCACTTCACCTGGTAATTTTCTTCTGGCCAAGCCCTAAATATACTCACTCAGGCCTTTGTTTTTTTAAACCCAAGTCTTGCAAATGAATCATTGAAACTTGTAAGTGGGTGATGTCAGGGAACAGCTGAAGATTAATCCAGTTTCTGCCAAAAGAAACAGATGAAGGATGTTTATATGATTAGTAATAGATTTTCGAAGGATAAAGTCCTGACATGCCTGTGGTCATTTTAGAATATTCCTTTACATACACACACACACACACACACACACACACACACACACACACACACGGACAAAAGAAAACCCTACTTTCTATTTCCTACTCTAATCTGTAGAAGTTCTTTTAATGTTTCAAAATTCAACCATTTCACTTGCTTTAAGAAGTTTTACATGGCAGCCTACTTCCCACCAACCTGATCAAAAATCATCAGCTCTGTCCCCCATCATCCTTTGACACTGCCTCACGAATGCTCGGGGGCTGTCCAGGTCCCCATTCTGTTTTGTTGTGACTCAGTGTGTCTCTCCCAAGATTAGAAGCATTGGTTTAAAGGTCAGCAGGACTCTCAGAGCTCTCTGACCATCCTACCCCTCTTCTGAGTTAGAGCATTTCTTTCTCTTCATAACAACTGATTCCAACTTTTCCCACGTACATTGTCTGAATCTATATTTTAATAATCATTCCTTATCAGATTGCTCATGCACAATTTTTAAAAAAGGAAACCAACTACACTAAACTATGAGCTTTAGCTTCTTTGTTCTCCCAGAACCTAGTACATGAGTAGTACTCAATACATATTTGCTCAATAGATAGAATATCACAAAAATTGATACATACGCTTTGAATAATTATAAAGGTAATGTTCATTAACATACATTTTCTTTTATTTTCCTTTTTTTTAGCATTCACCAATAAACATTTATTTCTTATGTATCTAGGGGTTGGATGGGTGTGGCTGGCAGCTTTTGTTCAAACTGCAGGACTGTCTGGGTTTGCTCATTGTGGGCAAGGCTCTGATCTGCTCCATGTGTATTCATTCTGCAGTCCTAGATGAAGGGCCAGCAGGCACCTTCGGGGAGCTTTTCTTACTGTATTGACAGAGATGCATAAGAATATGCATAAGCTTGCAAGAACATGGCTAAACCCGAAGTCAAAGGTCAAGGAAACACATGGCCTACTGTGAGTCTAAAGCAGTGGTTCTCAATCTTTCTAATGCTGTGACCCTTTAATACAGTTCCTCATGTTGTGGTGACCCCCCACTCTTAAAATTATTTTCATTGCTTCTTCATAACTGTAATTTTGCTACCGTTAATGAATCATAATGTAAAGATCTGTGTTTTCCGATGGTCTTAGGCGACTACTAGTGGTTCTCAACCTGTCGAGAGCTGCTACTATAGAGCCTGTATTAAAGGACTGTGGAACTGCATTAAAAGGTCACAGCATTAGAAAGGAACTGTATTAAAGGGTCACATCATTAGAAAGGTTGAGAACCATTGGAAAAGGAAGTCATATGGCTCAGTCTCACAACATTGGAATAGAGAAATAGACTCCCATGGAAGTGGAGAGTGAGAGAAAGAGCCTTTTAGAATCATATCAACCACAATACACTGTTCTTGTTTTGGTGTATAGCTATATAGACCTTTTTTGATGGTGATAGTAGAGGTGGGTGGATTCACCGAGGTATAATTTACATGTAATAATAATCGACTTTCTAAAAGCATAAAGCTGTATACCTCACCCAAATTAGGACACAGAATACTTCCATCACCCCAAATAGGTTTCCTTATGCCCCTTTGCAATGAATTCTATACCCCACTCTCCATCCCTGGAAATTATTGATTCAGTGATGTAACCATTTTTTCTGATCATATATACCCACATTTTATAAAATTAAATTAAATTAAATTAAATCAACTACAACTTATTAAATGGTGTGTTTTTTTTTTTCATTTACCAATATGTCATGAGCTCTTGCCATGTCAGTAAATTGAAATCAAACTTGATTTTTTTTAAGTATAAATATAGGGGTGGAATTTATATATAATTTTATTTACTTTTCTAAATAGCTGATACATGCAAATAGGAAAAGGCACAAAGGGGGTTCAGAAAGTCTCTTCTGTGTCCACCAGCCACTTTGTATCTCCAATGTGAGACTTACTAGCTTCTTTACACTGTAGTCTACATGTGTATAAATTGTATAAATGCACACAAAACTGTAAGCAATACTGTATTGGTAGACATTATAGATTTACAAAACACAGTTAAACAAAATTAAAAATAAAAATCACTAGAAATCTTTTAACATCTGGGTGTATGTTTGTCCATTCTTAAAAATTATTTTTGCAAATAATAAATGCATATGTGCTTATTTGACATTCAATAGGATGGATGTGAAGATGAGTTTTCAAATTTTACTCCAAATTTTACAGTATAGCTTGAATTTAAATAAGCATATATGCATTTATTATTTGCAAAGATACATTTCATTTTCAAAATTGAGGTATCAGCTGTTAAAGTGTGTATACATTTCAGGGGGATACACTATATATATGATTATATAATCCATATATATTTCAAATCCAACATGTTTAAACCTAAACTTCTCTTTTCACTCAAACAATTTTTCTGTATCAGTTAGTGACACCCTTATCAAAGTCTCCATGAGCTATTTTCTCTTTTTATCCCCAAATTTATAATTAATCAGACCTATGTTAACTTAGTATATGAGTTACATGTTTTAGTCTCACTGACAACTTGTCTTTCAGGGACCTTCTCATTTTTTTTCTTTTAAAAATATATTTTATTGATTATTTACAGAGAGTAAGGGAGAGGAATAGAGAGGTAGAAACACCAATGAGAGAAACATTGATCAGCTGCATCCTGCACACCTCCCACTGGAGATGTGCCCACAACCAAGGTACATGCTCTTGACCAGAATTGAACCTGGGACCTTTCAATCTGCAGGCCAATGTTCTATCCAGTGAGCCAAACTGATTAAGGCAGACCTTCTCATTTTCTTTCTTCTGAAACTTAACACAGTTCTTTATCCAAAGAAGATACTCAATTAAATTTTAACTTTTAACTTTATTAAATTTCTTCCTAAGTAAAATAAAATATTAAAAAATTAATACTATAAAGCATGAATGTTGGATTATCCCCACTTTTCAATAATCAAATGAAAGCTGAAGTCTAAGCACAGTATATTATCTTTCTTTCAAGTCAGACTTAACTGATTATGATTTATCACCACTAATATAAGGAACCGTTTTCAAGAAGAAATGTCTAAGGGAAGATCACAGCAACCTCATTCTCTGGGCCTTGGGGACCAAGGTTCTTTCTTAAGCAGCTTCTAAGACTTATAAAAAAGGAGACATACACCAATGCTTAAATGGCTGCCACTATTATATTCATGCATCTTCACAGGAAGAACTAGTTAAAATGCAATAAGATTCTCACTTGTTATTCAAGCTATACTGCAAAATTGGAGTAAAATTTGAAAACTCATCTTCACATCCATGTTACCCATGGATTTTGCAATAAGTAACTCCAGCCTTTAAATTATGATTTTAACATTTTCTTTGTGTGTGGGTGGGTTTTGCTCACAAGACAGAATTATTCTGTTGAATACAATATGTCTTTTCCTCAAAAAAATTTTTTGAAGGAAAAAATGACTATCCTATCTAATAAAGAGGAAATATGCTAATTGACCATCACTCTATCACAAAGATGGCTATACCTACACTGAGGTCAAGTTCCCATATGGAGCCTTAAGGAGCAATCAGCAGGGACCTGAGTATTCCCTCCCCGACTCCTGTGGGGCTTTACAGGGGACTTCAGGCCATGTCCTCCACCTGGCAGGGCTTGACAGGGGATTTCAGGCTGTATCTCACTCCCCACAGGGTTTGACAGGGCACCTCAAGGTGCACTTTCCATCCTGGTGCTGGGCTAGGGGACCTCAGGCTGCTCCCCTCATCCTAGTGCCAGTCTGGGGGTCTTCAGGCTATGCCACCACCCCAGCACCAGGCCAGGGGATCTGTGGCTATGCCCCTCCAAGTGGCGGGGCTTGACAGGGAACCTCAGGTTGTGCTCCCCACCCAATGGGGACCTCAAGGTGAACCCCCAGTGCTGGGTTGGGGGAACTCAGGCCATGCCCCCTGCCCAGTGGGACTTGATGGGGGACCTGAGGCTGCACCCTCTTGCTGATGGAGCTTGACAGGGACCTGAGGCTGTGCCCCCCCTCCCGGTGGAGGCCAGGGGACCTGAGGCTGCATGCTCCAGCCTGGAAGGGCTTGATGGGGGACCTCAAGGTCCACCCCCTGCCCCAGTCTGGGCTGGGGGACTTCAGGCCACCCCCTCTGTCCTGGCACGGAGCCAAGAGACCTTAGGCTATGTTCCCTGCCCAGCAGGGCTTGACAAGGGTGAGAATGGCCTGGTCTGGATCTTGCCCAATGGGGGAGGGGGGCCGTCCAGGTCTGGGTCTCTCTCACGTGATTTTGAGGTGTATGTGGGTGGGTGGGGACTTGACTCTGGGTCCCCTGGTGCGCCCCAGACTCTGACAGGAGGAAGGTTTTCATATACATTTTACTAATTTTCTTTCATCTCTACACTTCTATTATAGAGAAAGAGCAAATAGCAATATTAAATTATTTTCTCTAATTAATCCCGTTCTAATGTGCGAGAATTTTGTGCACTGGGCCACTAGTCTTAAAATAAGAAAGCAAAGCAATATGTAATATTTACTAAGTTTTCACATTCAAATGCCCTCATCCTATATTGTCTTCAAACTGGAATCTCAAAATTTAAGTCTAAATTCAAATTCAGTGATGCATGTATAGATTATCTTTATTCTCTTTAATGCAAACCATTTATCCCTGATACTAAAAAACAAAAAGCAAAAATAAAAACATTTATCATTTTATTTTAGAACATAGATCTTTAATAGTTGTGCCATTTTGGGCTTGAGAGTGTCCTAGTGGAGTTTTAAGGTCAAAAGGGACAGAAACAATGTCACCTATTTCATTTGGGGGCATGTCATTATCTCTCAGTAAATAATTATTCATTAATTAAATCCATAATAAAAGGAAATAGGAGCAACAACAATAACAACAAAAAAACACAAATATACATTGTGCCCCATTGCCCAAATCATGTTAGTTATTGGTCTTCTATTTGATTTTTGATACAAGCTGGTATATTGTATCCCACTTGTATCCCATACTCCTATCAGCAACAGTATTAATGGCAGTAATTATCATTAGTAAAGTACATTCTATGTAGCAAGACCTTTAAATTATATGCTGAATTTTTCACATTAACCTGAAAAGCAGAAATTCTTTTCTTTTTCATTGCTGAGTAAACACATAAAATTAACTAACTTGCAAAGACATACAGCTAGAGAAGCAGTACTGTGTGGTATTTAAGCACATGAACTATAGCATCATGCAGTCATTTATTCGAAATCTAGCTCCTCCACTCTCTACAAGTTGTGTCACATCTCTAAGCTTTTGTTTCCTTGATTATAGAGTATAATTATAATTGTGTCTTCCTCAGTGTGTGTGTGTGTGTGTGTGTGTATGTGTGTGTGCCCAAGATATCCCAAACAGTTTGCTCGGTTCTCAATAAAAAGAGCTGAACAAAGTTTTTGAGACATCTTGGACACACACACACACACACACACACACACACACACACACATGCATATGCACACACACACACGTACACATGCACAGAAGCTAACACCAAAGCCTGTGTTTCTGATCATGCTGGTTCTCAAAAACGTGTGCTTCCCCTAAAAGGGAAGCTCCCCCTCTCTTCACTTCTATGCTTTGGCTAATGTATCTACCTTTTACCACACAACTAATATTTATTTTCTTAGACCAGTTTGAGCAGAGATGACTATGTTCTTACTCATCCCTAAGGCCTATGGATAGTTTCTTCAAAAGTCATTGGTGCATTTTAAAACCAAACTGCATCCCCGGAGAATCTGGGATATTATTCTCTCATTATTGCTTTTTGAGGATTCTATATGCGCCTACCTGCTTGTGTTCACCTACCTGACTGTGAGACTTCAAAGGCATGAATTCTGTCCTTTTCTTCAATATCCTTGACATCAAACACAGCACCTAAGCCATGGAAGACACTCAATAGGCATTGGAAGGATGGAGGACGCGAGATGAGGCACACGGTGGAAATGGCGGAGCTACGAAGGTTGCAGTCCACATGGGTATTCCAAATCAGTGAGCAGTCAACGAATAAAACAAAGACAGTTATGGAGCCAAGAAGACTACCTTAGCTGCATTTATTAGGGTCCCTCCTTTGAGCCAAAGTATAAACTTAAAGGCCAAGTGCTGCCAAGGCAATGTATAAGTGTAAAGAATTCAGAACCTTTCCTTCTTTCTTTCCCACAGTTTTGGGAGCCTGAGATGATCTCAAAGCAGGGACACTATACTGCTCCGACAGGAGAGTGGTAAGTGGCATGGCTGGCCGTCTGCAGATCATGCCGACGTGCTTCTCAAATTGTATGGACAAAGTTGATTACAGGCGATGTCAAAATGCAGGTTATGATTCAGTTGTTAAGTTTTACTCTGTGTGAGAAGGAATTTCACAAAAATTCTGTGTTCTAACCCAGCCCCCAAAAAAACAACACACACAAACAGAACAAAAACAAACCAACAGAAAACATGAGGCATTTTATTGTAGACAGTGATTTTCATCTTTGGTTTTACATTAGAAAGACTTGGAAAGCTTCTCAACTGTCATCTCACCCTCTCCCCACAATCAATTAATCAGAAATTAGAGGGGCTTCCTCAGAGTAATTTTAAGGCCAAGCCTGTGTGGGAACCGCTCAGCAACCAGTGCCACTCAAAGTCTGGTCCAAGTTCAGTGCAATCAGCACTGATAAGCATCAAAACTGAGAGTACGATTTTAGAAACTTTTACAGCAGTATGACGTTATCAAATAAAATAACAAAAATAGATGAACTCTTTTAAAATAAACAGTTGACTTACAAACATTCTGATAACCCTCTAAGGAAGGCTTACTTACACATCCACCTCTGGAAATGAGATTATGCTAGGCCCCTCTTTAAGCTGCTGCCTCTTAAAGCTGAAACAGTAAGGTCAGTGATTAATTGCTCAAGCAGCTCATTGAGAGACCTAGGTACAACAGGGTTAACGAGCAGGAATGGGGGAGTTGGGGTTGCAAACTGGGAACACATGCCCTCCAAGAGAGATAGCTTTCTTTCCCTTTATTGCCGGGAAAACATACACACTCTCACATAACACGGAAGGTGAGAGCTGAATGAAGTTTTCTGGGTAATGGCTTGAAATGTTTTCCTTATGAGAAGTGGTGTTGAGTTACAGCGTGCTGGCTGAAAACTGGGAGGAGAGAAGCAGCAGCCCCACTCCGGCCCCCACCTTTCCTTGGGCTTGTAGGAAGGTGGACATGGGCTCCCGGAGACAAGAGGAGTGATAGGTTGAACTATCTGGCAGCTGGCATCCACTGCTCCCAGAGTGACCCAAGGACAGTGCTCCGCAGGGTTTAGCCAGGGGCCAGCCCAGCAGGCACAGATGCGCTGCTGTGAAATGCCACGCAGGCAGACTGACAAGCGGTAGGAGCTGAGCTCTCCCTTTGGACTGCTGTTTCCTGCTGTGTTCAGGGGAGGGGGGCGCCTTCTGGCAAGTTCTGCTGCTTGCTGCCGCTGCTGCTTCAGCTCCCCTGTGCTCAAGGTAAGCTGGCTCGAAGGGAGGGCAGGCTGCAAGGGAAGCCTTTGTACCATGAACAAGATCCGAAAGTTTTTCCGCGGAAGTGGGCGAGTCCTGGCGTTTATATTTGTAGCTTCTATCATCTGGCTGCTCTTTGACATGGCAGCTCTCCGCCTCTCATTCAGTGAGATCAACACGAGGGTTCTGAAGGAAGATGTAGTCAGAAGGGAAAGAATGGGGTTCAGAGTTCAGCCAGACCAAATGAAGATTCTTTACAGCAGCATGAAAGAGAAAAAGCCCCCACTCAGGGGCCTTGGGAAGGGCATATGGGGCAAAGAGAACTTGAGAAAGACGGAGGAGGATGTGCTCACGGTTGAAGATGATTTGGACCAAGTCCAGAAGGAAAGACAAATACAGAAAGCCCCAGGAAGTGTCAAGATTGCACCTTTGTGGCATCCTGTACATCTGCAGACCTTTCCTGTGACTTTTACCAAGCCGATGACAGAGGAACATGCCATCAAACCTGAAGCCTATTCTCGCCCTGTGACCCCAAAGCAAACGACAGCTCAGGGGGCTCAGAAAATGACATTCATAGCAGCTGGAGGAACTCCATTGCCCCAACTATCTCTACATACAAGACCTTTTGGTACAAACCAAGAGGCCCAGAAGAGGCATAGTCACAGCAGTGACACATCAAAGCAAGCCACTGAAAGGAACCTGGATGTGACCATCAGATTTAATAGTGACAGATCAAAGCAGATATCACAGGCCATAGAAAATGAGAGGACACTCGCTGCCAGTCCACCAGTGCCAAAATCTAGGGAAGCCTTAACCTTGAATAAAACTGAGGCTCAGAGAAAATATCTAACTGCATATAAACACAAGGCCAATAAGAACCTTCCCTTTCCCAAGTTCTCTGCCAATTTAAATCACTTAAAGAAGCAATCTATTAATGAGACACAGTTGGGAGACTTGCCAAAGGATGATGGAGCCAAAGTGGCTGGTGGGAAGAAATTCAATTTTTCTGAAAGCCGTGTTGTGATTATAACCAAGGAGGAGGACCCAAAGACAAACACCAAACAGGTTCCTAATCCTAAAATCAAAACTGTATTTCCTTTCATACTGGGTGAAGAACACATTTTCAAGAACAGAAGTGAGGCATCTTTCTCTTCGCTTGCTCTACAGAGAGCAAGAGTGTCTCAAACTAATCACATCTTAGCTGGGGGACTAAAGCCAGCAAGAATCAGCTTAAATGCCAAAGTCCAGCACGAAGAACTCAATCAAAGGCATACAAAAGCCCTTTCACCTAAAGACAGCGAAATGCACCAAGTATTAAGTATTGATATGACACTTTCTCCAAGGGACCCCAAAGCCCCAGGGCAGTTTGGACGACCTGTGGTTGTGCCCCAAGGAAAGGAGAAGGAGGCAGAAAGAAGATGGAAAGAAGGAAATTTCAATGTCTACCTCAGCGATTTGATCCCAGTGGACAGAGCTATTGAAGACACAAGACCTGTTGGGTAAGATCCATTTCTCTTCTCTTTCCTCCACACCAAGTATGTTGGTTCTGATGTAGAAAAGCGTTAGTTCTAGATAATTTTGTCTGATTCTTGGTCACCTAGAGAACTAAAGCAATATAAATCATTAGACATAGTCCAAATAGTCTGCCACCTACAAAAGGAAAAGTTCAAATATTAGTACTAGGATTTTACTGTGCTCTCTTCTAACTCTTATTTCTCTGAGACTTTGGCCCTCACGCCTATAAGCTTATGTTTCATTGCCTTTCCTCTATTGCAAACATAGAAATGATTACCGTAGATGAACTCAATTCTTAATAAGATATGTATGAATGATCTAGCTTAAAATGTCATTCCATTAGAAGAGTGACAATGAAGTGAATTCCCAATTTCAAACCTTTACCTTGTTAGCAGGGTAGGTGAGAATATATTTGGGAATGGAGCACTGATAAGGCCTCCCTAACATCATATCTTAACCAGCAAAATTCTGCTTAATCATGACAAATGATTAGAAAAATAACAAGTGAAAAGTGACTTTTCTCCCTAAAATGTAATATCTTTTGGAGGTAGGGATTGTAGACAACTCAGGAATTCAGTTATACAGGAACAAGATTCTTGAAAAAAGTTAGCCAATAACTAGAAAAAACCTATACAAGAGCATAATAATAACTGCTTGCATTTCTAGAGTTGCACCATTTATAAAGAGCCTGCCTACACAGCACATGAACTTCCTTAGAGCCCTAGAAAAGCAACTGCAGATATTATGGGTTCAACAGATGAGGGGGTTCAAAAGTTATATCACTTTCCCAAAGTAGCATAGCTCTAAAGCTGCCCAAGGAACCTTTGTGAACCCGTGTTTCAAGGAATTAAATTCCTATGCCTACACCACCAGAAGGCAGATGGAGCCACAACCATATGCTCTGATTCAAGTACAGTTGGGTCACCACTTCTTTTTAACTCTCTTATAAGTTAGGGTTCTTTGTACCCATTAACATCAAAGCTCCATGTATGCCTTGATATTCAGGTCCCTGAGCTAAAGAATCTTTGCCTAAATTTTGGAGTTAGGGAATGTCAAGATTCCAGGGTAGCACACTTGGTATGTAAACAAGGGCTTTGTTTGGTCTCGGTAGAAACCTCTCTTTTTGTGATCTAGGTAGTCAGTGCTACCAGGAGGAAGGCAGAGATCACTGAGCCTGTGTTCAGTGATGCCAGCCACACGGAGGCCATTTTCCACACTCTTTTAGCCTTTGGCAGATGACTATCAGACATGCACTAGTTGCCTACAAAGACTAACTACTGTGCCATTCATGTTCCTCACTCTAGTGAATCTCACAGACCCTAAGGAGAACACAAATGTACCCAAAATAAAGACAAAGAAACCGAGGACCCATGAAGTTAAATTGTCAGTGATAACAGAGCCAATAATTGTATGATAAAAATCCATGCTCAAAATTATGCTGTATGTTATCTGCCATCTCTTGCTGATTATACGCCCTGCACCCCCAGCCCCATCTTAAAGCTTATGGTGGAGCAGCTCTGATCTGAAGTTTTGTATATTACATATCACATGTATATTATGTGATTTATATACACATATGCCAGCTTCGAGCATAAGTGGGAGGGGGTGAAGGAATAGTGAAAGTAGCCCCATTTCAGCATCCCTTCAATAGCCGGCATCCCGGGGAAGAATCAGACATGCACAGAAGCAGAGGCTGCAATTCCAAAGGGCAATCGTACGAGGGCCAAAAGCAAGTCTCTTCCCAATAATGATGCTATTATGCATGTGATTTATTGACGACTTGCTGACTCACAGCACTTACTAGTTTCTGAAATTTGCTCCATGGAGGTTAACAGCCCAGGAAAGCTGCTTTTACAGTCATGCTCTGTCTTTGGAAGGAGGCTGTCCAGACTGCAGGAGAAACTGACACGTGTGCTTGAGAGGATGAGTCAGACAGCATGTGGCCAGGCCCCTCCCGCTTATCACACAAACCCACCTTGGCTAAGCACAGCTGCTCTCTGCAAGTTGCCTACCTGATGCCACTCCACCAACAGGATGGAGGTGACAGTTGAATCACCAGGGACCCTATGCGAGGGACCCCCTAAAGTATTTACAGCCCTTGTGTGTCATTTACTTCCTTGAAAGGGAACATTTTTTTTTTCTTTTACTCCAACATGTAAACTACAAATATGTGTAAAAATATGTATTCATATGGATAAAGGTTGGAAGAAAACACTAATGAAAAATATTGGCAAGCATTGGAGTGAAGTTTTCTTACTTTGATTTTTGTTTTCAGCCTTGTTCATAAAGTATATGAGATGGCTTAAAAATATCCATTAAGATTTTTTAACATAAAATGCAAAAGTAAGCATAAGAGAAAATTGTTATAGATATAAGAGAAAGTGTGTATGATGAGAGAGAGAGAGAGAGAGAGAGAGAGAGAGAGAGAGAGAGAGAGAGAGAGAGGCTAGTCTTAAAATTAGCCACAGTAGCATCCCACTGAAACCTTTACATCTTAAGAATTCTATGGAATCTCTCCCTTACTGCCTTTTACATTCCCCCCAGATCTCCCATTACAGATTGATTGACACTGTTACTGGCACATCATAACTACCAATTTAATATAGACTGAATAAAAAAAAAGGGGTAGAGGGGGATAAAAACCATAGATTTGATAGTAAATTTATTTAAATTTTATTTCCTTCAATAAAGATAATAATAACTAGTTACTAGTTATTATCTTCTTAAGGATGATTTAATAGATATGCTAGGAAGAGTTTGGCATTGAGGAGATGAGGCAAGCAGGACAACCTTATCTGCTCTAGTTCTAAAATCAGACTCTCTTTTCCAAATCTGATCTTCCCTCCTTTTCTCCTGAGTCCATAGAAATCATCTCTCTAAGATGTTAAGATGAGATCAGGGCCTTTTCCCAAAGCACAAGAATTCCTTTCTGTTTTCAGCATTTTTCTCGCTGTCCTCAGTGACACCCATGTTTCTGCCCCTTGCAGTGTAGCTACTGTTTTCTGGCTGTGACATTCTCTCCAATATAGGCCCTCATCATGAGAAAAGTTAGTCTCATTACCCTTTCCTACATATTATTATACTCATTACCATCCACTAGTGTTTTTATCAGCTAGTCTCTTCCCACAGCCTCCCACCAGCCTCCCCTTGCACAGTCCTCACCATTTTCCCCCACACATTTTAATTGGCTACTGCTCAAAATCCGACTGGAGCTTACCTGCACCTGGTCCATGATGTGATGTAACCTCTACATTCCAATGACCCTCCCTTAATCCTCTTGTGGTCACTGAAACACTCCTTGTTGCATGCTCTGCACTAACTAGAGCCTTGAGAATCTAGTTTGCCTTCTCTGTGAAATTTTAAGCATCTGAGAAAAATTCTTGTACTTTATTTTGCACTCCTTAGCACTGAGCACAATGTTGTGCACTCAAAAGATACAAGTTTACACAATATGGTTTTAAAATTCTTTCTAAAAAGATGTTTTTATTGATTTTAGAGATAGAGGAAGGGAAAGGAAGAGAGAAATAGAAACATCAATGAGAGAGAAATATCAACATCGAGTGGCTGCCTCCTGCACGCCCTCTACTGACAATTGATCCTGTAACCTGGGCATGTACCCTAATGGGGACTCAAACCCAGTGACCTTGTGGTGCATGGGTCTACATTCAACCCCTGAGCAACACTGACCAGGCTAAAATGATTTTTTAAAGTTAATACGTTTTATGAAAGTAATGAGAAGTAACTATTTCAATGAAGCTTGCAATGAGTTTTTATAAATTAACAATTATAATTTTTCTTTTTGAATATTGGGAATATGTTAGCATCAGGTTTAGAGTGAACACACCCTATTCTAACATTACAATATAGTAATTAGTTCATGTTTATACTTTAGTGCATATTTTTGTTACTAGGGGCCCAGTGCACCTTGAAAGGAACTGTGGGCCGCGAGGCTGCAGGGGGCACAGGGGTGGGTCTAGGCCCATCCTCCGCGCCCCTTCCTGGCCCCTCCTGCAGCAGCCCCTAGTCCCTTGTCTTCCAGCTGTCCCCTCCCGCCGCTCCCATGCTCTGACAGTGCTGGCCCCACTCCCACCTGCTGAAGAAGCAGAGTCATTGGGGCCAGCACCAACAGCTGGTGTGAGAAGGTCCATCAACAATAGTGGGTGCAAGCAGCGGCTGCCAGCCCCACTCGCCCCTCAGGAGCTGGGGCAGGTGGAGAAGCCATGAGGAGCAATCCTGGCCAGCAGCCACCACTCATAACCGCTAATGGCACCAAGTGATCAGGGCCAGTGCCAGGAACTGGCAGCCAGTGCGAGCCCAGGGTGGGACCACAGTGTGCAGGAGCAAAGAATTTTCAGTAACTATCACATGCTTGCCCCGATGACATGACCAGTGTCCCACCTTGGTCTGGTGCCCCCACTCACCTGTTCCACCATACCACCACGGCCGATGCCCACCATGTTTTGCATGTGCCTCCTGGTGGTCAGCACACGTCATAGCTACCGGTTGTTCGGTTGGTCGCTGGTCTATTTGCATATTAGGATTTTATATATATATAGACTAGTGATTCAGTGCACAAAATTCGTGCATGGGGTGGGGGTGTCCCTCAGCCAGGCCTGCACCCTCTCCAACCTGGGACCCCTCAGGGGATGTCTGACTGCTGGTTTAGGCCTGATACCTGAGGGACCACTGGCTCCTAACCGCTCACCTGCCTGCCTGCCTGATTGCCCCTAACCACTCTGACTGCCAGCCTGATCAAACCCAACTGCCCCCCCCTTCTGACCTGATCACCTCTAAATGCCCCCCCTGCCACCCTGCTCACCTCCAACTGCCCCCCACCACCAGCCTGCTTTCCCCTACCTGCCTCCCCTCTGCCAGCCTGCTCACCCCCCTGCTGGCCTGCTCACCCCCAAATTCTCCCCCACCTGCCAGCCTGCTTGCCCCCATATGCCTTCCCCCTGCCAGCCTGATTGCCTCTGCCTTGGCCCCACCACCATGGCTTTATCCGGAAGGATATCCGAAAGGTCTCCTTGTCTAACTAGCATATTTCCCTTTTATTAGTATAGATTGTTTTGTGGTGGGGGGGGTGTTTTGTTTTAATGTTTTGACTGTCAAGGGAGGAAAATCCCCTTACCTATCTTACAAGAATATTTTATGTGGGTAAGTGAAATGCAATTTCACTTTTGCCTAGAAAGTATATTTAAAATAGAATGCTTGTTTGACAGTCATTTTGAAGTTCCAGAATGAATCATTTCTTTAGACAAAGTTAAACCATTAGGTTTTGTTGTTTTACTAGAATTTGTTTCAATCAGTTGTAGCCCATACTCCATACAAGTGTTGTTACACATAGTCCTGTCCACTGAAAATGCAAGGCATTCTCCTGCAGCTAGAATTAAGGGGGTACTCCAAAATGAACTCTTTTATAAGGTGCACTTCCTGAATCTGTATTTAGAGAAAAATGACTCCACAAGGTTCTTGCTGCCAGCATTTCGTGGTTGTTTTCTTAAAAATATATTTTATTGATTTTTTACAGAGAGGAAGGGAGAGGGATGGAAAGTCAGAAACATTGATGAGAGAGAAACTTCGACCAGCTGCCTCCTGCACACCCCCTACTGGGGATGTGCCAGCAGCCAAGATACATGCCCTTGACCAGAATCGAACCTGGGATCTTTCAGTTCACAGGCCTACCGTCTATCCACTGAGCCAAACAGGTTTCAGCTGGCATTTTGTTTTTAAAGTGAATTAAGAAGGACAGCACGCTCCTCCACGCCTGCTGTTGTCATGCCCGGACTCGGTGCAGCTTTTCCTGTAGAGCTCTGGCAAGCCCTTCCACAACATGATGCAAAGCAGTCTTCATTCTCTCAGCCCACAGCTGAGGCTGTCAACCAATAATTTGATTCCTTCCTACACAGCTAAAGGGAGTTTTCTTCTGGTACATACGAAAAGCAAAAGATAGCACCATGCATTTGCCACAAACCAGTCTAAATTACTGAGGGGAAAGAAAAACCTTTCTGGAACCTTACTTTCCATCCTCTCCCCTCCCTTTCCAACCCTTGTGGGGTCAAAAACCTTAATTAATGGAATTACTGAAGGTAGAGGAGGAGGAGGAGGTGGAGGAGCTAGGAGAGAAAAAATAAAATGACCACATATCCTTTCAAATTTCAGGCTCCTAAAATCTATCAGGCTTGGGGGAAAAAAAAGAAACTTTAAAGTTAAATGAAGTTCAAATTCTCTTATTTTTATATGGGATATTTTAATGGATCATCCTGAGACTGCATTTGTGACTAGTAGTGATTGGAGAACATAATCTGAAATTGACTGGAAAAGCTATGAAAGAATCCCTGAAAAACCAAATTGGGGGTTAGGCAGGGGGAGAAATCTTACAAGATGGATGTGAAGGGTTTTTCCGGCTTTCACCCTTATATAGGTCAACACTAAGCAATGGTGTGTGTGTGTGTGTGTGTGTGTGTGTGTGTGTGTGTGCACACGTGCACACTTATGAGCACATGCCTGTACATATTTGTATGCTTGTGTGTGGTACAGCAGTGTGCACTATTTCACTGAAAAGTCGTGTAGGAAAATTGGAACTAAAAAGCAAATTAGTTTAAAACTAGAAGGCTAGAACATATAACCAAGGTTAAATGTGTCTAAAAGATGATTAGAGGGTATTTTGATAATTTTATCTACCACACTTTCCCCATAACTAGGGAAATATAAAATACGTTTTCTACTGCTAATTCAGAGAAGAAAACAGTTAAACAGTGTCTAATTCATATAAAACTGAGCAATGCTAAATTGAATCCGTGACTTTTTCTCCGAAACCTAGACCTAGAAATATTTCTGGGAATGAGTAATTTGTAAATGTAGGAATTCAAACCTGTTTGCACTTCATTTTTACACATCCAATTAAAGGTCCAGTTTAATCCCAACTTAACCATTGGCCCAATTTTATCAACTTCTTGCCATAATATTGCCGTGGCTACTCTGGTGCCAGAAAATAACTTCCCATCAGCTGTTCTGGCTGAGCCATTCAGAGCAAGAGCCTCTCGAAAAGGAAACATTATTTGCTCAAGGGTCAGAAAATTCAGGGAACACAGCAGTGTTTACAATTTTGATGTTTGGTTTCAAAATGAAAGGATCTTTGTAGAATCCCCTCTATAAAAACAACATAAAATAAAAAACCGTAGACACAGACAACAGTATGGTGATTGCCAGAGGGAAAGGGGACGGGAGGTAGAAGAGGGTAAAGGAGGGATCAATGGTAATGGAAGGAGACTTGACTTTGGGTGGTGGACACACAATACAATATACAGATGATGTATTATAGAATTGCACACCTGAAACCTATATAATTTTATTAACCAATGTCACCTCAATAAATTCAGTGAAAAAAATAATAAAAGTCTATATTATTCCAAACTACCTCATCTTCTAAATTGGCCCAGCTTCTAAAATGTTGGTTTATGGATAGGTGTGAGAAGGAGCACTATGGAGAAACTTAGTATTTATACGGGCCTTTATGACTTGCCTCTCATTTGCTCCTTAAAACCACTCCTCAAGGCAGGGGGGGTATCATTCATTATCCCAGCTTTACCTATAGAGAAACTGAGACATAAAGAGGAAACTGGAGTGTCATGTTGGGGCAGATAATTCAGATGGTGGCAGTTCATTTCATTCCATGCGCTATTTGCTCACTGACTCTCATGAGCTGGGCACACCATGCCAGACAGCTGGGATCTTTCATCCTTCACATCATCTCC
Source organism: Antrozous pallidus (assembly GCA_027563665.1). NCBI lineage: Eukaryota > Metazoa > Chordata > Mammalia > Chiroptera > Vespertilionidae > Antrozous > Antrozous pallidus. The sequence goes on along the minus strand of CM050508.1, from coordinate 61,087,609 downwards.
TTTGATCCTGACAATAGTCTGCAAGATGGATAAAGTGCTACCTCTCCTCATTTTCATGTGAGGAAAAGCACCCCGGGAAAGGTAATTTGCCCAAGGGCCCACAGCTAACAAATAGCAGGGCTGAGACACAACTGCTGGTTTTCTGATGCTTCCTCACTCAGTAATATTTCTCCTACACCAGCTGGCTTCCTCCCAGCCACTCCTCCCTCATGGTGACCAGCATCACCTCTGTCCCGCCTGGGTTTTTTTAAAACTCTCTGAATAAGGGGAATCTCTCCCTTGCTGAGCCTCACCAAAAAAAGAGCTTATTTATGTTCCAGGGAGCAGTGTGTATGAAGGTGTGCAATTCTAATCAATCCTCACAGCCGACATACTACCTCTCATATGACTTGTAGAGGAGAAGAGTGAGGCTCTAAACACCAAATGATATACTTGCAAACTAATGGCAGATTTAGGATTAAAAAAAAACATTTTCTGACTTCTAATTCTAGTGATTTCCCCCCACTGGTTATAGGTTTCTTTATAATCATACTGGAGGCCCTATGCATGAAATTCATGCAAGAGTAGGCCTTCCTCCCCTTGGCTGCAGGCACTAGCTTCCTGGAAGGAGAGTCTTGGTGCACAAATTCCTGCACAGGTGGGGACTTGGCCTGGCCCATGATTGTGGCCATCTTGCCCAGTGTGATCAGAGTAAATGGGGCCCATCAGGGCCAGTGGGCCAGGGGGAGGGACTGTGGAAGTTTGGCTATGGGAGAGCACTGACCACCAGAGACAGCTCCTGCACTGCGTGTCTGCTCCCTGGTGGTCAGTGTGCACTATAGCGACTGGTTGAGCAGTGGACCAGTCATAAAAGTCATGTAGGCTTTTATATATATATATCTGACTTTGCAGAAATGAACATTTCTGTTTTCCTTATATACAAGTCAGAGGTGTGTGAAAGAAAATATTTTTTTTGCCTGTTAGGTACCTCAACAGAGAGAAATTTAGTAGAAGCCATTTTCTATATAGCACTAAGCAAAGGTGATTCTTGAAAATTGCCCAACATCCACATCCCAGTAGTGAACAAATATTCTGGGCTCCTGCTGTGCACTCTAACCTCATGGTCCTACTTCAAAGGCTTGGACCACAGTGTTAGGCAGAAGCAAAAGGTACACACTAAAGGAGTAAGCAAAGGAACAGTCAAATGTGGTCCAAGAAAGGGCAGAGTATTTGAGCTCTTACCTGAAAGGTAGGGAGTTTGAGAAGCGGGAGGAGATAAAAAGAGGGATCTATTGAAAAAGTGAGGGAAATCTGACATAGGGTGAAACTATACAAATAAGCAGAGTTCACATATTCAGGACCATGCTAAAGTTCTTTTAAGAGCTGGGGTAACAGTGAAAAATTTAAAATCATCAGAAGAACAATTTAATTTGCCTTTTTCAGAAATCTCATAAGCCCTTATGGGTGAATGAGGCTAACGATGAATATAGAATCACCAAATGTTAATATTTGATGAAGTTTCAAAAGCAGTCTAATCCCTTCTGTTCCAAAGAAGTCTGAGAAAGGAAGGGACTCATCCAAGCTCATACACTGTGGGAGAGAGCACAGCCCCTAAGATGCCCTAACCTTCACACAGAACTATTTCCACCACATCACACCACCTTCTGCTCTCCTCCCTCCCTCCCAGCTTCACTCTGACAGCTGCCTGCTCAAAATAGCCTTTTGTTAAAGTGATTAATGTCGATGCTGGTGGTTTATGTGTCTAAGCCCCAGTCCAGTAGCTTTGATATTCAGTTATCCCAGGAACCATGGCTTCAGCCAGCCAAGGCCTTTGGAGTGAGTGTGACTGAAATCTTCTAAATTAGCAGTCAGGCAATTCTGACTAAATGTCAAGAGTAATCTACCCTAGAAATAACAAACCATAAAAGTAAAATTGTTATATAATAATACTCTCTTATCAGTAAGTGCAAAAGAAGCCCCAATAATTCTAAGGTCTTGGAGAAAATAATAAAATTCATAACAGAGCTCCTCAGCTAGAGGCTCCATTCTCCTTCTGATCATCCTGAAGATATCAGAGCTTGGACAGTGAGCCCCCAAGACTCACAGCCAGGCAGTAGTTGAATTGCAAATAGAAGCTGAGAAAATATTCTCCTGGACCTTCTGTTCAAACCTGAGAGGACTGAGATTTGACCTACACTTTGACTGTCTTGAAATAAAATGAAAAATTCATAACCGTGAGAGAATGTTATCATTCCTTCAATCTTCTCATCTGAAACCTCCTTTATTTGATGGGCTACATTCAAATCAAGTGAGTGGCTGAGGATCAGCACACACAAGCCAAGAAAGAAACATATCACCTTCTGAGTCTCTTGATAAATGATGAGCCCTTGATAGACTTGGTTTAAAGGATTGCTTAGGGAAAGGGCAATGCCCCCAGTCAAAATGGGTGTATTTACATTGTGGATAATCATAGGTTCCCACTTGGCTTTTTTTTAAAAACCATGGAGCTTATAAAATATTCATATCTATTATCTCATCACATCTTCACAGATATTCTGTGATGAAGGCATTGGAATCTTCATCTTTTTTAAAAATATATTTTATTGTTTTTTCACAGAGAGGAAGGGAAGAGGGATAGAAAGTCAGAAACATCGATGGGAGAGAAACACCTGAAACTGGGGATGTGCCCGCAGCCAAGGTACCAAGGTACATGCCCTTGACCGGAATCGAACCTAGGACCTTTCAGTCTGCAGGCCGATGCTCTATCCACTGAGCCAAACCGGTTCAGCTGGAATCTTCATCTTAACAGTGAGGAAACAGAGTTTCTGGAAAGTCATAAGACATGTCCCTGGTCATGCAGACAGTAGGTATCTGGAAGGACTCAAAACTCAGTCCTTTTGGAGAATAACTTCTTATTCTCCAAAAAATTATTACCAACCCAGAAATGGCTTGCATTTAAATTAAGACTTGACTTTAGCTGTGATTCTTCACCCAGTATAGCAGAACACAAGATTTTCAATAGCCAAATTGGAAGAAAGAAAATTTACTTCAGTTGGGTCAGTGTAAGAGAACTTGAAATAGATTTTACCACCTGTGAAAACTAGGAGGCTGATGGTATATAAAAATGGTGTGAAAGTTAATAACACTGAAAAAGTTCTGGTCTGACCCACAGTGCCTTTGAACAAAACAGCATGCTGCTTTTTCTAGAAACCTGAAAACATGTTTAACCTGTTTAGTAATGCAGGAAAGAAGCTACCTATAAATGCTAGGGTGGCCTGACATCTTAGCCGCCTGAACCAAGGCACACTCTGAAACTCTGTGTTTGAAACCTCTCATATCTCCTTCTGTGCCCACTTCCCACTCTTTAATGCTTCTCCTTTTTCCAGATACCAGTATGATCTATACAATACAGTCCTCCACAAGGTTTTCTTCAATGTGATCCCTTAAATACATCTAAAATATGCTTGTCAGTAATTAGCAGAGGCACTCCTTATTTCCTGGGATATTAGCATCTAGTGAAATCTTTCATAATCTATCCACATGGTTCCCCTGGTGAAATCAAGGCACCATGACAGGCTATGGAGGATCACATGGGTGGTGAGTGGAGGTGCTGTCCCCAAATCTCTGAGAGCATTTTCTGCCTCCAATTTCAGACTGGCTAACATTACAATACTTCTTAGAACTTCCTTCTCAAAGAGGTAAAAAAAAACTACTGATTTCTAATATAAGAAGTTTCATCTGCATTAGCATCCTTGGTTAACTCTTCCTACTGTAACCAGATGTTTCTACAGTTAATAAATTTCAGCTCAGAGCGACTCTCCAGACTTCACAGCCAGCCTTGCTTGTTCAAATGGCACATGCAGATTTGTGCAGCTGACCCTTCCTTTTTAGAACTGATTTATCTTTTCAGCACCAAATGCTGTAAAGAATATTTAAATGTGAAATATGTATTTCATATTAGTTTACTTTGTAATGTTAAGAAGTCATAGGAAGTCACTAATGTCTTTTCTACCCTCCTATTTCAATTTTCTATTCCTCTTAGCTTTACTTCCTCTTTCCCAAACTAAAGCCCTAGATGAAGCATTTTACCATTCCACATCAGTACCCTGAAAATATTCTGCCACATTTCTTTCCACCTCATTTGCTTTGGTGACTCCTAACTTGGATTAATCTAACAATCTGCTCTATTTCCTCTTACACCAAGGCTGCCAGACACTGATAAAGCAAACCACACTTGTATTTTGACTAAAATTTTGGGATATCCAAATTCAGGAAAGTGCTCAAGGCCCCTCAGAGTGTGTGTGTGTGTGTGTGTGTGTGTGTGTGTGTGTGTGTGTGTGTATGTATGTGTGTGTGTGTGTGTTTATGGGTGTAGTGAGCCAGTATTGTCTCCTATTGTTTATAGTCTATCCCAAATGTTATCTATTCTCCTCAGATTTCTAACCTATTACATGAGCAACTAACCTTTCCTTCTGTATGAACTCCAAATTCTTTTAACTTCTCATTCCTGATACATAAAATTATTATTATGTATTATCATTTTTCCTATCTCAAAGGAGATATCTAGTTCCATCATTTAAACTTGTGATTTCAGTTCTATTTCAATTCCATTCCTTCAACCATCCATTCAATCCATAATTATAAAAAATTATTATGTGCAACAATGCTAGGAGCTTGTGGCACTGTAGTAAGCAAGGAATACTTGCCCTGCCCTCAGGAAATTCTAGATGCAGAAGATAAGGGAGTAAAGGAAGTAAATTAATGTTCCTGCAGGAATTCTGATGACTGAAGAGAGACTAAAAGGAGGGTAGCTAGTTTTGATTGAATAATTAAAGAAGGCATCTCTGTGGAGGTAACACTTCAACTAAGACATAAATGAACAGAAGCCAGCCATGAAGGCATAAGGAGAGTGAACTTGGACTTTCACATCATTTAAGAAACTAAAAGAAGTCAATGTGGCCATGGCAAGTGTGTGATGTGCTAGTGGAATAACTCACAAGCTGTTGGAGAGATGGCCAGAGGTCATACTATATTGGGTTCTGTAGGTTACGGTAAAAATTTTTGGATTATTTTTCTATTTTATCCCATAGAAATCATTGAAAGATTTTAAACAGGAGCGTAGTGTGGATGTGGTGAAAAGTAGAATTAGAGAGTCCAGTTAGGAGACTTCAGCAATGATCCTGAAGAAAAATGACAGAAACTCAAAAAGAAGGGGGTAACAGAGGAGGTTAAAGGTGGATCTGAGATATATTTTGGCAATACAACAGGCAGAAGTTAATGAGAGGTTGGTTTTACTGACAGACAGAAAGAGAGTAAATCTAGAATTAACATCCATATTTGTAGATAAAGGTGGGTGATGATGTCACTAATTAAGAGGTAAAATGCAGAAGAACTGGTTGAGATAGGGTGAAATGAAGATTTCTGTTTAAAACAATTTACCGTGTAGGATGCTTACGAGACATTCAGAGGTGAAGTTAAGTAGTTGGTTGGATATATGAGTCTGGAATTCAGAGACCAATCTGGCCAGAATATAAACTTAGAAGATAATATTTAAAACTGTGGAAATAGATAAGATCATACAGTAGCATTGTACACAGAAGACACAAAAACCAGGACCCACCTCTGAGAATCTTCTGTTTAGAGAGTAAAAAGAGGGAATAGCTAAGAAGGAAACTGAAGGGGGAAAGCCAGCGAGGGATGGGTGAAAAACAGGAGTGTATAGTGTCTCATGGGACAGAAAAGGAGAGTAACTCAAGGAGGCAAGACTTGACAGCTGAGTCAACCACCACTGTAAGTATGATTAATACAAGGAAAGAGACCTTGCTCCACCAAAAATCACATAAATCACTGGTTCTTTCAACTATCAACTCAATTTATACCTTCCCTGAGCCCATAAATATGATCTGTTTCTTCCTACTCAGGAAAGGGAAAGGGAAAGGGAAAGGGAAAGGGAAAGGGAAAGGGAACAGAGATGACAAATTTTCCCTACACCCACCTAGTTACCCCATCTCTTTTCTTTCTAGGTTTCCTTTCAAAATAGTCTACAAAATAATCTCAACTCCTTCATCAACCTTTTACTCTAAATTCATTGTAGTCTAACCTAACCCATATCCTCCTTGGGGAACGTTAGTCCTATTACCTCTCATCTTTATGGCCATCACCAGAGATTCTGGTCATTGGACTGTCACATTGCTTTGTGAAAATATTTCAAAGTTTAAAGTTTGTCTAGCATCAAAGTTATACTTCAATTACTGGAATTATTAGTAATGATGCAATCATATGCTAAAATCTTTAACATAATGCTTAGAAATCCATCATATTTTTCTCCCTTTTTCTAATATTTTTCTTTTCTATGAATGAATTATAAATAATATTAGAATTCTAACTTTTTAAAAATTTTTATTGATTACAGAGAGGAAGGGAGTGATAGAAACATAAATGATGAAAGAGAATCATCGATGGGCTGCCTTCTGCATACCCCACACTGGGGATTGAACCCACAACCCTTGCATATGCCCTAACTGGGAACTGAACCATGACCTCCTGGTTCATAGGTTGGACTCTCAACCACTGAGCCATGCCAGCTGGACTAGAACTCTAAATTTTAATAGTAGGATTTATAATTTTATGATTATAAATTATCAATTTAACACTTTCATGATCTTCAATGTGTAATTTCAAAGAAGACTCAAATGTAGTTTATTATTTTTTTGTAGTTTAAGAAATAAAAAAGATATTCCCTTACTTTAATAATTCTGATAATTCAAAGTAAACCAACCTTTTGTTGACAGGTAGAGAGGGCACTCATCCATCCCAGGAAATAACAGATGTATCATCTCTGTCTTCAAAAAAGTATACAGTTGACCCTGAACAAGATAGGTTTGAATTGCATGGGTCCACTTACACATCAATTTTTGTTTGTTTGCTTGTTTTGCTTTTTTGGTAAATACAATCAACCCTCATATCCTTGGGTTTCACATCTTCAGATTCAACCAATCCAGGATGGAAACAGGATTTTTGGATTCCCAACTGCCAGTTTCCCTCTGCAGATTCATCACAGCAGAGAGGAAATACTGTTTTTGGACCATGGTTGGTTGAATCCATGGATGTGAAGGGCAGATTGTAGAGTCAAGTTATATATGGATTTTCCACTGCACTGGGACTGGTGCTCCCAAACCCTGTATTGTTCAAGAGTCAACTGTACATGCTTTCTAGGTGAATAATGTTGGGTAAATGACTTAACTTCTCAAGCTTCAGTTTGTTTCATTTGAAGAGTATAATAATATGTATCTTAAGTAGTTGTTATAAAAATTGAATTTAACTTGGACTGATTGTACAGTGCTGTGCAAATACTTCTTATTTATGACCTAAACAAAGTGTAACTATGTTATCTGACAGAAAAGCCTGTTTCTCACAAAATGCCCATCTACTGCCAGCTGCTTTTGTTCTAGTGTTGTTAAGACTTCCTGAATGTTTATTTCTGGAGCCAGACTTGGCCCAGAACTTGAGTCCCAACTTTGCCCTTTACTAACAGTGTATTCATGGACTAGGCTCCATTTTGATTATTCACCTGTAAAAAGAGAAAGATATGCTGTTGGTTTAAAGTTTAAATTGAAATAATGTAGACTGCCTATGGTACGTACCTATTATCATAATTTAAGTATTGCATTGTGAATGGTTGTGTTAAAGAATGGCAAATACTCTTTGTGAGGTTCCACTGGGCACCAGCCCTAAATAGTAACCCAGGCAGGAGATGGAAAAATGCCAGAGTGAGGCAGTATGTAGTGCAAAGCATGGAAGAAAACCAAAACCAATTACAATGTACCTGAATACCAACTCCCATTGTAGCCTTCCTCTCATTTTATGCCAGGAAAATTATTTCAACTGTAGCTCACCTTTAGCAGAGAGAGTCTCAGCAAGAAACCCCTAAATAGATAGAGAAGTTGAAGAGTTTAATATATATATACATATATATATATATGTATATGTATATGTATATATGTATGTGTATATGTATGTGTATATATATATATATATATACATATATATATATTCCCAAATAATTATAAAGCAGTGTTTATACATTTCCTTTTCAAAATAAATTTCCTTTTCAAAAGTGAGTTATCAGCTGTTAAAGTATACACTTTTGAGGGACACTATATACACTGAGTGGCCAGATTATTATGATCTCTGAATACATAATAATCTGGCCACTCAGTGTACTTCTCTTGAGTACCTCATTTATTTGATATCACAGATACTATAAATTATGCACCTGATCAGTTTTCCCCTTTGCCCAGGCTGATAGAAAGCTCAGGGCAAATAGGTGGTTGATCTCCAGAAAAAGTCTAGAATACTTTGGTACCCATTTGAGATACAAATATATTGAGTGGCCATATTATTTTGGGTTCAGAGATCATAATAATCTGGCCACTCAGTGTGTGTGTGTGTGTGTGTGTGTGTGTTTAAAATTTGGTATTAATATACTTACAGAGTAGAAAAATATATCTTATTTGGCCCTTGGCTGAAGGCCAGTTGGAAGGACAATCATAAACTACCTGGTAACACTATATAATTCTGAATGTTCTTTCATGGTAAATAATATAATTAAAATAACAAAATACTCCCATTTGGTAAATTTCTTTCCCAAGAACTGTGCTAGGCATTTTATGAACATTCTCACAGTTCAATAAGAACCATTACTTAGTTTCACAAATGAGGAACTGAGGCACAGAGAGATTAAGTAAGGTATCAATGAATAAAGGTCTTAGAAATATTGGTGGTTGGATTCAAAATAGTGTTTAACCATCTGCAAAGCTTATGTCCTTTCCTGATGCCTGATGCCTCCACAGGAAGTTCTCATGTCTCAAATTGTTAGTTCTTTTACACCAACTCCTGTTAGTGGCTATTCTTACTTGTTCTTTTATTTTGTTTATTCACATCCCTAAGAAAAAGCACACAATTGAATCCTCTTTGATATATATGGATGGATGGATAGATAGATATTATAGATAGATAAATAGATAATGTATACACACACACAATCGTACTTTATAATTCTTAAATTCACCCTATGGATCTTGTTAGCATATTGCTGATGCTCAGCTTGTATTCTGGCCCAGGTGTGCAAAGCAACTCGTTCACAATAACCTCCCAACCACCAGTGTCATCATGTGCTTTGTGGATGAGGTGTGGTCCACTCTCCTGAGGTCTGTTCACAGTGTCCTCAATCGGTCTCCTCCGCATCTCATCAAGGAGATTCTGCTGGTGGATGACTTTAGCACCAAAGGTAAGAAAACCAATCCTGAAAGATCAAAGTTTGATATAAAACAATTGTAGTTTGGATGTATGGCAAAATTATTGAGTAATCTGATAAAGCATATACATTTTACAAATGCCAAATCATCATTCCTCACAACCATCTGCGGCCCTGTCCAGTTAGCTTTTCCAGACTTCTTTTCAGCTGTAACTTCTCTGCCATGGAGGAGTGACTTTCTAACTCTAGCCCCTTTGAGATAGGCACTATGAAATCTAGAAACCAGAAGGTGTTCTCCTAATTGCACAAACACATTTTTATGGGATCTAATAAGCAAGTACCTCACAATTAATATGGTGTCTTTCTTATAAATAGAGTTTGAGTTAGATTCTATGGAAAATAAGGAAATGGAAGGCCTATGGCTTCTTCCTCAAGAGCAAAACATATTTTCAGTTAAGTGTTAAGAAGATTAATTGCCAATAATACCAGAGAGATGAGGTTCTAACGGAGTTAAGAAGCAGAATCCACCACTGTAGGGCTTTACGTTTGTTTTGTTTATTACAGAGAAGACTCTATTTCTCTTTGGATTGTCAAATAATTTGTGTGTTTAAGTGGTTCCATGACTACCAGAGATCCCATGACTGCTATGTTTTAAATTCCGAAAATGCAGCCAACTTCCAAAAAGCTTAGAAAATAGCAATGGCAAACCTTAATAGAGCAGGTTAGCCTTGCTCATGACCTCAATGACAGCCAATTTTCTCAGCCTCAGAGTTTCCCATCAGAATCACAAGGAATTCCTGAAGCAATGACATGCCTAAGGAAAACTAGTTGAAAACTTTAAGAAAGTGTGCCCAGAAATAGTATGTAGTTACTCAACAGATAACAGTCTCTTCAGGAATGGAATATCCAGACTTTGTGGGACCTGAAGCTTCTATCGAGTCTCTTTAAGAAAAACAACACAAAGTGAGTTGGAGGAAAGTGAGCAGTAGAAGTATTCCTAAAACCAGTCCTCCCTGGGAATGTTAATTGCATATAGAAGTGACCACAAGGCACATCAAAATACCTCATAAAACCACACACACACCCGCCCCCCACACACACACACACCCACACCCACACACACAATTTCCTTTAGCTGCCATCCAACAAGACTTGGTAAGTGTGATGGAGGGGGATGTCACAGCAGGAAGTGGTAGTATTCTTAAGCAATTACAGTTGCAATATCTTACTTTTGCAAAATTTTCAGTTTGCATGCGATGCTTAGCCTCTTCCTTGGGCCTAGAATGGGATTTTGTAAAGGGGATTGGGATGGGGGGGGGGCGTGGATGGTACAATTTTAATTAATTTCTAGGTAAATTTGCCCCCATACTTACAAATACTCAGAAAAGGTGATCCCTTCTGTGTGTAATTTGGCAACACAGAGAAAGATTTGAGATTTAAGAAAACAGTTGGAAAAAGAAAAGAGCTGATATTGAACCCAGATAAAAATTCACCCAAGAAAATGACATCAGATAATAAAGTAATTGCCAAAGGAATACAATATCATTTGCAACAGCATGGATGTACCTACAGGGTATTATGTTAAGTGGAACAAGTTAGAGAAAAACAAACACCATATGATTTCACTTATATGTAAAATCTAAAAAATAAAAATAAGTGAGCAAACAATACAGAAATAAACTAATAGATACAGAAAGCAAATTGATGATTACCAGGTGGGAGGGGGGTTGTGGGGATTGGTGAAAAATATGAAGGGATTAAGAAGTAAAAATTACAGCTTATAAAATTAGTCATAGGGCTGTAAAATACAGTACAGGGAATATAGTTAATAATATTATTATAGCTATGTATGGTGTCAGGTGCGTACTAGACTTTTGGAGGTGATCATTTCATAAGCTATATAAAAGCTTAATCATTATGTTTCACCTCTGAAACGAATATAATATTGTATATCAACTGTAACTGAAAACAAATTTTTTAATTAATAAATATCATAGTTTTTGGAGTTTAATATTGAGGAGGCACTACTTCTGGTATTATCCAGATCTAGTTAAGTGATGTCTTTTCTACTCTTACATTCTGATATAGATTACCTAAAAGATAATTTGGATAAATACATGTCTCAGTTTCCAAAAGTTCGGATTCTTCACCTCAAAGAGAGACATGGCTTAATAAGAGCCAGACTGGCAGGGGCACAGATTGCAACAGGTAAGAAGCTGCTGATTTTCTGTTTTGGTCACGTTTTTGTTTTATTTTAATTTTTTAAATACACATCAAATATGAAATAATAGTACAGTGCATCCATATATCTGTCATTTTTTTTGCAATATGTGCTTCATCACAAATATACACAGACATGTCTATACATACACACACCTTTTTTCTGAACTTTTGAAAAGGAATTTACAGACATCATAACAATGTATCTAATACCTCAACAGGCATCTCTGAAGAACAGAGATGTTCCCAAACATAGGCACAACTTGCAGACCTAAATATCACCTAATATATCACTCTTTCAAATTTTCTCATTGCTCCCAAAATATTTTATATAGCTGTTTTTTTTCTTTTCAAATTTGAGAATTAATTAAGTTTCATGCACTGAGTTTGGTTAATCGCTCTCCTTAGTCCCTCAGTGTAGAATAGACAACATCACAACCATTAACTTGTGGTGTGTGTGTTTTTGAAGAGTATAGGCCATTTGTATTATATAATTGACCACAGTCTGAAATTTCCTCTTTCTTCCTGTTATCTACAAGATAAATGTTTTTGGCATGAATACTATAGAGAACTCAACTGCATAAGTGAAGGAATTGTGTACTTATTGCTTCAGATCAAGAGGTACATGATGTCAGGTTGCCCCATTATTGGTAATAATCATTTTTGAGAACTTGGTTAAGATATTAGCAGCTAGTTGGTAATGAAAAGTTACTTGTAGGGTGATTCTTTGATCTAATCAAATATCCTATTTTCCTCACAGACTTTAATGATTTAGCATTCAATGATGATCAATCATTGCTTGATTCAGTTATTCACTGAGCGCTGCAAATTAATTTTTCTAATTCTATCATTTCTTCTTTTATTAGCAGCCTTTGACTTGTAAAATAGTAATCTCTCCCTCCTTCCCTCTCTTCTTTTTTTCCTCACCTCTCTTCTTTCTTTCCTCCCCTCTCAGATTTTAATGTGTATATTATCAGCATTATTTTGGGGGGATATGCTCAATTGTCCCAAATTTGAATAACAGGAGCCCCTTCAAGCCTGACCCTATCAATATTTCAGATCTTCAGAATTTTAAAATTATCTCTCCTCTGACATATGCTTGCTCTTCTGATAGCCCTTTCTGTCTTCCTAAAGGGCAGCATGACTTCTTGTCCTCACCCCTTTTTAATGTGTGGGTGTTGGTGATGAATGGGAGGAAGTGAATCTTTTCTGTCCATGGGTATTCTAAAATGAACAACAAGCATTTTGGTTCATTTTCACATCTTCTATGAAAGAACCTCATAAAAACATCTGACATTTTGTACCAGGTATCACTCTAAAAACTTTCTATAGCAACTGAATTAATCCTTGAATAATTCTATGAGGTAGGTACAATCATTTTCATTTTACACATTAGATACATAGTGAGTGAGGTTGTGATTTGTCCATGTTCTCCTAGCTAATAAGTTGTAGAGCCAGGATTGAAACACAGAATCCTTCGCTCCAGAATCTTTACTCTTAACTACTCCACTTTGCCGTCTGCAAATAGATAGCCACCATTCTGCCCCTGAAAGTCATGGCATTGCAAATATTCACCTGATTGCATTCAAGCATATCCGGATGGTGAATTATGTCCTCACCTGAGTTTCAATCCCTGTAACTATAGCTCAAATTTGGAAGTCTTCTTATCCCATTGGTTTGCTAAAAAAATGTCTTCTCTCTCAGTAATATAAATTTCAAATGACAACAAATATATTACACCAAAGTTGGCATTGCAGTGACAACTAAGATTCTCAATAATGAAGTGCATTTGGAAAAAATACATGAACTTTCATGTTCGATTTTCTATGAAAAATAATTGTCCACAAATGACACAAAAATAGACAGGTCAAGAAATAGTCCAAGTAGGTAACTTTTAAGCTGAGATATAGTTGAAGAACATTTCCAGAAAAAATGGAACAAAAAGTATAAATATACTGATGCAGGAACAAACTCTGTATATTCAGGTTAAAGAAAGAAGTTTTGACTGATGAATGGTAACTATGGAAAGAGAGGTAGGAAATTCATTTAGAAAGAAAGGCAAGGTAGGCGTTTAAAAGTTTATGCATCATCTAAGGAATGTAATGCCAATAAAGACATTAATGAGGAGAGTAAAATTGTCTGATTTATATTTTAAAAGTTCACTGTGGTCACTTTGTAGAGAATTAATATAGGGAGATGAGAAAGCAGGGAGACCAATGGGGTGGCTATTGTAGTTATCTAGGCACCAGGAAAATACCAAGACAAATGAAGGAAGTGGTCAGACTTATGATATATTGTGGACATGGAACTTATAAGACTTGACATCAGATAAGATGTGAAGAAAGTAGTAATGAGAGGAGTCAAAAAAGAAACCTAGGATTGGAAAGAATTTAAACAACTCAATGGGTAGTAGAATCATAGCCAGAGGAATAGATTTGGGATTACAAATGAGTTCTGATTTTGTTCATGTAAGTTGGAGATGAAAATCAGACATCAATGTAGATGCCTAGGAAAGCTGATGAATACAGAACCACAAATGTTCTGTTTGTGAAAAAAAATTTCCTTTGCTTGCCTAGAGTACAAAACATGCTGGTAAGGATATTCATAACAGTCTAAATTGTTAGACAACATGGGAAGCTGTCTTCAAATGGAGTGTTATGAACGTAATCAAAGCAGTTGCCTAATTGGCCCATTCAAGCACTTTTAATTACAACTGTAAACTAATTTATTTGAATTTAATAAATCCAAATATAAAATTATAAATCTGTTTCTCAGTCATTCATTAGCACCCTTGAGTACATTAGGTCAGTTTTATTTTAGTAACCTTTAAGCTATTATATTATAAGATACATTTTTACATCACAACCAAATATCGTTTCTGAAATTCTGAGTCTTCTATAAAACAATAAGGGCACAGCAGTAACTCTGATCTCTAGCCATGTCCACTACTAATTTGGGCTCCAGGGCTTGACCAGTTCTTCATCTGAATCTGATTCAGGCAAAAAAAATAATCTCCAATCAGTTATTTACTAGGAATGAGGAGGTAGAGAAGCCTCACAGGATTTCAAAATGTGAAGGGAAGGCCATGGTCAATGAATCTCTAGAGAAAGGCTCCCATATCAAAGCTACAGAGGTAAGAAGAGATGTGGTAGTTGAGGTACAAGGTAATAAACCAACCAGCTGGCCCAGTGACTTCTTGCCCTGCCAAGAGGAGCATATTGTCAGGCAGATTCAGTAGAGAGTCAGAGTAGAGATCAGACTTTCATTTCCTTCATGGCCTTTAACAAAATACTTGACATTGCTCTTTGCATTCCAAAGAACCAGTTGGCTAACTTTAAGAAGTGGCATCTAACTCCTGGCCAACTCTGAGGTCTCCTAAAGAGCAACAGCCCTATAAATTTCTACCACTACTTTCTTCTGAAGTTAAAACAGGTGGTTTTCTGAGCATCACTTATAAATCATTATGCAAAATTAAGCGGTAAGTCAGGTCCACATTCCTCAAGGAACCCTAAACACAACATTCCAGCACTACTGTGTGCTGGCAGCAATCTCCCAAGCTGGTCGGCTAAATATAAATGGGATTCGTGCTCAAAAAGGAGCCAAAAATGTTTGGCACATTGAGTGGCTCTGGGGTAGCCAAAAAAATAAATAATAAGTTACAGTGAAACCCATATACAAACACTCCAGCGTTACTGAAACTTACTGCTGGAAAACAAACAAATAAACAAAAAACCCTGCCAGGTGGCTATCCAGATTGAGTTATTTATTCTGAGCTGTAACTTAAACACTCATTGTTTATGGAAAAAAATATATAAACAATACTCACCACTTATTAAGCATGTAGGTATTAAGTAGAAATTGAAGACAAGTTTGGGGACCCATTCTGCTGCCTCTGGGGCCCTGAAGACCCTTTTGACCCTTTAAGCCTACTGTGAGGATAGAGATAGGGTCTAACATAAATTGCTATTTAAACTCTTGGCTTAATGGACAGAAGTCTGTCTGTCCATTAGTCTGTCTGCTAAGGTTCTTTGTTCCTTTCTTATCTCTTAAATAGGAACAAATTTAGATCTATACTTGAGGTTTATTGTAGTGATTAAATAATACAACCATGTATAATGCTTACAACAGTGTCTGGCATTGAGCAAGCACTTAATAGGAGATAAATTATGTTATTAAAGGTTTGTCAAGAGCAGAGGAGAGCAGCCAGGTGTCAGAGTGATCAATTAACACAATGAGCCCAAAATGAAAGTACAATCACTGCTTTCATCACTTACTGCCATAGTGTAAGTAAAGAAGCTAAACAAGAAGAAAGTCCTGACTTCCCCAATGCTGACTTTTTCCCTATGGAATGGGGCAGGGCTGGTGAATGAGTGCAGATATGAAACTTGCTGTGAAAGGGATCCAGAATAAAAGGCTGAGAGAGAAGGAGAAGGGCTAGGAGTGGAAAAGCACTGACTACTGTACCATGCCAGCGTGCTTCAGTGTTTGAGGTTCAACCTAGGAGCCAGGAGGTTATGCTTCCAACCCTGGTCAAGGCATATGTCCAGTGTGGGGCATGCAGGAAGCAGCCTATCAATGATTCTCTCTCATCATTGATGTTTCTATCTCTCTCTCCTTCTTCCACCCTCTCTGAAATCACTAAAAATATATATTTTTATATAAGAAAAGTACTTAGAGTGTACAAAAATGCTTTCAAGATCCACGCACCTCCCATAAGATGAGGTAGAGATATCGGCCTTAGAGAGAGGCCTCCAAATGGAAAAACCTGGGCTGGGAACACAGATATCCATAAAAGTGTGTCCAGCTGAAAGGGAGGGAAAGTCTGTATCCTTGACTAGACCTCCCTCCAGTGCACCAACTTGCACCAAACCTTTAAGGGGAGGGTGGCTTCCTTCATGAAGCCTGCGGGATAAAGCCTTTATAATTGCCTATGGTAGAGGCTGAAAGATCCCACAATTCCACATAGGATTTTAGCCAAGCCAACTTCCTCTAAGTATTCTCTCTCTCTCTCTCTCTCTCTCTCTCTCTCTCTCTCTCTCTCTCTCTCTTTCTCTCTCTCTCTCTCTCTCACACACACACACACACACAAACACACACACACACACACACACACACACACACACACTGTTTGGAACACTCTAGATACTGCTGATATTTTCAATGAGAAGAGAAAGAGTTTTACTTCACCCAACTAATTTTTTTCAAAAGGTATTCTTAATAGAGGGAGGAACCAAGATGGCGGCATAGGTAAACACCTATCTTGCTGCCCCACACAGCAATTTCAAAACTACAACTTAATGACAGAACAAACATCATCCAGAATCACCAGAAAGCTGGCTGAGTGAAAATTCCACAAATAAAAGTAAAGATAGGACACTGTGACTCAGAGGAACGGCAGAGGGCAGCCTTGAAGATACACATGGAGTCAGAGGTTTGGAGCCTTGTGCACATGTGAGTGAGCGGAGAAGGTGGGCGGCTGCAAACCCGGATGGCTTTTTCGAACAGGGAGGAAGGCAAAGGCATCCCACTGCACTGATTCCCCAGTTCTGAGGTCCGAGAAACCCACACTCATACGGGGTGAAACTGGACAGTAGGGAAGCACACTGAAACTCGGGCGCTGCAAAGGTCTGTGAGCTTGTGGAGGGGTTGAGCTTGTGGAGAGGGTGAGCTTGTGGAGAGTGAACATAAACTTGGGAACGGCAGAAGGTGCTTGAGTGTGCAGAGAGGACTCGTGACTTTCCTTCTCTGGTTTGGGAAACCACTGGACTGCATTGTTTTACAACCCTGAGTAAGACTTTGGGGTGTGCAGACTCATCAGGGGAGAGGCTGAATTATCCGGCAGCAGGTAGAGCTCAGCGGCAGCTGTCTCTCGGAGGTGCTTGCAGCCATTACCACCCAGCACAGAGACCCAGGTGCTGCATAGGGTGGAGCTGACGCTGCCTGCTCAGCCTGGAGACTCTGCCCATCCAACCTGAGCACACCTGACCCTCACAGCCAATTAGCCTGGAGGTCAAACCCTCCTAGTGCTAACAACAATAATCTAGGCTTAACTTCAACAAGACTGTGCAACCCATAAAGGGCTGCAGCTAGAGTATCCACCTCAGGTAATTGGGGAGGCTGAACCACTATCCCTTAGAGGACATCTACCACACAAATCTAATCGACCAACTCAGGAAAGCAGCCACCATGCAGAGACATGGAAATAAATTAGATGTGAAAGAAATGGAGGAAAAAAAGACTGGACATAGAGTTCAAAAACACGGTTATAGGGCTTTTCAGGAGGCTCCTAGAAAAGGCCAATGAACTTAATGAGACCTACAAGGAAATGAAAATGTAAGTCTCTTAAAGAGACTTACAAGGATATGAAAAAGGACAAACTGGAAATTAACCATACACTGACTGAAATAAAAAATATTATACAAAGATCTAAAAGCAATCTAGAGGACCACAAGAACCAAGTTAAAGATTTGAAATACAAAGAGGCAAAATCCACTCAGCTGGAAAAGCAAGAAGCCAAGAGAATCCAAATAATTGAAGATAGTGTAAGAGGCCTCAGGGACAACCTCAAGCATACCAATATCTGAATTATAGGGGTGCCAGAAAAAGAGAGAGAGCAAGATAATGAAAAACTATTTGAAGAAATAGTGATCAAAAACTTCCCCCACCTGGTGAAAGAAATTGACTTAAAAGTCCAAGAAACACACTGAACCCCAAACTATAGGAATTCAAAGAGGAACACACCAAGACACATCATAATTAAAATGTCAAGAGCAAAAGACAAAGAGAGAATATTAAAAGCAGCAAGAGAAAAACAGTTAGTTACCTATAAGGGACCACCCATATGATTGTCAGTGGATTTCTCAACAGAAACTATGCGGGCCAGACAGGAGTGGCAAGAAATATTCCAAGTGATAAATAGCAAGAATCTACAACCAAGATTACTCTACCCAGCAAAGCTATCATTCAGAATTGAAGGTCAGATAAAATGCTTTGCAGATAAGAGAAAGCTAAAGGAGTTCATCACTGCCAAACCAATATTATATGAAATGCTGAAAGATATTCTATAAGAAGAGGAAGAAGGAAAAGGTAAAAATAAAAATTATTAACAACAAATACACGTTATCAACAAATGAATCTAAAAATCAAGTGAATTAAAAATCTGATGAACAGGATAAACTGGTGAATATAACAGAATCATGAACATAGAGAGGGAATGGACTGATAATTCTTGGGGAGAAAAGGGGTTTGGGAGGTGTAGCAAGAGACTAGACAAAAATCATGCACCTATGGGAGAGGACAGTCGGGGGGAGGTGAGGGTGAAGGGTGGGATGGGTACTAGGTGGAGTGGAGCTATAGGGGGAAAAAAGGGAACAATGTAATTAATAAACTGAACAATAAAGATTTTAAAAAGTAAAGGTTCAGATTTTCAAAAAAAATAAAAAGAATTCTTAATAAATATTTCTGACCTCCAAGTTTTATTTTTTCTTACAACTTTTAAAAATTAAGATAAAATGTGCATAACATAAAACTTTAGCCTCTTAACCATTTTTAAGCATATAATGCTGTACTGTGAAGTATACTAGTATTTACATCATTGTGCAACCGATCTCAGAACTCTTCTCATCTTACACAATTCAAACTCTAGACCCATTAAACAACCATTTTAATACTACCTGCCAGTCTTTCTGATATCTCTACATTAACTTCTTTTCACCTATATTATGCAATGCAATTTTTCTTCTTCATCATTCCTAAGGCCAAATGTGGAATCTCAAACTTCTCCTGCTCTTCTGCAGAACAAAATCCCAGTTCTCCATCCCCAGAGTTATTGGGACACATTTTCTTAGAAGGACATAAGCAACCACTTCTAATACTAGGTATTCTCTTCAGAATCTTGGCTACCCATTCTATGTGGCTTATAATTATTTTGCAAATATAAATGGCACTTGCCCCATGCAACTGCTAGAAACAAAATTTCTTTTATTTCATTATAAAACAAAATTATAGGGACAAGGAATTCAGTGGGAAAAGAAGACTTCTGCTTTTACAACCACACTTCTGGAACAATATCTAAGACCTTATATTACATTTTCAAATGGATTTTCTTTTTCTGACTCTTTAGGTGATGTGTTGACATTCTTAGATTCTCACGTGGAATGTAACATTGGTTGGTTGGAACCTCTTCTGGAAAGAGTTTATTTAAGTAGAAAAAAAGTAGCCTGTCCAGTAATTGAAGTCATCAATGATAAGGATATGAGGTAATGTTGTCATATTCCACAAGATGCTTCTAAGTGAGTCTTTAACCAGCAGCAACAGAAAGTAGTGATAACATTCATCATGGGTGCAATTTTGCAAATCTAAGAAATACACAGTTTATCTATTTAGATAAATGGACATACATGATAGATATCTTGGAATCAGAGCAGGCAAATCTGTTTATTTGGTCATCACAGATTCTTACCCCTTAATGGCATTGTCCCCAGTTCTTTCCTCTTTTTATTCAACTGAACCAAAAATATGTATTTTCCATAAGATTAGTTCTTATTTTTGTGGTAAATACATATATATGCTTGTAAGTTGGTTCTCCTCCCCTCAAAAAATGGCCATAACATTACTTTTTGTTTAAGTACAAGTTAAAAATAAGCAATTCAGCCAATTGGTCACTAATGCAAATTGTACTTATAAATTTTCCAGAAATGTTATTTAAAAGTTTGTAATGATCTAAAGTCATCTGCATAAGCACTTGTTCTATTCAGTAAACAAGACATTTGCATTGGGTCAGTTAAGTGTACATGTATGATCTCAGGTAGCACTTTTGGTTTTTCCCTGAACTAGTTACATGACAGTGGATAACTTTCAAAGAGGCATCTTTGTGTGGCCCATGAACTTTGGTTGGAGAACAATTCCTCCAGACGTTGTTGCAAAAAACAGAATTAAAGAAACTGATGTAATAAGGTAAGTGTGTGAAATTTAATTTTAGGAAGCAGTCATGTGTTTTTTAACCCTTAGTATGTTTTTTTTTTATTAATTTTTGTTTGTTTTTGGAGAGAGAGGAATGGAGAGGGAGAGACACACACATAAATAAGAGAGAACCATTGATCAGCTGCCTCCTGCATGCCCCCTACTGGGGATCAAGTCCACAACCAGGGCATGTGACCTGACTGGGAATTAAACCATGACCTCCTAGTTCATGGGATGATGCTCAATCAACTGAGACACAGTAGCCAGGGCTCATGAATCTTTTTATAAAGGCATAGGAAGCAATTTCATAAAGCAAGTATATCCTATCCTATCTAATAAAAGAGTAATACCCAAATTTGACCATACCTTTGCCACACCCACAAGCCACGCCCACCAGCCAATCAGGAGTGCGGGGTGTGACCAAGGTGGCCAGGCCATGGGTGGCGTGGCTGAGGCAGCCTGGGTCTGGGGGAGCAGGGCCGAGGCAGGTGCTGGCTGGGGCTAAGGCCCTGTTCAGAGGGGTAGGGAGGCGGGGCTGGGATGGAGCCAGCCATCTGTCCCATTGCAGGGCAATGGCTGGGTGCCCAAGGCCTAAAGCCTCGACCAGAGGGCTCCCAGTATGTGTGAGGGGGCAGGTTGGGCTGAGGGATCACCCACCTCCAGTGCACGAATTTCATGTACCGGCCCCTAGTCATTCAATAAAATATCAAGAATTATAGTTATAGCCAATAGTCCAAAAGGAAAAAAATTTTTTCTGAAAAAATAGTTTCCCACTACCAAAGCTCATTTTTCAAATGATCCACTGAACCCTAGTCAACCCTAAATGCATAGGAATTCACTAACTCAAGTTATGCTCTCTGGGATTTACAACCCAAGAAATATTAAGCTAGTTGAATATATTGCATATATGCAATATAAACACACATAATATTGAAGTCAATATGAGTAAAAATTAAGAGACTAAATAATAGTAATAGAAGTATCATAATAATAATAATAATAGCTACTGTTAGGATTTTCTTTTCAAATCTAGTCTTACCCTTCATGGGAGAGCTGCCAATTTCTATGAATGAATTAATGAATAGCTGCAGAAGATGGATATGAATTAAAATTGGAGCTTTATTGCTAGAAAAACTGGATTGAAGAACACAACTTATACTGGAAGTCAAAGTGGAGGCTTTCTAACACTTGCCCCAGAGTCCAGCCCTGCAGGACAAGCAGGGACCCAGCCCCAGGCTATGCAGTGGAGGCCCTGAGCTTTCCCTGTCTGAGAGAGTTCTTATGAAGACTCAAACCAGCATGTTCCAAGAGAGAGCGCAAGCCCAGATTACCTGTCGCAGCATGCGTTCTTTGAATGTAATCCTCAATAAAGCACACTCATCCCTTGCCGGGTGTGCTGCTTCAGGATTGATGCTCCTAGCCAGTGAAGCAGGCGTTCTGTTATTTATCAAGTGCTCTGCTTTCAACCCACTCTAAACCCTAGGAGAGAGGGGGCAGTATTCCCATTATAGAGATGAGAAAATTGAGACTTAAAAGAGTGAAAAAGCCCTAGCTGGTTTGGCTCAGTGGACAGAGCATTGGCCTGCAGCCTGAAGGGTCCTAGATTCAATTCCAATCAAGGGCACACGCCCAGATTATCAGCTCAATCCCCAGTAAGGGGCATGCAGGAGGCAGCTGATTGGTGATTTCCTCTCCCTTTCTTTCTGAAATCAATAAAAATATATTAAAAATAATGAAGTAAATTTTCCCAGGGATACATAGATAGTAAAAGCAGAAATTAGGATTGAAACCCAGATCTGCCTGAACCTAACACTCTTGCTCTGATCCTGCACCTAAAGAACTGCTTTGCCTTTATTAGACTCTCATGTTGAGGATCAATGGAGTAGTGGAGTTCATATTAAACTCAACATAATATTAGGAAGAAAATGCATTCTGAATAGTCTGGAAAGAACATCTGGGACACAGTTTATCCTAGTTCCAGGCCTCACCTTTGCTCTGCCACCATGAGCCAAGGAAGTTGCCACTTCAGTGCTGTTTGTGACTCTATTCCAAGACCTCCCCACACGTGGCAGCTATTCTGAAAAGCCTCACAAGTCCATCACAAGCTATGATAACAACTGAACTCCCATGATATGCAAGTGTAAAAAAAAAACTTTTCTCATTGTAGGTGCCCTGTCATGGCAGGTGGATTATTCTCTATTGATAAAAATTACTTTTTTGAACTTGGAACATATGACCCTGGGCTTGATGTTTGGGGTGGAGAAAATATGGAACTGTCATTCAAGGTATTACTAGTGTTTCTCAAATTCTATTTACAATTAAGAGTTTATTGTTTTAAATGATTTCATTGTACTAATACAATCAGATATGTGACTGCCTCAGGGTGGAGTGGGAGGTGGGAGGAAATCTCCAGAAATTTTACGGCTTCTGGATTAATGTTTTCATATCCAAGATTGAATTTGGAAGAATCAATAGCACTCATAAAATTTATTAGAGCTCCCTAATAATTTACAGCACTGTTTCTGCATCAGAATATGGGGGAAATAATTGTCATCCCGTGTAAACACTGTAGGATTTATACTTAATATAAAATAACTCTCTTGGAACATTTTTCTAATATATTGGAAGTAATGAAATCATTTATTTATGGGTCATCTTGGAGAACACACATGACAGAAAGTGACCAGAGGGCAGGCTGCGGACAAGCCATAGTGCAGCAACTTGGGACATATCAGAGGATTCTGGGTATTTATAAAGTCACTGATTAATATCTGAAGCTGTGGCAGCAGCCATAGAGGAGAGCATCCAAAAAACATTGGCTCTCCTATGCAACAGTGGGGTGATATGTAGTAAAAGTGGTATTATTTGAGCTCCTGATCAAGGAGAATAGTTTTCGAGTTATGTATTTGTGGGTTTTTTTTAAGAAAATATATACTCCTTTCCCTGATTCAACTAAAGCAGGAACTCATTTTGCATAATGAGATTCTGTGAGGATTTCTTTGTAAAACAGAAATTTACATTGCAAAGTTAGGAAGGGTAAATATATATTTTACTAATTCTAAAATGGTCCACAGCAATATACAAAGCTAAACAAACCTGTTGAGCTTAATTTTCTATTAAAGAAGATTTTAGAAGTTGAGAGGACTACTTCAAACAGGGTGGAGGAGGGGAATAGTCAGGTGGGTTCTTGTCATCGTTAATTGCCCATAATTTGTGGAGAAGGATTTAATAACTGATGTTCATCATTAAACTGTTCCAGGTGTGGATGTGTGGTGGTGAAATTGAGATCATTCCCTGTTCCAGAGTGGGCCACATTTTCAGAAATGACAACCCATATTCCTTCCCCAAAGACCGGATGAAGACGGTGGAACGGAATTTGGTGCGGGTGGCCGAGGTCTGGCTGGACGAGTACAAGGAGCTGTTCTATGGTCATGGGAATCACCTCATAGACCAAGGTCTAGATGTTGGAAACCTCACCCAACAACGGGAACTTCGAAAAAAACTAAAATGCAAAAGTTTCAAATGGTACCTGGAGAATGTGTTTCCTGACTTGAAGGCTCCCATTGTGAGAGCTGGTGGTGTGGTAAGTTCAAGCAGCAATTTAAAATACGAGTCCATAAAAAGAAAATGCCAATATACTTTTGGAAATAAGGAATTAATTATTACATTATAAATAAATACCATGTATGAGTGCAGATGAGACAAAGCTGGGTTGAGGATGAAATAAAAGGTAAACTTGAAAAAGGCTTCCAGGCAGATGTGTTCACTGATTAACTCAGCAAGTATCTATTAAGTATCAATAAACCAGGCAGAATTTTAAAACTGAATTTCAGATGATAAATTAAGTAGACTTGACCTCTTCTTTGTGGAGGTTAGAGTTGAGAAGAGAAAAAGATTATAAAAATAAGCAAGTAAAGAGTCTATAAATATAATAGCTCTCATTTGGGGGACATGCCAACAGTGAAGAATCCTTCTAAGTTAGAGTGGTCAACTGAGGAGACCTTGAAGGCTAGGTCTGAAAGACCAAGAGTGAGCCAGATGCTCAAGAGAGCCCCAGGCACAGGATGCCCTTGTGTGAAAACTCGGAGACTGGTGACCATCTGAGGTGTTCCAGAACTGGAGAGGAGATGAGTGTTGTCAGGGTGTGAAGGAGGGAAGAATGGCACTAGGTGAAGTTGCAGAGGGGGGAAGGAGTCAGATCATGTAGGTCCTTGTAGGCAGAGTAAAGATCCTTCCTTCCTTTTTTCCTCTGTTACTTCTGAATGTAATGGTAAGTTATTGAGCAGCGTTAAACAATGGGATGGCATGATTTAGTTAGAATTTTATAGATTTCAAAGATGTGTTAAAAATAACAAATTGTCAGACAACAGCAGAGAAAATTCCAAGGCACAAGGTAATGTACCAAAAAGGAAGAAGCCACACTAGATAAGTGGGATAGAGTACAAAGTGAAGAAAAATATCAAGGAAGAGGAGAAACTAGACAAAAGTCATTTCAACCTATTCTAAGAGTGAGGCTGGACTTGAAGAGGATGGCCAGACGTGAGGATATTTACCAAAGGATGGGTTTGAAGATGGTTAGACAAGTTTGACCTGGAGCTCTTCCCTAGTTATGCATATTTTTTATTTCTTTTATTGTTCTATTTCTCATTTAAGGTTTATTGCCAATGTTGTTTTATTTTCTTTGAGTTTCCTTTTTCTTCATGCCGGAGATTCTCAAACTTGAACATCAGTAAGCCTGCTTTTTTAAGCCAACTTTTCTTCAGTTTGCCTTTGAAAGGGCATTGTGCAAACCAGCCATTCTTTGCAAAGCAAATCTCCTGATTACAGATTTAGTAAAACTATTCTTCCTGGTGGTATAAGAATATCCTGGAGACTGTGAAAGATAGGAAAGTGGTCTGAAATTTTGTTCTGTTGTTATAAAATTCAACTGACAAATGGGTGCACATGATTTGTTTGTACCATTTTATTATGAATTGTCATCCTTATAGGTCAAAGTAGAATTGTGCTGCTTCAGGTAAATTCAATCCGGGGTTTTATCTTAGGCAACTCAGTAGGAAGAATATCCTGGACTTGTACACTATTCAAATGATGTGTCTGTAAAATAAATTTATATTTTTAAATTATATCTTTTGAGCAGGAAAAGAAATTTTCACCATAGTAATTTTTTCCTGTCCTAACCACACAAAAATCTCAGCAAGAGCATTACTGAGCTTTAACCACCAGAGGGAACTAAAAAACTGACTTTTGCCTCCTTAGCAGCTAACTTGTTTGCATTCCTATGAAATTTTTGAAGTGTTCTTCTAATGAATCAGCCCTTGGTTGATGCCTGAGTTATTATATATCAAAATGAAAAAATATATATTTTTAATTATTTTAACAAATTATTTTTCTCACTATGTGTTGCCTTCCTTAGACAAATTTTAATAAAGATGCCATTTGCTTCCTTCTGAAGCAACCAGTAGGGAGCATTATTACCATTAAAAACAAAACAAAACAAAAAAATTAGGACCTTTCTTCAGGCAATGCAGAATGAGATCAACTAAAATGTTATTTTGGATAGACAATCTTGAAAAGTTCCATGAAAATGAACTCCACAACCATACACTTAGGAATTTAAAACCAGTGAAGTTTTTCTTTTCTTTGTTTGTTTGGGCAGGAGGGGAGGGGGTGTTCTGTTTGTGTTTTTAGGGAGAACAAGTCGTTTATTAGTGAATCAAAAATATTTGGAATAAATAAAATAACTTCACAAATAATGTGTATTTATATTGGATAAAATTCATAGAAACAGGCCTATAGCCTAATGTTTAATAATTCTCTGATAAATGGGAATAACTCCCATTCCCTAAATTCTGCAATAAAATAATTCAAAGTGAAAAGTTTAAAATTGATATACTACCTGATTTTTTTTTAAATATCTAAATGGGTTACAGCAAAATCATTGATACAATGCTTTAAAAACAAAATGAAGCCCTGGTCTGCTGCTCAATGGTTACAGAGTCAGCTCACAAACCAAAGGGACTTGGGTTTGATTCCCTCCCAATCAAGGGCATGTACCTCTGTTGCGGTCCCCTGCCCCCATAGCCCCAGGTGTGTATGGGAGGCAACCAATCGATGTATCTCTCTCACATTGATGTTTCCCTCACTCTCCCCCTCCTCCCTCTCTTCTACTCTCTAAAAATCAATGGAAAAAAATATCCTCAGATGAGGATAAAATAATCCTATCTAATAAATGAATAATATGCAAATTGACTGTCACTCCAACACACCAAACGGCCACCCCCATGTGGTCAAAGATGGCTGCCCCATATGGACACAAGATGGCCACCACAAGATGGCCGGCAGAGGAGGGCAGTTGTGGGTGATCAGGCCAGCAGGGGAGGGCAGTTGGAGGGGACGAGGCCTGCAAGGAAAGGCAGTTGGGAGTGGCAACTAGGCCTGCAGGGGAAGGCAGTTCGGGGAGACAGGCCTGCAGGAAAGGGCACTTGGGGGGTGATCAGGTCAACAGGAGAGGGCAGTTAGGGGTGACAGAGCCAGCAGGGGAGGGCAATTGGGAACAACCATTCCAGCAAGGGAGGATATTTAGGAGTGACCAGGCCTATAGGGGAGGACAGTTTGGGTTTGGGGTGACCAGGTCTGCAAGGGAAGATAGTTAGGGGCAACCAGACCTGCAGGGAAGGGCAGTTGGGGGCAACCAGGCTGGCAGGGGAGGGCAGTTAGGGACAATCAGACCAGCAGAGGAGCAGTTGTCAATCAGGCTGGCAAGGGAATGGTTAGGGGGTGATCAGACTGTCAGGCATAAGCTATTAGGGGTAATCAGGCAGTCAGGCAGGCGAGCTGTTAGAAGCCAGCAGTCCTGGATTGTGATGGGGCAGTTGGACATCCTTCGAAGATTCCCAGATTGGAGAGGGTGCAGGCTGGACTTAGAGACATACCACCATCACCCTGTGCAGGAATTTTGTGCACCGGGCCTCTAGTAATAAAATCAAATGACTCATATTTGAAAACCGTTCACAATGAGATCAAGTTCCATAGCACTTCATCGAATATTTTGTTATGAAGAAAAGCAGTTTCTCCAGTAAATTTCTCTAGTAGTCAATGATAAAGAGGGAAGGGAAACAGATCTTCAGATTAAGTAGGAGGATGGAGAGAGGGGCAGGAGAGGGAGGCAAGGATAGAAAAGATTGCTCTTTTTCCTTTTAATGCTTTTCATTTCTTGGAAGAAGGAATTGTACAAAATAAATACAAAGAAATCTGTTGAACCTGGGAATCCCAAACACTGTTCTGGGCCATGTTATTAGCTGTGCTGCCAAAACTAGTGATCTATGGTCAAATACATTTGGCAAACAACACACTACATTCCCTCTTAGAGCAGCAAGCTGAACATTATGGTATCCTACTGAAAGTTCTGAAACATTCCTAGGTAAGACAACCTGTTCAAGAGATTGAAGCCAGAGATTCCCACATCCCTTTGACCATAAAATATTTTCTAAATAATCCACAAGTAGAGGAGTTTATATTTATCTCTGTTAAAAATCCAGAGAACAGTTGAGGCACCATTTCCTTTTTTTAGTCTTCAGGATTACTCTATTTTCATTCATCTGTATTAATACTCTTCTCTGAAGTTTGCTATAGTGGATTCCTTCTGTGAGTTCTGATTGCTCCCACTTCCTAATGGTGAGTGGTTTTCTTCCACATTTGCCATTTTAAATTGTGAACAGTGCTTTCTTTGAGGGTTTCTGACAGAGTTTCTGTCCTTCTAGAATTTCTTTTTCATTCCAGCCATCCCCAAAGTAACCAACCAGCTACTATTTTTATGTTGTTTCAGTGCCTCAAGGGTCTGTCAGGATTTATATTCAATACAAGTGTAAATTCACATCTCAAATTCAAATGAAGGTTGTTGAAAGGTTTTTTTATATCTGGAAGAATCTAGCCTCCCTATGGCATCCCTCTGCTAAAGGGTAGATTGTTTTTTCCAAGACCCCATTCCCCTGAAGGTCTTACTCAAGTTTTGCATTATTATGTGGAGGACAGCAATCCCACCTTTCTGGCTTATCCATGCCTAAGGTTTTCTCCTGTCCATAAAATTTGAGTCCCTTCTTATAGATTTGTGCAATAGGCCTTCTTTTCCCTGGCTGCCGGCACCAGTTTTCCGCTGGCACCCAGACCCAGGTCTTTGCTCTGGCCTCAGCCTTCTGTCTTCGCTCTGCCTCCTACATTCCACCTCATAGCAGGTATCCTGCCCCACCTGGCCTCTCCGCACCTGCATGCATACTGCCCAAAGACTCAGAGACCCAGAGTAGCCATCTTTGTAGGGTTAATTTTCATACTCACTCCTGATTGGCCTGTGAGCATCATAAAGTGACAGTCAATTTACATATTTATCTTTTATTAGTGTAGATTTGCAGTTTTCTCACTTGGTTTTAGTTTAGTTTAGTTGTTTTTTCTGCATTTTCTTGCCAGCTAAGTTATGTGTGGAAAAGTGAGGACCAACTCACTAAGCAACATGTTCTCAATGTTAGTAGTTTTGTGAGCTACATAGCCCGTGTCATCACCCCAGAATTATAGCTCTGTGTTAGGCATGTGGAACAGGAAAAGCACTAATAGTGTACCTGGAAGCTAAGACTTCACTGCCTCCCTGCTCTGCAGGCTCTCCAGAGTGGAAACTTAGTTCTATACAGCTCTTCTAGAAACCTGAGAAGTCTAAATTGCATTATTAACCCACTGCCTCATTAGCCCTGTCCAGGATGTCAAGGGGGCAAGGGAATCAACATTTTTCTGCATTAAATGGTGACTTATAGAAAGCTGCCTCCATATTTGACCCTGCAAATCCATTAAAAAGCTGGGGGCCTGCCAGAAAGTGCCTTTAAGCTTGGCTCTGTATTCATTTTCGTGACTTTCCTGTAATGAATTGTAGCTTGCCTGAGTCATTAGGAAGATTCTGACAGGGAATCAGCTGGAAATCTGCTGTTCTTGAAGGACTCAATTTATCTATCTATGATTCAGTGCCTGAGCAGTCAAGTAGCTTGGAGGGGTCAGCCAGGCAACAGAGCCCGTAGCTGTCGGTTTGATTAAATTGCAAGTGTGTGCACTGACTTTTAATATATGCATCAGACAAACTTGAGCCAAGAAAACAACTACTTTTTCTTGCCACCTTTTGCTCATTCCCTCTTCAGCATTCTAGGCAAGGGTTAATTAAAAGCTTCTGTTTGTTGGCTCTGTGGCTAAATCACAGGCCTCAATTGGCAGATTGAAGTTGTACTTCAGCAGTATTACATTATGTCTTTTAGAGAAAGCAACCACTGAAATCTTATAGTGCTAAGTACTGCTGAGCTATTAACTGCCTTTTAATCTTCCTATAGTTTTATATTTTGTATTTTCTGAATGTCTTGATCTAATTTAAAATATTTGTTTCTTCATACATATTTTACATTTTGCTTCCTAGCTTATTAACGTGGCCTTGGGTAAATGCATTTCCATTGAAAATACCACCGCCATTCTGGAAGACTGTGACGGGAGCAGCAAGGTATGCTGGGCTGGGGTTTGCTCTCTTATACTAGGTGCAGTCAACAGTACTGGTGTAGCTGGTATGTGCAGGATATAACATATTCATCACTCACTTGAGAAATTGGATTTTGCTTACAGAAACAATAGTTAATTCCTATATAATCTTAAGGTTGGTGATAAGAGGGTCCATCACTAAATGTAAAGGTGTGAGTACTGAAGTCAACCCAGATCTGTCTCCTTCACTTACAAAGTGTGTGAATTTTGTGTGTTTCTTAACCCTTTGGTAAATGGCAGTGATGATAGTGCCTACCCTAAAGCTAATGTGTGAATTGAATTAGATGAAACTATGAGGGATGTAGAACAACACCTAGTACTTAATGCTCCACAAATGTTCACTGCTATAATAAGAGACCAAAAAAAAAGTGGAAAATAGCATGTGATGTATAAAGATAAAGTAATAAAGAAAAAGGCAGGACATATTTTTAAATAATTAATCTCAGGTAGCAATTTGATTCTCTGATTCTATCCCCTGTCCCCATTCTTCTGTATCTGAATGAAATAATATAAATCACATAATCCATGATCCATGATGGAAAACCCTGCAGCAACACTTCCACAGACTCAGAGCTCAGGGGGTAGGGAGAGAGTGGCCTGGGGTGAACCAAGCAGGGACTCTGCAGCGCTGGGGGGGGGGAGCCGGATGGGGAGCTGGAGGGGATCTGGATGGGGAGCTGGAGGAGAGCTGGAGGGGAGCTGGAGGGGAGCTGGAAGGGAGCTGGAGGTGATGGCACTTCCCTCTCCAACACATGCTCCCTATCCATTCTTACTCTGTAGGGACAGGTTCTGGACTCACAGGGACATCAATTCATGAGTACAACGCTGTCCCCTAAAGTTGTAGGCAGAGAAATTAGGTAGAGAAATTATTTTTTGTGATAACATAGGCTTGCCAAGACATACTACTTTGATTTAACTAAGAGATACTGCTTTTATTTTGAAGCACATCCCATCTCTACCTCTTCATTCAAAGCTGCTACTAGAAGAAAAACATTTTGTCATCTCTGCGGCTATAATTCAGCTGTGGATTGTAACCTCAGCTGAGACTAAGAAGTTTGTTAATTAGGAAAAAGAGGAAACAGTTGAAAGAGAAAAGTGTCAAAAATCAATGGAAAGAAATTACTTGTATGTATTAACAATTCTAAGGTAAAAATTCACAAATAGTAAAACAAAACAACATTAGTCCAAATTATATGAAAATAAGATATTAAATAGTACAACTCTTCAATTCTCATTAGTATTTTATCTGAAAACCCAAGTTCTGGTCTCAATAACCATTGAGTCTCTTGAGGGGAGACTAGGAGGGTAAGGTCTGACTTGTGCAACCCCTACCTTCCACAAATGCTCATCTCCCTTTTTGACTTGTTACTTCTTTTCAGCTTCTGCTTTCTGTGACTTGTCTGAGTAATAAAAAATAAAGAAACTTGGTAGAAATTAACTTATTTTTTCCATAAATAATGAGACAATATCAAGCCAGTGACTACAGCATTTATTGAAAAAAAAAAAGCTTAAAGGGAATAAAACCCTAAGGTTGTAGGATTGACCCATCAAGCCCTATCTTTCACCTTATCTGAAAAGTCTCTTTAGTTAACTTCTTAGTCAGCTGAGATGTTTGCAAGGTACTATCTAGCTTCTCTTCATAGCTACATAGCTTCTTTGTATTATGTCTATGCTTCTTGTCAACATAAGAAACATCCAATCCTCTAGAAAAATTTAATGAGTTTATTTGAGGCAAACTGATGGCATATACCAGGAAGATCCCAAATGCTCTAGAGAATAATAGTTTTGCAGGAGTTTTTTGTTTGTTTGTTTGTTTGTTTTTGTTTTTTGGGTTGTTTTTTTTTTTTTGTGTGTGTGTGTGTGTGTGTGTGTGCATTTGAGATTAAGGAAAGTATGTTAGGAAGTACATGAACGTGGGAGAAAGCAAGGCAGGGATTGGATTACAGGTGTGTAGTTCAGATTATGTGCTTTCGCACATTTTTGAAACAGGTCTGAAAGGGTGGTCACGCTTTAGAAGGAGGGTTCTTTAAAAGGGGATGTTTCAAAGGTGTGCTAACCTAGATGCACAGAAACAATGGACAGGGCTTGCTTAAGGCAAAGTAAGCCTTTTGCCTAAGAATGTACATGCCTGGGGCATGACCCCCCACCATGACCTGCCCTGTTGGGAATTTGTGATCATGATAGATCCCCCAGTGAGGTTACTTTCCATAGAACCACCCTTCATTCCACAGTCTCACATTTTAATATGCACACAAATCACCTGGGGAGTTTGTTAAATGTGAATTCTGATTCAATAAGTTCATGGCAGAACTGATTTTCAACTAGATGTAGGTGTCCCTAATGCTGGTCCAGAGAGTGGCATATGCCCGGGAGAAGACCTTTCAGCAGAGAGGTCTACCCCAATGCCACATTGATCATCTAAGTGAAATCTCAATCACATTACCAATAATTCATTAGATAAAAACATTTAGATAGATTTTACCAGCAGCCTTTTTTTTAATACGTTTACAAATTTTCCGCAGACTCAGAGCCTTACAGTTTATTAACCAGGCAGATAGTACTCGGTTGTAAATATCTAGAGAAAGTATATAAAAATTGAAAACATGGTTCCATCACCTAAATTGGTATTTATTGTAGATCTTGGTGACTTCCCAAAACTGGACTTTTCCAAGAGCAGTTCTTCACATTATCAGCAGGAAAAAAATTTAACATTTCTTCTAGGGGTCCAATTGTCCAGCAAGGTAAGTTAGGACTCTGACTTGGACCTCCTGGAGCCCCATTGGCTCAAGGCTATGGTGGTTTGGACATTCCAGTACTTCAAGCACCAGGTTGTCTGGGATTCCAAACTCCTGGAATGACATTTATTTGCAGATATGTACTAACTGGACTACGATGTATTGTTGCAACTAACACTTTTTGAGGGCTTACATAAGTGTGCTAAACAATTGACAGTCATTACCCAAGCCTCTGAGACAGACACATTGAAGTTGCTACCCAACTTAAAATGGAGAAAATTTAGATTAGACAGGATTAATATTATGCTCCTACTATCAGTGTTAAAAGTGGCAATACTAGGATTCAAAAGCAAAACATCTGATGAGAGTGCCCATATTCTTAACCTTTGCTGGCAAAAACATTTGACAAAGCCCTTACTTGTATTTTCCACCTGACATGACATTTCTTACTCATTTCTTCCACAGCTTCAACAGTTTAATTATACCTGGTTAAGACTTATTAAACATGAAGAATGGTGCTTGGCTCCCATCCCTGATCAGGGAGCCTTGAGGCTGCACCCTTGTGATAACAGAAACAAAGGGCTGAAATGGCTACACAAATCAACATCAGCCTTTCACTCAGAACTGGTAAGCTAAATATGTGTATCTCTTCTCTACCACAAGTCCAACTTCCCACTAAGTTTGACAGAACACCTTCATTGGCAGCTAATCAATCTGAAAATTTCAATGTGTTCATGACAACAGAGGCAGTGAAAAAGTTATTACAGAGAGATAGGCATATTTTTATAAATTATCAATTATTTTAAATAGAAGTCACCAGGTTTTGTTGGTTGTATTGCTATCATCATTTGTTTCTAAAGTTGTTGATTAGTCAGTTAAAAATGCCAAAAGTTGGGCTTATAGTCTAGAATTAGATTGCATCGATTACCAGAAAAGCTCACAAGGACAATATATGGGGAAAGGAAGAAGCAGTGCGCTCCCTCCAAGCCCTGCATTTTACTCTGCATCTGATGGCTCCCAATTCTGCCTCTTTCCAACAACGGGCATTTGCTCATGCCCTCTGGTTTCCAGAGACCTGGGCTCTGCTGGGGTGCTGGAGCCAGCTCCCACCAGCTTGCAGAAGCTGTTTGTGTTCAACTCTTGCCAACTGCACTTTCAGGGATCCTGCTTTGGTAAATTCAAATCAGCCATGGTGGGTGTATTTATATCCATGCTACACATCAGGGGGTGTTTTTCCAGAAGTCTGGTCATTCATATTTACTAGAATATCCCTGCGATACCCTGGTCCCTCAAAGCCCTCTCAGTTTTTCCCAATACTGTTTCAACAGGGTACAAAGTCATAAGCATTGATGTAGGATCTTGGAGGATTAGAAATAATGTCAGGACTGCCTTCTCAAATTTCCCACTAGTTCATCAGGAGGTAGCCACCAAATCCGCTAAATGCACTGAGTATATGGAGACCATCATTTTGCTCAGGAATAGCCCCAAAGTAAGCCCACTTTTTTACTTAGAGTGCCTCCATTCTTTCTGATGTCACAGCCAGTGAGTATTCTTCTCAGGATAATTTTCTCCCTGCCCAGGGTCAAAACCAGGGCCTGAGCCACATATTCTCCAGCCTTTCTCCTTTTAGATTTTTTCTGTTACATTTTCTGTTTCCCCGGGCATGTTTTTTTCTTGTTAGGAATAATGGTTATTATTGAGTGTTTATGAAAATTAGAAATTACTAGTGCATAAACTGCTAATTTTATGTTTTATGGTGTTGGAAAAATCCATAAATATGTATCAAATAAATTAGATTAGACCTAGGAGAAGTAGAGATAGGGAGAGAAGTAGATATAGGGAAAGAGGGAGAAGAGAAAAAAAATACAAAATATGAGAACAAAATTCTTACCCCACCTTATTTGTGACTTTAACACAACATGTAGCTGCTCTCTGCCTTGAGTTCCCCTTTTCATGCTGCTAGATGTCTTAGAAATGAATATGAAAATGGTCTTTTTTCAGTATTTGGGTAGTTTTCATATTAACCTTTCTAAGTACCCCAAGATATGAAAGTTAAAAAGGGAGAAATGGAAAATAAGATTATGAATGGCAGGAGCCTGTCACCCTTTTCAGAAAGCTTTAGGAGTTGGGAGCTTCATAGAAGGAGAAAGAGTAATGGTAAGCTGGACCCTGGATACCAATAAATTATTAAGGTTATACATTTATAAATCAGCATTTAAAAGATGTTCTCTAGGTCAGCCTTCCCCAATTGCTCTGGAATGAGGTCACCAAAAAGTAAATAGTTTCATAGGTGGCTTCTAGGACTTGGGGAATGGAATACCCCTCTATCCTATGTGTCTTTAGGATGGGGACACGTTTACAGTGTGTGTGTGTGGTTTTTTGCTGTTGCTGTTAATCCCCACCTGAAGATATTTTTTCCATTGTTTCTTCAGAGACAGTGGAAGAGAGAGTGGGAGGGGAGGAGAGAGAGAGAAACTTCGACTGGTTGCCTCCCACACAAGCCCTGACACTGTTTGGGAAGCACACCTGAAACCCAGGTAGGAGCCCTTGACAGTAATCGAACCTGAGAGCCTTCAGTGTATGGGACAATGCTCTAACCACTGAACACACCAGCCAGGTCTGGTAACAAGTTTTTTAGTTACCTCTTTACAATCCAGTAGCAGAACATTGTAGGTAGTCAATAATAATGTTGCTCAAGTTTAACTTCTTTACAAAATCTTGAGCGTACTCAAGCATCATATTGTTAAAGTTCTACAAGGGAGTTTGTTACAACGCAGATTCTGATTCCATAGTTCTATGGCAAGGCTGTGAGTCATCATGTCTAACTGTTTCCTGGGTGATGCTGATGATACTTTCAGTGGAGAGGTCTAACCCAATGACATACTTGATCATCTAAGTTAAATCTCAATTGCATTACAAATGATTCAATAGATAAAAGCATTTAGAATGATTTTTAAAAGAGGTCTATTTTTTCTAACATAGTTTTGCAGAAATATTTATAAAATAAATTATTTTCAGCATTGTTTAATAATTTTTAAAAGTATTATAATTTTTAAAGTATTATAATTTTTAAAGTATTATCATTATTATAATTATAATTTTTAAAAGATGACTATTATATAGTCATCTTTGTCATATTCCTGGATAGTTGATAAGTTTAATAGGTAAAAAAAAATTACAAAGCTGTGGGCAAGTTCTAAGTAGGCCATAAACCATTTCTAGAATATTAATACATATTAAGCAATAATAGAACCCTGAAGTGCCTTTGACTTTTTTCCTAATTACATCCAAATTTTCTGGACATCAGGCATTATGTACTTAGAGATTATGGTAGGGAGCTCATAAATAGAATACATTATTTATCTACCACTTTGTATTCTAAATTTGCATCCTAAGGCATAGACTTAATTAAGAAATTAACTGACTCACTATCTGTAATGGTATGTGGGGGTTGTGTGTGTGTGTGTGTGTGTGTGTGTGTGTGTGTGTGTGTGTTTCTTTTCTACCATCAGTGAGAGAGCCATCATCCATCTAATATAGAAATGCCATCTGGTGCTATTTTCTTTAAATAATATAGTAATCAGCTATATGATCAGAAAATTCATCTTTGAAGTATGAGAATGTAATTTGAGAGAGAGAGACAAACTTAATATTGTCCAAAGCCTATGTTTATATTATTAATTTATTTCAGGATAATCCTTAAAGAATAAAAAATGTAAGTACCTTTTTTTAAAAAAAAATGGTTTCCATTTCTTTACTGTGGCTCATTCTTAGATCCCCTTTTTCTCCAGGTGAATCACATTGTTTTTGGAAACTATCATCAGTTGTTATGCTTGGAAGGAAATTTGTCTCAGAAAACCCTGAAAGTTGCTGCTTGTGACCCAAAGAAGCCATATCAAAAGTGGAAATTCGAAAACTATTTTGAAGACTGAAGAGGAACTGATGTTTTTATCTAGTGAGCCCATTATACACTGTGAAAATGACAAGTGAACTTGATGATTATATTTCTCCATGGTTGTTTAAAGTTTTAAAATGAATAGCACTTGAATAGAAGATTTTCTAAAATCACAGTATTTGAGATTCCAAAAGTTAACTCAGGGAAACAGTCCAATATTGGATTAGAGTCCTTCCTCAGCACTAGAAGTCCTTTTGAATTGCCTGCTTTCTGCTCTGTGCTAAAACTCAGCCTGTAAATTTCCCCATACAACCTACCGGACACCCGGAAATAGACAGAGTGCTTGGGGAAGTACGATGATATTCAATATGAGTGTGTTGGATAATAACCAGCTCTTTGGCCCACAAGTAGTGAGAATCTGGTCCTTTATTTACTATATTTTTCATTTAAAAATTTACTTGAGTTTTTATGGCTAGAAGTACTCATAAACACACAGCTATCACGTTGGCACAATCCCTTCAGATTACATTCATGTTTACCTTACAGTTTGGAATAGTATTTATATAACTAGATGCCCAAATTTCATGGGTAGGGTAGCCAGCCATCAGGGCAATCTGTGCAGCGACCAGTGGGGCAATCAGGGGGCCCCCACTGGCACCCGCTCTGGCTGGCCTGGGGTCTGTGGGCTGAGGGCAGCTCCTGCATTGAGTGTCTGCTCCCTGGTGGTCAGTGCACGTCATAACAACTGGCCATTCCACCAGTCTTCCGCCATTTCGTTGATTTGCATATTAGGCTTTTATTATATAGAAGGATTTTCCTTGGGGGCAGGATTTTGATCTATATTAGTAGATGATGCTTTTTTTTTTTTACCATTCTGAGTCAGTGGAACTTTTTTTAAAAAAAATATCTATAGTAAAGGTGGAGATTTATTGAAGAACAAGTACAGACTCCCACATGGAGAGAAGGAATGAGTCCCACAGAATGGATTCCCACATGGGGAGGCGGAAATGGTCCCCTCAGTGGAACATTTTTAATTGAGGATGTCAAATGCTTGTTCAATTCTAGATGTGGACATTGTTTCAGTTCATTTTGTACTTTTAAAACTACACTTAAAAAATTGTTATGCTAATAACTTCCTAACTCATGAATATTAAAAAACCAAAAAGGCAAAGTAAAAGAGGCTTGATCACAATATACTATAGTAACCCAAGATTCATTTAATCGCTGAATGAGGAGTTAACACTAATAAAGCAAAAATAGAGCCTTGAAAAATCTTAAGATTCTTTTATATAAAATACTGAAATGAGTATACTAAAATGGGCTCTAAATACTTTAAAGTAGAAATAAAATGAAGGAAACAATGAACAAGGAAGAGAATTAGAAAAGCAATCTTTAGAAAGAGAGGTAAGAAAAAATTGCCTTAGATTTGGCAAAAAAGGAAGGGGATCTGGCACCTGTATGGGGGTGGGAGGAGACATAATAAAGCCTTAGATGTGGACCTACGGATAACACTGGGGGGAAAGTAATATTTCTTTGATTTATATTGAGTCCTAATCTTGGGTATGTCAATACTTAGGCATATCAGAGAAGATCTTAGAAACCCATCGATGTTTCTGACTCTATCCCTCTACCTTCCTCTATGTAAAAAATCAATAAAATATATTTAAAATAAAAATCCCAGAGGAGATAATCAGGATTAGAACTTGCATCTCCAGAGATAGTGCTCATTCTATTGTCTCAGGCCACTGGCCTACATATCCTGTTCCACAGCAATAGAACCTCTTTTTGGTGCATGGGACAATAGTCCAACCAACTGAGACGCACAGGCCAGGGTTAAACCTGGGTGTCTTAATTATGACTTCCTGTTTAAATTTATTTTTAGCCTGGCCGGTGTGGTTCAGTGGTTGAGCATGAACCAAGAGGACCCTGGTTCAATTCCTGGTCAGGTTTTAGGCTTGATCCCCAACAGCAGGCTTACAGGAGGCAGCCAATCGAGATGTTTCTTTCTCACCAATGTTTCTATCTTTCTATCCCTCTCCCTTTCTCTCTCTCTAAAAAATTAATAAAAACATATTTAAAATTTACTTTTAATTTCCAATTAACTCCACAAGAGCAGAGCAATAACCAAGAATCAGAAGAGGAAACATTTTTGCATATTTACATCATATTTGTGATGCTTCTTTTTCAAATATTGACATTGCAGATGAGATCAGAGAATGATTAGAAAATGAGCTAATTCTTTTAATACAGATCCAAGTGGGGGGATAAAACACAAGGTCGTTGCCAAATGTCTAACTAAATGGCTGACCAAACTGAATATACTAGGTGCTTCATGTGATTTTTCATGTAACTGAAAATTTTTGAACAGTTATTTTCCCCCAGTCTTAAGACTGTATTTTTATTCAAAAACAGATTCCATCAAAAATGTCAACTCTGCTCAGAAAAAAAGAGTAATTATGGTTTACATACAATCTACTTTGGGTATAACAGCAGAAGAAATTTGAATGTTTTTCTCAAAAAACCTTTGAGTCTGTTCAGTGTATGCTCTTCCCAACTTTACTTTGACATACTTATCATATATTTGAATCTATCTTGTCAATACAACAAAGGATTGTTTTCATACATCACATATTTGTTCTTGGGTAGAATTTTAAAAACAGCGTTTAGCATGTATGGTTTTCAATTCCTCTAAGATACAAATAACTGATCACTAGTTAGGAATCTTCTAGGCTTGATCTTGCCAGTGCTAATTGTGAAATCTATCACCAACATTTTTTAAAGCATTTATACATTGTGTTTTCAGAAGGCTGTAATAAAGGTAAAAGTGCTACAAGGTTTTCTGATACTTCTAATGAAAATCCCTTGGAAGGGACACACTAGGACCCTTATTAGCCCTGAATTTTTCTATAGGGACTATGTTATTGAGAACTTCACAGTTTTTCCTTGATTGATTTGAGTTATTCCCCTTCTTAGAAAAATGTCTATTACCTTGAACACAAGTGTAGCTTTCATAATATTTTGCAGGACTTATTTGACCAAAAACTAACTTACCAAATCATCTGGGTGCTTCTGAGCTTTTCAGTTTGCACAATTTCTTTCTCTTTTCCAACAGCTACCCAAAGCTTCTACCCTACCACCCCCAAAGGATGGCACAGCTGTTGTTGGTACAAAGATGTTTTATCACCAGCATCAAATTTCCTCAATTCTGCTTGCTGACATTCAATTAGCTGTCACTCACTGGGCCAACAACCATCATGTATCACGATCATAATGCATTGTTGGCTTCTTCACACTTATTTTGAAATATTCTCTGAGCTTTTAAAATACCTTGTTTCTAGTATGGCTTTAGGATTTATAAAAGGGCAAAAATATAGTTAGAGTACAGGAATTCCGTTTCCCCAGG
This sequence comes from Antrozous pallidus, assembly GCA_027563665.1. Classification (NCBI taxonomy): domain Eukaryota; kingdom Metazoa; phylum Chordata; class Mammalia; order Chiroptera; family Vespertilionidae; genus Antrozous; species Antrozous pallidus. Next base: position 61,047,602 of record CM050508.1, on the reverse strand, counting down.
CAACCTTGATTTCATGAATGGCTTACAGTGATCTTAAGAAGGCTCTCATGCAAGATAATGGTGTTGAGATGCATCAGATAGTACCAACTTTATTTGTTTTAACACCTTTAATTTAACTTCCATATGCAAACATAGGAAATAGATTATGCCTCAGATGAATGCCCCAACACCTTGGATAAAAACAAGGAAATGACAAGGAGTAAACGGAGAAAAAAATGAAAGCAAATTATCTGACTATCTACTATGTGTTAGGCACAACTCTGAGAGGTCTCATTCTTCTTATTATGCAGATAAGAGGATGGCTGAGAGGAATTGTCTAATGTCATCCCACTGTAAGAGCTAAAAACCCAATTTTTATCCTATGTGGCGAAGAAGAAGGAGAAGGAGAAGGAGAAGGAGAAGGAGAAGGAGAAGGAGAAGGAGAAGGAGAAGGAGAAGGAGAAGGAGAAGGAGAAGGAGAAGGAGAAGGAGAAGGAGGAGGAGGAGGAGAAGGAGGAGGAGGAGGAGGAGGAGAAGGAGAAGGAGAAGGAGAAGGAGGAGAAGGAGAAGGAGGAGTGAAGGAGGAGGAGGAAAGAGTCTCTTTCATTCTGCCATGTTACTATGATTTTTCTTTTCTTTTTTTAAGTAGGCAGTCAGCTCAGTGGAGCTCAGTTAAAATCCTTTGGTTGTGGAAACAAACCTCTTTGTTTTCACTCTTGGGTGCTCTACAGACAGGAAATAGAAGTTGCACCCATTCTGTTAAACAACTGAAGTGTAGCTTAAGGATAGCCATCCCCACATGCTTTGCTGCGATCCATCTCCTTGACTTCATGTTGGACACATTCCTTTCCATTTTCTGGATAAATATGAGAGGGAGAAGTGGCTATGGAGATATTGCTTCTCTTTGAATATTACCAATTCTTTCTTTCCTTAAGCATTAATCAAAGCTGACAGATTTGAACAAAGTTGGGAAGTGAAAAATTGAGGAGTCCTTTAATTTACAGCATAAACCCAGTACAAGATTTTTACTTCTATGTGTTGCCATCTACAAGCCAAAATGTCTTGTAACAAGAAAAGGAACACGAACCAAAACTAATGTAGAAAATACTTATTTTTAGAAAATAGTCATTTCATGGACCGGTTTGAATAAACCACAAAAAAATATTGTACTGGTATACTCCCAATGAGGTTTATTGAATAGTATATCAGGTGTTGGTGGTGCCCGTATCTAAAAAATGAAGAAAAAAAATACCACTACACTAAGCAGACTTACTGCCTCTGTTTTCAACCTAATGGGTCAACTGAAAGTTACCACTCCGAGTAGGTTCTCTGTGCAAGTTTAAGTGAATCTGTTTTGCAAAAACACGCATAAAATTATCATTTTCCAGCAAATAGAGCAACTGCTAATATGCTGAGTTGACAGTTGCCATCAAATAAATAATGAATAATTTATTTTAAAACAGAGGCTCTCTATTTTATTACTGATTGATAGATATTTTCCAGTTTTAGAATATTAGTCACTATATATATATATATATATATATATATATATATGGCCTTTATATTAGATATTGAAATTAAAATTTTTGGTAGCAGATCTTCACTTGACTATTTAAAAACCTATTGATCTTTGTAAATATATGTGCATGTTTGTATATATGAATATATACAAATATATATGAATATATACAAATACACACATATATTTAAGCATATATATATGTATATATGAGTCTCTATATTTTATGCTTTGAACTGGGAGAAAGAAAAATCCAGAGTTTCTACTTAAAAAATAAAGAAAATAAAAAAATTATATTTTGATATTTTTAACTCTTTTTAAGTGCATAGCTCTGTCTGCATCTAGCTTTCTGAACAAAAGTGAAGGTGGATTTTCACTCTGAGTATTGTTTTCCATACTTGAAGGGAGTAATCAAATCCTAAATTTTTGAAATGTTTGTTATTCAGGTTAGGGTTATACACACACCTGAATTCCTCTCCTTCTAACAACTGCCCAAATGTTGCTGGTTTTATACACATTAGCTATAAGAGATGGAGCTAAAAATGAGAAGAAGCAAAGGTCAAATTAGTGAATTATGTTTTTTATTATATGAAAACATTTGTCAATGGGAAGAACTGGGTTAAAACTATGGAGTATACAGGAATTTGGAGTTAATCTGAACATTTTTAAGAACCCAGTGTTTCTGCCTCTGACCAACTGAAGTTATTTTAAAGAAGGAGGGAAACATATAATGTTTGGTTTTGAAGTTTTTGAGTAAAAATCTAAATCACTCTCCAAATTCATTTTCAAAAATTTCTTTAGCAGGCAATTAATTACTGGACATTATCATTTGATTATGTAGTTTGCCATGTATCTGACTGATTCCTACTGCTGATTTCTGTTGATTGATGGTATAGTCACCTCATGTTCTTTATGAGCTATATACACATTTTGGAATTCATATGTATTATGTTACTAGTGACCCGGTGCATAGATTTGTGCATGTTTAAAGGAAATTAATTAGAAGGTGGCTGACAGGGTAAGGCTAGGTAAGATGGGCTGGACATGCCCTGAAGCAACCTCCTGCAGTCCCTCCCCAGCATCTGTTAAGTGAGCAGGGTCCCTCTGGCAGATTGGGGTCCCTTAGCCTGGCCTGCTGTGATTGGGCCAAAACCAGCTCTTCCATATCCCCGAGGGGTCCCAGAGTACAAGTGGGCACTCTACAAAGTTGCTGTTGTACAGGGTGTAGAACACAAATGCAAGTGTGCAATAAATCAGATTTGTGTCCAACAGTGCCCCAGTACCAACAAAATTCATGAAGGTGGAATCATGTGGTCCCATCGGGCTCCCTTCTTTCTGGTTTTGGGGTGCAACACCCAGAATCACTGCTGCCAAGTCACTACAGCTTGACAGCTCCTGCGTTGAGCATCTGCCTTCTGGTGCTCAGTGCGCAACATAGCGACCAGTTGAACACTTAGCATAATAGCCTTTTATATATATAGATTGTCTAATATTGTAATATTGGCAAATGTAGGCTATAACTTTTTACCTTACTTTTTATAACCCTTTTGTTTTTATAGAACAATGAAAGTTCAAGCTTTAAAAAGTGAAGTTGCCTTCCTCATATGGTCAAACATATTTCTTCTTTATGATACTCGAGTGCTTCATCTTTTCCATAATTCTCTATTATTATTTATTTTAAATATTTTTATATCACTTTGAAAAACGTAAATATCCATTCGCCATTTGTAAGTGTATGAAGAGTACTACCCCATGTAAATATGCAGAAACAATTACTATAAAAGTGTTGGGATAGTTTATATATATTACCTTCATGACTACAAATATTTTTTTCAAGTTTTGGAGTCAAGATGCATCTAAATCAACAGCTCAGTTCCTGTAAAATTAATAGAAATTTTCATGAACATTATATATAGCCATTAGAAAATTTTGTATAAGATCATTTGAAAACCTATAGAAATAAACAGTGCAAATGAATTGATTTATGAAGCAGCATTTATTGATCTTTTTAATAGCTGCTGATATTGCATTATTCTCAATTTTAAAGGGCAACTAAAGAAAATAAAATCTAGACACCAAAAACAAGGATCCAAATTTTTATTGAGAACAAGTCAGACACAGAGTTTCTTTAATTAATTTGTTACTGGATGAATAGATTGTGACATATTCTGTTTCTTCAAAATTAACCTTATATTAAAGATACATTTTAAATTGACAGAGAAATAGAGCTGTTATTAATTCCTGTTCATCTAGCTACAGAAGAAAATCAGAAGTCATGTAAGAAATATCAGCATTCTTACAATAAATCAACTCTCCCTCCTCCCAAATACCAGAGTCCTTCTTTCAACCCGGAACCTTGAATCACTTTCCTGTATAGTTACCAATTTGTATTCTAATATGATAATATCCCTCATGCAATCTGAACCAGACCCTTGTCTTTCCTAGGTTACAAAGAATCAAAAAGCCACCCATTACATGTTATTTAGGGTCACCTAACTCTGTGGCCTTAGTGCAAAATGGCAGCAGCACAGGCCAATGTCAAAGAACAGTTTCAGCACTGCCAATGTGACAGAGCATCATCCCATGCATAAACAGGTTGTTGGTTTGATTCAAGACAGGGCATATGCCCTAGTTGTGCTCAATCCCCACTTAGGGGTGTGCAGCAGGCAGCCAATAGATGTCTTGCTCTCACATTGATTTTTTTCTCTCTCTCTCCCTCTCCCTTCCCACCTCTCTAAAATCAATAAAAAACACATTTTAAAACAAGAATAGTTTCAGTGCTCTTTTTCAACTACATTACCTCATCCATGAGCATTAAGTATGTACTCATCAAATATGCCCTGAAGAAGTCTTTGTTGGCAAAATCTTGCATGCTTCATTAATTGGTAAATGTGCAAAGCTAAAAGGCCAGAGTTACTATACGTGTGTGTGTGTGTGTGTGTGTGTGTGTGTGTGTGTGTGTGTGTGTGTATGGAGCTGCAAAAGAGCTAGTTTCTTAGACATATCATAAGGCTATAGACCACATCATCATCTCCCTTGGAATAATTTAAAATATAACCTCTGTTCATGGTAGATTAACAATATGATCCTGTTCTGTGATGGTTAATGCAACACTGAGTTTTAAAGTTAAATAGAAAATTGAAGGAGTCATTATTAACCTAGAAAAGAAAATAGGTTGTTCTAAAGGACAGGTTTAGAGGATCTAAATAAACAGGAAATTGTTCTAGTGCATTCATTTTCTATCAACATTTATCAATAAAGACATAATTTTCCTGGCTTTATCCTGAAAACTCGCCTTGTCAAGAATGAAAGCTACAGGTTCTACTGATGAAGGATAGCAGAAGATTTATACATTTAGGATGCAAAGTATCTGTTTGAAAGAATAAGATGAATACTGCAATCTTATTTCAAAATTAAGCCTTGTAAACACTAACTAAAAGTACATAATACTTTGGAAATATATTACATGACCAGGAAGGATTAAGGAAATTGCCATTAGAATGTGTGGGATTTGTTACACATAAATAAGCAATAATCTAAGAAGGGAGAAATCAGGAATTTTTACAAAATGAAAAAGAAATAAACAAAGGATTGAATAGTACAATGAAGACTGTATTACATTCAGACAATAAAGAATTGTCTTTTTATTTGCAGGGCCAAAAAATATCTTTATCTGTGGCAACAGAAAATACCAGGTAATATATATGGAAGTGTGAAATAAAAAAATTATGAAACTATCTAAGAAATCTATATAAATGTAGACTCTCTTTTTTCATAAATATTCAATACATTATTTTACACATTGGTTTGATGAAACTCCATTTAAGCATCTTGATTTGGGCTGAAGTCCAGTGAATCATATATTCCCAACAACTATCAGAGCTTTCTCACTAAAAATGCATGCTCACACTCTCCTTTGAGAATATTCTAAGATAATTACTTCCATTTTCATAGTAACTAGTACAGTTATGACTAGAGTTGTCTCAGGTTTCTAAGGAAAGAAAATTATTCTGAAGTATAATTAATAAGGAAAAGTGTGATAATAAAGAGAGGGTATTTTCTTTAAGATGTGCTAAGGCCTTCATTTTCATTTTTAATGACTTTCACATTGTAGACAAGATTTTATTTTGTCACAGAAATAAAACAATCCAATATAATTCTTTAGTCTGTTGCCCACCAATTGTATGGCCCCTCCCTGTACCAACCTCACAATGGATTTAATTCATCTTGAAAGCATAAAGACAACATTCAGTAAACAGAATTATCTGGACTCACAATTGCTCAGCTCCTCTAGTGAGAAAATTTGGTGAATGGTAACACTAAGGAAGAGGCCTGTACCAAATTTTCACTCTGCAGATGCCAAGGAAACCACTTAAAATCTCTTTTGAAGGTAATAGGAAAGGTGAAGTCTTTTCAAAAGTTTACTGGCCGAGTCTATAAAATAGTGCTTAAAAGTTAAGAAAGGGTTAACAACAGACTTTTTATCAGCCTCAAGGTACAGGAAGAAAGACCCCAAAAGAAATACAGAAGTCATACCAAATAGGACTCTTCACTGAATGACTGTATTTCCCAGCGCTGCTCCTTTTAAAGCTAAACCTGGGGTTCCAGCTGTTCAGGGTTTATCACATGTGCCATGTTAGTGAAGTTTTAAAAAGCAAATATCCACGAATAAACATAAAGGTGTTTGATATGAAGTTACCAGACTGAATTATGTCTAGGGTTATTTCCACATTATTCTACGGTGAAACAGAAAGGAAGCTTCTGCATCTTTAAAGAGGATAACTGACATGAGGCATGCAAACATGCATCTCAGGAAAACAGAATTAGCTTTTGCTTTAGTGGGGCTGAGAACTTCTCAGATCCAGTTAGTTTATAAATTCATCATAGATTCAAACTCATCAATTCGTTGCTTGGTATTCCCCTTCCTGATTTTCCTGTAGGATATTGTGTTGTATCGTGAATAAGCATTTCTGGAAATATCACTCTTCTTCCCAAAAGGTGGCTGCTCATCAGGGGTCACAGGCTGGGAGCTGGGGCTGCTCAGTGGGGAGTCCTCACTTGGATCACCTTCCTCTTTGAAATGAGAACTCTCTATATTTTTTTTCTTAAATTCTATCACTCGAACTTCATCTTCCTCCTCATCTTCATTGTTAGTTTCTTCATCCCAAACTTCTTGCTCCTCGTCATGCAGCACATCAACTTGTCCAGCTTTTCGAAATCCCAGCCATTCGATTTCAGTTGCCTGGTAAGCTTTGTTCTTCCTACCCCCATCTTCTGGTTCTTCTACAGGTTGTTCAGCAATCCTTTCCTTTTGTCTACTTATTTCCTGGTGACTGCTACTCAAAGGAATCTTCTTCCACTGATGCCCTGTAGTAAAACCAATTGATAGCTGAGATGTGCAAAGTTTCCAAAAACTCAGATGTTATTCTCCAAATTTTTTTCTGGACAATCATTTCCCCACATTTGTTTTATGAAATACTATTTTGTGTGTTACTAATCTATTTTATACAATAAAATGGGTTAGTCCATCAAATTCATTTGGAACAACATTGCATTAAACATTATTGAGCGAACTTTCTGAGAATTTATTTAAATGTTAAAGAATCTTGTAAATCTCCAAGAAAGTTAGCAACTCAACCTCACTTGACTATGGATTTGTTGTTGTGTAGACTATTGTATTGAGTGAGACTGGTATTCTGAGACACACTTCTAAAAAGGTGTCTAGCTTGTCATGACTAGATGTGAATATGTAAAATAAATATTTGGACCCCTCAAGGAAAATTAGAAAAAAATATATTACAGGGAAATGAAATGGCTTTCTTCCAATAGTAAAAACAATGATGGCCCCTGTCTGTCATGCTCAGAGTAGCACATTCAGTATTTGCCACCACGCTTCTCAAAGTTGTCCTAAGGCAGTGGTCGGCAAACTCATTAGTCAAAAGAGCCAAATATCAACAGTACAACGATTGAAATTTCTTTTGAGAGCCAAATTTTTTAAACTTAAACTGCTAACGCCACTTCTTCAAAATAGACTCGTCCAGGCCTTGGTATTTTGTGGAAGAGCCACTCTCAAGGGGCTCATGAGCCGCAGTTTGCCAACCACAGTCCTAAGGTATCAGGTATAGAAGACGGAGCAGAGGACCACAGATGATCAGAAGTCATGAACTGAGGCTAAACCAAACCCACAAAGTACATACACTTTAGTCTGATACCTGCTATGAATTTCCAGCAAGCCAAGATTTAAAAATAATGTTGAATCATATTTACATAATGCTAGATTAGCCTATTGCTTTAGATATGTCCCTGATGACAACTAATTAATTCAAGCTGTTTGGTACCAAGTATTGATTTTTAAAAGGTTTAATTCATTGAAAACTTCACTTTACAAAAGGATCATATTAGGATATTCTCAACAATATTTATTGAGAATGCAAAAAGAGTTAATTATTAGAGAGTAGAGGTAGCTCTGTGACCTTTCACCCCAGAGGGCATATGTAGGACGCATCTGTGCAGGGTGCATGATTCAGAAATATTGCCTGTGTTGAGTCCTTATTAGGCCTGGGCTTGCTATTCCCTTTCAACACTCTCAGAGTCTTGACCTAAAGTGAAAGGTTTCTCTTTGCCCTTCCCTGCCACAATTTTCTATTTTCACTGGAAGATGTTCACAAGTTCATTTCCAACAAATATTTTTCATTCTCTTTTTATTCTTTTGTTTTCCCAACTATAGGAGTCAAATGGTAAACTTACAAAAAGATATAGAATTGAAGATGGATTTTTCACTTCTAACTCATTGTGCACCAAAAACCCAGCCCATGTTCTTTACTCTATAAATAAATGTGCATGAGAATGTTGAACTTTGTTTTATTTTTTTTCCATAAGAACCAAATAAAATGATCTTTTTGCTCATATTCATGACTTGGGCATGGAGTTGTCAATGCATGAAATTACTTCTTGAATTTAAATTATAGTTTTTCTTCAATATTTTTAGCATCTATTTTTTTTAACCGAGGAATATTCTCTTTGGAGACTTCATAGTTGCTTGTCATTGTGAACAAAAAAGGTAACAAAACAACAAAGCATATACCTCTAGCTTACAGGAAAAACATATGTTCCACTAAAAACAAAAGGATTCACTCAGGGAAAAATTCACCTTTAGACCCATTACTCTGAAAATCCAGACTGCTTTTATTCTCTATATGATAAAAATGAAAGATCCTAGAAAACTGTTGTCTCCACCAGAATTCCTGATTAGAAATTTGAAAGGGGCTGTAGGTGAAAATTGAGATCCCTGCCTTCAAAATCGACATTGGAAGCACAAAGATCAGGGCAGAGTTTTAGCTCATTTCACAGAGGATTAAGTGACTAATTATTGGTGATAAAGTAATAGTTTGACAATGCCTATTGTTGACTATATTCTTCCTTAAGTGTCTACACAGTGGACCACTGCATGCGGTCAGTAGGCAGTCTGAGAGGTGTCCAGGCAAAGTGGGCAAACCCAGGAAACTGCCAGTCACATCCATGTCTTCCCTGGCATCTATTATTTTACTAGTATGTGATGTTTAAATTCAACCAGTAATCTCATCAATATTTTTTCTGTTAAGGTCCTAACTAAACTAAATTGCTTAGATCTAACAAGCTGACTTCAGTTTTGAGATAAGAGGCTTATGGCTGCAATAGAAGACACACATTATTAATTAATATTTTTATCCTTCTTTGTATTTGGAAATTGCTTGAATATAGGTATCTCCGTAGAAGAGAAGTCTAAAAGATTGTGTGTCTGTTAGTTTCTTGAATTTATTTGAAATATAATATAGTCACTTAAAAATCAATGTTTGTTGTTTTTATTCTCACAATGTTTTTATTCTAAAAAACACAATTAAAATTACCACCTGGGAGATTTCTTTGACAAGAATTAGGTAACCATTTTGTGTTTACCTCAGAGGCTTGGAATTTTCCTTTATACCGAAAAAATTTATAAAATTATTTTAAACTGTATGTTAAGGGTAAATATTTAGGATAAACCTTTTTGAAAACATTTATATTTCACAAGTTGACTCACACAGATTTTGAGATACTAAATAAATTTTAAAAACATTGATTTAGTGGACTAACTTATTAAGAGACACACATATTGTCAGGTCAAAATGTGCCAATCAGTTATACCAATCCACATAGTCTGTCTTGAAGCTTCTAGAATACTTTCTAAGGTGGAACCCACAGATAATCAAGACTCCCTTACCTGCCAGCTTTGAGCTTTGGAAGGCATTGCCTGGGTTGCTTTTCTAGCACCACACTCACACAGCCAAAACTCTCATCCACCCAAGTCAGACAAATTGTCTACAAAATGGAGCAGTGCCTCTTACCTTCTCTGAAAGCCATTCCATCAACACTAGTTTCTTGGAGAGAAAGATCTGTGATGGCCTTATGAACAATGAAGAGATGCTCTTCTGGTTTTTCTGGTGGGGGAGGGGAGGCACACTAGATTAATATTTTAATGCTTAAGTAGTTCAAGGTTAAATAAATTATTAATTTAGACTCTTAACAATTGATTTTTAACTGTGATTACTAAAAATAACTATTTCACTCTTCCCTCTCATTTTTTTCATTTGTTCCTTTTATTTATTAACATAATGCTAATCTTCCTTTAATATCTAAGATATATAATAACCACAATTCAAACACTTTATGGTATATTTAGAAGAAAATCTGGAAATCCTGAATTTTCTTTTGCTCAAATAATAATGTCCATAAGAATAATAAATAACAGTAGCTAACAGTTAATCAATACTGAGTTATCCTCACAACAACCCAACAAATATTGGCACCATTCTTCTGTCTTCTGAAAACTAAGTCTTCAGGAGGCTAGGAAAGTTGTCCAGGATCACAGAGCTATCAAATAGAGAAGCTTAGACTTGACCAGAGGCACAAGTTTAGCCCTAATACTATGCAGTCCCCCTAGCAAAAGAGACCACATTTGGACAGGGATGGGGGTGGGAGGATGTACATCTCATTCCTGTCATGACAATTTATCAAAAGAATTCTGGATAAGTCTACAAATCAAATCAAACAAATTGAAAAGAAGGAAAATGTTTTACCTTTTAAAGTCTTCTCATCCTTGGGCCAGTTGAGCAGCATCTTCCCTTGTAATTTTTCACTTTTCTCCTGATTCTCTTCAGTGGGCAAATCTTCAAGACTCGGTTCCACTCTGTAGTATGGTGGGGTGTCATCCACATCACTGACTTTGGCATTGGTTTTAGGGGTCGGTGGGTTACCGTTTTCAGGTGGTGTATCCCCATTACACTCAACCTGGCTAAATGTCACTGGAACATCTGTCATGATGTACAGGTGAGTCCGATTTAGAGAGAGCTTTGGGAAACTGAATAAAGCGATCCTCGATAAGTCTTCTTGCCTTCAAGACTCAAAGAGCACAAATTTTTTACTTCAGTAAAAATAAAACATAATAACAAGCTTCTTTTTCTAAAGGTGCCCCAAAGAGCACTTAGAATAAATGCAATTGGATTTGTCAGATTTGACACCAGCCCATGAGCAAGATTTGGGCCAATGTCCACCTTCTTTACTGCTTAGCAGTCCCACTAGCAGAATTAATGGTTGCCTTTGATTTACATACACAAACAATTGGAGGCAATCAGGCTTTTGTGTTGGCTTATAGAGGGGGACTTTCAGCTTGTCAGCCCCCCTCTGGGAACAGAGATGGTTGTCCCTTTTCATAATGGTCTTTTGTTATTTTCCTTGTAACAGGAGCCACAATTGTTCCACAGTTTTAATCCAGAGAGAATGACCACCTTGAGGCAAATTAGTTCTGTGAAACCAGCTTAACATTTCCGAACAGATTTTGTTCGAGTAAAGCCTGAGCTATTTTGTAGGAGACAATGGCATGGTTTCTTATTTATTTAAGAATAAAAACAGCTTATCAAAAACCTGTAAACAGGACAACTTTATTAGAAACAGTTCGGCAGCAGATTCCATGCTCTGCTTTCAGGAGCCCAGAGAAGGAACCTAAGAGAAAAAACACAAGCAAAAAATTCTGCCATGTTGCTAATAGCAAAAATGTTACAATTTTAGAATAATGCATTTGGTCTATAGCTTCTTATTCTCTATTTACATTTATTGAAGCCCAACCCATCCTTTAAACCCCTCACATAACTTTCTCCATGAAGTTTTGTCTCCTCCAATCAGTAATTGTTTCTATATTCCCTACTGATACTGCATGATGCTGGTGTTAACATAAAAACATTCAAACCAGTAAAGAATTTTTGTGAATTTATTTGAGCCAAACTCTTGACAATTACCAGGAAGCAGAATCTCAATGGATTGGGATAATGCTCCAGAGAATAACAGTTTTTCATCCATTTTTAGATCTTATAATCAAAGGAGAAGACATAAGTGGGTTACATGAAATCCATTGGTGATAGATGAGGGAGGCAGGAGAAAGCAAAGGGGAGGGGACCTCTGGGATTGGATAAAAAGTAAAATGATAGACACACTTCTTTTACATAAGTAGGTGCTGGATAGTTAACAGTAAACAATTAACGTGATAGCAATAACAATGAAGGAATTTGTGGTCTTTTGTGCTGGTGCCGAGGGCATTTGGTTGTGCCCTATGTAGTCCTGAAAAAAGGGAAGTTACAAGTTATCCTGACATTGAAAGGATATGTTATCATAGATGCAAAAAGACAATAAAGTCAGTCAAGGTAAAGATAGACCTTGTCAGGGAAGATACCAGCCTAGGAGGTGACTACCCACCATAATTGCTTCAGTTAAAATTCAATTTCAGACCATCCTTTGTGATTACTTTAGGTCTCTGAGTTTGCAAGACTGCCATGCAGGCCTTCCCTGAGCTCGTCAGGTTAGAATGTGGCCCCTTTTGTCCACACTGGTAAAATGATATAGCACCAACATAGCCTGCCCTTAGGAGAAACAGGTGATTATGTAAAACATCTGCTACAACCACACCTTTCTTTTCAAAGAAGACATCAATTATTTTTCTTTTTTGGATCTCATCTAGTGCAAAATGATCCCAGTGCCTTTTCCATGTTGCCCCACCACCAGCCTTGGAATGCCTTCTCTTTCGCAAAGCCAAACCCTCTGTCCTAACCAGGTCCTCAAATATCTTTTCTTTCATGACACTTTCCCTGACCCACAGGATTAAAACAGGATTCCCACTACACATTATCTTTGTCCTTCAGAGTACTCTGAACATTGTGATTAAACTAATAATTATACAATTATCTGTAAACATCTCTTTCACCAACTAGAATCTAAGCTTTATCTGGGCAGGAACCATTTTAAATTCCTTACGCGTGTCCTCATCATGTAGCATTTGCTTTGAATGAGGTAGGTATTCAATAAAATAATAAATTATTGAATATTATAAACGAATAAATTTTACTCCCAAGAGAATAAATTTCAGATCTTTTCTAAAGAGAAGAGCCCTGGCCAGTTTGGCTCAGTCGATAGAGCTTCAGTTTGCAGATTGAAGGGTCCTGGGTTTGATTTCAGTCAGGAGCAGATGTCCAGGTTGGGGTTCAATCACCAGAATGGAGCTTTGGAGAGGCAGCAGATTGATAATCCTTTGTCATCACTAATGTTTTTATCTCTCTCTCTTTTCTTCTCCCTCTCCCTTTCTCTCTGAAATTAATTTAAAAAAATTTTTTTAAGAGAGAAGAGAGGTTGGATAGTAGTTATAAGTGTATCTGAGGCTAGGCCCACTAAGATCTATGTCAGGAATGGCAAATAACATGACAAATAACATGGCACTGGGCTCATCCTCTCCCAATGAAAGGAATTTTTAAGGGTGAAATAGGTAGGTTTAGGAAATTTTAGGAATTAAGAGGTCCATGGAAAAAGCACAGGACTACAGAGCTGCAAAGAATAACTTTCCATAAGATAAGGGAGCTGAGAGTAACAAAAGGTACACATTTACAGAATAAAGGGAAAGAAGCCCCTCATTCAAAGAGCAGGGAAGAAAAGCCCAGAGGGAAAAGGAGAACAGTAAGGGGGTAGAAGGAGGGAACCTTACTTATGTGAGGCTTAAGCTCAGGAGTTGCTATAGTGACCGAATCAAAGGGGAATAGTGAGCAACCAGAGAGGAAACTGCAGCCTTTATAAATCATGGGAAGTGGGGCTCAGTGGGACTCTTTCCCCCTCCCCATGTGGGAGTCTGTGATTGTTTCTCAATAATTTCCACCTTTTGCTATACTATCTTTCGTCCATGGTTTCATTCTTCGATTCCAACAAAGAACCCAGGACCATCCTGCCCAAAGGAATACTATGTTCCAGTCCAATTTTCCCATATCACCAAGTACATGGAAGACATCTCTACAGGTCCTGGAATTCTCTCCCTGTCTTCACTCGCTCTTCTCTACCCAATACACTTAATTAATTGTTTGTGTAGTAGAGGAAAATATTTTTCACTCTTTTGAGTTATTGGCTGAGGCCTTGCAGTGTAAACAGATTATAGAAAAGGGAACAGATGTCTATTAACAAGTGTATCTCAGATATACCTAGGAGATACCAAGGGAAACTGAGTAATTTCCTGAGATGGCACAAGTTACTTAAATATCACTTTCAATTAAAGACAAAGGAAAGAAAGGGGGTTGGGAATTGGCGTTATGAGGGATTACCAGGGAGAAACAGTAAATGAGGGCAAGGTTTGTCCTGCAGTAGTTATGCCTTCTCCATTGATGATATTCCCTTGTTGTTTCAGTCATTCTTCTTTCTCTAGTACCAAGAGGGAGACACATTTATAGAGATTTTCTTTATGAATGTCCACCCCCCAAAAAAATGGGGGGAAATATTGAGCAAAAAGGGGGGAAATGTTCCTACATCCTCTGCTTTGTTTTCAGAGATTCTCCAATGTCTGCTGTTTCTGAAAAATAATTGGCTCACAGTAATTCTTAGGCCAAAGAGACATATTTTGGGATGGCATAGTCAGTTATCCTTCATTTGTTTTATCTTATTTTGTTTGACAAACACTTATATAGTACTTACTATATGCCAGGCATTATTCGAATTGCTTCACAAATAGTACACAGTTGATCTGCATAAAAGCCCTGTATAGTTGGTACTATTATTATCCCCTTTCAACAGACTAGAAAAGTGAAGCCCAGAGAGACTGCGGAACTTGTTCTAGGTCACATAGCCAGCACGCCTACCAATGAGAGTTTGCAGCATAGATCAAGCCAATTGCCATCCATTGCCTGGGTGTTACTGTCTCCTTCAGCCATAAGTTTCACTGGGCTCCAGTTTGATGAATGAGCCACCTTGTAACAAGATGTACAAGAAGTAGTTGTAGCCAGGGAAGGGAAGCAGAGTGCCTGAAGTGCACAAGACCTCCCTAAGGTGGACACCCCAGCTACTGAGGACAGTGTTGGGAGGGCCGGAGTGTTGCTCTCACCAGGAATAGCAGGGTTAATCACTTCATTCAAAGATCAGAATCTGGAGTTTGAGGGCTAGGTCAGTCCATTCCATTAACTAGATCTTAACATCCTAAGGTCTAAGGCAAAAAGGAAATAATGCATAAAACTTGATAGAAAAATACAAAAACCAACACCAAACTAGGGACACATGGGGACATACTAGATCGTGCGATCCTTAAGAGCAGGAAGTGACACTATTCTATGGAATGCCCTGCAATAAACATACAAAGAAATGCTCACATTAGTCCTGAAGATCTGTCTTCAATCACTCTACATTCCCTTGAAATTGCCAAGCTCCTTAATCTAGGGACACAGCAGAGAGCAAAAAGTTGAGTTTATCTTTTCCACCCTAGATTTCTATGACCTTATAGAAACCTGCAATTCATACCCCTGGCTTAGTTTTTATGGAAGTTTAATTTTTAATATCTTCTTTTTTATGCCATGCTTTGACATTTCTTTTTCCTGGCATTAGATTTTAGATTTTGAAAGATAGAGAAATGATCCAGAATTCCATCAGTATCAGTCAACCAGTGTGTTCACCTCTAGAAAGAGCAGTGTTCATATGCTGTGCTACAGAATAATGGATATCAGGTCATTGGTTTGTAGCATGTATTATGTTCCTACAAGTAGTTGGCAATATGAGATACATTTATGTCAAGATGAGTCTACCCAGCTAAAAAATAAAACAGAGGGTTTTTATACTAAACAAGGTAAGTTGCCACTCATTGTATTAAACAAACTATTACTTGAAAGGTATATTCAAATTTGCACTGATGATCCTTTATTTAAATACTATTGCATAATCTCCATAGCATGAAACATGATTTTTTAAGATTATTTACTGAATTAGTTGTTGTTTCCCCTAGTTATTATGCTTTCTAGTAAAGGATATCATATAAATGTATTAACTATTAAATCTATAACAAAATATGATGAGAGTTTCTTCACCTGGGTTTATAAAGTATCAAAATAAAATTCTGTAAATATCCACATTCCATTTATCAAATGCCAAATGATTAACATTAAGGCTATATGAGGTCCAGACACAAGATTTAAGAAAAATTCATAGCTTCTGACCTTTAATAACATGTGAAAAGCCAAGCCACAAGTTCATGTTATAGCTCCAACAACCAATGAACACTGAATAAAAACAAGCAGTAAATGTAAAAGATCAGGGTTTTATTCTGGCAGGTTGGAGGCAATATTTATGCAAATCTTAGGTTGACATAACATCACTACTTTGGACTTTCAGCACCTTTCAAAACCAGAGTGGTACCATGTGCAAAATCTCACTAATAACCCACAGAATCTTCTGTAGAGACTAAAGTAACACCACAAGGAAGTGTGCAACCTTGAAGGTCCCTGAGGAGATAGGATAATCTGACATGGTCCACTTAAGGAATTAACATTCCAAATTTATAAAACAGAAATATAAAATATCATAATACAATAAAATCAATCAGTTTCCAAATATTGTAGTTTAATAAACAATAACTGTCTTTCACCAGATATAAATTAAGTTGGTACTTTGTGTTTGTATTTATGCCTAGTGTGAAGCAACAGCTATCATTTTGGCAATACCAGATATCAAGGATCGCTTCTCCCAGGAAGCCAGTGATGAAGTCTATAGATAGCACTTAAGTTTTAAGGATTTAATGTAACAGAATTGGAAAATTCAGTTGCATCTTATAAGAAGCATGCTTTCCAAACTTAGGAGCGAGTCACTCTGTGTGTGTGTGTGTGTGTGTGTGTGTGTGTGTGTGTGTGTGTGTGTGTGTTGGGGAGAGGATGTCCATCATTTCTCTAAAAACAAAGCCTTTCTTATTCCAGGGAAGGTGTATCTGTTTGTGGTCCCAGGATCAGGGCTTGGCTTCTCAGTGAATCATTTTATGTCAAGAAAAGCACTGGAAGAAATAGGCTGGTAATTGGGTGAGGATTCGTGGAGAGTATAGCTCTGAATGGAGCCACAATGTAAGTCCCTGTGGCCCTGACAGGGGTTCGAGATGTGGAAAGAGATAGCACTAAACAAAAATTAAGAAGCCCCCTCAAATAGAGGACAAATGGGCATTATAACCAGTGACCCCTCTAGTGGTCAAGAGGATGGACTCATGTATCAGATAACCTGGAATGAAATCATGGCTCTGCAGTTTTGTGACCCTGGGCAAGGCCTGTTTGCATTGCAGAAAGTCCAGAGTCGGCTTCATACACTAATTATCCTGTCTCTGGCTTCATTTTCATTGACTAGCTTGGAGCAGAAAATTCAGCTCTTTCAACCATTGTGGGGCATTTAATTTTGATACTCATACTCAACTATCTTGAATTGCTTCTTACTGGCCAAAAATGCTTCTCACAATCAGGTTGTATTAGCTTCTCTCTTCTTTCTGACACTACAAGTTTGATTGAAGCCTGTAGCAATTTACAAAAAACTGTAAGAAAATTACAAACACTGCAGCATCCTGATAGTTTTCTACAAAATCTCCTAAAATTCAGTCTTAAGTAAGAAATGGTCTAAATCAAGATTTAAGGGGACTGTTTAGAGCAATGATGGTCAGTTTCACAATCAGGCATGAGTGAATTCTCACTGCTTCTCATTGCTCCTCCATGAAGAGTATATATTATTTTTATTATTATTTGAGAATGAAAGTCTCCTGAAAGAACAGGGCATATCTCATCTACATATACATGGATGTTTTTTTAATAAGCCAAACTCTGAAATTTGATTTCTGAGGCAAGACTGGTGGAGTTTGGTAACTGAAAGGTTCTATTTACTCAGTAGAAGGCAATGTGGAGACTGTGACATGCCCACTCTTGAGATTGGTGCACATACATGGAGTTTAGATCTAATGTGGCCTCAGTCCTATCCTTCCTGCAGTTCCCAGGAAACCTTTATTCATTGATTGGCATCCTTTAGAATGGCTGGTGGGAGGATGTCATTGTATATAATGGTGGCATCTGTTCTATCTCATAACATACACTTTGGGTGAGTACCATGGTTTCATCTTCCTTACCTTGGATAGAGATTAATGTGTGTTTTGCCTATGGCCATTACAATCCCCCAGTGCATTGACTTGGTGGAAACTGATCCTAAAAGAGTGTGAAATAACAGGGTGACTATAGACCTTGAAACATAGATTCTGCTTCACAAGAATCCATGCAGTAGAAAATGAATCGTGTATGAGACCTTTGCAGAGCAATCACACAGGTAAGGAAGGGGGAATACCCACAAAATAAAATCACTTCCCTCTCTTGGTCATAATTTAGAGATATGCTATCCCAGATGCACCAAGAAGCACCCCCAATGACCTGGGCTCCTTAGAGATTTAAGCTAACCAATTATAATTCTGTCTACTTACAGTCACATTTTTCTTAGTACATTTTAATGGAAAGAATGGTTTCTCTGTTCACAGAGACTCTGTCAGCTACATAGAAATAGAATTTGTGCAGGTGTTTGTAAAACTATAGAGAGAGAATTTTGAATTATATATGCATACATACTCTTTGGTAGTTTGAAAACATTTTATGTTCCTACTGGGGAAGCAGAACTGCGTGAAAGTAATGTCACTGTCAGCAGCCTCTCATTTTGAATGTCACCAGGAATTTAAGGCAACATGTTTTTCAGTGGAGAAATGCAACAAAATAATTAAACAGATTTTTCCTTAAGGAACAAAGAAAAAAAGTTGTCTCTGATTTTGTAAGGTGAGAGTGATGTGACCATGGAAAAGTACAGTTCCTCCTAGGATGCCTCTGATAATTTAGCTCAGTACACTGTCTGAAGAAAAGCAGGAAAATTTGCATGCTTTCGGGAGTGAGATAAATCTGTAGACATATTAGAAGCTCCTGTAAAGTCTTTGTGTTGAATTTAAGAAAGGAATATTGGCCAGCTGTACTACTGACCTTTAGATGAGGAGAACTATGACTTTAAAGCTCTATTTATTGATTAGCTTACTCACCTCCAAGAACTTGAAGTCAGACAGGAAATGTACTTCAGGAGCTGTGCAACTCAGAGACATGTGGGATCAGAGCAGTACAGGGACTCAATGGAGTCCCCACAGTAAAGTGAATTTAGTCTCTGAGAATTGCTCATGTGGGCTATTGTAATAGCCTTCAACTCAGTCTCATACCTCATCTCCTATCCTCTTGTCACCCACCTTCAAATTGGGATAACAATAGTACATTGCATAGTGCATTATTATCTAGTCATAGTAAACATTCAATAAAAATTAATTTTAAAATATTCTATATTTGACATAATCTCCTTACACACACACACACACACACACACACACACACACACACACACACACACACACCAAAAAACAAACCAAAAAACTCAGCTTTTGTCCATTGACCCATTGTTATCATTTTAAATACAAACTCCTTATAACATGATCCAGCTACTTTTCAGGTTTATCAGCCAACAGTACCCAGTTCTTTTTTCACCCTTCCATAGAGAACTAATCCATATTATGAAATAATAAAGGCCCAGTGCATAAAATTCGTGCACAGGGTTGTCAGGGAAGTATCCCTCAGTCCAGCCTGCACCCTCTCCAATCTGGGATCTCTTGAGGGATATCCCACTGCCCTTTTAGGCCCAATCCCAGTATAATCAGTCCTAAATGGACAGTTGAATATCCCTCTCACAATCCAGGAGTGCTGGCTCCAAACTCCTCACCTACCTGCATTCCTGATTGCTCCTAAATGCTTCTGCCTGCCAGCCTGATTGATGCCTAATTGTGCCCCTGCCAGCCTGTTTCCCATAACTGCCCTTCCATGCAGGCTTATTTTGCCCCCAACTCCCCTCTTCTGCTGGCCTGGTACCCCCAACTGCTCTTTCCTGCAGGCCTGATTACCCCCAACTTCCCTCCTCTGCTGGCCTGGTCACCCTAACTGCCCTCCCCTGCAGGCTTGATTGCCCCCAATTGCCCTCCCTTACAGGCCTGGTCCCTCCCAACTGCCCTCACCTGCTGGTCTAATCACCCACAACCGATCTTCCTTACAGGCCTGGTCCTTCCCAACTGACCTCTCCTGCTAGCCACCTTGTGGTGGCCATTTTATGTCCACATGGAGGCAGAATCTTTGATCACATGGGGCAGCCATATTGTGTGTCTGAGTATTGGTAAATCTGCATATTACTCTTTTATTAGACAAAATAGAGGCCTGGTTCATGGGTGGGACCAGCTGTTATGCCCTGAAGGGTGTCCCAGATCAGGGGAGGGGGTTCCCTTCGGGCAGTGGGGCAGCCTGGGTGAGAGGTCTGTGGTGGTTTTCAGGCTGGCCACACTCCCTGGCGACCCAAGGAAAGGCCCTCATATCTGGAATTTATTTATCTTCTACAATTGAAATTTTGTAGCCTGGAGCAGAGCCAACCCTTCTGCTCGTTCCATGGTGGCAACCATTTCTGTTGAATTTATTTACCTTCTATGATTGAAACTTTGTAGCCTTAAGCAGAGGCTTGGGCTGGCCAGAGCAGGTGGAAAGCTTGGCCTCCTGCTCTTTTCAGCTCTGTGGCTGCTGTCATTTTTATTTATCTTCTATAATTGAAACTTTGTAGCACTGAGTGAAGGCCTGAGCCTGCAAGGGCAGGTGGAAAGCTTGGCTTCCTCCATTTCTGGAGAAACCCAAGCCTCCATCCTGCTCTCTGTGGCTGCATCCATCTTGGTTGGGTTTATTTGCATATTTGTTCCTGATTAGCTGGTGGACATGGCTGGTGGGCATGGCTTGTGGGTGTGTTGGAGGTACAGTCAATTTGCATATTACTCTTTTATTAGATAGGATAATTTCCTATGTTCATTTCTTTGCTTATTCTTTCCCCCATATCTGGAACACCTGCCTCCTCATAGCACCTAGCATCCTCCTCACTCTCTCTTCCAAAGCCAGAACCCTGTGTCAAGCCCTATCCTAAGTATTATATCCACTAGGAAGTATTTTATGACACTTTTACCCAAAGGCTCTACTTGTACTTTTCTTTGAGCCTCTTAGCAATTTATGTTGTTTCAGGTTGCCTTACATATTTAGGCAATTGTCTTATCTCACTACTAGAAAATCTTATGTTGTAATGAAAAGACCCTGATTTAAATCTTAGTCCTGCCACTGAAAAGCTGTATGAGGTTGGGAAAATTATTTATTTGGGAGAATGAATGTCTTTCTCATGGAGGTTTTTATAAAAAAAAAACAATATACATGTGAATATACATGTGAATCAACCACTAGAGTGTCTGACACATCATGAGATCTGAGCAATAACAATAATGCTATTAATGTATTGTCAGGTTCTTGTAAACTTTGTGTGGTTCATTTTTGTACTTCTGTAGAGACAAGCGTACCTCATTTGAAGTCTATGTTGTATAAATATGATTTGAGTTGGAAACAGATGTTTCTGGCATTAGAACATGACAAGAACATTCATTTGAACACACTGCTTAGCTCATTTTTCATCCTTTCTTTATAAATCTATTTCTATCTATTTAAATTAAAAATTAGGGATTCAGGATCTAAGTGTTGCTTTTTCTAGTGTAGGGTTGCTGTATCATTGAGAAGACACCAACTACTGGCAGACAGGCACACTTAAGTTAGGAAATAAATGAACACAGCTCTATGACCCCTCAGATGTTTATTCTGTGTGCTGTTTTTCACCATCCTCCCTGTGCAGTAAGTACTCTTGCTAATACACTCCTTATATGGAGGGGTTGCTACATCAGCCTTGACCTATCTGGAGGTAAATATTCTGGGTCTGATTTGCCATAACTGAAAGCTTCAGCAGAGAATAATGTACTCTGACAGAATGTGACTTATTCCACCTGATAAGGAACACCTAAACAGCTAGACCTCACCCAATCCCTCAGTGTGCCCTCATCACCAGATTTGGGGCAAATCATTGAACCCATGAAAGCCATAATTCCTGACCTGAAAATTTTGAATCATGATAGAACCTGCCCAAGGACCCTTGTGGGGGTTAAATAAGATCCAATTTAGAAAGCTTAATGGCTGATGTCTAATATATGCTCAAGAAATGGACCGGTTGCTGTGATAAGCAAAAGTAGGGTTTTGCTTGTTTTACTCAGTTGTCTTCAAACTTCAGTTGGCCTTTAATCTTCTGGATACACACTTAGAGCAAACAGGTTTCTAGACCACACTCCCAGATAGTCTGTTTTTGGTTGACACACAGAATATGCACTATCAATAAGAACCTATGTGAGTCTGGTACACTATCTCATAAGCAATACTATGCTTCCTAACTTCCAGCTCATGCCTACACAAGGGGAAGGAAAGGGTAGCAGCTCTTTTGGAGGACAACACTTATTTTATTATTATTCATATTACTTAAGAACTTAAAGCCTTGGGACAGATAAACTTCTGGGAGTTACAGGAATAATAATAATAACCAACACACACTAACACTTATTATTGCACCAAGATTGGTCAAAGAGTTTTTAATATACTATCCCTTCAATCTTCCCAACAGCCCTTTGAGATAGGTAACTCCTGTTGTCATCATTTTACAGGTAAGGAAAGTAAGAAACAAAAAAAGTTTATGTAACTTGCCAAAGCCACTTTATCTAGGAAGAGACAGAGCCAGGAGCCACAATCTGAACCAAGAAAGACTGGCTCAGAGCCTCTGCTCTTAAACACAAATCCACCCTTTATTAAAAGCATAGTAATATTCACTACCAAATCAGTCACATGGACTAAACAGTTGTTCTTCAAAATAAGGGTCAAGTTTCCTGTATGGCATTTCCATTTAATGGAGGCCTCAGGGGATCAGGTAGCTAATATATCAGTCACATGGCACCTTTTAATCTTTTTTTTTTTTTTTTTTTACTTTATCCTAAATAGGATGGTCTCAACTTCTTTTACTTTTCAGAATCCCAGTGTTCCATTTCACACACTGTTAACATTCTTCAGCCTGGTGTTCATGGACAGACTTGCAATGATTTTTACATTTATCTGCATTTCTAATTTAGAATTCGAACCCTTTTTTTACTAAAAGTCAAGGTTCACAGAGACTGAAGGGATGGAGAGGTCCTAATAACCTCAAAGGCTTAGCATAATCTCTTTCTCTGCTCTTTTGCATCCCTTCTATAAGAATCTCTGAGATTTTATCAGGTATACCTGGATAATTTAGATAATCCACCTTAGCAGCCTTAATTTAATCACTTCTGCAAAGTCCCTTTTGCCTTATAAGGTAATATATTCACAGGTTTGGAGAATGTGAACATGGATATCTTTAGGAGCCATTATTCAGCCCATCACAAGAAGAAAGTAGTGAGGAGTTTCTCAATGATACATTCTTTTTTCCAGTTTCATTGAGAAATAATTGACATGCATCACTGAATAAACTTAAAGTGGACAGCATGGTGGTTTGATATACATATATTGTGAAATGATGACCACAATAGGTTCAATAAAACCTATTTTCTCATATAAATATAATAAAAATAAAAGAAAGAAAAAAGGAAAAATGTTTTCCCTTGCAATGAGATCTCATAGGATTTACTCTCTTTACAATGTTCCTATATATCATATAGACACATTAGTTGTTCTTGATTGAACTCTTTGGAGCCACACAGAACAAGTCTAGTCTGTGTTCTAACTAACAATCCTTTAAATAGTTAAAGACAGCTTTCAGGCCCCCCTCCTTTGAGCAAATTTTCATTTTTCAGGCTTATGTGAATTCCCTGTGTATACAAATTAAAATCTGATTTTTTTCCTGTTAATCTGTTGTATGTCATTTGAATTATTAGCCAGCTAGAAGAATTTAGAAGGTAGGAAAACTTTTAGATGTTTGTTTTTTTTTCAGCCCCTACAGAAGAGAATAGAGAAATATCAAGATGATTGAAAGAAAAACTCCATCAACCTAGAATTCTATATCCTATGTATTTATCCTTCAAAAATGAAGATGAAATAAAAACTTTAGACAAACAAAAACTGGGGAAATTTTTCACCAGCAGATCTGTCATGAAAGAAATGTTAAATATGAAGTATCCAGTGAGGCAATATAAGAACCTCCTCTTTGTATGATATCATTCTATCAAGCATCCCTGTTCATGCACATATGAAACTTTTTCCAATAGGATATTGATCATTGCATTAAATCCTCTCCCTAGAAACTTTATGAAAGCAATTTCTTTTTTAAAAAAACATATTTTATTGATTTTTTACAGAGAGAAAGGGAGAGGGATAGAGAGTTAGAAACATTGATGAGAGAGAAACTTCGATCAGCTGCCTCCTGCACACTCCCTACTTGGTATGTGCCCCAACCAAGGTACATGCCCTTAACCAGAATAGAACCTGGGACCCTTGAATCCCCAGGTCAACACTCTATCCACTGAGCCAAACCAGTTAGGGCATGAAAGCAATTTCAATATGCCTATTGAATATCAGACATACTCATAGAACAGACAAGGTTTCTGGCTGAACATGAAAATGATGTTATTCTGTCATGAACAGTGAACTTTTGCTTAAACCCTTCTAAGATTTTATGAATCATCTCTTTAATAATTCATTCTGGAACCTTGCCCAACATTCATTTAGAGTTCACTATTCTGGAATGGCAGAATATAATCTTTTGTTTCTCTTTTTAAAATATGAATCCATGGGGCTTCGGTGCAGAGATGGCCAAGTCCAAGAACCACACCATGCACAACCAGTCTCGGAAATGGCACAGAAATGGCATCAAGAAACCCCGGTCACAAAGATAAGAAGAATCTCCTAAAGGGGTAGACCCCAAGTTCCTAAGGAACATGCGCTTTGCCAAGAAGCACAACAAGAAGGGCCTGAAGAAGATGCAGGCCAACAACGCCAAGGCCATGAGCGCACGCGCCGAAGCCATCAAGGCCCTGGTCAAGACCAAGGAGCCCAGGGCCAACATCCCAAAGGGCGGCAGCCGCAAACTCAGTTGACTTGCCTACATCACTCACCCCAAGCTTGGGAAACGTGCTCGCGCCCGCTTTGCCAGGGGCTCAGGCTCTGCTGGCCAAAGGCCAAGGCCAAGGCGGAAACCAAGCCCCAGGCTGCGGGTGCGGCTGCAGCTCAGGGTCCCAAAGGCGCCCAGGCTCCTGCTACCAAAGGCGCCCAGGCCCCTGCGAAGGCTCCACAGTAGAGGCCTCTGTCTGCCGAGGTCAGGACGGAAGGACTGGTGGGGCCCCTGGGCTACTGTCTGCGTGGCGCTGGTGCCCTCCTGTGCTGTTTGTACAAATAAACCTGCGTCAGGAAAAAATAAAAATAAAAATAAAAATAAAAATAAATAATATAAAATAAAATATAAAATATAAATAAAATAAAATATGAATCTACTTTTTCATTTCCCTATCTTCCATTTTTCTCTTTATCCTTCAAATTTCTTGACACATCATTGTCCTTAATTGCACTCTAGGATATGTCCACTCACCCAGACTATGAGGGAGTGGAATAATCTAATTATGAAAATAACCCCTTATTCTTACGCCTGTTCATTTGATGATCATATTCTTGTCCTAAATGTTACTAAGATCTTTTGATATCCATATATCTATTATACTATATACAAATGCAGATGAATAAAATTTACTTACTAATCAAGATCCCTATTGAAATAAACCATCAGGAGATGCCAAATACCTCTCTAGTTAATAAAATACTTATTATTAGGGTACTGAAATGAGGAAAATAAATGCCCTGTTTCTTGAAGAAAAATATATTTGATAATTTCCATTGTTAATTATTTGAGACTAGAGGCCCATTGTATGAATTAATGCTTGGGTGGTGTTAATGGGGATTGTCTCGCCCAGTCCCAGGGCTGATAAGGGCCAGCCAGCCAGGGGGAAGCACTGCATGAAATTGGCTGGCCATGGGAAGTTGGCTATGGGAGCTCACTGACCACCAGGGGACAGCTCCTGCTTTGAGTGTCTGTCCCCTGGTGGTCAGTGTGCATCATAACAACCAGTCATATATATAGATATTTTATATCTATATATATATATATATATATATATATATATATATATATCATACACACATATCCTATATAATAAAGAGGTAATATGCAAACTGACCATCACTCCAACACACAAGATGGCCGCCCCATGTGGACACAAGATGGCCACCACAAGATGGCCAACAGGGGAGGGCAGTTGGGGGTGATTGGGCCTACAGGGGAGGTCAGTTAGGAGAGACCAGGCAGGCAAAGAAGGAGAGTTGGGAGCGACCAGGCTTGCAGGGGAAGTCAGTTAGGAGTATCCAGGCCTGCAGGGGAAGGCAGTTACGGGCTACCAGGTCAGCAGGGGAGGGCAGTTAGGGGCAATTGGGCTGGCAGGGGAGCAGTTAGGCATCAATCAGGCTGGCAGGGGAGTGGTTAGGGAGTGATCAGTCTGGCAGGCAGAAGTAGTTAAGGACAATCAGGAAGGCAGGCAGGCAAGTGATTGGGAGCTAGCAGCCCTGGATTGTGAGAGCGATGTTGGTATCCTTCAAGGGGTCCCAGATTGTAGAGGGTGCAGGCTGGGCTGAGAGATCCCCCACTAGTGCACGAATTTCATGCACTGGGCCTCCAGTTTAATAATAAAAGACCTTAAAATAATCCTAGCCACAAATATTTACAGGGTAAACTAAGATTATTGTTTGAGTATTAAACCTGACAGTAAAATAGTAATCAAGTTTTCAGATTAATTTAAATTAGCTAATTGAAATAAGTGAATATTCAAGAAAATTTAGGTGTGCTGGACAAAAAGCTATTCCTAAAATATTAACTAAAATTTCTATTAGTAGTTCATCTCTTTATAAAATTGCCTAACATGCAAAGAACCTAAAGCAGTCATATTTTTGTGCAAAAATTAAAATTTAAAGTTACCAAGACTGCAATGTAAAATTTCCAAAAGATCCCATTAATCAAAAAAGGGGGGGTATAGTGGGGTAATATCATGTAAGAAAAAATATCCTATAAGTAAATTACACTTAGAAAATTATTACTTCAGAAAATTAATTTCCATTTGTAATGTTCACAGCAGGACACCCTTGAAAAATACACAAGGTGTGAAAATAAACCAAAGGAAAATCATTTGGGCAAAAATAAAAAGAATCCCAAGTCTAATTTACAGAAAACATTCCTTTGTTAACTTTTGGTCAAGAATATGTTTGTATATTTTCAGAAAACAACTCCAAGACCCTATGGATTCCTGCAACAAAGAGGAACTGACAGGTTTGTTCCAACCACAAAGACAGTCCAGAGATGGGAGACGCTGACGACACCTTGCGATGCTAGCAGTCAGCAGCTGTGCGTCCCTGCAGGCAGCCCAGGACCAAACCAGAGAGGGTGGAATCTGCATTGCCACCATATGTCCACCATCCAGATACCATTGCTGATATGTACACATAAGGAACTATTTGACATTGAAACTGGGACTCAGAACTGTTGGACACTGAAACTGAGACTCAAACATTTTTTGTTCTTATATGTTTATATCTAGTATGCAGATGCAAAAATTTTTTAAAGAAAAGTAACGGGGGGAAAAAGATGGATACAGAGGCAAACAAGCATTGAACAGACTGTCAAACTACAGGGGGAAGGCAGGGAAGGGTGGGAGGCAGGGGCTGTGAGAGATCAACCAAAGGACTTGTATGCAGGCATATAAGCATAACCAATGGATACAAGACACTGGGGAGGGGGTGGGGGCAGGTGAGGGCATGTGCTGGGGGGGTGGGTAGGGGAGGTTGGGGGGAGGTTAATGGGGAAAAAAGGACACATATGTACTACTATTTGTAATACTTTAAAGAATAAAATATATATATATTGGAAAAACTGGAAAAAAAAATAAAGTAGCTTAAAAAAAGTCAGACAGAAAGAAATACTGAATGAAATCACTTACATGTGGAATCTTAAAAAGCTAAGCTCATAGAAACAGAGAGTAAAATGGTAAGTGTCAGGGGCTGGAAACTGGGGATTATGGGTAGATGTAGGTCAAAAGGTCAAATTCCCAGTTGTAAGATAAATAAGTTCTGTGGGTTGGGGGTCTAATGTACAGCATGGTAATTATAGTTAATAATACTGTGTTATATACTTGAAAGTTGATAAGAAAGTAAATCTTTACCACAAAAAAAGAAATGATAATTATGTGATGTGATGTAGGTGTTAGTTAACACTATGGTTGTAATAATTTTGCAATGTAAAAGTATATCAAATCAACATAATGTGCATCTTAAACCTTGCACAATGCTAGAGTCAATTATATCTAAACTAGAGGCCCGATGCCTGACAATTCATGCACTGAAGGGGCGGGGGGTCTCTCAGCCCGGCCTGCCCCCTCTCACAGACTGGGAGCCCTCAGGAGCAGGAAGAGACCCAGCGATCAGGGGAAGGTAACACCCCACCCCCATCACACCTCTGCTGCTGCCACTGCCAGCAGTGCAAGTCTTGGCCGGCCCTGGCTACCTGAGCCTCAGGTGGCCCTGAGCAGCTAGACTGCCACCATCCAAGCTTGCCTGCACCTTGGGAGGACCAGATGGGCAACTGCAATCCGAGGCTTGCCTGCACCCCAAGTTGGCCCTGGGCGGCTGGGCAGCTGCCATGTGAGGCTTTCCAGCTCCTTGGGCCAGTCCTGGGCAGCTTGGGGGTTAAGGATACTGGGGAACTCCAGAATCAGGTGCACAGAGCAGCTGGACCTGCCTGGGGGCTGGCCTGGCCATGCTGCACAGCTGTTGCCCCAGCGGGGCTAAGGGGACTGGGTGCTGCCATTTTGTGCCGTGGGTGCCACCATCTATGAGGTTGTGGCAGTCAATTAGCATGTTACCTCCTTATTGGCTGTGTGCACCAACATTTTTGTGAGGGCATGATGGGCAATCAGCATATTTCCTCTTTATTAAATAGGATGAAGCTGGGGGAGGAGAAAAAAGTTTGAGATGATAGTTGGGTAATGTATAATATAACAATAGAATATAAGATAATATTATATGTTGATTTTATAATGGAAAGGGGGTTTTGTTTTTTAAAAAATCTGGGTTTGTGTCTGTTCCTAACACTGACTAAACAAAAGACAAGACTCAGGTTATGTGTCTTTTAATCTGTTTGTTTCTTTGCTTCCACATCTGTAAAATCTATCTAATAAAAGAGTAACATGCAAATGTGACTGTACCTTGGCTCCTGATTGGCGATGCTACTAGCCAATAAGGAGCAAGGGCGGGGCCAAGTGCTGTGAGTCCTGGGCCCCAGGAGTGAAGATGAAATGGTGGTGGCGGCAAACATCCAGTGCCCGGGCACTGTGAGGGGAAGCAGCCGGAGCAGCAGCCATGGTGGTGGTGGCGGTGGCTGCAGGGAGTGCCTGGGGGTCGGCCAATCAGGAATGGGGGGCAGGCAAGAGGCGGGGGATAGGACTGCGGCAGGAGAGGGTGTCCTTCAGTGCCCCTGGCTGGTGCAGCAGGAGAGGTGGCCCTCAGCGCCCCCAGCCAGCATGGTGGGAGAGGGTGGGCCTGCAGTGGGAGAAAGCGGCCTTCAGCACCCCTGGCCAGCATGGCAGGAGAGGGTGGGCTGTCTGCACCCCCAGCCAACCTGGCAGCCTGCTGTCTCCCGCCAAGAGAGGTGGGAGAGGGTGGGCCATGCGCAGAGGGAGAGGGCAGGCTGTCCATGCCCCTGGCAGGAGTGGCGGGAGAGGGCGGGCCTGGGGCGAGAGAGGTTGTTCCTGCAGCGGGAGAGGGCGGGCCATTCCCGCCTCCAGCACGTCTGGCTGTCTGCCCTCTCTGGCCACGGGGCAGGAGAGAATGAGCCATGCACAGCAGGAGAGGACAGACCGTCTGGGTCCCTGGCCAGCACAGCGGGAGAGGGCTGGCCTGCTGTGGGAGAGGACAGCCTTTAGCAGGGGCCAGCGCAGCAGGAGAGGGTGGCCCTCAGGGCCCCTCGCTGGCATGGTGGGAGAGGGCGGGTTGTCTGTGCTCCCGGCTGACCCAGCGCCCGACCTTTCCCACCGCCTGGAGAGAGAGAACAGGCCCAGGGCAGCAAATTTGCACTGTGCCAGGCAGGGAAGCCAGATCAGAAAGCCCAAGCCCCCAAGTACCTGACAGGGCTTCATATGCCAGGGTCCTGAGGAGGCCCCAGGACAAGCATCTCCCCAGAGGCTGTGCTGGAGAAGGAGAGGAACCTCTGGATGAGGGACATTCCCCCTCCCCCCCGTGCACAAATTTTGTGCACCGGGCCTCTAGTTGTGTAAATAATTGAATATGCTCTTAACACCAGCTGCATAAGGTTCTTGTAAAGGTAAATGAAATACAATACATCAACTTGATCTTGGAACCTAAGAACAGTGAATTCCAAGTGTGAAACATGATTATTTTAAATGGCTATTGTACATGTATTAACTAACACTAAATCACATAGTAAAAATATTGCAGTTCTCTTTTAATCCTTCTAATTACATAAAGAAGAAAATGTTTGGTGCTAGTATGGTTCCCCACCTTTCTAGCACTTGTTAATCTCCATTTGAAACAAAGGGACAATAAGGAACAGGCCTCCTATTAGGAGGCAACAACACTTATCTAGACTTTAATTACATTATTTTGTTTGAACTGTACATATTTTTTCTTACCTTCTTTTTATAACAAGCAATACTTTCTTAATGCCTCATTCTTTTTCAAATAATTTAAACAAAAAGAAAACTGATTAATATTAAATAAGCAAAAACTAGTACAGCCTTGGCCAGGTTATAGTGTTGTCCCAACATGCCAAGGTTGTGGGTTCATTCCATCCTTGGTCAGGGTATATACAAGAATCAACCAATGAATTCATAAATAAGTGGAATAATAAATCTCTCTCTCTCTCTCTTTCTCTCTCTCTCTCCTCTTCCTTTTTCTCTAAAACCAATAAATAAAATTAATTAAGAAAAAAAACTAGTATAGGTGAGTTAAAGTTTGGCAAAAATCATGAATTTGGTATATAAAAGACTGAGAAAATATTTTGTATACCGTTTTAATGTATTATACTGATATTACCAATGAAGTTTTATTACTATAAAATTATTACTATAAAAATAATTCTTAGAAAAATTGGTGCATGATACAGATTCCTAAGCCTGCTTCCCAAAGCTTATTATATAGAATTTTAAAAGATTCAGACATAAATAATAAAGATGCAACTGGCTTTTGATATCTGATTTTATCTCCTTAAGTTAGGATTATACCCTACCTCCTTTGCCTGTCCTACAGTAACAATCAGAGTACTGAATGCACAATTGTTGCTAACTAAATATTCAGATATATTAAATTGACTTTTAGGTGTATCAGGAAGTTTGTGTTTAAGATATCAGAGTACCCCCAACTCATCTCAAAGAACCTCCGGATATTAACTATCAACACAATTTTTATACCTAACTCACACTCTCAAATTTGAAGTTATAGCTCAGATGATGTAGAGTACAACAGTCCAGCTCACAGAAACTGTAGATATTTGTTGATTCTGTAATGTCTGCCAGTACCCTGAAGTAGGTTGTGTGATGTCCAAGACTAGATCTAGGAAGCATATTTTTCTCCAAAGCTTTTATATTTTCCATGCCCTTTTACTAAATTTTAATGTCTTCTCTAATCCTTTCCCAATCCAGTCCCTGCTCCCCATCACCATAACAATTCAGGTCTTAACAAGAGAGCCTTTATCAATAGTCAGAAGGTGATACCTTTTGATGTTTCTCTTCAGACATCTCACCCAAATTCTTAGTCTCTATTTTTGGACTCTTGACATTTTAATGTCTGAAATACCTACTAAATCCTTATCCTATCTAATAAAAGAGTAATATGCAGATTGACCATCACTCCAATACACAAGAGGGCTGCCCCCATGTGGACACAAGATGGCCACCACAAGATGGCCAGCAGGGGAGGGCAGTTGGGAGACACCAGGCCTGCAAGGGAGGGCAGTTGGGGGTGGGCAAGCCTGAGGACAGTTATGGGTAACCAAGCAAGCAGAGGAGGGAAGTTGGAGGCAAACATGCTGACAGGGGAGCGGTTAGACATCAATTAGGTTGACAGGGTAGTGGTTAGGAGTGATCAGGCTGGCAGGCAGAAGCAGTTAGGGGCAAGCAGGGAGGCAGGCAGGCGAGCAGTTGGGAGCCAGCAATCCTGGATTGTGAGAAGGATGTCTGACTGCCCATTTAGAAGCCCGGGATCAGGCCTAAACAGACAGTCAGACATCCCTCGAAGGGTCTCAGATTGGAGAGGGTACAGGCTAGGCTGAGGGACACCTCTGCCCCCTATGCATGTATTTTTTGCACCGGGCCTCTAGTAACCAATTAGAAAAGGAAAATAGCACCTCTACATTCTCATCACAAAAGTTTCTCAAAGTCCTAAGCCCAAATTGAAAGCAAATATTTCCAAGAACCTCATCATGGACCATGTCTCAATATTCATGAGAAGCATTAGTTACAATTAAAATATATAAAAGGAAAACCAAAGGCTTCAGAGGAAGGCTGTCTAAAGGTAGATTTAAAATCCTCAGGGGTAGAAGCAGGGAAGAGGAGGTCAATTGTGTGTGTGGGGGGGGTGGATAATGTCTGTAATACTTGCAATAGTAATAATAAATTTAAAAAATAAAGAGAGGAACCTATGTCAAATGGGGAAAATAAAATAAAATCCTCTGCCTTGGAAGCTGAGTTAGTAGAGCTGACACCAATTCCACTTGATTAGCTCCTTCTTTAAGCAAATGTAACCTTTTCAACTAACACTCTACTTTTCCTTTACTTCTGACTCATGGTCTCCAGATGCTTCAAAAAGAAAAAAGTGACAAGGATGACTGCCCACATAACACAATTGGCTAGAATCTACAACTCTCGCATCTGTCTGGCATGCAAGATTGCTCATGGGCGCCTCGATTTCTGAACCTTCTAAAGGTTGGGCTGGGTGGCTGTTTGTTCATGGTAGCATTCCACCAGCCTCCTCCTCCCTCAGGAAGGGGTCTGGTGTAGCTACCCTGTAGAAGACCAAGCTCCATGTTTCTCTGTGTATGATTTGTTTCATCTTCCTTCCAACAACCCAATGAGATAGTCATGCTATCTGCATTACATGGAGTAGGAAACCTGAACTTAGAAAATTAAATAAGTTACTCAGGAATATGCAAATTGTGAGGGGGAGAGCAAGGTTAGCATCCAGTCCTGTCTTGACTACAAAATCCATTCTCTTTCTATTGTACCAGCCAGCCTCATAATATTCATAATGTCAGTCTTAAGAATGTTTTAGAATATTAAAAGAAGTATTTAAATGGACTTACACTCAATATGAGCTTATCACTTGTCTTAAGAAGCAACTATTCTTCCTGGTCAGGTAGTTCAGTTGCTTGCAGCATTGTTTCCATGCGCCAAAGTTTGTGGTCTGATCCCCCACTAAGGTCACACACAAGAAGCAACCAGTGAATGCATAAAAAAGTGGAACAACAAATCTCTCTCTCTCTCTCTCTCTCTCTCTCTCTCTCTCTTTGTCTCTCTTAATCAGTGAAGCAACTAGTCCTCTTTCATCCCTCTAATCTGAAATTCAATTCTCAACAGGTATTTAGTATGCCTTCTGATAACTTTTGATGATAAAACAGCTCCTCTGTTCAAATGCCATTACTATTACTTTATAGAAACCTCGTTAGAATCAAAGATGGCTGCTAAGTCTTGTCCCCAATTCAGAAAATATGTGGACTTCCTCATTTTCCTAATCCTTATAATTGGTCCATCATTCAGACTCCCAAGTTTCTGTTTACATTGTTTTTTATCTATCTCCTGTGCCTTTTTAAAAAACCACTAATGACTTAAAAATATTTATTGTTAAAAGTATTATATATGGTCCCTTTTTACCCCCATTAACCCTCTTCTAGCCCACCCCTGAGCCCCCAACCCCAGGCCTTCACCACATTATTGTCTGTGTCCATGGGTTATGCATACCAGCATAAGCATTCAAATTATTTGATTGATTTCTTCCCACCAACCTCCACCTTCCCTCTAAGATTTGCCAGCCTGCAAACCACTAATAACTTTGACTGTTGTTGTTTTTTATCATATTAAAAAAGTCATACCTCTGGAGCTCATTAATAGCACTTCTTGTAGTACTTGGAAATACAATAAGCATGAGCAGTCTGCAAATAACACTCCTCCCATGTCTGAATAGCCAGGTCTGGGGGAAATATTTTAGGATCCTTTTAGCTTTCTCAAAGACTGAAGGTTTTCATCTACAGAAAAATAAAACTTGAGACAATTGCCTGCTGCTGAAAACTTCCATACAGAAGTGTGTGAGTCTCACATGCATTTTTTACTAGTAATGCATGTTTATTACATACAGGGGCAGCCTGTGGTAAATAAATTTTATATCCAAACTAGGACCCCAGTGCACAATTTTGTGCACCTTCAGAGGAACTGTGGGCCTCAAGGCTGTGGTAGGCACAAGGGTGGGTCTCGGCCCATCCTCCACACCCCTGTCCAGCCCCTCCTGCTATGGCCCCAGTCCGCACTCTGCTGGCAGCCTCACTCCTGCTACTGCTCCCACACGTTGATGGTGCCAGCCCCACTCGCACCAACTAAAGGCGCAATGTGATCGGGGCCAGCACTAGCAGTGGGTGGGAGTGGCAGCTGCAGTCCCCCCTAAGGAGCAGGGGGAGATGGAGAAGCCCTCAGGGAGCGATCAGGTTGGCAGCCACTGATTACACTTGCTGATGGCCCCAAGTGATAGGGACCAGTGCCGGGCACTGGCAGCGGGTGCAAGTAGTAGCTCCAGTGCCAGCTGCTAGTGTGAGTGGGACCAGCGCCAGCAGCAGGTGCAAGTGCCAGGTGGGACCATGGTGTGCAGGAGCAAAGAATTTTCATTAACCACCTGAGGTTCGCCCCGATGGCAGAAACTGGTACCCAACCTTGGTCTGGCACCCCAGCTCACCTGCTCCACCATCCTACCATGACCAAAGTTCTCCATGTTCCACGTATGCCGCCTCCATATTCTATGCAAATCACAGCAACCAGTTGTTCAGTTGTTTGGCCATTTGGTCTATTTGCTTATTAGCCTTTTATTATATGGGGCAAATTTTATTCATAGTCCTACATAGCATTTTCTTCTTTCACCATATTTTTATGTCAAAAACTCTATTTACTCTTCCCAAATCATACCCTCTTCTGAATTTGTTCCACCATTCCTTGAATTCTTTTTAATAAACCAATTATTGGAAGGACCCCAACAGGATTTGCTATCCCAATAACATGTTTTTTGAAATCCTAGATATCCTTGAACCACAGTTTTCAGAAATACAAACAAAATATTAAAGAGAAAGAAAGCCCATTATTATTCTCATTTAGTAGGGCAGCTTACTACCACTACTCTTCAGTTTCATAGAGAACAGGCTTCCACATCTCTCAGAAGAGATAAAAACAGAGGCTACAAGTCCTAGGGAGCCACTATGTTCCCCACAGTGGTTTCTATTTTCCTGGCTGAGCCTTGACAAATATAACGAGATCATTTTATAAGAAGTGAGATTGAGAACCGAGACTACCTGGCTTTGAGCCCCATGCTCCAAGAAATAAATGGCACACTTGTGAAGGTAAGGAAATGTCTGTCTCCTTAGATACATATACTACCTAAAGTTTAGCTTAGCATTGCATGGCATCTTTGAAGTCATTCTAGTGCAATGCCCTCATTTTACAGAAGAGAAAATTGAGGCCTAATTATTAAGAGACTTGCCAGAATCACCCTGACAAAAAGTAGTGTGGTGATAATAATTGCAAATATTTTGGGTCACAGGAAGGAATTTATTTGATTAACCCATTAATTTCTATGTCAGCACACAGAGGGAAAGAGTCCTAAGACTAAAGGCAAGAGGGGAACAGTTTGGGAGCTTGCTAAGGAAGGGAGGACAAATCTGGATGGGCTTGCACTTTATGGAGAAAATTAGGAGTAGTCGAGGATGCCAAAGAGTAATTCTGCCTCCTCAAAATTTTGCCAACATAATTCACACACACACATCAGTTATTTCTCAAAACCACGTCTGTTCATGGGTAAAAAATTACGAGTCTAACACTGCTTCTTTCTTTAGGATTAAGGAAACAAGTATGCTTTAAAGTGGTAAAGGAAACTGTGAGGCATGAAAAGGTGGGCATGCTAATTGCCTGCCTATGCTTTAGGAAGACCTGGATAACCTGCACCCACCACCTGGCAGGTGAAGGGCTGACCAGTGTTGTGTGCATATAAATTTCTCCAGAGCAGTGACTCCCAGGCTGGGGACTATGGATTCCCAAAGGAGAGGAAAGGGTGGGCTCAGAGAGATTTCAGGAATTTTGCCCATACACACAAGTTCCTAACACAGCATTTTCCATGGACTAATTATTATCGGGAAAAGGTTGGGGGTGCAAAGAGAAAACAAGTAAAATGGATCCTAAATATTCCAAATTATTAGGAGTTATTTTAAAGCAACTGTGCAGGCTTGGCCATACTTTCCCTCACACTGGCTTCCTGCCCTTGGCCACCTCGCTCTTTTCTGGGTCACTGCATGCCACAGCTGAAAGAGGCAGCTAGGACTGCCCCAGATACCTGGTGCGGAGACTCAGGGGAGGCACTGCTACTTCTTTGTGAAGACAGCATCCAGCAAAACAGACATTGCAGGCATGGTCCTAGTCCCTCTATCTTATGTTCATGTGTTTCTTTAATGATTTTTCCAATTTTTGCCAGAGACAAAATAGGAAGAAACAAACAAACAAACAAAAAGTGAAAAAGCTTTGAAATATCATCCAAAGTCACTTTGAGATTTTTCTCAATTGAAAGAATTTATTGCAACTAGCAATTCATCTCAGTAGTCAAGAGCTGTGTGTCTGATTTAGAGGTTGGGTTGAGAGGGTGAAAGAAAATCTGAAGACTCCTAAACCCAAAGTGATGGCACTCAGGGAAGTGAGAAAGAGGTTGGAGAGGGGCATGATGACTCATGATGCATGGCAACAAAGGCCAAGGTAACATGTTTGGCAAGAATTCCCAAGAAACAACTGTTGAATTGAACTGAAACTAGATAACGAAGTGGAATTTTAATTTGATATTTGAATAGAAACAAAAATAATTCTAGATAAAAGTACATACTGTAAAGAATAGAGAATCAGATAAGATGTCTGGTAATTCCAGTGAAATATTAAAGACATATTTCCTTTTATTTAGATGACTAAATAAGACAATATATCAATAAAAGTCATAAACAGTAAACTGAAAATCTTAAAGGAAATAGAAAAGAGGAAATGCTGGGCCCATTCTATGGATCAAATACATTACTTCCTTTAATAGTCATAATGACTGACTTTACAAGATAAATATTATCTCTATCGGTTAAGAGGCCATGACTCTAGAAGATTTATAATATCCCTGAGATCACAAAGACAATTGTATTTCTGCAAATTTTAATAGATATTCTACAAAATTAATTAAGTGGTCAAATTTTTTTGAAAAATGGTTTATCCTATTTCTCTCTTCTAGAGATTAGGTGCTGAGAATTCATGCAGATATAAATGTTAGCCTCTTTTTTTTCTTTCTTTCTTTTTTTTTTTTTTTTTTTTTTTTGGAGAGAGGATAGGAGTAATCCTCACTTGAGCATATTTTTTCCATTTCTTTTCAGAGAGAGTAGAAGGGATGGGGAGAGAGAGAGAGAAACATTGATGTGAGAGAGACACAATGACTAGTTGCCACATGCAGGCACCCCAATCAGGGGTAGGAAGCAAACCCAAAACCCAGGTACTTGCCTTTGACCAGAAATAGAACCTGAGACCCTTCTGTGCTTGGGCTGGTGCTTTAACCACTAAGAAAGAACACCCAGGATAGCCTCTTTTTAACACTAAACTTCTCAAACTTATAATAATATGAGAAGTGTGTGTGTTCTTACTATCTTCATGAGCACATGAACATTCCACAGAAAGCATCTTGGGAAAGATAGCAAAAAGCTATAATATGTAGAACTAAACCAATAAGACTAATAGAGATAAATTTAAATCTGGCATTTTATATTGTAAAAGCATGGTTAAACAAGAACAAAACTCAGTCCTATAGTGTCTTTTAAAATGCCCAAGAGAAGCACTACCATGAGTCAAAAGATGATGACGAAGTTAAAAGTTTATGAAATTATAGGCTACATTAATAGAGGTATAGTGTCTGTATCAAGGAAAGTGAAGGTGTATGTTTGGCTCTAGATAAAACCTTGAAATAGAATGTTTACAACTTGAAGGAGAACCAGACATAGACAATGAAGTAGAAAGTGTGGGTAGGAATGATGTCATATGACATGACTGAGTAATTTGGGGATATTTTAATTGATGTAATTATGTGGCTGAAATTCTGGGGATATTAAGATATGGTAGTTAAAAGATTATCATAAGGATAATGATGTAGACTTAATTGGTGTTTTTCTAGAGTCCAGAACTAGGACTAACAAATGATAGTTATAAGCAATTAAGTTTAGGTGTAACATAATAAAATGATTCAATAAGCTGTCTCAGAAGAAGATGGGCTGATAAAAGAGGCAGTTGGTTAGATAATGTTTTAGAGCTTGCCAAGAAACAGGGGTGTTTTTCCAGTTACCTCACTTAAAAGAGTTCACTCCAAAAATTCACTAGTGAAAACAGCAGTCTCAGAAATATCACAGCTGTGTTTAAAGAACAGGTAGAAATTTATTAACTGTTATCCAGATTTTAGTAATATCTTTGGTTATTAAACAACTGTTCTGTTGACCCAACACAGTGACGTGAGTCATTGTGCTCAGGACTGTGCATCTCCTATTTGCTCTTCTACCTGCTTGACCTGTCCCACAACCGTCTAATTTCTTTCCTTCTTATAGCTTCGCCTACTCATGGCTTCTTATGTTTCAGAGCAAGCAAACCTGTTCCATGGTTTCTCCTTACTAGTTCCTTTCTTTGTTGTTTGACTTCTGATGTCTCTGGTATCTGATGATTTTCTTCTGTGACTTACCTTAAAACTTCCTTGGAGATAATCTTCTTGGATTGGCCTGTCAGCCTCTAGTACAGTGCATCGCTGTTATAGTTCTCCCACAAGGCTGTCTTACAGATTGCATTCTCCAGGTAACTGCCTTTTGGACAGCTACCCAGCCACACTGGCTCACCTGGGACCAGAGTGATGTCTACATGATAGCAAACATTGCAACCTGTATGCAACAAGCTCTTAAGAGAGGATATAAATGGCAGACACTTTGATGGTCTATCCAATACCACCAACTCATAGGAATTATTTAGAAGGTGCTTCCATTTTCTATGAGATGTTAAGTAAGATCTCTTCAACAGTCCTTGCAATAGTAGTCTTCTATTACATTAGAGCATATCTCAAAGCCAGTGTTTTTCTTCAGGTGGATAAACTAACTCTTAGGTCTAAGGATATAATAGGATGACTGGCATCATATTTAGTATAGAGCAAAATTGAACATAGTGTTACTTCTTTCAACACAAGCCTGTAATCCAGATCCTTTATTAACATGTGAGACAAAAGAAAGAGAGAAATGAGAATAAGATATAAATATACATAGACACAAGAATTGCTTTTACGTGTTCTGCCCTGGCTCTTGCTGAATTTAAGCATTATTTGAGTCTCTCAGAGATTCCATTTCCTCATTTGAAAAACAGAGAGGCTACCACCTGTTTTTGGGGTGTGGAAATCAAATTTTGTAATATAAGTATTACAATTCTTTATACATTGGAACATTTTCTGTAATATCCTTAACCATTAATTCAGAAATAAAATCACAGAGCCTCAGTATCTTATGTGAGCAAGGTAGTTTCTCTCAAGCAACTACAGAGGATTTATTTGGCGCTCAAAAGAAAATCGGGTATTTGGAATTTTCAACAAAAACTCAGGCATCCTTGTAGGCGATGAACGTAGTTCCAACCAGCATTGCTGCCTTGATTCTCTTCTTTCC
This sequence comes from Antrozous pallidus, assembly GCA_027563665.1. NCBI lineage: Eukaryota > Metazoa > Chordata > Mammalia > Chiroptera > Vespertilionidae > Antrozous > Antrozous pallidus. Next base: position 61,007,815 of record CM050508.1, on the reverse strand, counting down.
CATCCCCACATTCTTATCATTTGAATACCCTTAATGATTCATAAGTATAGAATCACCAATTGTTCTATATTTTATATTAAGCTCTATAAGCCAAATTGAGTTACAACTTATTCAAAAAAAATCTTAGGAGAAAAACCCAAGAGACTGTCATTTTTTGTTCTTTAGCATAATCAGAGATCATAATTAAGATCACATGACATATCACTAAAAATAGATTTCCTGTGTGGTTTTTGTCATACATGCATCTACATTCTTTTTTATTGTTCGTGTTTATCTTAATGTACTACATCTTTAGCCTCTGGGAATAATGTCACTGAGAAGCTGGGAAGCTGCAGTAAAGTCTTTGTTACTAAAATGACAAGTGGGTGAGTTATTTAAATACCTTTAGGTTCATAACAATACATATGTTTGAGACCAATCTTTCTATTGTGACTAACTCATAAAAAACTCGTGATCTAGGTAAGAGATGCCGGGTATCTTTTTTCTTTTTTTTCCTCAATGCATGACTCTCTTTAGGCATTCACTCATTTATTCAACATTTATTGAACATCTACAGTGTATACCAGGCACTGTTCCCAGGGCTGAAGACACTGCAGTCAGCAAGACATGAATATCCTGCTCTCACAAACTCACGCTTGGCAGACAATAATCATGCCGATAAATTAGTAGGTAATTCTAGATGGAAATGTGTTATAAAGAAAAGAAACTGGGGACAAGAAAGAGCTTAGTTAGATCTGATGATTATGGCAGACTCTGAGAGGTGAAAAACAGAGTTATGAGAAGCCTGCCACTAGAACACTGGAAGGAAGAATGGTTAAAGCCAAGGGAACCACAATGATGAGCAAGACGTGTTTAAGGAAGAGGCTGCAGCATGGAAATCAGATGTGGCTGGAAATGTGGTCAGTGTGATAGACAACTGCCAGATTCTACAAGGACACGTGAACTGTGAATTGAGATGAGGAATTTGATTTTCATTCAAGTTCAATGGGCAGCATTTGGAGAGTTTTTAAAAATGGATGATAGAGTCTAATTTACATTTTAAGAGCTCACTCTGGTTATTTGGCAGATAGGAATGGAAGTGGGGAAATCATCTAGGTCTTTGAAACATTCAGTAACACAGACAGAAACAGCTGATGGCTTGGAGTACTGACTGTTGTGGGCAGGAGGGGAGAAGAAATGGTGATTGTGAGAGGTTATATAAATATAACCAGATTCAGGTTAGAGGTAAAGCCAAGGGTTATTTTTTTTTTAAGGTGACATAAAATAAAAAGGAAGAATCAAAGCAGCAATTTCTATACTTTATTCCTCAATCCATTTTTTACTGGTCTCTGCATTGCATGGTAAGAGTTAAAGTTGATATTAAAAATAGAGTGTCCATTCTGTTACATAGCCATTCTATTATATGGACATTCTATGAGAATGAGGAAGGATCTATTAGATATTAGACAATTACAGAACAATGGGCTGGGAGACCTCCACAGAAACTAAAGCAAATACTGTCTCTGGCTCTGTAATCAATGTAGGAAGACCAGGGGTTCTGGATTTGTGAAATTTTCTGCCTCCTTCCTCTATAATAGTGGTCAGCAAACTGCGGCTCATGAGCCATATGTGGCTCTTTGGCCCCTTGAGTTGGCTCTTCCACAAAATACCGTGTACAGGCACGCACATAAGTGCAATTGAAACTTCATGGCCCATGCACAGAAGTCAGTTTTTGGCTCTCAAAAGAAATTTCAATTGTTATACTGTTGATATTTGGTTCTGTTGACTAATGACTTTGCCGAACACTGCTCTATTAAAACAGGTAATCCTACTTCTGTCTTTGCATTTTATACAGGACTAAATTTTGCACAATGTTTCATTAAGCACCATAACCCTATTATGTAATTTCAATAAAATTTGGTCAGCATAAATGTGGACAATAAAAAACAAACAAAATAAAAGTGAAAAAAAAATGTAGAGTCAACGAGGATGAAAGAAATAAAGTTGGAAAGTCTTAAACATGCCTGGAAAATCAAAGAAAGTTCATTTCTAATCATCAGCTCCTGTGTACTTTTGAACTGAGGAAGTTTTGAACTGAGTGAGTTCAAAAGGTGGCCAAGAGTGATAAAGTGTCTTTGTTAATAGAAAAATTTAAACTGAGTACTTGAGGGAACCATATTCCAATGAGCTGTTCAGTAGGGGGGGGGGGGAGGGAATCAGAGCTTAATCTTTTAATTTAATAAGTTAGTTCTCCTAAGTGAAAGAGGAGTGGAGGGAACCAACTACTATTATAAATGCTGAAAGAAAAACTCTAAAAAAAATCTGGGCTCCCAACACTGCATTTCTAGCCTTTCCCCTCTATTTGCTTCATCGTCTTTGTTGGCTAATCTAGGAACTGTGTATCAGGCTGCCAGGTAATGCAAAGACCTGAGTTCTTTGTAATGGGAATTTGAAATAAATGTTATGTTTGTCAAAGCTTTGCATTTATGGAGGTGAACAGTAACAATGAAGAGAAAATTCTGTGACCTGTATTTGCATTATAGAGATAATGTCCAGAACCCTTTATTCTTAGTAGAAAAATAGTATGGGATCTCAGTCCAAGTCCTTGAAGTACAAATATGATTACACAAGGCCTTCTATGGAAAGCTTCTGCCTTGAACTTCATGGTCCTTGGTATTTTGGTAAACCTAGATTCATAGCCTGATAAATGATGCAAGGGCATTTCAATAGAAACATCATAAAAGTAGACATGGTTGCATAAAATTTTAATTTTATAGAGTTTTATTTGTATAAGTCTCAAGGTAATTGTACACATTCAACTTTACCGGCTCATTACAACAAATAGCTCCTTTTTGCTATTGAATAAAGAGCATAAGAAATTTAAAGTTTCAGAGCTCTAAACTTTAAAAAAAATCATTTCTAAACACTTACAGAAGATATTTTCTCAAAATGAATAAATTAAAACAATATGGTACTTGAGTTAAAATTGGAGGCCTTGCTTCACTAAGTATTTATATAGAACTTTTCCTGGTAAAATGGCCAAAATAAATTGGATAAGGGATCGGGACACGTTATTTTTGGTGATATAAAAACAGAGAATAAGTTTTCCTTTTTAATTGATAATCAGTGAGCCCCTATAGAAACAATATTTTTCATTAATGGAAGAAAAAAAACTAGTATATATGGATGATTATACAAATCTGGAAAAAATAATATCAAAAGCAAAATTATGCATTATAGCTTAATTCACGTATCTAGGCTGTTTTATTGGAAAGCCACATGGTATTAGAAAAAAAAATAGTGCAGAGCATCTTTGTAAAAAAAATGATGTTTGTAGCCATACTCTATCACTTACCAACCAGTTGATTTTGGGCCAGTTACTTCACCTTTCTGAGCTTCAATGTCCTTAACTGTAAAGTCATGATTCAAAAATTAACCTTATGAAGCTGTTGTAAAACACAAATAAAACAGCACCTTTGAAGTACCTGACCTGTGGTAGATAATATCTAGAGGACCTTCACATATACTTCACAATGTCATTGCTAGTATAGGTAGTAAAACTTTATCACTTTGTATTTAGTGGCAATCAGACTCTATCAATAATAATAGAAGCCTAATATGTTAATTAGAAAGGACATCCTTCCTTCCAGACAAAGCTATGGCAGATGGGGGCTGGGGCCCTTGCATGAATTTTGTGCATTGGGCCTTTAGTTCAATAAATAAGAGAATGAAAATCCATATTTATTTTCCTTTTAAATACTGCAGCCTCCTGTGTAATTACATTCTGCCATTTTACTAGGTGGCAATGAAATAACTGCCTCTTTACATGAGTGCACTTCTTCTTGTTGCCTTAGAAGCTCAAAATAGAAAATAATGGGAAACTTGCCCTGTTTTACAGGCTTAGGGATAAAAGGAATAAAGTAAGAGGCTTGCAAGACAGGCAATTTCTTCTCTCTCAAAAACACATTTAGAGAAAGGATCAGAGTTTCTACAGAAGAGCAATAAATATGGATTTATTTGAGAGAAATTTTATTATTTGGAAATTGACTGACATACAATATTGGTAATATATTGGTAATATAATATTGTGTGTCAATTGTAATTGAAAAAAATGTTTTAAATAGAAAAGAAACAGTTTGGGTTATAGAAATTCAAGTAGGCTTATTGATAAATAAAGAGAAATTTGAGAATTAATAAAACAACTTCTCAACTTTTAAGATTTGGGAAGAAAGGTGATGAAGTGTGGCAGTTTCAAGCCTGATTAACACTTATCAAATCTTTATTATGGACCAGGCACTATACAGAGAATTTACATGAAGGATCGTATTTCATCATTCAACAACTCTGAGAGGATGCAACATTTTTATCTACAATTTAAAGATAAGGAAATAGGCCAAGATTATACAGTTAGGAGACAAACAATACTATAATCTGATTGCAAAGTCCAAGCTCTGAATTACTTCACTCCATTCATTAACAATACTGGGAAATCTCACGAGCTTCTGCCCAAACATTTCCACTTATTGCAGCCTCCGGCTGTTGAGCCATACTTGATGAGATTGAACTCTTCAAAAGGAGCAGTATGATATAGGATGTAGTCTCACAATTTATTGTCAATTTCTTAACGAGCCCATGAAAGACTCCATTTGGGTTTCCTATTTTTTCCAAAGCGAATTTATAAACAAAACTATTCCATTTTCTTTTCCATTTTCAAGTATCACTAGGCATGAATTTCAGTAAACTGTCGGATTGATTTGGAGGCATTTCCTCCTCTGCTGTAAACTATTGCTTCCAGTAAAGATATGAATTACTTATTGTCTTTATAGCTAGCATTTATTGGAGTGCTTACTATGTGCTAGGTATTGTGATAAACTCTATACATAATTTATCCATTTAACCCTCATAGATTTCCACAGGTAGATGCTACTATCAGCTGCATGTATAGCTGAAGAAACTGAGGTTTAGAAAAGTCATATGTTGTACATCACAAAGTTAGAAAAAAGGTTTGGATTTGATTCCAGAGTTATGTGACAACAAACCCAAACTTTTAATCATAAAATTGGATTAATGTCACACTACTAGCAATGTGTACCTTGTGCAAGATATATAACCTCAGTGAGCCACAGTCTCCACAGATGAAAAATGAGAATAATGATAAAACTGGCTCTATTAGACTAGCAGATATGAAATATCATGTGTAAGAGTTTGAAGAGTGCTTGAGCATACATAGTAAACATTACATAAATGCTAAATAAAAATGTGATTCTACCCAACAGTGTCCTCATGAAGCACCATGTTGCAATAATGACAGAACAGAGAACTTCCTGGAAAGACCTCAAATTAAGTACACACTGGTAAAGCGTTATGGTTGTTGGTGGTGAATATTGCTTGGATTTGTCCACTGGCTCAAACTCCACGCTCCATCTAAACTAGTATCTGAGTTCTATGGAGAGAGGAGCTTATTTGTGCAAGCATATATAGTGTTTTGTACCCAAAAATATCTATAAGATTTTCTTGGATAGAAACAGAAATGCAAGGTGCCACTTTTTTATTCTAGAAGTAATGGGGGAGGAGGAGAGAGAGAGATTCTCCTAAAAATATTTTTTCTGGGAAGAAGTTAATGGTGTATGCACTCTTTATTTTGCTTTGCTGTTCAGATTGGCCACCTTAGATGGCATCTCCTATCACACCACATCAAAGAAGTATCATGTAGGCTTATATTAAAAAAGAAGCAGGCCTTGCATTCAGCCTTATCCTTTTAAAATTGTTTGGTTTGGGATTTCAGGAAACTTTGTAAAATTAAAGGCGTATTTATACTATGCTTTTCCATGCAATCTATGAAAAGTATGGAAATTTTTCTAAATGAGGAAGATTACAAGTTCAGAAAAAAACTACAAAACAAGCATACAAACAAAAAAATCATGGGATACACACACAAAATCTAGCAAGTCAGTAAAATGTGGCCCAAATTGAGAAAGAAAGTTATAAACTTTTACATTTAAAAGTAAGTCATGGAATCACTAAAAATTCTTTCAATGGCATTTTATACAGAATAAGAAGGAATAGGGATATGGTAGGCCACAAAAAGCGTGGTGTATAGTTCTAAAAATGTCAAAGCCTACACTTTATAAATAGCATAGTAGGAACTACTGCAGAAGCTGAATATTTGACCTCAAAACACCACCTGGAGGTAACATGAGGAGAAAAAGAAAAGGGAAACAAAGCCCAGACTTACATACAAAGACAAATGCAACTGAGCAGAAATAAATCCAAACTGATCACTTTTAAAAATACGGTAAACCAATAGGCTCTACTGTAACCCAAGATAACTTCTGATGAGTTCACCACTCCCCATTTAATGAAATGGGCTGTGAGGTCAGGAAACAATGTTGAGTTGATGAGGACGTGTGAGGCAACATTCTGATCTGAAGCTGTCCATGGCCCTGGCTCCAGCCAGTGGTGCTTGCCCAACCACTCTTAATCAAAGCACAGGAGCACATTAATCTCCTCATTCAAGAAGGCTAATTAATGAACAAAGATTCCAATGTGAGACCCTCAACCAGAAGCTACAAAAAAAGTTTAATATGTGAAAGTACAAAAAAATTTAAGTTAAACAGTGTGCTAACAAAGAGAAGAAAATTAAGCTATACCACTCTATGCTTTGATGAAAATAATGGCATTATGAACTCTAATAGGGACTCCATGAAGAGGAACAATTAGACACAGAATATAACATAGCTATATACTGGGTACTTTTAAAAATAAAAGATTGATTTTTTTTAATGACCAAGGAATAAAATAGCACTATGAAATTATGAAAATTTTTAAAAGAACCAAATAGGACATTTAAAGAATACCAGTTAATAATGTGGATTTTTTTCAATAGAGTTACACATATGTTGACATATATGTGATTTGATATGTATGCTATTTTGTTGTCTTGTTAACAAGCTTCAAAACTTCATATGTCAAATTTCTGAAGGTGTTAACATCATAAATATTTTTAACCTTAAAAATGTTGAAATTCATGCCAAAAAAAAGATCATTTGTGGGAAATTTTCATTCATTACTTTATTTTGAAGAAAACTACTGCTGAAAGTTATCATATACTCCAGGAAGCTTATGGTGAACATGCTACATCTCAAGATACTTGTGAATGCTGGTTTAAACCCTTAAACAGTGATAATTTCATTATGAAAGACGAAGACGTCCAGGTCAACCGAAAAAGTTTGAAGACCAACAATGACAAGCATTATTGGATGAAGATGCATGTCAAACTCCTAAACAATTTGCAGAAAGATTAAGTGTTGCTCAGCAAACAATTTCCAATCATTTACAAGCAATGGGAAAGATTTTAAAGGAAGGAAAATGGGTGCCACATCAATTGAACAAAAGACAAATGGAAGACCGAAAAGTCATCAGTAAAATGCTGCCTCAGTGGCACAAAAGAAAATCTTTTTTTGCATCGAATTGTGACTGGTGATAAAAAGTGTATTTATTTTGAGGATCCCAAATGCACAAAATCATGGGTTGATCTAGATCAACCACCAACATCAACTGCAAGGCCAAATCACTTTGGACAGAAGACAATGCTCTGCATTTGGTGGGATGAGGAAAGTATGGTGGATTATGAGTTTCTAAAACCATGTGAAACCGTTAATATTGATCACTACCAACAACAAATAATCAATATGAACCATGCTTTAATCGTGAAATAACCAGAATGTGTCAGAAGATATGATAAAGTAATTTTGCTTCATGATAATGCATCATCACACACTTCAAAACCAGTTAAAGACAGGTTAAAAGATCTTACCTGTATTCATCAGACCTTGCTCCTTCAGCTTACCACTTGTTCCAATCGATGGCACATGCACTTTCTGAGCAGCCATTCAAAATGTATGAAGAAGTGGAAAATTGGGTTTCTGCATAGTTTGCCTCAAAACAAGAAAAGTTCTATTGGGATGGTATCAACAAGTTACCTGAAAGATGGAGGCATGTGTACCCAGCAATGGGCATTACTATAAATAAAGCACTTTTGATGTTTCTCTTGAAATTATTGTGGTTTTTTTATTACAAAATCTGCATTATTAACTGTCTCAGCCAACCAGTGTGTTCGCCTCTAGAAAAGAGCAGTGTTCATACGCTGTGCAACAGAATAATGGAGGCCAGGTCATTCATCAGATTGCAGCATTATTAACTGGTACACCTGGTATAAAGATTGAAGTTAAATATTCAATTAGTGTATTAAATAGGAGATTAGACACAGTTGAAAGAAAATATGAATAAATTGTCAAGAATTAGTTAAATGTGAAGAAATCAAGATGGAAACTCAGTGAAATTAGAAAATGGGAAATGCAAAAAGTTAAAACACAAAGCATAAAATGAAATATATAACATGCATCTAATTAAATTTTTAGGAGAAAAGAGAATGAAAGAGATGCGATTTCAAGAGAGGAGAGCTGAAAAATCCCTATAATTGATGATGAAAGATACATAATCTTAGATAAGAAAAGAAAAATACATGCTGGTCAGGATAAAAAATCAAAAGTATTGTAGAGGAAATGCAGATTATCAAAAATAATAAGATATTAAAATTATTCCCTTAGAAAACTACTAGGAAGAATAATAAATTAATAGCAGACATCTCAAGAGCAACAACTGAAAAATAAAATAGTGAAATAAAACCTTTATGAGTTGAGAGAAAGTGCTATATGCCTATTATCATAAACCCAGAAAAATCTTTATTTTAAAAAATGTGAAATAAGAATTTTTTTTATGTTAAAAAGAGAGCTCACCACTAGACTTTCACTAAAGGATCTTCTAAAGAATCAATATCAGGAAGAAAAGAAATGACCTCAGAAGGACTGTCTGAGATATAATAAGAAATAGTAAGAATTTAAATAAATACTGCCTTTACAAAACAATCATCCTATCTAATAAAAGAGTAATATGCAAATTGACCATCATTCCAACACACAAGATGGCTGTCCCCATGTGGTCAAAGATGGCTGCCCTATGTGGACACAAGATGGCTGCCATAAGATGAACAGCAGAGGAGGACAGGCCTGCAAGGGAGGGCAGTTGGGGTGATCAAACCTGCAGGGGAAGGCAATTAGGGGTGACCGGGCCAGTAGAGGAGGGAAGTTGGGGGTGATTGAGCCTCCAGGGAAGGGCAGTTGTGGGGGACCCAGGCTTGCAGAGGAGAGCAGTTAGTGGTGACCAGGCCTGCAGGGCAGGGCAGTTAGGGGACCAGGTCTGCAGGGGAGGGCAGTTAGGAGGTGATTAGGCTAGGAGGCAGAAGTAGTTAGGGGAAATCAAGAAGGCAGGCAGGCGAGCATTTGAGAGCTAGCAGTCCTGGATTGTGAGACAGATGTCTGACTGCCTGTTTAGGATCACCTAAATGGGCAGTTGGACATCCCTTGAGGGGTCCCAGATTGGAAAGTGTGCAGGTTGGGCTGAGGGACACCCTACCCATCTGCACAAATTTTTTGTACCAGGCCTCTAGTCCTATCTAATAAAAGAGTAATATGCAAATTGACCATACCTCTGATCAAGCCACTCCCACAACCATGCCCTCCAGCCAATCAGAAGAAAATTATACAAATAAACCCCAACCAAGATGGCTGCCACTAATGAGAGCAGGAGGGAGGCTTGGGTTTCCCTGGCAATGGAGGAAGCCAAGATTTCTACCTGCCATTGCTGGCCTAGGCCTCCAATCAATGCTACAAAGTTTCAATTATAGAAGATACATAATTCCAACAGAAATGGTGGCAGCCATGGAATTGGAGAGAGAAGAGGCTACAGTTACCGGGGTGATGGAGGAAGCCAAACTTCTACAGCCCTAGTGCGTAGGCCTCCACTCTAGGTTATAAAGTTTCAAACAGAAATGGCTGTCACCACAGAGCGAGCAGAAGGCTTGGCTCTGCTCCAGGCTACAAAGTTTCAATTGTAGAGCATAAATTAATCCCAGATCCCAGGGCCTGGCTGGCCTGAAAACCACCAGAGGCCCCTTGCCCAGGCTGCCCCACACCATAAGGGAACCCCCAACCTGACCCAGGATACCCTTCAGAGCAAATCAGCCAGTTCCTACCCAAGTACCAGGCCTCTATCCTATCTAATAAAAGAGTAATTTGCAATTTGACCATCACTGCAACACACAAGAGGGCTGCCCCCATGTGGTCAAAGATCCTGTCCCTATATGGACACAATTTGGCCACCACAAAGATGGCCATCAGGGGAGGACAGTGGGAGGTTCAAGGCCTGCAAGGGAGGGCAATTGTGAGCCATCAGGCCAGCAGGGGAAGGGCAGTTGGGAGAGACCAGGCCTGCAACGAAGGGCAGTTGGGAATGATCAAGCCAGCAGGGGAGGGCAGTTAGGGGTGACCAGGCCAGCAGAGGAGGGAAGTTGGAGCCAAACAGGCTGGCAGGGGAGTAGTTAGACATCAATTAGGTTGTCAGGGGAGTGGTTAGGGGGTGATCAGGCTGGCAGGTAGAAGCGGTTAGGGGCAATTAGGGAGGCAGGCAGGCAAGCCGTTTGGAGCTAGCAGTCCTGGAATGTGAGAAGGATGTCCAACTGCCCATTTAGGCCTGATTCTACTGGGACCGAACCTAAATGGGCAGTCAGACATCCCTTGAGGGGTCCCAGATTGGAGAGGGTGCAAGCTAGGCTGAGGGACACCCCGCCCTATCCCCCCTGAAGGAATTTCGTGCTCTGGGCCTCTAGTCTATATTTAAAAGCCTAATATGCAAAGTGTCCCCTCAGGAGTTCAACCAGGAATCCAAGAGTTCAGTCACTCATTATGATGTGCACTGACCACCAGAGGGCAGTACGGAACAAAGGAAGGCTCTGACCAGCAGCCAACAGTCAGGGAAGGGAGGCCCCAGGCAGCAACTGGCAGCCAGGAGCCACTAGGGACCCTACCTGTGCACGAATTTTGTGCACTGTGCCTCTAATTGTTATTATATTTAATTTGTATGGTTAGAAGACAGGATTGAAATACTTGAAAACAATAGTAAGCAAATCAATAGAAAGATTATTAGAGATTTAATGGGTAATATCTTTGCCTTCTTCAAAAAAGGAGATTATGGATTTTATTCAGAACTTAATTCAAAACTTCCTAGGTCACATACTACAAGTCTGAGGGTATCCTTTAAAAGAATAGAAATAGGATGTGTACCCTTCAACCCAACTCAACAGCGTGAAAAACAAAATCCATTAATTTAAACAGAAGCATTTTAAAAAGCATAGAAAAAGTGGATCAATAACAAAATATAAAGTAGTAAGTCAAATACTAATAAATGAATAATCAAAATAAATAAAATAAAAATAAATATTCCAAATAAAAAATTGATTTTCTAAGACTGGACTTTCAAAATCCAACTATATTTTGTTTATAAGCAACATATCTAAAAAATAAATACCCCCAAACTTTGCAAGTATGGAAAATCATAAGTCAAGTAAATAATAACAATAATAAACATTTCTGTAATATATATTAATATTACAAATTATAACATTAATGTAAAACATATTCTAGTGACAAAGTCATCTCTATATAATAATAAAAATTTCCAGTTTTCCAAAAGATACAATAATTTTAACCATTTATATATATAATCAAATAGCTTCAAAGTATATAAAGCAAACTTGTGTTTAAACTGACAAATCTAAACACCTGTCTCAATTTAATAATTAAGAATTAAAAAATTGAATTACATATAACTTTGCAGCCAGAAATTAGAGAATTTCACATCTGTTCAAATACATGTGGAGTAAAAACAAAAATGTTGACCATGTAGCAAGCTAAGAGCAAATCTCAGCTAATTTTAAAGAGTAGGTATTATGCGTTCCTTATTATTTCTACTAGAGGCCTTGTGTACAGATTTGTGCACCGGTGGGGTCCCTCAGCCTGGCCAGCACCCTTTTGCAACGTGGGACCCCATGAGGGATGTCAGACTCCAACTTTTGGCCTAATTCCTGCAGACCAACCCAAGGGACTCCACAGGTGCACAAATTTGTGCAGAGGGCCACTAGTATACATATAAGATCTTTGGTTAATCTCTTTCTACCCTCCCCTCTCTCTCCTTCCCCTGAGTTTCATTAGTCTGTTCTATGTTTCCATGCCTTTGTATTGGGTGTTTGGCCCCTGATAATCAGTACACATCATAGCTATCAGTTGAATAAACAATCAAATGGTAGCTTAGGCTTTTATATATATATATATATATATATATATATATATATATATATATATATTATAATCAGTTAAAGAATAAATTACTAAAAGCCTTAAATAAAGTATTTCTTACATTTGGACATAGACACAATTGTATATAGCTCATTTGTAAAATAAGTGATCACAGTGCAAATTTAAAATATTTAAAAATAAATAATAATTTTTAAATGCATATCAAATACTTGTCACAAGATATTGGATGCATCCAAACAAGTAATTAGAAAAAAAATTATAATCACTTTAGAAAATACAAATTTATCATAATAAATTAGAAATGTTAAAGCACACTAAGTTTGAAGAAAGTGGTAGGATGGAGAACATTTAAACCAGCAGAAATTAATAAACTCAAATTCAAAATATAATAAATTCACAAAGACAAAATTTACTCTTAGTTAAAATAGACTAGCTTCTGCCAAAGTTGAAGGAGGGAAATAAAAATAGATAAAAATATATGTATTACAATTTTTAAAAGGTAACATAACTAAAAATTTAACAGAGATTAAAAATAAAATAATACTATGAAGAATATTCTAACAGCTTTGAAAATGTAACATCACAGTAAAAGACTTCTAGAAATACATAAACTATTAAAATGACTCAGCCAAGAAACATAATTCATTATATATATATATATATATATATATATAGTGTATATATATCAATGGCAATATATATATATATATATATATATATATATATATATATGACTGTATTCTGCACATTGGGGATTGAGGCCGCAACCCTGGCATGTGTCCTGACTAGGAATTTAACTGTGACCTCCTGGTTCATAGGTCAGTGCTCAACCACTGAGCCATGCCAGCCAGGTCACAATTCTTTTTTTTTAATTGTTCAGTTTATTAATTACATTGTTCCCCCCTTTTTATCCCCCTATAACTCCCCTCTACAATGTGCCCATCCCACTCTTCGCCCTCACCTCCCCCACCCCACTGACCTCTCCCATTGTTGCAAGATTTTTGTCAGTCGCTTGCTGCACTTCCCACACCCCTTTTCTCCCCAAGAATTGTCGATCCATTCCCTCTCTATGTCCATGATTCTGTTACATTCACCAGTTTATCCTGTTCATCAGATTATTAATTCCCTTGACTTTTAGATTCATTTGTTGATAGATGTGTATTTGTTGTTCATAATTTTTATTTTTACCTTTTTCTTCTTCCTCTTCTTAAAGAATATCTTTCAGCATTTCATATAATATTGGTTTGGCAGTGATGAACTCCTTTAGCTTTTTCTTATCTGTGAAGCACTTTATCTGACATTCAATTCTGCATGATAACTTTGCTGGATAGAGTAATCTTGGTTGCAGGTTCTTGCTACTCATCACTTTGAATATTTCTTGCCACTCCTGTCTGGCCTGCATAGTTCCTGTTGAGAAATCTGCTGACAATCATATGAGTGCTCCCTTATAGGTAGCTAACTGTTTTTCTGTTGCTGCTTTTAATATTCTCTCTTTATCTTTTGCTCTTGACATTTTAATTATGACGTGTCTTGGTGTGGTCCTCTTTAGATTCCTTTATTTTGGGGTTCTGTGTACTTCTTGGGCTTTTAAGTCAGTTTCTTTCACCAGGTGGGGGAAGTTTTCAGTCACTATTTCTTCAAGTATGTTTTTATTATCTTGCTCTCTTTCTTTTTCTGGCACTCCCATAATTCAGATGTTGGCATGCTTGAGGTTGTCCCAGAGGCCCCTTACACTATCTTCAATTATCTGGATCTTTTTTGTTTCTTGCTTTTCCAGTGGAGTGGATTTTGCTTCTTTGTATTTTAAATCTTTGACTTGGTTCTCGCGGCCCTCTGGACTACTTTTAGGATTTTGTGTAATATTTTTTATTTCAGTCAGTGTATGCTTGATATCTAGTTGGTCCTTTTTCATATTCTTGAGGGTCTCATTCATATTCTCATAGGTCTTATTCATTTCCTTGTAGGTATCATTCATTTCCTTGTAGGTCTCATTCATTTCCTTGTAGGTCTCATTCATTTTCTTGCAGGTCTTGTTCATTTCCTTGTAGGTCTTCTTCATTTCCTTATAGGTCTTGTTTATTTCCTTGTAGTTCTTGGCCTTTTCTAGGAGGCTCTTGAAAAGCCTTATAACCATGGTCTTGAATTCTATGTCCAATCGTGTGTTTTTTTCCCTCCATTTCTTTCACATCTGATTTCTTTCCATGTCTCTGAATGGTAGCTGCTCTCATGAGCTGGTCCATTAGCTTTGTGTGGTGGATGTCCTCTAAGGAGCAGTGGCTCAGCCTCCCCAGTTACCTGAGGTGGATACTCTTACTGCAATCCTTTATGGGTTGTACAGTATTGTTGGAGTTAAGCCCAGCTAATTGTTATTAGCACTAGAAGAGTTTAACCTCCAGGCCAATTGGGTGTGGAGGTTAGCTGTGTACAGGTTGGATGGGCGGAGTCTCTGAGCTGAGCAGGCAGCGTCATCGTCAGCTAAGTCCTATGCGGCACGTGATTATCTGTGTTGGGTGGTAATGGCTGCAGGCACTTCCAAGAGAAAGCCGCCACTGGTCTCTACCCATTGCCAAACAATGCTGCTGCTCCCGAAATGAGTCTGCACACCCAAAGTCTCGCCCAGGGTTGTAAAACAAAGCTGTCCGGTGGTCTCCCATATGAGGGACCACGTCGCACGTCTGTGCTGTTGCACCCTTTACGCAAGCAAACTGCTGTTCTAAGCTACGCATACTCTCCTCAAACTCGGAGACCTCTGCTGCGCCCGGCTTTTAGAGTGCATACCGTGGACCTCAGACCTCGCCTGGCACTGGGGAATCTGTGCAGTGTGACGCCTCCACGTACCCCAGACCTCAAACCTCACCTGGCACTGGGGAATCTGTGCAGTGGGACGTCTCCACCCTCCCCATTGGAGAAATCCAGCCTGGATTGCTGCTGCCAGCCCTACAGCCCGTGAGTGCTCAAGGCTTCTAACCTCTGATTCTGCATGTATCTTCAAGGCTGCACTCTGCTGCTCTTCTGAGTCTCAGTGTCCCACCTTTACTTTTATTTGTGGAGTTTTCACTCAGCCAGCTTTCCGGTGATTCTGAATGATGTTTGTTTTGTTGTTATGTTGTAGTTTTGGAATTGTTTTGCGGGGCAGAACAATAGGTGTTTACCTATGCCGCCATCTTGGTTCCTCTCTCGCCACGTCACAATTCTTAAGTAATACTAAAATTAATAAAGAAAATCAAATAAAAATTTTAAAGTTTTTCTGAAAAGCAAATAGTCACCCCACCTTGACCAGTTGCTCAGTAGTTAGAGCATCAGCCTGTGGATTAAAGGGTCCTGGGTTCGATTCTGGTCAAGAGCATGTACCTTGGTTAAGGCTCCTCCCCAGCCCGGGCCCTGATCTGGTCTCATGCAGGAGGCAACCAATTGATGTGTTTCTCTCACATCAATGTTTCTTTCTGTCTCTCTCTCTTTTTTTCCAGTCTCTCTAAAAATTAATGGGAAAATATCTTCGGGTGAGGATTAACAAAAATAAATAAATAAATAAATAAATAAATAAATAACAGTACCAGTGATTTTACACTTGAGTTATACCAAAACTTCAAGAAATAGATCCTGCCAATTTTTCAAAATTTCTCCAGGAGAATAGAAAAAGAACAAACACTGTTTGGGTTAATCCTAAGGCTAGTTTCACCTTGGTAGTCCATAGAGTCATAGTGAGGGAAAATAGGATGGTTCAGTTAAGAGTAAGGACCTTCACCAGTACCAGAAAGTTTTGGATAACCTCAAATTTCAAGTGGGATGGAGAGGATGGAGTGTGGTGGGGTGACTGGATATCTGCAACTAACACAGAGAAGGAATAAGAAAATCAGGAAATCATGAGCATGAGCAAGAGCAATCACAATGAATAGGGGACTTTTATTAAAATCACGTTGTTATGCTAATTAAAGGGAAAAAATTTAAAATATAATTACTAATTTCAATGTGATGTCATTAACATTTTTAAGGTTTTAGATATTAAAAACCTGATTCCAAATTTTACAAAAATAAGTGGGTTGCTGAATGGAAAAAGAGTTCTTGATTTGTAAAGGAACACCTTTATAAACAAGTCACAAAAATGAGAAAAAGAGAAATCAGGAGGAAAATTGTAAAAAGAGTTGGAGAAGAAAATAGTCAGATTTTTAAACTATTAGAAGTGGGAATGTAAGGAAAAGAGAAAAAGAAGATATAGCAGAAGCAATAAGCATAGAAAAAACAGAAGCAAACCAGTATTGTGATAAAAAAGATAAAATGTTTAAGACCATGAGGGCGAACCTATGACACACGTGTCAGCACTGACACGCATCGCCATTTCCATGACACGTGGCCGCATGTGGTCGCAAACAGAGAAGTATGGGGCTGCATGCCAAGAAGGATGTTTCATCCTCGGCTGCTGCATGGCCAGGTGCAGTAGCCGAGGATGAAACATTTGCTGTAGTGTAGATACTCTTCACCCTGAAAAATATAGCAATGGCTTTACTCACAATTTTTTCCTCTACATACTTTTGTGAGACCTTATCCTCAGCATTAAATAATATTAAAACCAACAAAAGAAACAGATTGACAGATGAAATTGTAGCAATTGCTTGGGCTTGAAGTGTACAAAATACCAACTTTCAATTGAAGGTTTAGCCAATGAAATTCAGCAACAAAAAAGTCACTAATAGGCAGGTTAGTTAAACAATTCCTCCTCCCCCTCACTTATCTTAGTTCACAGCACCCCACACAAGTTAAATAATATCAAGACCAACAAAAGAAACTGACTGACAGATGAACAAAGAAGTCTCTAAGCAGGTAAGTTAAATAATTAGTTTTTGGTTTATTAAATACAGTTATATATTACAATTATACATTTTTGTTATTTAAACTATAAATATCATGAAATTATGATTTTTTTTTTTCTCGAAGTAACACACCACCCAAGTTATGGTCGGTTTTTTGGCGAATTTTGACACACCAAGCTCAAAAGGTTGCCCATCACTGTTTTAAGATCAAAATATCAAGTTAGACAAGTTTAAATAAAACATTTGCTACTCTAACTCCTGGACTGATTTATAGGCAAAAAATATTTTAATTTTAAGGATAAGTGTTTTAAAAACACTTTTCAAGGGGAACCAACTGCCTATGGATTGTTTAACTACAGAAGTAGAAAACAAAAAACAAATAATATTTATTACTATCTTGAGAAAGGACTCTGATCCCCAGTGCACCATGCTACCAGTACAGAATTCACCTAAGAAAGCAAAAATTTTCATATATCAAAGGCTCAGAAAATACTATTGAAATGTAAAACATCAAATAGCTGGGTATCACATCTGGTAAAATTCAATTTATATAAATATATTAAAGACTATGGTTTTAAAAATACAATCCTATCTAATAAAAGAATAATATGCAAATTGACCGTACTTTCACTACAGCCACAATTCACGCCCACAAGCCAATCAGGAGCATTATGCAAATAAACCCAACCAAAATGGCTGTGGCTACTGAGAGCAGGAGGGAGGGTAAGGTTTCCCAGTAATGGAGGAAGCCAAGCTTTCTGCCTGCCCTTACCGGCCTTGGCCAGGACAGAGCCCAGTGATCAGATCAAGCTGGGGGTCCCCTGCCTAGGGCTCAAGCCTCACCAAGAGGCTTGTGGCTTTAGCTGGGGGCAGAGCAGGGTGATGGTGCCCACTGGGGGTCCACCGCCCAGGGCCCCATCCTCGGAATCTTGACCAGAGGCTTGCAGCCTTGGCCGAGGGCAGAGTAGGGTGATCATGCACACTGGGATCCATCTCCCAGGGCCAGAGGCTTTAGTCCTTGGCAGGGGTGGAGCTGGAGATAGGTGTGCACTGTAGAGGAAACATCTTTTCTGACTGCTCATTGGCTAAGCTCCCTGTATGCCACTGGTAATATTCCTAGTAACTTGGCTATTAGAATCCAAAACAGTAATCTAGGGTTTTCCACCACACTCCTGGAGAAATAAAAATGAAGGTCCACTGCTGGGGGTCTAACAAATCTCATATTCCACCCTAGGTGGTTTGGCTCAGTGGATAATGCCTAGGTTTGCCAACCACAGGGTCCAGGTTAGATTTGGATCAAGGGCATATACCTAGGTTGCAGGCTTCTCCAAGGCTCATGCAGGAGGCAACCAGTCAAAGTGTTCCTCTCACTTTGATGTTTCTCTCTGTCTTTCCCTTTCTCTTCCACACTCTAAAAATCAATGGAAACATATCCTCAGGTGAGGATAAAAAAAGAAAAATAAAGAAATGTCATATCCTATGAAAGACACATCTTGAAAATGCCTAAAGAAAGTTGTCATTTTTTCATGATGAAGGGACCAGAGTCTGGGTTGATGAAAACACCTTGGTGGCTGTGGTGACTGGCAGTGGCTGCAGCAGTGGGGTGATAGGGCTGATGCCTTTCCCTGATCAGCCTGGTTGCCTCCCACAAAGGGAGGCCAGACTGTGGCTTAGGCCCACTCCTGGTGGGGAACGGGACTATGCCATCAGTAGGACATCCCCTGAGGGCTTCCAGTATGTGAGAGGGGGAAGGCTGGGCTGAGGGGACCCCTCCCCCCCCTCCCCAGTGTATGAATTTCATGCACCAGGTCCCTAGTCCTATATAATAAAGAGCTAACATGCTAATTAGACCCGATGGCAGAATGACCTTTCAGAACAACCTATAAGAACAACCAGTGGGCAGGAGGCAGGGCCAGTGAACCTGTGCTGCCAGGCCAGCCATGGCGGTCCCAGTGACCCCAACCCCCTTCCACTGAGGTAGCAGGAGAGGGTCCTGCATGGTTCTGATCCTGGTGCCATGCCTTCTGCAGAGATGGCTGCAGGGGAGCGGGCCTAAGCCTCAGTCAGACATCCTCTGAGGGCTCCTGCGATACAAGAGGGAAGTCTGATTGCCAGCTTAGTCACGATCCCCTGGGGCTGTGGTCAGCAAACTGCAGCTTGAAAATCACATGCAGCTCTTTGGCCCCTTCAGTGGGGTGTATGTGCAGGAGGCAGCCAATCAATGATTCTATCCCATCATTGATGTTTCTATCTTTTACTCCCTCTCCCTTCCTCTTTGAAATCAATAAAATATAAATAAATAAACAAATAAAAAAAATAAATACAACCAAACCTTGAATTAGCATACACCTCAACTTGAGGAAGTAGAGGTACATGGCCACACCAGATATGAATTAACTTGGTGCCACCACTCACTCTTATCTTTACACTGAAGCTAAATGTCTATTATAAAATGATTTGTCTTTCCCTGGACCCCACACACATTTATCTGTTCTCCTTAATTTTCATAATCATAGAGACAGAAAAGTTTGTTTATTCAAACAATTGATATACACATAGGGAAACAGGAAAAAACAAAGTTGGAAAAGATTATGACTATGTTGAAGCCAGCATTTAGAGTTCTGCTAAGGTTTTAATGCTTACTTTGATCAATAATGGAATATATTACTTGGGAAATAACATGATCTGCAGTTCACTTTAGCCTTAGAAAGATTAATTTGGCTATTGAATAGGGTGAGTGGGAATAGGCAGAATCTGGAGTTAGAGAATGGATTGTGCAGGGAGTTTCTTCAATAACTGAGGTTTAGGTCAGAAGTTGCAAAGTGGTTGTCATTGGGTTAAGTATGGCTAGAATGTATATTATCTTGGGCTTGCACTGTTTTTTCTAAACTTTAAAATGTAGTTTTCTACATTTATAAACCAGGTGACTATGTACAACTCAATTAAAAATTAAAACTAAAGACCAAAATATCTGGAAAAAAAATCACTGGAACTGAGTAGTAGTAGCTGGTCTTCTGGCCATGAGCTCTCCTTTGCTGCCACCTGTCACTCTTGTCCTTATCCTGAGGCTGCGTGTCTATTACAAAATGACTTGTCTCTCCCTGTGTTCTCCTTAATCTTTGTAATCACAAAGACAGAAAAAAGTTTGCTTATTCAAACAATTTATATCCAGAGTGTGTAGGGGAGACAGGGAGAGATAGGATCAGCAAATTGGATTAGGAACATGGAATTCTGATCTAGAAAAACAGCTGAAGTACACAGATATGATATTTGAAGTTGAGAGTCCTAAAGAAAAGAGTGTAGGGAGGGTCAAGGAGAGAATAGGGGACA
This sequence comes from Antrozous pallidus, assembly GCA_027563665.1. NCBI lineage: Eukaryota > Metazoa > Chordata > Mammalia > Chiroptera > Vespertilionidae > Antrozous > Antrozous pallidus. The sequence continues at coordinate 60,987,486 of CM050508.1, read as the reverse complement.
GAAATGGAGATTACAACTTATTTTGTTGTTAAGGAAAGAACTTAAGGAATGTCTCTATTTAGGTAGCTGAGAGAAGAATTAGAAAAGGAATAATCAAGAAGGCAGGAATAGAGTATTTCATAAATAAAATAGTCTTATCGCAGATAACAAATATTACAAAGAGGTTGAAGAAGACAAGGTTTAATAAAAAGCCATGGCATTGTTCTTTAGCAGGTTGACAATGACAAGAATGTTTTATGCTTGAGTGATGGGGCATGATCCAACTAATGATTGAATTAGAAGAAAGTGGAGATGGTAAATGGGTGGAGCACTTTTCCAAGAAGATTGATTGCTAAGACAGGGAAAAAGATATAGCAGCAGCAGCAGGTTCAAGGGAAAATCAGTGAAGAGAAGATGCATGAATGCATAGTTGCATAGATATGTAGATATACAAATGTGTGTATATGCACTTATGTATATACTAGAGGCCCAATGCACGAACTTTGTGCAAAGGGCTCTGCCCTTGCAGCCCCAGCTGCCTCATGGCCCTGGATGCCCTGTAACCCCTCCCACTGGTCCTTCAGGAAGGTCATTCCACCATCCAGTCTAATGAGCATATTAGCTCTTTATTATAGAGGAATATATATATATATATATATATATATATATATATATATATATATATATATATATTTATAGGAATGCAAGATTATGACAAATTTCTCCAAGTCTAGAAATGGAGCCTATGACTTATTTTGTTGTTAAGAATCACTAATGTGACTCTTCAATTAGCTAAATGTAACACACATGGCAACCTACTATCCTAGTTGTAAAGATACAATAGGATCCTTCATCAGTGAACAACTGATGTCCTTGGTATACACAGCTGGACACCTTTTCACAAGAGTTTAGAAGCCAGAAATGAAACACCAATCACTCTCTTTAAACTCTAAACTAGATATTTAAGATCTCTAATGAATTAAGATTGTCTTTAATAAGGTCCACTAACAAGAAAACCTCACAAAGGAGATTTTACCACAAGGCAAGTAGCCATAACTGATGGTCTTTGCTCAATACACGGAATCTGCAAGTTAATGTTTCTTTGGTGATTCTTATGCAGCCAGCCAGCATTGTCTGAAGACTGCTGCTTCAGAACCACTATCTTAGCTTGTGTCTAGGCCAGTGAGGTTTATACATGACTATTCACCCACATCCTGTTTTTAATCAGTGACTCTGTCTGAGTTTTAAAACTAAACTAAAAGTGTTGCACAGTGTGGTGAGGAAATGATAACTGTATCTTCAAGTACAGCTAGTAAAAATTAGACCCATACACATTATCATTCTCCTCTCCCTGTTCTTCACTTGTTTTAATACTCTCTCTCTCTCTCCCTCTCTCTCTCTTTCTCCCCACCTTAAAGTCATTTTCTATATCTTTCAGTTCACAAATTTTCTCAGTATCTATATGTTGTATGCTGTTCCACCCATCATTAAAATTTAATTTCAAAGGCAATGTTTTGGAATTAAAATGTATTATACGTACTTAAATCTTTCTAATTTATATTAATATTTTTTACTCCACTATGTTTCCTATTCCTTAATTTTATTTTCTTTAATTAAGTTAAAATCTTTAATTTTAATAATTTTCATTTTTTAGAAAAATTATAGATTTACAGTTAATTGTGCAGGTAGTATAGAGGTTTTCATATACCTTGCATATATTATATTAATATGACACATTTGTTATAATTAATGTAAAAATATTGACACATTGTTGTTAACTAAAGTCCATGCTTTATTAAGAATTTAGTAAGTCAAAGGAATCAAAATGGCGGCATACATAAACACCTATCTTGCTGCCATACACAGCAATTTCAAAACTATAACTTCATGAAAGAAAAAACATCATCCAGAATCACCAGAAAGCTGGCTGAGTAAAAATTCCACAAATAAAAGCGAAGATAGGACACTGTGATTCAGAGGAGCAGTGGAGGACAGCATTGAAGATACGCGTGGAGAGAGGTTTGGAGCCGAGCCCGCACCAGAGGATAGGGCTGGTGGTAGAAAAGCGGTCCGGTTTTCTCCAACGGGGGAGACCAAGACGTCCCACTGCAGTGATTCCCCAGCTCCAGGAAAAGTCCAGGGAACCCACAATCATATGGGATAAAAACTGGACAGTAGGGAGGCACGCCAAAACTCGGGCGCTGCAAGGGTCTGCAAGCTTGTGGAGAGAGCGAGCTTGTGCACCGTGTGCATGAACTTGGGAACAGCACAGCTGCATGACCACGAAGAGAGCACTCGTGACTTACTCTCTTGTTCTGGAAACCACCAGACTGCATTGTTTTTATGACCCTGGGTGAGACATTGGGTGTGCAGACTCATTTTGGGAGAGTCTGAATTCCCCAGCAGCCGGTGGAGTTCGGCAGCAGCTCTCTATCAGAGGTGCTGGCAGCCATTGCCACCCGGCACAGAGTCCCAGGGGCCACAAAGGGCGGAGCTGATGCTGCCTGGTTGGCCTGGAGACTCTGTCCATCCAACCTGAGCACGGCTGAACCTCATAGCCAATTGGCCTGGAGGTCAAACCCTCCTAGTGCTAACAACAATAATCTAGGCTTAACTTCAACAAGACTGTGCAACCCATATCCACCTCAGGTAACTGGGAAGGCAGAGCCACTGTCCCTTAGAGGAAATCTACCACACAAATCTTATTGACCAACTCAGGAAAGCAGCTACCATGCAGAGACATGGGAAGAAATCAGATATGAAAGAAATGGAGGGGAAAAAATGACTGGACATAGAATTCAAAACCACGGTTATAAGGCTTTTCAAGAGGCTCCTAGAAAAGGCCGAGACCTACAAGGAAATGAATGAGACCTACAAGGAGATGAATGAGACCTCTGAGGATATGAATGAGACTCTCAAGGATATGAAAAAGGACCAACTAGAAATTAAGCATACACCGACTGAAATAAAAAAATATTATACAAAGACCTGAAAGTACTCTAGAGGACCGCAAGAACCAAGTTAAATATTTGAAATACAAAGAGGTAAAATCCACTCAGCTGGAAAAGCAAGAAACCAAAAGAATCCAAAAAATTGAAGATAGTGTAAGGGGCCTCTGGGACAACCTCAAGCATACCAACAGCCAAATTATAGGGGTTCCAGAAAAAGAGAGAGAGCAAGACAATGAAAACCTGTTTGAAGAAATAGTGACCAAAAACTTCCCACATCTGGTGAAAGAAATTGACTTAGGAGTCCAAGAAGCACACCAAACCCCAATATATAGGAACCCTAAGAGGACCACACCAAGGCACATCATAATTAAAATGCCAAGAGCAAAAGACAAAGAGAGAATATTAAAAGCAGCAAGAGAAAAACAGTTAGTTACCTACAAGGGAGCACCCATATGATTGTCAGCGGATTTCTCAACAGAAATGATGCAGGCCAGACAGGAGTGGCAAGAAATATCCAAAGTGATGAATAGCAAGAATCTACAACCAAGATAACTCTATCCATCAAAGCAATCATTCAGAATTGAAGGTCAGATAAAGTGCTTCGCAGATAAGAAAAAGCTAAAGGAATTCATCACCACCAAATCAATATTATATGAAATGCTGAAAGATATTCTTTAAGAAGAGGAAGAAGAAAAAGGTAAAAATAAAAATTATGAACAACAAATACACATCTATCAACAAATGAATCTAAAAATCAAGTGAATTAAAAATCAGATGAACAGGATAAACTGGTGAATATAATAGAATCATGGACATGGAGAGAGAATGGACTGACAATTCTTGGGGAGAAAAAGGGTGTGGGAAGTGCAGCAAGAGACTGGACAAAAATCATGCACCTATGGGAGAGGACAGTGGGGGGGATGAGCGTGGAGGGTGTGATGGGTAATGGGTGGTGGGAACTATAGGGGGGAAAAAAGGGAGAACAATGTAATTAATAAACCGAACATTAAAGATTAAAATATTTTTTAAAAAGAATTTATTAAATCACACATGGGTATTTTTTTATCTAATGTTCTTTTGTGTTTCAGGATGCCTTTCAGGACACCATATTATATTTAGTCATCATGTCTACCTAGGATTTCTTGGCTATAACAGTTCTCTTATTTTGATGACTTTGACAGTTTTAAGAAGCATTGGTTGGTATTTTGTAGAATATCTAACTGTGATTTGTCTGATATTTTCTTATTATTAGACTCAAGTTATGAATTTTGGGAGGAAGACTAAAGAGATAAAGTGCCATTCTCACTACATCATATCAAGCATACATGTTATCAACATGACCTGTCACTATTGATGTTGACCTTGATCACCTGACTGAAGCAGTGTTTGCTGAGTCATTCCACTGTGAAGCTAACTTTTTTTCCTTCACCTTCTATGCTGCACTTCATGGAAAGTAGTCACCATGTTTAATGCTATGGGGAATTATATTCCATCTCCTTAAGGGTACAATCCTACCTAATAAAGAGAGAATATGCTAATGACCCTCACACTGTCACAAAGATGGTGGCACCACAGCCAATAAGGAGGAAATATACTAATGTATTGCCCTGCCATCTTGCAGCACCCACAGCCAATAAGGAGAGAATATGCTAATTGACTGCCATGCAGTCAAAGATGGTGGTGCCACAGCCACAAGATGGTGGCTGGTGTCCAGTCCTCTCAGCCCCACTAGGGTGGCAGGCGTGTGGCAAGATTGGACCTGTCCCCAAGTGGGCCCGGCCACTCCACACACCTGCCTCCGGAGTCAACCCTCAGCCCTCCAGCTACCCAGGGCCAGCCCACAGTGCAGGCAAGCCTTGGATGGCAGCTGCCCAGCCACCCAGGTCCACCTGCGGCTCAGGTAACCAGGGCCAGACAAGGCTTGTGTTGCCAGCAGTCGCAGCAGCAAAGGTGTGATGGGGAGTCACCTTCCCCTGATCCCTGCATCACTTCCCATTCCTTAAGGGCTCCCAGAATATGAGGGGGGTAGGCTGGGCTGAAGGATCCCCCCTTCCAGTACATGAATTTTTATGCACCGAGACTCTAGTATCTATATAACTTCCTTGGAATGTCTTCTTGCCCCATTTGTTATTTATTGTTATCTATTTATATTAGTATGTATGGAGTAATGCATAGATATTTATGTTCTCTTTTGGGTTACAATCTAATACTCTTTTATTTATTTATTTATTTATTTATTTATTTATTCATTGCTCAAACTGTTTCATACTTGGCCACTGGAAGCTCATTCAACTGCCTTCTGTGTCCCTTCACTATAACATTATTGTGAAATTTTGCATTGTTTTTATTTTTAAAGATTTGGTTATATTATGACACTACACAATACTCCAAGTAGCTCTTCTGGTACATTTTTTGTACCAGTAATAGAATCAGTAATTTGGCCAAGGAACCTTGGTTTCTTTTATTAAAGAATGGAATTAGAAACCAAAATCTTGGTGTTAGATGTGCTCATTGCTACTAGGGTATCATGACTTCCAGCATCTCTCAGGTCAGAGAGCAGGTTCATATATTTGTGTATACTATCCCATCAGTGTAACATATCTATACATATTTTTCTGTGTAATCTGTATCTATATTAAGCTAAAATTGAATGTACACTGGTTTCTAACTCTAATTCTTTTACACATGGATTATTCTAGCCTCTTCCCTTGCTTGCTTATCTGTAAACTCCTCCTAAAAAAGCAGGCTCCCATAACCAGCCATTCATTTATCAACAGTTCATGTCCAATATACATGTATAACAGGATCAGAATGGTTAACTAGAACACCAAGAGAAACAACTTTTCCAACTATAGCACAATGTTTATGTTTAATTTAACAAATTCCAATCATTTTCAAAATTATGTACATCAGACCCTTTTCCTTCCACTTTCTTAAGTAGGTTGGTGCATAATTAGTAATACAGTTAGATTGTTTGGTCACATCTGCTTTCCATCCTGGGATTCCCCCAAATTCCTAAATTGGTTCTCATAATTTTCATACAGTGAGTCATTCTTTGTGCTATAAAGTTCTATAGGTTTTGACAAATGCATAGGTTCATGTATCCACAATTACAATATCATACACAATAGTTTTATCACTCTTGTCTTAGTCTGTTCATGCTGCCATAACAAAATTCCATAGACTGGTTGGCTTAAACAACAAAAAAAACGTACTTTCTGGATGCTGGTTCTAGTTCCAGTCCAAGATTTAGATTTAAGCTGGGTTTGGTTCCTGGTAAGAGCTCTCTTCCTGACTTGCAAATCTGCTAGGAAACTCTGCTAGGCAGTTAGTTTCCAAAACTGTGAGAAAATAAATTTCTATTGGTTAAGCCATCCAGTCTGTGTTATTTTGTTTCTATAGCCCAAGCAAACTAAAATAACTCTGTAAAACTCACCAATGTTCCATCTATTTAAACTTTTACACACACACACACACACACACACACACACACACACACACACACGCATGCACACACACACACACTACTCCACTCTACCTTCAAATCCATAGGATCACTTATTGCCATCCGATACAATAAAAGCCTAATATGCTAAGTTTCCAGTCATCCAGTGACCACTCAACTGTTCAACCAAAGTGCAATATGCTAATGATATGCTAAGGCTGCTCAACTGTTTGCTATGGCATACACTGACTACCAGGGGGAAGATGTTTTGACCAGTAGGTTAGCTTGCTGCTAGGGACCAGCCAATCAGGAATGAGTGAGATGGGCCAGACATGTCCAGGAGCCCTCCTGCGTTTCCTCCCTGGCCCCGATCTTGCACCCAGTTGGGTCCCTTGGCCTGGCCTGAACCCTCTCACAATTTGGGACTCCTCAGGGGAAGTTGGAGAGCTGGTTTCAGCCCAATCCCACAGGCCACTCCCCTTGGGAGGGCACCAGATGCAGGGCTCATGGCTGGTGAGCACTGCTGTGGCAGTGCAAGCCTCTCCTTATTGGGGCTGATTGGGCATGAGCCCTCAGCAGGCACAGTGGGGCTGGGATGAGCAGAGTGGCAGGTAGAAGTTACAGATACCATTGAACTGTGGGTTTCAGCCCTATCCACACAGGGACTCCACCTGTGCACAAATTTGTGCACTGGGCCTCTAGTTCTATAATATTGCCTCTTTCAGACTGTCATGAAAATGGAATCATACAATATGTGGCCCTTTCAGACTAGCTTTTTAAACTTAGCAATAGTAATGTAAGATTTGTCATGTCTTTGTCTGGCTTGATTGCTTATTTCTTAAATAATAAGCCATCATATGGATATACCACAGATTGTTTATCCACTAACCTATTAAAGGACATTTTAGTCACTTCCAATATTTGGTGATAATGAATAAAGCTGCTACAAATATTTGTGTATGGGTTTTATGTAGACATAAGTTTTCAAATCAGTCAGGTAAATACTTAAAAAGTGTGATTGTTGTATCATATGGACCACATGGCTTTCTAAAAAACTGCCAAATTGTCTTTAAAAATGGCTGTACTTTTTTTTACATTCCTATCAGCAATGAAAATCATTGCTGTTGCCTGAGATTTTTGCCAGCAATTGATATTCACAGTTTTTGTTTGTTTGTTTGTTTGTTTGTTTATATTTTAGTTACCTAATAGCTGTGTAGTAATAGTTCATCCTCATTTTAATTTTAAAATCCCAAATGACAAGTGATACTGAAATCTTTTAATGCAAGTATTTTCCATGTATATACCATCTTTTGAGTTATTTATTTAGAGCTTTTGAACATGTTTTAATTGGGTTGTTTGTATTCTGATTTTTTTTATTTTAAAAGTTCTTTTTATAGTTTCAATACAAATCCATTTAAAATATGTGTTTCATAAATATTTCATTCTAGTCTGTGACTTGTCTTTTGATTCTCTTAACAGTATCTTTCTCAAAACAGAAGTTTTTAATTTTAATAAAGTTCAATATATCAACTTTTTCTTTCTTGAATCATACTTTCGCTGTATTTAAAAATTCATCACCAAATTCATCTAGACTTTTTTCTATATTATCTTCTAGAAGTTTTATAATTTTATGTTTTACATATATATAAGTCTATGATGCAATTTTGAGTTAATTTTGCAAAATGTGTAAAGTTTTGCATATGGATGTCCAATTGTTCCAGAAAAATTTGTTGCAAACACTATCCTTTCTTCATTTAACTGCCTTTGCTCCTTTGTCAAAGGTCAGTGACTGACTATATTTATGTGGGTCTGTTTTTGAGCACTCTAGTCTGTTTCATTGATCTATATATCTATTCTTTTGCCAATACCATCTTGTCTTAATTATTATAGGTTAAAAGTCTAGAAATTTGGGTATATGATTTCTTCAACATCCTCTTACTCTTTCTTCTCCCCCTCCCCTTCCTCCAATTTTACATCAGCTATTCTAGGTCTTTTGCCTTTCCATATAAAATTTAGAAGCATTTTGTCAATGTCTACAAAATAGTTTGCTGGATATTACATTTAATCCATACTAAATCTATTATATAAGTTAGGAAGAACTTACATCTTAATATTACTGAGTCTTCTAATCCATGAACATAGAGTATCTCTGTTTATTAAATTCTCTTGTATTTTTTCATCAGAGTTTTAGAGTTTTTCCTATATAGATCCTGCATATATTTTGTTAGGCTTATATCTATTTCATTTTAGGGATAAATGGCATTATTTGTTTAATTTCAAATCCTAGTTGTTCATTGCTAGTATATAAGAAATCAATTGACTTTTATATAATAACTAGAGGCCCAGTGCATGAAATTCATGCACTGGGGTGGGAGGTGTCCCTCAGCCCAGCTTGCACCCTCTCCAATCTGGGACCCCTTGGGGGATGTCCAACTGTCAGTTTAGGCCTAATCCCTAAATCAGCAATCAGACATTCCTCTTGCAATCCGGGACTGCTGGCTCCCAACTCTCATTTGCCTGCCTGCCTGATTCCCCCTAACTGCTTCTGCCTGCCAGCCTGATCACCCCCTAACCACTCCCCTGCCAGCCTGATCACCATCTAACTTCTCCCTTACTGGCCTGATTGCCCCCAACTGCCCTCCCCTGCCAGCCTGGTCATGCCCAGCTGCCTTCTCCTGCTGACCTGGTCACCCCTAACTGCCCTCCCCTTCAGGCCTGGTGTGTCCCCAATTGCCCTCCCCTGCAGGCCCGGTCACCCCAACTGCCTTCCCCTGAAGCTCTGGTCACCCCTAATGGCCTTCCCCTTCTGGCCTGATTGCCCAGAACTGCACTCCACTGCTGGCCATCTTTGGGTGGCCATCTTGTAACCACATTGATGGCCATCCTGTGTAAGTGTGTGATGGTCAATTTGCCTATTACTTCTTTATTATATAGGATTTGTATCCTATGACCTTGCTATATTCACTTATCAGTTCCAGAATTTCTGTTGTTGATTCTTTGGGATATTGCACATAGCTAACCATGTCATTTACAAACACACATAGCTTAATTTCTTCCTTCCCAGTTTGTATACCTTTCCCTTTCTTTCCTTGTCTTGGGGTACTGGCTATGACTTTTAGTACAATGGTGAATAGAAATAATGAGAGGACATCTTTAGGGGGAAAGCATCCAATTTCTTACTGCTCTGATATTAGTTATATTTTTTGTTTGTTTTTATATGTCTTATTGAGTTTTTAGAGAGAAAGAAAGGAAGAGGGAGAGAGAGAAACAATAATTAGCGGCCTCCTGCATGCATTCTACTGGGGACAAAACCTGCAACATTGGAGTGGGAATGGAACTGACTGGGAATAGAACTGGCAACCTCTTGGTGAATGGGGTGATACTCAACCAACTGAACCAAGTCAGGAGGGCTTAGCTGTAGGTTTCTTGGAGATATTCTTTATTAAGCTGAGGGACTTACTTGTCCTCTTCCTAAGAGATACATATTTTATATTTGTTCAAACTGTTTTTTTCTCTCAAATAAGACATTTCTGCTGTTTGCTCATCATTGATCTCCTGATCTCTGCTCATCATTGTTCTTTCTTTTGTGCTTTGTAACTTTGATTATGAGTTTTGTTTTGTTTTTCTGTTGAATTCTTATCCTCTGCTCATAAAGATATAGGAATGAACGTTCAGCATGCCAATCACTGAATTCATTGAAATACATTCAGATTTCTCCAGCAGAATTGAAAAGCAAGTAACCATTTAAGTTCACTTTTTAATATTCTTTTAAAATCTTCTATCAGTCGAGCCAACACAGCTCAATGGTTGAGCATTGACCTATGAGCCAGGAGGTCAGAATTCAATTCTTGATCAGGGCACATGTCCCAAGTACAGGGCATGCAGGAGGCAGCCTATGGATGATTCTCTCTCATCACTGATGTTTCTATCTCTATCTCTCTTCCTCCCTGACATCAATAAAAATATAGTAACAATAATAAAAAATATTCTATCATTTCATGTACCTCTGGGACAAAGTTGAGAGGTTAGTAATAGATAAGCATTCAGTTTCCTACCCAGGTTTTTGGCTAGTTATACCATCTTGATCAGGTTCTTTAACTTCAAGGATCTTTAATCTTACCATTTATTAATGGAAAAATTAATAATGGTAACATCCACCACTTAAAATATTTTTGAGAAACTCATTATCTTTATATTGTCAAATGTATGACCTCCTGAATGGTGCTGTGAAGACTCTAAGGTAGCAAGCACTCTGATCTCCACTTTCAGATGTTCCTGCCTTTGCATATTCCTGCTTCTGGAGGGTGGGTGGGTCCTGTGACTGTGTCTAACGAAGAGAATATGGCAGTTGATGGGATACCCCTCTGCAATTCTGTTCAGCTGCATGGAAAAAGTGAGGAGATGCCACCCCTATGTTTGCACTCCATTATTTAAGGCTTTGTCTTGCTTCAGTCTTTGTTTCCGTTGTTGATTTTTAATAAGCAAGCTGCTATGAATCTTATGCCCACAAGGAAATGAATCTGACAACAACCTGAGGGAACTTGGTAGTAAATCCTTTCCCAGTCCAGCCTCCAGGCAAGAACTCAATCCCGGGTGACACTTTGATTGCAACCTTGTGAGACACTGAGCAGACCCAGCTATGCTTTGCCCAGAAACTTTGAGATGATAAATATGTTTTAAGCCTCCAAGTTTGTAGTAATTTGTTAAAGAACAGAAAGCTAGTATAAGTGCAAAGCTTCAATTAGTAGGTAATGCCTTTTAGGAACCTTAAGAGGTATCAAGTGTTCACCCCAGATTTTTAAAAATTTACACTCACAACAGTCATTTATTTCATTTAAGGTAGGTAGAAGAGATTAGATAGAGGTAGAGAAAAAGTTCTGACACTAAATAACAGCATCCTTTATTTCAAAAAATTATCAGGTTTTTTAAATTTTATTGCCCATAGTGCTGTAGAAAATGCATATAAAGTACCAATAATTTTGTGGTCTGAAGGGTTCAATAGTTATGTATTATTTACTACTACTTAGATTATATATATCCATAAATACTTATACTTTATAATCAGAACACATAAACTGTGTCTATGTTTGATTTCTTTAATACGAACTAGAATTTTTAATACTGTTTGCATCATGCAACTAAGATATAAAGGTATATAAAAGAGAAAATGATGAATAAAATTTTATTTCAAAAATATAATTTCCAACGTTTTGACATGGCAATGTTCTTTTAACCACATAACAATGAAATTCCCAATATGCTTGATCCAAATTATGGTTTATCAATGACTACTAGAAAATGTATTTTCATAACAAATTGTCAATTAATGCTAATCACCAATATTACATATTTGACAAGTTTGGGGTTTAAAAAACACTTTTCAACCTTTTCTTAGTAAATTACATCAAAGTGAGTCATTTTGTGTCTAGGCAGGGAAATGAAATCTAGAGCCCTCCTAAGATCACACGCAGTCTGAAAAGCTTTGTTTAGAGAAATTTACCCACATTTCCACTAAACAACTGCTAGTTTTCTTACAACTTGTGAACATACATAATATGTCATACCCTTCCTTCCTGTACTCTGGTTAAAAACTGCTTTTCTTTTTTTCCAGAATGTAACTGACTCTTCACTGTAATTCGTCTTATCACAGACTATAGTGTGACTTGCTCTGTTCCTTCCCTATGCTTTTTTTTTTTTTTTTTTTTTTTGGTGGGGGGGAGGGTGTTGTTGACTGTAAGAAGGAAGTATTGCACTATACTTAACACTTAAAGTCACAAGAAAAGTAAATGACCTATGGTCTGCTTTCCCAGATAAGCCATGGTGGTTCTGAAAACATTGTTCACATCACAAAAGACTAAAGTCATCTTTCATCAAATAAATGTGATTTCTTTCTGCTAAACTCTGTGAAATAAGATTAACAGGAAATGCATTTGTGTAAGCAGATCTTTGACATGATAATTCTAGCCTATGATAAGAAGTAAGCTCTATCAGTTGAATCATAAATCATTTGCTAGCCCTCATTGAAAATAAATGTATTGCTTAAATGTGCCTACATCTGAAAACTTGCTAATGCAGCCCAGTAGAATCATACTAAATAGTGTTTATTTTCCTATTTACCAAAAACAGTCTCTTTGTCCACGCGGTAGCTACAATTGCACATTTTATATATTATTGGAGGGAGAGTGTATCCCCCTATGGCCTGTGGTGATGAAATAACTACACAAAACCAGCAAAGGGGTAGACAACATCTAGGGAGACTATAATGACAGGCGAGAGACAGGAAGAAATGGCTTCCAACTTCAGCCCTGCCACTGCCTATGGGAACTTCTGCAAATTCCTGCTTCTGAGGGCATGCCTAACACTTATCTCCAGGGTTATGTCAGGGATTGCATGGAAACCATTTTCAACCTACTAGGCAGTCTGTAATGTTGGCAAGATTGCTATTGTCTCTGTGAAACATGCTGCATTCTGCTTTTCGTATGAATGATTCTCAAATAGAGTCAACTGGATGCTTCTGAGTTCAAAGAATTAATAGAGATCAGATCTCAATTAGAGATCACTTTTATTTTATTATTTTTTTCTTAACCTACAGGCTTCCTTACCCTCTCCTCTATTTTTCTCTCAAATGATTGATTCTTCCCTCTGTTTGAGTGCAGATTTTCCCCTTGAAGTCAACTATCAAATGCCTCTATTTCTCCCGTTAAACACACACACACACACACACACACACACACACACACACACTTTAAAATCAGTAAAAGCTATTTATTATATTGTCAGGGTTGTTTACTCTAGAATTGAGGCAGTGAGCGGCTGTATCACCAGAATAGAAAAATTATGGACTTTAATGAGTGTTGAATAAAAATGCGATTGAATGGCTAGACGTAATGTGATACTAACATAACAAATAGGCTAAAGAGGGCCAAGGCAATAACTATTTAAAATATATAACATAATGTAAGGAGTGATATGGAAAAAAAATCTACAGGAGGAAAATCCTTTTCCTGAATCTAGTTTTTCAAATTTTAGATTTGTTAAAGAAATTACAAAGCTATAAAATCTTGCCAGCTCAATATTTATATGGAATAAAAAATGAATCAAGAAAGAATAACATTTCCACTTATTTTGTTTAGGCTGCCTATAAAAAAACCAAAACTTATTCTAATCTTTCTCAGTACACACCTTAGACAATATCTTTCCATGGGTCTCATGAAGCTTAAACCCTCATAGTAAATCTTATACTTCCCTCTTTATTGTCACTGTAGATGTGAAAAATGTCTTTGTTTATAATCCTTCAGAGAGTTCAACAGAAACATTCAACATTGCCTATTTTTATTTTTTTTAAATATATATTTTATTGATTTTTTTACAGAGCGGAAGGGAGAGGGATAGAAAGTCAGAAACATCAATGAGAGAGAAACATCGATCAGCTGCCTCCTGCACGCCCCCCACTGGGGATGTGCCCGCAGCCAAGGTACATGCCCCTGATCGGAATTGAACCCGGGACCCTTCAGTCCGCAGTCCGACGCTCTATCCACTGAGCCAAACCGGTCTCGGCAACATTGCCTATTTTTAAGTCTCCCCACAGGTTACTGAGCATAAGCTAACCTCAAGTTTTGATACCTACTTATTTATCTACAGAAGATATTCCAAATAATTATATTGTCTCTCTTATTTACACTAGACTCCAAACTTCTCAATTTTTCATATGGATAATCTACAAAATAAATATTACTCTTGCCTTCAACAGGCAGCATTAGCATTAGCAAGTATTTGTGTTAATTTGTTATATTATCTAATTTACAGCTTTATTTCATTACTGTCTGCTTAGAACTTCAGCTGTTCTAGTTAAAACATTAAAATGGAGGGGTTGGGGGGAAACAAACATGATAGAAGAACTTTAAATAAAGGTCACTAGTGCCGTAAAATGGGATGTCAGTTTTGCAATTCATTTGCACTTTCCCACTAAACTGGGTGGAGTTTATCTAAACAAGTCCAGAAATAGTTATGAAATAAGCTCATAGGAAGGGGCATCCCAACCTATCAAAAGCGACTCTCTTCCTCTTCCACAGGGCGGTGAAGACCAGGGATGAATTTCAAGAGTTGTTTCCGGACACTCCCCCTTCTGCTTTTTCGGGGCAGAGTCCCAAACATGCTTGAGAAGTTGCTCTCCCACATGGGAGACATGGACCCACTGCTGGCGGTACTGATGCTCCGGTTCCTGGAAGATGACTTTTTCAGAAAATCGTCCCCATCCTTGAAAACAAAGCACTCATCATCGGTGCTTGTCTGCCGGCTGAAGGCACCCTTGCTCGAGTCCTCAGACACACACGTCTGGTAGCCGTCCTCACTGTCCATTGTCATCGAGCTCAGCCAGCTCTTACAGCTGCTCTCACTGGAAAATCGATTCCGGTCCGGGATGGCTGAGGCTTCCCCAGGCAGGGTTCCAAACAAAACTGATTCATCTATGTCCATGTTTTCCAAACTTGGGCAGTTAGCTGCATCACCTAGAATCCAAAAAACAAAGTCTGCTGTGGAATTGATCTGAGCATTATCACACCCTACAAGTAAATATACCAAAATTTTTCTTCAAAGGGTAAATAATATTTTTCATTGAGCTTGACTTGCATGAATAAATGACTGGTTATAAGGTAATTTGATAAATCTTATAGTAGGATTTCCAAAACTAGTTGCCCATGGCCTACCTGGCATATAAAAGGGTTCGTGGTCATGAAAAGAGTAAGGCTAGATTAAATACATTTAAACCAGATTCTTCATATGAGAACAAGTTCTATTCATGTGACAGCATGCCAGCATAACCTGTGAATTTTTGAAAGGATCATTTTTAAACTGAAGTGACCCAGCAATCTTTTATTAAAATTTTTGATAAAGAAATGGGGCTGTAAGGAATATATAAACTTAGAGAAATGCTGTCTTAATAGTTTTTCTCCATTTAGTTCCTCTTATGTTTAACTACTGTCCTTTTTAGTGATTATAAACTTATAATAACATTATTTGATATGTAAGGGAAACAGTTATAAAACCTGCACCTATAGGCTCATTATAGAGAAGTCAAAGATATTTAAGGCAAAAAAGATATCATCCAGTCTCAATATTCCAAGTTTCATATTAGAATGCTATACTACTTAAATGCTCTGAAATGGTACTCTACCCAGAAAATAGCCCTGTCCTCAAATCCTATCTAATAAAAGGTTAATATGCAAATTAACCACCACTCTGTCATAAAGATGGCAGCATCCGTAGCTACAAGATGACAGCTCCCAGTCCTCTCAGCCCTGCCACTGGAGTCCCCCAGTCCTAGGGGAGGGGGTGCAGCCACTCAGATTGGGCAGCGTGAGCGGCCTGGCGGAATGCTTGCCTTGTCGCCACAGCAACAAGCCAAGCATTCTGCACCTGGCCATAGAAGGGCCTCTGGCCAGCCCAGGGTGCAGAACACTTGCATCATCACCTGGGTGACAAGGCAAGTGTCCCATCCCCAGAGAGCAGAGGAGCATCCAGGCCCCGTAGAGAGATAGTAGTGCATGGATTCGTGCATAGGGCTACTAATAAGTAATAATTCATTTGAAGGAATTGAGTTTTATCTGCTTAGCTGAATTTTTTCATCAATCTTTTATAACCTATATCTGGGCTCCCCAAACTCAAATTTTATTCACATACCAATATCCTATCCTACCCCTCTTGCTTCTATACTGGCTGGTATAATGTGAAAAGAAAGCAGATTATCTGTAATACCAGCTTGAAAAAGACATACATTAGCCCCCTAGATTCAATCAATCACTGATCTAAAATATTTGAGGAAAAAGAATAATTCCAGAAAGTTTCAAAGAGCAAAATTTGAATTTGCTATGACACCCAGCACTACACTGAATCCACATGAATGAAGTGAAATATAGCATACCATTTGGTAGCCTTACATGTAAATATAAGTTGTATGAAAATTCTATGGCATTTTATGGAATACACCTGGGCATCTTGTGTCCTAGAAACAATCTCCCATGGATGCCAAGGGATGATTGTAATTAGACGGTAGGTATTTCAAGAAAAACAATAGAGCTTAGCTGGAATTGCTCAGTGGTTAAGCATTGACCTATGAACCAGGAGGTCAGAATTCGATTCCTGGTCAAGGGCACATGCCTGGGTTGTAGGCTCAATCCCCAGCAAGGGGGGTGCCTGGGGGGGGGACATGCAGGAGGCAGCCAATCAATAATTCTCTCTCATCATTGATGTTTCTATCTCTCTCTCCCTCTCCTTTTCTCTCTGAAATAAATAAAAATATTTTTATATATTTTTAATTGATTTTTTACAGAGCGGAAGGGAGAGGGATAGAAAGTCAGAAACATCCATCAGCTGCCTCTTGCACGCCCTCTACTGGGGATGTGCCCGCAGCCAAGGTACATGCCCTTGACCGGAATCGAACCCTGGACCTTTCAGTCCGCAGTCCAACGCTCTATCCACTGAGCCAAACTGGTTTCGGCAAATAAAAATATTTTTTAAAGATTTTTAAAAAGAAAAACAATAGGACATTGACATTTAGAAATGGTTTCACTTTGTGTTGATTATCTCTGCTGCTGCTCTCCTTTGTCCTTGGTTGACAATATAAAAGGAGACTGTTTATTTTTCCTTTTGATCTGCAAGATTAAGTATGGCCAGACCTCAGTAAGTGATTAATCATAATTCTTTTCTTTTTGCCAATACAACCTACTTTATTTCATTTTGCAATGCTTTGATTAGAGAGCATTCTTTGTAGGATTTCATGCCCCGAATATTTATTCTAGGTGAGAAAAAGTAAAAAAGAACTCCTTCAACTCTCAAAAAATTTGTACAACAATGGCCTTATGAGAATTCAATCTTCTTGATTCTTACCTAAGGACCATTCCTATAGAATTCCAGGACAAAGCCCATCTCTACTCCAGAATGCTCCAAAAGTGAAGGCAAAGGTTTCCCAACCCTTCGGCTATACAGAAACCTAAGAGGTAGCTAAATTTTGTACCTGTCTTGCTAGTAATCGTCAGACCCCAAAAAAAATCTGTTATGATTTTTTAAAAATATTAAGTTAAATACAAAAAAATAGAAGTAATTCATACAAACTTTTTATCTAAAAACAACTTCAACAAAATTTCTAAGCCATAAATTAGTGCCTAATTAAAAATTAAAATACCTATTTTTTATAAAGAGGTTATCATTTTTGACAGATATCTAGGTTATAAATAGAGACTCTAGACTTGGTATTATTTGAAGTAAATATAATCTACCTTTCACACCCACTCTGCTAGTGGTTTCAATGAATTATTTATATATACAAGTCTTCAGGTCACACTAGTCACAGAGCAAATCACAAATCAACAAATTTTAAACTCATCCCTTCCCCTTAGAATGTACACAATGGCAAGAACAATGATGTTACTATTATGATCATTCATATTTCTGTCTTGGAGGTCATAAAGGATAATATCTCTGCATTAATGTATCCTACACAATTTGAACAAGTGATAGGAGCTTTCCACAAAAGTGTGCTACCATTCCAGCCTCAGTAGTTTCTGGAGATTACACAGCCCCTGAGCCATGGACATTCTCAGGAATTTCATTCCTCTGCTGAAATCAGGCCATCATTCCCACTTCTCTTCTAACATCTCCAGGTGCCTGTTGCAAGCGTGTGCATGCAGGTGCGTATAAAAGCATGCTTTGGGCTGCATATGTGTTATGTGTACAAAGGAGGGATGTGACCTGACTTATCCCTCCTCAAAATACATGGGTCACTCCAAAGAAATACAAACGAGTATTGATTATCCATGCTACATGATTTTTTCTTATAATGATGATAATCTTAATGTAACTTAGAGGCAGAAATACTAAAAGGGTGAAATGTTACTGTGGTTTCTGAACAGGAAATCACAGTTACCATGAAGCAGGCGCTGTTCCTGTAACTGCAGAGTTCTGAACTCCACCCATTTCTTCTTCAAGGTTTGCTGAGAAAAAAGAAAAAAAGTGCGAATATTAGGAAACCCCAGTGAAATAGCAATTTACTTCTAGGTGTTGAGATGTGTCATTAATTTTTTTCTTTTTCTTTCTGGCACTAACAACCTCCCTTGCTCATTTGAAAGATGTTTTTCTGTATAAAAGGAAGATATAGGGCAAACTACTTTCTCAAGAAATAATTGAGTAGCACTTCAACGAGAACTTGAAACCATGACATCATTTCAATAAGAACAATGAAAACAATAGAAACAATAAAAACAATGGACAATAGAAACAATGGCATTTGTATATTTTTATTTTAAA
Source organism: Antrozous pallidus (assembly GCA_027563665.1). NCBI lineage: Eukaryota > Metazoa > Chordata > Mammalia > Chiroptera > Vespertilionidae > Antrozous > Antrozous pallidus. The sequence continues at coordinate 60,968,811 of CM050508.1, read as the reverse complement.
TAAATATCATAGGACCAGATTGCTTAGATCTGTAGCCTAGTAGTATCTGTTTAGACAGGGACTTACATTCTAGGTTTCTCCCACATGCAGGATGAAGATAATAATAGAACCTAAATACTAGGATTGTCATGCAGGTTAAATGAGTTAATAGATGTGAGATTATTAGAACAGTGACTAGATCTTAGTAATTGTTCAATAAATACCATCATTATTCTTAAAGCCTGGCGCACTAAAATTTTTTTGAAAATAAAAAAGCTATCTTTTCTGCTGGACAGTTTATTTTTTTATTTTTTTATTTTCTACACCAAAAAAAGTAAGTCTACCTGTTCTGAGAGACTTCCTTGGAAGGCTAAACTTAAAACGCTGCTTAGCACCCTGACTTCTTAACTGCTTCCTTCCCCTGCTTCCCAGCACCTGAGAACAGTGGCTTAGGGTGGGAATAGAGTGGCTGATGTGATGGTCAAGGTGGCAAGGGAGGCTTAAACCAGCCCATGACTGGGCTGAGGTGATGGGAATTGAAAGCCAACCAAGCAAAAAGTGTCTGGCAAAGCACCATCAAAGGCTCATTCTCTCTCCTTCTCTTTGTTCAATACCCCACCCTTTCCTTTGCCATTTCAGGGCCCCACAGCCAGCCCACTGGGCAGGCACAGCTCAGTTTTGCCTCTAGACACGTAGTGGGAAAGGGGTCCTTCACTTGGTGCAATCTGGGAAGGTCAGATAAAGTCTAAAAAAGAAAAGAAAAAGAAGTACATTTGAAAGGGAAGGCCTAAAGGAAAGAAAATAATAACATACAAGCATGTCATTAAATGCTTAAGGGAAAATGGCTGATTCCTCAATTCTGGGCCTAAACAATCACTGGGCAGGATTTTCCAATCCCTGATAATATTTAGCAGCAATCCTATGGTTGCAAATATAATATTGCAAGCAATAAATTCAAGCCATCAAGTTCTTTTTGTATTATAATATAGTGACTACATTGTAGTCCATATGGCTCTAAGACTGCTGGGCTACCTGAATCACAGCTATTATCTGTGTACACCTTTGATCAGTCACACGGAGGTCAGAATTAGGGAACAGCGAATATAGAACTAAAAAGATCTGGCCTATATAGCAACCCCTTTCTTCTTTCTTAAAGAGGCTTATCTCCTGTAAAGGAATAGAGTCTAGTACGGGAGGATGAGGCTGGCCTGATAGTCAAAATTAAATAGAGAGAAGAAGAAGATGTATTTCTGCACCTACTTATCCAGAAATACAAAATCAGGGCTTGCTACATACTAAACTTTTTTAAAAAATAAAGGTTTTAAAATATGTAATCTTTTGATCTGGCCCAGTCATCTAAGTATGTCATCACTTAAACCAAGGAAATACCAGTGTAAAGAGCAGATACGTCAAAGTGACTAAGAGTTTTTAGATTATATCTAAGCTTCCCTATTTTCCTCAGAGTCTATATCTGGTTGCTATTAACATCACAGTTGTATATTTGCACCAATTTAATATCTCCCCATTAGAAGACAAAGTACACCCGAGATTTAACTATATTGGGCCACACCCCCTCACTATGCCCTGATCAGTGCCTCACATAGCAACAGCTCAATGCATATTAATTGAATGGACATGCAAACTAACAGCTCCCTGAAACAACACTCAACTATCACAGATTAAATATTTTGGATTGGACATATTTCCAATGTTTTCAATCTATATGAGACACCCATGTCAGTTAACTATTTCCATGGCACTTTACTACTTTATAGTGCTTTCGTAGATAACCTGCTATTTAATTTTCCTAACTGTCGAAAAATGTCCCAGATTAGAAAATAAAGGTTCAATATAGCAAAATATTTCCCAAGGGCTACAAACCCAGTCAGTGACAGACCTAGATTAAAAGTTACTCCCCACCGCTAGCCCATTGGATGTACTATTTTCATGTTAAACTGTGAATCATAGGTCATGAGAAAGGGAATCCCTGAAAACACAGAGTCTTTGAGGAAACACAATGCACTCCTACATGCTAAATGTCATTCTGTGAGGGGAAGCCAGCCTGACCCTGGTTATAGGTCATACCCAAGAAACTTCTGGTTCGAGAGATGAGCTGGAAAGTTTATCATTTCAAGATTAGGAAAGGAACAGAAGACATGCAAGAAGTAAGAAGGAATGAACCCAAAGTCCTGCTGGACCTAAAGAAAAGAAAGAGGTACTAGAAACGTAGATCTTATGGTGATACATAGTTTAAATACACTTATGTGGCACAGAACAGAGACGAGTTTCCTGCTTGAGAAAAGAACCTCGGCTGAAGTTCCAGCACCATGCAAAGGAGGCTGGGGAAAGGGTCCAAGGGTGGCGGTAACTCACACAGAGCTTGCACCTAGAGGGGCAGGAATACATAAATGCAGCCTTATGACCCGAGCAAAGCCGCACACTGACCATCCAAGGAAGGCATCCTAGCTGCCAGACCCGGCTCTGGGTTGCAGCCTTGCTATGTATCATGAAGGCAACTGCCCAACTATCACACTGAGCAGAAGGGAAAGGCCACTATGCAAGGGAAGTAAGTGATCTAAATTTCAAAACACCCGCTGAAATTTAGTAACAAGGACAAAAAAAAAAAAAACCTGATCATCAGTGTATGGATTCTCTCCAAGTAAAATGAAAATAGAAAGTGTCCAAAAAGTCTTTAAAATGAGGATATTTATAATCTTCTGAGGGATAAATGATATCAATGTGTTAAGAAGAAGAAATTTGAAAAAAGAGGAACAAGAACTGATCAAAATAAAAGAGAGCTACTTGAGAATAAAAAATTAACTTTTAATAGATGGAACACATTCTGTATGGAACACAGAATTACTGAAGCTGTTACTAAGGAATTAAAAAAAGACCGTTAAAAAGATTAAGTAATACAAAATATGAAAGAACAGGTAGGCAGCCTGGAAGGCATATCAAGGGACTCAAAAATAAGGAACTCCACAAGATAATTCAGGAAATGGTAAAAAAAAAAAAAAAAAGATACAGTTGACCCTTGAACAACGTGGGTGCCCCCCCACCCCTACACAGTAAAGCATCTGCATATAACCATATAACTTTTAACTCCCCAAACTTAATTACTGATAGTCTACTATTGACCAGAAGCCTTTCCAGTAATATAAACAGCTGATTAACACTTATTTTGTATGTTCTATCACATACTGAATTCTTCCAATAAAGTAAACTCGAGAAAAAAAATGTTAAGAAAATCATAAGGAAGCGAAAATAAGCTTAGAGTACTGATGCCATAAGTTTACATTGCCTGATTACAAGATGAAAAATAATCCATATGTATTAGTAAGTGAATCCATGCAGTTCAAAACCACGTTGTTCAAGGGTCAACAATCTATTCAAAGATATCAAACTGATAATTTTCTAAAACTAAAGATAGTTTAGATAGAAAGGGTATAGAAGTTCTAAGTTCTATGCAGTATATATTTAGAAATGAATCCAGATGCAATCACATTGAGGTGAAACTATAGATTGGCAATGACAAAAGAGCAGCTTAAAAGCAATCAGCAAAAGAAAAAACTGGCACAAACTGAAATACTGTCTTTTAAAAGACTCAAAAATTCTCTAGAGAGAATTACCAAGAAATAAAAAGATGAGAAGGCATAGAAAGTAGTACAAATAAATATTAGGACATAATCAGTTGTTATAGAAAAGGAAAAAAAAGATAATTTTTATTAAAAACTTCATACAATTATTTAAAGATTTAATTAACAAAAAGATAATTTGACAAACTTGCCTCCAGAAAAAACCACAGCACCCCATAAAACAGAAAGCCTGAGTAGTTTATAACTAATAAAAAAAAAACTGAAACAATTTAAAGGTATTTCCACCGAAAAAGAACTTCCAGCTCTGATGGTTCAGAGAGTATGACAAATATTCTACAGAGAACAAAAAGGGAACATGTTCCCTAGCTCATGCTAAGAGGTCAGTAAATGTGATAGCAAAACTAAAGAAAGAATAGTCTGAGGGGAAAAATATAGGCCACTCTATCTGAAAAGTGAAGCTACCTTCAAATATCCTTAAGAAAATGTTAGCAAATCAAATCTATAAGTTTATAAAAATGATTATAAGTTATGGATCAGATTGGGTTTGTTTTAGAAATTCAAGGGTAGCTTTACATTAGAAAACCTTTAAAAGCCATTCACCAGCCGAGACCGGTTTGGCTTAGTGGATAGAGCATTGGACTGCGGACTGAAGGGTCCCGGGTTCGATTCCGGCAAGGGCATGTACCTTGGCTGTGGGCACATCCCCAGTAGGGGGCGTGCAAGAGGCAGCTGATCGATGTTTCTGACTTTCTATCCCTCTCCCTTCTGCTCTGTAAAAAAATCAATAAGACATATTTAAAAAATAAATAAAATAAAAGCCAGTCACCATATTGACAGATTTTTTAAAATAAAAAAAAAATGAGATGACCATTTTAACACATGCAAAAACAGGTATTTGGTAAAGTTTAATATAGAAGCCCTATAAAAACTACCAGCAAACTTGGTAGAGAAGGGAGCCTCTCTAATCTGAAAAGTATATTCATAGAGATAGCTCATTCCTAACATCAGACAAAAAATTCCCTTTAAAACCAAGAACAAAAAAAGGATCCCCACAATTATAGTTTCTATCAACCAGTGTATTGCAGGCCCTAGTTACTAAGAAAAAGAACTGAATGTCATTCTTAACAGATAGCTATTCTCTTTATAGAAAGCCCCAAAAAATCTATAGACAATTTATTAGAAATTATACAGTTTAGCAAGGTGTTTGAATATAGTGACAGCATAGAAAATGTTATTTTACATATCTATACTTTAATCTCAATCAAAATATTAACTGTAAGTAAAGAAACTATAGAAATAAAATCATAAATTATATAGTAATAAATCTAACAAAGACTGATATAATCTTTTTTATTTCAAAAACATTTTATAGTTTATTCATGCAATTATATATATATTTGTTATATTTATTCTTAAGTATCTCCTAATTTTTCTTTGTTAATAAATATATATTTTAATATTAAGAGATTTTTAACTTATTATTATTGGTTTTTAATCCAATAGTCTTGCTGATCTCCCTTTATTCTAATAAAATGTTTATAATTCCCTTACATTTTTCTATATAGTTATAATTTTATTTGTAGATAAAATTTTGTCCCTTTACCTCCAATTATTCTACTGTATTTGAAATAAGAAAAGTAAAAGCCATGAAGATGTCAATTGATTTTATTTATTCTATAAATGCAATTCAATTTCTATGAAAATATAAATAGAATTTTTTCCAAAGAATTTTACAAATTGATTTTTAAAATAACAGGAATAAGCAAAATAGCAAGGTGTTGGCAAAGAATAAAACAAGTATTGTTGATTAATTAGATGTGGGAGAAATGAATACAAGATAAAATATAAATACTGTATAGTAACTCCATCCTCAATGGAGTTAATACTAATTAATAATAATTAATGGGCTCAATAATTTAGAAGTACATACTTCATAAAGAAAACTAACTAATGGCAGCTATTGCTATACAAACCCCGAGTGAGAAGCCTGTCTACAGCAAACCCTGTGATCCTTGCTCAGAGGGGCTGCAGCCCTGGGGTACAGAGATCTTTGGAACTGGGCAGGGTTCTGCGGGGCTCTGACCCTACATGAGTGAGGGTCTGAACTTCATGGCCTGGCAGAACCCCTCCAGTCTACTAAGACTTTTTCGACCTTCAAAGAGCCATACCAAGAAATTTTCACTGAATACCCTGCACTGTGTACTATCTCCTAAAAGCTTTATTTTTTCCTATTCAAAGTTGATAGTGTGCTTGCCAATGAAAGCAGACTCAAGGACAGCCAAAGGAGTGCAGGGAGATTATCTTTGTGGTAAGAATGAGGCAGAATGGAAGGATGCAGAGGAAGACAATAGGAAGCAAAACTTCCAGGCCCTCTGCATACACACACAGAGAGAGAACGTGGGAAAATGACAGAGACCAGCTCCTCCTTTTTTGTTCCCCCTCACTTACCCCACACAAAATGTAAATCAAGAGAGAAACGTGCATTAATGAAATGTTCTTTAATTGATGTTCCTCCCTGTTGCCTTTCTGAGCCTCATAGACACATGAGGAAGGGAATGATTTGCGCTGGTTTGTGAAATTTAATATTCCTCAAAGCCAATTGTCTGGCTCTTGATAATTCAGCATTTTAGACTCATCATGACATTTCATCCTCAAGGGCTATCTCAATTCCTCAAATAGATCTTCATTCTACCACTCACACATTCAAGGATGAAAAATGTTCCTCACTGTATTAAATTAAATTACCTTTAAAACTTGCAGCTTTGCTTCAAGCTCAGCTTTCTTGAGAATTGCTGTTCCATTAAGAGTCTCTATCCTGTTTGAAGAAAAAAAGGAGGGGAGGAGAAGAACATGAGTGATTCATTCATACAAGTACCATCCTTATGAAGTACTACAATTAACTCAGACTCCTTAAAAGGCAACATAAATGTTAAGATTCTCCTGGCACTAAAAGTATCTGGACCTACTTCAAATCTAACAACATTTAGAGAAAGAAAATGGGAAAAAACAAACAAACAAACAAACAAATAACTTCCCTGGGGAGGGTGACTGAAATATTTTTGTTAATTTATAAATTGTAGCTCATTTTATAGAAGCCCCTGCATGGCAATGGTGGTTGTTTCCTACTAGAATCTGTTCTTGTGGGGTCTGGCTGAATCACCTCGTCCATGGTGAATATTTATTGGACATCGACTACATACCAGACTTTGGACGCCATGCTAAGCATGAGGAACATAGCAATAAGAATAGCAAGCAATGAGAATAACAATAAGAATTTCAAACAGTAGCATCAGATGTCTATGGACAAAACCTCAGATCTAGATTGGCTGCTCTCTTCAGTATTCATATAGACTATCATTTTCCTTATCTATGGCTTTTCCACTGTCTCCAGTAATTACTCCTTAGATATTTCACATGAGTTTTAGTTAAGAATAATCTTCTGGTGCTGATAGAGGACTAACTCCAACTCTATGCATCCTATGAGTTTGTGTAAAGAGAAGCTTGAATCTGCAAGGCAGAAACCATATAGAATCCAAGAGAAAATGCAGGCAGTTAGACTCAGTCCTCTATCACCAGCAGTCATCTTCCAAGACTACTAGACACACCCAAACCATCCTTTAAAGTTTTAGACTACCATCACTGAAGAGTGGCCAGTGGATTTTCTATTGGCAGCTTACAATGAGCAGCTGTGCTGTGGCTGAAGAGAAGAGAACTTGGCATCTGGAACAGTTGGTAAAATCCCAGCCCTGTGACTTACTAGATGGTTGAGCTTAACTAAGCCTTATTTCAGTTTCAGTCACTTCACCTATAAATAGGAATAAAACTAATCTCATGAGGTGGTTATGGAGAAGAAATGAGAAAATAAAGGATCTGACATAATCAGAATAAATCCTAAACTACCTAGCCTGGTTCATAGACCCGTACACTGCCTCTAGGCCAACTCCCTGTCTTTGTTGTTGTTGTTAATCTGTATCCAAAGAAAATATTCCCATTGATTTTTAGAGAGAGTAGAAAGGAAGGTGGTGAAGAGGGAGATGAAGAGAGAGACAGACATCGATTTGAGAGTGACAATCCATTGGTTGCCTCTGGCACAAGCCATAACAGGGGCCATGGATCAAACTTGACAGGGAATCAAACCCATGGCCCTCCAATATATGAGCCAATAATCTAACCCCTGAGCACACTTGCCAGAGCTCAACTCCCTGCCTTCATCCCTTATTATATTCCCACTAATTCACCAACCACCAATTATTAGTGGCTTTCTCTTCCTTAGATGTGCCAAGCCCATTTTGACAACTAAGAGACCTTTCTCTTTACCTTAAATGCTTTCTCACGAAGAATTCATATAATCATCCTTCTCTTCATGTAGGTCTCAGCTCAAAGTCCACCTCCTCAGAGAGGACCATTTTAAACACGTAAGCTAAAGTATCAGCCCTCTTACTCAATTTTCTAACCCATTCCTTATTGTACTTACTTCATAGCAGTTATGGATAATTAAATATCAAAATTAATTTTTGCAGGTTTTTCTTATCCATCTCCTACCATATCCCCTGAGCCTATCACAGTGCTAGAAACATAGTATTTGCTCAAGAAGTATCATTTCAACAAATGAGTGAATTCCATCTTTCAACTAAATACTAAAATTTTATTAGTTACTAGGATGGTGTAGTCGAAAAAATAAATTAAATCTCCAATAGGGGAGACCAGTGTCCCATTAGTAAGTTTGGAATAGTAGCAGGGGTAAGTGTGTGTGTCTGTCTGTGTGTGTGTGTGTGTGTGTGTATGTGTGTGTGTGTGTGTAGAGTGGGGAGGGCTGCCAGACTTGGTTCTTCCTTCCAAATGGAACACACAATGAGAAAAACTATTGGCTTGTGGTATAAGATGAAAAACTCAGTCATTCAGACCTTTCATTTGTTCTAATCACAAGATTATATCAGCAATGAAAATTGGCTCATTTTTTGTCTGTCCAAAGTTTAATTGAATTTAATGTTATTTTTAAAAATATTCTCCCTCCCACTTGGATGTTTGGGCTATCAATGTCCTCTGATTTCAGATGTTGACAACATGTTCAAGTTTGAGGAAACCTTGAGAAACAAAAGGAACTGATAAAAATGTCTGTATCCAGTTCCAAAGCTATGGTGCACTGCCTCCCTTCTTATGAACCTGAACAATAAGTCTATTTATTCATTCACTCAACAGGCATTATGAGAGACCGTAACATTTCTGAAGCCCCATGGAAAGCAGATGGATAGTTACGTTAGCAGGTTTCCTGACGATCTGATCAGGTCAACAACTTGCTTGTGGGTAAAGCCTCCTGTGCCCACACCATTGATATTTGCAAGGACATCACCTGGGAGATGCCAAGAAAAAAAAATGAGTATTAATGCGGTTGATTAAATAATCCTTCCTGACATGCAAACGAAGAAAAACAAGCACACCTCAAACCTTAGCAACATAAAGGCACTAAGAAAATCCAAAGCAACAATACTGTCCTGACCTTCACTATCAAAAAGTTTTCTCTTCTTACTATTTAAATAATTCTTAACATGAGCAAAGTTATAAGTTACCAGCTTGCAGGCCGGCACAGTGCGCTGGGCTGTCCTCCTGGACTTTGCAGATCAGAGTGCACAGCTCTGAGGCGCAGGTGTTCTGGTTCTGGAGCCGGTACGTCTGTAAAAATTTAAATGAGACATAATTACTACTCCAAAAACTCAAAATCTATTTGTCAAAATTAAAATGGTGTCAGTTGTCTTAGTGATATAATGGTAAAGGCAAAGAACAATTTGGAAAGGCTTTCCTGGATATAAACTGATAGAATATACCAATTTTGCAATCCTACCAGATAATCTTCAACCAACCCCGTTCATTAAAAAAAAATCTGCCTAGAGAAAAAAAGTGGATAAGACTGGCTCAAGCTTTCATATTTTCATGCCTGATGCTATCATTATGGCATATTTTTTGAGGAAAATTAAGCTTCTCATTTCCCAAATGGAATTTTAAAAACGGTGGCCAAGAGCAAAGAGAAAGATGCCCATGAGGATCTCCTATACAGGAGCCAACAAAACAGTCCATGTCCAGCAATGAAGATATGCCAACAATAGTTCTTTTACAGTAAGGTTCTGCAAATAATGACAAGTCATCCTGCATTAATTCAAAAGTACTATAATTGACTCAACCACCTTCATTTCTGAGCACTTGCTGGTATACCTGTCTTGAATAATCATTGGTTCATTAGTCACCCAACCAAATTATAAAAAGTTATGCTTCACATCTTGCCTCAATTTGGCAAGAGCAGTTTGTTTTTGTTTGTCAAATTGTACCAAAAGCACTGGATACATGTTTGCTAGATGACTTAGAGCCAAACACACGTAAGTTATTAAGTCTAGTTCCAAATCACCATTCCGATTCCTAAAATTAAGCAATATTCCAGAACTGCCTCCTTATGAGGGAATTAATGCCTGATGACCATTCCTTCTTATTTTTTAAATATGTTTTTATTGATTTATTTTAAGGAGAGTGGAAAGGAAAAGTATAGAGAGATAGCAATATCAATTGACTATTTCCTGCATACCCCTGACTGGGAATTGAGCCTGCAACCCAGGCATGTGCCCTCTTGTTTCATGGGTTGACACTCAACTACCGGCTGGACCCTTCTCATTAAAAAAAAATATGTTGTTGTTTTTATTAGTTTTAAGAAGAGTGGAATGGAGAAGGGGAGAGAGAGGGAGAAGAAACACTGATGTGAGAGAGAAACATCAATTGTCTCCCATACGCACCCCTGCCTGGGATCAAATCTGCCACTTGCGTATGTATCCTGACTGGGGAATCGAACCTGTGACCTTTCAGTGCAGGAAACAATGCTTAACCAATTGAGTCACACTGTCCATGGTGCAATCCTTACTTTACAGACTTACGAGCTCTAGAACCAGAAGGTAATCATGTGCAAGCAACTTCTAGAAATTTGACTTTGTTAAAATGTAAGCTTCTATTCACTCATTAGAATCCCCATATCATAAGGAAAAGGGATTTTTAGAGGTCACTTAATATATTTCCCATCTCTGTAAGAGACTCTTTAACAGTTTTTTTCTGCCAGGAAGTATTGCCACAGCCAGACCTTTTCAGCCCTAACCTTTCTAGTATAAGAACCATAGCTATATCAGACACTCCATTTGGAAATCACTGTTATACCAACTCTACCAGCAGTGAGAATATGCCTTCCAGGTCCAGGGATCAAAGTGAGTGCAGTGAAGGAGAAATGTTTGCCAACTGGTATAAAATTTGTGGGTTAGAGATAGGGAAGAAAAGGTAGAGGTTCCAAAGTTATTGGAAGAAATAAGTGTTGAATCTTTCTCTCTCTCTCTTTCTCTCTCTCTCTCTTTTTTTCTCTATAACAAAACCAATCCTTAGAGACACAAAAGTCACATTGCTCTTTCTCATACCCAATGACCTTCATCCTAACACTTGTCATTTGCTGATTTTTCTACTTGTACACACACATTACTAAGGATTTTGTATGTGTTACTTCATTTGAAATTCTAAGACTCCCATAAGGTAGGTTTACCTGAATCTAAAGTCCATGTTCCTATCATACTCTATGATTCTCTTTAGCAGCAAATGAGTAGCAACCCATGGAAAACCAGAGAGGACAGTGGACTTGTTCTCTTCTAACCACCCTTCCTTTGGTAGGCCAGGGCCCACATAGGTGTTAACATTATGAGCACATGAGGTTCTGTCGACTCTTCAAAAAGTTCCCACAGCATTTCCTCTATTCAATGAATATGCAAATCTTATAAATACTAGAGAAGAGATACAGCTGGTAATGGAAAGCTTACACCCAAAAAGAATGTCCAAAGGAGTAGGTTCCTGCAGTACTGAGATAACACATAGGTGCTCCAGTTCAGAAGTGGAGCCATTAGCTCATGATGAGCTACAAAGGTTCATGGTGCTGTAGTCTGTGGTCTACTAATGACGCTTGCTCCACATAGAATGTGGGTTTATGGTATGGGAGACACATATGGGGGCCAGTGACATATCATAGAAGCATGAGAAAAAATAACTGTCACTTTAAGTAAGGGTATGTGAATAACTGTGATCCTGCTTTCAGTAGCAATGGCTGCATATCCTTGTGCATTATTCTCATTTAAAAATAAGCAATCACAAAATGTACAGTCTGTGCAATAGAACAGGGATTGTTTTGTGTGAATGGGGAGAAAGCATAGTACTGCTTGTAGAAGCAGAATACTGATAGAAGAATTATAGATTTCCCCAAATTTTAAAATAGAAGAGATCAGAAAACAGAAGGTATCTTCTATTCTCCTGCAGTCTCTCCATGTTCATTGAAGACAGATTTCCATTTTGTTTCTTTATTCATAAAGCATGCTTTACTTAGCAGCTTCCTGTTCCTTATCTTAAAATACACACTAACTTTCCAATTGTGGAAAGTCACCAACGTTCTCTGAAAGCAGTACCAAATCTAAGGCCTAAAAGATGATGTGCAGTATTAGAATGTGATTGTGCAAAATACATCTAAAAGAACCAAAAAGTGTAATGGAAAAAACACACAGTTAATACTTAAGCTACTACTGTACTTAATTGCATTAGTCTTCATTTGCTTCCTAAGTCATCATCTTTACAAATATGGCCACTTAAAAAGCAGACAACAAATAAGAACTGAAGTTCTTAGGCTATTATATAGAAACTTATAGAACTGTTTTAAAAATTTCTCAGAGTACCAAGCACTACGCAGATAGAGCAATGTTTTTAAGTGTTTTAGATAATTATAGTGTTATCATTCATATAAAAGGACAAATTTGTCATAAAATAATTTTTAAATGCAGTAGGAGTTATCAATGAGTGCAGTCTATATATACAAGTATATATGTTTTCAAGTATTTCTTAAGAATCAAAGTATAGATTTAAAATTGGACATGTAGTATAAAAATCATTATGCAAACACAACAGACATGAAAATATTCAAAATAAACATCTATGAAGAGTAGTTCACTCTCTTATTTAAGACCTGCCATGGGACATATGTAATAATTAACAATAAGATAAAATAAAAAGTCCTGGCTGACATCAAGCATTTCTGATCAGTCTCAGACTTCCATGGAGACTGAAGCAACTACGAACAAAGAGTTGAGCAAGTCTCAGGGGTTTTCGTTTACGTATTTCAATGTTTTCTTTTCTAGATGATACCAAAGACACTAAAGGACTACCAAAATAACCGCACACTGAATAAAAATCATAGTCTCCATTATTCTCTAACCCTTACTTCATTCTTGCTTTGCAAATATCGTGATACTACTGGTGCCACTGTCTTTATGAAAAGTTTGAAAACTGCTCACCTGAATTTCAAATCCAAATGTTCCATTATCCTGCTTCTCCACTGTAACAAGCTTTCTGTAATAAAACATTAAAAAGTTTTAAAAACAATGCATAAAGAGCAAAGTATCATGTTTTTCACATACTTACTGAAAATAGAAAACAGCCACAATTTTAAATAGCTGACATTTATGTGAATTGTAGTATTGTAAGTGTGTGTGTGTGTGTGTGTGTGTGTGTGTGTGTGTGTGTAAATAAGTCTGAAGAGCTGTGTTCCTAAATATGCTGGTGAGATATAAAAAAATAAATGAATCTCTTTACCTTTGAGACCAGGCAAAGTCACCTAAAGAACTTGATCTTGTCAAAGCAAGCTGGAAAACAAAACAAAACAAGCACATCATTACCAAAAGGTCCTTAAGACACATCTGTAAATGTTCTAAGTCACGAAGAACTTTGTTCTTTATCACCTTCTTTGGCTCAGCTCAAAGAAGGTAAAGGCTGTAATTTTCATTCTTTAGTGGTAGCAAAGGAGAGCTGGCAAAGAGAGGCCCAAGCACTCTTCAAAAGATTTAAAAAAGCTCTGATAATAATACACTGTGGCAAGAGTCAAGGAAATGCGGCAAAACTCCAAAGCTTCCCAAAAGAACTTCATATCTAATCCGCATTAAAAATAGACTGAGAGATTAACCATAGCAATTTATAATCACACTGAAATTCAAAGAAAAATAAAACCCAGGAATGGCATGCAAAGCCCAAATACTTAATAGTTTTTGGAGATTCTGATGAAATGACTGCGTTTATAGTAATAGTTACTTTAAAATGTTACTTTCTAAAAGCAGGTTAAATTTTTCTCTAAAGAACCAATTCATATGCAGAAATACAACCCAAGTAAAGCAAAACACACAAAACCTCAATTCTGTTTATGATTTATTTTTGTAATAGTTTTGGAAGAATGCAGTGCGATTTTCAGCCAAGGAAGAAAAAAGGAACCTCGGAATGGTATAAATGGCATAAAGAATATCACCTTCACTTTATGTTTTGAAAGATCATATACACATAAAATTCCAAAATACAGTCAACCATTGTAAATTGAGGAAAAGCCAATAAAAGGTGGCATCTAGTTTTTCTAAGTGATCAAATGAGTTTCTGTGTGTGTTTTGTTTATCTGTTGAGGAATTAACAGATGTTAATTAGCCTTTTCTCAAGTGTTTGGTCCTGGGACCCTAAACATAAACATTCATGCTCCAAGCTTACCCATAATGTTTAACTGTCAACCTAACATAAATTGTCAGGAGATCAATGCATAGTGAGTCTACACAAATACAAATAAAATAGAGGATAAAAACTGGAAGGAGAAAAACGCATAGAATGAATTAATGCACAAAAGAAATCCTCATTAAGGCATTTGTTAGGAGAGAAGCCCACAGCCCTGTAAGGAATTGGAATTACCTAGTACCAGATGCCAACATTCTGACACATTTTCTGGAAGGTTCAGAGTTAGGGCAGAGTTTGGCTGTTAGTAAAGTTAAAGTAATGGAGCACTGTTTTTCCCACCGAGTTGATATAAATTAATTACATTTTTATTTTGCGTCAGTTCTGGACCTCAAATCATTTATATCTTCCTGTAGTAGCAATAAGGAGGCTCAGACACAAAATGATTGTCTTGAGTTGCTACAAAGTATTTATTTTCAACTTACTAGTATAAAGACTGACTGTGGAAGAGCTACAATGCGCATGGTTTATTTCTGCCTGATTTTGTCCTGAGAAGTATCAATTACAAGAGTGGGGACCATTAAGCTTGTAGTAGGCTAACTTCTGGTGGAAGAGAGCAGGAAACGATATTCCCAAGCATTCTCAATCTTTCTCTTACATTGTTACTCTCATTTTTTAATCTGTTTTACTATTTGCATCTCATTGGCATTTATCCTGACTTCAAATGATAAATTACTTAGGTAGGTCATATCTATGTTATCTATAACCATAACCAGGGTTATAAAAATATGACTCTTGCTGTTATTTAGCAGATTGGTTATAACATTGATAGGAACCTCAAGATTTCATCTGGTCCACCCTCAACTTACCTTCTAAATAAAAAATTTTAAAAATCTAGATCAAATGTAAGATTTTTTAAATCCACACGACAACTCCAAGACCTAAAGAAGATGGATCATAAACTCAACCCCAGGCATCTTTATATTAATGGTTACCAAGAGGTTACTCAGCATTCCCAATTAAATTGCCAAGTTGCTAAACCCAGTGTTCTCATGTTAGATAATGTGTAATAAGAGAAGAAAATTTCCCCAACTCTCTCCTGCTACCCTCCCTATCTAGCTAATTGACTTATTGAAAATGAAAATTAGAGGCATAGAGGGTACTCAACTCCTGTAGACTGATTTAGATTATCAATATCACACCCAAACATCAAGTTATAAATTAGTTTCCACTCTGGGTTAGCAAGGAGCCTGTTTTAGGGATCTAACATTAAATAAGAAAAACAATTTTAAAAAAGTAGGCACCATCAAATGCCCTCACAAGTGCCCCTTCCTGACACAAAAACTACTTGCTTTTGATCAGGACTGTCAGATACAGGTGATTTGGAAAGGAATGTTCAAACTTGCTCTCACACCAAACTACCTGCCTAAGTGCAAAGAAGTCTGCCTAAGGTCTTATCAGAGGTCTGACACTTGGGAAAAGGTTTTCCCTGCAGTCCTTTCCCCAGGTGAGCAGCCCTGTTCTAGGCCCTAACTAGAGGAGTCTCTATTCCCAGCCTGCCCTCCGGAGTCTTTTCTCAGGGTGGTAGTGACGGCACAAAAACCCATGAATGAGGCACTGGTGTGTAATAAACAGCATATGCTGGCAACAGCTGTCTTTTATTACACATTATCTAATATGAGAACGCTAGGTTTAGCAATTTGGCAATTCAATTGCGACTGCCGAGTACACATAGCTCTTTAACTCCTTGCTAGCCACTAATGCAGAGATGCTTGGGGTTGGGTTTATGATTCCTCTTCTCTTGGTTTTAGTCAGATGACTTAAAAATTAGGCGTTAATATTCAACATGTAACTTTTCCCGCTATCATGTGATTTACAATGTCCCTTTTTAATGGGAAACCAAGATCAAAATGCTTCAGCTATCAGCTTGCAAAAGAGGGATGACCTGTAGCTCAGTCAGATAGCCTGTCAGGCTCAGAGGAGCTCAAAGGTCAATACTGTAGCCACTCCTGCTGTTAAGTAACAGATTGCTACTTCCTGGTCCCCACTCTGTGTCCTCACTTCCTGAAAGTGTTGAGGGAGGAGAGAGAGGGGAGGCACTCATCCATAGGTGAGGAGTGTTTCGGTTTTTTTGTCTGTTTCCAAAGTTCCAAATCATGTGCTCTGTACCTTTTCCTGTCCCCTGCCTCCCTCTCCCCAGTTCTTCCATGGATACAGCTTGCTTTCTTTTCCCTTTGAAAGCAGGATTCTTGGGATACCAAGGTTGTGCAGATGACTCAAAGATACAGGGAAATAAAGGCATTAAACTCAATTGCTTGACTTGTAAGTGCCTGTAAGGAACCCAAAGAGGGTTGCAGCTCCCCAGGGAAGTCTCATGGTGACCTCTACAACCCCTTTGCTCAGGAAGCACTGGTGGAACTTGACTCCTAGCATGCAATAATACGGACCAGAGAAGACCTTTCCAATTCTTTTGCGGTAAAATTAATAGTTTTCTACCTAAAATTATTCATTCAATGAGCAAAATACCTTCTAGTTAGGAGGAGCGCTTGGGAGTTTTGGTAACAGATGAGTGTGCAGCCACAAATAATGTAGAAGCTCCTCACAGGCAGGACCCATCCCAGAAATACACGCATTACAGACTTGAGCACAATATTCCATATCTGAAGTTTTAAATAAAATTACCCTTCCAGAAGTTATCTGCTTAGTAATACAACTGGCCCTGAACAACATGAGTTTGAACTGTGCAGGTCCATTATATGTGGATTTTTTAAATAAATAGTGTAAATGTATTTTCTCTTTCTTATGATGTTTTAAAATATTTTATTTTCTCTATCTTAGTTTATTATAAGCATGCAGTATATAATACATATAACTTACAACAAAAGATGTATTAATCAATTGTTTATGTATATATGTATTATACATATATAATACATATACATATACAGTATATAATACATATAACTTACAACAAAAGATGTATTAATAAACTGTTTATGCTCTCAGTAAGGCTTCTTATCAATAGTAGGCTCTTTAATAATTAAGGTTTGAGGGGAATCAAAATTTATATGCTGATATTCAACTGTTAGCACCTTTAACCCCCACGTTGTTTAAGGGTCAACTGTAATTGGATAACCAAGAGAAAATAAGGCCAAGAGGTTCAGTCTGTGCACCACTAGTGCATATTCAAGCTTCTCACATGTCAGGCCCCTGGCCTCACTACAGCATTTGGTAAAAAAAAACTGTTTTTGAGGAGCAGCATCTAGTCCTTGGGCATTCCAATATTTCTAAAGCCTTGCCTTGTGGTCTCCAGTCTCCTTTCTACAGTGTTTTCCATTATAGGTATTTTTCTCCCTAACACTGTGTTCAGAAATAGACATAGGAACTGCACCGGGGTGTCTGTCACCTCCTACAAATACAGACAGGTATTGAGATAAATATGCACACACAGAAATCTATTTTTAAGCAATTCTGAGTGTAAACACCCTAATGATTCTGAAGATGCATCTGAAACTACAGGCTAACGATACGTCTTTGCAGAAACCAAAGTCAACAATAACAAGAAGTGTGAATTGTTGACGTCAACTCTGAAAGGGTTGAAAATAACAGTGGGCAGAGAAACACCTGCTCTTGTGGTGGCCTCCCAGAGATCTTGTTGCCTGCAATCCAGTCAGAGCCAAGTGGCTGATTATTCTCTAAAAACCAGTTCAAGGAAATGGACCTCCTTTTGGAAGATTGTGTAATGTTGGGATTAACTTGCAACAAGTCTCATTGATCAGTTGTATACAATCAAAAGTATTATGTACAAGAGTTTTGTCTTGCCTTTTTTTAAAAAGTAATTCTCATAGCAGTAAGAAAAAGCAATTGACTAGGAGAAAAGATCATGAGAAAAAGGGAGAAGAAAAGACCTACCAAAGATAAGAACAAACATATCAATAAATTATTTGTGTTAGAATAAATGTGTAAATATATGTATTGTACACATGTAAACATATACACATACTTGTGTGCATCTCATATACTTAAATCTCTCTCTTCTTCCAATAACCTCCTACTGATTGTCTTTTTTCAGTTCATGCTATCTTCACTCAGGCTTAAAATCCAGAGGTCCCTCTTCCACCTTCATTGCCTTTGGTATTCAAAACTTTGTGTCTCCTCTCCATTCCCTCCATTTCTTCTTTCTCCAATGAGTGTAAGAGCTGCTCCCTCACCACTAGTCTCCACCCACTTATCCACAGACCATATTTCCAGAATAAGACTCCTAAATCCCTCCACTGATCAAACACACTCAATGGCTCCCTGTGCTGCTACAATTGGTGCTGTCTCAAGGGAAGTGTTCAAGTGTTTGGCAAAGCAACCCATCTCTGAGGTCTCCCCTCACCTCCCACACAGACACTGACTGGGTCCTCCTGACCCGATAATGTGTCCTTACCTAAACTTTCCTTGAAGACCCGAGATCTTTGATTCAGCATTAAAAATCCCTTGTTCTAGAACACCAATATCTGGAATATTTCTCCTTCAAAGTTGTATTCAAAAACACATAGTATTTGGATTTAAACATTTATGCTATTTTCTTTGTATAACACCTATTCATTTTCCTGCTTCATTATAAACCCAATAAGGACAGCAAACATGTTCTTCTCATCTATTGTCCCCTGAAAACTAAATAAAGACTTTGGTACTTCCAATAGTTGCTTATTAAATTGATGGACATGCTCATCATTATGTTAAATTTAACATCATAAGAGCACTTCTGCATTGAAAAGATTGATAATCTAAACCATGGCAAATGATGCCCTTATCTTCATTGTGAAAAATCCCAAGAAATCAGCTACCATACATCACTGAAAAAAGATCATGACTCCCGCTATGTCCTACTCTCTAATTCCAAAATTAAAAAGTTTACATGGAGCACATGATACATTTGCAACATTTAAGGGCAAATTTCATGCTCTAAAGCAATTGTAAGTATTTTCTGCACAACTCATATCTAAATTCAGATATGTACTTGGTGCATTATAGCAGATTAAATAACTGAAGAGGTGTTATGGTTTTAATTTTTTAAATTAGAAGTCAAAGAATGAAAAAATGTTTACTATAGAACCAGTTAAACATGAGTTTTTTCCTAATGTGTTCCCTCTCTGGGAAAATACTTTGCAGTAATAATAAAAGTAATAACATAATTATTGAGTATATACTACATTTTAGACTCGGTGCTAAGCACTGCATATTTCTCACTTAAGCAGCTGAAGAGCCCCATAGGATGGTTCCATTATTATCATCACTTTAGGAAAAAGAAATCTGAATCTTAGGAAGGCAAGTGACTTGTCCAAGATCCCAAGTGACTTGTCCAAGCTCTTCAGTGACTCAGCTAATGTTCAATCTGCTTATACAAATATTTTTAAGAGCATGAAGTATGTGCCCATGCCTCAAAGCTGAAGATAATTTAGTCCACAATACTTGTCCTTTAAAAAAGTACTCTCATTGATTATGATCTGAAATGACTATCTAAAACTGAGAGTGAGGCTGGGAGGAAAAGAATTGATGGGACACACAGAACGGAAATAAAAACAAGAAATCTTAAATGGGGTCATGTCTATAAATAGCATCTTCAAATGTGATGAAGATTGACACCTCTCCAAATAAGAAAAGCAATCTTCTCTTAAGTTTTACCATAGTTTTAAATTTTTAAAGTTTTGTTATGGTCTTAAATTTTTGGACCAGTATACTAGTACTGTCTGGGCTCCTCACCTCCTTCCTCACTCATTCCCTTAAAAGCCTCTAAAATAACAATTTCAGTATGAAGTCAGACAGACATATCACTCTGCTCTCAAGAGAACATGAACCCTCTAAAAGTTACAAAATAGCAACCGTACCTGCTTTCGTCCCCGAGGCAAAGTAGCCACAGTGTCAGCCAACATTTGAATCCTTCTATTATCATCCATGGAAAAGCTGCCTGTGAGTATGGAGTATGAGCCGCATGCTGGACCAGCACAGCAGTCCACCAAATTGCCATTGCTGCTCTGGTGCATGAGCTTTGGTAAAGACATTGTGCATAAAGATCACTCCAGCTGGCACATGGTTGAGTGGCCTTGCAGGATGGGGGAAGCTAAAAGTATAACCCTCTGACAAGTAATCAGAAGTAGCAAAGCAGAAAGAGCCCATGTGACTTCTGTGGTTTGAGGTACTTGTTACAGAAACCCTATCTTGCAGTTCACTCCCATTTCTCAGTGGCTTTTTTCTTTGCACTCCTGAGAGAACCTAAAGCTACTTTTTACCACTAAAAAGAATCAACTTATTTCTCCCCCCTTTAAACAGCCAGAACTCTTATGCATTCATGTTCTCTGACAAGTTGTGTTCAAAACACCATCTGCCTTTTCTTCTTTAAAGGAAGAAAAATTGTCCCAAATTCTGCCATTTGTTTCCCATCCATTTTCCAATTTAATATGAGCAAAGCAATGTAAAAGCCAGGATGTTCGAACATTCAGTTCTCGTGAGTATAAGCAAGAATTACAGGGTCCGGTCATAATGTTCTCTCGCAAAGTCCTTGTAATGTACTCTCCCCAAGGTACACTGTAGCCCATTAATGTTCATCAGAAAGACATTATATGTGCCACTTGGACTGTAACCATTCAGCATTCTCCTGGTTGTCCTTTAACTACTTTGTCTGACTAACATTATCCATCATCTTTACAAGGAACAAGGGGAGGAGAAGACCAGCACATTTAGGGCACAGAATTGGCTCTATTTTAGAGTGGACTTTACTGTAGCAT
Source organism: Antrozous pallidus (assembly GCA_027563665.1). Classification (NCBI taxonomy): domain Eukaryota; kingdom Metazoa; phylum Chordata; class Mammalia; order Chiroptera; family Vespertilionidae; genus Antrozous; species Antrozous pallidus. The sequence continues at coordinate 60,947,927 of CM050508.1, read as the reverse complement.
CAGCTAGTAGGCCTGGGGAATAATGGAGAGAGCAAGAAGGAAACAGGCAAACTGAAGTGGCACAAGAATGTTTCCAATGGTCCCTGCATGTGTGTATGGATCAAGGGCATCATGGTGACGTATTCAAGACCACAGGTACTTTTTCCAACTGGGGTTGGGGACATGGAGATTTGAGAGAACTGGTTTCAGAGGAGGAACAAGAGATGGAAGTAGAAGGAAGAATCAAAACAACAATCAAAAGGAGAAGTTTTACATAGTCTGAAAAGTCAACTATGATTTTCGAAATCATTTTGAGGGTCAACGGTAGAATTTAGAGTCTTTCAACTAAAAATGAAAGTCAAGGCAAATTCAAATCAAGCAGAATCTGTCAAATGTAAAAATAGTAAAATCTTTGGAGTTAACATTGCTTTATAATTGACATAGTTAATTGCCAAAGTTGCTACCACCCAGGGTATGGTATTTGTTATTATGGTATTATAGAGGCCTAATCCACAACATTTATGCAAGGAGCTTGGTCCTTGCAGCTGCGGCAGCTTGCCTCATCACCTTGCGTCAGCCCTCGGAGCCCCAGCTTCATCCGAAAGATTGTCCTGAAGGATATCTGAAAAGACTTCCAAAAGGTTGTTCAGGTGTCCAGTCTAATTAGCATATTATGCTTTTATTATTATAGATACATGGTATTAGTGCGAGCTAACTAATACACTCTATGAACCTCAGTTTCCACATACCTAAAATAAAAGTTTTTAATGAGGAATAGATAAAATAGCCTGATATATCACTTCATACAAAATAAAGAATTACCATGGAGTTTTTGTGTCAAGTAATAAGAATTCAAAAGGAAAAACTTTAAAGAAAAATTATTTTAATGCTCTATGAACTGCCCTATCCATTTCCAAATGCACATATATGCAGCAAGGTTGGCCTCATCACCATATAGTCTAATGCAAGCATGTCAAACTTATGGGCTGTGGGCCACATGCCTTGTTTATTCGGCCCGTGTTTGCCTTCGAATTTGACATGCTTGGCAAAGGCTAGAATGCATGTGAAAATCTTAGCTGTCATTCACCAACGTATGCTTGAAAAGCAGTTAGAGCCAGTGTCTGAAGTTTCTGGATTGCCATTATCCTGACTCATCTATTCATTAGGTAGACATGGGAGGCAGCGGTTACTCAAAAATAAGGATTCCTCTCTGTCCTTCTGATTTCATGATAGTTACTGAGTTTTTGTTCCTTTTGGTTTGGCCATTTGCCTTTATTTTGCACAAGGATACTTTATTGGGCTTCCTGGAATATTACAGGGTTTTGTTTTGTGGTTTGCTTATTCTGTTTATTTTGTGGGGTTTTTTGCCTTTATTTGTGCACAAAACCTTTATTTAGCTACCTGGACTAATGCAGGAAATAGGTTAAAGTCATGGAGATAATGTTTGAATATTTTATGTTTGAGTTTATATAAGGTAGACTTAATTTATTATAGAGAGCCCACTAACTGTGATGACTGCTTGTCCTATTTCTCACTTTGAGTGATTGGCTGGTGGGTGGATGCCTCCATCTGGGTGCCTCACTCAGTGTGGATTATTGGGACCTCAGAGCAATTCCCACAGAGGAGTAGTCTTTCCAAAAAAAGGTAAACTTAATTCAGGATTGGCTCTGAAAAATAGCCAGAACAGGAAAGGGCAATAAAGGAAACAGAGGTTGTGAAGTCCCTGTATTAGAAATCCCAAGGTAGACGCAAACAAAATATTAGGTTAGAGTTGTGACATATATTTAAAACAACACACAGAGCTTTAAACTTAATATAAATAATAGCTAACAATAAATCATATCCATATATTGTTAACACATATACAAGGAAACAATTTTCTGAGCTATTAAAGTTTGATGCAGTCAAATAATTACAATATCATCCAAGAGCTTAAGATACTGACTTCATTTGGGGCCTTAAGTAGATTATCTAGATTGGCTTTTCAGGAATCCACTTAGATAATTTCAAGCCTTTTGAATGTAAAAATAAATGTCTTGATACTTTCATTTTATGCACTTATCACATAGAATCATTATTAACTGTATTTTTTAAATTTTTTACTTTTTAAAATGTTTTTCTTTGTATTGAACAAAGAAAATAGGCTAGAAATTGAAGGAAATATTTTTAACATAATAAAAAGTATCTGCCAGGAACACCCACCATATATTATCCTGAATTTTGAAATGTGTCTCCATTATAGTGAAAAGAAAATGATGACAATAACCCTCACCACTTGTCACTGTTTTACTCTTTATCATAGATAAGAGGTATATAATTTGTAAAAATAATAATAATAATAATAATAATAAATAAAAAAGGAAAGGAGAGAGACAAAACTGTAAGGCTTGTTGGGAATATGGTTGCATGACTAGAATATCCAAGACACTCCACTGAAGAACAGACTTAGTGAGACAATTTTTCTAAGTGTAGCATTCAAAGAATGCATATAAAGAGAAATAAATTTCTCAACAGTGACAATGATGATAAGGAAGGAGTTATAATAATAGAGGAAAGAAACGCTGTCAAAATAACCAAAAAAAATCATAAAATAGGAATAAACCTAGCAAGCATTTTTAAACACTCCCCCCCCACCAATTTTTTTTGGATTGATTTTAGAAAGAGGAATTGACAGGGGGAGAGAAAAAAACACTGATTGTTCCACTAACCTATGGAATTTATTAGTTGATTCTTGTATGTGGCCTGCCCAGGGATTGAAACTGTAACTTTGGCATATTGGGATGACACTCTGACCAATTTGAGCTACTTGGATAGGGTCCTAACAACCATTTTTAAGATTTTTATGAAGAACATTCTAAAGCCCAACTGAGAAGAATCCTTCTTGTAAAAGATGTCTATTATCCCCAATTTTTCTAAAATATTGAATGTACTTTGGATCAAAATATCTGCAGGTTTTGTTTATTTGCTTGTTTGTTAATAAAATTTGTTATACATTCTTACACCTATGTGAAAAAGAAAGTGCATAAGACTAGCCAAGAAGAATTTTTGAAAATAATAATGGTAGAAGATGAAGATGAGGATGGACATTGAGAAAACTACCCTACTTGGGCATCAAAAGATAGTACAAAAGTTAGAACTGTATTGTCAAATAAAATAAGTCATTAAAGGGATATTGACAAATAGCCCCAGCTGGGTGACTCATTTGGTTGGTTGGAGTGTTGTTTGATTTCCAGTCAAGGCACATATCAAGGTTGAGGGTTCTATCCCTAGTTGGGGCAAATACAGGAGGCAACCAGCTGATGTTTCTCCCTCACATGGATGTTTCTCTATCTCTCTTTCTCCCTTCCTCTGTCTCTAAAATCAATAAAGACATATCCTCAAGTGAAGATTAAAGAAAAAGTTAGAAAAATAGCATTAATAAGTAGACTATTATCAAATGATTAAAGTATCACAAAACACATACATACTTATTCAGAAATCTACTATATCACCAAGTTATTTTGGCTCATTAGGAAAAGAATAGACCCTTTGACAAATAGAGTTAGCACCTATTTGGAAAAAACTAAGTCATAGTCATATTATAATAATAAAATCAATATGGCTTAAAGAGTTAAATGCCAAAATAATTTTAAGAATATAAAAAAATGACAGAAACTATAGACTCTTTTAGTAAGATTAAGTTGGAAATGGTTTTTCTAACAATACATAAATATCCAGAGATGATTAGCAACATAAAGATTAAAAATTTCTGGTCAATAGAAGCTATATGTATATCATAGGTTAAAGCTAAGTGACAGATAGTAAGAAATTATTTGTAATACACAATTGATTAAAGGCCATATTATATAAATAGTTCTCAAAATTTTATTTTTAGAAAAGTAATTTTAAATGAGCAAAAGCTATCAAAATGTATTTTAAAGAAGAAATAAAAATCATTAATACATTTATTAAATAATGTTTGAATTTATTAGTAATCAGAAAAGTAAAACTTGAACCAATAATTAGACACTCATTTTTGTACACCAAATAAACAAAAAAATAAAAAATGGTGATTTCCAGTGTTGATGAAGTTACAAGTACTTGGGCTCTTAGCACTTTGTAAAAATATAAATATTATAGGTAGGGTAATTGGGCAGTATCTAAATTTAATACATGCATATCAGGAATTCTATTTTTAAGAATTTACCCTGCAGAAGTACTCTGACAAGTGCAGAAAATAGCACAGAAAGCTTCTATGGCATTGTTTGTAATTGTGAAAAATTGGATTTTTAAATGCGTATCAATTGAGAAGTGGCTAAAGCTTATTATAATTTAATTTAATGGAATATTCTGCATCCACTAGGAAATATAAAGTTATATTCATAAAGATCTTTAAGACAAAGTAAAGGAAAGGAGAGAATAATAATGTATAGTATTTATCTCATTTATGCCTTCTTAAATAAAGATCACATATGTATATGTACACTCACATGTATAGGTAAAAAGGACTACACAGATCTACATCGACCTGTTAATAGTGGTTGCTTCTGGAGGAGTTGTGGAAGATAGAGGAGGAGTGTGAAGAAAGACTTTCAAAATTTATTTCATATATAGTTCTAACCTTTTATAATAAGTGTGTATTCATATACTATTTGGTCAACTTTAAAAGTATCGATAAATCACAAAAACATTTTAAAAAATAATTACATTTTGTTGATAATACTATCTTGTGCCTTTATAATAGGTCCTCATGCTTCTTTCTATGCTTACCAATGAGAATTATTTGTCTATCTACTGGATGTTTGGTGTTTGCTTATAGCCAAAGATCTTGCTTAATGGGATTTTTTAATCATTTTAGGTAATTCTTCCAGATCTCCCTATCATTTTCTTCCAAACAAGTAAAATTCCTCCTCAGAAAGGATGCTTGAAGTTTCCACAAAATAGTATAGAAAATAAGAATAACACAATTATGGGCCACTAGTTGTACTGATACTTTCTCATTATCCATTTATTACCCCTGCCTTCCCCCATCACATACACAGTTCCATTTTAAAATTTAAGTCTTTTATCAAAATTTAAGTTAAACAACTGACAGTGCTCCTTCCACTTCCCTTAGCTAACACCCTGTGTCATCCTCAGTGTTCAGCTTTTACTGAACTTGCCCAGTGGATCTGGGCAGAAGAGTTTCAGGACTTTAGAAAGTAACTTCTTAGAAAGCAGTTGGGACTGGAATTTTGTGTAAATACTTGGAACAACAAAACACCCACATGATATCTGGGTGAATTCCCCCTGGCATTTGAATAAAATCCAAACTCTTAGCCTATTGTTTGAGGTCCTGAATGTTCCAATAGATCCTATGATATATCATACCACATCCTGGTCACACTGACCTTCCTCATACCCCTAAAAAGTTTACAATCTAGATAAAGTGATATGATTTGTATACAGTTAACCTTAAGAAAAGGAATAGTGCCAATTATTTGGTTTCTATCTAAGGCTTAATTATGCCTCCCCCAAAATATGTTGAAGTCCTAATTCTGGACACCCATGACCTTGACTTTCCTTAGAAATAGGGTATTTGCAGGTGTAATCAAGTTGAGGTCTTAGGGTGAATCTTAATCCAATATAATATATAACTGGTGTCCTTATAAGAGGAGGAAAACACCATATTGACAGAGACATAAGAATAGCACAATGTAATGACAAGCAGATTTTGGACTGTAAATTTGTAGAAGCACGCCAGAGACACCAAGAGTCAGTGGTCACCACTAGAAGCTGGGGAGAAACCAGGAAGGATTCTATCTGAAACTCAGAGGGATTGTGGCCCTGCTAACACCTTGATTTCAGACTTCTGGCCTCTAGAACTATGGGGTCGGGGGCAAAGGAGGGAAAGAGTTGTTGTTTTAAGATACCAAATTTGTAATAATTTGTCACCGCAGCCCTAGGAACTCATACAATATCCATTCTTCCTTACATTTAGAGGTCTTATGACAAAAATAAAGGCGGAAAGTGCTGTCACTCTCAAGAATGGATGATTATTCAGCATCTCTTTGATCTGGTTATTAATTCAAAATACAGGGGAAGGTCTGAAATGCCAAGTATTAAAATTTTAGGTACAAACACATGATGTCTCAAAACATGTATACACACTTTGACTAATTACTAACTCCAGTGGGTTAAATATTTTAAAAAAAAAAGAAATATCAACTGAGCTATCAGCTCTTAAAGTATGTATCCATGTTTGGGGATACCCTTTATATGATAAAGAATTGTGCTGACTTCAGAATCAGTGATACTTTCTTTTTAGCCCAGTGAACATTCTATTTTACTAACAAACTGAGGAGGCCTGGAGAGGTGATGGAGCAAAAAGGTTGTGAAATGAAGGATTTAACTCAAGGTAATTTGATAGCTGTCCTAGTTCCCAAAACAGATGCCCTGGGAAATGGCCATGTGAGCTACCAGAGTCAGCCAGCTAGGACTGCTCCCTCCTCACCAGTGGAAAAGTACGGGAGCTACTCCCTCCCTGGGCAAGCACTTGACTGTGTGGTCCTGCCTATGCCAACCAGAAAAAGGTCAACTGCTTTTGTCAGGCAAAAATTCTACCTAGAAGTATTGCTCTCATTTGTGTGGCCATTTACACCTCTGACTGCAAAGAGGAGTTGAGATAAAACCAGTAAAAGGAACAGAGAATTGAATAAAAGACAGGAGCAATGATCTAGACCTCAGGCTTTGTTTCCTTCCCTAGCTCTATCACCTACCAGCCCTGGGCTTTGGCAAAGTCAATGCCCATTGGGGGTACAGTTCTCCATATATCCAATGCAGGGAGAAATGCCACACCATTGTAAGGATGAAAATAAATAACATATAAAACAAAATAAAAATTAAGAATGTAAAGCCTTATAAAAATTTAAGGGTTTTAAAAGATACCTGTAGGATTCTATAATTGGATACACTACTTACACTTCTCTGGTACTATATTTCTAAAGACCATTATTATCTGACTAGGGGCCCTGTGCATGAAATTCGTGCACTGGGTGGTCCCTCAGCCGAACTTGCCCCCTCTCAAGTACTGGGAACTCTCAGGGTATGTTCTACTGATGGCTTACAGAGGCTTTCGGCATTGGGCAGGGAACCTCGGCCAGGAGACTCCCAGCCCCCTTCAATCACTGGCTCTGCCCCTGCCCCCTCGAGTCTGATATCTTACCTCACAATGACCCGGGTGCCAGGATGTTCCTGGGACATAGGCACTGGGTGCCTATGTATGCAAAATAAGTGGCATCTTTGTTGGGTTAATTTGCATACTCACTCTGATTGGCTATGGGCATAGCAGAGGTATAGTGAATTTACATGTTTGTCTATTATTCAGTAAGATTCCATTATACACACCAGAAGGATGGTGCCATAGTCTTCCAAATCCAGAAAATGCTGTCATTTCGGCTACAGAATAAAATTCCTTCACATGGCATGCAGCACCTCCCCTGACCTCTGTTCTGCCTCCTTTCACAGCTGCATATCCCTATGTATGGGGCTTTACCTGGATACTGCTTGTGAAAGGAGTAAGACAAACTGGTTCAGCTTGAGCTTTTGGGCCCTTGATCAAGGAAATTAATCTAGGCTGAGCTATAAAACGGGACCACTTATACTACATACCACCAAGTAAAACATGACAGTACTCAGCACATAGTAATTGCTCAATAAATGCTTTCTGTAATCACTATTATTAGTCATTAGAGGCTCAGGGCATGAAATTTGTGCATGGAGCTGGGAGTGGGGGAGCAGATGTTCCCTCAGCCCTGCCTGCACCCTCTGCAATTGGGGACCCCTACACCTTTTTCTTATCTAGCTAACCACTTCACATTTTTAAAAAATTAACTGAAATATCACCTACTCTAAGAAATCCTCTTTGAACAAATGTCTTTACAATTTGTATTAAGTACTGTCATAATATACCATTCTTTTTCTTTAACAGCTACTTAGAGTGGATGCAATGTGGTTTTCATTCTTGCATCTTAATTTTTTCTTCTTGCTCTTATAATAGCAAAGCTTATCCAATTTACATTTGCCCTTCAAGGGCTTATATTTGGTTCAGTTTCTAGTTGGCTCTCTGCTTTTTTTTAAAGCAATAAATTTGGGTTGTGATAGTAAGTCACACTTGTAATCAAGCCTGTAGGTCTCTCTATCTAAATATGTCTATAATACCTATCACTTTAGCATACCAGAGATTGTGTTCAGTTATAGAAAATAACAATAAATGTCACCTGATTATTTGATCTTCTAGTAATATTTTATAGCAAGATGTATTTATTCTAGTAATTTATCTATTACAAATCTGAGGCATACAGAAACAAATTACATTGAAGAATAAAGAATGACTCAAATATCAAAGCATAGTATACTTAGGGCCTCCCTTGTCCTGTGCCTCAGATATCATAGCATTGTACACAACTCACGTGGAACTCAGCTTCCTTTAAAATGGGAAGGGATGCCATACTCATGAAGCAGCTACTTCCACACATATTTTTTTTATTTAATTCATAGCAAATATTCTTTGTACTGATTATTGGAAAATTATCCTAGCATTTGCCTCTGTTACTCTCTGTATTGTTGCCTTACATTCTATGTTATTACTGCACTTTTATCATCCACTCGCTCTAATAAGATTTTAAGGACAGAGATCATGACTTGAGCTTGTGATTCTCTGTTATAGTGCCTAGATAAATACTCAAATGCCATGCAGTCCAAATGACTTGTGATGAGAGAGGCCCACCATTGCTGGAGACCTCTGATTTCTATTTAAGGGTCTCACTTGTTCTATGCCTTTACAGAGGGGTGAGTAGGGATAAAAGGAATTTGAGGAAACCCAGACAGAATTCTCCTCCTAAAAGATTTTGATAAGCTGACCATGGGGACCACAGGGCATTTGTCCAAATAAATCCAGACACACAGGAATAACAAAGGCACTGGTCTCCTACTGCTAATGCATGGGAATCAAATCCCAGCATACAGGAATTCACACACACACACACACACACACACACACACACACACACACACACCAGTCAGGACCAGGCCATTGGGGTAGACCTGGGCTGGTGCTCCTAACTCTAAGGAGAGGGAGTCTTCCAATGGCTGCAAGCTAGCGGCCCTGGACTCCGCACCCAAAGAGGTCCCAGGTGCAGGTTGGTCAGCGAAGTGGCTTCTTTGCCTAGAATTTCAGGACTGTCTCTTCTGTTCACCAGTGATCATGGGTCTGGGCTCTGCCTGTCCAGTTGGCTCCATGATCATGATGGCGGGTCTCTGCTCAGCCAGCTCTCTTCCCTAGGTGATGGGTAGCTTGGACCCTGCCAGAGGCTTAGAGTGCTGCCAACTGCTACCAGCTCATATCCCCTTGGATCCCCTCGGAGGCATAGGGCACTACTCCCCTCACATATGCAAATATACTGCCATATTTGCTGGGTTAATTTTCATATCATTCCTGATTGGCTATGGGCATGGTGAAGGTACAGTCAATTAGCATATTACTCTTTTATTAGATAGGATAATTTGCTCTCCAGCACTCCTAGACTGTTGTGTTTCCTGAATACGTATGGTCTTTTCCAAACTCTTTGTCCACACACATTGTTCACCTGGATTTACCCATACCACTTCTGTCTGTAGAAATCGTACCCATTCTCCCAGGCCCAACTTAAATGCCACATCATTAATGAAACCTCATCTGATCCCTCCAAGCAGGTATGAGCATCATCTCTTCAGATCTTCCAAAGCACATCTTGGGGCTCTCTCTTATGATGAATCATATTTTGCCTTGTTAAAATTATGTGTACCTGTCTTTTTCTCCTTAATAAATTGTGAGCTCACCTCCTCCACTCCCACCCCAAGACAGAATTCTTTGTCGTTTATCTTCCTGTCCCTCTAGCACTTTGACGAGTGACTTTCTCATAAAAGCTGCTCAGTAAGCATTTGATGAATACATTCATAATCTGCCCAAAGCTCTGGCAGTTGATTTATTCTCCCAGTGATTTTTTACTTTGGGCAATGTAGGTGTTTGATGAATAATATTTATTGTGTTTTTAATATTTAAATGTAATTTATGTTTACTGGATTATTTGCTTAATTGTAAGAAGTACAAAATCATTTGTAGTTTGAAAGGAAAACTTAATACAGTAAAAATATACATTTTATACTTTAGTTATTTGATGATAAGGTGCCATCACAGCAACATGCATCATTAATTTACTAACTACTACTTTTTCAAGAAAAACTTCCACATTAAACATATCCATAGGTCGTAAGGAGCATCTCAATTTCAGAAATATAAAGTGTGAAGAAGACGTGCATCAGAAGTGAAGAAATGAAATTAGGGTTCTTATCTCCCGGAATAGCCCCCTCCGTGTCCCAAGGTGGACACACATTAAACTTGCCCAGTCAGTCTTGTCAGGCAGAACACAGCTTCCATCTTATTGCCTCAGACTTCTCTTTTTCTATTTGATTAGACCTTACATTTTGTTCCTTCTGCCTCTAGAACATCCCACATCTGGCTCCTCCTTTCTGTGACCATCTGCAGCTTCCAAGCCCCAGGGATGGCCCTCAACACAACACAATTTCAGGTAACTGGTTTTCCTATATATAGACAACCCAACCCTGCCATATGCCCTGCCTAGTGAATTAAAGTTAAACTTCTTAGTTTTGCATTCAAAATCACCCATAATGTAATTCATACCTAACTCTCCAGTCTTAACTTCTAATCTAAGAAAATTGATTTAGAGGCTTCTAAATATAATAGCCTTCCTCATGAGAATATGCCTAACATTGTCAAACCTTTGCACCTTTGTTTCTTCATAAAACCCCCATCCCAATTTCTATTCATTGAAATTCCCTCCTTTGTTAAGACCTGAGTTTAAATGCTACCTGCTCTGTGAGGCATTCCCTGACAACAGCAGCTGGAAGGTCTCATTACCACTAGTGAACTCCTATACAGTTTAGTATCTACCCATTCACTAATTCCTTAACACATTAACATTTATCCTAGTTATTTTTTGATATGGCATTCTCTTATTAGGCTGGGGATCTCATTTTACATATATTTGTGAGTCTCATGGGCTTAAATACCATGTTGGTTTAGTAAGAAATATATGTCAAGTAAATTAATATGATTTTGGAAGCAGGTATTTCCATCAATTGGATGTCACATGGAAGTTACTGAGTAACACAGAGGGAGTGAAAGCAGATAAAAAGGACTGACATTAAGAATTTTATTTCAAACTCTTTCACATGCACATTCTGTGAAACACTTAGAACACAGGGCATCTTTAGGTTTGCACTAGAAAGTAAGACAGCCGTTATCCCTAACCAACTTGCTTTAATTCAGGCCAAGTAGAACAAGTGCAAAGTGGAAATATCAAATGTTAAATATTCTTGGGGACAGGGAGGAGGAACACTAGAGTGTATGGAATCACCTAAATATCATAGTTTTAGGTTAGCAGTGTCAGAGAAAGGCATCACCACCATTCTATAGGAAAGAGAAAACATGCCATTTTACATAAAGAAACAAGAAAATGTGCCACTCACTGGCTTCCAGCCACAAGCTAAGAAAATGAATGGAAGAAAAGCCAGATTGTATCGATCTGATCTGTCGCTCCTGTCTAGGATGTGGTATTCCACTCCATCATTAGTGAGGTCTCCACTCACTGCCTGGGAAGCAAATTGTTAATATTCCCCAGTCTTTCTCATACTGCTATATTTCATCTTTCTGAATAACAGCTAGCATAAGGGCAAAGTGTGTTTGTCACATATTTTATCTCACTCACACACCTGGCAAAACATTCTGTGCATATCACACACCAATATGTAACCAACTAGGGAACATTTCCTTCCCTCTTCACTCCAGAAAACAGGGTTTGCAACATGGTGGTTTTCTGTGTGTGTGTGTGTGTGTGTGTGTGTGTGTGTGTGTGTGTGTGTGTGTATTTTGGCCAGGCTATTGACTCCCAACTCTCCCTGGCTGAGAGAGTCAATGTACTCGCTGGCTGTTAGAGCAGATCTTTAAAAAGAAATGTTTTTAAAATAGTCTTTCTAAAATGCAGAGATAACATGAGCAATGGTGTTCATTACAATTAACTTTGATTTGTATTTCAATTATTACAAACTGATGACTTATACTCATGCCTCTGAATTCCCTTGAATAGCAAATAGTTTACAAATGCATACCATTGTGCACTTGTCACTTTCCACTATATTCCTTACTTGTTGTTTGCTATCCTTTGCTTAATGGTTTAGCTTTTGGGATATGGTTCATTTTCTCAAGCAGCTGGAAAACCTAAATCAGGAAACTACCCAGTGTGTGGAATGCTGGGAGTGGTTACACAAGGAGGTAAAATAGCTTTTGTCATTTTCAAGTGAACTACCTTGGCTTTGTGTAAATTTCCCTTTTCCTCCTCTCTTGAAATGTGATTTCCCTGAGGGCAGGAATCATGTCCTGGAACCTTGGGCTGCATGGGACTTGGAAGATCATGGAGTCCTTGCTCAACAAACCCAAGGTCCTCTTTGTCATTCCCCAGGGGAGTAGTAGTTAATGTTTTACGTGATTCCATGGGCTCCTGAATGATTGAGTGCAGAGAGGAATGCAATTCTGGGTTACTTTGCTTTTCAGTACTGCCAACCTGTTAATTTTATTTAGTTTTATAATTGTTTTTTCTTTTCTTCCTCTTTACTTATTTGCAAACTCTAACAAGATTTACAAAGACACACATAAAATTGGCATGCAAACCAGGTATTTTTGTGGGGTTTTTTAGGTAGGGCAGGCTAAGAGGAAACCAGTGGACTCCCTAGGAGAAATTGTACTTGGCATTAATTTTTCTATTTACATGCTTGTTTTTCTTGTATGCAGCTGGTATTTGAACACTTGCTAAGAATAAGCAAACTACAATGGGCTTTGCAAAAAGAAGGAAAAGAAGATAAGAATTAAACTCAAATGTCAACATTGTAGATTAAATAAATTTTCCCCCATTCTGAATGGTTTATCCCTGGCTGAAAAAACATTTCCTTTTTTTCTTATCAAGGTGAACTCCGTCCATACTCTGCATTTTTTTTTCTCATTCTGTATTGCTGGTAGATGAAAAGCTATTATAAAGTTTGAGCTGAATGACCTTAATAATCACCCAATGTAATGCCTTCTTTTTACTGATAGGGACAATTTGACATAAAGGACTGAAGCAACTTGCCTGGGGACACATGGTCATTGGGAGCAACTGTAAAATGTGTCACAGGCTTTCTATTTCCCAGACCAATGATCTTCCCACCAAACAACGTACCTTTGAGAAACCACTTGGCATTTTTTCATCTTGTGTCATAAATTCAGCCCTCAGAAACTTTCCATCAGTTTTATGGTCTTCCAAGAAATCTCTAAAATTTTGACATGGCTTATGCCAGATAACAGGCAACTTTTTTGAGAAAATTTAAGATAATCAATTCATTTGTCCATAATGACATCAAAAGTTCCAGCTTTCTAACCTTACTATTGTTACAGATTTTTTTTAATTTTTATTTTTATTGATTTGAGAGAGAGAGAGAGAGAGAGAGAGAGAGAGAGAGAGAGAGAGGTGTCAATTTGTTGTCCAACTTATTGATGCATTCATTGGTTGCTTTTTGTATGTGTCCTGACTGGGGATTGTACATGCAATGTTGGCATATCAGGATGACATACTAACAAACAGATCTACCAGGCCAGCTACTAAAAATAATTCTTTGCTGCTATTTTCTGACTTAAGACCAAATTCTCATACATATTTCTGTTTTTGCTCTTTTCCTACTCCTTTTCATTGCTACAGATCACATTGCTAAGATTTCTGAAGCTTGACACAGAATTGTTTCATACTCAATCCTTCTGCCTACTGCTGTCATCCATCCATCAATTCAAACATGAATATGTAGGAATGTATTTCAGTCTTGATAGGACAAATTTTTTAAAGACTCTGACTGATTTACAGCTTTTACTAAATTGCTAGAAATATACTCTGGCAAGAAAAAAAATCCTCAATACTAAAACATAATTATAAGAAAGCAAAAAAATAAAAAGTTTCATTCTTTAGGTATCTGAAAAAAAGTCAGAGATAAAAAAAACACTAGATGAAATACTGATTTTATTTTTGTCTGTTCTAAATATAAGAGACTTTTTGTGTGTGTGATTATTTGAGGTAGGGTAGAAGAGGAGACAGAATACAGAGGCAATCACTGTAACTGGAAATTCAATGGGAAATAAAATTAATATATTAAAGCAATAAAAATCCATTGTACTAAATGTGCACACTGAATGAGCATGCCCTTTTCTCATGAGAATGAAAAATATTGTGGATATGGAAGTGACCTCAATCTCCAATACAGATTTTCTCTCCTGAGCCCTTGCTGTCTCAGGTGGGAAACTAGGGAATTGCAAAGTTAATTTAGCATAAAAATAGCACAGCTTAAAAGCCACACATGGACATTGCCACAAATTTTTTTGTTCAATATTGGTCTACATTACAATAGGAATTTGGAGAAGTCATTACATAAATATCCTTAAAAATTGCCTCTTTTTTCTCTTGAAGAATCAAATGGGAAGAAAGAAGAGTATAAGAGGAAAGAGGGGGGAAATAAGGGAGAAAAGAAGAAGAAAAGCAGCTGGAGGAGAAGGTGGGAGACTCTTCCTGAGTTACCTGAAGACTCTTTCAGAGAGAGAAAGATGAATTTAATTTGACTCCAAATTTTTAAATTAAATTTATTGAACCAACTTTTATTAACTTTATAATTCATGTCTTTCTGTCAAATATCCCTTCAAGTCATCTTTATATTCACAACAAAGTTTATCTAGAATCACAAAAATTTAAAAATATGAGTAGAGTTAAAAACATGCTTGGGACAATCCCCTTCTTCTGCTTCATCTTACACACAAGGACATGTAGATAATTATACTGAATCAATTAGAAGAAAAAAATTGACTCCAAAACAAAATTACTCTGGGGAATGAGCATTTAGATCAGTTTACCAATAATTCATAACTGAATATTTAGAAAAGATATACTGTCTGTCTCAAGTGTTCAACTCATGCTTATGAAAATACTCCAATTAAAGGCTAATACTGTCCTTTCATGAAAACTTGTCAGAGTATCTTTTCCTGGTCCCTGAGTTTCTTAACTAGAAGTAGAACTGAACTGGCTAGTGAAAAGAAACTTCCCCTACTGAGCTTATTTTATGTAGAAAAAGATTAAATATGAGAATACGCTTCAGAGTAAAGAAAGGGCCAACTTTAGCCTTTCGTAAACTGTGGGTACCTGGATGGGGGTTCATAGAAGAAATAAGGAGGAAACTCAGACTTGAATGACAGGGTATAGCAGAGCATGAGGAACAATCTGTTGAGTGTTTTATCTAAAAGAGGACATGACTGATGTTTTCAGAGGTCCAGACAAGAACAAGCTGGTTATTGTTCTTCAAGTGACTACTTGAGGTGGTGCTATCAAAAAGGAAAGACCATTCAACATTAGCATGTCTCATCAAGGGAATTTATGGAGTGTCTTTTCCTCAAGTTTGATCATGTTAGGCAAAGCATAGAGGATTGGATGAATTCCAGTGACTGCAATAAGAACTGAGTTTATAACAATTTAGAATCATCAAGCACACCTCTAGCTCTAACAAGTCACGCGAAGGACCAAGAATGTGTGGGCAAAATAAACATACCATATTCTCTTTCAAAATAAAGGTGGGACAAAAAAAAATTGCCTTACTCTGTCTCCCGACATTTGCAGAAGAGAACACAGGTTTGTATGTACAGGGACTGGAAGATACTATAAAAAATTATCAGTTTGTAGGGTCCCATTTCCTGCCAGAGTAATCTAATTGTCTTTGCTAGCTTTTCATCTGGGTGGATGTGGTAAGAATGGCTGATGTTGCTTAACAGTAGAGTTGGTGTTAAATATAGAAAATTCACAAAAAGATTTTATCTGCAGAGGAGTGGAAAACTTTGTTACACATGATGAAAGGGTCAGAGAGGGAGGGAGGTGGGAAACGGTTCCCTTCCTGCTCATATTTCATCTGTGAACAAAGCTCCCACTGGCTTCAAAAGAAGATCTATACCCTAAAGAAGTAGTTAAATGTATAGTAGGGGCTGAAAAGCAGGTCCATTATGAATAACGTTACCAAAAAAAAAAAAAAAAGCTATATATTACCTGAAGGTAGTAATGGAAAAATGACAATATTCAAAACTGAAAATAGGATAACTAGATATTGTTACAAGGTACAAAAAGAATCAGTTGTGAACACTACAACTTTTAATACAAAAGAACAACAATTTGGGGCAACAAATTACAAGAAAACGATTTTTTTCATGTCTTTAATACCCAAATTTCTGTGACCCTAATTCTCAGACTGACCTACACCTTAGTTGGATTTTGTTAGTACATATGAAGATGGAAAGGCACATTGGTGGTCTCACATCTCCTAAATGTACCACTTAATAGAGCTTACCCCTAAAAAAAGATGAGGAAAATAAAAGCATAACATATATAAATTAAAATATTTAAAAACTTCTCATGGCAGAACATTGGGTAAACCCCCATTGGTGTTACTATTTGTGTCTACGAGGGTGGTTAGAATTGAGAAGCTCTGATACCTAGATCAGTCACTGCACATCAAACTTTTTAAAACGTATCTTTATTGCTGAAAGTATCAGAGGTATTCCCTTTTCCCAGCTACTGTCCCCCTTCACCCCATTCCTGTCCCATCCCCAGATCTTCCCTGCAGCCCTTCTTCCCCAGCGCTATTTGCACTATTGTCTGCCCATGGGCTATACATATATGCATATAAATTCTTTGGTTAATCTCTTCCTGCCCCAATTTTTGAGGAAAAAGTTCTAGTGTCCTTCAATGATTATATTCTTAAACATAATAAATCACATTTAAATATTTTTACTTAGAAAATGTAATCAGAGCAATTAGACACCAAACTAATCATACATTTTCACCACACCAATTTTATACCCTTTAAAGAAAACCTTGAATTAATGGATTGAGTTAAATTTAATCTTTTCCCAGAGAGAATATGTAAAAATCAAATTCAAAACCATGACTATTACCAAAGGCCTACTACATATCTGACTCTGGGCTAAGGGAAAGCAATGCTGAAGTTATTAAAACCTTGTCTCTGCCCTGCATGAGTCTAGGAAGAAATCAGCATACCCACTTCCACAGAGTACAAGAAAGCTGGGGTGGGAGGTAGGGTGAGGTAGAGGAGAGAATAACCGAAGAACTTATATGCATATATGCATAATCCATGGACACAGACAATAGTGGAGGGAGCAGGCAGGTTCTGAGTAGAGCGGGTCAATGGAGAGAAAAAGGAAGACATTCGTAATACTTCCAACAATAAAGATATTTTTTTTAAAAGTGGAAAATGAAAGAAATCACAAAGCACCTCAAGAAGACAGAACACAGAATGATTTCTTCTTGAGATGGGAGCAAGAGTTGCCTTTGAAGGAGGAAGAGAAGTTTAGAGAATCAGTGTAATTTCTACAGTTAGATATGGCAGCCAGTGAAGAATAAACATTTTACATACGAATGAGAGTATAAGGAGAGTCATCAAGAGAAGAGAACACAGAGGTAACTGATCAAAGAGTGATTTTAAAATGCTAGTATTTCAGGAGGGTGGGGTTCTTAGTAAAAGATAACTACCAAGCACCTTATTGGGGCTGGATTACTTGGACATGATTCAATAATCCCCAGGGTCAGGTGGTAGAAGAAGATTTGAGTTTGCATAGTGGCATGCAATGCAACATACAGATGAAGTATTATAAAGTTGTACACTTAAAACTTATATAATTTTATTAACCAATGTCACCTCAACAAATTTAATAAAAAATAAAACTAAATTTGAAAAATAATCACAGGGCAATCACTAATATTTTGAACAGTGACATATAAGTTAATTAAATTAAAAAAATAGGAAAATTGTTTTGCCTATGGGTTATAAGTAATTGTAGGGGAGAGAGCTACAGTTTGACTAATGCCAGAAACTTATAAATAGGCAATAAATGCTTAAACAATGTTAGTGAGGAGAGAGGAAAGGAACAGAAGAGAAACCAGAAGCACTGGAGATGGCTAAGCAATCAGACTTGGTGACTCCTATGTATAAGGAGAAATGGTGGAGAGAGTTGATGATTCTGAAGCATCCTGGGCCACAGAAGGATGATGATATCATGGGCAATGATGGAAGGAACCTATTTTTCTGCCACAACAGTAGTCAAGCTCCAGTGTTTAAACTTTAAGATCCAAAAGTTAAATCACATTGGAAAATCTTATATTTGCTTTATTCCACACTACAATAAACATTTACTATGGCAGTTAACAAATACTAAGCTTTCCAAAACACAGTTCTGAAAGTCACACTAAATGTACACCTCGAACTCCATTAGATAATTCAGTGTCTGACCATCCCTTCAGAACAATGTCCAATAAGAGAATCTGACCTCAGCACCAAAGGCTGTCATGAAATTCATGTTTCAGCTGCTTCCTCTTCCTATATTAGGCAATCCCCAATAGTTACTATGACGTCATACTCTACCAGTTAATCTTATCCAAAGGGGAAGAATGCGGACAATGATGGGTATGAAGCTAAAGGTTGATCATTAATGACCTATTCAAAAATAATGAATTAAAGTAGTTTAAATGTTCCTTAGCCAGTTTGGCTTAGTGCATAGAGCATTGGCCTGAAGACTGAAGGGTTCCCAGGTTTGATTCCCATCAAAGGCACATGCCAGTGTTGTGGGCTCAATCCCACTAGGGGGTGTGCAACAGGCAGCCAATTAATGATTCTCATCATTGATGCCTCTATCTCTCTCTTCTCCCTTCTGCTCTGAAATCAATAAAGATATATTTTTAAAAAATGATATCTCTTTTTAAAAAACAAAACAGCTTAAATGTTAAAAATAATAAATTAAATTAAGGAAAAAATGGAGTCAAGAAACACTATGAATACCCACTTGGGTGGAGAAGTCAGTATAGGCAATGTGAGAGAAAGCTCCCGCAAGTAGCCAGAAATATTAGCAAAATATGTGCACACATGCTCTTTTAAAATTGTATCTCTGGTTCTAAGCTCTGTAAACACATCATTACTGAATCTTAAAGAGTGTTTGTTCTAACTCTATCAGAACAAAATGGGAAGAAAAGCAGAGCAGTAGGGACTTGACTGCCTCATTTAAAACCCCTATGAAAGAAGCCCAAGAGTATGTGCTTTGCAGTATGTGAACATTGTAGGGGATAGGGTTGTGGTGTGGTGGAGATTATTCCTTGGGCCAGTTGGTCTGTTTCAGGGTTATCTGGTGTGTGTTTTTTAAATGTTTTTATTGTTGTTTTAGAGAGAATAAGAGGGAGAGAGAGGAGGGAAGAAGGGAGGGAGAGAGAGAAACGTGAGAGGAAACATTGATTGGCTGCCTCTTGCAGGCCCTTTACTGAGACTTGAGACTGAAACCCTGGGCATGTGCCCTGGCGGGGGATCAAACCAGTGACCTTTTGGTGCATGGGACAGTGTTCATCCAACTGAGCCACACAGGGTTATGAAGGGTTATGAAGTTTAAATGATGCAGTGCTATATGAGAACAAGTGTTTCAATCAATGTCTAGTGAGCAGAGGAGGTTGAGAACTGACTCAGGAAACAAGAGAAACAAAACCAAAAAAAGAGAGAAATAAAACCAGAAAAAAAGACAAGACATAGCAGGAATGGGTTCTGAAACAAGTTCTGTGAATAGGGCCTTCCCTTCTGTCCCCACCTTTCTTTTATGCATAGCTTACTTTGCTTGGCTTGGCCAGGAGATGCGTTCTTCCATACAAACCTCAGCTGGAGCTAGAGACCTGGTCTCAGAGGCAGAGGACCCACATTGACACTATCAGCTGTTCAGGACCTGCTCTGATAGGCACCTCTGATATTTATGCCCATAAAATCTAAGAGCATACAAAGTTCAGCCTTCACATTCCACCCTCATCTTTTCTACCCAGAGTTTCACCTTCATACTAATTTAACCACTGCCAAACATACAATAAAGGCATTTGAGCAATTCAGGGAAGCTTCCCTAGAAAAGGGTAGGGCTTTAAGCACTGACTGTGGTTCTTAGAAGATGCAGTCTCAATGCACCTGCTCTCATGAAACCCAGCATTGTGCTAACCCGTTTCCCCTTCGCAATCCAAATGGCACTTCTTAGAAACCTCTTGGACAGAGAAGAAAGCTCAAGGCATCTGCTAGCTTCCCCAAAGGAATAATTGTAGAAACACTTTTTCTAACCACCATTAGCAATTTTTGCCTAATGAGGTTTTATACCCTGGATCTTGCTTTTGAGATACCCAGCATCGTCTTCCCAAGCATGAGCCCCACCACCCCTCCCTTGTTAGCCTAGCTCAGTACAGAGAGCTGTCTCCTCCTAACCCTCATTCACCAATTGTCTTTGGGCATTAATTGAGCACCTACTTTATACAAAGCTATGGAGATAAAGACCTAGACAGCCCAAGATGAAAAGATACCTGTGGCAAATAGTATTTTCCAAAGGTAGCCTCGTTGATATAGCCCAACCCACCTGCTCTTCTTACCATATGATTTTTGAGAGTGGGGATATACCTTCTCCCTATAGATTCTCAGTAAGCCTGTGACCACTGCAGAAATAAGACTATGTGACATCCAAGGATAAGTTATAAAAGGCAATAAAGCTTCTGCCCAATTCTATTGAGATGCTTAAAACCCAGTCACCATGCTCTGTGGAAGCCAAGCAGTACATGGACAGACCATGCATTGGTGTGCTAGATGCTGTCTCACTCAAGGTCCCAGGTGAAAGCAGCACCGCACACCACACATGTGAATGATTGAGCCTTCAGATGACTCCTGCTCAGTCTCTGAGCCACCAACTGCTGCTGAGTAAAACAAAGATGAGTTGTTCCCACTGAGCCCCACCCAAATTACAGGTCTTTGAGCAAAATAAATGTTCTCATTAGTTAAAGCCCCTAAGTCTTGGGCTTATTTGTTACTTAATAATAGCTAAACAGAACAGTATACATAGCATGAATTCAGAGAACTTATGGTTTATTCAGGGAAATAAGCATGTTCACAAAATGATTGTACTATGTTAAGGTATAACACAAATTTTTAAGAGATCCAAAAGCTAAAATAAATATGTATTCATATATGTGTATATAGCTTGGTTTATGCATAGATTATTTCTAAATACATTAAAAACTTGTAATAGTTACACCTCTGTGGAGTAGTCCTTGGGTATAAAGAAAGGAAGAGTTCTGTCTATCTGGTTGTATGTTTTAATCCTTACCTTATACATGTACTTGTGTAACATCAAAGTCAGTCTAAATTTTTAAAATAATTGTAGATTAAGAGGGAAAGAGCTTAAAAAAAGTGATTCAGGTACCACATAAGGACTTACTTCAGGTGCCCTATAAGGACAGTATACAAGTTATTGAGACTAGCTGCATTGTCTCCCTCTGCGCCTGTTTTCATATCCATATCTATCTATCGATCTATCTATCTATCTATTTATCTATCTATCTATCATCTATCTATCTATCATCTATCTATCTATCTATCTATCTATCTATCTATCTATCTATCTATAAAACTAGAGGCCCATTGGACCCCAATCAAGGCCATTGGGGGTATGGACTGCTGGGGTGGGGGGAGCATGGGAGATTAGCCAGCTGACCCCAACCCCATTAGGCTGGTTGGCTTGCCACAGTGCACATCATAGTGACCAGTCATTCCTGTCATTTTGGTTGCTTGACTTATATATAGATAGATAGTACCAACCTCAGAGGGTTTTTGTGAAAATTAAAGTGCTGCAGAAGTACCTGAAAAATACTAAGTATTCAATAAATGTAATGAAAATATCTAAGAAATCCCAAGCTCCTGAGAACTGGCATAGCATGTGGACCCAGGGGGCAGAAGTGGACTGTTGCTTTAGATAGGGAAATATTCTCTCTCCTCCCTAGATTTAAGGATTAGAAGGAGCCAGCATTTTTTAAGTAATGTTGCAAGAGAGGGTATATGATACCTTTGAATAAATTGTAAGAACTTCTGCAAATACCACATGACTTATATTTTCCAAAATGCTACAAGACTACTAAATTAAAACCTTCACACCTACTTCTCCATTCTGCTTCCCCTTCATGGTTTTCATTGGGTGTGACAGTGGTCTGCATATTACACATGACTGCCATTCACAGGAGGCCAAAGAGATCAGTCTTTGCTTTTGCATGCAATGTTTAGCTTGTCCCTGCATTTTGAGAAACTGAGCACTGTCTCTGTTATGTGAAAGGAACACTTGTCTTTCCATTTATCCTCATATATAGTTTTCTCATTCAAGTTATATAGAATGGGGTACATCATTCAAAAGATGGGATGGGTTAAGTTGTCTTCCCCAAAGTACCCCATCATCTAAAAAGTTGGTAAAAACATGATTTAGTTCTAGAAGTCTGAAGGGTTGGAGTGGTCTAAAAAATGGATAAGGTAAAGTTGCTCATGGGATTCATGATGCAAGAGCATAACCATAGGATTTTCATAATCAACATTGAGTTATCTTAAGTTTTGTAGATTTTAGGGTAATGGCATCATCATTCTGTTTGCAAAGTCAAATGAGTAATGAATAGTTCCTCTCTGACTCAGGAACTTCTTCTTTTTCCTGTTTGGTTTGATTAACCCAAGTATCTTAGAAATGTGAAATATTTCATCTCCTTAAAGGTGGCTAGACCTGATGTTTGTGGGGGCTTTTATTTTATTTTTTCCCGAACCAGGCATTTCACCTGATCCAAATTTATGGCATTTTAAGAATAATTTTACATCTCCACTTTCTCTTTTTTAACTTAGAGATGATACCAGCCTCTCAAATATAAGAAACCGATCTAAATTCACCATGAATTGAAGAACAACAACAAAATGAAAGTCTTCCAAAGACAAGAGGAATCATGCTAAATGTGGTCAAGATTTAACTTGATGAATTTTACTAAAATTTAGCTGTTTTATATAAATTGGGTGAGACTGAATAAACCAAGGGATTAACTAAACAACAAACAAAATCTTGCTGATTCCTCTTTGGGTGGTGAACGCACAATGTACAGATAGTGTAATATAGAATTGTGCACTTGAAACCTACACAATTTTATTAACCAATGTCATTCTAATAAATCAGATAAAATTTTTAATTATGAAAAAACTTGATTCCCACATTCACTATGTAGTGAATGTGAACAAATGTGTATGCAAAGTATAATGAATATGAAGCACACAAATTGCATATTCAAATTTCTTACTGTTACATTGGATAGAATTGTATAGGAGTGTGAAGCATTCCTAATGAGCTCTATAAGAATGCTTATCTCTTGAAGAGGGAAAATTACCTACAACAATTATATGACAACACTTAGCTGGGACTTCTGAAAGCTAGTTAAAGCCACTAGAAAAAAACATAATTGTACACAGAATAATGCAATGCAACAGTCAGTCCCAACCCTCTTCCATACTGCATTCCTTCCTTTTCATTATCTCTGCCTAGACTACAACATTCTGGAAAAGAAAGTGGAAGACCATGTTCAGATAAGACTGAGTCAATGATTCTCTTGGCTACCTTGTAGTAGCCTTTTATCAAACCATTAGCAAAAAGGTTGCTTCAACAAAAAGACTACTCAGTATAAGAACAAAGTATGAAGACATACTGTATAACATTAAGTATATTTGATAATACTATATTGTGCAACTGAAATTTGCCAGGAAAATAGAATTTACATGTCCTCACTGGGAAAAAAAAGTAACTATATGAGGTGATGTATGTGTTAAATAACAAAATAAGGGGAATCATTTCACAATGTGTACATTTATCAAACCATCACATTGTATACCTTAAATATCTTACAATTTTTTGTCAATTTCATCTCAGTGAAGCTGGAGGGGAAAAAGAGAAGTCCACTGAGGTTGGCATTACTTTATTCCAAAATTACAAGAAATAGAGCCCTACCACCCAATGGCTTGTGGCTAAATATACCTCCGATTCTTAAGTCTCTCAGGCCATAGCTCTCTCTCCACCACTTTAAGTGCCTCTTCAAAGATCTTATTAAAACCAATTCAATACCTGCTCTAACTTTATTCCCTCTAGATAAGGAATGTCTATACTTTCTTAACTGTCTGCCAAAGTACATGTGTACACATGCACATACACACATACACATACACACATACACACACACACAGCCCCTTACCTAACAGAGTAAAAATTTAAATTTGTTTTTATATGTTCTTTATTATTTTATAAATCTTATAATAAGTTTTTAAAGTTTCATTAAAAGGCGAGTTTTTTAAAAAATAATAAAACTTGTGGAGCGTGCCAAAGCATCAGTATATTTGCAGGTTCCTTAAGAACTGCTGATGTTAATAATGCTGATCTGATAATCCAAGCACCTCTCTCTATGTCCCCAAGATGGGTAATTTCAACTACAGTACTTAAGATAAATTTTTTTGTGCCAAGAATTAATGGTTGTAAGCCCATAACAGCCAATACCTAGGAGATAGTACAAACAAAAACAAAACAAACAGAAAACTAATGCCTCGTGACACTTCTGCCCTAGGGTGGAGTACTCTGTCCTCCTCACTATTCACTGATCATCAAGTCTGACAGACTGGCTTTCTCCTACATGGGACTCACCTGCCCTCAAGAAGACCGTTTACTTGAGTGTGTTCCTCAAAAATACATGTATTTATATCTTAATACACACTGTGGTGATATTTGGATATGAGGCCTTTGATAGGTAATCAGGTCATAAGGGGGGAACCCTAAAGATGGCATTAGTGTCTTTATAGGAAAAGACAAAAGGGCTTGCCTCTCTCTTTGCTTTCTTTACCATCCTATCTAATAAAAGAGTAATATGCAAATTGACTGTACCTTCACTACACCCAATAAACCACACCCATAAGCCAATCAGAAGCGATATGTGGGCTCGGGCCAGGGCTGAGGTGGGAGACATGGGTGGAGCCCACTAGCAGATCAGACCCATGGCAGGGAGTTCTGCTGGGTTCCTAAGGGTGGGGGAAAAAGCCTTGGGGAAGGCTTGGGCTGGGACTGGAGCAGGGGTTTGGGTGGGGCCTGCAGTTAATCAGAGCCATGGCAGGGTGATCTGCTGGACTCTCAAGGCATTTTCCCCCAGCCTTGGGATGGGCTTGGGCCAGGGCCAGGGCAGGGGTAGGGCCCATGGCTGGGGCTGGGGCAGAGCCAACCAGTGATCAGTTGTATCACAGGGTGATTGCTGGCTGGGGTCCCCTGGCCAAGGTTCCCTGCCCAAGGACTAAAGCCTCCATCAGAGGCTTTCGGCCTTGGGCAGGCATGGGGTGAGCCATCAGTAGGACATCCTCTGAGGGCTCCCAGTATGTGAGAGGGGGCAGGTTGGGCTGAAGGACCTTCCATCCCCAGTGCACAAATTTTGTGCACTGGGCCCCTGGTGTGATTATAAAACAAGAAGAAAGCAGAAGTCAATTTCTTAAATTCTTTGAGCCTCGGTGTGAAATGCAGGTAATATCTCTACACATGGTTGTTTTGAAGATATGTGAAAAAATACCTAGGACAGTGCCTAGAATATAGTCAGAAAACACACACACACACAAAAAAAACAAACAAACAAACAAAAAAACACAACACGGAGATTAGTGGTAGTGGCAAAAAGGAGAAAAAGAAAGTAAAAGAGGAGGAAGAAAGGGAAGAGTAGAAATGGTAGCAGAAAAAGTAGTAGTAGTTGTAATATCCATAGGTGCAGTAGCAGTAGTTATAGTAGCAATAGAAGTAGTAGAACAACAACAAATAGTAGTGTTAATAAGAATAGGAGCAGTAATAGTAGTAGTAGGAATAGGAGTGATACTGGTAGTAGAAGTAATGATAATAGTTAGCAGTGGTATTATTAGTAATAGTAATAGTAATAGTAATAGTAATAGTAATAGTAATAGTACAAGTGGCAGTACAAGTAGAATGAGGCTTATAGGTAAAAATGTCATTAGTGAAGCTATTTGGAATGATATTAGAAGAATGATGAAAAGAGAGAAATAAGTAAAGACCTGGGACATTACAGGCTGATCAAGTTAAAGAGTGATTATGGAAGGCATTCTAATTCTAAGGTTCAAGAAATCTGAGTCAATGAAGTTTGCTTCTGAGCAGACCAAAGAAGAACCTACAGTTGGCATCCTGGAGAAATGGCATCATCATTTCAGCTGTGCCCACGAAAATCCTCTCTAATGAGGCTTTTCAGTGTGGATCCATTCTCAGAAGTCACTCTATGGGCCTTGAACCAACCTCCAGGAAAGTTAGATTTGCAATAAGATACTAGAAGGATCTCTGGATCCAGCAAAGCACATTCAGGATTTTTGTTCATAAAAAGAAATTACTATTTATATTTTTTATGTTTAACCTGTATTAAGTAACACAAAACTCACCTCAAAAATGTAATGATCAAAAGCATAAATTAGTGATTTTCATTGCTTTCTAGAGCCTGGCTAACCGGGTTTGGGTGATTTACTGCTGTGGTATCCTGGAATCCCAGTGTGTGCTTGTGTTACATGTATCAATTCATGTGCCTCCCATGAGGCATCAGACCCACACAGCCTTACGTCTCTCTCCTCCAGGTTTTAGACTCTTTCTGCAGGCAACTTCCCTTGACCACCTCTCCTAAAGCCAATCTAAGTGTCCCTCTTGTGGTCTATGTTTTACCACACCTGAGGGGGTTTTCTTGTCACGCCATATTGTAATAGGCCCTCTTTTCTATAGTTTCCAATAGAATGTAAGCTCCCTCAGGGCAGGCTCTCTTCCTTCTTTTTTGCTTGTATCTCTTGCACCTAGCAGAGTGTCTGGCAATTGTTGGTGCTTTTCTCTCTATTTGCTAACTGAACAAGTGACTGCAGAAGGTAGAAGCAATGGTGACAATGTTTACAGAAGAGGTTCTTAGCAACAGGGATTCCAAAAGGGAAGAGAGGGGCTTATGTGACCCAGTGTAAAATCCCAGGCTGATACAGCTCCACACTTCTGAGGAGACTTAGTGACTCCGAAGACATTGGAACCTACCAATGGGTCTTCCAATTTTACATGAGTGTTACACAATGCTTACCATGCAGAGCAGTGCCAAACTCAGAGCTGTACTACCAGTAGGTATGTACCCACTGAAAGATGAACTGGCCCAAGTGACAAGATGTTCCTGTAAATGGGAAAAAACGCCATTTGCATTTAAAAATTTGGCACCTGGGGGACAGTATTTAGTGGCAGCCAAAACTGCTTTCAGAGAGAAAGTGGAAATGGGAGACTAAAGTTAAGAGTGGAGGAGTGTGAATTCATATGCATCATTTCTTGGCTCAGCAGAGCACAGCAGCAAAACAATGCAAATGCCATAATGATTAATGCCCTGGGACTCGGTGACATCGTGCTTTGTGGAGCCAACAACCAGAATCACATCTTAGTTGGATGGAGAACCCCATGGAATCTTACTGAGACTGAGGGGTAAAAAAAATGCTCCTCTCTACATGAACCAGTTCAATGATGACTCAATGGAAAAATACAGCTTTAATTACACTATGTATCTGTTCAGGTTTATTAGACATAAGAAAATTACGTTCATGATTTAACCAAAATACATTGATATCTCCTAAAAAGGAAGGAAATAAAATAATGTTATTTTCTATCATGCTTCCCTGAGGTCGCTCACTGTTGGGATATGGGATTAGGTGGTGGTAGGCAGACTACTGCCAGGGAAGCCAGGAAGAATAGCCCAGAGCAACATGAAAAGATGGAAACTGAAATGTAAACTTGACCGTGTGGACCAAGGATCCAGTATCCTGAGAAGAAGCATGGAATGGCTTGACTCTACAACAAGAGGTCCACATGAGAACTAAAAATGTGGGGAAATAAATTCTCCTCGCCATGGAGCAGAGCCTACAGGGAAGAGATAAATGCATGCAATTCCCAGGGGTGAAAAGCATTTAAAGAAAATAATTAGAGCTTCATTCCTCTCAGACATTTTAAGAAGTGCAATTCAGATGAGGGTAGGGAGAGTTGGAAACTTCTGTACTTTTCGACTATAAAAAAATACAAACACAAATTAATAAATTACGTTTCATTTGCTGGCTGCTTCCTCTACTCTCCAAAATATATACTGTAGTATGAATTGGAAAATTCATAGACTCCAACAAAATAAGTAGAAAACGCTAGAGACTGAGTTCCAAGACTCATTCCTTTGAAACATCTTCACCAGATAGATTTTTTAGAGGTGACATTAAACATCTATGTGACATCTGTAAAAATGTGAGTTTGGGTAGGGAACTAGTTTATTTAGAAAGAAACACAGGTTTTATCAACATTTCCCAGGGATAGCTCTTCCCAAATGTAGAGAGAAAAGCAAAGGTGTATCCTTTTAGTTCTTCTATTGACCCTAACTTTCAAGGTGCTGTTCAAGAGCATAAATTCTTCTAATATTTTTCTCTGTTTTAAGCTCCATTCTGACTCTGCCATCATTTCAGATATGAGATCATATCCATGTGCTCCTCACCATTTTCAATGATCTGACTTTTTAATTTTGTTGTATTTTCCTCTGTATTTCTGAAGCATAGTAACTCCATCTTGTATAAAACTGCTGTTTGAATTCTCTGCTGTTGTTAACTAGTTCCTAGTCCTATAAACTGTCATTGTAAACTTTGTCACTTTAAGACAGTCTCTTATTCTATAAAATGACTTTTTTATGTGTTTATTTATTTATTTTTAATTTCTTTATTGATTAAGGTATTACATATGTGTCCTCCTCACCCATTACCCCTTCCAATCCCCTCTCCCTTGTCACCACTTATGCCCTCACCGCCCCTGGTGTCTGTGTCCATTGATTAGGCTTATATGTATGCATATAAGTCCCTTGGTTGATCTCTTCCCCTTACCCCCACCCTCCCCTACCATCCCTCTGAGGTTTGACAGTTAATGCTTCTGTCTCTGGATCTGTTTTTGTTCATCAGTTTGTGTTGTTCATTATATTCCATAAATGTGTGAGATCATGTGATACTTATCTTTCTTTGACTGGCTTATTTCACTTAGCATAATGCTCTCCAGTTCCATCCATGCTCTGGTTTGAAGCAGCCATCGTTTTCTCCTTTTTCTTCTTCTTAAAGAATACCTTTCAGCATTTCATATAATACTGGTTTGGTGTTAATGAACTCCTTTAACTTCTTATCTGTGAAGCTCTTTATCTGACCTTCAACTCTGAATGATAGCTTTGCTGGGTAGAGTAATCGTAATTGTAGGTTCTTACTATTCATCACTTTGAAAATTTCTTGCCACTCCCATCTGGCCTGCATAGTTTCTGTTGAGAAATAAGCTGACAATCATATGGGTGCTCCCTTGTAGGTAATTAAGTATTTTTCTCTTGCTGCTTTTAATATTCTCTCTTTGTCTTTTGCTCTTGGCATTTTAATTATGATGTGTCTTGGTGTGATCCTCTTTGGATTCCTTTTGTTTGGGGTTCTGTGCGCTTCCTGGACTTGTAAGTCTATTTCTTTCACCAGGTGGGAGAAGTTTCCAGTCATTATTTCTTCAAATATGTTTTCAGTATTTTGCTCTCTCTCTTCTTCTAGCACCCCCATAATTCTGATGTTGATATGCTTGAAGTTGTCCCAGAAGCTTCTTACACTATCCTCTAATTTTTGTATTCTTTTTTCTTTTTTCTTTTCTAGTTGAGTATTTTTGGCCTCTTGGTATTTCAAATCTTTGACTTGATTCTCGCATTCCTCTAGTCGGCTGCTGGGTTTCTGTGAAATATTTTTTATTCAGTCAGTGTATGTTTAATTTCCAGTTGGTCCTTTTTCATATCCTTGAGGGCCTCACTCATTTCTAGTTGGTCCTTTTTCATATCCTCAAGGTTCTCGCTCATTTTGAGGGTCTCACTAAAATTATTGGTCTTTTCTAGGAGCCTCTTGAAAAACCTTATAACTGTGGTTTTGAACTCTATACCGAGTCATTTGTTTTCCTCCATTTCTTTCATTTGTGATCTGTTTCTTCCTCTTCACATTTTTACTGCTTCCCTGAGTTGGTAGGGTAGCTTTGTGTGCTAGGTATCTTGGCCTCCCTTGTTACCTGAAGTGTACACTCTTGGTGCACCCCTTTGTGGATTTGTGTACAGCCTTGTTGCAGATAAGTCTAGATTGTTGTTGGTATCACTGGGAGTAATTGACCTCCAGGCCAACTGGCTATGAAGATTAGCTGTGTCTACACTGGGAGACAGCCTTATGCGCCAAGACTTGCAAATTTGCCAAAGTCTCTGTGCTCAGCTTGGATGGGGTGGAGTTTTTGGGTGGGGTGGAGTTTCAGGGTGGAGCTGACAGCCTTGACTTCCAGTCAGCCCTGCCCCACAAGGTCACCGGGTCCTAGCTTCTGCGGGAATTGGCAGCAAGCACCTCTGCAAGAAAGGCGTCCTCAAGTTTCGCCTGCCGCCAGACCGTCCAGTCCCCAGTGAATCCAGAACCTCAGATTTTTGCCTGGCACACCTGGGTTCCATGCAGTCGAAACTTCTTTCTCCCATCACCAGACGCCACATAGTCAACAGCTCGCCCTCACCGTGAGCTCCGCTTCTGGCTGTTCCCTCATGATTCTGCCTCACAGCACTGCCCTGAGCTCATTTCTTCTGCCAGACACCACCAGCAGTTCAATTTGTCCTCTCTGTGAGCATTGGTGCACATGCCTTCGAAGCTCTGTCTTTGGCTCTTCCTCTGGGGTTCTGCCTGCAGTCCAGATTTTCCCTGTAAGGGCCTGGGTCCCCTGGGTTTTGAGTGCAAACCAAACTGGGTCCAGCGCAGCCTGGATTTTCTGTCTCCTTTCCACTAGAGCACCCCTGCCAGGCGTTCAGACACCCCATCCTCTCCAGCTCTGCACACGCGTGAATCTCCTACCTTACTAAGGCTTTGCAGAGGCTCTGTTTATCCATGTGTTCCTCTAGTTTCAGAACTTCCAGTCAGCCAAGCCTTCCCATAGTTCTGGACAATGTCCGTTTCGTCCTTTAGTTGTATATTTGAAATTATTGTGCAGGGCAAAAGCCTAGGTGTTTACCTATGCCTCCATCTTGGTTTCTCCCCAAATGACTTTGTTTTTAGTTCAAATAATAGAAAAAAATAAACTTAATGGATTAAGTTAATCTTGATGAATACTGCTAAATTATTATCTGACCTTGCAAGCTAGCCATCCAATGTAATAGACTAATATAGACTAGAAATGTTAATAATTTCCATATTCTTATGTCAAGTGCTAAAGCATTATGTGTTCATGGTTACAACTGTCTGTAACAATAACTCACACAGAGCCCTTTGTAAAACCTGCAGACAAAGAAGTTCAAAAGGTATAAATATGAAAAACTTCCTGTATGACTTTGCTCAGATATTTGTAAGAGACGCCTCCCTCTGGGCTGCTCGTAATAAACAACTCCTAATTAATTGGCTCATTAGGGTGTTTTGTATCTCATTCACTGATTTACGGTAAAACATTTCTTTTTTTTTTTTTTTTTTAAAGACAGATATCTGTTATCTTATTTATGCATTGATTGGTGGATTCTTGTATATACCCTGACTAGAATCAAACTGAAACCTTGGCATATCAGGACAATTATTTAATCAGCTGAGCTACCCAGCCCTTGTATTCACATTTTCTTACTCAAAATAAGTTTTTCTCTATTATTATCTGTTTGTTTTAGGTAGTTTATAAAATATTGATATCCTCCCCCTCAAACCAATAGTTGTTGTGAACATTTGTCATGAGCCTTCTAGTCCTTTTATATTGTTACTAATTTTAACGAAATGAGACAATTATGCTTAAATAATTATGTATCCTTTCTTGAACCACTTAAACTGCTATCTAATAAGCATTTTATTTTCTCACTAAGAACTATTCACAACATGATTTGAATTGTGGTGTAATAGTACATCTATAGCTAGCTATACCATATTTTCTAGTTATTCAACTTATCCAATTTTATTAGCTATCAAGTTATTTCAGGGGGGAACACCAAGATGGCAGCATAGGTAAACACCTATTGTTCTGCCCCGCGCAACGATTTAAGAACTACAACATAACAACAGAACAGACAGCACCCAGAATCACCAGAAAGCTGGCTGAGTGAAAACCCCACAAACAAGAGTAAAGGTGGGACGCTGAGACTCAGGAGCGGCGGGAGCGCAGCCTTTCAGACAGAAACAGGTTAGGAGCCGTCTTTATGGGTGCGCGTGAGGGCTGGGGCTGGAGCAGCAACCCCAGCTGGATTTCTCCAACGGGGAGGGCAGAGACGTCCCACTGCACGGACTCCCCAGTGCCAGGCGAGGTCCGAGATCCGGGGTACGTGAAGGCGTCCCACTGCACAGATTCCCCAGTGCCAGGCGAGGTCCGAGGTCCGGGGGATGCACCCTGGAAGCGGGGTGTGGCAGAGGCTCCTAGTCTGCTAGAAACCCGGAGGCGGCGATAAGAAGTTTCCGTGCAAGGGTCGTGCAAACCCACGACTTGCCCCCTGGAAACCTGTCTCCTGGTTCCGGAAACCATCTATTTTACAACCCTGGGATAGACTTTTGGTGTGCAGGCACATTTGGGGAAAGGCAGAGTTGTCTGGCAAGGGGAAGAGACTAGCGGCTTTCTCTTGGAGGTGTCTGCAGCCATCCCCATCCAACACAGACCCGCGCGTGCGAGCACCGCATAGGACTGAGACTGCCTGCACAGCTCAGAGACTCCACCCATCCAACCTGAACACAGTCTCCCTTCACAGCCAATTGGCCTGGAGGTCAAACCCTCCTAGGGCTAACAACAACAAGCTGGGTTTAAATTCAAAAATACTGAATACAACCCATAAAGGATTGCAGTAAGAGTACCCACCTCGGGTAACTGGGGAGGCTGAGCCACTGTCCCTTTGAGGATATCTACCACATAAAGCAGTCACCATGCAGAGATATGGAAAGAAATCAGGTGTGAAAGAAATGGAGGAGAAAAGACAAGACATAGAGTTCAAAACCATGGTTATAAGGCTTTTCAAGAGGCTCCTACAAAAGGCCTATCAACTTAATGAGAATTACCAGGAAATAAACAAGACCAACCAGGAAATGAATGAGAATTACAAGGAAATGAATGAGAACCTCAAGGAAATGAATGAGACCCTCAAGGAAATGAACAAGACCTCTGAGGATACGAACCAGATCCTCACGGATAAAAAAAAGGACCAACTAGAAATCAAGCATACACAGACTGAAATAAAAAATATTACACAAAGTCCTAAAAGCAGTCCAGAGGGCCACAAGAACCAAGTCAAAGATTTGAAATACAAAAAAGCAAAATCCACTCGGCTGGAAAAGCAAGAAACAAAAAGAATTCAGATAATTGAAGATAGCATAAGGGGCCTCTGGGACAACCTCAAGCATGCCAGCATCTGAATTATTGGGGTCC
Source organism: Antrozous pallidus (assembly GCA_027563665.1). Classification (NCBI taxonomy): domain Eukaryota; kingdom Metazoa; phylum Chordata; class Mammalia; order Chiroptera; family Vespertilionidae; genus Antrozous; species Antrozous pallidus. Next base: position 60,914,491 of record CM050508.1, on the reverse strand, counting down.
CAGAAAAAGAGAGAGAGCAAGTTAATGAAAACCTACTTGAAGAAATAGTGACTGAAAACTTCCCCCACCTGGTGAAAGAAACTGACTTAAAAGCCCAAGAAGTACACAGAACCCCAAAATATAGGAATCTAAAGAGGACCACACCAAGACATATCATAATTAAAATGCCAAGAGCAAAAGATAAAGAGAGAATATTAAAAGCAGCAAGAGAAAAACAGTTGGTTACCTACAGGGGAGCACCATACGATTGTCAGCGGATTTCTCAACAGAAACGATGCAGGCCAGATGCGAGTGGCAAGAAATATTCAAAATAATGAATAGCAAGAATCTACAACCAAGATTATTCTATCCAGCAAAGCTATCATTCAGAATTGAAGATCAGATAAAGTGCTTCGCAGATAAGAAAAAGCTAAAGGAGTTCATCACCACCAAACCAGTATTATATGAAATGCTGAAAAATATTCTTTAAGAAGAGGAAGAAGAAAAAGGTAAAAATATAAATTATGAACAACAAATACACATCTATCAACAAATGAACATAAAAATCAAGTGAATTGATAGGCTGATGAACAAGATAAACTGGTGAATATAACAGAAACATGGACATAAAGAGGGAATGGACTGACAATTCTTGGGGAGAAAAGGATTGTGGGAAGTACAGCAAGAGCTTGGACAAAAATTTTGCAACAATGGCAGAGGACATTGGGGAGGGGAAGGGGAGGGTAGAGGGTGGGATAGGTACAGGGTGGAGGGGAGATATAGGGGGATAAAAAAGGGGAAACAATGTAACTAATAAACTGAACAATAAAGAAAAAAAGTTATTTCAGTATTAGAAATAATGTATAATAAAAATCTGAATATAAATCTTTGTCAACATTTTCATAGAATCAATCCTTATATAAAAATTTTTGTTTTAAAAAATATGGCTGTTTTTAATGCTCTTGATGGATATTGCTAAATTATTGACCAAAGGTTGTGTATTAAGTTATTGATCCTACAGAATTCCTGACAATTTTTATTACTACCAGCTAAAAATCTTTGTTAATATGTGTTCTGTGAGAAATATTACCTTAATGTTGTTTTTTTATTTGGTTTTTGAAATATTGTCTTTTTTGTATTACAAAATAGGATATTTTTCATATGCTGTTAACCATTTCTGTTTCTTCTTCTGTGATTTTCTTATAGACATGTATTTTTAAAGTTTTCTGTATTCTAGTTTCTATGGCCAACATTTTATTTATTTATTTTTGAGCGGCTCTTTATTGACATACAGTGGTGGAAGAAATAAAGGTGGAGAGTGGAGTCCTTGTCTGCAGTGGTGGCTGAGTGGAGTGCAGGGCAGAGGTGCACAGTGCAAGACAAGGTGAGAGTGTGGGAGGCTGAGGAGGTTGGAAAAACAAGTGAAGGCCAGGGCCAGTCTACTAAAATGGAACCACTGCTCTCTCTAGCCGGCTATCTTCTGACCCCAGGCAAAGCTTGGGAGTCTCTGATGGCCCATTTCTATAGGAATTGAACAGCCTATTTATTTCTATTGCATTCATAGCTTTGATCTTTAGCTAGAACTATGGTGTTCTTACTATTGTGGCTTTTGCACCCAGTAGAATGATTAAGTATTCTACTCTAGAACCAGCGTGCATGTTCTCAATTTCAAATCTACTCCCTACTAGCTATCTAACAATGAGCTAGTCATGGCCTCTCTATGACTCAGTTTCCTAATCTGTCTAATGGTCATACCAATACTACTTCAATCATAAGATTGCTGTGAAGGTTAAATTGGTTAATAAAATAAAGAGCTTAGAAGAGGTCTTGGCACATAGAAAGTGTCACAGAAATGTTAACTATTACTACTATTGTCATTCCATATTAATAAGGTAAGTCCTTATCTTTCAAATAAGCTTATCTTTCAAAATTTTTCATAAATATTTTGTTTGTTTTTCTTTCAGGAAATCTTCATTTACAAATGAAAATATATTATTTTTTCTGATAATAAAAAGTGCATATCCATTATAGGAACATTTTTCAGAAAATGCATAAATATAATTTTAAGTCACTTATAACCCATCATCCAAAGTTACATGTTATTTATATCTAGCTAGGAAATTACCAAATATTAACTCTATTAGTTGTGCAAAACTTTTTACCTATATATATATATAAAAGCCCAAGCAACCATTACGACCAAATGACGTGAATGCCCAGAATAACCCAACAACCAGTCATCATAATGTGCACTGGCCATCAGGGGGAAGATGCTTAATGCAGGAGCTGCTCCCTAGTGGTCAGTGTGTTCCAACAGACAACCTACTGCATGCCCTTCCCCCCTCACCAGCCAACATCCCTCAGCCCCTCCCCCTGAGGCCCCAATCAGGGGTCCAGCAGGCCAGCCTCCTGTGGTCCCTTCCCGACTGGCTGGCCCACTGATAGGCCTCTATCACGCCAGGCTGAGGTACCCCACCCATGCACAAATTCATGCACCAGGCCTCTAGTTTTGATATGAAGGCAGTCTGAGAGACCAAGGCTCAGTATGGGTGTTTGTAACTAAATGCGAAAGAATAACATAATAGGCAAATGCCAGTTTTGCTCAAGTAGCTAAATTTCTCAGAACTATCTACCATGTCTAACTTCCAGCTTCAATTCTGTCTTTCTCTGCTGCTTTTACCTGGCTTAAAGACAGACTAAAGTTGTGAACACAGAAAAGAGTGTTCTAAGAAGACAGAATCACAACTTTTGGGGATTCCTGTGTGTTTCTTTTTTAAGTAATAATGAATCACTGCAGAGTTGCATCACTCACAACAGTAACTGTGATGTAGAGTTCTGTGCAGCCCTGAAGGAGCTACATTACCAAGGAGAGGGCTTCCAGGAAGAGGTTTCTCTACTTACCCACCTGTGCTGCTGCCCAGTCATCTCAGGATCTGTATCCACAAGTATAAAATTCAGAGAAGAGATAGAAGAATGAACCATGTCTATCATTTGTCAGATATCCCCTGTCCAAAGGATGGAGTCATATAACAAGACATCACTCAGTCCCAGGTAAAAAAGTAAAGCAATCTGTTATCAATTTAGAAAAAAGATTTCTCTATTTTGGCTATGCTTGACTTTTTATAATATTTTAATATAAATTAATTTCTAATGCACTTTACTTTTTAGACCAGTTTTAGGTTTACAGCAAAATGGACTATAAAGTACCAAGTTTTCATCTCCTCTTGCCCGTATACATGCAAAACCTCCCCTACTATCACCATCCCACATCAGTCAATTCATTTTAATCAATGAACCTATCCTGCCACATCATAATCACCCAAGTCCATAGTTAACATTAGGGGCACTTTGGTGTTGTTCAGTCCATGGGTTTTGACAAGAATATTATGACAGTATCCACCATCGTAATATACAGATTAGGTTCATTGCACTAAAAATCTATTCTCTGCCTGTCCATCCCTCCTTCTCCCTAACCCCTGGCAACCTCTGTTCTTTGGATTGTGTCCATATTGTTGTCTTTTCTAGAATGCCATAAAGTTGGAATCATACAGTATGTAGGCTTTTAAAATGGACTTCTTTCACTTACTAATATGCATTTAAGGTTTTTCCATAATTTTTCATGTCTGAACCGCTCATTTATTTTTAGTACTGAATAGTATCTATTGCTTGTAGGTACTATAGTTTATCTATGCACCTACTTAAGGACACCATGGCTGCTTTCAAGTTTTGGCAAATATGTTTTGGATATGTCTTTGATCAGATACATCTTTTGCAAGTATTTTCTCCCAGCATATCTTCTCATTATCTTAACAGTGTCTCTCACAAATAAATTTTAGATTTTACATCAATTAACTTTGCCGTCCTAGGTGCACAAGTGCAACAGACTACTAAGTGCATGTTTTCCTGTAACCCCAGAATTAGACATTAGGGCCCCAATACGGGGATAAAGAAGCTACAGAACTAACAGCTGGAGCTATCTGTAGAGAGCCCCTTGGGAACTCAAGGCGACAGTCAGAGCCTCACCCTGGGAACAGGCTTCACCAAAAAGGCTGAGATGTTATCAGCTTTGCCTTCACATTTGCCCGGGTGTCAGGGAGTGGGCTTTTGATATGTAAATCCAGTCAAGCACCAGGAATGCTAGGGCCTACTAGGGAATGCAAATAATCTCCTTTGATCCTAACTTTTGGTGTAACTTTCTGATATTTTGGGAACCTAAATAAACAGGGCTTCTTAGGCTCTGAGTCCCTGTCTCTCTATCAGAGAGAAGAGAGCATTAAACCACGCTCCCAGCTTTCTTCTATTCTCTTTTTATTTCTCAATCCCCAGCCGCCTCCATTCAGAACTGGTTTCATCTTTCTTTCCATGCTGGACATGGAAAAGGGAGATCCCTGCTATATCTGCCCCCCCGAGCCACAGCCATTACCTTTTTCAGACTTACTATGGGTCAGGGAGCAGGCTTTGCTGCTCTCAATGGTCACCCAGACCATGCCCTTCCCTTCCCCGGTGTAGTCTTAAAGGAGATGGCGCTGGGGAAGAGAAGTGGAAAATCAGCAACGCTGTGAGGTGGCCTTGGTGAGGGTGGAAGAGAGTGATGCTGCAGGTTCATCTACTCCCCCAAGTACACACCTGTCACTACCGAGCTGGAGCAGAGCTGAGTATGGGGGATAGGGAACTGCCAAGGGAGCCCTTCCTAAAGCCAGGAGGGGTGCCTGTAGGAAGGAAATGCCACTATTTCTTTTTCAGCTTGGGCCTCGGCATATGCAGTGGCCTTACCCTGTCCCCATCTGAATTAAGGAGAAAAAGAGACATGGAAAATAAGTCACAACCTGTGAGCTGAGTGAACTCGGGCACAGTGGCCGGGTTTGTGTTAACTTGCCATTTTCCATGCGTGAAAGCAGGCTGCTGAATGAGCAGACCCAGGTGCAGGAAGCTGGGATGTTCACAGGGATAAGATCTCTCTGGACTGGTTCTCCCACATCAGTGGCTGCTTTGGGGATGCCCCCAGGGTGCTGAGAACTCCTGTGAATGCCAACCACAGAGGACCTCAGCCTGTCAGTCCATGTGAACCAGGAAAAAAATCAAAATTTTACACAGAGGAAGGACTATTATATCTGAGAAACTTGTCCTTTTTTTTTCGTTTGTGTCTGTCCCAAATCTCCACAAATTGTAATAGCCAAAAGAGAGACATACCACACTCCTCTCCTTCTGATCCCCAAATCCTGCATCTAACCTATGATGCCAGTTAGGATAGTTTAAATGGATTGAAATTGAGTTTTTATAACAACGAATTAGTAGTTTTGTTTTGTTTTTTTTTAAATAAAAAAAAAGGACCAAAAGATTATTATATCTGCCTAAGGAAAGGGAAATTTGACAAAGCTTAAGTAATTGAAGGAGGAAAAAAAAATGTTACTCTCATGTATAAGCCCCAGGCAAGTTCAGACTAGTCAGCAAATTCATTATTCAAAGCAAACAAAATAATATGATATTTCCATTAGGAAAAAAGTGTTTCACTAAAGTGGTCACAAGTGAAAAGTTAAGGAGGAGGACACATTACATTGTATTTTTTTTACTTGTTTGTCTTTTTTTTTTTCATTACATTGTATTTTTTATTAATTGTTAGGAGACCCTGAACTAAAGGGCAAACTATACAGAATTATTCCTATGAATGCACTCAGCACAGCAGACTGATGTTTTATAAGAGGTGGAAAAACATCGGTATTAGAATTAGAAATAGCTGAATTCAAATCCTGACTGCTATTTGCTATCTCTGTGACCTCTCAAATCCTCATGGAAAAGGGCCACAATAGTGCCTGCTAACAAGGTTAGTGTAAGGATTGCAGATGAAGAGTGACAAGCCCACCACTGAGAGGAATCAGGGTTTTGCCACCTTGAGTATGCTGTTTTGGGATGTTGATTTTTAAGCTGTTTGTTGGGAAGCAGAACTCTTAGGGAAACTTTGATCCTCCCTACTTTCCTGCCCAAGAAATTCAGATGGAAAAAATTGCTCCAGAAAGGGGATCTTAAGATGTTCACCTCGGACTAATTTAAGTGTGTTAAACAGGAAGGCTTCAGGCAGGTGTCTATGAGCTAGATGCCCCCTGTATCCCATAGTTTCTGAGTTGCCTTGTAAGAAATTTCTTGCATGTACATCCCCTAATTCCTCAACCACCTATAAATTGCCCATTCTCACTTATGAAATAAGACCCTATTTCCCTCCTTTTCTCCTTTGTCCAAAATGTCTTAAATACCCAATGTTGCCTCATTGTCTTTAGAATTTTCATGCCTATGTGAATTCCCCATGCATATGTGTTATTGTCATAGTTAGCTAGCTTATTAATATTAATAATAGGAAGAGAAGCAAAGGGAAGGCCAGACATTATAAGCATGATCATCTGGGCAGTTTCACCAGGAAGCTATAGCTTCACACTCCCCAGGGAACCTCCAGTCCATTACCTGCAGGTCACTGGGGGAAGGGCTCAAACAAAGGGGGAGATGGGTGCAGGTGCAGTGATGTCAGGGTGATGTAGGGAAAGTGTTGCCTGTCAATCTAGCCTGGGGAACAATAGATTGACTAGAAGTGAAGCCCATCAAAAAATGTGCACAGTCTTGGAAGGTTGAAGTCCTGAGACAAAGAGTTCCCTCTCTCTTGCTCACTCCGGCTCCTTCCTGTGTGCTTTTTCCCTCTGGCTCTGTGACCTGCACTTGCCCATGTGTTTGTATGTTCTCTCTCCATAGTCATGTGGCCTTAAGCAGCTACATGGCCTATAGCCATGTAGACCCCTCATGCAGTGGACTTCAGCTGGGAACACGAGCTAAGCTAGCCAATGTTGGACTGGGCTGGACTTTACTATGGAATAGTAACTCTGGATACTGGTTTTTATTCTGGTCCTGCTGAAGATAAAATTAGACTTTATCCATGGTGGGATGAACAGAGATGGGAACTTGCAGGGAAACCACCTTAATTTAACAGTATCAGTAAAGCTTTCCACCACATCCCATTCTACCAAGAATTCCATTTCCACCAATATCACATGTATTAAAACTGATTTTCTCTGGTTACTCTGCCTCTGTTAATTTGATGATTAGCCCTGCCAGAAGAATTTAAAAGGTGGGAGAAAAGGCATTAATATTTTTTAACCCCCACAATACCTAACAAATGATAGGTGCTCAGAAAATGGCTACTATTATCAGCATTGTTTCTTTACCATTTATTTATCACTGGAGGCCTGTGCATGAATTCATGCACAGGTGTGCTCCCTACCAGTGATCAGGGATAATTGGTGCTGATCGGGGCCATTTCTCCCAGTCCCAGTTGGAGCCAACTGAGGCTGGCCAGGCTGGGGAGAGGGACTGCAGGAGGTTGGCTATGGGAGCGCACTGACCACAAGGGGCAGCTCCTGTGTTGAGCATCTGCCCCCTTTGGTCAGTGTGCATCATAACCACCAGGAGACAGATCATTTGGTTGACTGGTCACAACAGTCACTTAGGCTTTTATATATATAGATTGCCATCTATTATCACAGTTATATATCTAGAGAATTAACAACTCTGATAAAAATGTATTTCAGTTAAAGTCAGGGTTTATGCAAAAAAACAAAAACAAAAAACATATAAACCCACAGCACTAAAACATTCATAATTCCAGGTAAACAAAATTCCTCAAAATAGTTAACATTTGACAATAACTTAGGTACTCTAGTTTAGGGACTACTTTCCAGCTGAGAAAAACATAAAAGGGTTGGGATTCAGCCCACTTTCTGTACCTTCCACAATGTCTCAGGACTAGAAGGTGACTTAGGAAAGGAAAGCTACATGATTTGCCTAAGACAGTCTGATCCATCCTATCCCCACTCATCCTTCCATCCTTCATACATGCCCCCCCCCACACACACACATCTATACACTTGGCTGTTTCAGTCACAGCATTCAAGTGATGCTCAATTTCATCTTTGTCTTTTAAGAAAGGCAGCTAACTAAGGTGTCAACCCCCTCTCCTCTGCTCTTCAGGTTTCATCTTGGGAGAGCACTTGGCAACAGCCACATGCGAGCCAGCCAGCAGATTCAGTACAACCTGACATTTACCAGACAAGGATTTCATTTAATTGCAGTCTATTTGATTCGTGGTCCCTGTTCTGTTCCTCCTTTGATAATTTTTCTCTTCGTTCATCACTCCACGTAGTGTGGGTGGCAGATATGAACAAATCACCAAATTTGATATATTCCACTTTGTTCCCTTTTAGAAGTTCTTATCATAGTTTTCCTGAGGAAAGTCAATTAAACTGTTGACTTAAATACTATTTGGGAATCAATTATAATTCCAATTAAATACGCCATCTGGGTTGTTCATTACCACTCTTGGGAAACATTTGTAATGGTGAGAAAGTATGTCTCCCTCCTCACATATATTCATCTTCTGTTCTAGAACCTACATTCAGATACTGGCCTTGGATCCCCACATCCAAGAACTAACCTCCTGGTTAGTCACATCTTGGCTTTGTCTGAAATCATTTTTCCTAGCTACAGAGAGCTTGTTGCTGACATTTCCCTCCTCTCCCCACCTTGAGCTAACATTTACTAAGTGCTTTATTATATGCCAATCACTCTGCTAAGTGCTTTGTATGCAGTATTTCTTTCAATCCCATTATTAGCATAGGTAGCTAGTTATTAATAAAGTAAGGGAGCAAAGGGAATCAGACATCCTACATAATAAAAGCCTAATATGCTAAGTGTCTGGTCAACTGGTCCACCATTCAACCAATCAAAACATAATATGCTAATGCAGTGGTCAACAAACTCATTAACAGCCAAATATCAACAGTACAATGATTGAAATTTCTTTTGAGAGCTAAATTTTTTAAACTTAAACTTCTTCTAAGGCCACTTCTTCAAAATAGACCTGCCCAGGCCGTGGTATTTTTTGGAAGAGCCACACTCAAGGAGCCAAAGAGCCGCATGTGGCTCGCGAGCCACGGTTTGCCAACCATTGTGCTAATGATTTGCTAAGGCCACTCAACTGCTCGTTATGACAGGCACTGACAACCAGGGGGCATATGCTCAACACAGGAGCTACCCCCTGATGTTCAATGCACTCCCACAGGGGGAATGCTGCTCAGCCAGTAGCCAGGCTCATAGCTGGCAAGCGCAGCAGCAGTGGCAGGAGCCTCTCCTGCCTCTGAGGCAGCTCTAAGGACCCCTCAGAGGATGTCCATCTACCGGCTTAGGGCCTTGAGAGTGGGCCTAAGCTGGTAGGCGGACATCCCCTGAGGGGTCCTGGACTACAAGTGGGCACAGAGTGAGCTGAGGGACCCCTCCAGTGCATGGATTTCAGGCACCGGCCTCTAGTTAAGTATAATAAAGTAGGGAGCTGAGTCGGACATTAAGCCTGACTTACTAAGAAGCTATAACATTCACAGGCTTTCCAGGGCCCACAGCATCCTGCCACAAGGGGACTTAATCCCCAAAACAGGCTGTGGGAGCAGGACTAGCCATTATCCAGGATTACCTAGGGAGGGAGAAAATAATAAAGAGGAAATTTCTCTGCTGGGTACAGGTACAGTGAAAGCCAAAAAAGCAACCAAAACGGGGAGGAATCTAACCTGGGAAAAGGACTGGATTGAATAAAGGGAGGATCCAATACAAGCCTGCAAAGAGGCAGGAAAGAGATTGTTTAGTTTGAAAAAAAAAAAACTTACTCCTTCCCAAGCCCAATGTAATATAATCAAAGCTTAACAAAGGGCCTCTTGGTAGCACCTCTTTGTTGGTCTATTTGTGTGTTCTTTGCTGTCTCTCCATAGCAGCTGTGCAGCTCCAAATGCAGGTCCATTGCAGCCATGCAGGCCTGGCAGCTGCACATGCCCAAGCATGTGCTCCAAGCAGGGCTCCCAGCACAGATTTCCATGCAACAGCTCAGCACCAGCCAAGCACAGCCTGAAACAGAGACTAAGCTAGCCAGAAAGGGGTGGAGACAGAGACTGGGCCGGATTAAGCTTTGGCATGGGCTAAACTGAACTATGATAGCTTCATATGCCCTGCTGATGCCAGGTAGTGGCACAACATCTCTGGACTCTGGCCCTTTTTTATGGACTCGATGAAGACTTCTTCCACAGCGGGATGGAGCTAAGCTACCTGGTGGTGGATGAAACTCCCAGCACCGGGACGGTCCTTTGTGTTTGCTACAGCTTCAATAAATCTTACTGCTATACCCCACCCTCCCTTGTGTGGGTCCCTGAAATACTTTTCTTGTGACTTCATGAAAGAACCCCATTTTTACTGGCAAAACACCATGAGGTAGGCTGTATGGTTTTCCTCTTGGCATAGATGGACCTGGAGAGTATTATGCTAAGCAAAATAAGCCAGTCAGAGAAAGATTAGTATCACATGATCTCACTCATATGTGGAATCTAATGAACAAAATAATTTGATGAACAAAATAGATCTAGAGACATAGAAGCATGGAACAGACTGATGAATCTCAGAGGGAAGGTGTGAGTGATGGTGGACAAAAGTGATTAACCTGGGAACTTATCTGCATATATGGACACAGACAATAAGGTGGTGAAGGTCTGTGAGGGGTGGATGTGGGATGGAGGGTGTCAATGGGAAAAAAAACCCAACCAATCAACAAAGGGGACATCTTTAATACTTTCAACAATAAATAAAAATAAAAAGGAGGAACCTGTTTCTTAGAGAAGAAAAGCTCTTTGTGTAAAGCCACAGGGAATCCAAACCCAGGTCTCTGGAACAGGCACTGCTTCTTCATCTAAGCTTCCCTGGGTCTGAGAGCCAGGCTCCTGGTGGGCTCTGAGCCAATACTCCTCTCGTGAGATAAACAAGCTAGAGAAAACCCGCAGATTTTTCTCAAAAGTGAGGTCCTCCAACACCTGCAGCTTTGACAAAATAAAGATTCCCAGGGACACTCCTCCCCCAACTTCTTGAATCAGAATCACCAGCAATAAGAGTCAGCAACCAGTCCTGAGCACTTTTCATGCTTAAAAGTTTGAGATCCACTGCCCTAGGTCTTTTGTTGTTTGCTTGTTTGTTTTGTTTTGTTTTTTTTCTTCTTTAATAAATTTTCCTGGAAATAATGCACTGACCCCTGGTGGTCTAGCTCAAAAGAGTGACTGCCATGATAGGGATTTGAGAAAATACTTTGTGATAAGCAGCATTCTATTTGATTAAGCATCAGCTGCCTCTGGCTTGAGTTCTGACCTATCTCATAGAAAGCGCATCAAAGCAACTAGTTTGATGACCTTTTATGGTAGCAGCTACAAAAAGAGATACCTTTTCGATCAATAAATATTTATCAATTGTCTACAAGCAGGTGATGCAGAGCTGAAAGGACAGGATTCCTAGTCTTAGAAATGTTAGTGTAGCTATAGATAAGGGCAAAACCTCTGAGAGAGAGAGAGAGAGAGAGAGAGAGAGAGAGAGAGAGAGAGAGAGAGAGAGAGAGAGAGAGAGTAAATTTTCATGAGCTGCTTTACCCTGTCTTCATTAGAATATCATGTTTGAGCTCTAGTGCTTAAGCCAGTTTAACGTTGGCTTCTCACCAACTCTTTTTTTCTTTTACTAAGAAACTTTCACTTTCTTGACCAGTCTTTTCCCCCTTCTCCTTTGAATGATATCACACATCTCTATTCATTGCACCTTTCTGGTTGTCACAAACCCAATATTTGACCTGATAGAAAAAATACCCATTATTAAATTTACTGACTCTATGATGTAAGAAGAGACCTAGCAACAAGAATGACTACAATAAAAATACAAGTTTTCCAGAACATTTAGAGGAAGAAAACTCTAAAAGCTAACCAGCTTATTCATGAAACATTTGAATAATGAATTTCCAGCAATAATTCTATTAATATTTTATTCTGCTTAATATGCAATACAACACTAAAATGTGTTCATGTCCTCTAGTCCCCCACATCAAAGAAAATAACAATAATGCATAATGAGAATCAACCCATACGTTTCAAACCAACACTTACCATAGAACTTTAGTTGGCAATGGAATTGAGTGGGCAAATCACCGACAGTGATTCCTAGTCACCCAGCCAGAAGGTATGAGGGTTTGCCTCTTCTGTGTTAAATGAATTTACAGCACCCTGAAATGCAACAGGACACTGACCTTCTGGAAAGGAAATTCGATCTCACCCCAACTCATGCCTCCCTCCTCCCTTTCCAAAGGCACTCCCATGTGTTTATTGAAGGACTTGGACAACCATCTAGTATCAAATACCTTAAAATAAAAAAAGAAAAAACAACAATTCAATAATGTCTATGTGATTCACAAGCCCTATACACGTGGAAAATCGGGGTTCCTCATTCTGTAATGAATGAAGTAGAAAAACAAACCATTTCTTATCTGGAGTCACTCCCAAATCAATGTTTCACGTGTGGTTTTTAAGAGTGTGCTGATCTTTCAGCGTTTCAATGTTCCTTGCTATGATCTAAGTATGAATTTCACTGTGCTTGATCGGTTTCAGATTAATAGCAAATACAAAACAGACACCATCTACATGGCCTATCTTTTTAATAGAAAGTCATGTTAGCTTTTGTCGACAAAACATTCATCTCCAGTCCCTAGAAACAATTTATAGAAACAGCAAGTTAGGCGTATGTATAGCAACCAGCATATAAATATGTATCATGAAAAACTCCATACACAGATAACCTCGTGATTTGGTTTAGAAAACAAGCCACTTCAAAGTTGTGGAAAATAGGACCTGCTCCTGCCTTAAAGGCAAGATCTTCCACCAATAGTCATTCACATGATTTCGTACCTGTAACCAGCTCTCTGTGCATTCCTTTGAGATAATTTGCCCACTTGCTCATGCATGATCATTTAACAGCTAATAAAACCTCAAAAGGAAAATTTTTTCTTGAATTTGTTTATAAAGAACAGCCATTTTAAATAGAAGAACAGCTTTTATGTTTCCAAATCATATTTAAACTATTTAACTATTAATTCCTAAAAATAAAAGCAATTTTTATAGTAATAAATAGATTGGAAAATTTGCAGCCTATGATTATCTGTTGCAAGACAGAATCCCTTTGTATGTCATCATTAAATACTTTTTAAAAATTGTGGGGAATGTAATCATAGTAGTTAAAATGTTTGCCCATATGAAAGAAATCTGGCTTGTCTTAGGAGTTTCTTCTAACAAAACTACCGTAGTTTTTGCCAGTTAGAGTCAAGGTCTTATAATATGGGTATATAACCATATGCACTTTAGAGACCAGCTGTTTGGGCACATCCTCACCATCACCCATATAACACCTTCTGTCTCTCCTCCAGGATTTAGTTTGATGTGTCCTCATAGATCAGCCTGTCTGTCCCAATAGCTTCTCCCTTGCCTGACCAAGAACTTGCCTTCCCCTCTATAGCAATTGCTCTAAATATCATTAAGCTCTACATAAATTCCATTTCCCCAGTGTCTCTTGAGAAAGAAATCTGTCTGGTGTGTACTTTGTCCTTACCTCTCCTGCAGAGCTGGAGAAGGCAGTGAACGCAATGTGGCTGCCCTTTGGAAGATCCTGGCCCAGCACGGAGCTGGGGGAGGGCACAGTATGGGCAGCTGGAGGAAGAGAAGGAGGAGTAATTTCTGTGCCACTGCAAACATGATAGGGTGCCAACAAAAACACTATTCTTTTTCCCAAGGAGTTCAAAGCACTTTGCAAACATTAACTCATGAGGCCAAGCAGTCATAGAGCAATTATTACTTTATGATGCTTTTCAGATAACCATTGCAAGCAGTCACTAGAAAAGCAAGTTTGTTCAGTGTTTTTGTAATTTCTCCGATATTTATTGAGCTCCTACTATGTGCTAGATACTGCAGTTTAAAGACCAAGTATGACAGACAAGGTTGGTGCTCTTACAAGCTCTCACATTAGGTCATGCCCACTTGCTCACCCCTTAGGGTACTAAGCACTTAGCAACACTACTTACTACACTCATTTATACTTTATTTTGGTCCAAATTGTTTAATGGAATGTGCCCTTTTCTTTACAATGTCCATAAGGTGCTAAGTGCTGAGCAAACACACCAAAGAAAAAATATTTTGAAAGTGCTTTCTTTTAAGTTGCTACGATCTTTGATTGTGAGCAATCCTGTTCCTTTGAAATGTTTATGGAATTACTAGACTGGACAAGGAGAGTTCAGATTAGAAATAGCATGCCAAGCAGTTTATGTAAATAACCTAGCTTTTAAAAATGATTAATCAGACATGCTTATGCTGGTGAAGTGAAGAGCCTTTATCCATGAGGTTTTTTGTTTGTTTGTTTGTTTGTTTGGCCTCTTTTTTTTATTTTCTGTGACAAAATGACAGGTCAGGTGCAGGAAGTGACTTATGACATTTCTATATCTTTCTCCTTAGGCAACAGACTCCAGACATTTTATTTACGATTAACTGGACCAGGCTGGCAACTTCTTTTTAAAAATGCATAACTTTCTGATGAATCAAGAAGGATTTAAGGTGTTATGTTTTAAAGATGTTAGATAAGGATTCTAATAACCCAACTCAGGCTGCAGTTTTCACCCAGAAATTTGCACATATTTTAAAAGTCCTAGAAAATTATACCATTGTGATATACCCCCATTTTACATAGGACGCCTCAAAAAAAAAGTTGAATTATGGAGTCGTTTATTTAAAAAGCTGGAAGCATATGAGTGGCTAATGCTCTTCAAACCTCCCAGCCCTGAATAGCTTAACACATCTGGCTTATATTGGCAGACTATCACAAAGGTATTGTTTACATCTTTGGGTCTGGAATGAGGAAACTGCTTTGCAAAAAGGCATTTTTACAGAAGCAGAAATAGAGCAAGTTAATATCTAAGAATCACTAAATCAACAGAACCACATTATCTGGGACCGCCTGGGCAATTTAGAATGATTGTGCTGCCTAGATTTTGGGATTACTGATTCAACAGAAATGGACTATCAGTAGCTGCTTGAGGCAATTTAGGATAATTGTGTTCTCCTAATTCTAGGACCACTGAGTCAACTGAAAACTCAGTTATCGGTAGCTACTGAGATAATTTGGAACAACTGAGTTGCCCTGGTTCCCAGAAGAATGTCCTTCAGCAACTAGTGAGGTCACAATAAAGGGGACATTCAAACCATAGTATTCAATCATACATAAGTTCAGAAAATCAAAATAACTTTCTATTGTTTTAGCAAAATAAGTACAGAACCCAAACAGTAGTTTCTACCTGAGATGATTGCTACCATACTTCAATACCATCATCTAAAGATTAACTTCCCTCTTTAATAAACACACCCCTGACTAAACTAAATAGAAGTATTATATTAATTCACTACTCAAATGTATTGGTTAACACACATACCCAGTGAAATTCAAGCTCCATATCTTAAACAGCATCTTCATTTGTCCCCAAACTACCTTGCTAGCCTCAGCCTCACCTCCCCAGTACTCTAGCCTCCACAGATTTTTTAATGTTTACTATATCAGGCTTATCTGATACCCTCTGCCTTGAAAGCTATACCCACGCTCACACACAAAGACACACACACACACACACACACACACACACACAATCACATACACACAGTTTGTCTACCTGTAAAAGTATTCATTCTTCATGATCAGATGACATCTTTCTATTTCCCACATCACTAGCTTTTCACATTTATTTATATAGGTATCTAACTAAAACCTGAATATTTCATATCTTCAGTGTCTAGTTTCAAATCTTTATTGAAGTTGACTTTTCTACATAGCATCAATAAGCACTTACTGAGACTGGCAAGGGGATGGGTTGCACTTGGGTTTACTCTGCAGATGGAAGCACAAATGGGATGTTTAAAACATCTGTATTAAGCAGAGCTGCTAAAAAAAGAGGAGGATAAAATAAATTCAATAAATTATTAAGTTAAAACATTTTTAAATTAAAGGACTATTACATTAATATCAACACCATTGTCATTTAGCTCTTCACCTTTAGGATGGCTAATAGCTCAATAGCTGGGACCATATTCTACTCTAATTGTAATAACAGCATTGAAAACAGACTTCCTGAATGGGTAAAGGAAATAAGAAACAGTTAAGCTTGATAGCAAGGGCAATGTTAATTGAGACTACTTATTTCTGCTTTCAAATCAAACAAGAGAACAGAAGGGAGGGAGAAGGAAGGACCCAAAACAAAGCAGAGAGAAGGAAAGAGAGAGACTGGATTGCTTTGAAAGATTATCCTTAAAATCTATGTTTGCCATTTTTATCTTTTGGAAACTGAAAAATACAGACGTTCTTATAGGTTGTACAGAGGATAATGATAGGCAGTTGAAGATAAATACTACCCAGTAAAATAGTTGTTCTGTCTCTAGAGCCTCTTACAAAAATTATTTTAAGGGCATCGGCATCCTGCTTTCTTTCAATGTGTCTAGGAAGGTTCTATTCATTTTCTAAATGTGAAATATTTGATATTTTTCCTAAATTTATCCTCCAAAAGCTTCAGAAAGTCAGTAATTGAACAATGTTGCTCTGTACTTTTTATGAACTTGTATACACTGTATATATGGGTCCTCTTGCACAGCGCATATGTTTAAACTTCATACTTTTTAAAACATAAATATTTTATTGTGTTTTTGTTTTTGTTTTTACAGAAAGGAAGGGAGAGGGATAGAGAGTTAGAAACATCCATGAGAGAGAAACATTGATCAGCTGCCTCCTACACACCTCCTACTGAGAATGTGCCTGCAACTAAGGTACATGCTCTTGACTGGAATTGAACCTGGGACCTTTCAGTTCGCAGGCCAACACTCCATCCACTGAGCCAAACTGGTTAGGGCTAAACCTCACATTTTTCATGGGCACAGTAAAGTTCTTTCACATGTATTATTAGCTCATTTGACCCTCATAGTAGCCTGTTATGTTGGATAGGGTACCACACAAATGAAGAAACCGAGTATCAGAAAAACTTAGTATCTTGCAGAATTAATAGATAGACACAAGCTAATAGTACCCACAAGGTTTTTTTTTTATATCACATCATGCTATGTGACTATTTTAACAATTATTAGATATGCAGCTTTGATTCTTTACATTTCTTTAAAAAATGCTGGCTCTGTATATTTTGCCCCGCTTACTGAGCAGGAAGTATACGTATGATCCACAACAGTATTTTTTCCTGGATACAGGGAATAACCTAAGAATCCACATATCATTTAGGGGATGCATTCCCTGGTTAATTAGACATGATCCACATGCAAGCAAATGTTTATTTTCAGATAAAACCCCAAACTTTCAACCTTCATTACTTCCTTAGCAGGCAATGCAAAATCTTTTTCCTGCCAAATCCAGCAGAGGGCAGGATGCTCCCATCAACAGCGGGCTGGCTGGTGCTGCCAGCCCAACCAGAGCGACTACCTGGTGGAGCGCTCTGACTTTACAGCCTTCATCCTTTCCCACCTGGATCTGAAAAAAGATGCGGGATTGAACTGAGAATCAGGGTGTGGGGCATGTCCTGGGAAATGTCAGGAAAACTTTTGCTTTTGAAGCTGCCTACATTTTGTTT
The DNA here is from genome assembly GCA_027563665.1 of Antrozous pallidus. Taxonomy (NCBI): domain Eukaryota; kingdom Metazoa; phylum Chordata; class Mammalia; order Chiroptera; family Vespertilionidae; genus Antrozous; species Antrozous pallidus. Next base: position 60,896,979 of record CM050508.1, on the reverse strand, counting down.
GGACTAGATCTTTAAGATATCTGGACACGAGCCAATTCCAATTATCTTTCTGGAATATCTTGCAGAGGAGGCTACACTGGGGAATTAATTTAATTACAGCATAATAATTTCTGTTTCTGGTTTTAGGTCATCTCATGTCACAGCTGACACTCACATGCCCTGTCTTGGGTTCTCCATCTCAGCTCAACCCTCACCTGCTATCCTTCTCTGTCCTTCAGAACTCCTAATGGCTTCCCGTTGCATGGCCTCCTTGGTCTGTCATCCTGGCACAGAGCACAGACCCCGTTAATAAAAGTTAATGACCCAAATGCCCACTAATTAAAATCCTCTCTTCCTCCCCAGAGCTAACTCAAAAGGGACCTCCTCCAGGAAGTTTCTGGAGATCCTGGCCCCAGTGATCATCAAATTTTCACCAAGTGAATTCCTAGCAAGTGAACTACTAGGTGAAGGTTCAATATTAGGCTTTAGAGCTAAAAAGATATAGCCCATTCCTTCTAGTCCAGATTTTAGCGTGGTAAATGCAAAATGGAAGAGGACAAGGAAGCATAAATGCCACAGTTCAGTCAAATGTTTTGTAGACCATTCCTCATTTTGGGTTTATCTGATGTTTCATCATGATTAAAGAGAAACTGACCAGTGCATTTGAATGTGGCAGAAAAATTGTAGCAATCTTTTAGAGTTTCAAACTACGGATAAGAACTTTGTCATCAGTACCAGAAGGCTTCCAGAATTGGCTGGCATCTGGGTGGCGAATGGCTGGTTGGTCAGGCTCTGCATCGCTTCTCAACTCACTCCCCTTCCTCAACTCTCCCTTCCTCCAATCAGATGAAAGCAATTTAATTTTTGCCTGTATTATTTATGTTTCCCTCTGGGCACTATATACAGATTTCCTTTTCAAGAAAAGAGGCCTACAAAAATAGGCAAAAATACAATCTATTCATTGTAATCAAACAACAAAATACACTTTAAAACAATTTGAAAATCATTACTCAAAACTCCAAAAGCCTTTCTTTACTGTTGAAGTAGTCAAGCCTGGTGAGGAGAAAAGACCTGAGGTAAGAAGAGCAGTCCTTTCTTTTATATTTATTTATGTATTCAATTATCTATTTTTATCATTACAGACTCAGATATTTATTTTATTCTATGGGTTATAATCCAATATTATCATCGTTTATTTTGTTGCTCAAATTGTCCCAGCTTTGGCACTTGGGAAATGCTATAGGTTGGTGTCTAAACTTTTTAATATGCTCCCGTCATTTATTGAACACTAACTTTCTGACACCACAAGATAATCTGGGCTTCCGAACTCAGCCCTGATTCAGCCTTTTACTGGAAAGTGGTACTTAGAAAATGAGTTCTGGGTATTGGGTATGCTCATTGCTGCTGGGATGTCAAAGGCTTCTAGATCTTTTAAGCGAACAGAGTGAGGCATTATATACATGTGTACATACACAAATACATGCACATCTGTATTTATTTATATATACACATATATAGAAAGATATAATAAAATAGATACAGATGTGTAAGTAGGTAGGTAGATAGATAGATAGGTACAAGTAATTAAAACTGACACCTTCCATTCTAGTGCATAGAGTTCAGAGAGTCTCCCTCTTTCCTCAGTTGTAACTCCTTTCTCTAGCAGTGACAAACAATTTATTTGCTCATTTACTAAAATTTGCAATATACATAAGGTAGTTAAACAATTATTAAGACATATCTCTGTGAAAAACAAACTTACTCAAAAGGGTACATACACTATTTGTGCAGTTTTGTTGTTTTGGGCCTTGTAGAATATATTCAAAATACTGTTTTCCAATATTGCTTAGGTTTATTATTTTCTTTATTTATCCCATTTATTATGGTTATGGTATTCATTTCTAGTACAGTTAGACTTATTGGTTACCACTTGTATTCTGTTTAGATTTCCACACATTTTGGTTAATATTAATTAACTATTTTAATATCTGAAATAGTACTTGATTCTAAAACTCAGAACTGTACAAGAGGATGTGTTTAAAGAAGTCTCCACTCATGCCTTCTACCCATTCTCACTTCTTCATTTTTTCCACTCATTCCCATCCATTTCTGTGGATAAACAATTACATGCATTTCTAATTAATTTTGCCATATTCCCTTTTCCATAAAAGGGTATGGCTATAGACATATCCTAGATACCCCTCTATGTTGGTTTGGAATGGTGTTCCTCATTTTTTTAACAGCCACATTAGTCTTTATTGTGTGGACATACCATCGTTATTCAACCACTCTCTTGTATATGGGTGTTCAGGTGGTTTCCTATATTTTGCATTTACAATGTTCCAATGAAAAAACATTGTGTGTGTGTGTTCAGAACAACTTCCTAGAAACAGGATTACTGGGTCAGAAGGCAAATGCATATGTATCTTTGTTAGATATTGCTGAATTTTTCTAGGGAGCATTTAATGCCTATCAGTGTCTAAGCCCTACCCCCAAAGGTTCTGGCATAATTAGCTCAAGAGTCTGGATGAGAAATGATATCATTTTTTATACCTTCTATTCCTTTACCAAGGTATACATCTACACACTCTAAGTGTACTATACAATAATGTTTAAAGTAAATTTATGGAGTTGTGCAAACATGACCAGAATTGGTATGTTTTCAAGATCTAACTGGCCCACTATTGTAGGTGCCTTTTGCTACCACATAGTGTCATTTCTTGAAGCCACTGCACTTTTCCCACACCGCAGTGCCCATGCAGGTTTAGATCCAGGGGGACGTGTTTCACATTGAAGCAAAGCAGGCAGCTCAAAATCCAGTCCTTATTATTCAAAGTGGAATGAGCATAAAGCTATAAAGGCTGCATCTGAGGGAGTTCCAGCTAACCTTACATACTTGTCCAAACTAGTTCTTCTCCACTAGACTCTCATGCTAAAACCATGACATTGAACCCGCCTTCATTGGTTACTTTTTTAAGTGTATTCTCTTATTCATGTGAATTATTCCTTTGTATCCCAGCAACAAGTGAGCATAACCCCAAACAAAGGAGAAACCAACATAAATTTTAAACATTGTACTTTGAATGTACAAGATTGTACTTTGAATGTCTCCCTTAAGAAGCACTCATACTGTTCCATAAATGAAGGTCTAGAGAGCAGAGGCTCAGTCTGAACAATGTTGGGAATGGTTTCCTTAGGCAGGTGATATTTGAACTGAGTTCCACTGATTATACTAATTAACCTGATGAAACACCCAGAGGTAAAGGAGGGCACATCCCAGACCAAGCAAGCAGCACATGCAAAGACCCTGGAGGAGGATAGCATAAAAAACTGTGTGACTAGTACACAGAGAGGATAGGATAAGAAACTGTGTGACTGGTAGGGGAATATATTGCTAGATAAGACTAAACAGACAGACCTGGGGCCAGATCATCTGGGTCCTTTTAAGCCTGAAGGATTTTGCTCCTAATCTTAAAAGCAACGGAGACCCACTGAAAAAAAATTAAGTGCTGAATTAGAGGAAGATAAGGGGGGATGGCATGACATAATCAACTTTACTGAGAAGAGTTCACTGTGTCTGCAGCAAAGAAAGCTGACTGGCAAGAGTATCTACTGGAAGACCAATTAGAAAACAAATGCCTTGAAACAATGAGAAATATATTTTTTAAATGGCTGGTGACTGGAGTGTTTCTAATATTGAGAAAAGCAATAGACTGACAAGACTTAATGGTTGGTTGACTCAGAGGGCTGAGAGAGAAAGGTATCAAGGATGACTCAAGTTAAAAGACTATGCCACCCACCTTTTCTCCTTTGTATAGTCATCTGTGTCCCTCCCCCTCACCATTTCTCATCATTTTTTGGCACTTTTAACTCCTAGCTTTCTGTTGCTCTCTATATCCTGCAATAATTATTGATGCTCTCAATATCTGTACAGATAATACTTCCATTATCCTGGTTGCTTAGTTACTTGGTTTCCTCTCCTTTAATCGTTTTGTATTCTGATGTCACCTTAGCCACTAATTCCCATGGACATATACTTGACCTTTCATTACTATTAACTGAAATCCCTTCATACTCTTATTTGCAAAAACCCCTTCTAATACTCCAATGCCAATCATCCTTTGACTCTATCAGGCCCTACATTCTACTGATCTTACCAGTATTGCACTACCCTCATCCCATCAAATGCTCACTTTCACTTCTAAATAGCTTCAATTCTGTTTCATATACCTTCAACCTATTTATGCTTAATATATACAATATCTTCGAAAAGCTACCATTAGACAAATAAGCGATTACCTTTGGAGTTGTGTAAAAATAAAGTATAGGCTAAATATCTTTTGTTTTCCCCTTTGGACCCAATCTCCTTCCTTCTCCTCCCTACTCTGTGTCCTGAGAAGCTGGCCTATAAAGAATACATAGGCAAAGTTCCCATGCCCTCTGGCTTTTTAAATGATTCACCCAATGGCAAGCCCTGGTGTGAACTAGAAGGGACAGAGGATAATTGAGTTCAGATTATTCCACTGACTCCATCTCTACAAGTTCACCAAAGTTTATTTGTGTCCCTTGTTGAAGTCAGCTTACTGGCCTGCTGTAGGGGACTCACTCTCCTTCCTAAATATTGGAAATTTATGTTCCCATTCAAGCCTTCCCATCTAGAGATATTAGTAGTTTCACTACTAGTAGACCTGTGTTCCATTGCACTTACCCACAACTTTTTAAAAATTGATTTTAAAGAGAGGAAGAGAGAAAGGGGGGCCAGAGGGACAGAAACAGAGAGAAATAGATTTGCTGTCCCACTTATTTATGCAGTCATTGGTTCATTCTTGAATGTGCCCTGACAGAGATCAAATTTTTGGCTTATTGGAATGATGTTCTGAACAACTGAACTACCCAGCCAGGTCCCACCCATATCTTTTGTTTTACTCTTATTATTAAGTTTAGATATAATCGATGCAGTGAAATACACATGAGCCAAGCAACTCTGACAAACATATACACCTGGAAATCCCACATTCCATTGAAGATACAGAACATTTTCATACCATCAGAATGTTTTCTCATGATCCTTTCCAGTCAGTACACTCTCAGCCACGGCAAACACTTCTATCTGGCATCACAGGTTACTTTTTCTTATTTCAAACTATAAATAAAATCACAGAGCTTTTATTCTTTTATGTCTTGCTTTTTGCTCTCAACATCATGTCTAAGAGATTCCTTATATAATTGTGTCTCCTTTTATTGTGAATAGTATGCCATTGTATGACTTGTACTACAATTGAACTCTTCTATTCATGAGCATTTGGGGGGTTTCAAGTAATAGGGTTTTCTGCATAAAAATATTATGAGTGTTTTTGTAAAGTCTTTTTGTGGGCATATGTTTTCATATTTCTCAGATAAGTAAAGAGGAATGGAATTGATCAATCATAGGGAAAAATCTACATTTATATTTGTAATAAATTGCCCAAAAGTTTTAAAGTGTTTGAATGATTTTATAATCCACAAGCATGATAGCTCCAATCGTCCATATTTTTGTGTCATTTGGGGTTGTTATAGTGACTTTGTATTTTTAGGCATTTTACTGAGTGTGTAATACTATCTTACTGTGGTTTTAACTTGTATTTTTAATATTGAGTTCTTTTTCCTATGCTTATTGGCTATTTGTCACTCTTCTTTGTGAGGTGTCCAAGTTTTTGGTTCAGTGGGGAGGGGAGGATTTATCTTCTTACAGTTCAATTATAAAAGTTCTTTTTATATTGTCAATATAATATTTTGCCAATATTTTCTTCCATTTAGTGTCTTATCTTTTCATTTTCTATGGATTAAAGGGTATTATTGTATTCAAGTTAATTTCCTATTTTGGTTATCTAAGAGAATATACTTGTGTTTAGAGAATGTAAATATTATATACTAGAGGCCCAGTATATGAAATTTGTTCACAGGAGGTGGTGGTGGGGGTTGTCCTTCAGCCTAGCCTGCATCCTCTTCAATCTGGGACCCTTCTAGGGATGTCCAGCTGCCCATTTAGTCCTGATCCTGGGCCTAAATGTACAGTCAGACATTCCCTCTTACAATCTAGGACTGCAGGCTCTCAACTGCTCACCTGCCTGCCAGCCTGATCACCTCCTAACCACTCCCCTGCCAGCCTGATTGATGCCTAACTGCTCCAATGCCAGCTTGTTTACCCTTAACTGCCCCCCCTGCAGTCCTGGTCACCCCTAACTGCCCTCACCTGCAGGCTTGATCGGCCCCAATTTCCCTCCCTTTCAGGCCTGGTCCCTCCCAACTGCCCTTCCCTGCTGGCCTGTTCTCCCACAACTGCCATCCTTTGCAGGCCTGGTCCCTTACAACTTCCCTCCCTTGCTGGCCATCTTGTGATGGCCATCTTGTGTCCACGTGGACGTAGGATCTTTGACGACATGGAGCAACCATCTTGTGTGTTGGAGTAATGGTCAATCTGCATATTACTCTTTTATTAGATAGGATAGAGGCCTGGTGGATGGGAGGAGGCAGCTGGTTTGTTGCCCTGAGGGTGTCCTGGATCAAGATGGGGGTTCCCCTGGGGGTGTGGGGTGGCCTTGGTGAGGTCATTTGCAGGCTGGCCATGTCCCCTGGTGACCCAAGTGGAAGCCCAGGTATCTGGGATTTATTTATATTCTACAATTGAAACTTTGTAGCCTGGAGCAGAGCCAAGCCTCCTGCTAGCTCCATGGCCACAGCCATTTCTGTTGGGATTTATTTATCTTCTATAATTGAAACTTTGTAGTCTTAAGCAGAGGCCAAGGTAGGCCAGGACTGCAGAAAACTTGGCTTCCTCCATTGCCGGGGGCAACCCTAACTTCCTGCTTTCTCCAGATCCTTGTCTGCCACCATTTTTGTTGGAATTTATTTATCTTCTATCATTGAAACGTTGTAGCATTTAGTGGAGGCCTGGGCTAGGCAGGGTGCACAAAAGCTTGGCTTCCTCCATTGCCAGGGAAACCCAAGCCTCCCTCCTGCTCTCTCTGTGGCCACAGCTATCTTGGTTGGGGTTAGTTTGCATGCTCACTCCTGATTGGCTGGTGGGTGTGGCTTGTGGTGTAGCAGAGTTATGGTCAGTTTGCATAGTACTCTTTTATTAGATAGTATGGCAGAGAGAGAGAATTATATGAAAAAATGTGGTAAATGGTTAACAGGGAATTGAGTGAAGGGAAATCAGGAATTGTTTATACTAGCAACTTATCTGTAAATCAGAAATTATTTCAACATAAATGTAAAATAATTTATGATCTCAAAGAAATCATAGGAAGAATGCCTTTTAATAAGAAGAAAGGCATTACGGACCAACTGTTTATGTCTCCCTCAAAGCCCTAACACCCAATGTGATAGTACTAAGACATAGGGCCTTTGGAAGATGATTGGGTGTAGGTGAGATAATGAGAATAGAGCCCCTTGATGGGTTAATGTCCTTATAATACAAGGATGCTGCAAGAAGGCTGAATCTGCAAACCAGAAAGAGGGCCCTGACCAGATACTGAATCTACCAGCACTTTTATCCTGGACTTCTCAGCACTCCAAACTGAAAATACTTGCTTATTTTTTAAGCCCAAAGCATTTTGTTATAGCAGCCTACTGAAGCAGAAAGATTCATAGACTTATTTGCTATAAGTACTGAAGTATGTTGACCAGGTGTGTAGAAGATTAATTGTAGAAGCCTTAAATGCCAGACTAAAGATAATTGATTGTTTTCCTGAGGGCGATAAGGATCCATTAATGTTTATTAAACATTGAAACAACTTGTGTGATGTACTATTTTAGGAAGATTGATCTGGCAAAAGCATTCTTGGGGAGACAAGAGACTAGTTAGAGACACTAATTAATACATCATTGCAACAAGCCAGCTAATAGAGAATGGACTTTGTGGAAGTAATGAGAATGGAAAGAAAGAGACAGTTATGAAAAGCATTATGATGCAGCAGCTCTGGATAGACTTTAGAAATGTGTAATTTTTAAAAGCTCTCCAGAAAAATCGAAATACAGCCAGACGTAGAAACTCTTGAGACTAGAAAGGATACTGATACCATATGGTGACATTAATAAAGACATGAGCCCTACACATAGAAATTAGTGTTCAAAGGAAACCAGACTGAGGCTAGGGAAAATGGAAGGCTATCCTGGCAAAATTGCAGGTTTAGTTAATATAAGACAAAGCATTTGAACAAAACAAAAATTCAAAATAATAAATCCAAAAAGACTGTGATAAAAAGGACAATTCTGCATTGATTAGAAACAGAGCCAGAAGTTTGAATGGAGGCTGTTTAATATTGTTTATTATAAAATATTTGATATTTATTAAGTTATGCATTTTAAGTTTTATTTTATGTATTTAGGGGGCTGTATGGATGGATCCAAACATATGTGACACAAGTTTATCTACTCCTATTTCTTTTCATCTCCCTCCTTACCCTGAGCTATAAAAATCTCTCTTGCATATTTCCTAAAGAGTTAATTAAATGCCTGTTCAAAATATCTTATAGTTATACTTTATTCTCTGTAATTTCTACCTCTTGAGCTTCCACAGCACAGCACAGAGAAATGCTTCAGTGTCAGTCAAAATGGAATGAACTCACCCATAGTCAAAGAAACAACATGATTTTCCTTTTATTTCTCTCTATCTGATTGGATCCAAATAATCACTAGTAGTGAGTATATCTTTAAAAAAATAAACTTTGGCTAACCCAGACAGTTAAACACAAGTAGGTGATGGAATTAAATGAAAGCTACATCAAGCATTTGCTATGTAAGGGTGGTCAACTCTGTCCACTCAACTCTATCCACTATTTGAGGAGGGTAAGAGGTAGGAAAAAGTCACAATCTTCTATATATATAAAAGCTTAAGCAACCAGCTGACCAGCAGGCCATTTGACTAGCCAACTGGTAGTATGATGCACAATGACCATCAGGAGCAGATACTTCAACCAGTAGCTATGACACACATTTACCACCAGGGGGCAGATGCTCAATGCAGGAGTTGCCAAGCTATGGTGACTTGGCAGCTGCAGTTCTCAGGTGATGGACCCAGAACCAGAGAGGAGGGATCTTGATTTTGGGGTATGTCACCCGAGAACTGCCCTCTCCCAATCTGGGACCCTTCAGGGGATGACAGAGAGTCAGTTTCAGCCCGATCCCTGCAGGCCAGGCCAAAGTTCCCCACTGGTGCGCAAATCCATGCACTGGGCCTCTAGTTTTAAAATAAAGTTGATTTGTGTTTTGCCTTAGTTTTCTCCCAAGGCAACAAATTTATTTTTATTGGGCCCTGATGGGATATACAAGGTGGAGCAAAATTAAGTTTACACTTCTGAGTACACAAAACACAATTTATTCTTATATTATTATTATTGTATCATTTTTCATATGAACAATTATAAACTTACTTTTGCCCCACCCTACATAGTGTTTTCCAAAATGGGTGCAAAGAGGTTATAAAGTAGCTTTCAGAACTATTTTTTGCTTATTGTGGGAGGAAAGAAAGAGTAGGCAGAGAACTCTCTGAACAAAAGTGTCTCTCCCACTAATTCTATCAATTAGAGATTTCATGGTAGTTAATAAGCTGTTATTTTAAAGTCAAAGTTCTTTTAGGGTAAAGCTCGTTTGCACTTGAATGTCATTAAACAAATAATCAATTTTAGCTGAAAGTCAAGGCAGAATAGTGTGGAAGGGGAAGGAGATGTCAAGCGCTTTTCTGAGGAGTAGAGGAACTAGTAGCTAGAGGCCCTGAGGGCAGTAAGTGTCTAAAACTAGGGGAAAAGATGACAGCAGGATTTCAAAAAAAAAAAACAAAAGAGACAATGGTCAAGTTCAGCGTTGACATCTGATCAGACATCAGAGACCAATGGATGTGTGCCACTCATAATAGAGCAGGACTTTCACATGACCACATTAAGATATTCAGACTAATAATAATAGTTTCTCTTATTTCCTTTAAAATTATAACCTAAAAATTAAAATACAACTAGTTTGCAAGACATAATATGTCATTATTTCCCTATTAAGGAAACTTGCACACAGAGAAATTATGTAGCTTGCTCAAGGTTGCACCAAAGCTCACAAATATAAGGACAGAATTTGACCATAATATATATACACATATTTACTGCAAGTGTGTCTTATTTTTTAAAAAGGCCTCCACATCTGGCAGGCTACAATTTCATTTTCCTTCTTATGGGCTCAGTCTTCTCAGGGTAGAGTTTAATGGTCTTTCTGGTTCAACTAAGCCCTCTTTCAGGAGTGGGTCAAGGAGTGGAAAGAATTCAAACTGTGGACTCAGACACCCTCACATCCACAACTCAGCTCTGCCACTTACACGCTATGTGGCCATCAGCATATTTCATCATCTGTGCAATAGACAAGTATACCTATCTTACAATATCTTGGTGGTTGTTTAAGTCATCTACTCCTGTATTTTTTTAAACACTCATAATGTATTAGATTAAAAATGTGCTTATGTATTTTATTCTTGATTCTATAATCTCATCCAAGACTGATAGGGAGAGCTCTTGTCTGTTCCACTCAGTGTCATTGGGGCAGCTTGAAGGCTAGGGGAAGAATCATGTAAAAACTTATTTACTCACAAGTGTGGAATTTTTCTGGGTGTTGTTTGATACCTGAGCTGGTACTGTCATCCAAAATCTATATATGATCTCTCCCTATATCTAGGCTACCTCACATATGGGCTTCCAAAGGTAAGCTTCTAAGAGAATGCATAGTTGGAAGCTCTATTTCATTATATGCTCCTTGCCTCAGAAGCCACATAGCATCAATTTTGTAGTATTCTATTTTTTTAGGTAGTCACTGTGGACTACACAGGTTTTAGGGCAGTGGTTCTCAACCTTTCTAATGCCATGACCCTTTAATACAGTTCCTCATGTTGTGGTGACCCCCAACCATAAAACTAATTTCGTTGTTACTTCATAACTGTAATTTTGCTACTGTTATGAATCATAATGTAAATATCTGTGGTCTTAGGATCTACAGTAGCAGTTCTCAACCCAGAGGTTGAGAACAGCTATCAGGGTTGACTAAGACCATCATAAAACACAGATATTTACATTATAATTCATAACAGTAGCAAAATTACCGTTATGAAGTAGCAATGAAAATAATTTTATGGTTGGGGTCACCACAACACAAGGAACTGTATTAAAGGGTCACGGCAGAAAGGTTGAGAACCACGGTTTTAGGGGATGAGATATATATTCTATTAATAGAGGACTGGCAACATTATGCAAGAGCATTTGGGACCAAAAGTATTGCTCCCACTATTCTGAGAACTAAAATCTGCCATGATCCACTTTTGGGTCACATGAATTCACATTTTCTCTACATGCAAAATACACTAATTTCTTCCCCATCATCCATCTCCCAAGCTCTACAAGCATAGGCTTGAGGTCCAGAAAATTGTCATCTAAATCAGATGAAATTCTTTGGGTGTGGTTCCTCTTGATCTGTTGATCTATGAACTAAAGAATATTTTTCAAATATTTCACAAACCCCTGACAAGTAAAGATATGATAGATGGAGAATAATCATTAAATGTATTCAAATTGAAAAAAGGAAAACTGATGAAACTTAGCCATCTCTGGTCCATAACAATTCTGATATACAGACAGGTACATATTACCATTTCTTGATTAGGGCTCAGCCCTACTATTTGGGGATTTTCCATAGCTCTTTGCCTTTTGGCTTCTTTCAATCCATTAATTTATCTTTCTTATTCCATAAAATGTAGGTAATCTTCACAGTTGTGTTTTGTGTTGTTTCTTCTATCCTTTTAAGTAGAAGGTGAGAAAAATTCCTTTAAACACTCTGTGGGTTTCTTATGAATCAACTTAAAATCCACCCATTAAACAACTGCAGGATATCCAAATCCTATTGAGATAAGCTTCTTTCTAACTTGAACCTTCTTTAAGAATACCCACCTTAAGATTCCTAGAAATTCGATTGTTTTATGGAGGAATCTGTGACGCACCCCTTAATATCCTTGAAGGGCCTTTTGTCTGTTTGAAATGGTCTATAAGGCACTATTTAAAAAAAACTTTATGAGGCCTTAACAAAAGGTTTTATATTTAGTCATGTTTTCCTGACAGCACCCTGGATTTGATCTCTACTCAGAAGCCATGTCTTAATTTTAGCATCATTTGCCATCTGGAGAGACTGGGAATGAGAAACAGTTTTCTTTTCCAACCCAGCAAGTCTTGGAGACTTTATATATAACATTTCCTTCTTTAGCTCATATTCCTTCCTTATATTTTACTACAGGAAGCTAGAAGCAGATAGGAGGCAACATGCTTTCAATCCTCTCTGCAAATCTTTTAAGCTCAGAAATAGGTATATTTCTCATTTCCTACCTTATTGCAGGACACATTGTTGCTAAACTTTCTGTCACTACATAAAAGAGTCCCCTCTCCTCTAGCTTTCAATACCATTTTATTCTCTTAAAGTCCTCACCAACAACCTTCTCATGGTCCACGAGGTTTCCTCTAATAGTCTCTTTGACTCCTTTAAGATTTCAATAACCATCTTGTAAAGATGCTTTTCATTTCCACCTACCTTCTGGTCCTAAAGCTGCTACCACATGTATTAGGTTGAGTTTGGCTGCACTTACTTCCTGAAATAAAAATGTGTTCCAGCTACCTACAGCTGCCCATAAACCACCCTAAAACTTAATGGCCTAAAAGATTGATATTTATTTTGCTCAGAAATCCACAATTTGAAGAAGACTCTGGGTGATGCTTATATCTGCTTAACTCAGCCTTATCAGGGGCAACTCACAGACTGAAGACTGGATTCACATTTTGTCTCTGCTCTATGATGTATTTGGGACCTTGGTTGGTAGAATTAAAACCTATGTATGACTCTCAAGCTGGAGCCCAGAATCATCTGAGGGCCTCTTAACTCACATGTCTGATGGTTGACACTGGCTGTTGGCTGAGATCTTTTCTGGGGCTATTGGCCAGAGCACCTACACATGATATTTCCATGTGTCCTGAGCTTCCAACCTGTGGCTGAATTCCAAGAGTGAACCTTTGAGAGGAAATAGTGAGCCAGGATATGATGTATTGCCTTTTGTGACTTAGCCTCAGAAGGCATGTATGTCACTTTTGCCACATTCTTTTCATTGAGACAGTCACACAGGACCCATAAGATCAAATGCAGGATAAATATATTTCACAGATGGTGCAATAGCAAGTTTTTGGAAGAGCATGTCAGACTAAAAATATTACTGTCTTCATATTTAGAAAATACAGTCTACCTCAAAAGAGTTAAATGAACTCTTTGTCTAAACTTCAGGAAGCCACAGTTGAATGTGCAATGATCCTCTCCGTTTCAGAATGGCGCCATCATTGAAGCTGTCATCATTGGAGTCTCTTGTTCTGCTGGTGTGCTACCTGGAAAATCCTTCTTTCCTGGACAGGAAGAATTGGAAGAACACTTTATGTTTAAAAACATGCTGACACGTAGCAGCTATAACAGCTGAGATTACTTAATAAATGGTGCTAAAGTAAAACAAACAAACAAATAAATAAGTAAATAAATCGCAAAAACAAGTGTTTAACACATGTCAGCTTCCTGCCTGAAGAAAAACATTTGTCTTCTATCCTCATCCACAGTAGTACCTTAACATGGGGTAAACTCATGGTCTTTAAAGATGCCTTAAATTGAATAAAAAAATCTCATGAATATATATGTGTGTATAATGTTTTTATGTAAAGAGAATCCATCAGATTATTAAAATACTGGAAAAAATGTGACTAAAAACTAATGTTATAGTATATATCATAGAGTACGATGCTTTAAAAAATATATTAGTAGAAAATGGACTTATTTCCCATAGTCCTGCAAGTCAATTGTGCTAGATTATTTTGGCCAGAGCACCTAGGTGACCAAGCCTTGGAGAAAGTAATGAAGTAAAATTATTTTCTGCTTCTCAATCAGTTCTCATTATCTACTGATTTTTTAGTTCAAAGAGTGGAAAATGGAAGAGTATATACAATCAGGAAAAGAAAAAAAAGTAATAGTTATAAAGGGGAGCATTAGTGCCATATTAGGAAGCATGTTCATCACCTAGCATTCCTAACCCAACTATTCCAGAGGAGAAAAAAAGTAAATATTAGGAATAAGAGAGAAGTGTCAAAAGTATGCATAATTACCTACATTCATTTAGAATAATAATGATTTTGTCCTATAGTTTTGTAAAAATTGTAAAAGTCCTAGAGAACTAAAGATGCAAGTAATTTAGATGCCATACAAAATATGTTCAAACTATGCCTATAATGAAACTTAACATTTCAGGAGCAATTTTGGAGATTTTGCACTGCTAAGAAGTAATCCATCCCTCAAAAGCTATTATCATTCAACATCTTCCACCCTCTGTCTATACTAGCGATTTTGGACAAGTGTGACACAAGAATTTTTAAAACATTCAGTACCTGACTATTTAGTCAGGGGCACTGACCTCTTTTCCCTTAGATTGTCAAATCAAAAAATTACAACAGCCAACACAACAATAGGATCTGGTGTGAATACCCTCTATTGAACCATAAAGATATAGGTCATAGTGAAGTTGCATCTTATTGGTTACAGCACATAATCAGGCTGCATCTGATTGGTTAATTCTTGGTACCTGAAATTTTTATATAGAAGTATAGACACCTGATTTTTTTAAAGTAACTTTGGAACAAAAAGGGTAGTTAATTATTATTATTGTTATTATTTTGTTGTTGTTGTTGTAAATCAATCAAAATTATATCTATTTTGTTTCCAGATAGGCAAAAATATTTTTTGGTGTGCCACAGAATTTTAGTAATTAGTTTATGTGTGCCATTAGATGAAAAAGGTTGAAAATCACTTGTCTATACCAACTCCTCATTATGAGCAATTGATTTTGAAGGTCTTCTGATCTTTTTCTCATTGCCTGTTTCCCTGTAAAGAGTTTCAAGAAAAATACATGGAACTTTTTACATTATTAGTAAATTATAATCATTTAAATGTGTCCAATATTTTATTTTAGGGTCTTGTGCTAATGCATTCAACTTGATTGAGTCTTAGAGTCCTAGTACATAAATAGCCAAGCTTTTTGATAAACAGTTGGAAAAACAAATATAGTGTAGTAAAAGCTTTAACAATAAAAGCCAATTTCTGTTTCCATCCATGATAAACTCTCAATACAATAACTATTCTCTTGCCATAAAATCTCAAATAAACAAAATATATGTACAATGTTGCAAGTTAAGTTGAAATAGATATGTGAAATATATGTGGAATGTTATACATTTTATATTACATATAATGTCAGATAGATGATAGATAGATAGATAGATAGATAGATAGATAGATAGATAGATAGATAATAAATAGATAGATGATAATCTCCAGACATACAACTATAGGAAACACAGGGTTTATAATTCCTAAAACAAGGAAAATATATGAAACAAGCATCCCTCCATTAGTCCAGAATCTTTTCTTGGAAGCACTTCCTGGAGGATTGTAAAATGAAAGGAGGAACCAAGGTATGCATGGTAGTCTCAATGAGTTGCAGAGATAGAGGCTGGGATTGTGAAAGCTAAAATAACTCATATTTGCATAACAGGAGTAAGTTTTACAGAAAAATGGCTCCAAAGTTTGCATAGAGGTACCTTTGAGTCTTTTGCTAAATGCTAAGTAATGTTACTTAGGTGAATATTTATGAAACAAGATAAAGAACAATTTTTGAGTAGCTGTAAACTGGAAAATTCCCAGAGTTCTCACAGAACTAGGAGATATTTGAGTACTGACAAAGCAGAGTGTAGAGAGCTCATTAAAATCTGGGGTGTTCAGTTGAAATCTCATGAAGGCCATACTTTATAATGTGACTAAATTAGCCCTAGAGTTGGGCTACTTTAGGCCTACCCTTACAAAGTCTTAAAAATAAGACTTGAAATAATAAAACTATTCTTCAAGCCACTTAAATGCCTTCCAAATCTAACTTTAACACTCCAGAAAGGATGGCAAATAAGATCCATACACTTAATAAGGTAATCTACAATGTCCACCATCTAATAAAAGATTACTAGTCGTGAAAATAAGGAATAAAATATAATCTATAAATAAGAGAAAAAGCAGTTAAAAGAAAAAGACCTAGAGGAATGCAAAAGGAATCTAAATGATACTTCTAGAACTAAAAAAATACAATATTTGAAGTATAAACTTCAGTATAAACATATATCAGGAGATTGGAAAATGCAAAAGAAAGGAGCAATGAACTTGAAGTCATAATTTAGATGAATCAGATTGAAACACAGAAAGAAAAGAAGTATAAAAAATGAATATAATCTCAGTTAGACTAATATAACACTATCAACTTGTCTAATATATATGTATTTAAAGTTCCTTTAAAAGGGAAGATAGTGCATGGGGTAGAAAAAAAAATCTGAAAAAAATTTAAGGGCCAGAGAAAATATCCACATTTAATGAAAACTATACAAACACCAATCCAAGAAGTTCAATAAAAACAAAAGTAACATAAAAATAAATAAAATCACTATCTCCATCATAATCAGGTGGCTAAAAACCTGTGAAAAGGGAAAATCTTAGGAAGGTACAATACAAGCAAAGGAAGATGCGAATTACCATTCACCCTATCAGAAATAATACAAGCCAGAAGATGATGAAACAATACCTTTAAAGAGTTGACAAAAAAACAAAAACTTGATAATTTAGAATTCTATGTCCAACAAAACTTTCTTCAAAAATGAAAGTATTTTCATATTAACAAAAGCTGAGAAAATTGATTACTGTATAAATGTGGGAAGCCACCGTTTGCTGATGGACAGTGCACCAAGGAATATGGAAGGCTGATGGACCTTGGGAACAGGGCTGACAATTAGCACCAATTGTTAGTATTGAGATAAGTGGTGGCTCAAGGCAATTCCCTAACCTGTTAACCCTTTTACTGTTTACCAAACTTTATCTTTGATATGCCTGTATGCATTGCTAAAGGGCAAATGTATATTCAAGTAAATAAATAGCTGACCAGGCCAGAAGTCGGTGTGTTTCTTCAAGAAAGAGGCTCCATCTGACCCCCAATGTCTTCTAAATTCATATTTCTTGTATAGCATTTTCATTTGTGCATCGGTCCCTCCTTCAGATTCTGAATCCTGCTACAAAGGTCGCAGCATATAAGGAATATTAAAGGAAAATCTTCTGACTGAAGAAAATAATATCAGATTAAAACTCAAAAATACACAAATAAATAAAAAGCATTGCATACAGTAAATATAATGGGGGAATAGTCCTCATATAAAATGTTTAATTTAATTTAATCATCCTATCTAATAAAGAGGGAATATGCAAATTGACCATCATGCCATCACAAAGGTGGCAGCACCCATAGCCACAAGATGGTAGCACTCAGTCCCCTCAGCCCCGCCAGGGTCCCACAGACCTTTTAGCCCAGCCAGGGAGGAGGCAAACAGGCAGTGTGGCCAAACCCATCCTCAGCACCCCAGCCACCCAGGGATGATCCAAGGCACAGGAAAACCTCTAATGGCGCTGCCCAGCCAATGCCTGAGGTTCAGGCAAGCCTCAGATGGCAACTGCCCAGCTGACACCTGAGACACAAGCAAACCTTGGATGGTGGCTGCCTAGCTGCCCAGGGCCAGCTGAGGTTTGTGCTGCCAGCAGTGGCAGCAGCAGAGGTGTGATGGGGACTTTGCCTTCCCCTGATCACCAGGTCGCTTCCCACCCCTGAGGGCTCCTAAATTGTGAGAGAGGGCAGGCCGGGCTGAGGGACCACCCCCCTCTCTAGTGCATGAATTTTCAGGCACTGGGCCTCTAGTTTAAAATATAATTGACAGTTTATGGTAAAATTAAATCAATATTTTGTGAAATTACACTTATGTAAAAATAAACTGTATGATAACAAAAGCACAAAAGACAGGAGGGAAAAAATAAAAATATACATCCTAAAGTTCCTATATTATATATAAGCTGACACAATAGTATTTGAAGGTAGATTATAATAAATTAACATTTATCATAAAAACATTCATATTGTAAACCCTAGAACAATCTCTAGGAAAAGAGATATCACTCTTAAGTTATACAGGAAATAGAATACTAAAAACACTGAACTAATCTAACATAAGAAAATAGCAAAAAGGAAACAACAGATGAAATACATGTAAAAAATAGCAAGGTAGAAATAAAAATCAAAGATAATAATTATTAAACACTCCAATTTTTACTCAGAGATTATCAGTCTGGATAAAAATATCAGACTCAATTATAAGCTATCTTTAAGAACTCCACTTTAAATATAAAGACACAGATATATGAAAGTAAAAGAATGCAAATATACCATGCAAAAACTACTCATAAGTTTCAGTATCTCTGTTAATATCATAAATATAGACTTCAGAATAAGAGTATTATGAGATATAATGATGGACATCTCATAAGAATAAAGGGATTCATTATCAAGAAGACATAAAATCTGTCCTGGCTGGGTGACTAAGTTAATTGGAGCATTTTCTCAAACACCAAAAGATTGAGGGCTCAATTTTCAGGTAAGGGCACATACCTAGGTTGAGGGTTCGATCCCCAGATGGGGTGCATGAAGGAAGCAACTGACTGATGTTTCTCTCTCACATAGATATTTTTCTCTTTTCCTCTCTCTTCTCCCTTCCTCCCTCTAAAAGATCAATAAACATACCCTCAGATAAGGAATTTTTTTAAAAAAAGACATAAAATCTACAAACGTATACATCAAAAAACAGAACTTCAAAATGTGTAAACAAGAATGAAAGAAGAAACCAACAAGTCCATAATTAACTTATTTCAGGTAATTGATAGGACAGAGAAATCAGGTAGGATAAAAAGGCTTAAAAAGTCTACTGATGCCCTAACTGGTTCGGCTCAGTGGATAGAGTGTCAGTCTGTGGACCAAAAGGTCTCTGGTTGAATTCCAGTAGAGGGCGTGCAGGAGGCAGCCGATCAATGTTTCTCTCTCATCATTGATATTTCTCTCTCTCTCCCTTCCTCTCTGAAATCAATAAAAATTTATTTTTTAAAAGTCTACTAAGACACTTGACTTTTATTTATAGAACACAATACATAAAAACTACAGAATACATATATTTTCAAGTGCACACAGAAAGCCACTCACCAAGATAAACCATACTCAGGTCCATAAATCAAATCTCAATAAACAGAAAAAGACAGAACCATTTGGGATATGGACAACTCAGGACAAAACTATGAGTAGGTAGAACTTGATTTGAGCTCAGGATACTGATTCCAGTATCCTGGAAATACTGCAAAAACACTGGGAAGATATTATTTTTTCCAGGAACCTATTAGTCAAAGTATATAGAACTTGCTCATTCCTATCTGATAAGTGGAAAGAAGGAGAATGGGTTTTGCCCCATCTTATATTGTTATTATTTAGAACCATCATATTTATCATTGAGAATAATCACTAATGTTATCTGAAAGGTAGAAAACATATAGAAGTGGAAATGAATTAAAACAGTGGTGGCATAAAGTTGGAGAGGAGAGATAGATATCCTAAGAGAGTAGAAATAGTACAACTTGATTTGGGGGTGGGAACAAGTGGGATCATAGGCATGAGCATAAATTAGTCTTAAAGGACATAAGTTAATGAGTTTATTTTACAAAATATTTGTGTCTAGAATATATAAAGAACACTTACAGCTCAATAATAAGAAAACAAACCAATAAAAAAAAAACAGGCAAAATATTTTAATATACCTCAAAGTATAGGAGTCAATATTTATAGGAAAAGAAGCTAAATAAAATTACCCATCACAAAATAGAATTAAAATAACAGTGAGACACTACATATACCCACTAGAAAGGCTCAAATAAAAAAAATTGGAGCAACTATTACTGTTTGGTGGCAAGAGTATAAAAATATACAAATACTTCAGACAATAATTTCTCACTTACCATTTGACCTAGAAATTGCACTCCTAGTTGTTTACTCAAGAGAAATGAAAATTTATAACCACAAAGATCTATACTAGTACATGAATAGTTGTGGCGGATTTATTCAAAATAGCTTCAAACTGGAAAAATCCAACAAGTGAATGAAAAAAACAAATTATAACATGTTAATACATTAGAATTTTACTCAGCAATCAAACACACACACACACACACACACACACACACACACACACACACAAAAAAAAAAACAAACATAAAAACAGCCCTAAATAGTTTGGATCAGTGGATAGAGCATCGGCCTGCAAACTGAAGAGTCTCATGTTCGATTCTGGTCAAGGGCATGTACCTTGGTTGCAGGCACATCCCTGGTGGAAAGTGTGCAAGAGACAGCTGATTGATGTTTCTCTCTCATCGATGTTTCTATCTCTTTCCCTTCCTCTCTGTAAAAAAAAAAAAAAATCAATAACATTTATTTTTTTTTAAAAAGCTGTAGACACATCCAACAACATGAATGAATCTCAAAAACATTATCTAAGCAAAAGAAGTCAGACACGCACAAAAGTATATTTTGACATTCCAGTCTGAAGTAACTATAATACATTCAAATGGATACATCAAGAAGCAATTGAAAATTAGGACTGGATCATAGAAGAGAACTCAGAAACAAATATGTAGTTTTGTCAAAGACAAAACGGTGGATGAGGTCGCCAAAAAGGGAGGTTTAGGATGAAGAGAGCCAAAGACAGAATCCTGGGTCAAGATTAGCATTTTAGGTACACGGAAGAAAAAAGGAGGGGAGGGAGGGAGGGAGGGAGGGAGGGAGGGAGGGAGGGAGGGAGGGAGGGAGGGAGGGAGGGAGGAAGAAAATAAGTGAAGAACATTGAGAAAAAGGAAGAGAATAAGGAAGAAATCCAGAAGAAAGTAATATTTCAGAAATAAGAAAAATAATTTTGGGAGAGGATATTCTGTGTCAAAAATTCTAGAGGGACTAAGAAAAGAGTAAAGTGCTCCTTGCACTAGGTTATATCATTTGTGATTGTACAGAACTCAATGTTTAGAGAGATAATGAGAACAAAGGTAAATTGAGGTGGATTGAGGAGTGAGTGGGTAGAGAGGAGATAGGGACAGAGAATGTACCTTACTTCCACAAAAGTTTATTCCAGAAAGGAAACAAGAAACAAAGAAATAGCCATATCTGTGTACTTCTGAAATTTATCTTCCTACCTGTTTGTAAATTTGCTGTATTTAATAGTTACTTTGCAGTAAGTAGATTCTCAATAAGAGGTTCATAATATCACCCATGTGTTTCTGGTTTAAAAAAAAAAGCTGACTTAGAGAAAAATGGATTTCATGAACTAGTTCATGTATTATGTAAAAGCAAAGATGCAGATTGCATCATAGAATTGAAATGTGTTTTTGCAAAGTCTTGCTTTCACTCTTGTAGAGAAAACTAAGCTGTATTTCCCTGTTCTGGTTCATTTATATCTCATGTGATTGTGTCACCTTGTGTTTCTCCATTTAAAAGTTAAAGGCAAACTCAGCAGTTCCTTTTTCTTAAAATGCTTCAGTAACCAGCAGTTGTCACATTAAAAGCTTTAGCTGGAAGATTATAAAAATAGTCTAATGCTCCCTAGCAGGTAACTACTTTTGAACTGATTCTCCTTTCAGGGATGCAGTGAGGTCAAATCGACTGGCAAAAAAAAAAAAAAAAAAAAGGACAGCGAAAGTTGGATGACATTCAAAGAGCAAAAGTGCATTGTGTTTGGAATGTTTTGTGTAAATGTTAAATAGCACCCACATTGAACCACCTGCTTCTTGTTTAGAAGAGTTCAAATGAACAATTTCAAGCACAATTGAGTAACACTCAAAAGAAAATCAAGTGTAATTTCCTAAGTTGCTGAAGCAAGGGCTCTTCTATGAAATCACCATTAGTATTTCCAAATCCAGTTTGATTATATTTAAGATTTACTGTGCACAGTTCAGTAGCACCTGGGAATTTCTTCAGGCGGAGATGGAATTATGAGGTAGACCTTTTAAATGATTTTTTCCCTCTGTGTGTGTTCTTTAAAAATCCCTGGGTCATGTCTTTAATAATCTTCCATTTCTTTTTTCTCTTTCTTGTGAATATATTTTGCTTTGCTTTTGAGACACACTAGAATGTAAGGGGAAAGCACCATAGAAAGACACCTACTTCACACCAACTGTACAGCTCTTGAAATTCCTTACCTGCTATCTATCTCCAAATATTCACAAATGGGGACTGGGGAGTAAGGATAGACTCTTCATGGTTCTTTAATAAATCTTCTAAGAAGGTAACTTTTTTTAATTTAATAAATCTTTATTGTTCAGATTATTACAATTGTTCCTCTTTTTTCCCCACAGCTCTCCTCCACCTGGTTCCCACCCCACTCTCTGCCCTTACCCCTATCTCACTGTCCTCATCCATAGGTATACGATATTTTTCCAGTCTCTTCCCACAAAACCCATACCCCTTTCCCCCCGAGAATTGTCAGTCCACTCCCTTTCTATGCCCCTGATTCTATTATATATACCAGTTTATTCTGTTCATCAGATTTTTTTATTCACTTGATTTTTAGATTTACTTGTTTGTTTTTGTTTTTACTTATATATATATATATATATATATATATATATATATATATATTCTTTAAAGTATTACAAATAATAGTACATATGTTTCCTTTTTTTCCCCTCCCATTAACCTCCCCCCAACCTTCCCTACACTCCTGCACATGCCCTCAGTGTCTTGTATCCATTAGTTATACTTACATGCATGCATACAAGTCCTTCCATTGATCTCCCACAGCCCCTGCCCCCCACCCTCCCCTGCCTTCTCACTGTAGTTGGACAGCCTGTTCAATGCTTCTTTGCCTCTGTATCTATCTCCCCGCCCCCTGCCCTGTTACTTTTCTTTAAAAAAATCTTGCATCTGCATACTAGAAATAAACATATTAAGAACAAAAAATGTTTGAGTCTCAGTTTCAGTGTTTAACAGTTCTGAGTCCCAGTTTCAATATCAAATAGTTCCTTATGAGTACATGTCAGCAATGGTGTCTGGATGGTGGACAAATGGTGGCAATGCAGGTTCCACCCTCTCTGGTTTGGTCCTGGTCAGCCTGCAGTGACACACAGCTGCTTACTGCTAGCATGGCAAGGTGTCGTCAGCATCTTCCATCTCTGGACTGTCTTTGTGGTTGGAGCAGACCTGTCAGTTCCTCTTTGTTGCAGGAATCCATATGGTCTTGGAGTTGTTTTCTGAAAATATACAAACATATTCTCGACCAAAAGCTAATAAAGGGATCTTTTCTGTAAATTAGACTTGGGATTCTTTTTATTTTTGCCCAAATGATTTTCCTTTGGCTTATATTGACACCTTGTGTGTTTTTCATGAGTATATGCTGTTAGTATTACAAATGGAAAATAATTTTCTGAAGTAAGAATTTTCTACATATAATTTACTTACAGGATATTTTTCCTTACATGATATTACCTAGCTATCCCCCCCTTTTTTGATTAATGGGGGCTTTTGGAAATTTTATACTGCAGTCTTGGTAACTTTAAATTTTAATTTTTGCAGACAAATATGACTGCTTTACGTTCTTCACGTTAGGCAATTTTGCAATGAGATGAACTACTAATAGAAATTTTAGTTAATATTTTAGGAACAGCTTTTTGTCCAGTACACTTAAATTTTTTTGAGTATTCACTTATTTCAATTAGCCAATTTAAATTAATCTGAAAATTTGATTACTATTTTACTGTCAAATTTAATACTCAAACAATAATGTTAGTTTACCCTGTAAATATTTGTGGGAAGGATTATTTGCATTCTTGAGTAGGACTTGAGCATTCCTGGTGCTAGACTGGATTTAGATATAGCGCTGCTGTTGCTGGCCAAGTCTCTGTATGTGACCTGGGTCCAGATCTGAGCGGTGCATGGGAGGCGAAGCAGTGGTGGGGGCAGGAGACCTCCCTCAGAGGGGGTGAGAGTTCAGGCCCCTGCAAAGTTAGGGAAGTAAGGGTCTGTGCCCCAACTCTGTTGACCTTTAAGTTTCAAAGAAGGTAACTTTTACTGCTTTTATTAAACACCAAATTCACATTATCATTACTACTGTAAAGTTTTTAGTCTCCCTCAAAGCAAATCAAGTTCAAATGCTATAATCTGAACCTTATAAAAACCCTCCATTCTACTCCTTTAGGTTACTCACTGCTATGAGTATTCTTACATTTTTCTTACCAGGGACTTCCTTTCTGTCTACATAACACTTATAAAAATCTTTTCTAACCTACAACTTCAACTGGTTCATTTTCTTAAATCTTCCAAACTAACTAATACCCTAATATCTGTACTCACAACCAGCCTTAATAATTTGTTCCCCATGACATGTCTTCCTAAATAGATTATCTGCTTTAAAATGGAGGAGCTTATTGTTAGCACCCCTGGCTATGACAGTTATACTATGCACTTAGTAGCAATGTTTGATAAAGATTTGTTGGCTAATATTTGAGGGGAAATGCAGGAAACCAGTCATTGCCTCACCAATAGAGATGTAAATAGAACAAACAGGAAACCTGGTCGACCTTAATGGCTCTGTAAGTCTTAACTATTCACTCACTGCTTAGGTGAGATATTGGTAGCTGAAGCAGCTGCCACTTTTAGTCTTATGTTAAGTATGAACTATTTACTCACTGCTTCTTGTGAGACATTGGTAGCTGAAGCAGCTGCCACTTTCAGTCTTATGGTAAGTCTGATTCACATAATGTTTAGGTGACACATTGGTAGTTGAAGAAGCTTCCACACTTTTAGTCTTATGTTAATTCTTGCTGGTTGACTTATTGTTGGAACTTCCTGAACTAAAGGACATGGATGTATCATATAGTCCTAATAAAAGGGGATAGCAAAGCCAGAGCTGGTGATGTCTTCCCCGAAGAGGTGGACTCCAGCCTGGCCCCCATGATTCCCAAAATTAATGCTTTTCCAGTCTCTCTTCATTTGTTTGCAGCCTTCTCCAGATGCTAGACCCTGGTATTGGAACTCTGGACATGTAGGACATGAAAAGGATACCCACAGGGAAAATAATTTTAATCTGTTTTAACAATATAAGTTATTATAATTATAATTTTGTTAGATACAATGCTAACAAAAATTTCTCTATAGAAAAATGTTTTTCATTAAATAAATTTTAAAGAAAGTCAAATAAAAGTTTTAACAACTATCCTTAACCACACCATATGTATATTTCCTCTAAAAATCAGTGTTCTTTTTAAAATTAAATCTTTATTGTTGAAGGTATTATATATGTCCCTTTACTTCCCTCATTGATCCCCTCAATTTTTATTCTTTTAAGTATTCTTAAAAATCTCACTTTAGGACACTCCATAAAACAGCCTGGACTTAGTGATTCCCTCAATCTCTAGGATTTATCCTAAAGGGACAAAAGGAACTTCAATTTCAACTTCACTCTCAGGTAAACTATATCAACAATGTGATGCTCACCAACTTCTGCACTTTGGTATTAAAAAAATCAAAATTCCAAAAAGTTATTACAACTAAAAAAAACAACACACTACTAGTGGCACTGCTGCACCTACTGCATTTGTTTCATTTCATGCATAAATTTCACAATCTAGATTGATGTGAAATAAATATTTCTCCTTTCCCTACAACCCCAAGAAGAAGCTAAATGAAGCCAGATGAGAACCTGACCTCTTGACTGTTGAGCAAGAATATCTGGCTTGTGAATCAGGTTAGTACCCACTTAATGCAAGATTATGAGAACATCATAACAGAATTGCCTCCAAATGCGGTTGGGGGTGGAGGGAAAGAACTTAAGAACCCATACCAAAAGTAAAACCAACACTGTGTTCTGCCTCTCTCATGCTAAGTCTCAGGGGTGTGGGGAGGGGGTGACGCATCATTGTAGGGCTGAAAATATAAACCAAACAACCCAATTTTCTCATAATGTTATTCTGGAAAAGCCACTATGAATTTGGCTAAGCTATTCTTGGTTGGATTTATGATTATCTCTCAAGGTTTATTACAGAGTTTTGTAAGGAGAAGTTGTGGGCCATGAGTAGCACAGAGTATTTTTCACTGTGCAAAACTCCTAATTCTAGTGCTCAAGGATTTAGTCACTGTGATAATATATACTATAAGATATATGATATAAATAGTTAACGCAAAGTGCTATAAAGGAAATAAAGCAGATTAATAGATAGTGAATGACAAAGGGTGCTACTCTATCTAGTAAGGGTGGCAAGAAATACCATACAAATATCCAGAGGAAGAATATTCTAGGCTAAGGAAATAGAGCAAATCCCCTGGGATAGGCACATGCATTGCAAGTTCAGTGACAGAAAGAATCAGGAAAACAGTTGGAGCTGGAGGTAGGGGGATACCTGAAATGAAGGCAGAGAGGTGGTCAACCCAGGAGTCTTGGAATAAATACTTAAATGCAAAGAATGGTTACTATACAAGAAAAATCAAACAAAGTCTATTATCCTATGTGCCTTACAGATAAGGGGCTTTTGAAGAAGAAAGTGTTTCTGCCAGGAAGGAAGGAAGCAAAGTTCGAGGGCCAAAGTTTCAATTTCCAAACCCCCCTCCATATAATGCATTCAAATGTAAATATAATTTTAAATAATAAAACATAATTTCATAGAAACCAAAAGATGATACATTTTCATTTTATTTAAAATAGAGCTCTATATGCTTCACAGAAACAAGTGCAAGGAGTGTTTAATTTATTATCTTTGCCACTTTACAAAACAATACATTTTCAGAAAATGCATACATAAAAATATAACATTTAGGCCAGTAAGTATTTACATCAGGAAGCCACTAAAAGTTATATTTTAAAAGCTTTAAAATAAATACTTTATGACTTGCTGTTAGTAAAGCTAAACATTTTGGTATGAAGGCTATCACTGAGTTCTTACTAAATTTAAAATGATATTATTTCTAAACAAAAATAATAGTATAATATTTTATATATATCATAAAATGCATATTTCCACAGACTAGAAATCAATGAAACACCTGAATATCATTTATTTCTCTTTGGAATTTGGAATTCTCTTCAACTTCAACAATTAATTGCAACTATTAAAATTGCTACCTGCATACTTTTTTGCTACCATTTATTGCCCAATTTTCATTTCAAGACCTATTTCTTCATATTCCTTATATACATTCACTTGGGCCTATCAAAAAATACTATATGTTACACACTTAAGAACATCACCTAGCTTACAATAAGTCTTTACAACAGTGCTTTTTTTTTCACAGTAGTTCAAGAGTTCAAGGCATGTTTCACAATGTCAAACTGCAATGGTTTTGACATTTGTAATGTGCTCTCATGTACAAGAAAAGTCACACTACCAAAAGTATAATTAGTATTAGTACTTTGAAAGGCAATCCAAAATCTCCCCCCCCCCTCCTTTTTTTGAGATCTGAATGTCATTTTCTGTTTTTAGGACATTTTAAAACCTGAAATTCAGGTTAAGTTTGAATAATTTTCTCCAGTCTAGGATCAAAAGAGTAGAAGAGCTTGACACTAGTCCTTGTGGAAATGACCTGGAATTTAATATTTTGGTTCAGATGTCCTTACTTTATATAAAGGCAAAAATAGTTGGATTATTTTTAAAAATTCTAATTACTTGTATTTAGCCTACTGGAGAAAATGGGGACATTGGTAAATCTCATTCTATATCTCCATTAATCAGAACTTAGGCATGTAATTGCCCCTTTATAGGCAAAGGCCCAGCTGGATCCGGTGGCAGTTGGTATAGGCTAATTTCCCAGTACACTCAGATTCATAGTGGCTCTTTTACCATTCAGGGGCAAGTAACCCAGGGTAAGCATGTTGAAGTCAAAACCATTAGATCTGGAGAGACAAGTTGTGTGTAGGATAAAATGGAGCAATAATAAGAAAATATAGTCATATCTAAAAATATTAAAATTTAGGATGACATACTCTCCCAACTAAATTAAGAAATAGAGTGGCAGCCCTCATTAGAGAATATTAAAATAGGGGTTATTACCTAATTTCAATATAATGTTGTATTTAAATAATATGATATAATAGCTTAATTTTAAAAGATGGCCAAAGCAAAACAAGCAGTAGTATGCAAAAATAACATTAGCAATCACATTATGGGACATACATTTCACGTTCTCTGCTCAAGTCACTATTTCTTAAGTGGACTTTAGCATTAAGGCAAATGTAGACACTTTCCTGATATGTTAGCTGAAAGCTAGAATATAAGTAGACTGATAGTCTTCTTTAAAGTATAAAAGAAAGCCACTCTGCCTTTAACAAACCCCCTCTTCATCAGGCCAAGTGAAACTTTACTAGAGAAAGCATGAGATGCAACCACTCATATGTGGGTGTGGAAAAGTAAAATCTTATGGAGAAGTTTGGTGTGTAGCAATCTGATAGGGGCTAGAACAACTAGAAGAGGAATTACAGACTGTTTAGAATGGAGGAAATACAAATTTTTAATGTAATAAAAAAGATGAGTGCCAAAGATAAACTAATGAGAAACTAGGAGAGAAGATAATATGCTATCAACATTGTCTCAAATGCAACCACCAAATCATCTTTCACTGCCATTCCAATGCATAAAGAGAAACAGCAATCCTAGAGAAAGGAGAGAAAAAGAGAGTTATGAAGCAACTCGTATCATTACCTGCACTAAGAAACTCAATGTTCTCATAATTCCTAAAATTTATTCAGCACTAGCTGGCTATTTAAAACTCTTCTTTACTCCATTTTCGTTTTTCTCACTGACCTCACCATGAGTGAGCAAATTGTTTCAGCAGAAATTAAGAGTAGGATTTGATCATCACCATCAAATGACACATTCAAGGTAGGTTTAGATGCACATTCATTATTTTTTCATTAATAAATGTTTGATATAGTAGGGCACTGTAGTGGTTGTCCCCACTGGTTCTCATATCAGTTCTGCTAATAAATAGCATCTCTGATCCTTGGTTTTTTCATCTATAAAATATGGGAATTGAATTAGAAAATCTTTTACATCCTTTATGATTCCCAAGTTCTGGTTTTGTTTTTGTCTGTGACACATCTGTAATAATTTAGACCAGCAATTGATTCTCTGCCATTAAAAGAAGTACTGAGATGATTAAATTAAACAATAACTAGTGTGTTTTTTAATTAGAGACTAAACCTAATTTTGAAAGACAGTGAGGGAAAAAGGAGGTAAGAAAAAAAATTAAATGTAAAAGAAAATCTAGAGGGGAAAAAAGAAAGTCAAATATCTGAAAATTTGCATTAAAATTTTTTATAAAATTTTCTGTATTATAAAATTTTTTAAACATTAAATCTTTTATTATTTTTTTTATTTTCCAACTGACATTTTTTTCTGTTTAGCAGAAGCTCTCATGAGCAGAAAGATTATCCTCTTCACTAAATAGTGCATAAAGTCCACATTAGGTCTTAGTTTATGGAAGACTAACAGAAAGCATTGTCACACATAAAAGTAGTGTGTTTCAGAGGCAAAGAAGCATTGAACAGACTGTCAAACTACAGTAGGAAGGCAGGGGAGGATGGGGCGGGGGCTGTAAGAGATCAATTGAAGGATTTGTATGCATGCATATAAGCAAAACAAATGGATACAAGATACTGGGGAGGGCAGGTGAGGGCATGTGCTGGGGGTTAGGGGAAACTGGGGAGAAGTCAATGGGAGGAAAAAAAAGGAAGCATATATATGTACTACTATTTGTAATACTTTAAAGAATAAAAAAAAATTTAAAGGTAGTATGTTTCCCAAAAGAAATAATATTTAGAATATCTCCAAAGACCACAATAATAACATTTTAAGATACTAATTCTCAGACATTCCAAATAAATTAAAGTGGTATTTTTGTAAATTTCTTTAAAGGAATGAATATTGAAAACATCGATTGCCATCAACTGTATTCATTTGATACTCTACTTTTACTTAACTTTCTGATGGGAAATAAAATATTCATATTTTAAATACTGTATTTAAACAAAATACATTTCCATGTTTATTTTAAATAATTAATCAAAAACTATTCCCTGACAAGCAATTTTACATTGGATTTTGTATAATGGCAAATGTGGGCTCCCTGCTCTCAGATGATTTGCTAGTAGGTGCCCTCATCCTGTTGTCTAAACTCAAAGATAGCCCCTGAGTTCGCTCTGCCCCCAATAAGTCACATGGTGGTAAAATTCCAGCATCACAGTTTTTTTGTTTGTTTGTTTTGTTTTTGTTTTTCAGTCATTCTATTAAAGTAAAAGCAGTACTAAATTATTATGGGACTTCTAATGAATCTATTGAAGATCTTCATTTTTTAAATTAAAACCTGATTTTTAAATCTTCAGACACTGCAATCAGGATACTATTTTCATACAATCATGGAATTTAAAATGCAAGTTAATTGAAAGTGTAAAGAAGAAAAGCAAGTGCTACACCTAAAATAGTGCATGACACAGTCATATTTCACTTAACTTTCAAGTAATAACAAAAATTAAGAATTTCTGATGTTACATGCCAAATATTTTAGACATAGAAGAAAGCACACAAAAGAATCTGTACTCAATTACATGCAAAGATTATAAGGCAACAAGTTCATGCTGAAATAATTGTCAACAAATATTGTTTCCCTTATTTTAAGGACATGACGCTGCATATATTTATATTCCTTCACCATTTTATACAGTACTGAAATTTCATAAATATCATTTTCCCAAACTTTATATTATAGTCAAAGACAAAATATTTAAAAGGAGAAAAGAACAATGACACATTGAGTCAAAGAACAGTATTTCTTGTTTTTAACACAATTCAAAAGAAATAAATATTACACAATAAGACTCCATAAAAAAAAACACATAAAAGTTTTACAGCATAGATATATACAGTAAATTGGCTTAATGTTCTAAACTTTATCCTATTTTTAAGTGAACATTTTCTGTTTATTATAATTTTGAGAATTAAGAAAAATCAGAACTTTTAATTTTTCTAATAATTTTTGTTAATCTATCCCCTTTCTTAAAAATAATGTACTTGGTAACTGAAATATAAAACTAGTGAGTTAGGAGTTATAGTTAGCCAACATAAAAACAAACAAAAATTATCAAACTGTACAGATTTCTCTGGATTGAAAGTTGAACCAATAAAAATGTGAAATTATATTTGGACACAATCAAATAAATTATAAACATAATGACAAGGGAAATTGAGAGGTTAAAACAGCCTTTCTTAAAAATTAAGGGAGTAAAACAGAAAATGTTATTCTCATGTATTTGAAATTATAGTACAACAATAGTAAATAAATAACTTCATTCTCATATATGCAGAAACAATCTATGAGTAATGAAGGTAACAAGCATGAGCAAGATTATATCCTTCATATAAACTTTTTAAAAAATCCTTACATATGCAACTTTTAAAAGGTCACATATTATTTAGATCGTCTGGAATAGCCAAATAAAGAAGTTTCTAAATGTAATGCAAATTGAAAGTAATTTGTCAGACAGAACTCAAAACAGCCTACTTTGTCATACAGAACTGAAATCATCCTAATTTGTCATATAGAACTCAAAACATACTACTTTGTGCTATATTTATTTGTCAATTTGCTTTTCCCACACACACTCCTACATGTCTGTTCTCATTCCCAAGTTAGTTTAAAATTCATGAGGGCAGAACCTATCTATCTTTTAATTTCCCCATTGGGCCCAATATTGTAGCAAGGGAGATATGGGATGTCCCACATTATTTAAAGAATGGGTAAGAATGAAAGTATATACAAACTATCGCTGCCAGGTTTTTGGCTTTGGTATATCATCCCAGTCAAATGAAGAAGGGTTCAGTAACACATATCCATAGATAAGTAAATTATAAGCACTGCAGTGTGGTTTATCTGAAGAATATATATATATATATTCTTCAGAACGCTGTTACCAAAGTTGTGCTTTGTAGAACATTGAAATGTGGGGTAGTAAAAGATTTCTCCTCCTCTTAATAAAAGAGTTTCATGGTCAAATAATTTGGGAAATCCAGTCTAAAGAAATCCAAGTAACATTTCTTTACTGCTAGAGCCATCAAAGCACACGACACACAAATGTGTGGTGTCACATTCTAAGAATCCATCAAATAATCCTTTTGGTCTTGGATAATCTCAGTAGAAGAGAATTCTAAGGAACAGAGTTTAGAAAATAATATTTTAGAACAACAGAAGATACCATGTTAAACTCCTTCATCAAAACAGAATTATAGATTTGTAGGAAATATTTAGCGTTCTTTGTATTTTTTCAGAATTCATCACTTCTCTCTCCATAGGAAGTAGAATACAGGCAATATTATCATGAGCCTTCTTCTGCACCCACTCACTCATTTTGAAAGGGTAGGAAATATCTATTTATATTTACTGATACCCTCTGTAGAATTTGGTTGTTATACATCATCTAAGGTTTTCTTACTTTTTTTCAAGATATTTCCTAGTTTCCTCTTCTTTTTCTCTTCTTTTCCTTCTAAATGTGTATGCACAAAAGTAATAGGGACCTCTGAAATGCATCTTAAAGACATCTTCTGACAATGGATCTTTGTCTGATTTACCTCTGCAAGATTTTAGAAACATTAATACCTGTCTAACAAATAGGGTGACTATGACAACTCTATGAAAAAAAGATCAATGGATATTGTCCTAAAAGTTCATGCAGGTCCATTATGATTCTGCAAACAAACCAACCAACCAACAAAAAAACCCTCAATTTGTCTTGTGTTACTAAACCACAAATATCATCATGAAAGGTATTCATGCACAGGAAGAAAAATAATGTTGTAATTAAAAGGGCAGTAAGAGGCTAGCTAACTCTATAGTGTGGACGGTCACAAGGCTCAGACCTAGAGCCAGCTCTACCACTAGTGGTGTGACTTTGAGACATTTCTCTATGTCTCCACATGTCTAGCATCTCTTTTGTAAATAAGAGGAAGTAACAATTTCAGTGGCTTTCAAACTGATTGCTTCAGGGGTTATTGTGGTGATGGGTTATGAGAGTAGGGAAAGGTAGAGGTTGGGGGACCAAGAAACTGGGACCTAGACCTCACTTCTACCTTCCAAATGAGAAGTTCCACTTTTCCATGTTTTGTATACTAAATTTGGAGCAACATTTATTTTTTAAAGATCCTGCTTAATTTAAAAAATGGAGAACACCACAGACTGCATGATGTTACATTTTGATTAGATATAACATGTTCTAGTTTACATTTTGAATGAATGTTTTCATTTCTTTTTTCCATTCATTCATGCATTCTTGGTTCAAGTAAAATAAAACCTTAATGATGCTTATTATTTTATACAGCTTATTTTACACCTTTACAATATCATTCTTATTAAATACATGAGCTGATGTGTTGCTTTTCAAAATAAAATTAGGCAACATGAAGATTGGATAAAGTCAACTACTGCTTGATGTGAATTATTTTTTTCATGCTGCCTTTGCACACTTAAATACTGTACTGCATTATCATTGAGGTAGACGACAACAACAAAGGCAAAACACATTCACATAAAGAGGGAAAATGAGAAAAAAAAAGCTGCGAGAGATTTTTTTTAACTTGATTATCATCGCTGAGCTTTGCAGTCTTCTTTAACACAAAGTTGAGAAATAGTCTTCTTAATACGAAGGGCAGTGAGGCGGGCTGCCCCATTGGCATACCAACATTCGCGCATTATTCTCCCCATGACTCGAAGTGCCTTTAAGAGAGAAAGATACCAGAGACTTTACTCACAAAAAACACGTACACGAGAAGCAAAACAACAAACCCAGAAATTGATGCTAAGCTCTGATGAACAATTAGTAAATAAGAAATAATATGAAAAGGAGATTAATCCCAGATCCCAGGGCCTCTGCTTGGGTTGCTGGGGGGTGTGGCCAGCCTGAAAATCACAATAGACTCCTAGCGCAGCCTGCCCCATCCCCCAAGGGAACCCCCACCTGGACCTGGGACACTCTTCAGGGCAAACCAGCCGGCCCCCACCCATGCACCAGGCTCCAGGCCTCTATCCTATCTAATAAAAGAGTAATTTACAGATTGACCATCACTCCAACACACAAGAAGGCTGCCCCCATGTGGTCAAAGATCCTGCCCCCATGTGGACACAAGATGGCCACTACAAGATGGCCAACAGGGGAGGGGCATTGGGAGGTTCCAGGCCTGCAAGGGAGGGCAGTTGTGGGCAAGCAGGCCAGCAGAGGAGGGCAATTGGGAGGGACCAGGCCTGCAAGGGAGGGAAGTTGGGGGCAATCAAGCCTGCAATGGAGGGTAGTTAGATGTGACCAGGCCAGCAGAGAAGGGAAGTTGGGGGCAAACAAGCTGGCAAAGAGGAGCAGTTAGACATCAATTAGGCTGGCAGGTGAGTGGTTAGGAGTGATCAGGCTGGCAGGCTGAGTGGTTAGGGCAATCAGGGAGGCAGGCAGGTGAGCAGCGATCAGGCCTAACCAGGCAGTTGGACATCCCTCGAGGGGTCCCAGATTGGAGAGGGTACAGGCTGGGCTGAGGGGCATCCCCCGCCCCCCATGCATGAATTTCATGCACCGGGCCTCTAGTAATGGTATAAAATCACAACAATATCTAATAAATGGGGTTAAAACAAAATAAGATAGAACTAAAATACTGGGCAAAAATAGACAAAAATTGTACATATCAGCAATATACACTGAGTGACCAGATTATTATGATCTCTGAACATATAATTATCTGGCCACTCAGTGTGTGTGTGTGTGTGTGTGTGTGTGTGGTCGAGGGGACAATTTGTATATCAGCCTTTTATTATATAGGATATACACTGAATGGCCAGATTATTATGCGTTCAGAGATCATAATAATCTGGCCACTCAGTATATGTTGATATGTACAAAAAGTTATACATTAAAAAAATGACAGTTAGGTCTACTCTGGGAGTGCAATGGACAAGAAATTGAGACAACCAAAGTGTCTTTCAATAGAGGTCTGAAAAAGAATATGTGGTACACAATGGAATACTACTCAGACATAAGAAAAGACGAAATTCTGCCATTTGCAACAACATGAATAGACCTTCAGAATATTATGCTAAGTGAAATAAGTCACTCAGAAAGGTAAGAACCAAATTATTTCACTCATATGTAAGACAGAAAACTGAAACTCTGAATACAGACAGCAGTGTGGTGGTTACCAGAGAGAAGAGGGTGAGGGGGCTGGGCTAGGGAGACGCCTAATATATGATGATGGAAGATGATTTGACTTTGGATGGTGGACACACAATGCAATATACAGATCATGTATCAGAAAAATGCACACTTGCAACCTATATAATCCTATTAACCAATGTCACCCATTAACTTTAATAAAAAAATTTTTTAAAGAGACAAAAGCAGAAATGCTATATAATCACCTCACAAACATTTTATCAAACAAAAGTTAGCTAATTCACCCTAATTAAAGTTTTTAAAAACAAAACTGCAGCAAACATATTATTCAAGTGTAGAAAATGCAAGATTCTACAGAGCAAAACAAAGATATCCACTATCATCACTTCTAGGCAACATTACACTGGCAGTCCTCAAGAGAGCAACAGAAAGAAGGAAAAGGCATGAGGACTGGTCCCAAAACTCTCATTATTTGGAGACATAATCATATATGTGCACACTCCAAAGGAGTCTATAGTTTAATACCTTAAAGAATTTTTTCCACACACAGATACATACATATATAACAGCATTATTTAAAAAAATGAAAAATCACAGATCTGACAATCAACAGTACAATGGTTAAAGAAATTGTGCTATGTTCATATAATGAAATGATAAAAGAACAGATTTGAGATAATTATGTAAGAGAAAGTAAAATAAAATTTTTAAGAATGTACAGTGAAATTTAATAAGTTCCACAATATACAAAAGTAAGCAATATATATATGCATATGTATAAATGGCAAAATTCTAAAGAAAAGCAAGGCAATAAATAATTAGTTATGACAGAAATCCTTCAGAAGAGTAAAGAATATTCATAGGTGCTGGGAATTTTCCATTTTTAAAGCTTGGTAGTGAATTTTCTGTCTTACATTTTTTATTTCATGTTCAACTTTATAGATATGACATTTATTCTTTCATATATATGAAATTATTAACATAAGAAAAAATTTAATTCCAATTTGGTTATAAATGCCTTAAATTCTACCTCTAAAATAAGAATGTAGGTAAGCTATCTACATAGAAAAACCAAAACATAAGTCTTGCCTTAAATAGAAAGAGTTGGGGGAAGCAACTGTATAAAATAATGCCTATGACAAAGCCAAATTAAAACATGTAACTTACAAAAAGACTTTAAGCATTACATTTAAGTATGGCAGAAGATACACACAGTAATAACCTGGATGGGGGAGATGGTTTACAGTCTTTCCCCACCTTCCCTCCTTTCTCTTTGTGGGAGCCAGAGAAGTATCTTGAGGTAAGGCAGAACAAGCAATGCAATAACCACTTACTGTGTGTCTACTCTATAATGATTAGTACATGTGTTGCTGGGGATTAAGAGGTAAACAACAACCATCCCTGCCAGAAAAGGAAGCTTTTCCAAGGAAAGAGAATAAACTCAAGCTTCTGTAGGAATTGGAATTAGGGATAATTTATGGAATAAAAGGATGACTGAAATTGTAATACCCTGCATGGCATAGACATTGAGTACCCCCATATGCTTCGCTCCCCACAGTTCCTGGCCCCTTGCTGTTAGATGAGACCAGGATTCCAGTTCTGGTCTCGGAACC
The DNA here is from genome assembly GCA_027563665.1 of Antrozous pallidus. NCBI lineage: Eukaryota > Metazoa > Chordata > Mammalia > Chiroptera > Vespertilionidae > Antrozous > Antrozous pallidus. Next base: position 60,860,189 of record CM050508.1, on the reverse strand, counting down.
GGGAGTGGAAGGGATGTGATTCACTTGGAGCCAAATCATTCAAGAACCAGAATGTGACTCTCTAGCTCCTTTCTTTTCTTGGCCTAGACACCTAAAAATTATGCATTGAGATAGCATCCCAAGATCAGAATCACCTGGATTTCTGAATCACCATAGGGAGCACAGATGTTGAAAGTTACCTAACCTTGGTTTGTTACTGCCCCATAACTTAGCATTAGGTGTATATACTACAGCTAAAGAGAGTAATATCAAAGATATATATACCTACATATATGAAATGCATTAGCGCCTAGATTAAAAGAGAAGAACTATATGGTCTGTGAAAATCCTTCCTGATACTTACCTCACAATTAAAATAGGAAAAATATACATAAGAATTTAGCCTTACTTCACAGCTTTGCCACTGGTTTGGGATGCTTGGCCGAAACTTCTGATCACAAACAACCTTCCTCATTTCCTCTATTGAGGGATCTGAAGGCACCATGTCATAATAAGGCAACTGGTATTCCTCAACAATTCCTATAAGAAATTTGCACATTAAACTTCCCAATGTGAATAATAAACAAAAATGCTTACTTTTAAATAATTTATCAAATTAAGTCTTCTAGGCACCATGAAATGGTACCATGGAAAATAGAAAGTCAGGCCTATTAAAATTATGCATCCTTATAAAATTAAATATATAAGCTGGTGTTGCTCAGTGGTTGAGTATCAACCCATGAACCAGGTGGTCATAGCTCTATTCCCATTCAGGGCACATGCCCCGGTTGTGGGGCTCGATCCCCAAGGTGGGGCATGCAGAAGGCAGCCAATCAATGATTCTCTCTCATCATTGATGTTTCTGTCTCTCGCTCACTCTCCCTTCCTCTCTGAAATCAATACAAATTTTTTTAATGAAATATGCAAGTTTAAAGTGTTTGGTTAAATATTTATTATATACATTTATAAATTTTTTATTTAAATTTTTTCTTGTTGTCACTATTGCAGATGTCCACCATTTCCACCCTTCTGCCCACCTGCACCCAACCTCCACTCTCTTTCCTTGGTCTTCACCACTATTGTCTGTGTTCATGTCATGGGCTATTCAAATATGTTATTTAACTAATCCCTTCACCTTCATAAAAATTTATGTAATCTTGATAATTACATAAATTTTAGACAAAATTATATAATTATTTTATATAATACTATTATATAACTACTATATATTATATATAATTTCATATAAATACATTACATCTATATAATTTTAATAATTATATAAAATAAAATTTGTATTATGAAAAGTATATAAATTTTTATTTACATATCGTTCCACTGTGCAATTCAGAAAAAAATAACACCTAATTATAAAATGTATAGCATGGCCTTATTATATTTCTCTATTAAATTTTTTTTCAAAATAAAATAGTTTTCTTTTTAAAAAAAATTGTCAGGCAATCTTTTAAGAGCTGAATTTGTGACATTTGAATTTTAGAATTTCTAAAACTAAGAATGTTGCGAGGAAGCAACCAAAGTATTTGAAGATGGATGGTTTAACACAGTGGTCGGCAAACTCATTAGTCAACAGTGCCAACTATCAACAGTACAACAATTGAAATTTTTCTTGAGAGCCGAAAACTGACTTCTGTGCATGGCCCACAAAGTTTCAGTCGCACGGTATGTGTGTGCCCGCACGTGGCATTTTGTGGAAGAGCCACAGTGGAGGGGCCAAAGAGCTGCATGTGGCTCGTGAGCTGCAGTTTGCTGACCACTGGGTTAACCTTCATGTTAAAGAAGGTTAAACATTAATTACCAGATTAGCACTTGAATTCAAGAATTTCCTGATAAAGAAATTTGAATTAACTACAATCCTTTTAATTTCAAACATTTAAGATGTGTCATAATATTGGAAAATGAACTTCAAAACATGTTAATAGTACATTACTTTTCTGACAGTTGAAGAAAATTTAAGGACAAAAACCAAAAAGCAAAGCTAGCCAAATATCAGTATAGATAATGACAAATATATTTGAATCTTGATATTTAACAAGCACGGTTCTAAGCCCTTTAGATGTTTTAACTAATCATACCCAAGACCAATGACTAAAGAAAGTACTATATTACTCGTATTTTACAGAACAAGGAAACTGAGGCACAAACAGAGTTGTGACACTGCTGAGGTTCACACAGCTATTAGTGGCAGATCTGGAGCTCAGCCCCAGGTTCAGGGTTTCCAGTGTCCGTGTTCTACATCACTGTATTTACATTGCTTCTAGAAATAGTTCCATCTTTCTGAATGTTTTATTATCTCATCAGTGAATAAAAGGGGAATGTATGTTTCCTCATTCAAACACAATTTTAAGTTTTTTTCTTTCTTTTTTTTTTTAATGAGATTGATGTAAGGTAAAATGAGACCAATACAAAATGCAAAAAGTTAGTAGTGGTTAAATAAGGACAGCTCTTTCATTAAATGTTTATCTGAGTTTGCTCTGTGCTAAAAGCTTCACCTGAATTAATTGAATCAATCCATTACACCCTCAAAGCCAGTGGGGTCTGTGTTTATCATTTCTTCATTTCACTTGGGGAAAGTGATACCAAGTAACTTGCCCAAAGTCAGATTTTCAGGAAGTTGTTAAACCAAGGCTTTAGCCCTAAATCTGTCTTACTTGAAAGATAAAACTCTAAACTATTTAATCCCAGTATTTACTTTCTCCCACTGATGAAAGAGTACCATCAGACTGCATTGGTAGCGTTTCATTCTCTCAAATCCTTCCTCTCATTATTCATCTCTAAACTGCTGGGAGCAGTAGAATTAGGAAGTTAATCTTGGCTCACCTCCAACCTCCACTTGATACCCCACACATTCCTCATCACAGGAAAGAAAAGAATAAGAAAAGTCTGAGGATCAGAAGACTTCAGTTGATGTCCCATGGCCTTAGCAAGCTATTTCACTTCTTTGGATTTCATTTCTGGTATAAAATAGGGATATAGCTAATGGCATACAAACTAAAAATTTCAAGTGCTTCACTAAGTATCATTATGAAAATCAGAATTATCAGGAAAACTGTCACCCTCACATAAGCTGTAATTCTAATATATAGAAGGCCAGTGGCTGTCACAACCAAAACAACTGAAATACCTGCACGGATGACTGAACACAGGTTGTGTGGGGTGACAAGTCTGGCTGGGGGGTTTGTGAGGGACGACCAAACAACTGAACAGCAGGCTTCATGGGGTCACCAAGGAGGCAGGGGTGGTTAGTAAGGGATGACCAAATGACTGAACAGGAGGCTCTGTGTGGCAACCAAGCTGGCAGGGGGGACAGTTGGGGCCAACCAGACTGGCAGGGGGAGAAGTTGGGGGTTACCAGGCTGGCAGGTGGGCATTTAGGGGCAACCAGGCTAGCAGGGGGGATAGTTGAGGGCAACCAGGCTGGCAGGGGGAGGGAGTAGCAGGGGACAACCAGGCTGACAGGGGAGCAGTTAGGGGTGACCAGGCCAGCAGGGGGGCAATAAGGAGCGGCCAGGCCAGCATGGGGAGCACCTGGAGGTGACCAGGCTAGCAGAGGGGGCAGTTAGGGGCTACCAGGCTGGCAGGTAGGGCAGGCAGTTGGGGAGCGACCAGGCCAGTGGGAGGGGGCAATAAGGGGTGACCAGGCCAGCAGGGGCGGTAGTTAGGGATGTTCAGGCCAGCAGGCAGGTGAGCAGTTAGGAGCCAAAGGTCCTGAATTGTGAGAGGGATGACTAAATGCTGGGTATCTGGCCTAAACCAGCAGTCAGACATCCCCTGAGGGGTCCCAGATTGGAGAGGGTTTAGACTGGGCTGAGGTGACTCACCCTCCCCCAGCCCCCATGGACAAATTTCATGCACCGGGCCTCTAGTCTTAATATAAAGTCTCCCATTATGTGCAGTACACTCTACTTTTGCCAATAGGTATTCTCTTAACTAGTAAGAAATCATATATAGTGGTTAGAAAAAAAATCACATTTCATATTCAGAACGTCAAATAAAAGCAGACACAAAGAATACGCCCAACATCTTACCTCCAACTGAACACCTTCGGGCTATTTCCCAATAAACCAGACCAACAGAATATATGTCAGCACGTTTGAAGGACTCAAAGATATTCACATTCATTGTATCATCAAGCATTTCAGGGGCCATATACCTTGAAAACATGCACATATCAGATTTTGTGTATGGCTTTATAGCAGTCCAGTAAAACATAATCTTACTAAATCCTGATACAAAATATAAGTGAAGATAGCTTACATCAGTTTTACAGGTGGATCTGACCCACTGTACTATAACAGAATAAAATTAAATAATACAGTTATTGACTCGACCATCATTTAAAAATATTTTAATAGAACAAGGGGTGATCGCCCTCAGTATTAAAGCATGTGTGTCAGCAGCCAAATGCTTGGAAAGCACAAGCCGGAGGGGATTCAGTAAGCACCACACTCAACAGAAGAGATGAAACTTAATTTCTACCAGTAGCTCCTTGCCAAGGAAAGCTCCTTGAGGGCAAAGAGTAGGTTTTATTCATGGTGGGCCCAGTCCTCCAACACAAAGGCCAGCAGTGGACCACAAATATCTATTCTGAATGGACACACTGGCTCCAAGAAACATACACATTTTATATTGGCTCCAACAAAGTTACAGTCTTATCTTAACAGGACTAAATCAAAGTAATATACAGTTGCTGAGACCTGACTGAGCCTAGTGAGCTGTCCTAGGGAGATTTTGAGAACTTCTCAGAGTTTTCAGGTGAGGATGCAACACGCTCCCTAACTCTTTTAAAAGTTGTAGATCCCAGGGACTCTGGCATCCAAGTCTCCCCTGAGTGTCCCTAGTGGGGGACAGTCTGATGGGCAAAAGTCAAAGCTTGCTTTTTATAGGGAAAAGAATCCCTGCAGGGCTGCCCAGTCTGAATAAACTGTTTCTGAGGCCTCATTAAAATTTCCCAGGAACCAAGTGGAAGACTCAGAGGGACTGGCCTGGACTCTCAATTATGGCTTGGAGGCTCACTATGCCAGCTTAGTTTAGAAATTCTCCTTTCTCCAGGGCCTTTAACAACTCCAGGAAATGTTTGGGTTGTTTCTCATTTCAAGGTCAAGAAACCTGGGATGATGCCAAAGGGGCACAGAGCCTGAAATGCAAATAAGAGGAAATGAAGCATGCTGGCCCCATGGCCACAGCAAGAAAACACCAGACGTCCCACTACAAATGGAGCCATCCTGCACACGTGTGGTATATTTGTTAATATCATGCTTGCTCTTAATTTTCAGAGATTCTGTTGCTTAAATGTGGAAACTGTGCCTGAACTCTTCATCAATTTGGGAGACTTAAGGTTAAATACAACTATGGGTAAATGTAGAAGTTGTGACAGAACATTTTCAAATATTGAGAGAACACAATAGTGCATATATGGAAGCGTTATGCACAGTCCTCATCTCTCTAGTTTACTACATTGATTCCTATCTGCTTTTAGAATCTGAGGATGTAGAACTAGCCCTGAGTTTCAGTTCATTTGTGAGGTATAAAGGCTTTGGAAAAGCTGCACACTACTTACTGACATTGTTTTCATCTTTTCTGTAGGAGAATATGTTCTCAGAATGTGACACCCTGAAAACAATATACCACCATCTCCTTCACCAAGCCTCTCCACTGGCCAAATGGCTACCTCTGTATGGCCAAATGCCAACTCCCCTTGCTCTTTAACCATTGTGCCACTAATTGGTCAGTGACTCAGAGAAGACTTTTTGTTTTCTTGTGTGTAATGATTTCCCATTTGTATCTTTGCCCCTGACCCTATACACAGCCCAGACATGCATGTGTACAGGATAGTCGTAAGTCTTAGCGTGCTGCCAAAGTAAGTTGGCTTACCTTTTGGTTCCCACTTTAGGATTCTGAGGTATGTCAATAGTGTTCAGTATGGAATCGTGCTTCACAGCTAATCCGAAGTCTGCTATGGCACAAGTTTCACATTTTTTCACTAAGATATTCTTTGACTTTATGTCTCGATGAGCAATGGCAGGTTTGCCTGTGAAGGATGAGACAAGCATATTCACTTTTGTCATTTCTGAAGATTAAATCTCTCCAAAAAGAATTATTTTGAAGACTTGGCTCAAATTTCACCTAAAAGAGGTTTTCCTTGACCGTACATTCTTCATTCCAAGTCATTCTCCATCAGAGTACTCCATTTTGCCTTCTTTATTGCTCTTATCACTATTTCATATGTCTTACTTATTTATATACATATTTAATTATCTGCCTCTCCCAACTAGACTATAAACTGCATAAGCGCAGAAATTGCGTTAGTCATCACCATGCCCTAAATGCTTAGATCACTAGGTCACATTTAGTAGCCACTCATATATTTTGCTGAATGAATAGAGAAATAATTAGCATTGCTATGTACACATAAAAACATAGCAAATATTTTCTTACAAAACAAGTTTTAAATGTCTACAATTCCAGATGAACTGTTCTAAAACGTGGCCCTCGGGGTCCTGGAGACTGTTTTCCAACTGTATGTCTGTGCGATGTTACCTTTTCTTCCCACACTTCAACCAAAGCAACATGTTGGAACAGACTGAATAAAGAACAGGCATGAAAATGCAGACATTAAATAGATTTGCAGAAATGTAAAACAAAACCATAACTTTTACTAAACTGGATTTTGCATTATAAAAATATTATGTGAACTTTAAAAAATTATGTTATTTATGCTAATATTTAATTGGTTAAATCATTATTGTTATTTTAGGTAAGTTGGTACTTTTTAAAATTTCGCAGTTTTAGTTCTAATATAGTAAATATTAATAGATATAATTCACAGGCAAAAACTTTGGGGAGTCCACAGTCATTTTTAAGAAATTAAAAGGATCATGAATCCAAATTGGAGAACCAGTACTCTGAACTAATAACTTTCTACAGCCAATTTTCTATTAACTCAATAAGTAGAAAAGACAATGGGTATTATTTGACCTTCAAATATATAATATATAGATATTTTTTCAAGATCACATTACCCTTTCCAATTATTTTAACTATCAAAGGTTAAAAAAATATATTTGTATTTTCTGAATATGAAACTCTTGACATCAAAACCAGATCTCTCAGATATACATGTTAAATAGCAAATATTGAGTCAGAAATAAAAATATCATGGATGATATACAAAAACACAAAAATGTAGATTACAGTTGGTTCTATCATGACAAAATCTTCAGCTTAATAAAGTACCTTTAGTGTTTCTTTACATTTGATAACTGTAATAAATTAAAATACAAGTAAACACTAAAATACAATGTAGTATTCCTCCATGGGCAGTGTTGCTCAGTGGATAAAGCATCAGCCTGCAGATTGGAGGGTAATGAGTTCAATTCCTGGTCAAGGGCATGTACCTGGGTTGCAGGTTTGATCCTTGGCCCCAGTTGAGATGAATATGGGAGGCAACCAATCGATGTGTCTCTCTCACATCAATGTTTCTCTCTCTCCCCCTTCTTCCATTCTACTCTCTCTAAAAAAATCAATGGAAAAAATATTCTGAGGTGATGATTAACAAAAATAAATAAATAAAATACAACTTAGTGTTCCTATCTTCATATTTAATGAGAAAAACTGATGAATAAAATACCTACCTTGTGTACCAACAATCTCCATATGAAGGTGAGCCAGACCACTAGCTATGGAAAGTGCCAGTCTGATCATCCTAGCCGCAGTCACTATGTTTCTATTCAAATAGTCATACAAGGAGCCCTGTTCATGATATTCCAAGACAAGCCAAAGTTGGGTCCAAGTTCCATTATCTAACAGGAAAAAATGTGGATGCTGTAAATATATGTTGAAAAAGAAGCCAAAAGTTTTTAAGAAATGTCATTGCTTCTAGTAAATCTATATTGTTAACAAAGCAAAGTTAATTCCTTCATGGATAATGCCAACAGTTCAAATTTGTAAAGTAAAAAGTCTCAATGAGTTCCTGAAGATGTTGACATATTATAACCACATAGCTATTGGAAGCTGTGAGGCAGTGATTCTAACTGAACAACTTTCTCATCCTATCTAATAAAAGAGTAATATGCAAATTGACCGTACCTTTGTCACACCCACCAGCCATGCCCACCAGCCAATCAGGAGCTGGGGTGGGGCCTAGGTGGCCTGGGCTGTGGGAGGTGGGGCTGAGGCCGCCAGGGCTGTGGAGGGCGGGGCCGAGGTGGCCAGGGCCCTGGGAGGGGTGGGGACGAGGTGGCCAGGGCCTTGGGGGTGTGGGGCCAAAGTGGCCAGGGCCGAGGTGGGAAGGGCCACGGCAGCCAGGGCCCTGAGGGTTCGGGGTTGAGGCAGCTAGCACGACCTGGCCAGAGAGAAAACCTGGGTGTGTGTGAGGGGGCGGGGGTGCGTGGCCAAGGCCCGTGCTAGCCGTGTGCAAGATGGCTGGGGTGAAGTCCTGGCCGAAGGGGATGGGTTAGGGCATGGCTGGGATGTAGCCAGCCATAGGCCCCATTGCAGGGCAATGGCTGGGTGCCCAAAGCCTAAAGCCTTGGCCAGAGGCTTTAAGCCTTGGGCAGGGCTGAGGGTGAGTGATCAGTAGGACATCCCCTGAGGGCTCTCAGTATGCGTGAAGGGGCAGGGTAGGCTGAGGGATTCCTCACCCCCAGTGCATGAATTTCGTGCACCGGGACCCTAGTCTTACCTAATAATAGGCAAACACGTAAATTGACTGTACCTCCATTACGCCACCAGCCAATCAGGAGTGATATGCAAATTAACCCAACAAAGATGGTGGTTAATTTGCATACACATGAGCCAAGTGATGGGGACGGGATGCAGGTGTAGGCATTCTGCCCCACCCCCAGTCTCTCAGGGCCTCTGGGTAGCGTAGGAAGGTAGGGCCAGAGCAGAAAGAGGCGGCTCCAGCACCTGAGCAGAAAGGGGCTTGGCCGGAGTGGAAAGGCGGTGCCAGCAGCCAGGGAAAGGAAAGCCCATTCTAGCACGAATCTTTGTGCATCAGGCTTCTAGTTCCCTTACTATTTGCCAATGATAGCAAACACATTATAGAAGAAACTACTGAGAGGTGCATTTAGGCTCAGTAGTGAATTCAGTATTGTGTTATAAATTTCTCTTGAGATTTTAAGAAACATTGTACCAATAAAAAATAGAAGTATAAAAAATTTGCACAAAGTATTTGTACTGCCATAGGAGCTCTAACATTCTAAGAATTTTAATGTTAGTTACCTTTAAAATATGAAGTTGATGATTTTTCCCAAAAGCTTATATTAAGAGCCAAATACAATAACTAGACATTTTCAAATAGTTTCCCCCATTTAACCAAAAGCTAATCAAGCTTATAAAAGATTTTTAGTAGAAGAGAAACCACTCTAAGACTTATTTACATATTATAGTCCCTAGAACTAGCTTTAGCTTTCAGGAGCAAGTGTCTACAATAGCCCTGGGCACTCCTGACCAGTTCCAATGCTAAGAGAAATAAAACTATAAAAAAACATAGACTTTTTCTACCTCGTATTAAGTAGAAGAGCTCTTCTTTATCCAAACATTTAATTTCCAAAGCTAGCAGTGATAACACTTCCTAACAATGAAAAAAAAATAACATAACAAAGTTTACTAATACACTGACCTTATATAAAACTAATCCTTACTCACACCTCTCTCCCAGCTTAACATCAGTGGCTATCTTTATCTTCTCACATCCATGTCTTTGTCAGACAGTTGACTAAAAAGTGAAACTGTAAGTGTGGCAAAAGATACAAAAATGCATGATGATGAAAGTGATGTTAGAGACCATTTAGAGTCAGGTACAAAGCTACTGGAAAGGAAGCCATTGACAGAGTAACTGAAGAAGAGAAAATCAAGAATGATCTTTCTTGTGCAAATGGCGTTTCTTGTTTATAATCTAATAAACGTCATAATTAAATTAGCACATCAAGATGATCCATATAACTATAGCCATTACTGCTTTCACCACATTCTAATTAATCTAACCAGTAGGTAGTTTAACTAACATTAAGAAGGAAAAGAATTTCTTAACAGCTTAACAAGAAATGTTTCATTTTCAAATAGGCTAGATGTATTTTCAAAGAATATGTAGTTAAGAATTTAGAAAGAATCTTTTATTTCTTTTTAATTTATCTTTATTTTTTACTAGAGGCCTGTTGTACGAATTCATGCACCTCGGCCTGGGTCCCTCGGCCTGGCCTGAAGGATAAGGCCAAAATTGGCTCTCTGATATCCTCCGAGGAGTCCTAGATTGTAAGAGGGCAAAGGCCAGGCTGAGGGACTCCCACCAGTGCAAGATCAGGGCCAGGGAGGGATGTGGAAGGTTGGCCAGCCAGGGAGGGACTGTGGGAGGGCTCCACAGCTGGACCCAGCAGGAAGCTAACCTAACCATTGGCGCATCTGTCCCTGGTGGTCAGTACATGTCATAGCAACTGGTCAACTGGTCGACTGTCTGCCTCCTGGTGGTCAGTGCACGTCATAGTGAACAGTTGAGCAGTCTTAACATATCATTAGCATATTAAGCTTTGATTGGTAGAACGGCCAAGCAGACCACCGGACACTTAGCATATTAGGCTTTTATTATATAGGAGAGTATTAGAGATGTCTCTTGTTTTTTTTTCCCATTGACCCCCTCCACCTGCCACCCACCTCTCCCTGCCTTCAACACATTATTGTCTGTTCCCAGGGGCTATGCATATCTATAATAATAAAAGCATAATATGCTAATTAGACTGGAAAGCCAAATGATGTTATGGACGTTCTTCCAGACAACCTTCTGGATGAAGCTGGGTGTGAAAGCCAAGGCAAGCCACTGTGCCTGCGAGGGCTGAGCTAGTTGCACAAATTTCATACATTGGGCCTCTAGTATGCATATAAGTTTCCTAGAAGAATTTTTCTTCAAAGCTCATTTTGGCTTTACACCATTTTCTCTAGCAAAGCAGATAAAACAAATCATCAGCAAATGTAATCATGGCCAAAATGTATAATAACCTAAGTTTCTCTTTTGCCTTGTAATTAATAATGAATACTTTCATGATCCAGATTATCTATATCCTATCTAATAAAAGAGAAACATGCAAATTGACCATACCTCCATATGCCCACAAGCCCTGCTCACCAGCCAATTAGGAGCAAGTATGCAAATTAACTCAACTAAGATGGCTGCAGCCTCAGAGCTGGAGGCTTAGGTTGCCCCTGGCAATGGAGGAAGCCAAGCTTCTTGCTCGCCCTGGTCTGCCCTGGCCTCTGCTCAAGGCTACAAAGTTTTAATTATAGAAGATAAATAAATCCCAACAAAGATGGCCACAGCCATGAAACTGGAGCCAGCCAGAGGCTTGCATTGCCTCCAGTGATGGAGGAAGCCAAGCTTCCCCCTTGCCCTTGACTGCCCTGGCCTCTGCTCCAGGCTACAAAGTTTCAATTATATAAAATAAATAAATCCCAGATACCTCCTTCCAACCAGCCCTGGACTATGCTTGGGTTGCCAGGGGGCATGGCTGGCCTGCAAACCACCACAGGCCCCTCTCCCAGGCTTCCCCATGCCCCAAGGGAACCCCTACCCTGATATGGAACACCCTTCAGGGCAAACCAGCCAGCCCCCACCTATAAACCAGGCCTCTATCCTATCTAATAAAAGAGTGATATGTAAATTGACTGTCACTCCAACATACAAGATGGCTGCCCCTATGTGGACACAAGATGGCTGCCACAAGATGGCCAGTAGGAGAGCGCAGTTGGGAGGGACCAGGCCTACAAAGGAGGACAGTTATGGGTGATCAAGTAAGCAGGGGAGGGCAGTTAGGGGTGACCAGGCTGGCAGAGGAGGGAATTTGGGAGTGACTAGGCCTGCAGGGAAGGGCAATTGGGAGGGACCCAGGCCTGCAGGGGAAAGCTGTTGGGGGGACAACCAGGCTTGCAGGGAAGGGCAGCTGGGGGGGTACAAGGCCTGCAGGACAGGGGAGTTAGGGGTGACCAGGCTTGCAGGGCAGGGAAGTTTGGGGGAACCCAGGCCTGCAGGTGAGGGCAGTTGCGGGGTGGGGGTTGACCAGACCAGCAGGGGAGAGCAGTTACAGGCAATGAAGCTGGCAAGGGAGGGCAGTTGAGGGGGACCAGGTCTGTAGGGGAGGCCAGTTTGAGGCAACCAGGCCGGCAGGGGAGGGCAGTTAGGGATAACCAGGCTGGCAGGGGAGGGTAGTTAGAGGCAATTGGGTTGGCAGGGGAGAATTGTTAGGCATCAATCAAGCTGGCAGGGGAGTGGTTAGAGGGTGATCAGGCTGGCAGGCAGAAGTGGTTAGGAGCAATCAGGAAGGCAGGTAGGCAAGCAGTTGGGTGTCAGCAGTGCTGGATTGTGAGAGGGATGTCCATTTAGGCCCAATCCTAGGGGCCTAGATGGGCAGTCAGATATCCCTTGAGGGGTCCCAGATTGGAGATGGGTACAGGCTGGGATGAGGGACATCACCACCCTCCCACCCCCCATGCACAAATTTTGTTCACCAGGCCTCTAGTATATATATAAAAGCCTAAGCCACTGAATGGCCAAATGGCCAAACAACCAGTAGCTATGAGGCACACTGACCACCTGGAGGCAGACACTCATCACAGGAGCTTCCCCCTGTGGTCAATGTGCTCAGCTGACCAAGAGTCACCAGATGTCAGGCTCACAGCTGGCAAGTGCCGCTGCAGCGGCACGAGCCTCTCCCACCTCCACAACAGTGCTACCGAGTGGTAGCAGTAGGTGCAGCAGGGCTGGGATGAGTGGGGTGGTGCAGCACCCGGCCCGAGCTCGGGCTCCTCCCTGACTGTCTGCTGGGTTGCACACTACTACATCCCTCAGGGGATGTAGGACTAATGTTTTTGGCCCAATCCCCACAGGCCAGCTGACATTCTCTGAGGGGTCCTGGATTGCAAGAGGGCACAGGCCAGGCTGAGGGACCCCACCGGTGCACAAATCCATGCACCAGGCCTCTAGTATTATATAAAAATAATCATAGATTTTAAATTTTTGTAGGTATTGGTAGGTACCTGATATCCACAAATAATTTATTGTTGTTTTTTAGCTAGAAGCTACAATTTCTACCTCCCAAAGTTCTTTATGTATTACTGATTTGAATAAATGGACTGGAGGTACACTCACCTTTGTTCCCTGTTTCCCTTTTAAAAAAAAAAAACTAATAATGCACAGTTAAATGAATAAAAGCTATGCAAAAAGAGAAAAGAGAGCATAGGTAATCCACAATCTTTCTATCCAGTACCTGATTGCTCAGAGATATATACAATATTTTATAAGTATTATTTAAATACCAGAAAGCTGATGCTCTGTCTTGTTCCACAAAACTCAAAAAGTGATACTGTTTGGGGCTGTTAATGTTAAATGTCAAGATATAAATCATACGCAAAGTACATCACTAAAATTGTCTTGCTTGCCACCATTCGCATAATGGTCACAGAAAGCTTACATCCCGAAGTTTAAGCTTGTTGCACAGATGAAAACTATAGTCCTAGCAAGTGTGAATATTCAACTAGCATTCATTGATATATTTGTATCAATTATTGAAATATTGAAATATTTCTGTCCTGGTTAGTTAAGAGCTAGTATTGAAAACTCCCAGTGACATTTTCCTAGACAGTCAAAGCAGCTCCCACCCTATCTCCTACCCCTACCAAGATGCCTCCAGATTTCTTCACGATCCACCAATCGCAGGGATAAAAAAAACAGCATGGCAGAATTCTCCAGTTAAGGATTCTGTTCCAGTTAAAATTTCTGATCTGATTGGGAGGTTCACCAGTCATCAGATATTTAAAATGTCAATCTGGCTATAGTGTCATCATCATTTCATATGACAGGTTTGACCTTTGCCCTGCTTTATTGTATGGTTACGCATATGTATCTATAGTGAAGAGAAAGGATTTTTCTTTTCTCAATAAAGAAATTAGACTTTTATGTAGACTTTATTAAAATAAAAAGATGATTTATTCTCAACTGATAATAGACATAACACTTTCTTTGCTGAAACCAATTAGATTGAAAATACCTTTGTTGTCAGCAGCAATGAAACCAAGGACATTCTCGTGTCTCAGCATCACCGTCTGATAAATTTCTGCCTCGCGAAACCAGGATCTTTCATCTCTGGAGGAGAATATTTTCACAGCCACATCTTCCCCACACCATCTTCCATGCCAGACCTCACCAAATCGGCCTTTTCCTACAATCTCCTGGAGGATAATCGTCCTGGCAATTGTTCTCTGAACCAACAGAGGTAACCCTAACCAAAGAAAAGATGGGATGGATGGTGAAGAACAGTAAGTGCCAGAAAAGAACTGTCAGAATGACTGGTATTTTCACATAAAAAGGCCAACATTTAAGCATTTTAATAATTTTATTGATGTTGAAGAAATAAGCACCTATATACCAAAACTTTAATGTCAAAGCATGCTCAAAAAATATTCCAAATTCTCTTCTCATATTCACAAATACAAACTTCTTGGACATAGCCTGCTGCTACAGATATCTGATCTTTCTAGAATTGCTGCCGAATTCCCTGATTTGTACATTAAACCCAGTCAGATTACTAAATACACAAAAGTATAAGAAATGCTGTTAGCCTTTAAAATAAAATATATTGTCATGCCAATATAGTGAGCATGCTTTGACATTAAAATTTTGGTATAAAGGTACTTATTTCTTCAACTTCAATAAAACTATTAAAGTGCTTAAATGTTGGCCTTTTGTGTGTCGCTGCAGGTTACATAGGACGAAACCAGAGAGGGTCGGACCTGCATTGCCACCATTTGTCCACCATCCAGATACCATTGCTGACATGAATACATAAAGAACTGTTTGATATTGAAACTGGGACTCAGAACTGTTGCACATAGAAATTGGGACTCAAACATTTTTTGTTCTTATACATTTATTTCTAGTCTGCAGATGCAAGATTTTTTTAAAGAAAAGAAATTAAGGGAAAATGGATACAGAGGCAAAGAAGCATTGAACAGACTGTCAAAGTATAACAGGAAGGCAGGGGAGGTGGGAGAGGGGCTGTAGGAGATCAACTAGTGGACTTGTATGTATGCATATAAGCATAACCAATGGATATAAGACACTGGAGCCCCCTCACACTGGAGGTGAGGGCATGTACTGGGGGGTAGGAGAAGCTGAGGGGAGGTCAATGGGGGGAAAAAGGAGACATAGTAGTATGTACTACTATTTGTAATACTTTAAACAAAAAATGTAAAATAAAAGGAAAAATAAAATAAAATATATTGGTTCCTAGTATAACTGGGAATGCAGAAAAATTCTTTGAGACTTTTTTTTAAAACCAAATTCAAATTGGAAAGTGATGAATCAAATTCAACAATAAAGTAAGATGATCATGTTATCTAAAAGCAAGATGCAATGATAGAAAATATCAAATAAATATTTTCTGCAGAATAAAAAACATCAAAGAAAATATATTCTAAGTACAGGTAAAATATTTAGATTCTTTGAATTAATAACTCTACCTCTATAATTCTATCCTAAAGATTCAATGTAATTGCAAAAATTCTGTCAAAATGTTTAATATATTATTATTTATAGGAAAAATAAGGAAATGTGTCTGATAATAGAAAATTATTAAACACTAGAGGCCCAGGGCATGAAATTCATGAACAGGTGGGGGAGGAGAGTCCCCTCAGCCTGGCCTGCACCCTCTTGCAATCTGGGACCACTGGCTCCTAACAGGTCACTTGCCTGCCTGTCTGATCACCCCTAACCACTCTGCATGCCTGCCTGATCGCCCTTAACCGCCTTTGCTTCAGCCCCTGCAGCAGTGGCTTCGTCTGGAAGGATATCTGCAATGACATCTGGAAGGTCGTTTGGCTGTTTGGTCTAATTAGCATATTATGCTTTTATTACTGTAGATAGTGCAGAGATTAAGAGCACAAATAAGATAAACCTGGTTTCACATTCCAGCTGTGTTACATGATAACCATGGCCAAGTTATTGAACTTCTCTAAGTCTTGGCTTCCTTGTCTGGAAAACAGGAGATGATAGTATCCCTTATTTCATAGGGATACTATAAGAATTAGCAAGCATGCTAAACTCTTAGCACAGTATCTAGCATATTACACACTCGATAATGGTTAGTCCTCAATATTATATCTTAGGTCAAATTACTCAGAGCCAATAATAATGATGCTGTTTATGAAGAGGTATCTCCTAATGATTTGGTTAAATGCTTTTGCTGTGTTAAATAAAATAGCATAGTAAATTCTATCCACTTAAGTAAGTGTACCTAGCTATTCAAAATATGCACAGAGAAAAGACTGAAATAGGAAATATATTAAATGCTACTTGTATTTAGTGGCATCAAAGTGAACTGAGATAAGCTTCTTTCTAATATTGTACATTTTCTACAGTGGGTATATGACTCTTATAATTAGAGGAAAACAGAGAAAGAGGTCACAGTAGAATTTATTCTGGAAAGTCATGTAGAGTTGTTGTCACTGTAGTTGATAGCGGGGAAACCCTCAGAGCAACAACTGTGCAAGCTCCAGAGGACTCGCCTCTGCTCCTGAGCTGAGCCAAGGTGTATTCACATGTTCTCATCCTCCTGAGAACCACCCACTATGGCTAAG
Source organism: Antrozous pallidus (assembly GCA_027563665.1). Classification (NCBI taxonomy): domain Eukaryota; kingdom Metazoa; phylum Chordata; class Mammalia; order Chiroptera; family Vespertilionidae; genus Antrozous; species Antrozous pallidus. Next base: position 60,843,569 of record CM050508.1, on the reverse strand, counting down.
TAAGCACAGACTGTAAGTTTGCTATTACGGGCCTCAACAATTAGTCACAAAGCCCCGCAGCCATAAAGTTCTTCTTAGATCATCATTTTAGGGAAGAGAAAATTGGGGGCTGCAGTAATCAGGAAGTGGCCCAGGAATAAGCTGTAAATGGGGAGACAGATCTACAACTAAAACACTGGTCTTCAGTCTAGACTCTTGCTCTCTCTCTTACATTTAGTGGATATGATGCATTTCTCTCCTGCTGGGAAGATTTCTAGCAGCAAACTATGCAGGCTATTTTTGTAGGCTACAGTCAATTTTACCACTTGACCACACACAATAAAAGTTTTACTAATAATTATTAAGCCAAATCTCAACCTCAGTCTCTCTCCTCCCTTTCCTGACATGCGCCCACACACTCACAAAATCATTACCAACAACAACGCAACAATATTTGACGAGAGGACTAGATAAGCCAATGCTTTCGGACTGAAAACTGATCAAGCACCCAATAAGTGCCACACACCAGGGACAAAGTAAGACATGGCCTAAGGTCCTCAGCACAGCAATTAAGTTGAGACTGTAAAACTAAATGAAAGTTGCCTCGGTATCATTCAAAGCAGCCCCCCAAGATAATCTAATTCTTGGGTTATACACTTAGAGACTTCATTTGAAGATACATGGACGTTGCTTCTACTTCTGGTCCATTTTATTCTTTTTCATGGCAGTTGTAGGACTGGATGCCTGTCTGATGGAATGGCACCTTCCTGGTACCATCCGCCAGAAGTGCTCTATTATGAGAGCAAAGCAATAGCCTATCCAGTCTCTGAGAAGCCACTGAGACACTGTGCACTCTCAAAGACAGCCCAGGAGCATGGCAGTCCATGTTCCTCTCTCGCAGGCATTACATCTCTTTGAAATCGGTCCCTGACCAGGTCAAGGATAAGCTTCACAATTGTTTCTCAGCATTTGACAAAGTGGCCTCTCGTTTAACATTACTGGACAACTAAGAGAAGCAGAACTGCCCAATCCCCTCTGTGGGGGGTACGGGGGGTTAGCTTTTGTGGCAGAAGCCTTGCTGCAGACAAACCAGCTCTGCTTATGAAAGGCAGTGCTGCCCCCGCTTATGTTAGCCAGCAGTCACTGCCAAGGACGTCTATGCAGCTGGCTTAGGGGAAAAGTGCCTAAAGCTCTTTCCAATTGTACATTACAAAAGTCACCCATGCATGGGTACATTTACAACTTTCTTTTTAGGATAATCTAAAGAGGAGAGTTCAGCAGTCAATAAATCCAGACTCTGGTTTAAAGATGCACAGAAGGAGCAAAAAAAAAACTTAATGTGAATTTTTCGTTTTATGTTCTGGCTCATGACTACTTTGTTAAATTAAATATACAGTCTCCAGTTATAAAATCTCTAGAACATTTATTTAAAAGGAAAATCCTTGGTCATATTAAACATATGCAAAGAGTTGCTCCAAAATACACATTCAACCTAACATGGGTGAACTGAAATGTCTGGGTGGTAATTAAGTAGATGGTTTTTTAATCACTTGAACCTCATGAAGAAATTATTTAAGGTTTCAAGGAACTTGGCACCAGTCAGAGTTCTCTGTGCATATTCTGTGTCTACATTGTTGCCAGCGCTCAAAATATTAGGGCACAATGGGCCCCAAAATGTAACACTCAAGGAAGAAAAAAAGTCGTGAACTGAACAAGTTTTACTTTTAAAGAAAGAATACCATCTTTCTAGCCAATAATTTAATTTATAAACTTTGTAGTTTGGAGACAGTTTGCCAACACTCCTCCCCTGGACACATGCCACCAAATTTTGGGCAGGGAGGGTGTAAGTGGTGAGTTGTTGGTCAGTGAGAGTGCAGGCAATCTTGCCCCAGAAGCAGCCAACTACCTAGGCTCCCTGGGTGACAGGATCGGGCCTCTCTTTTCTGGACTCTGTGGTGAGTCCATAGCTATATCATATTACATATGATATTCATATAGATGCCAGTGCCCCTTTGTTATTAAACCCTGTTGACTGTGCCTGTCTGTGTGCTCCTTGAAATATGTTTGGGGTCATCATCCTTAATAATCCTCCCAAACAAGGGAGGACGCAGGGGCATCTGACGTGGCTCACCTGGCTTTGCCCTAGCCCACATTTCGGCTACACCGCATGCTGACAAGATTTCTGGACATGTATGTGAGAGCAGAGGGCCTGGTGCCCCACAGGGAATCTGTTATCACAGATGAAACTTGGCTCTATCACCAGAAATCCACAAACCCCTCAGATGCTTTGTGCTACGAGAAAGGCTCATTTAGGCCAGAGCACAGCCCTGTACTTGAGTTGTGGCAGCAGATCCTGGAGTTCCACTGAAGCAGAAGAGAATTATCATACAACCTCCGCAGCAAAAGACGGCACACCAATGCTCTGCTCTTCCCTTTCATCTTTTGTTTCTGTGCTTTAAGAACATATTCTTGATTTTAATTTCAGGTCAGCTCTCTGGGAACTTCACCCACTCATCGCAGGGGTACCTACAAATTTGGAAGACCTTCATAAGCACAAGCGAAAGTGCTCTAAGTACATTACTTTGCATAACTGAGTTCTCTTGCTCAGAACTCAGCTCCTTAGATACAGTAACTCCTTTGTGCACAGGAACCATTACCAGGAAAGCAACAATTTTTCTTCCTCTCCATAATGGAGAGGGGAGAGTAGAGAGACTCTTTCATGCTTCAGGAATTCTAAAGGACTGTCAGAGTAAGAATCTGAATACCTAATGGCTAAAAAGCCAACAGAAAGGACTTAGTTCTTTAGGCCATGAAGGTTTTTTCTCTTCTTCTAATCCTAAAATAAACTTTTATGTCAGAACTTAGCATGTACCACATCAAGCATTTGAAATAATACAATTCATATTAGGACCTTTTTTTTGTTAAAAAATGTTTTTACTGGTTTCTTTATTTTTTAATCTTCACCCAAGAATATGTTTTTATTTATTTTAGAGAGAGAAGAAGAAAGAGAGAGAAATATTTATCAGTTGCCTCCCATACACACCCCGGCTGAGGACCAAACCTACTACTTTGGTGTACTAGTATAGGACAGTACTCCAACCAACTGAGCCAGCTGGCTAGGGCAGTTTTTATTTATCTATCCTATCTAATAAAAGAGCAATATGCAAATTGACCGTACCTCCAATCAAGCCATGCCCACAAGCCACGCCCACAGGCCAATCAGGAGCAAATAAATCCCAACCAAGATGGCTGCAGCCACTGAGAGCAGGAGGGAGGCTTGGGTTTCCCCGGCAATGGAGGAAACCAAGCTTTCCACCTGCCCTTGCCTGCCTAGGCCTCTCCACTCAATGCTACAAAGTTTCAGTTATAGAAGATATATCCCAACAGAAATGGCGGCAACTACAGAACTGGAGAGAGCAGAGGCTAGGGTTGCCCAGGCAATGAAGGAAGCCAAGTTTCTGCAGCCCTAGCACCTAGGCCTCTACTCTAGGCTACAAAGTTTCAATTATAGAATTTAAATAAACCCAAACAGAAATGGCTGTTGCCACGGAGCGAGCAGAAGGTTTGGCTCTGCTCCAGGCTACAAAGTTTCAATTGTAGAACATAAATCAATCCCAGATCCCAGGGCCTACGCTTGGGTTGCTGGGGGGGCATGGCCAGCCTGCAAACTACCACAGGCCTCTTGCCCAGGCTGCCCCACACCCCAAGGGAACCCCCACCCTGATCTGGGACACTCTTCAGGGCAAACCAGCTAGCCCCCACCCACGCACCAGGCCTCTATCCTATCTAATAAAAGAGTAATTTGTAGATTGACCATCACTCCAACACACAAGAAGGCTGCCCCCATGTGGTCAAAGATCCTGCCCCCATATGGACACAAGATGGCTACCACAAGATGGCCAGTAGGGAAGGGCCATTGAGAGGGATCAGGCCTGCAAGGGAGGGCAGTTGTGGGCATTCAGGCCAGCAGGGGAGGGCAGTTAGGGGAGATCAAGCCTGCAGGGAAGGGCAGTTAGGGGTGACCAGGCTGGCAGAGGAGGGAAGTTGGAGGCAAACAGGCTGGCAGGAGAGCAGTTAAACATCAATCAGGCAGGCAGAAGCAGTTAGGGGTGATCAGGGAGGCAGTCAGGTGAGCAGTTTGGAGCCAGCAGTCCTGGATTGTGAGAGGGATGTCCGACTGCCCGTTTAGGCCCAATCCTACTTGGATCGGGCCTAAACGGGCAGTCGGACATATTGTGAGAGGGATTCCAGATTGGAGAGAGCGCAGGCCAGCCCGAGGGACCTCACCAGTGCACAAATACATGTACAAGGCCTTGAGTATTTAAATAAGAGTTTCCTTACTTAAAAAATGGACCATGGGCACATACCAGATCCGGATCCAGAGGCGGTCACATCGTAAATCAGATCTTTCAGAGTTTTTCCAGCATTTACCAGGTTACATTCAGAAAGGGGCTCCTCCACATTCTGCCTCTTTTTCTTCCTGTTGGTGCACTGTCGCCCTTGGCATGCCCAGATGCTCAGCACTGCCACCACGGACAGCAGGCACACTGGCACAGTAATGACAACAGTCAGCTCCATGGGTCCGAGTTTGGGGGCATTTGGTGAGGCTGCTGTTTAAAAAGAACATGACCATCAATCAACCTATTTAAAACATTTTAGAAATTGGAAATGTGATCACCAACATTTCACATCTATAATGTGTAGCTACACAGTTACACTGATGACAGTTGGCAAAGGCTTGCTGTGTTGTAAACAAGGATGGGAAAGGGGGCTGAGGTCAGGCTGCAGCTAGGAACGACTATGCCAGGTGCCAATGCAAACAGAATTAGGACCATGGAAAGTGCTCACACAAGGGATCCTTCCTCCCTTCCTTCCTTCCTTCCTTCCTTCCTTCCTTCCTTCCTTCCTTCCTTCCTTCCTTCCTTCCTTCCTTTGCTTATTTATTTATTTATGTTAATTCTCACCCAAGACTATTTTTCCATTGATTTTTAGAAAGTGGAAGAGAAGGAAAGAGATAGAAAGAAACATCAATGTGAGAGAAACATATCGATTGGTTGGCTCACACACATGCCCCAACAAGGGCCAGGGGTCAAGATATATGCCCTTGATCAGAAATAATCTGGGACTCTTCAGTCCTCAGGCCAACACTTTATCCACTGAACCAAACCAGCCAGGGCAGGAATCCTTTCTAAAACATCTAAGCATTTGACATTTCTTTCTCCTATTTTCTCCCCATTTTTCAGCAGCCCATTCTTAGAGCACATTCATTCAGATTCATTCATGCCAGAAGTAATTACTGAGATCCTGCAATAATATGTTGCCACCAGTCCAGGTGTAGAAACACAGCAGTCAGAGAGACCAAATCCTTGTTCTTGTGACACTTAGGTTCCACACATCCAGCAAGAGGAGATAAGTGCTATGAAGAAAAAGGAAGCAGAAGAAAGAGAGAGTGATGGCCAACGCTACCTTAGATAGAGTGATCCTAGGTTTCTCTGGCAGGTGTCAGGGAGCTACCACGGAAGGTGTCTCAGGGAAGTGTGTTCCGTCAGAAGGACAACAAGAGTAAGGTGCTCTGAGATAGAGACCTACTCGTGTGTTCAGGACAACCTAGGCCTAGAGTGAGGTAGACCAGGAGACAGATAGAAAGAAATGGGGCCAGGGAAGAAAAAGAGAGGAAAAGCATGTGGGGTCTTACAGGCTAAAAGACTGGGAATTGTATTCTAAGTAGAAACTCTTGCAGGATTTTGAGCAAGCAAGTGAAATATGATCCAACTTAATATTCTGTGTGGCTGCTATGTGAAGTCACTAGGAGCACAAGAAGAGACAAATTAGAACTCTAATAAAATAATCCTGGCAGGAAATGATGGTCTTGGCTGACAACCCTATTTAAAATAGTCCTTCCTTCTCATTCCCCATTCACTCCCTATACTCTTTTCCTGTTTTATTTTAATTCCTGGATCTTACTTCTCCTGGCACATCATATATTCATTTATCTATTATCTGATTTCCTCCACAGAGCATGTGCTTCATGAAAGGAAGAACTTTGCCTGCTTTGTTCCCATCGATGTCCCATGTTTACAGTGGTAGATGGTCAATAACTAGATCTTGAATAGCAGAGTCACTGAAAGTTTTATTAGTTTTGTACTTTTTTTAAGTAAAGGATAATATTTTTCATTTCAGAAAAATAAATATGATAGTTGAAACCACATAACATAGAGGGATATAATTAAATTTGGCACTTTAATTTTAAAATACACATAGCCAATTTTTTTTAAAGTTCTTCCTATATCTAAGGAATCTTTTTAATTTAGAAAAAACAGTGATACATAAAAAATCTATGATGTCAGATATTTACCTGTATTTTTCAAAGAAGTTATTTTGACACTTGAAATAAGCACGTCGTTTTTTTTTTTTTTTTTTCCCACACACTCCAGACAGCCTCAGCATCAATTTAATTTTGTCCTGTAGTCCTAGCAGCAGCGGATGTTGATTTTTGTTTTCAGTAAGCCTTAGGGTATATTTAATAGACTATGGATACATAATTCTGTAATCTTAACCTAATTTTAGGTTCTAGAACATCAAGGAGAAGAAAAAAATTCAGGCTTTGGAGAGAGAGAAGCAGGTTCCATGTGGCTATTGTGCCTTGAGTAAACTGCACCCTCTCCCAGCACCCCTCCAGTTGCTCCACATAGGCCAGTGAGAGGGTTAGGTAGACATGACGCATCAAATTAATAGCATAACACCTGCACCTTAGAGTCTAGACAAATTACAGTGATAATGGACCTTGTGAATTAAGTCACTCCTAAACTTCCTTCTTTGCAACTGACAATCATGGAGTCATGTTAAATGTAATTACATTTTACTTACAATTGCAATCAGAATATATTAATATAATTTGAAAAAAATATTATTTAATTCTAAAGGAAAAATAATAAAAATCTTCAAAATTGTGTTTATAGAAGTTTCATTATCATCCTAAAAATAGTAGTCTAGCTACAACTAATGAGTAAAAGATTGAAAGCTGTTAAGTGAACTTTGGAAACAAACATAACTCATGCTCTTCTACTTTGCCTTCTGCATTTTGGCAGATCACCAACTCGCTTTCTCCTGAGTGTTTCAGGATTTCTGAGAAATCATTAGAAGTTGCACAGGCGCATATGAGGAGAGCTTGGCCTTGAGTGTTCTTATGACAAAGTGTAGTTTTCTAACTTGACTTTGCATTAGAATCATTAACCCTGTCACTTGCTACTTCTGAAGTTTGCTTATAAAAGCATTATCAAGCATTTCACTTGGGTCTTTCAAATTTACATTTCAAGTTTATCTATTTTTATGTGCTCACAAAAGTAATCTAAGAAAGCCACAGAATACACTCGATCACTTGCAATTTACATAAACATCTATTTAAACATTTTTTAGATAAAATTCAATTATTGGACACATTTATATGGGTAAATTTTATTTTGATATATGTTATTAGGAACTATCAATATGAACATTACAGTTAAAATGCTTATTGATTCCCTCATTTGAATAAATGCATTGCTCAGATCATCACTATGGCAACCAATAAGGGAAAAAAGGTCAGCAACCCTGAAAATAGAATAATACTCTAGTGAAGGCTACTGCTTTCAGGAATGTTTATTACACAAATGTAATGTTGTTGTTGTTTTTTTGTTTGTTTGTTTGTTTTTGTGTGTGTGTGAATAAATTTACTGATATAAGTTAGTAAGAAAAACGCTAGCAACATCATCCAGAAAGACCTCCTGAAACACTGAGCAATTTTTAAAGCAAACATTTGTAAAACAGTCTTCTAAGTCAAATGTTGATTGTCATCTTCATAGAAGATAAATGAAGAAAAACTGTAGTTACAGCCCATGAGTCATGGTAGAAGGAGACAATGGTGCAATTAAGAAGGCATTTTGATAAGTTATCTCTGGTTAGCATATTAGTTTTTAGAGCAGGTTTTACATTTTGTATCATAAGAGAACACTTATTATTTGGTCATTTCCACTTTTTGAGATGCATTCCCCATGGGGGGGAGGGTATGTTAATCCCAAAAGTGAGGTCTGGGAAATGCTGCATTGCTAATTAAAGCCACTTCACTCCCTAGTAATTAAATAGAAGAGGATAGGGAGCAAAAGAGAGCAAAGCACTAGTCTAGATGAGTCAGAGCCTAGCCCACAAATATCTCCCTTATGTAAGTTCCACATGCATTAAACCAAGACATTGCAGAGAAAGGGAGTAGTGACAAAGGAATAATTTATAATTTTATTCCTCAAAAACATAGAGTGACACACTAAGCAAAGGGAAACCTACCCATCCTTCATGATGACCATCTTTTAATCTCCCATTTTAAAGCACTTTTTTGGGGGGGGTACCATCATTTCAAACATTTGCTTGATGTTAATGAAAATACATTTCTAATTGGTTTTTTGTTGCTTTACTAAATTGGTTCAAAGACTGGATCCAGATGGATCGGCTTGTATAATGTTGCACTGATGACAACTCTCTAAGGGGGATGCCAGAGAAGGTGGGCACCATCCACACCCTCGTGGCATTTAGACTCTACTAACGAATACATGATCCAGCTAGGGGGCAATTTCAAAGCAACTTTGCAAGTAAAAATATGGAGGAAACTTTATGTAAGATCAAGGGAGGTGGGAGGAAAAATCATCATGATGAATCAGTCCAATATAAAAAATTATATAACTAATGAGTCTAATGAGCTAAGTCACAAACACCTTATTTTTTTGTTTTGTTTTCATGTCCAATTTTAATTCTGGAGTGTAAAGATCTTTTTAAGTAAAATATAGTTGACATGCAATATTTTGTTAGTTTCAGGTGTACAGCAGAGTAAAATATGTTGTTGGTATTTTATTAGAAATTGCATTGAACTTATAGGTTGCTTTGGGTAGTATGGACATTTTATTTATGTTAATTCTACCAATTCATAAATAGAGTATATTCTTCCATTTGCTTGTATTTTCCTTTCTTCCTTTTTTCCAGTGTCTTGTAATTTTCTGAGTACAGGTCTTTGGAGCACAAACACTGATTTTATTTATCTAACATCCCCATGCAATTCTATACTCACTTATGACAGGCAGCCCCTCCACACCCTGAGCCTGTCCTAGCCTCCTGTGTCCTCATAGTCACCCTTATAAATGTCATCAGGAATAATCCAGTTAGAATTATTTCAGTTAGATCCCTCCAACATGCTCCACCATAAAAAAGAGCAAATGGTCTCCTTTTTTCTCAGAGCAAGAATAATCATGTCAAACAGGTTGGCTTTGATTAACATGGACCTCAAGTACTGAACAGCATCAAAATATTTTATAATTTTAGAGATTATAAAATATTTTATCTTAGAGATTATAAAATATTTATATCACTGATCCATGACAGTGATAGAAATAACATGAGAATTATTTCTGCCTTTGAACTGTATCAGATGAGCCATTGACAGACTATTTTGTTGCCCAGTGCTCAATCTATAAATGGAAAGCATATACTGTCTTCATCTGGCCTGATCTAATGAGTGTATGGCAGGCAGGGAACACCACACATAAAAAGATTTCCTGAACAGTTCTTGTGCCGCTGATTTTCTAGGAGTATGTGAGGAACATTGAGAAGCTTCCACTCTTCTTTCATCTACTAGCATCTGAACGTAAGCATAATAATATTTTTATATTTTAAGGAAATAGAAATGTTAGAGTGAAGAATATAGTCTTTGGCACAAGGGATATGAAAAAAGTTTGACTCAAGCAGAAGTGAGATTAATACAACATAGGAAAGAGTATTCAAATGGACCCCACCATTTTTCTTAATTTCAGGGTATGGACCCAGAGATTCACTTCTTAATCTGTCATCAAAACGCATATCCTCTGTGAAGACATTAGATAGTAATTACTAGAAGAATATTTTAGTTTTTCCTCAAGCCAACCTTCTACATGGGAAAAGAAAACTTCCTTTGGAGCCCCACCCATAGTTGTTTCTCTGTCTCCCCAGCGCCCAGCAGAGAGCCTCTTCAGAAAAGGCACATTAAAATATTGATGACAAAGAAAAAGTTACAGTTTTCTGTCCTAAAGTTCATGCTAATATCATTTCTCCCACAGGTACCACATTCACACCGAGCAGTTCGTTCACTTAGAAAATACTGATGTAAGATCATCATATTGTGACCTAGTTTAATCACTCAAAAAGATAGTGGAGTAAATATGTAATGATATTTCTAAAACGGAGAGAGTAGGGGCTTACATAATGTACAATCCTAAATTTAGTATTGGTTATAAATTTTACTTTCAACTTCTTATTACATCCCTATGAACAAAATTGCATAATTGAAATCAGTATACTTGTTTCTGGAGACAAGAAATGCTTCCTATCTTCCTACATTGAACTTTTAAAGCATAAGTTTGACTTCTTTGTATTCTTGTATTTTACAGCATTTTCTAAAATATAAAATTCATAGCATCTTTCGTTTTGGGGAGTAGGGGAGGAACATCTGGCACATCTGTCAGGTGTGCACTGAATTCTCAGAAAACGAGCTATAAATGGATTGTTCATGTGATAGCAGAACAAGTCCACAAGGGGTCCCATGAGCATTTCTCAGCCTGTCGATGTCACCTTACACTGACTAGATCAATGAATGTATGTTTAAAGTAAAAAAAAACCATAAAAGAGACAACCATGAATTTGTAAAGAAGCGAAAATAAGACTTAAAATCCCAAAAGAATATTACTCACTATCTAAATGTTGGATTTTTTATAATTATAAAACATGCTTTAAAATTATTAATTTTTGATAAATTAAATTATAATGTTTTGGCAGTTTATCTTCCTTCCATGTGGTTTATAATGAAAATCTCATTTAGACATCAATATGCATAGTTCACATACTCTTAGCTGATACAAATAATCAGTTTTCTTTTTCTCTTTAGACACTGGGAGCAGAACAGGATGGTGGAAATTGTTCTGAGGTTAATCAAGTACCTACGTTTTAATATAGAATATAGTCTTTGGCACAAGGGATTGTTGTATTTTCTTTATTGAAACTAATTATTTGAGTTAGTAAAAAATGTAATAGCTTTATTAAAATAGTCTATTGAAATTTGAAAGAAAACATCAGAAATTATTATTATATTTAGCCTTCCAAGCACTGTGTTTTGGGAACAAAAAGATACCAGGGACTTGAATGTTTTTGTTGAATAGTCTATTTTCATATGAAGGGTAGTAATTAGTGCAAGCATGAACTAAATAGTAATTCCTATCATAATGAATCCTATAAATAACCAACTTCAATATGTATTGGCTATACAGAATGAATGAATGAATGAATGAATGAATGAATGAATGAAGAGGGAAAGCCCATACCCAATAAGGAAGGGTCAGTCTCTTTAGCTTCAGCCAACGGGTAAGAAAAGAAAGATATCGAGGATGCCAGACCTCCTGATTTTTCATGAAAAAATCACACATTAGCATTTTCATATTAAGACACTTAACTTTTAACATTATAAAAAATTCACTTTTATTTTCCAGAAATTGTGTAGATCACACAAAATTTGTCTGTGGGCCAGATACAATAAGTAGATAAAATTCTGGATGACCTATTTTGCTGTTTCCGTGTTCATTAGAACTGGGTTTACTACAAATAACAAAGGAAATCATACAGAAGTTTTCTCTCCTCTTTCATGTAAAAGGAACTGGAAGATGGGTTGTCTAATGTTAGAACGTGGCTTCATGAAGTGTTCAGCCAGGCTCCTTGTATCTCCCTTGTTGCCATCCCTGTGGTGTAGCCATTATCCCCATGGTCCAAGGCAGCTGCTAAACCTCCATCCTTTACTTCCAGGCAGTGTGATGGAGGATGGCATGGTAATGTGCTATTTTTTTTTTTTTGGAGTCTTCTCAAAAACTCTCCGAAACACACCACTCATCTCATTAACCAGAACTCAGTCATATGGCCACACTTACCTTATAGGTAGTTCAAAATACTGGCTGTTAGGTGGACAGCCACACAACCAGCTAAAAGTCTAGGCTCTGGACTAAATGGGTATTGCAAGAAACTAGCTATCTTTGAAATAGTTATTTATAGCTATAGTAAACTCTGATCCATCCATTAGATTTTTTCATTAGAAAAAGAACATATGTGCAACAAAACAAGTCAGTATAAGAATTTATAAGAAAAGGGTTAAATAATGTCCTTAACCAAATAACTCTCAATACCAACTTCAGATATTAATAGAATGTGTAACTTCAATGAAGTTACTATATTCAAAAATCACTTTAAAACGTTTTGTTCTTTTGTTGTGAAATGTAATAAATATACAAAAGAGTACATACAATATGTTTATAGGTTGGGTATAGAAATAATTATAAACTCCCAATCCCCCAGTCTCCTTACTCTCACATGATCACAACTCATTTCCTTGCCCTTGTACTGTTTTTCCCAGAAACCCTTTTCCTATATGGTTTTATGTTGAAATTGGGATATTTATGTACATGTTCACAAATGAGAGTGTGTTATAATTTCTTTTTTCATGTCTTTGGTGGGTTTTTATATCAAGGATATGCATAAGATGAGTTAAGGAGTGTTTCCTCTTTGTCTGTGTTTTGGATGAGTTTACACAAGAATTACCTGCTTCTAGAAGTTTAGCAAACTTTTTGTTAGAGCCTCTTGGGCTTTCAATTTTTCCTTATGGGTATTTTTACTACCATTTTAAAAACTACTCATTCAAGTTTTTCTTTTAATATATTTTATTGATTTTTCACAGAGTGGAAGGAAAAGGGATAGAAAGTCAGAAACATCCATGACAGAGAAACCTCGATCAACTGCCTCTTGCACACCCGCTACTGGGGATGTGCCCGCAACCAAGGTACATGCCCTTGACTAGAATCGAACCTGGGACCCTTCAGTCCGCAGGCTGACGCCCTATCCACTGAGCCAAACTGGTTTCGGTCCATTCAAGTTTTTTAATGTCATAAGACTATTCAGCTTTGGTAAATTATAATTATCGAAAATATTAGGTTGTTATTAATCATGTTGTTTTGATCATATTTAGTCTTATTCTAATTTTTTAATCTATTTCTATCAATTATCAACATAGTAGTGTATTAAAATCTCCTCTTGAGACTGCTGATTTCTCTATTTCTCCTTATACATTTATAAATATTCTCCTTATTTTTGAGACCATGCTCTGTAAGCACATGGAAATTTCAATTTATTAAGGATCCCTGGTAACCATTATAAAGTGAGCTTTTTAAATACTTTTTTTAAATATTAAAGTTTATTTTGTCTGCTTTTAGTATCAAAATAGATCAACATTTTTGTTTTTCAATGTGTACATGGTCTTTTTTCATCACAATAATTTCAACATTTCTACAAACTTTCATTTTTATACATTAAAAAATTAAACTGTATTATTCCATATAATAATCTTTGTTTATTAAGTGAAATGTTTTGTCTATTTACATTAAATTATTTACATTTAAGTGTTATTGACATATTTGGATAATTTCTTTATGTTACCTCTCTCTCTCTCCCTCTCTTTCTCTCTCTTCTTCTTTTTTGTTTTCCCCCTGCTCTACTACATAATAAGCCCAAGGTTCCTCTCTGGAATTACAAGAAAATGAGTTTATATCTGGTTTACACTTTCAAAGAGGAAAGAGACCTTTGATATCTCTGTTAAATATGGGGTTTCTATTAGATAACCCAAATTGAGAAAACCATGTTTCTTAATTTTTATCTTCTTTGAACCTTGAGATCCCTAATAACAAAACCCAACATTTTCTTATCAGACAAAAAACATACACATGATAAAAAAAGTGCCAGTTAAGATTATCAGAAAGTTAAATAATAAGGTCTTAACTAATAAGGGTGTTCACATAACAAGAAATCTAGAAGTAGGCTGGTGACTTTACTGAGTCTCTTTATTAATAAATCATAGAGACAATATTATAGTTACCATTTTCTCAGTCATATATGTTACAAATATTTTTATCCCATGTTTAATTTATCTTTTGTTTTATGTATGTTATCTTTTACCATTCATTTTTATTTTAGTTTGCATGTAGTCAATTATATTTATCTTTTCCTTTTATAGCAGTTGGATTTCCTGTCTTATTTAAGAACAGCCTTCACACTTTAAAGTCACAAAAATCAGTTTTTTTCTAAATTTTCCTCTGACATTTAAATTGTTTTGCATTTCACAATTATATATCTAATTGAGCTGTAATTTATTTTTGTATATGTTATGACACTGTTGTAGGGCCCTGTTTTCTTCCATATGGATAGATAATTATGCCAGCATCATTTCAAAAATAAACTGTCCTGGAATTTCCACTTCTGTCAAATTACACTTAAATGTCCACAGACGCCCTTCTTGATATAGTACAAACAAAAAAGCTGAATAAACTATAAATGAAAAACTTTTTTTCTATTACATGATTAAGCTGGTAGGAAAATAAAAGAACTGTTCAATGGGCAAAACTGAAGTGCAAAGTGAGAGAAGTGCTTGAGCACCAGCACTGCCATTTGCCCTACAAGTTTGCCCTTAGTTCACAAGACTGATTCAGAAGATCAGGAGATAAAAACTGATCCCTGCCCTAGCCTGTGTGGCTAGGTGGTTGGGTGTGGTCCTGTACACCAAAAGGTTGCTGGTTTGATTCCCAGTCAGGGCACATACCCAGGTTGCAGGTGGAGGGAGTGCAGGAGGCAGTTGATCAATATTCATGTTTTTCTCTCTTTTCCTTCCTTTCTCTCTAAAACAATCAATAAAAATATTTTTTTAAAAAAAATGGTTCCTGAAATAGTGAAAGGTCGGATTAGAGATCCTTGTGTAAATTAGAAAACTATAAATAGCATTATATTGGAAACAAAACAAAATAGAACATGGTGTTCAGAGACAGACAGTTAACATATTCATTTATTTGTCTCAACCTTGATTTTGGGCACAGAAGAAAAAAATCTCTTTGATAGTTCCTTACCACAAGCATGTACCCATACAGGAAGGCTTAAAGCCAGAATTCATGCCATATGTTGGCCAAAAAAACTTAATCAAAACATCACTCCTAGATACATGGAAGGAATTAATGTAAATCTTCTCTAGAGGAACACATTTCTTTCTCTTCTTTTTTAAAATTAATAAATCTTTATTATTCAGATTACTACAATTGTTCCTCTTTTTTTCCCCCATAGCTCTCCTCCGCCCGTTTCCCACCCCACCCTCTGCCCTTACCTCCTCCCCTCTATCCTCATCCACAGGTATACGATTTTTGTCCAGTCTCATCCCACACCTTCCACACCTTTTTCCCCCTGAGAACTGTCAGTCCACTCCATTTCTATGCCCCTGATTCTAGCATATTCACCACTTTATTCTGTTCATCAAATTTTTTATTCACTTGATTTTTAGATTCACTTTTTGATAGATATTAATTTATTGTTCATAATTTTTATCTTGACCTTTTTCTTCTTCCTCCTCTTCTTAAAGAATACCTTTCAGCATTTCATATAATACTGGTTTGGTGGTGATGAACTATTTTAGCTTTTTCTTATCTGTGAAGCTCTTTACCTGACCTTCAATTCTGAATGATAGCTTTGCTGGGTAGAGTAATCTTGGTTGCAGATTCTTGCTATTCATCACTTTGAATATTTCTTGCCACTCCCATCTGGCCTGCATAGTTTCTGTCGGTAAATATGCTGACAGTCTTTTGGTTGTTCCCTTGTAGGTAATTAACTGTTTTTCTCTTGCTGCTTTTAATATTCTCTCTTTGTCTTTTACTCTTGGCATTTTAATTATTATGTGTTTTGGTGTGGTCCTCTTTGGATTCCCTTTGTTTGGGGTTCTGTATGCTTCCTGAACTTTTAAGTCTATTTCTTTCACCAGGTGGGGGGAGTTTTCAGTCATTATTTCTTCAAATAGGTTTTCAGTATCTTGCTCTTTCTCTTCTTCTGGCACCCCTACAATTCAGATGTTGGTGCCTGAGGTTGTCCCAGGGCCTCTTTACACTATCTTCAAATTTTTGGATTCATTTTCTTTTTTGCTTTCCTGGTTGAGTGATTTTTGCTTTTTTGTATTTCAAATCTTTGACTTGATTCTTGCATTCCTTTAGTCTACTGTTAGGTCTCTGTATAATATTTTTTATTTCAATCACTGTATGTTTATAATATTTTTTATTTCAATTTCTAATTGATCCTT
This sequence comes from Antrozous pallidus, assembly GCA_027563665.1. NCBI lineage: Eukaryota > Metazoa > Chordata > Mammalia > Chiroptera > Vespertilionidae > Antrozous > Antrozous pallidus. Next base: position 60,827,401 of record CM050508.1, on the reverse strand, counting down.
TTTCATATCCTTGAGGATCTGGCTAAATTTATTGGTCTTTTCTATGAAATTCTTGAAAAACCTTATAATCGTGGTTTTGAACTCTATATCCAGTCATTTGCTTTCCTTCATTTATTTCATTTGTGATCTGTTTCTTTGTCTCCATATTTTCACTGCTTCCCTGAATTGGTAGAGTAGCTTTGTATGCTTGGTGTCCTATAGGCCCCAGTGGCTCAGCCTCCCCAGTTATTTGAGGTGGGCACTTTTGGTGCACTCCTTTGTGGACTGTGTGCACAGACTTGTTGTAGTTAATCCTTGATTGTTGTTGGTATCACTGGGAAGAATTAACCTCCAGGCCAATTGGCTGTGAGCGTCAACTGTGTTTATGATGGAAGAACTTCTGTGCTGGAGACACCTGTATGAGACAACACTTGCAAAATTGCAAAAGCCTTTGTTCTAAGCTTGGATGGAGTGAAGTCTTAGGGTAGAGCAGACAGCCTTAGCTTCCCATCAGCCCTGCTCTATGAGGCCCCTGCGTCTCAGTGTCCCTCGGTAATTGCTGCAAGCACCTCTGAGAGAAATCCACCCTCAAGTTTTGCCTGCTGCCAGACAGTCCAGTTTCTCCTCAAAATGAGTCTGTATTCCCAGAGTCTCACCTGGTACTGGAGTTCAGTGCAGTCGGGAGCTTTCGTCTCCCTCCTGCTTGAGAAAGCCAGCTGCACATACTGAAGTCAGTCCTCTCTGCATGCACATGCACCTCCAGACCTCTGCCTTCCACAGCTCCCTTGAGTCTCAGGGAGCTTTCCTCTTTTCCTAACAGTCCAGATTCCCCCTCAAATGAGTCTGGGTTCCCAGAGTCTCATCTGGAACTGGAGTTCAGCACAGTTGGGAGCTTCTGTCTCTCTCCCACTTGAGAAAGCCAGCCACACACTCAGCTGCCCATCTTCTCACATGTACATCTCTGTACCTCAGCCTTTATTCAGCTCTTCTGAGTCTCAGTGTGTTTTTCTCTTTCCTTCTAGTTGTAGGATTTCCACTCCACCAGCTTTCCTGTGGTTCTGGATGGTGTCTGTTTTGTCTTTTAGTTGTAGTTTTGAAATTTTTGTGTGAGGCAGCAGTTTGGGTGTTTACCTATGCTGCCATCTTGGTTTTCCTCTCAAGAAACACATTTTTAAAATAGGTTTCAAACGTTTCCTCCAGAGATGGATCCCCAAAATATGACCTCGTAATCAAAAATCACAAAACACACAAAGAGAGCAGCCAACAAGAATATAAGCTAGTAGAATAAAAAACAGCAAACTAACTATAGATATTAAAATTATCAGAAATTCAAATAAGAGATAAAGAGTTCAAGAGGCATGGGGAATAGCTACAGAAGGCCACATTTATGCAAAACCAGTGAAGCGATTGTGAGGCCTGAGGAGAACTTATAAGAGGGCTCACCGACAGAGCACATTGTAGAAACACACACCCAAAATATCTTCCTATGTGAACAAAACTTTTTTGTTTATTATTGTTTTACCCTACCTGGTATCCCCCACCCAAAAAGTGTATATTAATTGTATAAATGAGTCTCATATTTTTGAAACTGAAATATTCTTTTCTTTTTTTGACACCTGAGGATACGTTTTTGTTTTCACTGAATCTGGAGAAAGAGAGAGAGAAATTTTTTTTTTTACCAGTTCCTTCTTGTATGTGCCCTGACCAGGGATCAAACCAAAAACCTGGATATGTGCCCTGACTAAGAATTGAACCTGAGACTCTTCAATGTATGGAACACACTAACCATTTAGCCACACCAGTCAGGGAAAAACAAATATTCTTAAAGAGTTTGGAATACATCATTTACTTTTTGGAACTGAATTTTTCCCACCAACGTGGCTCCTCTCCTAATTTCAAAGAAAGCTAACAGTGGATAATCTACAGAGTTGCTGTATATTAATGGTATCTAAGAGTACTAGGTCAAAGGTCACTAGAGAAAGCAAGAAAAGTAGCATCCCAGAAAGATGGACGGATAGTTCTGTAATTGAAGACAGCTATTCTTATGTGGTCTAAAAACAAACAGGAAGAAGATATTAGACAGGATACAGTACATAATATATATATACTTTTGTTATTTAACTGATTTGCATAGTCTATTTTTAATTTTTCACATTTCTTTTGTGAAAATAATAATATAGTTTCCATTCATAGGGATATGAACTTAAAGCACTAGTCAAATAAATGGCTGTTTCTGGAAATGGTCTTTATCTTTCAAATTTTACATGGAAAAAAATCCTCTAAGTATCTATATATATAAAAGCCTAAGCAGTCATTACAACCGGTTGACTCTAACTGATCTTCTGGTCACTATGACTCACACTGACCACCAGGGGCAGACGCTAATGCAAGAGCTGCCCCCTGGTGGCCAGTGTGCTCCCTCAACCAACCTCCTGCTGCTGGCCAACCTCCTGCGGTCAACTCCCAGAGGCCAGCCACCCCGATCTGCCCTGATTGACCCTGATCCAGCCTGGGCAATATAGCCCCAATCAGTCCTAATCACTGACCAGGCCAAGGAACCCCACCCACGCATGAATTCATGCACCAGGCCTCTAGTTTGTGATAACAGTTGAGCATGGAAAGTCACTCCAGTGACATAAAACATATCAACTTCAATAAATTTCAGGGAAGGAACTATTTCTACCAAACTATGGAATGACTTCTATAAAAAATTATTAACTTCTAAAAATTAATTCCACATACAATGTCAGAGAAAAAAGTATGTTTTAAGGGCAAGTGACTGAATTTAACATGATCTGAAGAAAATATTGCTTACAAAGATCTGAGTTAATCACACTTACATTTAATTCAATTTAGTATTAAAAGTGAATGGGTAAGGAGGTTTTTGAAAGGCCTTTTAAAAAAATAAAACACTTAAAAATAAAATATTAACCTGATTCTTAACAGGTATTTTGCTAATAAATTAAAATAATAAATATCCTTGCTTTATTTATTTATTTTTTCATCTTGAGGTTTTATTTTCCTTGCTCCATTTAAAATCACCACCTTTTAAATATCAACAAAACAGTGTTTCTTAAACTATAAACAGAACCAATTAGTGGGGTCGACCGACATTTTTACTTAATGAAAGAGCCTAGAGTATCTCACACATTTTAATGGTAAGAATATTTTATAAAATTCTTGTTTCAGTTGTGTGTAAATGCAGGTTGGGGAAAATTGTGTAAAATTCACATCTGTGTGTCACAATGGAAACATGTATAAAAGTCACTAGTCTAAAGTTTTAGCAATCAGTCAAACACGTAAGAGGCTTTTTAGGAGGGCAAGTGTGAGTTCCTACAGTTCTCCAATTGCCGAGGACTAGAGAACCAGTAAGGAGAGGAGTGAGGAGAAAAATGTCACAAGCTGTATTCAAGGTGAGAACTTTGTCACAAAGAAATGAAGCAAGAGCACAATGTTACACACAGGGTCTAAGGAACAAGAGGACCAGCTGAAATATGACAAGACTGAGTTACCGTTCCTACATCAAGACAGTTATCCAGAAATGGCCCCACAGTCAGGGTGATGAATGAATGAGCCAAAGAGGCAAAGATCCACTTGGCTTTCCTCAAAGGAAGATTTTCTCCAGCTTCCTGTGATCACCTCCCAACCTTTCCTTTCTTGGCCCATAGAAGTGAGTATTAATTACCATAGAAATGGCATACAATCTATTTTTTCAGAATGCATACACACACACACACACACACACACACACACACATACATACATACATATATATCATCTATATGTGATCGCATTTAAATGTGATAAATCCCTGCTAGGCAGAGCAGGGGATATCAATCACATTCACTGGTGACACTGAAGCAGCGGTGTTCTCGGCACTGGCCGTGTCGGCGCTCAGCCTGGAGATTCCCAATGCCTCTCCAAACAGCTGCTGCTGCAATACAGCTAATAACCATTTAGTGCTGCCTCCCAGAGAGAACAACCTGCCACCAGATGACTGCATACACAGGGCTATTCAATTTCATATCAATTTTTCACACAATGCCGTGATTAGAAGCAAATTCTTAGTTTAAGTAAAAAGAAGATGAATTCAATTACTGGATAGACAACACACATCTTCCCTGTTATGAATGATAGTTGAAAAAGCAATTAATGTAATCCGTGATATCAATAGACTGAAAAAAAATCATTTGATAATCTCAACAAATTCATGAAAATACTCGAAAAAGTTTAATATTTATTCATGGTAACAACACTTTATTCATGGTAACAACACAAGGGAGAATAAAAGTAAGCTTTCTCGCTTGATTACAGTATTATTAAAAGAGCTACATAACATCATGCTTAATGATAAAAAAGTGAAGACATTCCTCCCAGAACAGGAAGAAGGCATGGAGCTTCACTCTCATCACTCCTATTCATCATATTGGCAGTGTTAGCCAGTGGGAAAAGGCAAAAGAAAGAAATAAAGTACACAATTAGAGTGGAAGAATAAAATTTTCTGTATTGCCCTAACTGGTTTGGCTCAGTGGATAGAGCATCAGCCTGCTGATTGAAGGGGCCCAGGTTCGATTCCAGTCAAGGGCATGTACCTTGGCTTCGGGCACATCCCCAGCAGGGGGTGTGCAGGAGGCAGCTGATCAATGTTTTTCTCCCATCGATGTTTCTTAACTCTCTATCTCTCTCCCCTTCCTCTCTGTAAAAAAAATCAGTAAAATATATTTTTGAATGTCCTGTATTCACAGATGATTGTATATATAAAAAACATGAAAAATCTTGAAAAATCTACTAGGAATAATATGTTATTTTGGCAGCTTTGTAGGAAATATGGTGAATATACAAGATTAATTTTAATATATTATCAATTAACATTTAGAAATCGAGATCTTAAAAACCTTTCAAATAGAGAGTATGTGTTTATTAATAATACATTTCATTTTCAAAATTGAGCTATCAGCTGTAAAAGAGTGTATACATTTTTGGGGACACCTTATATGTGTCAAATTTTCCAAATTATCCACTTAAAATATGTTTCATTACATCTAATTATACCATAATAAAATTGTTTTTTAAAAGAAGATGGTTTCTGGCCGAGACCGGTTTGGCTCAGTGGATAGAGCGTCGGACTGCGGACTGAATGGTCCCAGGTTCGATTCCGGCAAGGGCATGTACCTTGGCTGCGGGCACATCCCCAGTAGGGGCGTGCAAGAGGCGGCTGATCGATGTCTCTCTCTCATCGATGTTTCTGACTTTCTATCACTCTCCCTTCCGCTCTGTAAAAAATCAATAAAATATAAAAAAAAAAGAAGATGGTTTCTGACTATACTTGTGGTAGTGATCCCAAGGTACTAAATAAAATAAAAGTTATTCAGTCAAAAAAGAGGGACAGCCAATTTAGTTTTAAAATAGGTTAAAAGTACTAAATAGATATTTTTCAAAAGAAGACATAAGGAAGGCCAAGAGTCATGTGAAAACATGCTCAAAGTCACTAATCATCCAAGAGATGCAAATCAAAACAACAAATGCAGTACATCTCAGAAGGCTATCAACAAATCAACAAACAACAAGTGCTGGCAGAGAAAAGAAACCCTCATGCACTACTGTTGGGAATGCAGACTGGAGCAGCCACTGTGAAGAACAGTATGGAGTTTCCCCAAAAAACTAAAAATGGAACTTATATTTGATCCACTTCTAGGAATATATCCCCCAAAAAACAAAAAAACATCAATCAGAAAGGATATATGCATCCCTATGTTCATAGAATAACAATTTACCATAGCTAAGATTTGGAAACAGCCTAAGTGCCCATCAGCAGATGAGTGGATTAGAAAACTGTGGTACATCTACACAATGGAATACTACACTGCTATAAAAAAGAAGAAATTCTTACCATTTGCAACAGCATGGATGGAACTAGAGAGCATTATGCTAAGTGAAATAGGCCAGTCAGAGAAAGATAAATATCATATGATCTCACTCATTTGTGGAGTATAATGAACAACATAAACTGATGAACAAAAACAGATCCAGAGACAGAGAAGCATCGATCAGACTGTCAAACCTCAGAGGGAAGGTAGGGGAGGGTGAGAGTAAGGAGGAGAGATAAACCAAAGGACTTGTATGCATGCATATAAGCCTAACTATGGACACAAACAACAGTGGAGTGAAGGCATGAGTGGAGAGGTGGGGCGGGGGGGAGAATGGGGAGATAAGGACACATATGCAATAACTTAATCAATAAAGAAAATAATTTTTAAAGTGCTATAGTGAAATATTGATGTGATGATATACAAATGCCTAAGAGTGGATAGCAGTATCTTAAAATGTTAATTTATAAGGAAGGGTATATATATCTATATATAGACATTAACACATCAATAAGCACTTACTTCTTACTATATTAATAAATACAGAAGAAGATTCACTAACATGACATTCTCATGTCATAAGTTAGTTTTTGGTTTGAATTAATATCCCCCAAAGTTTCAGATTCCATATTGCTGATAAAATATGAGATTAAGATTTTCAGTATATTGTAAATTGGGATAAAACACCATGACATTGGGGAAAGGCAAGAATATATCTGAACAATAATGTCTTTCTGCTATTGAATGTTTTCACAAGAGTGTGGGCACATAAAGAAGCTATGCAGAAAGTACCCATAATAAAAGCTTCTGTCTTCATAAAAGTTGGAAGTCTACAATATTTTATTTTTCTCTTTTTTCTTTACTTGATGTACATTTAAATGTCTTTCCTTTAAAATAATCCACAAAAATTTACATTTACTTTAGGTCCATTCATCACTTCAAAAAATGCAATTCACATAGACAAATTCTTCAAAATTATAATGTGTTGTCAATGTTTTGACAGTCTTGCACAATTTAAAAAAATCAACCTCACCTAAGCGTTAGACAGTTTTACCAGTCTAAAGGAAGAAAAAAAGAAAGAGAACTGTAAAACAGATTTTATTTATAGAAACACAAAACAGGTTGATTTCTACTATGTGTATGATTTCCCAAGAGTAAAATTAAACTTGGAATGAACAAAGATAAAGCCCTTACCTGTTGGAAGGTGCAGTGTTATGTTATTGCAGAAATCTGTGAAGCAGCATTCGGTTTTGGTAACATTGTTGGAACTATGACAGAAGACTTGAGCATTTAATTCTGGGAGAGACACACAGGACTTGATCACCTGCTCTTTTCCATTGGTTAGCATAACTGAAGCCCAACATGCTCCTTCCGTTTGGCAGGTGAAGTTTGAAGAGTCACACAAAAGACAAACACACTTCAGTCCTGAAAAGTGTAATGCAAGCAAAAAAGCTTAAAGATACAAAAGACATCATGCAAATTCATTTCATCAAACCTAAGTGTAGAAACCCAATCTTAATGAAAAATGAGGGAGGGATTAAATAAACAGCACCAGATAAACATCTGCTGAACACATTAACACTCTCTCAGTCAGGTGATTTGTTTAAAAAGGTTGCCCAATCATCATTTACTTTGTGAATTTATTGCCATTATATTTTAAAACAATTTTCTCATCCATGGTCTGTCTAATCCCTTCTTCTTAAGCTTAATCAGCTCATTCCTAAATCAACAGCGCCTATGAAACACTAGGATACAGTAACACAGCAACCAAGAGGGGCCTGTCTGGCATCACTTGTGGAACATTCAAGTGTGTTCACAGCAGCTGTGTAAACGGCAAGTTTATTCTGTTCACTTATTCTTTCTCCTGTAATCTTCTAAGTGAATGTGCTAAATACAAACCTAACCATTGACATTTGCAGCTAAAAAAATAGTGTGAGTCTCTACAAGTATATTTTGTAACATTTAACATTATTGTTATTCTCCTAGCTAACTTTAAGGCACCGATGAACCATTATACTTCCCCCTCTTCACTAAAGAATACATCTTAGAATGAGTCATTTGAACAAACAATATGACCTTCGGGCAATTGTCTTTAACGAACACATCTATTCAATAAAGCAAAACACATCAATTACACTATTTCATATATCTATGCAATAAATCTTTCAAAAAACTACATTCTGCTAATTTAATTTGTTCACTTTACAGATTTCCTCCACATTCCCCACTTCACATGCCGGTGCACAAACACACACACACACACACACACACACACACACACACACACACACACACACATACACATTAACTCACATGGTCCAAGTGATGCAGTACTTGTGTTCTGATGTAAAATATATGTCAGTCAGAAAAGTCCAGTGGTGGTGAGCAATTTCTTTAAATTTTATCAGTCCCATTGTTTTAAAATAATACAATACTGAATAAGCTTTTTGCATTTTTACTTTAATAAACTTTTTAAAAAAATTATAACTGCCACCAACAATTTTCTGACTATCCAAACTTTTACAATGCAATCATTTTTACTCAAATTCAACTCTTTAAATTACTAATTGGTCAATTTTGAGCTGAGTTTATATCTATAAAATATTCAATAGATAACATATTTAACTTCAACTACCAATATAAGAGCAAATACGGATAATATTCCTATTAAGAGGGTAGGTAAGAAAGAAAAAATTACATAGTGATTAATAGAAATTTTATCTTCTTTTGATAACTTTTTCTTGACTAGTAGAATATCATCCCCATAAGTATTTTTATTTCTATGTGCTAAGAGAAATACAAACATAAAATAAAATACTATTTTGTTAACAACTTTGGACCAAGCATAATGGCCCATTCTTCTATTTATTCCAATGGTGATCAATTTAAACGTACACTGTTGGGCAAGGTTAGGTTGGAAGGGGTCAATGGGGAAGAAAGGGAACGTATGTAATACTTTCAACAATAAAAAATTATTTTTTAAAATGGTGAGGGGAATAGGGCAGATGGAAAAAGGACATGAATAAAGTGGATATACTTTTAACTTTTTAAATAAAATAAATGTACTCTGTTGTTGATATTTGAGTGTGATGGTGGAAGTTTATAATCTAGATTTGTTCGTATTCAGTAGAACTAGATATACTATAAAATCTAAGTGACTTGAGTTTTAAGTCTCTTTGTATAACAGAGAGTTCATGTAATGAGGATCCATCCACCTACGTGTCTTCTGAAAGTGAAATCTCTCTAGCATCTTCCAATTCCAACCTCAAGGCCTTCAAATCCTAGTTGCACTAGCTTTGTAATTTGGGGCATTACTTGGCCTCTCTGTGCTTCCATTTCTTTAAATGAAAGATAAGAAAAATATATTTCTTCATAGTGTTGTAATGAAGAATAAATTAGTATACCTATGTAAAGTCCTTAGAACAGTGCCTGGTACATTGAAAGTACTATGTAATTAGTACTTAATATGTATTTTTCCTACTGAAGGAGATGAAGCCAGTTGTCCTATGCAATAATTCCTTTATAGTCCACAAAAGAATGGCTGAAATAACTAGGGTGCACAGACCATTTCAAAGGCATAACAAGGAAATATATCTTTTTCTGCTATGCCCAGTGAATTCAATGTTTTCATTCTTTTCATTGTTCATGCTAGAACATAGAAAGTCCCAGAGCAGGGTGGTGTCTAGTGATGATCCAGATAAAGGTCAGAAAAAGATGAAGGTTCCAGTCACAGCTCTGTCATTCACAGGCTGATTGACTTTGGAGATTATTAATTTCACGGGCTCTAAAAATGAGAAATAAACTGGGGGAGGCAGTGGATCCAGAAATCTTGAATTCTCATATGGCATCAGCATTTTATGACTTTATAAATTTAAAATTTATGGATTTTACAAAATAAGGAACATTTTTTGATTTAAAGAAACTGACTCTACTCTGTTTATTCTTCAAACTCAAAATTTTAGGGGCTGAAGTTGAGATTATAAATCTCCTGATACACAATCTCAATCTATTTGTTAGTTGACACCTCAGCAGAGCCTCCATGAATTTTCTATTTCCAGGAGAAGCCTAACCTGAAAAGAAGGCAATTAGGGAATATGGACCCACTGAGTGAACACAACTGTAAAGTACTCAGCAACCAAACATATGCTAGTTTCTCATGTGTTTATCACTGCGTATAATTCCCAGTGCAACTGTGGGTGTTACCTGTCACTACCTCCATTTTACAGATAATGAAATGAGGCTCAAAAAGATCAAGTGACTGAATTAATGTGGTCATTAGACTACTCAAGCAATGTTGCTTCTATTTTACTAAAGCTGATTTTTTAAAATGGGGACAGAAACCATTCTCCCACCTCAACAGTTTCTAATGAATGTGAATAAAATTTATTTCTATTCAGCAGAAGGAAATTAATAATCAACTTAATAATTGAGATTTTGATCTGCGTTGTCCCAATTGCCTTTTAAAAGATTTAGTATGTTTAAAACAATTCTATCTACCTATTTTCTGAGGAGACAGGTGGTCCAATAAAAGTCAATAGCATGGGCCTTGCTTCAAGGACAAAGAGCCTTATCTTTCAGGTTATCTGAGTTTTATAATAAATATAAACTTCTAGGAACCTAACCTGATACTTTCTCTTCAAAGTGATACTAGCTCACTTAAAAACGATTGCATAATAGTTCTCATCAAGGAATAACATGGATACTCACTGACTAACAGGCTATAAAATTACCTTCATTTAAAGTGAAAGGAATAAATCAGAAGAATAATATAGGTCCAGATTATATAGTTAAGAGGTAGTAAATGACACCTTGAATGCTACACAATGGAATACACTGACATAATTGAGAATTTGTTGATGATAACAGCAGCAAACATCTGCTAAATGTTCTCATTTATTTCAGGTCAATTGGCAGTACTGTAGCACTGACAGAGAACAAAGAACAGATTACAAGAGCTTACGATGTATAGCTAACGTACAGCTCATTCAGTCTTGCAATTTTTCTTTCCCACTAATCCACAACATGGTCACATTTGGTATACAATTAAACCATATTTATGCCAACCATCCTCAACATAGAAACCTTGTGTTGCCAATAAAAACATAAGTTGTCATTAGTGATTAGACTTATGCTTTCATAGTTTGTTTGTTGTTGTGGTTTTTTTAAACTGCTGTTAAATGAGTCAATTATATTAGAATATTCCATGACAGGATAAATCCTGTTACTAGCAGACTAGTCCAGCCCTATGTTTCTTTATTTTATACTTTCCGTTATACTCTCCTTGAGTCATATGGAAAGAGATAGCAATTGAAATTGAAGAAGGTAATTACCCGGAATAAGGAGGTCTATTGCATTTTTCCCCACAAGGAAGACTGCACTTTCCTTGTGTCTCCTTCCATCCCTTTAATTATCCTCTTTCCCCCTTTTTGTCAACTAGTCTGTAAAAGCCAAGACATCTGTTACCCTCAAGACATCTGATACACGCATGAAACCAACAGATGTGCACATTTCTAATCAACCAGAAAATAACTTTTTGTCCATGTTTATAGGTGATGGCAAACACACGCTAGTGTCCAGAAATGTGAAAACTATCACACTACAAAAAATGAACCAAAGTGATCAAATGTTTCTTGAGAAATAATTATTGTTTTGAATTAGATAGGATTTGCAATAAGTTGATTTTATTTTTCCTAGGTTTTCTCCATTTTGGGTCTCTGTAATAAAATGACTTTTAGTCAGTGTTTTATGTAAATTTCTGACACATACCTGTTCCTCTTTTCCAAACATTAGTTGATTCAATATTCCAAATTTTATTTTTTATTTTTTATTTTTTAAATATATATTTTTAAAATTTATTTCAAAGAGAAAGGGAGAGGAAGAGAGGGATAGAAACATCAATGATGAGAGAGATTTATTGATTGGCTGCCTCCTGCATGAAGCCCTACTGTGAATCGAGCCTGAAACCCAGGCATGTGCTCTAACCCTGGGAATTGAACAGCGACCTCCTGGTTCATAGCTCACATGACACTCAACCACTGAGCTATACCGGCCAGGCCAATATTCCTAATTTTAGAACAGACTACTGAACACAAAATACTTTTTTAATTTCAGAACACTCTATAGTTTGACTTGATGAATATGTAATATTTATCATTTTCAGGCTTCTGAATTGAATATATATATACATACAACTCAATCTCATCAGTGTGCTGAATCTGAAAATATGGCAACAGGAAAGAAGCCAATACAACTAATTGTGACTGTGAGGTAAACCAGATAGGAGCAAAGAAAACCAGGCAAAGATTTTCATTTTCTGTTTCTTTTCAGAACTTTGTTTTCTTGTCATGCAAGCTTTTAAAAGCGTTTTCTTTCTTATTAGTAAGGAAAACTAGAGTAGAAGAAAGGATTAATATTAGGCAATATAAATACAAACTTTTGGATCAAATGAGCTTTCAATAGATACTCGACTTTTAGAAATTCTATTTGCCAGGCTGTATCCAAGGAAATTCAGAATTCCTAAAATACAGGAGGAATATACTCAGAGCAAAGGTAAACTGTCCTTTTAAGCAAAGTGGTAGTTATGTTTCCTGTTCATGAAAGCCTCAACTTTCTAGCTGAAGAGGGGTGGGTTCACCCTAACTGGATTCTGTCCAGGAGAACTTTCACTTCCAGCACAGGGCTCTGTTTAGAGAGGTTCTAGCATGTTTTGAAGAATAGTACTAACATTCTGAAGGTCCTCAGTCCCAAAGCAGCCCTGAGTTTTTAGCCACCCTCTACCAGGAACCAACCACATAAGGCTTCAGACAAGTTTCTCAACCTCAACATCTTACTAGTAGATTCCTCACCTAAAATATTATGATGTCAGGAAATAGACAAAAAGATTTCTAAAGATCCCACCAGTTTTGTAGCCCACTGCTGCTCTGAGCTCGCATCCCAATTCTCTATATAAGTAACATTAGGATTATCTTATCCGTGATAGATAAAATGAGGGAGTTGAGTTTACAAATATGAGCATCCAAGAAGGTCAGGTTTGTACCCAAATTCATGCATTGTTATTTCAATGAGACTTCTGCAGTAGATAATAAGATGATTTCTCTTGTCCTATATTTATCATATGAGAATCTAATGTTCTTTTCAATACCAGTACGATATTTTGAGGAGGTGGAGAGAAAGTTTACAGCTTTTCTTAGTTGGGTTAGACCAGTGGTCGGCAAACTGCGGCTCGCAAGCCACATGTGGCTCTTTGGCCCCTTGAGTGTGGCTCTTCCACAAAATACTACGTGCGGGCATGCACATACAGTACGATTGAAACTTCATGGCCCATGTGCAGAAGTCGTTTTCGGTCTGGGTGAGTCTATTTTGAAGAAGTGGCATTAGAACACTCAAAGGGCCGTGGTTTGCCGACCACTGGGTTAGACATCCAAACTCTGGCCTGATCCCTCAGTCACAATATACACATGATCACAACTGTAGACTTTGCAGTCATGTAAGGAAGGAAAAAAAACTATTTGGGGTCTCCAATCTGGAACATCATGTCAAACACACACACACACACACACACACACACACACACACACACACACACACACAAAGTGTCCCTTATCACAAGACACATTTCTTCTGCTATCCACCCATATAATTCTCATGGAATTTGAAAAGGGATTTTCTTTTCTTACATTGCCAGAGTAAGTGATGTCTCATCAAACTGTTCCCTTGGTCTTGAGACATTTTATTGGCTCCTGCTTGGGAGAAGAGTGATACTAAATGGATTCCAATTACATTTAGAATAAAACAAAATCCATAATTGTTACTATGACCTAATAGGCAAGTAAGTCTGGGTTCTTCCTACTTCTCAAACCCAATTTCTTATATCTCAGGTCCCAGGCACACTGGTCTCTTTTGTAGCTTTAAATAACAAGTTCTTTCCTCCCCACAACCCTTGTTCTTCTTTTCCTTCCAGTTTTTCAGGTCTCAGCTCTAATAACATCACCTAAGACAAACCTTCACAGACTCCCCTTGACTAATGATCTTCTGCTCCCCATCCTTTCTGGTTCTTATTGCAATCTGTAATTAGCAGATTTACTATTTTGGCTCCACTAAAACGAAAACAGGGAACTTTCCAGTCTTATCTACCATCATATCTTCAACAACTAGAGTAGGATATGGCCTATGAGAAAAAAGACAAACAACAACAACAACAACAAAAAAAAAAACACAGTACACATGTATTAAGTTAAAAATTGTAGAAAACTGCAAAGTACAAAGGAATGAAAAACAGCCAAATTCATAAAATGACTCAAAGCCCTATTTTGTATTATGTTTTCTTTCAGTATATTTTTCCTAAAGCAGTATTTTTTAGTCAAATTCTACATATAAACACAGTTTTAAGTGTTGTCTTTTTATTCTGTCAGCATCATGTCATGAGCTCTATAAGCTCTTCTTCATAGTTATTTGATGGCATTTATAGTTCAGAACATTAGCTTAAATGATGGCTTATAGAATTTCCTTACTCTTAGGCACATTGGTTCTTTCCAGTTTTTGCAATTAAATAACACCCTTTTGAATATCTTTGTGGATTAATCTTTAACCAAGTTAATTTTCTAGGCTAGAGTCCCAGAACTGTAATTATAACATCAGACATTCTTTTTTTTCTTTTAATTTGACTTTTTTTTTGCAGTATAACTTAGATTTAATAGTAATACATCTGTTTTCCTTCTTTTCCCCCATTATCCTCCCCCAGCACATGTCCCCACCTGCCCCCACCCCACCCCAGTGTCTTTCATTCATTGGTTATGCTCACATGCATGCACACAAGTCCTTCGGTTGATCTCCCCCAGCACTCACCCCCCACCCTCCCCAGCCTTCCCCCTGTAGCTTGACAGCCTGTTCAATGCCTCCCTGCCTCTATATCAATCACTCTCCCCATGTCAGACATTCTTGATAGGTGTTGTCAAAGGGCTTTTCAGAAAAGTTATACCCATTAAGGTTTCCACTGGCCTTGTATGAAAGTACCCATTTCACAATATACTTGTCAGCGTTAGTCTCACTAAAATCTTAATATTTTGATAGATGAAAGTTGCATCATATTTAATTTACATTTTCCTACTAATGGGGTTAAACATTTTGTTTTTCATATATTTCCTTTGGATTTCCTTTTAGGTAAATTTTTTATCCATGCCATTTATCTCTTGGATGAACTTTAAATTTATTCTTCTAAGTTTAAAGAGCTCTTTATAAAGACATAAGTCCTTTGTCATATGTGTTATATATAACTTACTCCACTTTCATATTTATATGTTTTTTCCTAATGTGCCCCCCTCATTGTTTTTGAAAAAGAAACAAACAAACAAAAAAAACACACCAACTGTTTCCAAATATTTCCTCTTGATTCCCAGTCTTTTAGTTGGCACTTCTTTTCTCTTGCCTTCAAACTTGGCAAACCCCCACCCAGATATTTTCTAAATGTTCAATATTTTCTTCTACTCTTAAATTCACAAAGAATTTATAGTGTGAGATAATATACAATCTCTTTGACAGGTAATAAGTGAATTACTTTATGGAAAAGCCTCAGATGTTAAAAATTATTTTTTAAATCATTATTCATAGAACGTTACAATTTTAAAGAATTTAAATAATTTGCATAAGGGAAATGAAAATCAAAACCACAAGGAGATACCATTTCACACCTTTTTTAATTGCTATTATCAAAAACACAAAAAATAATAAGAGTTGGCAAGGATCTGGAGGACAGGGAACTCTTGTACACTGTTAGTGAAAATGTACTTATATTAGGGCAGTCATTATGGAAAATAGTCTGGAGGCTCTCCCCAAAATTAAAAATAGAACTATCATATGATCCAGCAATTCTTCTGAGTATTTAGCTGAAGAAAACAAACTCACTAACTTGAAAAGATATATTCACCCCCATATTCACTAAAGCATTATTTACAATATCCAAGATATGGAAACAACCTACGTGTCTGTCAATGGATGAATGGATAAAGTAAATGTGATAAAGTAGTCCTCCTTCATGTGTGGGGAAAACATTTCAAGGCCCCCAATGGTTGCTTAAAACTACAGATGGGACCAAACCTCATAGTTGCTATGTTTTTCCTATACACACATACCTATGATAAAGTTTAATTTATAACTGGGTACATTAAGAGTAACAGCAATAACTAATAATGAAATATCATAACAATATATTATAATAAAAGTGATGTAAATGTGGTCTCTCTCTCTCTCTCTGATAACCAAGACAGCTGCTAAGTGATTAATAAGCAGGTAGCATATATAACATGGATTTAAAACTTATGAATTTCTGGAATTTTCCACTTAATATTTTCAGACTACAGTTGACTGCAAGTAACTGAAATCCCAGAAAGTAAAATCAGATAAAGAGAGACTGTATTTATATATAATTAAAATATTATTCAGCCATAAAAAAGAATGAAATCTTGCCATTTCCAACAACATGGATGAGTCTTAAAGGCATTATGAAATAAGGCTAAATGAAATTAGTCAGAGAGAGAAAAAAATACTATACAATGTCATTTATATGTGGAATCTTAAAATTTTTATAACTATGTATGCTGATGGATGTTAACTAGACTTAAAAATATGAATATTGTGCCTGGCCAGCATGGCTCAGTGGTTGAGCATCAATCTATGAACCAGGAGGTAAGAGTTTGATTCCCAGTCAGGGCACATGCCTAGATTGTGGGCTTGATCCTTCGGAGGGGAGGGGAGAGGGAGTAGCTGATCAATGATACTCATCATTGATGTTTCTATATCTTGTCTCCCTTTCCCTTCTGCCTCTCTGAAATCAATAAAAATATTTTTAAACATGAATATTATATTAAAGTTCTTCAGAGAAACAGAACTAATAAGATATATATGGATACATACATATACATATGTTTATCTCTATATCTAGAAAGAAGTTTGTTTTAAGGAATCAGCTCACTGAATTGTAGTGGCTGACAATTTCAAAATCTGGAGGATAGGCCAGCAGGCTATAGACCCAAGGAACAATTGATGTTGCAACTCTGGAGACAGTTTGAGGCAGAATTCTCTCTTCTTCAGGGGACCTCAATTTGTTTTTCTCTTAAGGCCTTCAACTGATTTGATGAGGCCCTTCAATTATGGAGTGTAATCTGTTTTATTCAACTTAAATGTTAATCTAATCCTAAAAATAATTTTGCAGCAATATCCAGACTAGTGTTTAACCAAATGTCTAGTGACTGTGGCCAAATTGACACATACGATTACCATCACAAGTATTTACTACATGTCAAGTACTTTGATAAGAGCTAAGAAAGAGAAGGAGGAAAGCTAAAAGAACATTCCTTACAGGTGTTATTGAATTAATGAATATATATATATATATATATATATATATATTCACAAATTATGAATTTCTGGAATTTTCCACTTAATATTTTCAGACTACAGTTGACTGCAAGTAACTGAAATCCCAGAAAGTAAAATCAGATAAAGAGAGACTGTATTTATACATAATTAAAATATTATTCAGCCATAAAAAAGAATGAAATTTTGCCATTTCCAACAACATATATATATATGACTAAATGTCCATCCATCCAACCAGTAGCTATGATGCACACTGACCACCAGGGGGCAGATGCTCAATGCAGGAGCTGCCATGATGCACACTGGCCATTTAAAAATAAATGGCACCACGAACCTGGCACCAACAAACCAACACTCAGCTTACCCCAAGTGGGACACAGGCCCTGCCACCACCCCAGAGCGACACCCCACCAAATTGCAGCCAATGCTGCCAAGACCCCATGACGCAAAATGTGGTCCACAGTGAACCCAGCCCAGAAACAGTTGCTATGGGTGCTAGTTAATGATATCAAGTAGCAATGCCTGCTTCCTCTCCCTAGCAACTAGCCTCCTGTGAGTTTCTTCAGCCCAGGAACCCAACTTGCTTTATAGCCAGGTGCAAACATTTTACAATTTAACCAAATGTCTGTGAAGCTTGTTTTACCATGCCTCATCTCATTTGATCCTTATAGTAGTCCTAGAATAAATAGATGGGAGACTCAGTAGAATCCTATTTTCTTTTCATTAGCCAGAAAAAGAAGATTTAGAAGGTTTAGAAATTTGACCTGAAAATAAGTAAAAAATGGTGGAACTTGAAAATGATTTCTGGTTTTCTCACTGTGCAGAATATAGTCAAACACTGCTACAGTTAAATATTTTAACCTTTGTTCTCCCTGCATGATCTACAATAATAATCAGCTTCCTGTTGATATTTACTGCTGTATTGCTGCCAATTACCTGAAAGAGAAGTTGGGATGCTTCACTGGGCTGGAAAAAGTTTAACTAAATCAGAAAGCAGGTCTAATTAAGCAAGTTTATCTATAAAATAGAGGCCCAGTGCACAAGATATGTGCAGTCAGGGGAATACTCAACCTGGCCTGTGCCCTCTTGCAGTCAGGAGCCCTCGGGGGATGTCTGACTGCTGGCTTAGGCCCGCTCCCCAACTAAACCATCAGTCAGACATCCTTAGCCCTGCCAGGGATGCAGGAGCTTCTTGCCACCACTGATGTGCTTGCCAGCCGTGAGCCCAGCTTCTGGATGAGCAGCACTCTCCCTGTGGGAGCATACTGACCACAGGGGGACAGTTCCTGCATTGAGAGTGATCATAGAGAGTGGTTGTGCAGCTGTTCAGTTTATTTGCATATTAGCCTTTTATTATATAGGCTATATGAAAGCCTACGTGACTGAATGACCAATTGATCAGTTGTTATGACCTGCACTGACCACCAGGGTGCAGAAACTCAATGAAGAAGCTGCCTCCTGGTAATCAGTGTGCTGCACAGCCAACCTCCTGCAGTCCCTTCTCCTGCCGACTGGCCCTGATTGCTCTAGTAAGGCAAATTTAGTATAGATTTAAAAAAGCTAAGTTGACGTGTGCATGCATGACACATATAAAGCTCTCATTGACACCAATTGCACACATGTATTTAAATCTGTCATTGTTGATTGTGAATTTGGTTGAAACTTCTATTATAGAGAAAGTGCAAATAGCAATATTAAAATATTTCTTCTAATCAATTTCCTTTCAATGTGCATGAATCTGTGCACCAGGACACTAGTATTATAATAGTATGGTAAACCAAGTCAGGATGTGTACATAATGTCTTTGTTCTTCTTGTTGTTTTGTTTTAAATATACTTTTATTGATTTCATAGAGAAAGGGAGAAGGAAAGAGAGATAGAAACATCAAATATAAGAAAGAATTATTGATCAGCTGCCTCTTGCACACTCCACACTGGGAATCGAGCCTACAACCTGGGCATATGCTCTGACTGAGAATCAAACCTGTGATCTTCTGGTTCATAGGTAGATGTTCAACCACTAAGCCATGCCAGCTGGGCTACATAGTGTCTTTGGACACAGAGGTGGAGCACTGGTTAATACAGCTGGGGTTAAGGGCAGGGGCAAGAGTAAAGGCTTCTTGAGGAGCAGAACTCTTTATCATCTTCAGTCCTCTCCCCTCACCCATGCAGAGTACTACCCTTCTCCCCCACTTTCCCAGAAGTCCTCAAAGACCTCCTTTCAGCCTAAAGAAAACACAGCGGCCTCACACTCCCCCAAAGTAGGGGGAAATAGCTCCTACTATGCAGCTGAAATGTATGGGGAAATTAATCCCATGTAAAGATAAGAAACATGAGGAATTCTGATCCAGTCTGGTGCATTTAGGGTCCACCTGGGAGACCTAAGGTTCTTATCCTGGATCTTGAATGTGGGCTTTGAGGCCTCTGTGTCCTAAACTGTCCAAGAAAGATTCAGCTAGATGACCTCTAATTGTTCTAAAGTCCTAGGACCCTAAGAAATGAGTGCATCAATGGCCGTGTAGTATCAGAGAGAGCACTCTGAATGACTGTGCACTCAGAGAACAAAGAAGCTGCTGGCCTAGAATTAGAGTTCACAACAAAAACCATTCAGGACAGGACTGTATCACTCTGGTGAAGACTGGAGTAAAGAATCTGAGTTAATACTATGGAGATTTTTTAAGTCACAGAAGCCTAGCTTTATATTTTAATCTTCATGAGATAGGGGAGATAAAAAAAAAAAAAAACCAAGTGGGAGAGGGTACAGAGAGTCTGGTGGTGAAAAAAGAGAGTGACACAGTCGATCTGTTTGGGAAAGATGGATGAAAATACAAAAATTTAATGATAAAAAAACATAAGGTTTTAAAAGCCAAAGAAGCTGTGACTTGTTTAAAGGAGGCAAATAAGAAACAATCAGTAAAACCCTGGTCAGGTGGCTCGTTTGGTTGGGGCATCATCCGGAACACTAATAGGTTGTAGGTTCAATTCCCAATCAGGGAACATGCCTAGATTGTGGACTTAATCCCCTCTCAGTGCACATATGGGAGACAACTGATTCATGTTTCTCTCTCACATAGCTGTTTCTCTCTCTCTTTCCCTTCCTCTCTCTAAAAATCAATTTAAAAATATATATCCTCACAGCCAGCACTGCTCAGTGGTGGAATGTTGACCTATGAACCAGGAGGTCACAGTTCAATTCCCAATCAGGGAACATTCCTGGATTGTGGGCTTGATCCCCAGTGTGAGGCATGCAGGAGGCAGCCTATTAATTATTCTCTCTCATCATTGATATTTCTCTCTCCCTCTCCATTCCTCTCTGAAATCAATAAAAATATATTAAAAAAAACATATTCTTGAATGAGGATTAAAAAAAGTGAGTAAAGAAAAACTAAGGAATCAACAATTAATCACCAAAGAGGCAGATAGAAAAAGACACAAAACTCTCAAATTTAGCATGAAAGTGGCAAAGAAAATGGAAAAGTTAAAGTTCTCAAGAGTTCTCAGGAGCTCACTTGTCAGGGATTTCTATCACAATCTACAACTATTCATTTATATAATCAGATATGGTAAGGAATAGATAATTAATAATCTTGAAATAAAAGGAAACTATCCAAAGTCAGAAGCTGGTCTAATTAAAAATAGAATAGCAGTGAAGAGTTGAAAGGGGAAGAGGAGAGCAAGTGACATAAAGGAAAGTTTTTAAAGACTAATTCAAATTGGGCCTCTTCTTAACACTGACCCCAGAAGATTTAGCTTTAGATACTCTGAAGAACTCATACCGTGCAAACTAAAATGGACAGCATCACCAGCTCCTCTATTCAGAGCAGATGGGTGGCAGTGGGACCTGTGGTGCTGGCAGCAGGGGGAAGGAAGGCCTACTCTTGCACAAATTGCATGCATTGGGTTGGAGGAAGGGGGCTTTAGCCAAGCCTGCGCCCTTTCACAGGGTGGGAGCCCTCAGGAGATGTCCAACTACATTTTTTTAAAAATCACCCTTAATTTTCTTATTAACTCCCCTCACTTTCACATTCTATTTCTTCTTTTTATTTGATTATTTTTCTGGCCTCACCCCATCTTAGCATCCTTCTCTTTCCTGCTTTCTTTCCCTCCTTCCCTTTGAACCTCCTCCCTTCCTCCCACCCTCCTCCCTTCTCTCATTCCCCCTATCTATCTCCTTCCTCCTCCCACCCTCCCCCCATTCACCTTTCCTTTGTGAGCCTGAACCCTGTCTCCCTCCCTCCATCCCTATTATTATCACCCCTACCCCCCACCCCCAGCCATGTTCACTGGTTTCTCTTTTAAACCTTCCCCTTTCTTCTCTGGGACCTGCTTCCAGCCACACCTGAGTGCACTTTGATATTAAAGCTTCCGTTTGGGGGAATCAACCCCCAGCCCAGGACCCAGCCCTGGCCAGGCCTTTGCCTCCACCCCTTTCCTGGCCTCCCCACCACTGTCCTTCTCTCATTCCCTGCCCAGGATGCTCCAAGTTCTAGTCAACAAAATATGCTTAATATGCCACCAACCTAACCTCGGCCAGTCTCCTTGGGGTCCAGCCCTCGGGACAAAAACGGTACCCTCCTTAATGTCCAACTCCACCCTAGCTAAGCTGTGCCTCCCCTCTCAGTGCAGGGTACCTGGCCCAAAAAGGGTGGCTGAGGCCCAAGTGGCCCGGGTGCGGCTGCAGCAGAGCAGGAGCACCTCAGATCGTCCACCCGACCTCTCCGTTCCAACAGCCCATGCTGAGGGCCACTACCTTCCTCCTGCATCTGGGCAGGGCTCCCCTCTCCACACCACCTGTACCACCTTGCCAGGTGCAGCTGCTCCACCCCACCCCCACAGTCACCACTCCCTCCAGCGTGCAGCCCCACATTTCCTTCCCTTTTTCATTCCTGCATCTTTTTCTTGTTCCCTTTCTGTATATCTGTTTCTCCTCTCAGCCTGTCTGCATACACTGACCTGCCTTCCTCTCCATCTCCTTTCTTATCCCCCTCCTATTGCATCACATCCTACCTACCCTAGGCCTCACAGCTGCCTGAGCAGGGGGCAGGGACACAGCCTGCTGAATGGTTGTTATGTGACAGCCTCCCAAACAATATACATATTCCTCTATTATTAATGTGTGTGTATGTGTGTGAGTGTATATATATATATATATATCCTAAATAATATATATATATATATCCTAAATATATATATATATCCTAAATAATATATATATATCCTAAATATATATATATATAGATATATAGATATATATATATCCTAAATAATAAAAGAGAAACATGCAAATGTGACTGTACCTTCGCTACGCTACCAGCCAATCAGGCACAGGGGGTGGGGCCTAGTGGCACTGAGCAGCAGGCTAAGGGCAGAGAGGGAAACTGGCTATTGTACATTCACAGCGTCGGAGCCCGAGCCGCCGAGGCTCTGTGAGGGTGGCTGTAAGCACTGGGAGCGAGGAGGGTCCAGGAAGCAGCGGGCGTCCTCACTGGAGTGCGCAGTGGCAGCTGCAGGCAGGGTCCGAGCAGGCGGAGGCAGCAGTGGCAGTGGCCCCAGGGGCTCAGAGGCTGTGAGGGCCGCGGGAGCACCGGGGAGTGAGTGTCACCTGCACCACGGCCATGGCCAAGGGGTGCTGGAGAGACCCCGAGCTGCTTCTGCCTTTTGCGAGCAGGAGCCGCTCCAGTGGGGCTGGGCAGCCAGGAGGTGGGACACCTTGAGCAGTGGATACAACTTCTGTGTGCAGATCCGATGGGCGCACTGGGCTGGCAAGCAGAGCGGGTCGGGCAGAGAGGGAAACTGACTATTGTATGTTCATAGTAGTAGATGTCCCAGAACATCCCCAGCCACTGCTGGACTTTAAGTGCAGCAGCCAAGCTGCTGGGACAGGGATGTTCCTGCCCTGCCCCCAGCCACTTTGCAAGCTCTGAAGCCAAGCAGCAGTTTGGGTCCACGCCCTTAGCCCAGCACCCATGACAGGGTTGGCTGCTGGCCCCTGGAGCATGCGGAGACCCTGGTGGCCACTGCCGTGTGTGGCCCAAGGGTCCCTACATGCCCCCTAGCCTGGCACCCACGACAGGGCTGACTGCTGGCCTCCAGAGTCAGGGATGTTCCTGCCCCGACTCCAGCCACTTGCGCGTGCTCTGGCACAACATTGATCAGCTGCCTCCTGTACACTCCCCACAGGGGATGTGCCTCCAACCAAGGTATATGCCCTTAACAGGAATCAATCCTGGGACCCTTTAGTCTGCAGGCCCACGGTTTATCCACTGAGCCAAACCAGTTCCAGTGTAAACCCCTTTTCTGACCACTCATTGGCTAAGCTCCTGTACACTGCCACTTGCAGTGTTCTTGATAACTTGAGTTATAAGAATCCAAGAAGGTGATCTAGGTTTTTCCACCACACTCCTGGAAGAAAAAACAAAGGTCCTCTGCTGGAGGGGCTAAGAAGTGTCATATCCTGCCCTAGCTGCTTTGGCTCAGTGGATGGAGCCTTGGCCTGCTGACTGCAGAGTCTGGGTTCAATTCTGATCAAGAGCATGTACCTAGGTTACAGGCTCCTCCCTGGGTGGGGCCCAGGTCAGGGCTCATGCAGGAGGCAACCAATCAAAGTGTCCCTCTCACATTGATGTTTCCCTCTGTCTCTCCCTCTCCCTTCCACACTCTATAAAAATCAATGGAAACATATCCCTAGGTGAGGATAAAAAAAGAAAGAAATGTCATATCCTATGAAAGACATGTCTTGAAAATGCCTAAAGAAAGTTGTCATTTTTTCACTGTGAAGGGACCAGAGTCCATGTTGATGAAAACACCTTGGCAGCTGCAGTGGCTGGCAGTGGCTACAACAGCAGGATAATAGGGCTGGCACTTTCCCTTGATCAGCCCAGTCACTTCCCACTGAGGGTGGCCAGACTGATGGGGAGCGGACCTCAGCCATCAGTAGGACATGTCCTGAGGGCTCCCAGTCTATGAGAGAGGGCAGGCTGGGCTGAGGGAACCCCCCACCGTGCACGAATTTAGTCTCTGATATTTCTATTATAGAGAAAGAGCAAATAGCAATATTAAATTATTTCCTCTAATTAATACCCTTTTAATGTGCACAAATTTCATGCACTGGGACACTAGAATATATATATATATATAAATCATAGCTGCTTTAGAAGGTGAATTAAAGGGTTTTCCTAGAATTGTACTTTCCTTTTCTTTATCAAAGCATTATTAATCAAAATAACAGCTTTTTTTTTCAGCAACACAAATACATTTCAGGACATAAAAGTGAAGAATTACAAAAGTGAAATTGGAGGACCTCAGAGAATTCTCAAAGATTCATATTAGACTGAACAAAAGGCAAGTCAAAGGCAGGTGAGAACAAAAAACAACAGCAAAGAGACAAACAGCCTTATCTTAGTAGCTTTGTTCAATTGAGTTTAATCTTGTTGATTAAACTTACGGAATTCAGCAAGAATCCGGTTGCTTTTGGAGACTTCACTTCTGTAGCTGAAATCCTGAGCCACTGTTAGACCAGCTGTGTGCTGGGAAAGCGACTCCACCTCTCTGAGTCCAATTATGCAATGGTGAAGCACAGATAGTAATTCCTATCTCACAGGATTTTTATGTGATTAAAAGATATTCTAGACACACAGTAGGTGTTAAAAAAAAACACCTAAAAATTAAGCTCCTGCTTTTACAAATTATGAGTTGTTGAGTTCAATATTCAAAGCCCAAACCACACTCCTTAAAAAATAACTTTCCGTGTTTCTGACACTGCTTTCTGGCTTCAATGAACTTTTTCTTCTATAATGATACAGCCACACTAAAGTGATAAAATCAGTGTCTCCAAAAAAAACCAAAAACATTTTTGATTAAAAAAATAAAAACAAAACTTTGGCACTTGAGCATGACCAAATAGTAGAAGTATGTAAACTTTTACTACACTTCTTTTTGCTTCTCAATCACCTTTTGAGTTTGACAAATAAATTTGGAAAAGACAAATATGTCAACAGAAAAATGGACAAAGTAGATGAACAAAAAAAGGAAAATTGTCAATAAACATGAAAAGCTTTAATTTTATTAATAATCAAAACAGAGAATTAATACAAAGACATAATTTTCATTTGCCAAACTGGAAACTGCGACATCCAGAAATGACAGGGGAAATTAAATTTCACTTTATGCACAGTTGATGGAGTATCATTTGCTAAAAAAACTTCTAGGAGTACAATGTTATGTTTTTGTCTCAGGAGTCCTAAAAATATTTATGATCATTGGTTGTATTGCTATTTCCTCTATATCAAATAATCAAAAGATAAAATTTTATTTCAAATTTCCATTGCAGAATTACTATTTACAGAGTAAAAAAATGGAAATAATCTAAATGTCTCCAAATCAACAACACATTTAAATAAATTTTGAAAATCCATATGATGGCATAATATCCTATTTTTAATAATATTTAATTAGAGTGGAAATTGCTCACTATAAGTTTGAAAAAATGTAGGCTCATAGAACATCCATGATATAATCTCAATTTACATATGTGTAACATATATGTATATGCATAGAAATAAAAACTAGAAGAAAATATAGCAAAATATTAATAGTGGTTATCTCTGAGGTATGAACCTAAATATGATTTTTACATTTTTCAATACTTTTCCCTAATTTCATATAATGAATGCTGATGAGAAACTTATAGCAACATTATTTTGTTAAAGTCACTTCTTACTCTTTTAAAATTGGAATTTGTAGTCTGAAAAGAGGCTAGCATATCTGAAAGCTGGGCTGACCCTGAAAATTTATAAGTATCACAGTATGACTCCCACACTACATTGGAAACTGACCTGACCTTGGGGACCAAAATCAACAGATTAGCCTAGCCTTATGACCTTTCCATAAACTTTCATCTCATCTTATAATTTGTCTTGGAATTGAGTCAAAATAGGCATAGTGACTTTCCCTGACTGTGAAAATGACAATTAAAAAATGTTGATTGCCCACTGTGTGCATGACACTGTACTGAACAAAGGGATACCTCTAACCTGATTCAGCAAAATGAGGTTTCTTAATGCATTAATGATCTCGTGTATAGACTGCAGATGTAAGCAAAACTCTCCATAAGCAAGCTTAATGCTATAGTAAACCAGCTAAAAGGGCCCAGACAACCCATAAGTGCTCCCTTTGAGGTGATAAATGACCTTTCAAGTTTAACCAAATGCTTTACCCTAAAAAAAAAAACAGGTGAGTAATGCTGCATTTGCAAAGGGTTTTATCTATGTATGGATAATGTCCCTCAGTTGTAAGTGAAGAAATTATCACTCCAATGAACCTCCCTCTCAAGTGCATGAATTTCATGCACCAGGCCTCTAGTTGAAATATAATTTATATATAACATTCATCCTTTTTAGTGTATAATCTTATGAGATTTGACAGCTGCAGTTCAAACACCCCTCCCCCAAAATCTTCTCATACACCCTTTTAGACAACTCGTCCTGCCACCCAGCCCCAGGCAGGCAATGATGTTTTCTATTTCCATAGGTTTCCCTCCTCCCAAATGAGAAATGAATGCAGCCTGTTGATTCTGGCTTCCATCATTGCCTTAAGGTATTTGAGATTCATTCATGTTGTTGCATATATCAGTAGTTCATCGCATGAATGTACAACAATTTGTTGATCCATACACTAGTTAAAGAATGTTTGGACTTTTCCCCAGGTTTTGCAAATTAAGAATAAACCTATAGTAAATATTAATATATAGATTTTATATGGAATAAATTCAATTTCTCTTCATTAAAAACCTAGGAGTGGGATTTCCAGGTTTGATAGAAAGTGTGTATTTATGTTTTCTAAAGTGGCTGTACCAGTAGCTGTACCAGTATTTATGTTTTCTAAAGTGGCTGCCACCAATTATGTATGAGAATTCCTATTACTTAGCATTCCTGTCAGCACTTGGTATTGTTACTATAACTTTGTTTTTTTGTTTACTTGTTTGTTGCTGTGGGATTATTTGCATTCTGTTTTAGCCATTCAAATAGGTGTGCAGTGGCATGTCACTGCGGTTTTAATAAGCATTTCCCTTATGCCTAATAATATTGAGCATTTTGGGTGTTCTTTTTTCCATTCATGTATTTTCTTTATCTTTTCAAATCTTTTGCCCAATTCTTCCCTCCCCTCTTTTTATCAGTGCTATTTTTTATTTATAGTTTATACTCAATATTATTTTCAGGTGTACAGCACAGTAGTTAGACATTTATATAATTTATTAAGTGATCCCTCAAATAATTCTAGTACCTATACATAGTAATTACAATATTATTGACTGTATTTCCTATGTTGCACCTTACACCCCCATAACTATTTTGCACCCACCAATTTGTATTTCTTAATCTGTTCACTTTTTCACCCATTCCCCTAACCTCCCTCCCATCTGGGAACCCTTGATTTTTTCTCTGTATCTATAAGTCAATTTCTATTTTATTAGTTCATTTTGTTCATTAGATTCTCCATAAGTGAAATCATATGTATTTCTTTCTCTGACTGATTTATTTAACTTAGCATGATTTTCTCCAAGTCCATCCATGTTGTTGTAAATGGTAAAATTTCATTCATTTTTGAGGAACCAAGATGGCAGCATAGGTAAACACCTATCTTGCTGCCCCACACAACAATTTTAAAACTACAACTTAACAACAGAACAAACATCATCCAGAATCACTGGAAAGCTGGCTGAGTGAAAATTCCACAAATAAAAGTAAAGATAGGACACTGTGACTCAGAGAAGCGGCGGAGCGCAGCATTGAAGATACTCGCAGAATCAGAGATTTGGAGCCGTGCGCACGCGCCAGCAGAGAGGGCAGGCGGCTGAAAACCCAGCTGGCTTTCTCCAGTGGAGAAAGGCGTCCCACCTCACTGATTCCCCAGTTCCAGGCGAGGTCCGGGGAACCCACACACATATGGAGTGAAATTGGACAGCAGGAGCGGCAGAGGTCTGCGAGCTTGTGGAGAGGCTAGATTGTGGAGAGTGAGCGTAAACTTGGGATCAGCAGTTTGCACGCAAACTTGGGAACAGAAGTGCACGACCACGCAGAGAAGACTCGTGACTTGCTCCCTCGTTCGAGAGACCACCAGACTGTGTTGTGTTACAACCCTGGGCGAGACTTTGGGGGTGCAGATTAATTTGGGGAGAAGCTGAGTTGTCTGGCAGAGGGTGGAGATTGGTGGCAGCTTTCACTAGGAGGTGCATGAGGCAATTGCCTCCGGCACAGAGACCCAAGTGCCACATAGGGTGGAGCTGACACTGCCTGCCCAGCCAGGAGACTCTGCCCATCCAACCTGAACACAGCTTACCCTCACAGTCAATTGGCCTGGAGGTCAAAACCTCCTAGTGCTAACAATAATAATCTGGGTTTAACTTCAACAATACTGTACAACCCATAAAGGACTGCAGCAAGAGTATCCACCTCAGGTAACTAGGGAGGCTGAGCCACTGTACCTTAGAGGACATCTACCACACAAAGCTAATCGACCAATTCAGGAAAGCAGCCACCATGCAGAGACATGGAAAGAAATCAGATGTGAAAGAAATGGAGGGGGAAAAGAACGACTGGACATAGAGTTCAAAACCACGGTTATAAGGTTTTTCAAGAGTCTCCTAGCAAAGGCCGATGAACTTAATGAAACCTACAAGGAAATGAACAAGACCTACGAGGAAATGAACAAGACCTACAAGGATATGAAAAAAGACCAACTAGAAATTAAGCATACACTGACTGAAAAAAAAAATATTATACAAAGACCTAAAAGCAGTCCACAGGACCGCAAGAACCAAGTCAAAGATTTGAAATACAAAGAAGCAAAATCCACTTAGCTGGAAAAGCAAGAAGCCAAAAGAATCCAAATAATTGAAGATAGTATAAGTGTAAAGGGCCTCTGGGACAATCTCAAGCATACCAACATCTGAATTATAGGGGTGCCAGAAAAAAAAGAGAGAGCAAGATAATGAAAACCTACTTGAAGAAATAGTGACCAAAAACTTCCCCCACCAGGTGAAAGAAATTGACTTAAAAGCCCAAGAAGTGCACAGAACCCCAAAATATAGAAATCTAAAGAGGACCACACCAAGACACATCATAATTAAAATACCAAGGGCAAGAGATAAAGAGAGAATATTAAAAGCAGCAAGAGAAAAACAGTTAGTTATCTATAAGGGAGCACCCATACGATTGTCAATGGATTTCTCAACAGAAACAATGCAGGCCAGATGGGAGTGGCAAGAAATATTCAAAGTGATGAATAGCAAGAATCTACAACCAGCAAAGCTATCATTCAGAATTGAAGGTCAGATAAAGTGCTTTGCAGATAAGAAAAAGCTAAAGGAGTTCATCACTGCCAAACCAATATTATATGAATTGCTGAAAGATATTCTATAAGAAGAGGAAGAAGAAAAAGGTAAAAATATAAATTATGAACAACAAATACACATCTATCAAAAAATGAATCTAAAAATCAAAGGAATTAATAATCTGATGAACAGGATAAACTGGTGAATATAACAGAATCATGGGCATAGAGAGGGAATAGACTGACAATTCTTGGGGAGAAAAGGGGTATGGGAGGTACAGCAAGAGACTGGACAAAAATCATGCACCTATGGGAGAGGACGGTGAAGGGGAGGTGAGGGCAGAGGGTTGGATGGGTCCTGGGTGGAGGGGAGCTATGGGGGGGGTGGGGAGGCGGAACAATGTAATTAATAAACTGAACAATAAAGATTAAAAAATATAATTTAAAAAATTCATTCATTTTTAAGGCTGAGTAATATTCCACTGGATAAATGTATATCTTCTTTATTCATTTGTCTATTGATGGACACTTGGGTTCCTTCCATAGCCTGGCTCTTAAAAATAATGAAACTATGAACATAGCGGTACATATATATTTTCAAATTAGTGTGTTATGTTTCTGTGGATCTATATATTCAGAAATGGAATTGCTGAATCATAAAGTACTTCTATTTTTAATTTTTTTTGGGGGGGGGGAACTCCATACTGTGTTATATAGTGGCTTCATCCATCTGCATTCCCAATAGTGCACAAGGATTCACTTTTCTATACACTCTCATCAACATGTGTTGTTTGTTGATTTATTGATAATAGCCATACAGGTATCAGGTAATATCTCATTGTGGTTTTAATCTGCATATGTCTGATAACTAGTAATGATAAGCATCTTTTTGTATGCCTATTGTTTTGCATAATTCTTTTGGGTTTTTCTCATTGAGTTCTGAGAATCTTTTATATATTCTGACCAGTGTTTTATCTAATATGTGTTTTGCATATACTATCTTCCTGCCAATGGCTTGTCTTTTCATTCTCTTAATACCAACTTCCAAGAAATAGAAGCTTTTAATTTTGATGACATCCAATACATCAATATTTTCTTTTATGGAATATGCTTTTGGTACTGACATCTAAGAAATGTTTCTTAACCCAAGATCAAAAGATTTTCTTCTGTATTTTTTATTAAAGTTTTTATAGTTTTCTAGACTTTTTTGACTATGAGTCGTTCTGAATTAACAATTATAGACATGCAAGGCATGTTTTTAGGTTTTTTTCCTGAGCCAGCATCATTTGGTAAAAAGACTATTCTTTATTAAATTGCCTTTATACCTTTTTAAAAATAAAAAGAACAATTGATCATATATGTATGAGTATTTTTATTCCACTAATTTTATATCTTTCATTGTATTTGGAGAAATATTGACCAATACCTTTTAAAATATTTTTATTATATCCATCTAGGATTACATTTACATATAAGCTATACCACTTTATATGGTTTTAGACCTCTTGGATGCTCTGTTTAGGTTCTCTTCACTCTTCCCTCTTTACCTCTTGACAGTGCCCACTTTAGTGTAATGATTTTATAGTAGTATAATTACATAATTATAAGGTAATGTCTATTGATCCATCTTCAAGTTGAAAACACAACATAGCACCACTTATTGTTATACTATATTTTATTGATTTTTTTACAGAAAAGAGGGGAGAGGGATAGTTAGAAACATCAATGAGAGGAAAACATCAATCAGCTGCCTCCTGCATACCTCCTATTGGGGATGTGCCCACAATCAAGTTGCATGCCCTTGACTGGAATTGAACTTGGGACCCTTCAGTCACAAGCCAACGCTCTATCCACTGAGCCAAACCAGTTAGGGCATAGCATTACTTATGAAGGGGCTAAAGCAGTTACCAAGAAGAAAATCCAGAGCTTAAATGCTTATATTAGAAAAGAAGAAAGGTCTTAAACAAATGGTTTTAGAAAGGGTCAGCAAACTATAGCTCATTGGCTGGCCTATTTATAAATAAAGTTTTATTGAAACAGAAACACCTTTTTTGTATTATCTCTGGCTGCTTTTATACTACAAAGACAGAACTAAGTAGTTGCAACATAGACTATATGGCCCACAAGCCTACAATATGTACTACGTGAACTTTTAAAAAAAAAATTGCCACTCTTAATCTAAGGTAGCAACTTTAGAAGCTAGGATTTAAAAAAAATACATTAAATTTAAAGTAAGAAGAGGAAGGAAATAATAAATATAAGAGCAGAAAACAAGTTAATAAAACAGAAAAAAAAACAATAAATCCCAACATTACTTATTTGGAAGAAATCAATAAAATTGATAACCCTCCAGCTAAACTAATATAGTAAGAGAGAAAATTCAAATTCCCATCAGGAATGTAAGAGGGGATAGCATTACAAATACTACAGACATTAAAAACATAATAAAGAAATATAAAAACTTTATTATAATGGCAACATCAAAAGCAGAGCATAGCAAAAGCAATTCTAAAGGGGAGTTTCCCTCTTGATGTGGCACAATAACTCTCAAGCCTTTTAAAAAGATCTATTTGTTTGACAAAGTCAATTTTATTCTCTGTGCAAAAAAAAAAAGCAATGCTTTTTAATATAATATAGCTAATATAGCTAAAGAACAGCTGTAGAAAGGAAGGTAAAAAAAAAGGAGAGAGGCTCATTAAGTTATGCATTTTATTATACTGTGAGGGATCTCCTGTTAATTACATAATTAATTATACTTTATTCAGTGTTTCAGATTTACAGTGTATTGTCTATTTTCTGGAAATACACACTACAGATTGTAAGTGGAAGTTGACTAAGAACACTGTCTCCCTGTGATTAGAGTAGGCAAATGTTCAGAGTAAATATTTACTCTGAAAAGAAATAATGGGAACGAAGACAACAAAAAGCACTCACCTTTAAGGGAGTAGGACAGGAAAATGTCATCAGATAAAATTGAGAGATGTGATGAGTTAATACTCTTTAGTATATATTGTGGTTCTGTTTTAAAATAATCTGGATCCTTAAAGCTGAGTTAATATCTCTTGGACAGGCATGCATTTATGAAACTAAACACTTTGTCCTAATAAAAGAGTAATATGCAAATTGACTTTACCTTCACTACACCCAACAAGCCATGCCCACAAGCCACGCCCACAAACCAATCAGGAGTTATATGCAAATTAACACCCAAATAAGATGGCTGCTGCTGGGGGTGGGAGGGGCGCAGAGACAGCCAGCAATGGCCCATTGCAGGGCGATCACTGGGCAGGCCAGGGCTGAGGTGGAGCCAGCCAGTAATCGGCCTAATCACAGGGCAATCACTGGCTGGACTACCCTGGTTGAGGTCCCCTGCCCAAGGACGAAAGCCTTGGCCAGAGGCTTTCAGCCTTGGGCAGGCCAGGGATGAGCTGTCAGTAGGACATCCCCTGAGGGCTCCCAGTATGTGAGAGGGGGCAGGTTGGGCTAAGGGACTACCCACCCCCAGTGCATGAATTTCATGCACTCAGCCTCTAGTATTAAAATAATCATTAACCAAAGAACTGATATGTATATGTGTATAACCTATGGACAGACAATAGTGTGGTAAAGACCTGAGGTTGGGGGGGTGGGGCAGAGCAGGGAGAGAGGATCAATAGGAGGATAAAATGGGTCATCTATAATACTTTCAACAATAAAGATAAATTTAAAATAATAAAATGAAATGATCATAGTCCAGATCTGGATGGATTAGATTTTTTTTCTAATCGTGTTTTTGACCACAGAGTATTTATTTCAAGCAATTATGGCTTTGAACAAAAATTTCTAAGAAATTTAATTAACATGCAGAGATATGGCATCTATCTTTGTTATTTTACCTTGTCATGAGATAAGTATGGTAAAACAGATCAGGAGAAAACATGTTTCACTTTCAAAATTAGAGTATACTAATCATTTTCTTGATGTGAAAAGTTTAATGAAAAAGTAGATTGATCTAATTTGGGATGCTTAAGTCACTGGCACATTTAAATTGTTTTAAAAAATAATAAGCCAAGTTCTTGAGTCATACTAAATGATTCACCCATGAATTCTTGAGGAGATTTATTTAAAATAGTTCCAAAGAAATTTTATCTTCACATACCTACAATAACAACAACAAAAAGAAAGACAGAAAGAAAGATGAAAGGAAGGAAGGAAGGAAGGAAGGAAGGAAGGAAGGAAGGAAGGAAGGAAGGAAGGAAGGAAGAAGGGAGGGAGGGAGGGAGGGAGAAAGAGAGAGAGAGAGAGAGAGAGAGAGAGAGAGAGAGAGAGAGAAGAAGAAGAAGAAGGAGGAGGAGGAGGAGGAGGAGGAGGAGGAGGAGGAGGAGGAGGACAGGAACAGGGAGTTAGTCCAGAAAAGAAAAAGAGAAGAATCAGGGCAGTGCATAATCTTGTTAGCCTGGTTGACTAATCAAAGCAGATGAAGTCAAGAGCCATGTGAAGACAATGGAGCATCTCCTGAGAATAGCTGAGTGTTGGCTTCTATGGAAATAAAGTATTCCTTCTCTATTTCACACTCCTATCCACCTTCTTGCTAGCTTTTCCTTTTGTTGTTGTTGGGTTTTTTTTCCTTTTATTAAATTTATCAAGGAGACACTAGTTAACAAAGTATTACAGGTTTCAGATACACAATTCCACAACAAATCATCTGTGCTCTGTATTGTGTGTTCACCACTCCAAGTATCCTTCCATCACCATTTACCCCTCCTATACCCACCTCCACCTATCCCAAACCTCTATTTCCCCCAATCACCACACTGTTGTACATGTCCATCAGTTTTCTTTTTTTTTTTATTTTTTAGTCAAGTACTCCATTGTCTCCCCCACCACCACCACCACCACCTAGCCTCACCTGGCCCCAATAGCTGTCAACCTGCTCTCCATGAGTTTGTCTCTATTTTGCTTATTACTTAATTTTGTTCATTGGATTCCACATATGTGTGAAATCATGTACTTGTCTTACTCTAAGTGGCTAGCATAATGCTCTTAGGTCCATTCATGCTGTAGCAAAAGGTAAGATTTCCTTCTTATTCACAAACAAGTAGTATTCTGTTGTGTAAATGTACCACAGCTTTTTTATCCACTTATCTACTGATAAGTACTTGCGTTGCTTCCAAATCGTGGCTATTGTATATAACACTGCAATGAATATAAGGGTGCATATAATTCTTTTGAATTAATATTTCAAGTCTATTCAGATATATTCCCAGAAGTAGAACTGCTGGGTAACGAGGCAGTTCCATTTTTAATTTTTGCACAGAACTCCATACTGCTTCCCACAGTGGCTGCACCAATCTGCATTCTCACCAACAGTGCAGGAGGTTTCCTTTTTCTCCACATCCTTGCCAACACTTATTGATTTATTGATGATAGCCAATCTGACAGATGTGAAGTGATATCTCATTGCAAATTTAGTTTGCATTTCTCTGACGATTACTGACATTAAGCATCTTTCCATACGTTTACTGGACATCTGCATGTCTTCTTGGAAGAAATCTTTTGGGTCCTTTGCCCATTTTTTAACTGGATTGTTTGTTTTAGTGATGAGTTTGATAAGGTCTTTATAAATTTTGGATATTAACCCCAGATCAAATGTATCAGCAAATATCTTCTTTCATTCAGTGAGTTGTCTTTTTTCATTTTGTTGATGGTTTTCTTTGCTGTGCAAAAACTTTTTAGTTTGATAAAGTCCATTTGTTTATTTTTTTCTTTCATTGCCCCAGGGGATATAGCAGAAAAAAACATTGCTATGAAAAATGTCCAAGGATACATCCTACTTTTCTTCTAGGATATTAACAGTTTTTGAGTCTAACATCAAAGTCTTTAATTCATTTTGAGTTTATTTTGTGTATGGTGTAAGAAGGTGGTATAGTTTCTTTTCTTTTCTTTCTTTTTTTTTTTGCACATAGCTGTCCATTTTCCCAACACTGTTTATTGAATAGACTATCTTTACCCCATTGTAGGATTTTGCTTCCTTTGTCAAATATTGACTAAAAAGGTGTAGTTTGCGGTTCTTTTCAAGTTCCTTTAAGTGCAAAGTTAGGTTGCTTACTTGAGATTTTTCTTGTTCCTTGAAATAGGCCTGTGATGCTATGAATTTCCCTCTTAGAAGTGCTTTCACTGTGTTTCATAAATTTTGGGTTGTTTTTTCTAATTTTCAATTGTTTCAGGGTATTTTTTATTTACTTATTCCTGATCTTATGGTTAACGTATTCATTGTTTAGTAATGTTATTCAGCCTCCATGTTTTGTGTGTCTTTTAGGTTTATTTCTTGTGATTGATTTCTGGTTTCATACCATTATGGTCAAAGAAGATGCTTGACATGATTTTAGTCTTCTTAAAGGTCAGACTTGTTTTGTGTCATCAGATGTGGTCTATCCTAGAAAATGTTCCATGTCCACTTGTAAATAATGTATATTCTTCTGTTCTGGGGTAAAATGATCTGAAAATATAAATTAAATCTATCCTATATAGTGTGTCATTTAAGGCCACTGTTTCCTGGTTGATTTTTCTCTCTGGAAGATATATCCATTGATGTCAGTGGGGTGTTAAAATCTACTATTACTATAAAACTGTCAATCTCTCCCTTTATATCCATCAAAATTTGTTTTACATATTTAGGTGTGCTCCTATGTTGGGTGCAAAAAATATTTAGAAGGATTATAACTTTTTATTTTATTTTTTAATGATTGAAAGTATTACAGATGTCCCCTCTTCTCCCCTTTGATCTCCTCCATCCCACTCCTGTCACCTCCTTAGGCCTTTCGCACACTATTATCTGTCCATGGGTTATGATATGTGCATATAAGTTCATTGGCTAATCTATTTCTATCACACCACCTTCCCTCTGAAATATGTCAGTCTGTCCCATACTCCAATATCTCTAGATCTTTTCTGTTCATATGTTTATTTTGTTTATTAGATTCCACATATAAGTGAGATCATGTGATGCTTTCTCTGATTGGTTTATTTCACTTTATCCTCTTTTTAAATTTCTCCCTTAATCATAATGTAATATTTTCTTTGTCTTTTACTTTAGCCTTTGTTTTAAAGTCTATTTAGTCAGATATAATATTGCTACACCAGTTTTTTGTTTTATTTGTATTTGCATCAAATACCTTTTGCATGCCTTTATTTTTAATCTGTGTGTATCTTTTGTTCTGAAGTGGGTCTCTTGTAGTCAGTATATGTACAGACCTTGTTTCCTTATCCATTCAGCTGCCCTGTGTCTTTTGATTGGAGGATTTAAGCCACTTACATTCAAAGTGATTATTGATAGGTATGTATTTATTGCCATTTTATTCTTTTAATTCTGTTCCTCTACTTTGTTTTTCTTATTATTATTATTAAAACAGGCCCTTTAACTTTTCTTTTAATACTCATTCAGTAGTAATGAACTACCTTAGCTTTTTCTTGTCTAGGAAGCTCTTTATTTCTCTTTCAATTTTAAATGGTAACTTTTCTGGGTAAAGTGGTCTTGTTTGTAGGTTCTTGCTTCCATCACTTTGAATATGTCATGTCAATCCCTTCTGGTCTTAAATGTTTCTGCTGAGAAATCAGCTAAGAGTCTTACTGGGGTTCCTTGTAGGTAACTAACTCTCTTTCTTACAGCTTTTGAAATGCTTTCTTTATCTTTAACTTTGCCATTTTAATTATAATATGTCTTGGCCTGGCCTCTATGGGTTCATCTTACTTGGGACTCTCTGTGATGCTTGGACTTGTATGTTTTTTTTCTTCACCAGATTAGGGAAGCTTTGTTATTATTTCTTCAAATAGGTTCTCAATACCTTGCTCTCTCTCTTCTCCATCTGGTACCCCTATGATGCAGATGTTGTTATACTTCATGTTGTCACAAAGGTACCTTAAACTATCCACATTTTTCAAATTATTATCTCTTTTTTTCTGTTCTGATTTGGTGTTGTTTTTTTCTACCTTGTCTTCTAAACTACTAATTCAATCTTATGCTTCATCCAATCTACTGTTTATTCCTTATAGTGTATTCTTCATTTCATATATTGTATTTTTCTTTTCTGTCAGGTCTTTTTTTTTATGGTTTCTGTCTTTCTTCATTTTGTTCAGCATTCTTTTAATTATTACTTTGAATTCTGATAAGTTGCTTGCTTCCATTTCATTTAGTTCTTTTTCTAGAGATTTATCCTATTCTTTCATTTGGGGTCTGTTTCTTTATCTCCCCATTTTGGTTACCTCTTTGGGTTTCCTTCTGTGTATTAGATTTACTATGACTCCCAGTCTTCATGGGATGGCCTTATGTAATAGGTGTCTTCTGGGCTCCAGTTATACAGTCTCCTTGATCACCTGTTCTGTACTCTAGGAATGTCCTTTGTGTGCATTATGTGAGTCCTTTTATTGTAAGTAAGTATTGATTGCTCCTGGCCCATTCATGTATGGGACAGACCCTCAGGCTAACTGTGAGGCTCAACCTCTGCCATGGCATGCAACCCACTGTGCAGATGCTGGCCCAATGAAGTGGAATTTGACTCAGCAGGGTTTTGGTGCCTGCTGAGATCTCCCTTTGGATATGTCACTTGTGAGGCTTATTGGATCCTTCTCTGTGTTGTCTGAAGCTGGCCACTGAGTTATTGGTTCTGGGCCTTTTGGGAGGGACACTAGTGCAGGTAATGTATGATGCTGTCTATGCATGCATGACTGACCCTTGGCAATCTGTTTGGAGCTACAAGCAATCTACAGTTTGTAGCTGCCTCTGCTGGGCCTGGGTGTGTTCAGGAAGGACTAAGCTGTACACGAAGGCTGGCTTTTAACAAAACCTGCCTGGGAGGTCAGTGTAAGGCCCAAGGCATCCAGATCCACCTCCATCTGCTTCCACCTGTTGGCTCAGTCACTGAAGGAGCCTCTGGCTGTAGTAACGTTGCCTATGAGATATGCACAATCACCTGATAGGGATGAGTGATGTTCGCCAGACTGATACAAGTTCAGACTCAGAGTACCAGTGCTGGGGAGCCTGGCTTGTGGCCTCACTGCCACCCAGTGAGTGCTTTCACACCTTTGTAGCGAAGCAGGGTCTCAGTGAGTTATCAGGGTGAGCCTGGCAGAATTTATCATGCCCAAAGAGACCAAGATTTGGCCATGTGAAGAAAGGGCTGTGCTCAAGTCACAGGTACACGGTAAAAAAATGGCCCCTGTTGTGAAGCTGCACAGCTCAATCTTTTCTAGATTATTTTGCAAGGAAATGGAGCTCAGCAGGGTGCGGTTATGGGGAGTCAGGAGTATGGGGCTTAGTGGGTTTTCCATGAGGGGAAGGTATTGGTCAGGCATCCTATCTAATAAAAGAGTAACATGCAAATGTGACTGTCCCTTGGCTCCTGATTGGCTATGCTACCAGCCAATCAGGAGCAGGGGGCAGGGCCACACAGTGCATGATCCTGCCTCTCCCGCCGCCTCTGCACGGCCTGGAGAACGAGCACCATGGGCCTGAGGAGTGGACGCTGTGCTGCTGGTCCCGACAAGCCCGCAGTGCCAGTTCCCCAGGCCGTGCGGAGGCATGGCGGGAAGGCCAGCCACTGCCATGCTTTGTCATGGGCACCTGGGGTCTAAGATCGCGAAGGGTGCAAGTGCGGGGGTCCCAGATCACTGGTGCGTGCGCGAAGGGCGGGGCCACAGGAGGTGGTGAGGAAGACTGGCTACCACCATGCTTCACTGAGGATGCCAGGGTTCCCCGATCATGAAGGGCATGTGCACACGGGGGTCCCAGATCGCCATGGTGGAGGGCTGAGGCAGAGGCCATTAGAGGTGGTCAGGGCAGGAGGGGAAGGCAGTAGGGAGTGATCAGGCCAGGAGGGGTGGGCAGTTGAGGGTGATCAAGCAGATGGTGGGCAGATGGGGCTGAGCAGGCCGGCAGAGTGGACCAGTTGCAGAGTGGTTAGCAAGCAGAGTGGTTAAGGGTGATCAAGCAGTCAGGCAGGTGAGCGGTTAGGAGCGGATTGTGAGGGGGTTGTCCAAGTGCCAGTTTAGGCCCGATCCCACAGGGATCTCAGATTAAAGAGGATGCAGACTGGGACTGAGAGACAACCCCTACCCCCACCCCCCATGTGCATGAATTTTGTGCACTGGGCCACTAGTTGAAAAATATGGGTGGTGTGGCTCCTTCCCCAGAACCACACTACTCAGTCAGATTTTGGCAGCATGGAACCACCAGAAATCGGGTGGGTGGGGCCTTCTGAGCTGGAGCCAGAACCCACAGGGTGGGTCTGCCAGAATCCCAGAAAGTGGTTCTAGTGGATCTCCTCTGAGAGGGGAGCACCAGTCAGGTTCTCAGGAAAGTGGGGGAATGGCCCCCATCCCAAAGTCACATAACTAAGTCACTGACACCCCAAGAATTCCCAGACCTCTACAGTCTGGCCAAGGCATTTGATTCCTCAGTAGAAGGTGAGCTCCACAGGGAAGCCAGAGGGCGGGCTATTGCATTTCCTCAGGCTGATGCCACAGAAGAGAGTGTTCTACCCCAGAAAGATGGCAATGATGACTGTGGCATCAGAGAATGACTCAGCACAGCGATCCTGGAGGCTGTTCCTTCAGGGCTCTCCTCAGGGCCAGAAACTTCAGACTTTCCTCACAGACTCCAGTCTGCTCCACCTTCTCTTTGCCAGAGCCTTGGATGATTGACTATGAACAAAATGTTGTGTGTTTACCCTTTAAAATGGTGCATGTGTCTCTAATAGACTCCTGTTCCTCCCTGATGGACAAAATTCCTACTGATTTCCACAGCCAGATGTTATGTAGGTGCCTCTTTCCTATTCTGATGCTCTGGGCTGGGAGTTGAGACCTCAGACTTTGAAGGGGAAACCCTCTTGTAGCTGAATATCCATCAACTGCCACCTGGGGGAGCAGGGCCA
This sequence comes from Antrozous pallidus, assembly GCA_027563665.1. Lineage (NCBI taxonomy): Eukaryota > Metazoa > Chordata > Mammalia > Chiroptera > Vespertilionidae > Antrozous > Antrozous pallidus. The sequence continues at coordinate 60,786,946 of CM050508.1, read as the reverse complement.
ACCCCTTTCATGTCTACCCTTCCTACCAGTATCAATGTGGCTTCTTCTGTAAATCCTTGGCTATAAACTTTTCTTCAGCTAGTCTTCAGTTTGTTATTCAATGTGATTGTTCAGTAATTTAGTTGTAATTCCAGATTGATCCTGAAAAAAAGGTACATGTAGCTTCCACCTATTCTACTGCTATCTTGAATCTCTTTCCTCCTTCCCTTTTATTTTTTATTGGATCTCCAATTGAGAGGAATAATTATTTGTATTGTTCAGATTCCAGGGAACCAAGAGACCCACATGCCTTAGGGATCCAGCTTTCAAAGAATGCAAAAGCACAGGACTCATGATTATGATGCCTTCTTTTGCATCTTTTTGTCAAAACTTGGGAATAACAGGACCTGCTTCCTCATAGAAGAGACCCAACCACCTTTCTCCCCAGACTCATGACTTTTCCTCACTGAACAGTGACCCTTGAGTTTATCGCCCAGAACTCTTTTCAGAGCTGACATGGAGGTGAGCCAGGTATTAAAGACAGAGGTTCCCTGCTCTGGCACTCTGGCTTTATTTTGCCAGGCACTCCATAGACTTTTGACTATATCAGTGTCAGGATTCTGGATTCTGATTTATCACACACTTTCTTTCTTTATCCTTAGGTTATTTAGTAATTAGTAAAAGTTTAGAGAAGGGGAGTATATTAGAGTTCTGCTATGCAACTTAGGATTAAAATACCAGGTAACAAAACAATTACTTTGCCTTATTTTGCCTCCCTTTTCTAGGTATACTCTAGTAACCTCTTCTAGACTAGAGGTGAAGAATAACTGAGCCAAGGTCATATTTAGGTATTCCTAGGCCCCTTAGCAAAAATAATATTTCTATATCACTTATGAACATCCTATCTAATAAAGAGGGAATATGCTAGTTGACCATCGCACCCTCACAAAATATGGCAGCATTCACAGCCAATAAGGAGGGAATATGCTAATTGACTGCCATACACTCAAAGATGGCAGTGCCCACAGCCACAAGATGGCAGTGCCCAGTCCCCTCAGCCCTGCCAGGGCAGCAGGTGTGCAGCAAGGCGCGCAGCCAGGCCCACCCCCAGGTGTGTCCGGCCACTCCACACGCCTGCCTCCAGAGTCCTCCAGTCCCCTCAGCCCCCCAGCCGCCCAGGGATGGTCCGAAGCATAGGCAAGCCTTGGACGGTGGCTGCCCAGCTGCCCAGGGCTGCTGAAGGCTCAGATAACCAGGACCGGCCTAGGATTGTGCTGCCAGCAGTGGCAGCAGCAGAGGTGTGATGGGGGCGTCGCCTTTCCCTGATCACCTGGTCACCTCCCATCCCCGAGGGCTCCTGGACTGTGAGAGGGGGTGGGCTGGGCTGAAGGACACCCCCTCCAGTGCATGAATTTTCATGCACTGGGCCTCTAGTATCCTAATATTATCCAAATTTCTTAAGCAATGTAAGAAGAAACCTTGAGATTTTGAATATCAGCTGGGAAAAATTTAAGACACAGAAGGCCAAAGCAATGGAAATTCCAGAAGAAACTTCACATATATAAATTATAAGGAATGACACATTTCTTGTATATTCTTTGTGCTTAGAAATTTTCCTTTCCCACCCCTGCTTATATCTTTTTTTCCATTTGTACTTAAAAAATAGCTCTCATTTTAAATGTTTATTAAAATAAACACTTTACATAAGAACATATCTGTTTGAGATTTTTAATGACACAGGCCTATAGTTATTCATTCATAGGACACTTTCCCCTACAAATCACGAAATAAAGCCAATGCAAGTCATTTGGTAGCAGTTCAAGATGTAGCTATAGCAGGAGCTAAACAGCTTCTGGCTGACATTTACATGTCCTTGCCCTTCTCCCAAAGGGTTTGCAATCACTCTCTTAGGAACAGGCTCTTAAACCTCGAACTGTGTCTGATTATCAGGTCCTGCGATGCTTAAGGCCTTCCTAGCCCTATTCTATCCATTCACCTCTCCTCTTAACCTTCTCTTGTTTTCAATAAGTGATGCAAGCACTGCCTAGAAAATGTCAACAAACTGGATCTCAGCTCTTCTATAAGAGAAACATATAAATGTTTATTCAAAAGAAAAGTATTCTAAAAATGAATTTGAAAATAACAATCACACTAAAAAGACAATAAATTTGGGCAAAATCAATTGCTTTCACTAACCATCATTTGCAGGGAGTCTAGAGAGTTATTCTTATCTTTTTCACGCACCCTTTCCTAATAAGCTACTCATTTAAGGTTAGGAAAGGCTGGTATCCCTCCCTGATGACTCAGAAGCAGTGGAGATAGTGCAAAGATCTGGCAGTGACCCAATCAGAGATGTGTGTGGGACAGTAGCAGAGCTAGAACACAAATTTTAAGAGATGAGGACTAGAAAATAGGACTATACTACCCTTTTGATGCAAGAGCTGGAAATTCGTGTATCAGAAGCTGGTCATTTCACCACAATATTTCTTTAATATTGGATTGCCAGATAAAATTACAGAACACCAATTAAAGTAGAATTAAACAGAAATTAATTTTGAATGTGTGTATGTCCAGTATAAAATTTGGAACATACTTGTACTCAAAAATTATCTGTTGTTTTTCTGAAATTCAATTTAACTGGATGTTCTGTGATTGCTAAACCTATGACTCTATTTAATGTGTCTTTTAAATTATGTATAAGTGCCCTTAGCTCCATATTTTTATCTTCTGACCAGTCTGATAACCTTAACTTTAGGTGCATAAAACCAATTACTTACTTGATATCGCCAATTCAATGACTAATAAGCATTTTTTAATTTAATAAGTCTTTATTATTCAGATTGTTACAATTGTTCCCCTTATTTCCTACAAAGGCTCCCTTCCACCCAGTACCCACCCCACCCTCTGCCCTTACCTTCCCACACTGTCCTCATCCATAGGTGTACGATTTTTGTCCAGTCTCTTCCTGCACCTCCCACACCCCTTTTCCCACCGAGAATTGTCAGTCCACTCCCTTTCTATGCCCCTGATTCTATTATATTCACATTTAATTCACTTGATTTTTAGACTCACTTGTTGATAGACATGTATTTGTTGTTCATAACTTTTATCTTTACCTTTTTCTTCTTCTTCCTCTTAAAGAATACCTTTCAGCATTTCATATAATAATGGTTTGGTGGTGATGAACTCCTTTAGCTTTATCTTATCTGTGAAGCTCTTTATCTGACCTTCAATTCTGAATGATAGCTTTGCTGGGTAATCTTGGTTGTAGGTTCTTGCTATTCATCACTTTGAATATTTCTTGCCAATCCTATCTGGCCTGCATAGTTTCTGTTGAGAAATCAGCTGACAATCATATGGGTGCTCTCTTGTAGGTAATAGGTAATTAACTGTTTTTCTCTTGCTGCTTTTAATATTCTCTCTTTGTCTTTTACTGTTGGCATTTTAATTATGATGTGTCTTGGTGTGGTCCTTTTTGGATTTTTTTTTAGGAGAATGTATGCTACCTGGACTTTTAAGTGTATTTCACCAAGTGGGGGGGAGTTTTGGGTCACTATTTCTTCAAATAGATTTTCAGTATCTTGCTCTCTCTTTTCTTCTGGCACCTCCATAATTCAAATGTTGGTATGCCTGAGGTTGTCCCAGAGGCTCCTTACACTATCTTCAATTTTTTGGATTCTTTTTTCTTTTCCGGTTGAGTGATTTTGCCTCTTGGTGTTTCAAATCTTTGACTTGATTCTTGCAGTCCTCTAGTCTGCTGTTAGGTCTCTGTATAATATTTTTATTTCAGTCAGTGTATGCTTAATTTGTTGTTGATCCTTTTTCATATCCTCAAGGATCTTGTTAAATTTATCAGCCTTTTCTTGGAAATTCTTGTAAAATCTTATAACTGTGGTTTTGAACTGTATATCCAGTCATTTGTTTTTTTTCCATTTCTTTCATTTGTGATTTGTTTCCTTGTCTCCATATTTTCACTGCTTCCCTGAGTTGGTCAAGTAGCTTTGTGTGGTAGACGTCCTCTAGGGGACAGTGGCTCAGCCTCTCCAGTTATCTGAGATGGACACTCTTGGTGCACCCCTTTATGGGCTGCCCAGTCTTGTTGTAGTTAAGCCTAAACTGTTGTTGGTATCACTGGGAGGACTTGACCTCCAGGCCAACTGGCTATGAGGATCAGCTGTGTCTACGCTGGGAGAGCTTCTGTGCTCAGCATGGCTGGATTGAATTCTCAGGGCTGAGCAGTCAGCCTGGTTTCCCATCAGGCCCACCCTAAGAGGTGCCTGGGTCTCCATGTCCCGTGGCAATGGCTGCACACACCTCTGAGAGAAAGCTGCCCTCGAGTTTTGCTGGCTGTCAGACAGTCCAGTTTCTCCCCAAATGAGTATGGATACCCAAAGTCTCACCTGGAACTGGAGTAAACTGCAGTCAAGAGGTTTTGTTTTCCTTCCAAAGGAGAGAGCCAGCCACGGGCTCAGCTGTGTGCCCTCTCAGCAAGCTTGCATGCCTCTGCAGCTCCCGAGTCTCAGTGTGCTTCCTCCTGACAGTCCAGTTTCACCTCATATGAGTCTGGGTTCCCCGAGTCTCACTCAGGACTGAAGTTCAGTACAATGGGGAGCCTTTGTTTCCCCAACCCCCTCATTAGAGAAAACCAGCTACGTATTCAGCTGCCCACCCTTTCCGCTCACATGTTCTCTGAGCCTCCGCACTTCTGCCTTCTGCACCTCTTCTGAGACTCAGTGTCCTTTTCTCTTTTTTTCTAGTTGTAGAATTTCCACTCAGCCAGCTTTCTGGTGGTTCTGGATGATGTCCATTTTGTCTTTTAATTGTAGTTTTGAAATTGTTGTGTGAGGCAGCAGTATAGGTTTTTACCTATGCCGCCATCTTGGTCCCTCCTCTAATAAGCATTTTAAACACAACATAACCAAAAATGGGCTTCAAATATGCCATTGTCTCATTGTCTCCAGACCTGCTTCTCCCACAGTTGGTCTCAACCCACTTAAGGTCTATTCTTAAATTGCTTGGGTCAAAATTTGATGTCATCTTTTCTTCTTCTCTCTCATACCACAAATTCTTTATTTTTCTATGATTATAGTGAAATGGGGACTCTCTGTTTTACACTTCGTACATCTGAGGCTAGAAAACGGGTTGAAGCATTATAGTCAGTGAAGAAATCTGCCCCCAGGGACATCTGCACAGAGTTTCTTCTGGGCCAGAGAAGTTTGTTCCTTGGAAACAGAGAGCCTCTTGCCACATCTGTATTCATCAACCACTAAATGGTTGTGCTTAAAGAAGGGCAAAGGTGACAATATCTTTAGCATTTATAAATTCTAAATTTATAAATTTAGTCAATCCAAAGCATTCACTTTCACATCCAGCAAAGCTTAAAGTGTATAGTGAGAAAAATGGCAGTGGAACAGAGGTATGCAATCTGAATCTGGTCCCAGGGCAGAAAGAGGGAGCAGCTGAGGGTCACACAAGGGAGTGTTTGTTGGCGAATAGGGGGACAGCTGTGTCCAGGAGAAGGTAGGGGACTACTGGACTGGCCTCCCCTGACCAAGCGGCCCCAGTGCTGCTGGGTTCTCTCGCGGAGCCACCACCTCGGGGGTAGACTACTCCATCTTGAAGGAGAAGGGCCTGAAAATACACAGCTGCAGTGCCCACCGGATGGCTGAGACCCCCAGAACACCGATGCCCAGTTGTGCAGATGCGCAGAGTCTAAGGAGCTCTGTGCTCTGGCACAGAAAGGTCAGGTTTCCCCTGGGGTTACTTTGGGTGCAAGACCGAGGGAGCTGGCAGAGCCGGGAGATCTGCGCCTTGGAACTCAGAGCCGGGAGATCTGCGCCTGAAATAAAATCTGTGGCTGTTGGAGCTGGTAAACGTGGAAGAGGGCCCTCAGAGCTGGTGGCAGAGGGAATCCCTAGAAAGCAACCCATCTGGACCTAACAGAGGAAGGAAACCAAAAAAATTTGGGGAGGGTCCTGGTTGCTAAACCAGCAGTTACCATTAGAGAGGCAGCTCTGGATCAGCCCACCTCCACAAATCAGTATTGAATACCACAGGGATAGCGAGATTTTAGTTCAGGCTAGAGAGGACCAATAGACCCAGAGATCAATCTAGAAACACTATCACCCAGGGGCTGAATCACAAATTGAATCTTGTGTAACACAAGGAATTGATTTTATTTTCTCTTTATTCTACTTTGGGATTAGTGTTCTACAGTCTATTTTCATCTATCCTTTAGTATCTTTTACTCTACCTCAACTTCACCTATATGCCACCACTCCCTTGCTAACCTTTCTCTATTTAGTGCCTTGTTTCCCTTACATTTTCCCGCTTTAGATTTACCTTAATTCTTTCTTTTTACCTCCTGTTAAAATTTCACCCCACTTATATATGTAATATCCAACCACCTACTCCAAGTCCATACATACATACCTCTTGCTTCTCTTACTTCACTATCCTAAATTGTTTTTCTCTCTGTCCCGTTGTTCTTGTTTACTTGACTGTTGATTATATCAATTTTTTTTGCAGGTTTGTGAGATTGGTTTGCTTACTCTTTTATTTTGGTTTGTTTTTTGGGGGGGGGGGGTGTTGCTTTTTGTATTGTTGTCCTCATTTGCATTGTTTTTTAGATAGATTTTTGCTTCTGTATTTTCCCTCACCTCCCTTGATATTAGTAGTTGTATGTAGTTTGTATGAATCTCTAGGTACTTGTTGCTGGTTTTTGTTCAAATTAGTGGCTGTCCTATAGGAGTTTTCACTCCACATTTATAGTTTATTCCCCTTTTCTTTTTTTTACTTCTTCCATTTTTCCCATTATCATTTTGGCATTCTTGTCTTTCTTTATTTGTGTGTGTGGGGGGGTGCTCTTTCTTTTTGTATGTATGTGGGTGTGTGAGTGTCTGTGTGGGGGGGGGGGGAGGGGGTTCTCTTTCTTCTTTCTCACCTATCTCCGAATTTGCCTTTCTCTGGCGATCACCTTTATTTGGAATTACCAATACTGTGACTTCATTCCTGTTCAGTGCCTGGTGCATTGCACCTGGTTGTGTTGTATTTTGTGCCTTTAAATCAATGCAGGAGAGTGAGAACTGCATAATCAGACACACAGAGAAGAGAGACCGTGGGGAGACAAAGAAACAGCCCACATATGAAAAAAAAAGCCTCACCAGAAAAGTAGGTAAACTAAATGGAAGTTAGCAACCTGACAGAGAAAGAATTCAGAGAAATGGTCATAAGGTGGAAGACAAATTTGACAATATGAGTAAGATCCAAGAGGAATTGAAGAAGAACCAAGAGGAAATGAGGAAGACCCAGGAAGAAATGAAGAAGAGCCAAGAAGAAATGAAAAGTGACATTGCTGAAGTAAAGAACTCAATAGAAAGTATTAAGAGTAGACTAGAAGAACAGAGGACCGCATCAGTGAGCTAGAAGACAAGGTACAAAAAAATAACCAAGTAGAGCAGCTTCTAGAAAAAAAATTAAAAAGAAGGAGAAGAGCCTAAGGGAACTTTGGGACAACATGAAACAAAACAACATCTGTATAATTGGGCTTCCAGAAGGACATGAAACTGACCAAGGAATAGAAAACCTGTTGGAAGAAATGATGACAGAAAAATTCCCTGATATAGGAAAGAAAAATCCACACAAATCCAAGAAACTCACAGAGTCCCAAGCAAAACAAACCCCAAAAGACCTATGCCAAGGCACATTATAATTAAATTGGCAAACACCAATAACAAAGTAAGAATCTTAAAAGCTGCCAGAGAGAGACAGAAAGTCACCTGCAAAGGAACCCCCATCAGACTAACAAGTGATCTCTCAACAGAAACCTATCAGGCCAGAAGGCAGTGGAATGAAATATACAAAGTCATGCAAAGGAAGGGTCTGAATCCTAGAATACTGTAACCAGCAAGGCTATCAATCAAAACTGAAGGTCAAATCAGGAGCTTCACAGACAAAAAAGGACTAAGGGAATTCATTACCACCAAACTAGCAATGCAAGAAATGCTAAAGGGTCTGCTGTAAAAAGAAATAGGAAGTGAAGAAGGAACACAGGGGTAAAGAACAAAAATGGCAACATATAAGTACCTATCAATAATAACTTAAAATGTAAATGGATTAAATGCTCCAATCAAAAGACATAGGGTAAGAGACTGGATAAGGAAACACGACCCATGCATCTGCTCTCTACAAGAAACACACCTCCGAAAAAAAACACTCACACAGACTGAGCGTGAAAGGATGGAAAAAGGTTCTTCGGGCAAACGGAAATGAAAAAAAGCTGGGGTAGCAATACTTATATCCGACAAATTAGATATCAAAGTGAAGGACATAACAAGAGATAAAGAAGGTCACTTCATAATACTAAAGGGAGCAATCCAACAAGAAGAAATAACTCTGGTAAACATATACGCACCCAATACAGGACCACCCAAATACATAAAAAACTCCTGGAGGATATCAAGGGAGAGATAGACAACAATACAATCATAGTAGGAGACTTTAATACCCCCTATCACCATTGGGCAAATCCTCTAAACAAAAAATCAGTAAAGAAACATCAATCGTCAATGACTCACTAGACCAGATGGAATTAATTGACATCTTCAGATCATTTCACCCCAAAGCCACAGAATATACATTCTTTTCAAGTGCCCATGGGTCATTCTCAAACATAGACCATGTGTTGGGTCATACACAAAGTCTCTACAAATTCAAGAAGATAGAAATCATATCAAGCATATTCTCAGATCACAGTGGCATAAAGCTGGAAATAAACTACAATAAAAACAATCCAAAGAAATCAAATACATGGAGACTAAACAGCATGCTATTAAAAAATAACTGGGTTACTAGAGAGATCAAGGAAGAGATAGAAAACATCATGGAAACAAATGACAATGATAGCACAACAATCCAAAATCTCTGGGACACAGTGAAAGCAGTATTGAAAGGAAAGTTCATAGCTCTACAATCCTACTGCAAAAAAAACAAGAAACAGCACCAATAAATTATCTAACCCAACAACTCAAAGAGTTAGAAAGAAAGCAACAAGAAAAGCCCAGTGTGAGCAGAAGAAAGGAAATAGTAAAGATCAGAGCAGAAATAAATGACATAGAGACCAAAGAAATAATACAGAAGATCAACAAAACCAAAAGCTGGTTCTTTGATAGGATAAACAAGATTGATGAACCTCTAGCCAGGCTCACCAAGAAGCAAAGAGAGAGGACCCTAATAAATAAAATCAGAAATTAAAGAGATGAAATAACAACAGACCCCTTTGAAATACAAAGGATTGTTAAAAAATACTATGAACAACTTTACTCCAACACACTGGACAACCTGGAGGAAATGGATATATTCCTAGAAAAGTATAACCTCCCAAAACTCAATCAGGAAGAATCCAAACAGCTCAATAGACCAATAACTGTAGAAGAAATTGAAGCAGTTATCAAAAAGCTTCCAGCAAACAAAAGCCCAAACAGGGCCAGACGGCTTCACAGGGGAGTTTTACCAAACATTCAAGGAAGAACTAAAACCTATCCTCCTCAGACTATGCCAGAAAATTCAAGAGGATGGAACACTTCCAAACTCCTTCTATGAAGCTAGCATCACCCTAATACCAAAACCAGATAAAGACGACACAATGAAAGAGAATTACAGGACAATATCCCTCATAAATATAGATGCCAAAATCCTCAATAAAATTCTAGCAAATTGGATCCAGCAGTACGTCAGAAAGATCATACACCATGACCAAGTAGGATTTATCCTAGAAATGCAAGGATGGTACAATATCCGCAAATCAATAAATGTGATAACATCATATAAACAAATTGAGAGATAAAAATCACATAGTCATATCAATTGATGCAGAAAAAGCATTTGACAAAATCCATCACCCTTTCTTGATAAAAACTCTCAACAAAGTAGGAATAGAAGGATCATAATAAAAGCCATATATGATAAACCCACAGCAAACATCATACTCAATGGGCAAAAGCTACAACCATTTCCCCTAAGAACAGGAACAAGACAGGGATGCCCACTCTCACCACTCCTGTTCGACATAGTACTGGAAGTATTAGCCTTGCAATTAGACAAGAAGAAGAAATAAACGGCATCCAAATTGGAAAAGAAGAAGTAAAGCTATCCTTATTTGCAGATGACATGATATTGTACATAAAAAGCCCAAAAGACTCAATAAAAAACTAACAGACTTAATAAATGAGTTCAGCAAAGTAGCAGGCTACAAAATTAACACCAAGAAATCTATGGCATTTCTATACACTAATAGTGAACTTACAGAAAGAGAGACTATAAAAGCAATCCCATTTACCATCACACCAAAAAAATTAAGATACCTAGGAATAAACTTATCTAAGAAGGTAAAACACCCATTCGTAGAAAACTACAGGACACTAAAAAAAGAGATAGAGGAAGATGTAAACAGGTGGAAGAACATACCATGTTCATGGATTGGGAGAATCAACATCATTAAAATGTCCATACTACCCAAAGCAATCTATAAATTTAATGCACTCCCCATTAAAATACCAATGGTATATTTCACAGACCTAGAAAGAACTCTCCAAAAATTCATCTGGAATTTTTAAAAAGGCCCCAAATAGCCACAGCAATCCTAAGAAAGAAGCACAAAGTCGGTGGGATTTCAATACCAGATTTCAAGCTGTATTACAAAGCTACTGTTCTCAAAACAGCCTGGTACTGGCACAAAAACAGACATATAGACCAATGGAATAGAATAGAGAATCCAGATATCAACCCAAATCACTATGCTCAATTAATATTTGGCAAAGGAGGCATGAACATAAAATGGAGTCAAGACAGTCTCTTCAATAAATGGTGTTGGGAAAATTGGACAAATACATGCCAAAAAAAATGAAACTATACCACCAACTTATACCATACACAAAAATAAACTCAAAATGGATACAGGACTTAAACGTTAGACAGGAAACCATAAAAATATTAGAGGAATCCACAGGAAGAAAAATCTCAGACATATGCCGAAAGAACTTCTTTGGTGATATCACTCCTAAGGCAATGGAAGCTAAAGAGAAAATAAACAAATGGGACTACATCAAACTAAAAAGCTTTTGCACAGCTAAAGAAACCATCAACAAAACAACAAGAAAACCCACTATATGGGAGAACATATTTGCAAATGTTATCAGTGATAAAGGTTTAATCTCAAGCATCTACAGGCAACTCATACAACTTAATAAAAAGAGGACAAATGATCCAATAAAAAAAAATGGGCAACAGACCTAAATACAATCTTTTCGAAAGAAGACAAAAAGAAGGCCCAGAGACATGTGAAAACTTGCTCAAAGTCACTAATTATCCGAGAGATGCAAATCAAAACGACTATGCGGTACCATCTCACCTGTCAAAATGGCTTACATCAACAAATCAACAAATGACAAATGCTGGCGAGGATGCGGAGAAAAAGAAACTCTCATGCACTGCTGGTGGGATTGTAGACTGGTGCAGCACTGTGGAGAACAGTATGGAGTTTCCTCAAAAAACTAAAAATGGAGCTCCCATTTGACCCAGTGATCCCACTTCTAGGAATATATCCCAAGAAACTAGAAACGTGAATTAGAAAGGATATATGCACCCCTATGTTCATAGCAGCACAATTTACCATAGCTAAGATTTGGAAACAGCCTAAGTGCCCATCAGCAGATGAGAGGATTAAAAAACTATGGTACATTTACACAATGGAATACTACGCTGCAGTAAAAAAGAAGGAGCTCCTACCATTTGCAACAACATGGATGGATTTGGAGAGCATTATGCTAAGTGAAATTACCCAGGCAGAGAAAGATAAATATCACATGATCTCACTCATTTGTGGAATATAATGAATGATATAAACTGATGAACAAGAACAAATCCGAAGACTGAGAAAAGTCCATCAGAATGTCAAACCTCAGGGTAAGTGGGAGGTGGTGGGAGTAAGGGGGAAAGTCAATATATTTGACCTCTTGAACTAAGGTAAGTAATTTGTGTTTTTACATCCCTGACAAAGTTTATATAAAGTTATTTAAAAAATTGGCAGCTAGTTTGAAATTGAATTGACATGGCCTAGAATTTGTCATCTCCTATGGACACTAGTCCTTAGGCTAGGCCCCCCTTAACCTCCTGTGAGACCATAATACCCTTGCATGATATTACTCTACAACGTCATTATAATATTTGATATGTGACAACAGCATATTGTACAATTATCCCAATGAAACTTACAAACTAATTCTTTGAATGTTTGGCAGCAATTTAAAAAAGGATTTAATCCCTTTCAGAAGGAATTAAGGCACTGGGAAGGCATTTGAGCATTCTATATTGGCTCCTCTTGCCCTTTTTGCCAAGAGGGACCCTCTTCTTATTATCCAAATACACACAGCTGATGCGTGAACTTTCAGTTCAAGCTGTGGCTGAAGCCTCTGGGCAGCTGGCACCATGGATCTGTCTCTCACCCAATGGTGTGAGCTGGGCCCTCTCTGGAGAAGAAACCTGGGTCCCCCGAGATTTGTGATCAGTACCGGAACCCTGCCAGCAGGCGAGGGGACCCCAAGACAGGTGCTGGGCGTGGAGGCCACGGGGGCATCGACTACAAAGGGGACAGAACTGAACCTCACATCACCCTGTTTGGCCCCGGAGGATGGCTGGTTAGCCAGAGACGGGTAAGATTCCTCAGGGAAGGAACAACCTAAGACAGGCACAGTCGCAGAGGGGCCAACAGGAGAGAACTAAAAGGTCAACAGAGATGGGACACAGACTCTCACCCACTAACCTTGCAGGGGCCTGAACTGTCACCCCTTCTGAGGGAGGTCTCCTGCTCCCAAGGCTGCTTCGCCTCCCACGCACAGCTCAAATCGGGACCCAGGTGCAGAAAGAGACTCGGCCAGCAACAGCTGCTCTATATCTATATTCAATCTAGTACCAGGAATGCTCAGGGCCTACTCAAGAATGCAAATAATCCTTTACACTAATATTTACAGGGTAAACTAAGATTTTCACTTGAGTATTAAAATTGACAGTAAAATAGTAATCAAAATTGCCTAACATCCAAAGAACTTCAAGCAGTCATATTTGTGTGCAAAAATTAAAATTTAAAATTACCAAGACTGCAATCTAAAATTTCCAATAGGCCACATTAATCAAAAAAGGGGAGGGGGATAGTGGGGTAATATCATGTAAGAAAAAATATCCTGTAAGTAAAATACATCTAGAAAATTCTTACTCCAGAAAAGTACCTTCCATTTGTAATGCCACAGCAGGACACTCATGGAAAACACACATGGTGTCAAAATAAGCCAAAGGAAAATCATTTGGGCAAAAGTAAAAAGAATCCCAAGTCTAATTTGCAGAGAGGATCCCTTTGTTAACTTTCGGACGAGAATGTGTTTGTGTGTTTTCAGAGAACAACTCCAAGACCATGTGGGTTCCTGCGACTGTGAGGAACTGATGGATCTGTTCCAGTCACAAGGATGGTCCAGAGATGGGGGACACTGACGACACCTTGCCATGCTAGCAGTCGGCAGCTGTGCGTGGCTGCAGGCGGCCCAGGAACAAATCAGAGAGGATGGAACTTGCATTGACACCATGTGTCCACCATCTGGATACCATTGCTGACATGTACACATAAAGAACTATTTGACATTGAAACTGGGACTCAGAACAATTGGACATTGAAACTGAGACTGAAACATTTTTTGTTCTTATACATTTATTTCTAATATGCAGATGCAAGGTATTTTTGAAATGGGGAGAGCAATTGATATAGAGGCAGGGAGGCATTGAACAGGTTGTCAAGCTACAGGGGGAAAACTGGGGAGAGTGGGGGGGCGGGTGCTGTGAGAGACGGCTTTAGATCTCTTCCAAAGGACATATATGCATAACCCACAGACACAGAGAACAGTGTGGTGATGGACAAAGGGAAGAGGGGCAGGAAGTGGGTAAAGGGGAGACAGAGACATCTGCAATAGTGTCAACAATAAAAATAAAGGGAAAAGAAACATTAGGAAATCTCATACCAGTCTTATTAAAAGAAAATTGATGTCTTACTTATTTTATTCTCACTTTTAGTAAAAATTTCAAAAATATAAATAAAGTGTATAGTAAGAAGTGCTAGCTGCTGGTGGTAGTGAGGAGCAGGTGTATGTCAGGGGGGAGGAGGTAGTAACAATCTCACTATCTGAAAGACCAACCCCCACACTGGTTATTAAATGAAACAGTTTTCAGTTTAGTAATCCTTTCCCACCCAGAAGACTAAGGAATTCTATAGTGGAGAATGTGTGAATCCATATACTATCCAAAACACAACTTGAGACATTTTCTGCCAATTCTTCATTTTTAACCTAGGATAACTGTTGGGAGGTCATCTCAGAAGAAACCTAGTAACTAGATAATTAGAGTAACCCAGAGGAGCCTAGTTTTTAGCCAATCTGGACCAATAAGTATTTTCTCTAAATTCTTATCGCTGATTACCCACTGAGATTCTCATCAAGGAGCAATAGTTTCTATTATGCTTTTGATGCATGACAGAGCTGAGGTGATAGAGCTGCCACAAAGAACAGCCAAAGCAAAAAGCATTTCATTGGTTTATCAATGTCCTTAGATATTTAAGGTCCTAGGTCCGGTGCTCAGCAAAGCCAAACTGGAAGGTGGTGTTTTGTTATGCAGTTTTGCTATGTCATCTTGTTAACAGCAGCTTTTCATATAACATGCCAATAATGGCATGTACATTTTCAAAAATGGCCAATACCATTAACAATGTTATTTGTAAAAGTGACCAGGTAACCACATGAGAAAAACAACTTAGAAGGTTAAATAAATAAATAGACCCTAGCCGGTTAGCCTCAGCAGATAGAGTGTCGACCTGTAGACTAAAGGGTTCCGAGTTTGATTCTGGTCAAGGGCAGGTAACTTGGTTGGAGGATCCTCCCTGGCCCGAGCCCTGGTGAGGGCTTCTGCAGGAGGCAACCAATCAATGTGTTTCTCTCACATTGATCTTTCTCCCTCTGTCTTTCCCTCTCTTCCACTCTCTCTAAAAATCAATGAAAAAATATTCTTGGGTGATGATTAACAACATAAATAAATAAATAAATAAATAAATAAATAAATAAATAAATAGATAAATAACTTTGAATTCCCCTTACCAAATAATCAAAGATTTATACAAATATTAGGAACCAAAAATGTAAATACCAACAGGCTTTTTTTTTTCCTGTGGGAAACAATGAAGGATAAAGTTTCTTTAAGAGATTTAAAAATGATTTATGTGACATTCAATAATTCATTGTAAAAGTTCAAGTTTGGTAAGCACTTTTTTACTATATTGACACATTATCTCCACATAAGGCATTTTTCTTAGCCTTCAGCTTTTGAGAAAATAATCAAATTTGAATGGATATTCTTTTTTTTTCTATTTTGTACATTTCAATGTCAAAAGTTTCCATTCCTTTTTCAGAACATAGCAGGGCTTGTTTTGCCATGCTGCTATACCCAGGGCCACTGAAATTTTCTAAAAGATTCTGTCATAGAATAAAACATACTTTTCAAGCGATATAAAAAGATAATTGAGTCTTTTTAAAATCCCTGCAGCTAAGCTATTAGCTCCCCAAAATAAATAAGGCTGAATGGACAGCCTGCGGAGGCAATTTCACAGGTGTCTAGTCAAAATATCCGGAAGACTTTTTTTTTTTTTGGTAAATTCTATCAGTACTTTGAATATTCCTTCCAAGTTAGCAGAGTTCCCACCCATTTCTTATAAAGATTCCGAAGTTTTTTTTTTCTTATTGATGAATTTACTACCTCTGAATGAAAATATTTTACTTTATCTCATCATTTTCCTGATTACCTCTGGGTAACTGCTTTCCTAATTAATCCCTCTCAGTAATCAAAATTTCACTTAAACGCATGTAGTGATTCTCTCAGACCATCTGAAACACTGAAATCTGTACGTGCAGCAAACACACTATTCATAACTACCCACCCTGGAATATGCTATTAACATCAAACACATTGTCATTTGGGAAAACAAAAATGCATCAAAGTCAGCTCCGGGCAAAGTGCAGTTCTACAGAAATACACTAGGTTTTTATGTGCAAATGTCTTAAATGCCTGATTGAAATGTTTCAAGAATGAGTTAGCAAGGAATCCTGCTCCTGGTCTCCATAACCCAGGATAATGTTATAATCAAAATAGTTTCTGAATTAAATGTATTTTTCATCTCAGCACACTAAGATTTTACCAAAGATGCATTTGTCCCAGTTTCTAGTAAACATTATAAAGAAACGTTTGGTTTCTAGCTTGGGCTACTTAGCCTATCAAGAAATAGACCTGTTGTTATAAACGCTGGGACGCTTGCCAGAATTCCCCCCCCGCCCCCCCCGTAACTCTTGGTAAAGATCGTACCTCGAAAGCAATGTGTGTTGCAAACCACGCAGATTTAAGCTGCCACTCCCGCCTACATAGCGTGGCACCAGCAGCTTTTGAGGTATCCCTGGCCTCCTCAAACTCAGTCTGAATCGCCCCCACCTCTCCCCAGCCTCCAACCACCTTGCTAGGCTCTGCAGAGCTCAGCACCCAGCGTCCTTCAGGCACTTGCAGGGTGAACTCATGGTGCCACTCAACTCCCAGCCCCGCGCACACCCAGAAACACACTCTCCCTCCTCTGCAAACTGCCCCCAAATCTGTCACCTACCTCGCGCACTACCCAAACCCCCACGTCCCAGTCGCTTTTCTCCGCGGTGGCTTCGTCCACAACACACCTGTCTGCCCCTACGACCGCCAGACGTCAGGTGCCCGCGCCCTACTCAGCGCCCCTTCGATCCAACAGGCGCTTCCCATTCCGCCCAGTGGAAGGTCAGTTTGCTCTGAGCACCTTCTTCAACCTCCGTGCCCGCCCGCAGACGATCCCCCCGACTCCCACCCGCGTGAGCGCGGGGCAGCGGCGCCTCTCATACCTGCGCAGAGCGCGGCGGCCGCGGCGAGCAGCAGAGCCTGGCGGAGCGCAGCGCCGAGCGCTCGGGTCATGGCACCGGGCGGCCGCGCGGGGCTGCGAAGCCCCGGAGCGGACCCGGAGGCCGGGGCAGCGCGTGCCGCTTTGAAGTTCCCGGGGCGCGGGAGGGAAGCGCAGCGCGACAGCCTTCAGAAGTGCGCGGTTGGCTCTACTCCGTGAGGGCGCACCCCTCCTCTGCCTCCCCCATCTCACGCCCCTCGCGGCTGGCGGTGCGCGGCGCTCCTGCCACTGACCCCTGGGACCGGCTGGAGGGGAGCGGGGTGGGGGGAGGAGGGTGCCAGGGCCCGCCCCCGCCGCGCCTCCGCCCTCGGAACCGCCTGGGGCCTGGCGCAGTCGGCTGGCTGGCAGAGGCCGCCCAGAGCTGTGGGGGGAAGCAAGGAAGTGGGGTGGCGTGGAGCCCCCTGGGCCGGGAGGGAAAGCCCTACCAAGACTTTAGGAAAACTTAAGCCCTGCAGCAATTGCTTTCTGGTGGTCCGCTCTGCAGTTGGCTGCAGAAAACCCACCAGTCCGGGTCTCTTGGCACTCGTTGGTAGCCCGGTGTCCTAGGGGATTTTCCAATTAGATTGAGCCTGAGAACCCCACACTCCCCTCGTCCCCCCCCCCCCCCACCCCGTGTATTCCCGCCGGGCTTGTCCCACCACCGGGTCTCGGTGTGCACAGGTCTGCGGAAGGGCGCCCTCTCTGTTCAGTCCCGGAAATAACATATGGTTCGATTGCATGGGCTACCCTTTGCTTTAGTTTCACAAACTTCATCTCTTGTGGGATGATTTCCTGCGAGCCTCCCCTGTATAAAATGGCGACTCAAGCTAGACCTGCTGCACCAGGTGATGAGGTTGAGGACTCATCCTATAGAATACCAATCTCCAGCAGCTACAATTTTCAGCAATTAAAAAATTAGAGGGTGGGGGAACATCATACACAAGGATTAAGGGGAGGTAAAGAATAATTTACAGTAATATGTTAGAAACTTCTTTAAGTCCTGTTTAAATCTCTGGAGTTTATTATGTACCTAGTGGCCTGATGCACAAAATTCATGTATTTGGGGGGGGGGGGGGGCTGTCCCTCAGCCAGCCTGCACCTTCTTGCAATCCAGGATCTCTGACTCCTAACTATTTACCTGCCTGCCTGCCTGCCTGATAACCCTAACCACTCTGCCCATTCCCCTCTTGCCAGCCTGCTTGCCCTCAACTGCCCCCCTGTCTGCCTGCTCCCCTCCCCCCAACGGTTCCCCCTGCCAGCCTGCTTGCTCCCAACTTCCCTCCCCTGCTGGCCTGATCACCCCTAACTGCCTCTGCCTCGGCCCCACCACCATGGCTTTGTCTGGAAGGAAATCTGGAATGTCTCCCAGAAGGTCTCCTAGTCTAATTAGCATATTACCCTTTTATTAGTATGGACTAGAGGCCCGGTGCACAAAATTCATGCACAGGAGGCGGGGAATGTCCCTTAGCCCAGCCTGCACCCTCTCCAATACGGGACCCCTCAAGGGATGTCCGACTGCCCATTCAGGCCTGATCGGGCCTAAAGGGGCAAGTGGACATCCTTCTCACAATCAAGGACTGCTGGCTCCAAACTGCTCACCTGCCTGCCTCCCTGATTGCCTCTAACTGCTTCTGCCTGCCAGCATGATCACCTGCTAACCACTACCCTGCCAGCCTAATGGATATCTAACTGCTCCCCTGCCAGCCTGTTTGTCCCCAATTTCCCTCCTCTACTGGCCTGGTCACCCCTAACTCCCCTCCCCTGCTGGCCTGATCACCCACAACTGCCCTCCCTTGCAGGGCCTGGAACCTCCCAACGGCCCTCCCCTGCTGGCCATCTTGTGGTGGCCATCTTGTGTCCACATGGGGGCAGGATCTTTGACCACATGGGGGCAGCGCTCTTGTGTGTTGGAGTGATGGTCAATCTGCAAATTACTCTTTTATTAGATAGGATAGAAGTCTGGTGCATGGGTGAGGGCCAGCTGGTTTGCCCTGAAGAGTGTCCCAGATCAGGGTGGGGGTTCCCTTGGGGTAAGGGGCGGCCTGGGAGAGGGGCCTGTGGAGGTTTGCAGGCAGGCCACACACCCCGATGACCCAAGCGAAGGCCCTGATATCTGGGATTAATCTATGTCTACAATTGAAACTTTGTAGCCTGGAGCGGAGCCAAGCCTTCTGCTTGCTCTGGGGCGGCAGCCATTTCTGTTTGAAACTTTGTAGCCTAGAGTGGAGGCCTAGGCCAGCAACAGCAGGCTGAAAGCTGGCTTCCTCCATTGCCAGGGAAACCCAACCCTCTGTTCTCTCCAGCTTAGTGGCTGCCACCATTTCTGTATCTTTTATAATTGAAACTTTGTAACATTGAGTGGAGGCCTGGCAGACAGAAAGCTTGGCTTCCTCTTTTGCTGGGGAAACCCAAGCCTTCCCCCTGCTCTCAGTGGTGGCAGCCATCTTGGTTGGGGTTTATTTGCATAATCTGTTCCTGATTGGCTGGTGGGTGTGACTGTGGGCGTGGGTTGTAGGTGTGCCAAAGGTATAGTCAAATTTGCTTATTACTCTTTTATGAGATAGGATGGGTGTGGATTGATTGAAAATACAAAGGCAACATTACCAATTAATAAAAATTAGCCTATATTCAATCCTATACATACATTGATATGAATGGTATTATTTTAACCTCATCAACAACAACCAAAAGCCAAGAATCCAGTACCGGTGTTATTTCTACTATTATGGGGCACTTTGAAAAGTGATTTATCATATAAATGAGTTGCTTCAAAGTAAGAAAGATTACTTGCTTCTTCGCCTAGCTCAGCTCGAAATAACCAAGTGTTCTTTCTGAGGTCTATGAAAGACCTGTGTTGGACTGATATATTCAAATGGCTTTACCATCCAAGCACCCAGCAGTGGGATGATTGTTGGACTTTGATGTGTGATGGTGACAGTCCTGAGGATTTCAACCACCACCACTTTGGCTAAATCAAAACATTCCTAAGCATTAAGAGACTTTGTTCTCATTTTATTCTGGATCCAAGTAAATAGCAAAAAAAAAAAAAAAAAAAAAATGTGGGACAAGCCTGAGCCCTTTCAGACACCCACAAAACAGATGCTTAAAAAAAAAAAGGCAATAAATTGCTAGGACACATGTTTTGTCTGACTTGGCTAGCTCATTATTTGGTAACTGTACTCTACATTGTAATTTATGATTGGATGGAGAGATTTGGAGCTGACAGAGCTGGAGGTAGAGTCCTCTATGGGCCTGCTTCCTCAAAAGTAAATGAAACTTGTATCCCCCACCCTCTATTTCTCAGACCCATGACAGGGATGAACAAGGGTAGTGAATGTGACCACAGTGCCAAACCATAAGACATCAATAAACACTAATGTAAGGTATTTACTCCCCACATATTTATTTTGTCTCTTGAAAACAGTAACATTCCTGCAAGTTGGAAAGTTCTGGTCTTCTAAGAAAGCAAGGTTATTATCCAGAGAATTCTGATGTTGAAAAAGTCAATATTTTAACAAATTCAACACTTTCCTCTTAGCCTAATGGTGCATTGTGCCTATGGTATCTGCTAGCCACATGGTGTGTCTTTAGTAGCCACTTGTGGATAGTGAGCACTAGAAACATGTTAGTTCAAACTGATGTGCTATAAGTATAAATATATACTGTAATTTAAAAGCATAATACAAAATTAGAATATAAATATATAATTAATAATTTATATATTTTACATGTTGAATAAAAATATTTTGGATATAATGGGTTAAATAATGTACATTATTAAATTGAATTGCACCTATTTCTTTTTACTTTTAATATAGCTATTAGAAAAAATGTTTAAATTATATATGTGGTTCATATGATATCTCAATTGGGCAGTGCTAGTCTAATGAATCCTCATCAGATAGCAAAGATCTTTGTCTTAAGCACAGTATAAAACACCAAAAAATCATTAAGTGCCTTGACAGTCAGTATATGGCCAGCCAAATGAAAGAATGATGAATTTGGGGTACAAAATTCTGTGACACAACAACAACAACAAAAGTTAATATGTCAAAAATCCAAGTCCTTAATTTGTAGGAGTATTTTAAACTACATCTTCAAAAACCATTTCCCTCTGTCCTCTTGTACATGTTCTTCTTCCAACATCAATACCACAGAAGCTTGTAAGATAAAGGACATTCTCGGGCAATTATAAATATTTCTATATTCTTGAGTCCTTAAGGCTGCCTTTATGGCAACCAAGAAAAGATCTTCATCCTTATAACATGTCCCAATTTTTACTTAAAAGTATAATTTATTTACACATACACACATAACTCAATCTTAATCCAATATATTTTAAATGAAATATTATTAAGAAAATACCACTTAGAGTATATTGACTAACTTCTGTTATTTAATATAAACAATACAAATGCATGGTTTAAGATGTAATATTAAATCTTTAATATTTTGTATATGTAACAGGAAAAATTTTTATTTGAGACTTTTTATTTCACTGAAAATAAATTTACAGGCTATTATGTCACAAGATTTAACCTCCCCCCCCCTTAATCATCTATTTATACATATTCATTACCATAGCAACAATACATCATGATTCTTGGATTCTCATAATCAAAAGAAAGCTTCAACAACAAATAATTGAGAAGTTCATAACCCATCATCAAAACAGACTTTGGGTGAGTAACTCTTACATAAGCAAGGGAATCAAAAATAGGGATCTGAGATTAAAATGATCTGATACACTTGCAGAATAGCATTCCAAAACAATAAGGCAAATAAGTGTGTGTAATAACAGAACTTTGAAAATGAGTAATCTTTGGATGTGGTTGTTTGGAAATTTTTTTTATCATGCAGGTTTCTTTTATTATTCATTTTAACTTTATTTTTCAACTAGAGGCCCAGTGCATAGGTTTGTGCACCAGTGGGGCCCCTCAGCTTGACCTGCACCCTCTCACAATCTGAGGTTTGGCCCAATCCTCGCAGTACATATAAGATCTTTGGTTAATCTCTTCCCACCCTCCCCTCTCCTCCTTTCCCTCCGAGATTCATCAGTCTGTTCTATGTTTCCATGCCTGTGCATTGAGCATCTGCCCCCTGGTGATCAGTGAGTGGCATAGCTACCAGTCAATGGTCAAATGGTTGAACAGTCACTTAGGCTTTTATGTATATTACAGTACATTCAATATCATTTTGTATTAATTTCAATGTACAACATAGTGGTTGGATAATCATATATGTTACAAAGCAATCATTTCAATATTTCCAGTATCTACCTGGGACCATACATAGTTATTAAAATATTATTGACTATTTTTCCTAAACTGTACATTACATCCTTCTGACCATTTTGTAGCTACTAATTTGTATTTCTTAATTCCTTCAGCTTTTTCACCTAGCCCTTCTGCCTCCCTCATCTCTGAGCAACGACTGATCTATTCTCTGTATCTATGAGTCTGTTTCTATTTTGTTTGTTCATTTATTTATTATTATTCTCTCCAAAAACCCAAATGTCATGCATTCCTACTTTCTTATTTCACTTTGGCATATAAACTTAACCATGGAATGAGCATATGGTGAGGAGGCATACTATGATAATTTTCTATATACAATCAAGGTCTAATCTTTCATCATGTTACTGCATTTTTCCTTCCCTAAACTACATTCTCCCTGAAGAAATGCATGACACATTTATCTCCACTCAGCTTATTAGGAAATCTTGGCCTCTTCTTTTCCTTTTCCTTTTCCTTCTTCTTCTTTTGATTGTTAATTCTTTTTCATAAACAGTCACGTGTTCAGGGACCTTTATTGAGATTCTGTCATATGTGCCTTCAATGTGCCTATATTATGGGACAGCTCGGGTCTCACATAGGGGAAAGTAATGAGCACTCTGTGGACATGAATAATGGTAAATATCAAAAAATTTTCTTAGCTCATTAGTCACTGTCAAAAGCTTAAAGTCTTTTTTCAGTATTTAATTATCTGTTTTCCCTACCTTCCAAAATGGCTACTCCCTTCATTGATTGTCATACGCTTTTAAAACTATTAATATGGTCTTTTCACAATACTCAAAGTTCATGTTTTCCCTTCCACTAACTAATGCATTCAATAGGGGCTCTCTCTGTAAAAGACAGGTCAGAGAATCAGTTCCAAGGAAGCCACCACTATTGGGTCATCCCATTAGAATGCACCTACAATTATGTTGTACTAGACGGAGGTCACAAAGAGGTAAGAGAGTTAAATGATCTAATACAAAGCCATCCCTTTCTGGATAAGTAACTCAAAAAGGAATTTTTTCAACCACAGACAAATTAACATTAGGGTTCTGATCATCTTGACTCAAGCACAATAGTCTAAAGCTGCTGTGTCTAAAACTAGCCACTTGTGGCCGTTGAGCACTTGAAATGTGACTGGTCTGATTTGATATGTACTGTAAGTGTAAGATATGCACTGGATTTCAGACTTAGTAGACCTCTCAAAAAAAGTCTATATTTACATTAATTACATATTGAAAGGATAATATTTGGATATATTGGGTTAAATAAAATATATTATTAATTTCACTTTTTTGCATTTTTAATGCAGCTAATAGGAAATTTAGAATTACAGATGTGGGTCTTATTATATTTCTGTTGGACAATGCTCATCTCGTGAATCTTCATCGGATGTTAGGGATCATTTTTCCTGGGCTTAAATTTGTAGGAAAAGCAAGACCTTTCTTTCCTCACATATGTCCAACTTTAGTTATCTTTACTCCTTACACCTCTTCAATAGCAGCCATATTTAGTTCATAATAAAGTCAGATTACTTTCCTTTTGTGCTGTCCATTGTCATTCATATTCTTATTTCCATAGTCCAAGTTTATAATAACTTCATACCTGATATATAATTCCAACTAACCAAATCACCTTCACAACTTTATGTTATCCCTATCAGAATGTATCCTCTAGGCTGTTATCAGAACAATTTTCTACTAACATGACACTGATTATGTTCTCCCTGCTCACACGTCTTTAATGATCACTCTTGTCTGTAGATTCAACACTAGCACACAGGTTCTAAAATTTTCTGATAGCATGACCCCTTTATACTTTACAAATTCTGAGGACCCCAAAGAGTTTATGTTCAGGTGGGTTATATCTATTAACATTTACTCTATCAGAAATATAAATTGAGAAATCTGTAAAACATAGGAATACACAAGCACACAATCCATTAGCCTTCAAAGTGATCATATGACATCTCATGTTGCCTCTGAAAAACTCCATTGGACATTTGTACCAAAATGAGAGTGGACAAGACAAATTGCATCTTAGTATTACATATGGAAGTGCTTTTCAACTTTTTGACACTGAAAAGGTCTGGAGTACCCACAGGTTCCCTGAACCATACCTTGAGAACTACTACACCATCTCATTTCCCTACATTATTCTCAGGTGTTCTCACCCATGCCCATGATTTTTGTTTATTTCTGTATTATGTGCTCAAGACACCTAAATTTTTGTCTATAGTCCTGACCTTGTTCCTGAACTCTGGATTCATATGTCCTACTGTCATCTCTACTTATGTAGCCTATTCCCCAATCCTGCTTCTCACTCATCTCAGTAATTGTCACCACTCAAGGTAGATGCTTTCTCTCTTCTCTTTCCCTTATCCTTCACATCCAATTAAGCAGCCTTTTTCTATAGATTCCAACTTTTATAAAAATTGCTCATTTTTCACTTCTTCTACCTTACTGCCACCCTTCTATGCAGATCACCATCTTCTTCTTTTTGAAACTAGAGGCCTGGTGATGAGATTCATGCACTCGGTAGGGTCCCTCAGCCTGGCCTGTGCCCTCTCACAGACCTGGAGCAGTCAGTGGGGAGCGGACCTAAGCTGCCAGTCGTACATCCTTAGTGCTGCTGAGGAGGCAGGAGAGGCTCCCACCACCGCCACTGTGCTCGCCAGCCCTGGCTTCTGGCTGAGCAGTGCTCCCACTGTGGGAGTTCACTGACCATCAGGGACAGCTCCTGGATTGAGGGTCTTCCCCTGGTGGTCTGTATGCATCATAGTGACTGGTCATTCTGTTGTTCGGTCAATTTGCATATCAGCCTTTTATTGTATAGGATGTCAAAAGGTGCATAACTGGTCTCCTTCTCTTGAGATTCACTCCTCTCAACTTTTCCCCCAACCCTTCAGCCAGAAGGATCTTTTAATAGCACAAATGTGGTCCTATCACTAAAAGCTATCTAAGACATATTGCCAGTTTTAGCACTGGCAGTTCTAACGGCATCTGACATCAGCTTGGCATATAATAGGCACTCAATAAATACTTGCTGAATAAATGACATTTGAAACCCTCGGTCACATGGCCCCAATTCTGCTTTTCCTAGCATTAAATTTGTTGAATAAATGAGTTAGCTCAACACAGCAGCAGTTTTATAACTAAAAATTCACCCCCTCCCCCCATATTCACATGGCTAAACCACATGGGTAGAAAGTGAATGATAAGAGAGAGAGTAAACCTTAAAAATGACCAAACAATGTTTGTTAAGGAACTGTCTGGCTGGACAGTGGATGATTCTGCTAGAACCTCCCAACTGCTGCATCTGAACACTAGCTCTGGCTCTCTTCACTTCACTGCAGCTTCCAGGGAGGCTTGGGAGCTGAGCATGAGGCTTTTCTAGAGAGAGGTCAGGATTCATAAAGTAGGTAACTCTCCAAATGGTATCAATGTTCAAAGTGTGGATGGTCAAAAAGGAATGACAAGCTTGGATACAAAAGCCCAGGATTCTATTCAGTTTCCAGAATTTAAGCAAGTTGATTAACTTTTCTAAAGTTACAATTAGAAAGTGAACTGTCAGACCTCCTCCAAGCCCAATTTAGCTACAACTTCACCAGATTTTATGTTCTTCATCTATAAAATGGGGAGATTATCCTCAAGGCTTGTTTTATGAATGGAATGCTTTAAACAATTGTGCAAATATAATTTAATACTATTATTATCACAAAGTGGAAAAATAATATTTTGCCATGCACAAAATTTTTGATATTATGAAATATGATAAAAATGATATAAAAGTTCTTTTAATTTTTAAAAAATAAGAACAAATATAAGGAGCAGAGTTTAATCACTTCTGTGAGAAAGAAAGAAGTTGAATGCTTAAATATAATTATACTTTCAAAGATTTACTATTGCTGATGAAATTTTTTGGAGACTACAAGATCTTTGTTTTCCTCTTCTGTCATGATGATGAGTGAAGTTTATGTACGGATGTTGGTTGCCATGAGTGACCTGATTCCTACTGGAAGAGACCACATGATTGTGTTTGTTTCTTTCTATTTGCCTGTTTATTTGTCTGGCTGGGCCTTGGTTCTCCAAGTTTTTCCCTCAAAAGCAAAATATAAAACATAAAATGTACAAAATAAAAAAATTGCAAATGACCAAGCTCTGAAAAGTGTTTATCAAAAAGTATTACTTTTGCTCACTGGTATGGCTCAGTGGTTTAACGTCGACCTATGCACCAGGAGGTCAGGGTTGGATTCCCAGTCAGGGCACATGCCCCAGTTTCAGGCTCGATCCCCAGTGGGGTTTGTGCAGGAGACAGCCAATCAGTGATGCTCTCTCATCATTGATGCTTCTAGCTCTCTCTCCCTTTCCCTTCCTCTGTAAAATCCATAAAAACATTTTTAAAAGTCTTACTTTCTATCCCTCAGAGCAAGCCACCTGTTCCTACACTCAGAAGTCAAGGGTCCTTCTAGAACATAACAAGACAAGAAACTGAAGGGAACAATGATGAAAGCACTGCTGCCAGAAGCTCCAAAGGTACCAATTGGAAAGTGAAGATGTATGCTGGAAGATCTCAATAAAACCCAAACTCAATTATTTCCTGCTGGATTGTCTGTGACTCATAGCTTTGACTATCCTGTTGTGAGGTGAGGTACGTATGATAAGGGTCCCCTAATGGGTCTCTGCTCTTAAAAGTGCATAATCAGTCATATCAAACCTCTCATTTTCTTTGAGATGACCTCCACATTAGAATTATTGACTATATAGCAAACCATAACATTTTGGAAGATGTGGTAAATTATTTCCTTGTCTATCTACTTATCTACTGTGTCGAGAGAGCTAACATCCACAGATACCTCTACTTACGAATTCTCAGGGTTCAAATTCTTCCTAAGAAACTTTCCTCTTGTTAGAGGAAAAAGTCACCCAATACTTGATCCATCACTCCAGACCAAGTTATCTTACAGTTTATCACTTCCCATACACAGCAAATGGCCTCAGAGCAGGGCCCGTTGGCTCACATTCAGCTGAAAGTAAATATGCTTTGCTCCAGGAAAAAACGGTAAAGTGACCCCAGCTCATCTTTGATATTTCTAGTCTCTCTTATTTCCCATCCTTTGCTCCCTGTCTCCTACACAAAAGTGTTCCTTGTCTTCCACCCATCCCTCCATTACAAAAAGAAAGGTTATGAAATCATAGCTTTAATTGTTTGTAAGTTATATTTCATACCAGATAACATTCTATCAGGCTACTTACTACAGTAGCTGGCTATTTATATATTGTGTCAACTAATTATATATTGTACCTTTAAAATTTTCTTTTTTGAAGAAAAACTTTTTCTTATTAAATGATTTTCTGATAACAGCAATATCATTAGAAAATAATCTGAAAGCTATGGAGAAACTCAGTTTCTCAAAAGAAGATCCTACAGTTATTCCTTCAAGACGATCAGAGCCTGGCTTTGTCAATCAAGTCTGATATTTTCTGAGGTTTTAAAGCAGAGAATATTGTCATGAGGGAAAGAAGTGAACAGATAATCTTCTCAATAATTAATTCTGACACCAGCACATGGGAGTGGAGACATGAGAAGCACATAGAAGAAAATGTTCACCCTACAATATTCCAGTTCAAATGTAAAACATCACTGTCCTATAAATTCCTAGAACTGGTGTTGACACAGGGCTGGAGTATTGAAACAAACTCCATTTAAAACTCAGATATAATGAAAAAGGAAACAAAACCAAATAGGAACATACAACTGAGCAACATAGTTCATAAAATATCATTTGCTCATTTTATCTTGTGGTCTCCTAAAGAGGTATTTCCTTATAGCTCCAGGCTGATTAGTCCGTGGACTATTGGGCAGAAATTGTCTTTAACGATGGGTGGGGGCTGACCCTGGAGAACAGTAGACATTTGCTGTTAGACCTCTTTAAACCCCATCTTCTAAATGTTTTATTTTTTTCTCAATAATCTTCCTCTTCTACCACGTTATTGTGAGACCCCTTTTCCCACCCATATAGATGTGGATTTACCACTTCACAAGAGAGTCATATCAGAATCCAAAGCAAAAAACAAAGACATGGACAAAAGACATGCATATACATGCACACACACACACACACACACACACACACACACACACACACACGCACAAGCACACACAGAGTAGTGAGGAACCCAATCACTGCACTACTAGATTTATCTTTATGGATGACTGATAGTCAAGTCTTCAATTAAAAGCACCAAAGGTGAATTTCTCTAAAAGATTGGCCTATCCCATTACCCTAGTGCTGCGATGTCTTACAAGACGAAGCTCAGAAAATCAGATAGAAACAGAAAAGTGAACAACCAGTGGTCATCTCCTCTTCAAGGTCTTAGAACATGTCATGCTATAATACAGACACTCTCGCAAGCGCATATGTCTTTAGGAAAAATGAAATGGAGAACAAGGGCTTTTTAAATACTCTTTCATAAACTTCAAAGGTTAAAGTAGCTGATGGCACAAGGCATAGAAGCAGATAGAAAACTTGCATATTCTTTCTTGATTGGTAAGACTAATTACATAGTGTTTCTGTTTAAACACAAAGCCCCGAAGTTTCACTTAAATTTTATGTTTTCTAGTCATTAATATATCCTTAGTGTGTATGTCAAAACACTACTACTATTAGCTGACTTTTCTTCTTTCATTCTTTCAATGATGTGACCATTATGTGAAGAAAATGGTTCTTTGACACTTGAGTCAAACAGACCTAGATCTCAGCATCTCTTTTTGTTAACAAAAATATAAATAAATCAACATATTTATTCAGAAACATTTACTAAATGCCTACAACATGGAATGTATTATTGCGTAGTCCTATAATACATGAAAAGTTAAATTTGTTCCTGTTGTTTTAAAAAAGTGGACTTATTTTGTTGAGACCTTTGAATTATTATCATTATGGTCATTTGATAACTGTGTAACCCTGGTCAAGTTAGTCCTTGGTTCTCCATTTCCTTTCTAATGAATTCTCACTGTCAGGATTATACAAAAATTAATATCACTTGATGATTTAAAGTACTTGCACATTGTAAACATTCGATAAAATGTAAACCCATCCTCTGCTACAGATGAGTACAAAGTCTTCAGATAAGGACAGTGCCTTTTAGGCCACATTAAGGATTTGGGTCCTAATTTTTTAAAGTGATGGAAAGTCACTGAAAATTTTCAGTAAAGGGAATGGCATAATCAGACTGAAGTGTTAAAATATCACTGAAGCATTAATGTGGAGAATGGGCTGTGCCTAGGCATGAGTAAAATCTAGGTCAGTAGCTGGGAGATTTATTCAGTCATCTGGATGATGGAAATATTTTTGGCAGAAACCAATTTTCGTGGGGAAGATGGGAGAGTACTGTATTAAAAGAGAAGGATACAGGAAAGGAGAGAAATTATTCATGGTGTCAACCAGGCTTCTGAGGTCAGAACTGGGTAGCCAAAGATGCCATTCACTCAGAGGGAACATTGAGAAGAGTCAGGTTGCATGTGCAGGAATTCCATCTTGGATATTGAGTTTGAAATACCTGAAACACCAACTAGAGCTGAGGAACCTGTAGTTAGAGATATAGATCTAGGCCGGATTTATAAGATTAATCTTGAATAGAAGAAAAAAATGAATTTTCTTGGTCTGTATGAGGTAATTAAAATCAGGCTGTTGGTCAGATGTTATGGATACATGCTTTCAGAGCAGACACCCACTGAAGCTGTCTTCACGTCTTTCTGGCAAAACGCACAGTAGGTTCAACTGACTTAAATGTTTTTAAGAACCAGGCTCAAGGGCACAGAGGCTCTTACCAATCACTTATTGTAAGTGCTTAAGACAATCTCAAGTTCTTTCCTGAGAAATATTGACTCTGTGTATGAATTTTAGCCTGTTATATTACCCTAATTGAAAAGCATTTCCTTGTATCTTTGAAGGTGAATGTATTCAAAAGGAAATTATGCAAGATTTCAAGGCTCCGCCTCATTTTAACCATAAAGTGATTTAAAAGAAGAAAGAAGAGAAAGTTAAGTTTTTGTTTATATTCTTCTGTGTTCCATAAAACATCTTGAGATACCTTACCAGAATACATGGAAATATATACAAGATATATTCAAAACAAGGGAAAATACAAGTTAGAGTAAATGGCTATAAACATAGGAAAAGGTAAAATGCAAATATGCAGCCCAAAACCCCCTACACAGATATTAAAGTTGGTGTAGATTTGAATCTGACATCTTTAAGTAAAGGGATACACTATTATGTTCTTTATTACACATAAGGAACGTATTTTTTCTTCTGAAAGCAATTTATTGCCTGGGGTTTTGTTTAGAAGACACTGAAAAAGAAATTTAAAAATACAATTAAAATATTCCTAAAGTAAATGCAGTAGCTTTTAAACAGCTATTTTTGTTAGCATTCTTCAATTTAAGACATAATTCCAAAAACAACTCAATAGCAGTAATTTTGTGGGGTGACAGAAGTGGAGGAAAGATGGACAGTGTGGCCCAAAAATGAGGCTCTGTGATGGCCTGACTTAATCCTTAACTAAAATCTGGCAAAGTTAAATGAGTTAGCCTGAGGGAATCAGAGTAAAGCTCTGGATCTCCAGGATAAACAAATATTGTATGCACACACACTCTCACACACACACAATGTAGCATATGAATTCAGAATGTTGCTCACTAATCCTTTAGAGCTTATGTTGAGATATGAGATCTTAAATGCTTATTAAAATTATATATATAAACTGAGGTGGTACAAAGGGTTGCTTAAGAATGTATGCTCTGGCATCAAACCAGACCTAAGTCTGATTCCAGGCTATACCACTTGCTAGCTGTAGAGCTTTAAGCAAGCTACTTAACTTCCCTAAAGCCTCAGTTTTCTCATCTATAAAATGGGGTCAGTATTATTGTTTATTTCATAGGATAAAAGTGAAGATTAAATTATATAAAGGGCTTAACACAATGTCTTCAATATAATAAAGGATTAATAATAGCTACTAGCCAATATTAGCTTAATTAAAAAATAAATAATTGAAATTATTATTACCAGATATGTTGTTTCCATTTCCCATGACCAAGAACATTAGAAAAGTCATGATCAACTCACAAACTACTATGCTTATATGTGAATGCAAACTATTTCTCTAGGAAGAGTATATATAATCTTTTTTCAGATTTTTAATGAAGTCCATGAATAAAAAATGTAAAGACAACTACAAAAAGGGAAACATAAGTTGGCTCTGTCGTTTGTGAAGGCACTGATTCCCAGAAAGTTCCCCAGACTCCATTTTGAGAGCATACTCAGGAACTAAGAACATATATACACTGAGTGGCCAGATTATTATCATCTTTGAACACATAATAATCTGGCCACTTAGTGTATATCCTATATAATAAAAGGCAAATATGCAAATTGTCCCCTCTACCAGGAGTTTGATCAGCAGGCAGGCGGCCAACTGCCCAAGTCCCCTTCCCCTGGCCAGGCTGGCCAGACCCCCTGCTCTGCCCCCCGCCATGCACGAATTCATGCACCGGGCCTCTAATACACACACACACACACACACACACTGAGTGACCAGATTATTATGCGTTCAGAGATCATAATAATATAACCACTCAATGTATGTTATATGTTATTTTTCTAAGAATAATAATGGGTTACTAAATGTCAGTAAGCTCTTTTATGGATCTGAAACTATTCATCATTGATCTTAATGCTCCAGACCCACTCCCCCTCCCCTTCCCCACACCCCACCTCCATAGCCCTATTCCCCCACCTCCACCTCTGGATCCTTGGATGCATTAACATAAGAACTAATAGAAAACCTTCCAGGTAAATTACCTTAAAATCCCTCCCAAGTTTTGGGAGGCCAATCTCTCCTTTTCCATTCCCTGAGTTATTTCATTTAAAGTCTCTAGTATTGTTTTTGTTTTGTTTTGTTGTTTTGTTTTGTTTTGTTTATGGGGTATATATTTTCCCTAACCCAGACTCTCCATTTAGACTTTTTCAAAGCTAGCATTTGCAATAAGAATTTTTGTTGTTGTTCACCAAAAAAACAATCAAAGTAAATATCCAATCTTAACTCTTCTCCATGATGCCTATTGCATCATGTTCAAAGAATACTTTTTGTTTGTTGCCACACATAAGACACTGTTTTATCCTTTTCCCAGTTCAGGACTATATTGGACTCAAAATGGTCTCTTTCTACACCAACAAGAATTTATTGATTGGCATGGAAATTTAAAAGCTTTAAGAATTGGAAACCTTCCAAAAGTCTTGGAAAATTGGGGTGAAAGATAAGACCTGTGGATATCTGGGTCGGTGAGCTTTGTTTTCTGAAGGTTTGGCTTGCTAATGTATTTGTACATTTTGTGCTTCAAATAAGAGCGATCTGTAGCTCATGTCATTGCTATTTTATCTTTGTTTTAGTATCATAATTTCTGTTTTTAACATTTTGTGTAAGTATTATAACCATGAATTTCTTAGTTCAAATATTTATTGAATAGTTGGACAATATTCTCATTGCAAACAAATCAAGCCTCCTAAGAGTGCCTGTCATAAAGCACAAAGGTTGATAGTGCTTACCATCTGCTAGGGATGTACTCTGAAGCTGCTGTATGTTATCTCATTTTATCTTTACCATACTCCTTATAAGAACAGCTACTCTTCCCATTTTAAAGGTGTGGTAAACTAAGACTCAGAGATTTTAAGTGATTTGCCCCTGTTCCTGAGTAAAGTTTTGATTTTTAATTCAAGTTTGTCTGACTCTCAAACCCTTGTTTCTCTGACTAATCAAGAGGGGTTCGATTAATTTTATCAGAAACAACAATGGAACTTTATAAAATTGTGTGTTTGTGAGCCCCTGAAGTTTCTAATTCAGTAGTTTCAAGTGGAACTTGGAAAACTGGCGAGGACCCCATTAACGGTATCTATTGTTAGTTATTAGTTATGCTGCTTCAGTTTTTCTAATAGGACCAAGAACATTAGAGAACAAGTTATTGATATTCAAAACATTGTGTGAATATGCAAATGTGCATCTCTCTGGGAAATGTTCCATAACCTTGTTTAGATTCTCAATGAGGCCCTCTAATCAAGAAAGTTAAAAACCACAGGATAGAAGCAAACACAAGTCGGTGTGTTCAGTTTTTTTCTTTTTTTCTTTTTCTTTTTTTTCTTTTTTTTGGTGAAGGTTTTCACACACACCTGACTGCATTTACCTCCATTTAGGAACACCAGTGTGCTCAGAGCAGGTGTGTCTACTTTATATATTGTTACTCTAAACTCCATAGGTCACAAAATGTCTCTAAGATTTATTATTATTCAAATTATAAATACTTGGAACCATTCATTCCATTTTTCACACAAATGCTCTCCAACTATCCCATAGCCCCTTGGAATTTCAAAGCCCATGTGATACAGATTTATAGCCAGGTTTGGGAACAACTAGTATTACTAAACTTCTAGTTGTAACATTAGTCTTACTGATTAATTCAACCTCTTTATTAGCAAGCACCAGTAAATAAAAAGTTTCCTAAAGACATATCATATGTGAATAGAAACTAAAGGGGTAACAATGAATCTCAGAGGGAATTGGGGGTGAGGGAGGGGTGGAGTGGTGAAGAGATTAACCTGGGAATTTATATGCATACTAGGGGCCCAGTGCATGAAATTTGTGCACGGGAGGTGGGAGATCTCTCAGCCCAACCTGCCCCCTCACACATACTGGGACCCCTCAGGGGATGTCCTCCTGACCCCTCACTTCTGGCTGAAGCTTTAGGCCTTGGTCACTCAGTCATCACCCTGCAATGGGGCTGATGGTTGGCTCAGCCCTGGCCGCCCTGGCCCCACCCACCCGGCCCTGGCCTTAGCCCCGGTGGTGACTGCTCAGCCCCCTTGGGGGCACCCCTCACTCAGCAGCCGCACACGCCAGCCTCGCCTGCCTCCCGTCTGTGAAGCTCCCATCCCATGCAGCTCCAGTCCCTCGCAGTATGCAGGCCAGCCCCTTCCATCCCACCCCTCCCATCCCACACGGTCTCATCCTGCCCAGTGCACAGGCCAGCCCCTCCTGTTGCCAGTTGGCCCCTCCTGTCTCACTCGGCTCCCATCCTAAGCGATGTGCAGGCTGGCCCCTTCCATCCCAAGCGAAGTGCCGGTGGCCTCCCATCCCTCGAGCCATGCTCCCCTCCCCAGCGGCCTCTCGTGCTCCTCAGCCCTGCCCCCCACTCCTGATTGGCTGGTAGCATAGCGAAGGTACAATAATTTGCATGTTTCTCTTTTATTAGATAGGATATGCATACCCATAGACACAGAAAATAGTTTGGTGAAGATCTGGGGGGAGTTGGGGAGAGGAGAAACAATGGGGAAAAAGAGAACACCTATAATACTTTCAACAATAAAGATAAATTTTTTTAAAAAGAACACATTTTTACAGTCATTCAAAACAGCTGAAGTTATGCTGGCATAGAATTTGTAAACAAATCCCTCTATCAATTTCATTAATTTAGTAATTATTTTTTTGGGATGCATGATTTTAATACCTAACATCAATCTTCAGAGAGGTTTCTGGAATCGCTGTACCATGTAGTTCCCCATCCCTTCCAATAACAAAAAATAAAGTTAAATAAATGGGATACAGCTCGCTAACACAACTAAATTCACAACAGTTACTGCTTTTGTGCACCTTCTATCCTCTTGGCTGTCTATGAACATGAATGCCTGATCATTGGGCATGCCATCCTTAGTGTGAGATAACACATCATCTAAGTACTAAGTCTTTCTTTAGATGTGATATAGCATAGACTGTTGGTTACTTCTCCTTCACTCATTATCTCCTTCCTTCTCATTTGTTGGTTGCAATGAGTCTGACCCCACAGAATAAATTCTCATTGGTGTAAGACTGAATTCTCGTTGGTCTAAGACCAATTCTTTTTGATCCTAGACTCCTCATTGGTCCTAAACTCTCAATTCCAATAATTGAGGTATTGTTGTTCCTTGTGATTAAGCCCTTATCCCAGTGATGGGCAAACTCATTTAGCCAACAGACTGGCAAACCGCGGCTCGCGAGCCACGTCGCAGTTTGCCGACCACTGGGTTATTCCACTTTGCCAATGATTGGTCAGCCAATGGCATATGGCATAGTTCTTACTCATTAACAAGGAAATTGCAGGTGAGCAGTCTTGGTTTGAAGTTCAATAGATCACATTGTCATACAGAACTGAGGCCCCATGCTAGTTTAAACTCTATAAATAACATATAGCCCTTCTTTTTTGTTTCTTTTTTGTACCCCTTCTTAAAAAAGGACTTAGTTTCCTACCATACACTAATCTAAATCTATAATTTAGCATTATTGTTTTCAGTAAAAGCAGAGTTATTTGTGTCTTCTTCAAAGCTGGAATTATTTCAGCTTTGATCATGTACACATTATCAGTTTTTAGTGAGTATGGTTAATATGAAACAATATCTGGAAGCCTTGATTGAGGTTATTGTAGGCAAGGCAAGGTAATAGGTGTTCTGTTACATCAAACAGAACATTCAACATAGAGCTGAAGGGATGCACATGTACCACAGCAATGGTACAATATTTTTTTATTTCTCCAGATTCATGAGAATCCTGAACAATCAATTTAAAAACAAGAACTTCAACAAAATGTTTAGAAGAGTAATTTATTCATACTCTTTAATATTGTTCAAATAGTGACTTTAGCAATAACTTGCAAAAACTTCCCATTTTATACGCACAGAGTCATTGAGAAGACACAGCCAAGCATGTTTCCCCATGATTCACCCTGGATAATTTTTTTAAATGACTGTAAGCAAACTTGATTCAAAATGTATTCAATGACTAATATAAATGCTTTACATAATCTATTACATGTGAGGAATAGAATTTGCTATTCACTGAGTCCAAAATGTTTTGTTATTCTCATTTTGCTTTGTTTTTGCTATAGGACACATTCCCTTTATCTAACACATATTTTTTTAACTTTAATTTTATTTTTTCAGATGTCTCCCCTCCCGTTTGCCCACTTCCACCTAGCCCCCACCTCCTCTTCCCTCTGGCAATCACCTCATTGTTGTCTGTGTCTATGGGTTATGCATATATGTCCTTTGGGCTAATCTCTTCACCTAACACTTACTTTTAAAGGCTCTAGCAAAAAACCCTCATCTGAGAAAACATGCTATGTATTAGGCATTTGGGGGATGAGCCAATTTGAGAACTAGGAACGCCTAGCTTGCCATAGAAATTGGACAATTAAACTCTTCAAATATCTGGAATGTAAGTCAGAAAATAAAAGCTCCTTCTGGCTCTTGCACTAACTTCCATGTTTAGGGGAAAACTGTTTAAACTACTATAGCAGCTAACATTTATTTACTCCTTGCAACGTGATAGGAATTTTACCAAGCATTAAAAAGGGGTTTTCTCACTAAAAAAACATACATATAGTTCCTATTAGGGACCTAACATTATTGACCTCATATAATTGCAGGAGAAGTATAGGGTGTCCCAAAAAATGCATACATTTCATTTCAAAATTGAACTATCAACTGTTAATACAGTTTTTGGGACACTCTGTATATTAACCAGATAATTTCTAAGAAACTTGAATGCTTTAATTTATTTTTTAATCCTCATGCAAGGATATGTTTATTGATTTTAGAGAGAAAGGGAGAGAGACAGAAACATTAAGATAGGTTGCCTCCCATATACACACTGACTTGGTGTTGAACCTACAACCTAGGAATATGCCCCAATGGGGAATCAAACCCATAAAATTTTTGGTGTATGGAACAACACTCCCACCAACTGAGCCACGTGGCCAGGTACCTTGCCCTTAAGCAAGATATAATTCAGCCAGAAAATTGTCTGCAATACAAACATATATACTACAAGGTTATACATAATTCAACTAAATATTAATTCAGCACCATGGATGTACCAAATGCAGTTTAGTTATATAATCGATAATATATTATATATTTATATATATGAATAAAATATTCAATATGGGAAAGCTTCTCATTTAGAGAGGAAATAGCAAATGCAAACTGATCATTTTAATAACAGGAAACAAATGTTATGATAGATGGACATATTCTTAGGACACTTGGAGGAGGAAGCACAAGGCACTGAATCCATCCTGAAATAACCAGGGGAGAGAGAAAAGGTCAGACAAATCACCCTCTAGAAGATGTCCAGGCTGAGTCTTAAACAGCAAGTAGGAGGCAGCCAGCAAGGGAGGGGTGGGGTGAAACTGCCACAGAACCCGGAATAGAATGGCCTGTGTGGGAAGCAACAAATACTTTGATGTCGCTGAAGCCTCACATATAAAGTAGAACACAGTGGAAGATGAGACTAGAGCAGGGGAGATATCATATCATGGAGAGATTTAAATACCTATTACTTTCTAAAACATAGGTCCTACGCAGTTGGTCATGGTCAGCAAAGAAAACACATGTATCACATTTCCCCTGGCCTATCCCCAAGGTAGGCTTCACTCATCACTAAAAGATCACCAATCTCTTCCCGCTAAATCTCATCACAAACTCATAGTCTCCTCAAACCAGTGCTCTAGGCATTCACCATCATGGGTTGGAATTTGGGTCCAAGTTGGATTCCATCTGCCCTTCCAGTTGTAGCTGATGGACAATGGGCCAGAAGTTCTTGTTGGACTCACTGTAGATTGGAACTTTGCCATTGTCAAAAACAGGAAAACAACGAACAGAAGGCCAATCTTAGAGGCAGATAATTCAGAAAGATTAGGGCACAAATCTCCTTTTCATGAAATTTCAAGGAAGATTAATGATGTCCTTGTGCAATGGCTTTGCCAAACAACTGCAAGTCGGTTTCCCAATCCTAATGATGCCAGGGACGTTTTATTCCTCCATTGTTTTTCTTAACGCTAAAGAGTCAAAGTTCAGCAGGATTGCAGCAGGGAAAGTCCATCCCAGAGGCTGACAGTACTTGCTGCAGTGCAGAATTTAGTAGGATGAGGTTGGGCGCAGTTTTGTCAGCAAAATCACCTCATTATAACTCACCTCCAGTTCTAATGAGGACCATGTCATTATCTTAAAACACATGCTGTGGTGAAGCCAGTCTTAAACTTTGTGGTTTGTGAACAATCCTGTTACATGTCCTGATTACTTGTGATCTCATAAGTAGTCTTCCAACTGTATTCTGAAAATATAAATTTTTTAAGTGAGGTTTTTGAAGTAATGCTTTCATTAAGTTTCACCATTAAACATGACATAGTTTATAACAATTTTTAGTTACACAATTACTCAAATACATTCTAATCATAAACCTTTTAAACCACAAAGAGGCCAAGACACACCTCATTCTATTGCATTTCACTGTATGGTACCTCACAGATGTTGCATTTTTTACACATTGCAAAAAGATTGTGACTGGCTTTGCTGCAATGCTGGCTTTTATTGCAGTGGTCTGGAAAGACACCTGCAGTATCTCCAAGGTATGTCTGTGGGGAGAATGAGAAGTGAAAATGTCTCATACTCTCTCTCCTACCTATTGCCCACTGTGTCCACCTGCTCAAAGGATCTCATTCTTCTTATCAGAAGCTCTCTAAATTAATATTTAGGTAGACATATGTCCAGACATTTTTTCTACATAGTTGTATTTACACTACATATTTTTGTCTGGAGGATTTTTTATCAATATACAACTTGTTCTACAACTTGCTTTTCTATATAATATGTTTGGAAAATCTTTCCTTGTCAAAATTTATGTGATATTAGGAGCTGGGAGGCTGGGTGAAAAGGGTGAAGGTATTAGGAAGTACAAATTGGTAAGCACAAAATAGTCACAGGGATGTAAAGTATAGCATAGGAAATATAATTAACTAGGGTCATGGTACACAAACTTTGTGCATAGCGGGCCGGGTGGTGTCCCTGAGCCCAGCCTGCACTGTCTGGTAGTTGGACATCCATCTCACAATTCAGGACTGCTGGTTCCTAAGCACTAGCCTGCCTGCCTGATCGCCCCTAACCACTCTGCCTGCCTGCCTTATCACCCGTAACCACTCATGATATCCCCTAACCGCCTCTGTCTTGGCCCCTACCACTGTTGCTTCATCCAGAAGAATGTCCAGAAGGTCGTTTGGCTGTCCAGTCTAATTAGCATATTGTGCTTTTATTATTATAGATAATATTGTAATAACTATTACAGTGCCAAGTGGAGAGGTCACTTCATAAATTATATAAATGTCTAACCACTATGCTGCACAGCTGAAACTAATATAAATAATATGGAAAGTTAGCTATAATTGAAAAATAAAAATAAACAATGTATATTATTTTAACCATTATTTAGGATTCCATATTCACATTTCTCTACTAATGAATATTTAGGGTATTTTCACTTTTTCTTTATGATGTGACAATTGATTTCCTTAATCATATATCTCAGTGCACACATGTATATAGAAAAGGTATTTAGACATGGTATTTGCCTGTTCAAAGTGTAGGTCGAGTATCATTTTTAGGTATTCCCAAATTGCATTCTACCTTGCTTTTAGCTATTATAAATATTTTTAATGTTTGTCTAGCTGAAGGGCAAAAATATATCTGTTTCAATATGCATTTGAACATTTTCACATGTTTATTAACTATTTGTAACTTTTGAATTTCTATTAGGTTTTCTTTCTTTTTAATTTTTATGAAGTCTTTATGCATATAAATTTCTTTGTCAGGTTGACAATTGTCTTTTAACTTTTCCTTTGACATCCATTGTACAGAAATTCTGGAACTTTTAAAACTAAAATCAATTGATGCATTCCTTTATGACTTCTAAATTTTATGAATCCCCAGGTAACAAATATACTCACTTTTATTTTTTTATACCTGTTACTCACCAGACCTACTAGCCAGCATTTCAATCTCATATTTAGATAAGTGTGGGTCTGCAGTCTTTTTGAAAAGCTTGGTGGACACAAGCAAAGCTCTTTAGGGTGCAGGTGGCAATGTACTGTGCACAATCAGGGGACAGGCTTTTTTCTGACCTTTCAACATAATCCAGCTCTAAAATCTTGTGGCTTTGGGAGAGTGGCCTGACCAGAGACAGCCCCTTAGACAGAGACATTTCCACTAGGTGTACCTTTAGCGTCACTTACCCTCCTCTTGAGATCAACAGAAGAAGCTATCTCAATGGGACTCTACCTTCCCAATGGACTTTAACCATAATAATAATCACAACATTATTATTCAATATTAACATCTAGATAATAATGATGGTGATAAACATGCCTAACATTTGCAAGAACTCACTGTGTAACTGGATGGCATGTACCATCTCACTTAATACCCCCACCAACCTGAAGATGTAGGTATTATTGCTACTACGACCATCAGCTACTCACATATTCTGAAGGTGCCACAGCTAATAAATAGCAGAGCCAGGATTTAAATCAAACTCTGTCTCATTCCAGAAACTATGATTATAGCCAAGGAATTATCCTGCCTCATACTCAGATGGTTATGAAATAAGCCTTTGAGAATATCCAAAAAACAACTCAGGGAGACAAGTGAAGTGAGTGAGGCCCTCAAATTTGTAAATCTGTAGGGGTTTATATCGCAAATTGAGTGTTAAATTACTATACAGAGTCAAAATTGATACAGAAAAAGAAATAGAATAATTTCAAGATGAATATAAGATTGAAATGTGAAAAAAATTAATCCATAAAAGTACTAAAATGATCAAATGATCTTTTTTAAACAACTTAGAAAAGAAAATGAACTTTCTAAATGTCAAACAAAATTCAGAAACCATTAAAAATGGTTTCTATCTACCTAATAAAAGACTAATATGCTAATTGACCATACCTTTGTGATGCCCACTAGCCAATTAGGAGTGAGTCTGCAAATTAACCCAACAAAGATGGCAAGTTAATTTGCATATGCAGGCACCAAGTGGCCAGGGGCGGGGGGGGGGGGGATGCTTGTGTTGTCTCTATGGAGATGATGCAGGTATTCTGCACTACCCCAGCCACTCTGAGCCTCTGGGAAGCATGAGAAGGCAGAAAGGCAGCTCTGGCCAGAGCAAAGGCAGTGTATTGGGCTTCCAGTATAAAAATAAAAACTTTTAGCATTGCCAAAAAGACAAAAATTCAAATGACAAATGATAACTTTGAGGAGGAGAGGGGTTGAAATTTTCAACCAACTTCACTAATTTTAAAAAAAGCTAATAAATACCATTTAATGTAAATTGTTCACATAACTCAGTAAG
The DNA here is from genome assembly GCA_027563665.1 of Antrozous pallidus. Classification (NCBI taxonomy): domain Eukaryota; kingdom Metazoa; phylum Chordata; class Mammalia; order Chiroptera; family Vespertilionidae; genus Antrozous; species Antrozous pallidus. The sequence goes on along the minus strand of CM050508.1, from coordinate 60,745,400 downwards.
AAAAGTCCAAGAGTCAAATTGAGAAAAATGAAAAATAAATATTAATAGAAACTATAATACAAATGGTGCTTAAACACATGCCTATGCCTCACTGATAATGTTTTAAAATAGCAGATAGAATCCTAATGAGGTGAAAGTTTCATCTATCACTTTGCCATGATAAAAACAAGAGAGATAGAGGAACAAAGTTAGAGTTGAAGAGAAAATGCATTTTGTAAAATAAATTATAAAAAGGTGCATTACTTACACATCATTGGTTGAAAACTATATTGGTACAACCACTCTTTAAAAGAAGGCTTGGAGTAGGAACCAAGATGGCGGCATAGATAAACACCAATGTTGCTGCCCCACACAACAATTCCAAAACTACAACTTAACAACAGAACAAACATCATCCAGAATCACCGGAAAGCTGGCTGAGTGAAAATTCCACAAATAAAAGTAAAGATAGGACACTGTGACTCAGAGGAGCAGCGGAGCGCATCCTTGAAGATGCACGCAGAGTCAGAGGTTCGGAGCCGCGCGTGAGCGGAAAGAGCAGGCAGCTGCAAACCGGCTGGTTTTCTCCAACGGGGAGGGCAGGGGCGTTCCACTGCATTGATTCCCCAGTTCCAGGAAAGTTCCGAGGAAGGCACACTGAAACCCAGGTGCTAGCTTGTGGAGAGCACACGGAAACTTGGAAACAGCGGTTTGCACATAATTTGGGAACAGAAGTGCGCAACTGCACAGAGAGGACTCGTGACTTGTTCCCTCATTCGGGAGACCACCGGACTGCTTTGTTTTACAACCCTGGGCGAGACTTTGGGTGTGCAGACTCATTTGGGGAGAGGCAGAGTTGTCTGGAGACTGGCGGCGGCTTTTGCTCAGCCATTACCACCTGGCACAGAGACCCACGTGCCACATAAGGCAGAGCTGACACTGCCTGCTCAGCTCGGAGACTCCGCCCATCCAACCTGAATACAGCTTACCTTCACAGTCAATTGGCCTGGAGGTCAAACCCTCCTAGTCTAACAATAATAATCTGTGTTTAACTTCAATAATTCTGTACAACCCACAAAGGATTGCAGTAAGAGTATCCACCTCAGGTATCTGGGGAGGCTGAGCCACTGTACCTTAGAGGACATCTACCACACAAAGCCAATGGACCAACTCAAGAAAGCAGCCACAATGCAAAGAAATGTAAAGAAATCAGGTGTGAAAGAAATGGAGGAAAAAAGATGACTAGACATAGAGTTCAAAACCACAGTAATAAGATTTTTCAAGAGGCTCCTAGAAAAGGCCAACAAACTTAATGAGAACTACAAGGAAATGAATGAGACCAATGAGGATATGAAAAAGGACCAACTAGAAGTTAAGCATACACTGACTGAAATAAAAAATATTACATAAAGACCTAAAAGCAGTCCAGAGGACCACAAGAACCAAGTCAAAGATTTGAAATACAAAGAAGCAAAATCCACTCAGCCGGAAAAGCAAGAAGCCAAAAGGATCCAAATAATTGAAGATAGTGTAAGGGGCCTCTGGGACAACCTCAAGCATGCCAACATCCGAATTACAGGGGTGCCAGAAAAAGAGAGAGAGCAAGTTAATGAAAACCTACATGAAGAAATAGTGACCGAAAACTTCCCCCACCTGGTGAAAAAAACTGACTTAAAAGCCCATGAAGTGCACCGAACCCCAAAATATAGGAATCTAAAAAGAACCACACCAAGACACATCAAAATTAAAATGCCAAGGGCAAAAGATAAAGAGAGAATATTAAATGCAGCAAGAGAAAAACAGTTAGTTACCTATAAAGGAGCACCCATACGATTGTCAGCAGATTTCTCAACAGAAATGATGCAGTCTAGACGGGAGCGGCAAAAAATATTTAAAGTGATGAACAGCAAGAATCTACAACCAAGATTATTCTATCCAGCAAATCTATCATTCAGAATTGAAGGTCAGATAAAGTGCTTCGCAGATAAGAAAAAGCTAAAGCAGTTCATCACCACCAAACCAATATTATATGAATTGCTAAAGATATTCTATAAGAAGAGGAAGAAGAAAAGGGTAAAAATATAAATTATGAACAACAAATACACATCTATCAACAAATGAATCTAAAAATCAAGTGAATTAAAAATCTGATGAACAGGATAAACTGGTGAATATAACAGAATCATGGGCATAGAGAGGGAATGGACTGACAATTCTTGGGGAGAAAAGGAGTGTGGGAAGTGCAGCAAGAGACTGGACAAAAATCATGCAACTATGGGAGAGGACAGTGGGGGAGAGGTGAGGGCGGAGGGTGGGACGGGTACCAGGTGGAGGGGAGCTATAGGGGGAATGAAAGGGGGAACAATGTAATTAATAAACTGAACAATAAAGATTTTTTTAAAGGCTTGGAATTAAAAGTTTTTCAAAATAAAATTTTACATACTCTTTGTTCCAACAATTCCATACTTAAGATGCTACAGATATATGATCACCTACGAAAATGATATGCATATAACGATATTAACTTTATTGCAATAATCAAAGAGGGAAACAAATTAATAAGAAATAATTTACCATGAAATAAGGTAAATAAATTACACTATACCAGTTCAGAGGAATACTCCAAAGTCAATAAAAATAAATAGGCAGCTTGAATAGACTGACTTATTATTAAGCCAAAAGTCAAGGTACAGTAAAGCATATATATTGTGGCAACATATATGGGGCAAATTTTTTAAAATAAATTTTTAGTTTTCAATTACAGTTGACATTCAATATTATATTAGTTTCAGTTGTGCAACTCAGTGACTAGGCATTTATATTACTTACAAAGTGATCACCTCGATAAATCTAGTAGCCATCTGACACTATACATAGTTATGACAATCTTGTTGATTATATTCTCTATGCTGTACTTTACAATACTATGACTATTTTGTAGCTATCAATCTGTACTTCTTAATCTCTTCACCTTTATCACCCATCCCTCCCAATGTCTCTTCCATCTGGCAACTGTAAGAATGGGAAACTTTATACGCACACACACACAGAAAATCTCTGGAAGGATTTACAATTAATGAAAGGAAACTAAATGATCCTGAAATAGGGGTCAGAGAGAGATTTATCTTTACCATATATTCATATGTCTTTTTGAGTCAAGCATAAATGTAACCTATTAAAATAGCAATAATTAATGTCATTGGAAATGTACAAGTATGTCTTCAATAGGAAGTATGTTTGTTTAAAAAACTTAAGATAACTTCAATGTATATCAACAGGGGAATGCTTTTTTTAAAGGGGATACATGGCGTAATGTGCTGCTGTTAAAAAATTAATGTATTCTTTGTACATGGCTGTTAACTTTTAAGATTAAAAACATGAGTTATCATAGAATAACTATAATCTGGTGTCAATGTTTTTAAAACAAAAATTATATACATGAATGATATGCACACATCTAGGTATGTTTGTGAAAGGGCCTGGAAGTTTATACTCTATGAATATTAAAAAAAAAAAACACACGAGAAAGCAGTGAGTAATCCTCCTTGTTTTCTATTCATTCTCTGTTGTTTAAATTGTGCAATGTCATGTGTATATACTTATCATTAAATATACGAATATACTCTTCATAATTAAAGTCATTTACACCTTATGTGTATTTGGAAAATGGAGAAATCAGAAACCTTGTGGTTATATAATATTATTACTTTATTATTTTTCTCTGAGTTTCCCAGACATGTATATTGTCTATTTGATATACTCAATATACTCAAACATTAGGAAATGTATGAAAAATCTTTACTGACTTACCCTATGTTAACAGTGATATGCTGACATTAACCTACAGTCCAGACTTTAATGAAATGTTTTATAAAAAGAACTTCAAAAAATGCTACTCACTGGGTTAAAAATAAAAACACTAAAGCACTTTTCAAATTAAATTAAGAAAACAACCTCAATTCTAACTCAGAATTTTTTATTATGTATTTATTCTTTTGAAGCCCAGTGGCAGGCCAACTTACAGATGGTCTGGTGAGCCATAGGAAAATAACCTCGCTTAGCTCATAAATGAATCATCAACAGTAACTCTAAATAGTTATTAATACAACTTTTCAAGGCATCTGCCTCACCCCAAGGGATATTTTACCCAAGTTTGCATCTTGCTCAAAAGCAAAATAGGTGGATTGATGCCCTGTTTATAAATGAAGCTACCTCATAATGAAATCCTTTGGGTACTTCATAATCTAAATTCCTCACCACAAAGGATTAAAATTAATTCAATTTCTTACAGAAATTCTGTTCTGCAATTAACAGAGTTTATAAGAAGGATCATGTATAGTTTTTGCAATTAAATACCATTGAGCACCATAAAATACTAGAAGACCTATTCAGTCATATTTTTTAGAATACCAGCCATTAATGGGCAGAAAGCACGTTTTCTATACATTCCTAGTCTACTTGAATCTTTAATTGTATTTAAAACTTATTAATCAACAATTAATTTTCCATTTTTAAGCCATGGGTTTTTATTGACTTTATTGGAGTGATGTTGGTACACAAAAACCATACAGGTTTCACTTGTACAACTCAATAAAATATCACCTGCACACTGCATCATGTGCCCATCACCCTTTGCCCACCTCCATCTACTCCCCACCCTCTTTTCAATCAAAAGAAGTCACTTACCTTACATTGGTCTGAAGAACTAGTCCTGGGTAGGAATAAAATTCTCTAGGAACTGAAGAGGTGAATAAAGTAATATTCAAAGTTATTCAACTATTGTTCAACTTTGTTCTAAGAATGTGATATTTAACTTAATTGTTTTAATAGTAGTACATGTTTTCTTTTCCCCCTCCCCCTTATCCTCCCCCCAGCCTCCCCCACCCCACCCTCATATCCCCACCCTCCCCGCTCCCCGCCCCAGTGTCCTTCATTCACTGGTTATGCTCATATGCATGCATACAAGTCCTTCAGTTGATCTCCCCCAACATCCCACCTCCCATCCACCCAAGCCTTCCCCCTGTAGCTTGACAGCCTGTTCAAGGCCACCCTGCCTCCATATCAATCACTCTCCCCTGTTTCTTTTCTCCAAAAATATCTTGCCTCTGCATACTAGAAATAAATGTATAAGAACAAAAAATGTTTGAGTCTCAGTTTCAATGTCCAACTGTTCTGAGTCCCAGTTTCAGTGTCAAATAATTCTTTATGTGTACATGTCAGCAATGGTATCCAGATGGTGGATACATCGTGGCAATGCAAGATCCATCCTCTCTGGTTTGGTCCTGGGCTACCTGCAGACATGCACAGCTGCCGACTGCTAGCATGGCAAGGTGTCATCAGTGTCCCCCATCTCTGGACCATCCTTGTGACTGGAATATACCTGTCAGTTCCTCACAGTCGCAGGAACCCACATGGTTTTGGAGTTGTTCTCTGACACATGCTCGACCAAAAGTTAACAAAGGGTTCCTCTCTGCAAAATAGACTTGGGATTCTTTTTAATTTTTGCTTAAGTGATTTTCCTTTGCTTTATTTTGACACCATGTGTGTTTTTTTCATGGGTGTCCTGCACTTGGTTTTACAAATGGAATTTACTTTACTGGAGTAAGAATTTTCTAGATGTATTTTACTTACTCGATATTTTTTTTTCCTTACATGATATTATCCCACTGCCCCCTCCCCTTTTTTGATTAATGGGGGCTTTTGGAAATTTTATATTGCAGTCTTGGTAATTTTAAATTTTAATTTTTGCACACAAATATGACTGCTTTAGGTTCTTTGAATGTTAGGCAATTTTACAGTGAGATGAACTACTAATAGATTTTTTAGTTAATGTTTTAGGAAAAGCTTTTTGTCCAGTACACTAAAATTTTCTTGAGTATTCACTTATTTCACTTGGCCAATTTAAATTAATCTTAAAACTTGATTACTATTTTCCTGTCAATTTTAATACTCAAGCAGAAATCTTAGTTTACCCTGTAAATACTAGTGGAAAGGAATATTTGCAATTTTGAGCAGGTCCTGAGCATTCCTGGTAATAGACTGAATTTAGATATAGAGCAGCTATTGCTGGTCGAGTCTCTGTCTGCCACCTGGGTCCTGGTATGAGTTGTGCGTGGGAGGGGAGGCAGCCATGGGGGTAGAAGATCTTGCTCAGGAGGGGTGAGAATTCAAGCTCCTGTAAGGTTTGTGGGTGAGGTTCTGTGCCCCACCTCTGTTGACCTTTTACCTCTCTCCTGTTGGCCCCTCTGCGACTATGCCTGTCTTAGGTTGTTCCTTCCCTGAGGAATCTTACCCATCTCTGGCTAACCAGCCATCCTCCCGGGCCAAACAGGGTGATGTGAGGTTCAGTTTTGTCTCCTTTGTAGTCTATGCCTCCGTGGCCTCCACATCCTGCCTTGGGGTCCCCTCGCCTGCTGGCAGGGTCCCGGTACTGATCACATATCTCGGGGGACCCAGGTTTCTTCTCCAGAGAGGGCCCAGCTCACACCTAACTTTATTGTTTTAGATATAAGGAATGTATACTATGTTTTTGCAATATAACTCATTTATATTTTGCAATATAATGTGACTCGTTTATAAATAATTTTAAAGAGAGTTTAACAATACTAGGCTATGTTCTTTCATAATTAAAGACATTGGTAATGAAGTGGCTTCCATAAAGGTTAAAAATGGTTGCTATTCTACACTACCCATGAAATACCCAGTTGAACAGGACCTGGCAGGTAGCAACAAATATAAAAATATTCTAAGAATCCTATTTTAATCTATAAGCTATCTCCATTCTTATTGAACATTTTATGGAAGAGTAAAAAGCTTTGGTTTCTGCATTTTGTTTTTCTTCTATGAAGTGGATATTCTAGAGAAGATTGCATTATGTAGAAAATAAGGGCCATGAAGACTGTTAGAGAGATCAATGTACTGGAAATCAGGAAATGTGAATTCTAATCAAACCTCTGTCAAATATTGGCTGAATGTCAAAGGAATGTCATTTCTTCTCTGTGGTCCTTAGCTTCCTCATTTTGCAAAATAAAGGGCTAAAATTAAAAAATCCCCTGAAGTCTCACCAGGTCCAAGGCAATGGAGAAAAATGTGTAAGAGACTGTCCTCTTCAGTGATATGAACAAGTTGAGAAAATGGAGGCAAATTGTGAACTTTTGTGCCCCAGTTTCCACTTCAGGATAATAATAAGATCTACCTCATTGGATAATTGAGAGTTATCAGGGAGTTCATATGTGTCAAGAGCTTAACACATTCTCAGTAATAATGATGAAAATCCCAAAATGATGTGAGTAGCAGTAGTTAGTAATTATGAGTTTATGAAGTGAACGTTATAAGATAAGAAGGCAAAATAAAAATATTTGGATCATCTAAAAACTGTGTATAAAACCTAGAGAATACAAAATGTGATTATATAGTAGGTCAAAGGAGAGATTCAGTTGAGAAATTTTGTAATGTAAGTGTCATTTATGTTTATCCTTTTTAGGTGGGGAAATAAATCTCAAATTCTTTTAATTGCTTTAAACACAAAAATTACATTAAACCTAAGCATTTGATTTCAAGTGTAAGTGTAGGCATAAAAAAAGAACCATCAAATGTAAGGTTTTGCAAATTTAGGCAGAAGGACTTTCTGAGAGTGATACCAAATTATTCCTTGACTTATTCTTATCCAGGGATTTCCTTCACAGCAGGTTTCTCTAACCATCATGACCCAGAGACAGATGTTTTTCAGACATTTGGCTATAAAATATTAATCTTTGAAGAGTGGGCACCTTATCCAAATGAGTTATAAAAACATGGGATGAGCATGTAGAACATGAAAGTACAAGACATCTGCATTGTATTTCTAACTCTTCCTAATTTGTTTTACTCTGCTACCCTTGGTTCAGATTCTGAATTGCTCTGTGTCCACATATGTGACTCTTTAAAATGACACTACAATACTACACATCTCTTTCATACCTCATTCAAAGAAAAAGAGAAATTTAGAGTCGCTATTTCACCTTCAGATTCAAAGATCAACTTTTCCTGAGGTAACTAACATATTTCAGTTCTTCAAATTACTGAACTAAAGTACTCCTAAGGCCCCTTTTTTTTACTTCTTCTTTTCCCCACTCAAGACAAAAGCCATCACTGCATACAATTTTACAAATCTACTCTCAGAAATAGTCACATGCTCCTACAAAATAGACTCTTTACAGGTTTACAAAGTAACCCATGTGCCAACCGGAAATGGAAGTTCTTTTTTTAAATTTTTTAAATTTTTTTAATCTTTATTGTTCAGTTTATTAATTACATTGTTCCCCCCTTTTTTCCCCCTATAGTTCCCCTCCACCTGGTACCCATCCCACCCTCCGCCCTCACCCCCCTCCTCTGTCCTCTCCCATAGTTGCATGATTTTTGTCCAGTCTCTTGCTGCACTTCCCATACCCCCTTTCTCCCCAAGAGTTGTCAGTCCATTCCCTTTCTATGTCCGTGATTCTGTTACATTCACCAGTTTATCCTGTTCATCAGCTTATTAATTCACTTGATTTTTAGATTCATTTGTTGATAGATGTGTATTTGTTGTTCCTAGTTTACACTTTTATCTTTTTCTTCTTCCTCTTCTTAAAGAATATCTTTCAGCATTTCATATAATACTGGTTTGGTGGTGATGAACTCCTTTAGCTTTTTCTTATCTGCGAAGCACTTTATCTGGCCTTCAATACTGAATGATAGCTTTGCTGGAGAGAGTAATCTTGGTTGTAGATTCTTGCTGTTCATCATTTTGAATATTTCTTGCCACTCCCGTCTGGACTGCATCGTTTCTGTTGAGAAATCCACTGACAATCATATGGGTGCTCCCTTATAGGTAAACCAACTGTTTCTCTCTTGCTGCTTTTAATATTCTCTCTTTATCTCTTGCTCTTGGCATTTTAATTATGATGTGCCTTGGTGTGGTCCTCTTAGGGTTCCTATATATTGGGGTTCGGTGCGCTTCTTGGACTCATAAGTCAATTTCTTTCACCAGGTGTGGGAAGTTTTCAGTCACTATTTCTTCAAATAGGTTTTCATTGTCTTGCTCTCTCTCTTTTTCTGGCAACCCTATAATTCGGATGTTGGTATGCTTGAGGTTGTCCCAGAGGCCCCTTACACTATCTTCAATTTTTTGGATTCTTTTGGTCTCTTGCTTTTTCAGCTGAGTGGATTTTCCCTCTTTGTATTTCAAATCTTTAACTTGGTTCTTGGGGTGTTCCAGAGCACTTTTAGGTCTTTGTATAATATTTTTTTATTTCAGTCAGTGTATGCTTAATTTCTGGTTGGTCCTTTTTCATATCCTTGAGAGTCTCATTTATATCCTTGAGGGTCTCCTTTATTTCCACATTGGTCTTGATCATTTCCTTGCAGGTCTCGTTCATATCCTTGAGGGTCTTGTTCATTTCCTTGTAGGACTCATTCATTTCCTTTGTGGTCTCGCTTATTTCCCTATAGGCCTCGACCTTTTGTTGGAGCCTCTTGAGAAGCCCTATAACCGTGGTTTTAAATTCCATGTCCAGTCTTTTTATTCCCTCAATTTCTTTCACATCTGATTTCTTTCCATGTCTCTGCATGGTGGCTGCTTCCCTGAGTTGGTCAATTAGCTTTGTGTGGTAGACTTCCTACTAGGGACAGTGGCTCAGCCTCCCCAGTTACCTGAGGTGTATATGGGTTGCTCAGTCTTGCTGAAGTTAAGCTCAGGTTAATCGTTGTTAGCACTTGGAGGGTTGACCTCCAGGCCAATTGTCTGTGAAGTTCAGCTGTGCTCAGGTTGGATGGGCGGAGTTTCTGGGGCAAGCAGACAGCGTTAGCTCCGCCCTATGCGGCCCCAGGGACTCTGTGCCGGGGGCAATGGCTGCCAGCACCTCTGAGAGAGAGCCGCTGTGGAGCTCCACCAGCTGCCAGGGAATTCAGACTCTCCCCAAATGAGTCTGCACGCCTAATGTCTCACCCAGGGTCATAAATCAAAGCAGACTAACGGTTTTCCAAATAAGAAAGCAAGTCGCAGAGCACTCTCTGCGCGGTCATGCAGCTGAGCTGTTTGCGTAGCTGCCTTCTCCACAAGCCGAGAGACCCCTGCAGCGCCCGAGCTTCGGCGTGCCCTCCCACTGTCCAGTTTTCACCCCGTATGATAGTGGGTTCCCTGGACTTCACCCAGAGCTGGAGAATCAGTCCAGTGGGACATCTTTGTCTCCCCGTTCGAGAAAACTGGCCGGTTTTCAGCCGCCCGCCCTCTCCGCTGGCGCGTGCTCCAAACCTCTCTCCGCACGAATCTTTCAACGCTGTCTGCCGCCGCTCCTCTGAGTCACAGTGTCTTATCGTCACTTTTATTTGTAGAATTTTCACTCGGCCAGCTTTCTGGTGATTCTGGAAGGTGTTTGTTCTTTCATTAAGTTGTAGTATTAAAATTGTTGAGTATGACGGCAAGATAGCTGTTTTACCTATGCCGCCATCTTGGTTCTCTTGGAAATGGAAGTTCTTAAACAAAGATCCACAACCCCCTGCCAAGATGGCTAGCAATTTCACATTTGAATTCAGTGTGCCCATTGGTTCTCTTTCTGATTCCTAGGGCCTCCTTTCTCATTAGTGTGGCTTTTCCCTGGAGAAGCTTCGTCCAGTGACTGACATCTTGAAGCAACTTAGAAAGGCTTTCAGCGAGTACTGTTGTGCCCAAAGATAACAAAACGCTAGCTTGATATTTTCCAATTCAAGACCATGTACCTGTTATACTATGAGGGTGTGAGACTGAAAGCCACTCTCTTTTGGTTTGCAGAATCTTTATAGTGAACTAAAGGCCTGGTGCATGAAATTCATGCATGGCAGGGGGGAGTTTGTTTCCCAGCCCAGCCTGCACCCTCTCCAATTTGGGACCCCTTGAGAGATGTCCCACTGGGATCAGGACTAAACAGGCAGTGAGACATCCCTATCACAATCCAGGAATGCTGTCTCACAACTGCTCATCTGCCTGCCTTCCTGATTGCCCCTAACCCCTTCTGCCTGCCAGCTTGATCACCCCCTAACCACTCCCCTGCCAGCCTGATTGATGCCTAACTACTCCTCTGCCAGCCTGTTTGCCCCTAACTTCCCTACCCTGCAGGCCTAGGTCCCTCCCAACTGCCCTTCCCTGCAGGCCCAGTCATCCCCAACTTCCCTCCTCTACCGGCCTGGTCACCCCTAACTGCCCTCTTCTGCAGGCTTGATCACCCCCAACTGCCTTCCCTTACAAGCCTGGTCCCTCCCTACTGACCTTCCTTGCTGGTCATCTTGTGGTGGCCATCTTGTGTCCACATGGGGGCAGGATCTTTGACCATATGGTAGGAGCCATCTTGTGTGTTAGAGTGATGGTCAATCTGTGTATAACTCTGTTATTAGATAGGATAGAGGCCTGGTGCACTGGTAGGGACCAGCTGGTTTGCTCTGAATGGTGGGGGTTTCCCTGAGCAAGAGGCCTGTGGTGGTTTGCAGGCCAGCCATACACCCTCAGTGACCCAAGCAGAGGCCTTGGTATCTGGGATTTATTAATCTGCTATAATTGGAACTTTGTAGCCTGGAGTGGAGCCAAGCCTTCTGCTTGTTCCATGGTGGCAGCCATTTCTGTTGGGATTTATTTGTCTTCTATAATTGATACTTTTTAGCCTGGAATGGAGGCCTGGGTCAGCCAGGGTATGCGGAAAGCTTGGCTTTCTCCATCACCTGGGAAACCCAAGCCTTCCTCCCGCTCTCTCTGTGGCCACAGCCATCTTGGTTGGGATAATTTGCATTCTTGCTCCTGATTGGCTTTTTGAGCATGACTTATGAGCGTGGCGTATTGGTATAATGGTGTGGTGGTTAATTTGCATATTAATCTTTTATTAGAGACGATTACATAGGATAATTGACTGGTATAATCAACACTCTAGAGCAAATGAGAGACTAGTGGAGATGGAGCAAAAGGGTAAAGGATGCAGTTATTTTCAATAAAATGTATGGTGGTTCTGAAAACAGACTGTTAAACTCAATCAGTCTCTTTCAGGGAGAGTCAAATCTGATGCACATGATTTTAAACTCTTCTGTATTGCTAAAAACACTTTTTGCACTATCCCTCAGATCAAGTGGACAAAATCAGCCCTCAGCAAAATTAGTATGGTTGTGATTGTTTTGCTTGTTTATTTTGTCCACCTACTGGCCAAGAATTAATTTCTTTTTTTTAATTACTGTTGGTTGCAAGTAGATAACCAATCATGTTAAAATTCTGTGAGATAAAAGTAAATTGGCTCACAGTGAGGGCATAAATGTTTCTCCTGCAAATAAGGTAAATAGACTTGGTGTATTTGGGGTTCATTTTTACTTATTGGATGAAGACTATTTTTCAGACTTTGAGATTCTTGGATCTGTGCACTGTTGTAGCTCATGAGCATGACTGCCATTGCCTGATCATTGTTCTGTGATGGTCATGTCTGCATGTCTGTCACGGACAAAGCTCATCCCACAGATCCTGCTCTGATGCTCTTAAAGCCAAGTACGAACAATACAGGAGATTTAAAATGACAAGAAACACAACAACTCAAATTTATAATAAAAAATAAAATCCACATTGACCTATTTGGCATAAAGCCCCATGAGGACAAAAACTATGACTCCTCTACCACACTGAATACAGTGTCTGGCATTTTATATATTAGTTGCCTGAATCATTACTTGTTAACATTGAATAAATAAAGGCGGTTTTTCCAACTCACCCATAACACCATGCAGCTAGGTGCAGGGGCTACAATAGCCTCTGTGAGTCTGTGTCCTCATCAGTAACCTGATGGATAATATCTATCCTCCAGAGTGGCTGGAAGGAGTAACTGAAAGAAAAGGTGCTGACACAGAGCCTGGCCCAGAGCAGATACTATTTGCTAAACTAGAATCTCGGATACTTTTAAATGAATTAATAGGCAAGGAAAGAGCATCAATCTCACTCATTCACAGAGTTTATTTTGATAAGGAAGAGAAAATGGGCATTCCCTAAATATGGAATATATTTATAGTCTCCATTCCCTACACATAGAAACTGCATTTATAACAGCAAAGGATTTCAGGAGAACAACTTGCAACAGTCCAGAATCTTACACCCTGAGCTACTGGGCACTGAGTCATTCAGGGGAACTAGGGCTGAAATCTAAGTCTGTAAACCTCCATGGGCAGCATCGCCAACTCTGCCCAGCTCAGAGACTACTTCAAAGAATCTATACAGACAGCTTCAAGTTTCAAGAGCCTGAATATCCATCTTGAGTACCCAACTCTCATTTGTTTCTCTTTTTTCTTTTAGACACTATTTTTCCTTGAACTAACTCATTCCAATCTGCATTAAGGAAATGGTAAAGTGAGATAAAGAAAAGTTTATCAAAATTAGTTGAACTTATTAACCATAGAAATGGGTTTAATCAAGGCAGAAAACCATGGTTGTTAAACCATCTCTGTCTCCTGTTATAGCTGAGCATTGAGAGTGACGAGGACTATTCTTCTCAGGGAGCAAAAAAAATACAAAGTGTACTTTTATCCAAAAGCATAAGCTAATCAATTTAGAGTGTTCTTTCCTCTTTGATAAAGGAATCTGAGTCCAAGGTTAGTAAAATAAAAAATCTTGAGCAAAGCAACAACGAAAACAAACAAAATCAGGACAATGTGTGACAGTGATGGACCCACTGATGAGATTTATTAAATTTCCCATGTTGACACACTGGAACTGCTCATTTACCACAAAAGGGAGCACACTGTGTCCATGGCTGCAGATTCTATTTTGGATTGTTTGGGGAGGGGAAACTCATCTCCTACTCTGAAGAGGAACACCATGTGCCACTGGAGACATTCACTGCCTTCCCACCTAAGTAGCTTGGAGTAGGCTCTTGCTGGTATTCACATAAAAGCATTGTTTGATGGCAATTAACTTATTTCTGGTGTTGGAGCAAGCACTCTCACGCTGTCCCACTGCTCAATATGATTCTTACAGGGTTCCAGGAACTGTCCCCAGTGTGATGTCTCAAGAGCAATAGGAAAATAGCCTTGGTTTGCATCACTATTTTTTTTTCATCATAGAGCCACCAAAACAAATTATGGATTGCAAATAACTTTCCTTTAATTAACCAAACTTATCCCCCTCTAAACTATTAGTACCAACTGCAGACACAGAAGGAAACAATTCAGAAACAAAACGATGAGGTGGACAAAAAGAGGGTGGGTATTTTTGTCTTTGCCATAAAAAGGAGCACAACACATAATGGAGCACAACAAGTAATAAAAGAGCAACCGCTTCTAACCAGCAGCACTAACCCCCATAGCCATTCTTGGGCTCAAAAACATTTTGAGGAATTTTGAAGAATCAGTAGCAATTTCATAAGAGACTTTATATAAGGAATGAACATGAGAACTGAGAAAGCCATTTTGTCATATTGGAAAACTTAGGGAAGGAAGCCAGTTTGTGAAAAAAGTAATGAGTTCAATTTTCCAAATGTTAAGATGGAAATGAGAGTTTAAAAAATGAAAACATTCTAGGGTTAAGTTCCTTTGGGTAACATGTGGTTTATAGTTTTTTTTAACACAGGACTTCTCAGTACCTTTAATACACTTATGTGCAAAGAGAATATCAAGAGGGAAGACATAGCATATTATCCAAACTTAGTGATGGCAAATCATCTTCTAAGAGAAACTGTCTCTACTCAGGTTCAAATTTCAGCTGTTATGGCAGTGCCATTCAAAAGGAGTGGAGCCTGGCTTTGCAGGTGATTTGATTAATTTCAATGTAGTCATATGATGGAGACTATTCTAAGATTCCAGAATCTCAGTCCTAACTTAGAGAGACCTACCACTTTGTAAAGGTCAGTCCTAACATAAACATAGCCACACTCCAGTGTTCATTGCATCTTTGTTCACAATAGCCAAGCTCTAGCAACAATGTGAATGCTCATAAATGGATAACTAGATTTAAAAAATGTGGCAAATAAATACAATAGAATACAATTCAGCCTTTAAAGACAATGCAGTCCTGCTATATGCAACAACACGGGTAAACCTGAATGACATCATGCTAAGTGACATGTCAGTCACAGAAGGACAGTTATTTCATGATTCCATTTATATGAAGTATATATAATAGTTAAACTCATAGAAACAGAGGGTAGAATGATAGCTGCTGGGGTTTCAGGGGAGAAGAAAATAAGGAGTTGCTGTACAAAGTGTATAAAGTTTTAATTATGCAAACGAGTAAGTTCTTAAAATCTGCTGTGCAACATTATGGCTATAGTCAATAATCTGTATTATACAGTTAAAACATGGTAAGAGGAGAGATTTCATTTGTGTTCTTTCTTCAATAATTAAAAAAAAGAAAAGAGGATCTTCACCACATAATAAATAATTAGATAATTTCATTTACTCAAAGTTTCATAACTCTTTCTTTGATGTTCAAAACTCTTAACCTAGGCAAATTCTCTTTTTATCCCATTCTTCCTTGGCTTGCGCTTCTTGCTATACCTTATCTATAAAAATCTCAAAATTAAAAGAAAAATCATTTAAAGCCCACCAGTGGATCCGGGAAAATATGGAGTCAACAGCATTTAGTCAACCCTTATAAGCCGTTCTCAAATATCACCTTCTCCATGAAGTTTTCCCAAGGCAGGATAAGTTTCTCCTTCTTCTCTGTTCTTATAGTTCTGTGGCCATGAGTTATGTTAGCATTTACTACATTGAAATATTAAATTTTCAACTCCACATAGGGAGAAAATGTGTCATTACCAACCTTGTTTTCTAAAGCCTAGCACACTTGGCATATAGTACGAGCTTAATAAATATTTGATTGCTGAAGGAAGGAAAATACTTTTAGAGGTGCTTGGAAACTGTGTTATTTCATATACTAGAGGCCCAGTGCACAAATTCGTGCACCAATGGAGTCCTCAGCCTGGCCTGCAGGATCAGGCTGAAACTGGCTCTCCAACATCCCCTCAAGGGGTTCCGGATTACAAGAAGGTGCATGCCAAGCCAAGGAACCCCACTAGTGCATGATCAGGGCTAAGGAGGGATATGGGAGATTGGCCAGCGGGAGGGATGGCAGGAGGGACTACAGGAGGGCTCCAGGGATGTCTGGCCCATCTCCCTCAGTCCGGATCAGCTGGACCCCAGCAGCAAGCTAAACTACCGTTCATAGTTTCTGCCCCCAAGTGGTCAGTGCACATCATAGCAAGCCATTTAGCAGCCTTAGTATATATGTTTTGATTGGTTGAACAGATAACTGGACAACCAGACACTTAGCAGATTAGGCTTTTATTATTAGGACAAAGTAGCATCCTTAAGATGTTTGAGTGGCAACTGAAACTGACAAATGTATTAAGGATTAGGGAATGGCTGATTGCTAAAGAGCAATCTGTTTTAATAGTCCTTGTATTTGTTTGGTTACCAAAAGCACAAATTCTTCCCAAAAAACTCACAAGTGGTTTTTGAACTCATTGACATACTCTTTTAATGTATTTCTTCATGACTTCCCCCAAGTCCCACCCCCAATGAAAATACTTGAGGAAAATACTAATGTGCTTCTCATTTTATTTCCTACAGTACTTGACAGATTAAAGCATTTTATAATTCTGATTTCCTGTTCCATGAAGCAATCCAAATATTTGTGTTTAGCTTTGGGTTCTGAATATTTCCTTAGACCATTCTATCAAACGCCCTTCAGAGAATCATTGGGCTGTACATTTGCTACGATGCACAAGCTCCTGGATGATCTTCTGAGCCAATTACAGCATCCTTCTCTGAGGCTTTCGGAAACCTTCTCAACACATTTGTTCACTACTAAATAGCCAGAGGAAGCCTAAGCAATATTTCTAATGCTGGAGATTTACATTGGTCTACCTTCCAAGTTATGTTTTCCCAATCACTACTTCTCTCTCTCATTGTTTTACATATGCCTGAGCCACAAACAAACAAAAAACCTGAATCTGGTTATCAAGGTTTTACTTGTTCTGGAATCTTCACTTTTCCCTGCCCTTTCATCTCTTAAAAGTTTCAATCTCTCTCTCTCTCTCTCTCTTTTTGGCCTGGACTTTGAAACATTTGCATCCATGAATATATTTTTCCTCCTGACATGGGATTCAGAATATTTGATTCTTCAACTCAGGCTACCAAAGTCTTACAGATTGGACTTCAGTATCATCCTGAGTGCCAATTTATCAATGGTCATGATAGGAGCTGGGTCCCCAAGGTGTAATATATTAAGAGACACAAATTCTATTATGCAACAAACACACTGAGGAAACCTAAATTTTCCAAGACACAAAGAATAGTAGAATTACCCCTAGATTCAATTTGGTCAGCATCTCTATTTCTTAGAATTGGGGGAAGAACAGACCTTGAAGTGTACATTTATCTTCCTTGAGAAAGATATTTGGAAAAGAATACCACAAAGAAAACAGGAGAAAAGATTGCAGTCAAAATGTTTCAGAAGCTTGAACAAAAATGGACAACGTAGTAGGCGCAAGAAGAGAAATCTAAATTTGTAGTGAGGAGAGTTGAGAAGAAATTCATTTCACACTGCGGAACCCCTAATGACTCAGGAATTAATGGTGCTAGGCATTTCCAGAGACCTTGTGAAGGTGCGGTTAAAATCAGGATGGTTGGTTCCAACTCTGTTTAAGAAACAGTCTCCAAGTTCCCCTCTTCAGCTTGGGAGAAGAACAAATGACATTATATAACAAATTCATTTCAGAAATGCACAATATTTTAAATATCAATTGATACAGATCATTATCTTAACAGAATAAGAGAAAAAACATGATCATATTAATGAATGTAAAAACAAACATTTGACAAATAATATTTATTACAATTAAATTTCAGCAATAGAAATGTACTTTTTCAGCCAAATAAAAGGCACTTTCAAATAACATACAGCTAACCTAATAGAAAGATACTAAATGCTTTTTCTCTAAGATTGGGAATAAGATAGTAGCTCCTTACCAATTCTCTTTAATTGTTGTACTAGAGGTTATAGTAACTGCAATAGGCAAGAAAAACAAATAAAAGCATACATATTAGTAAATGAAAAGTAGAATTGCCTTTGTTTGTAGATGAATCATTGTCTATGTTCACATACTGAAAAATCCACACAAAAAATCTCATGGGAGCAATAGCAAGGTTTCAGGAAACAATAATGATACACACAAAAAAAACAATTGTATTCAAACATTCTAGCAATCAGGAAATTCGGCAGTGAAATTCCAACAAAAATTAAACCATTTAAAGGAACATATAAAACATTTAGGAACAAATCTTTCATGAGTTATATGTCACTTATATATCCACACTACAAACTAAATTATATCACTAAGGACATTATAAGGTCTAAATAAGTGAAGAGCTATGTCATGCTTGGATAGAAAAACAGTATTTTTAAGATGCCAGTTTTTCTAAATAGATTAAATGTAATCCCAAAGAAAACCACAGCAGGCATTGTTGTAGAAATTGGCAAGCAGATTCTAAAATTCATATAGAAATACAACAGACTTAAAGTATCCAAAAGATTATATTGAAGAAAAAAGTCTGAGGTCTTACACACACCTGATTTTAAGAATTATTATACAGTCACAATAATTAAGAGAGTATGTTATTGGCATAACATACAGATAATAGAACAGACATATAGCACATATATGTGGTCATACAATTTTTGACAAAGGTGCCAAAGTAATTCAATGGGTCAAAGAAAGGCTTTCTAACAGATGGTACTAGAATTCGGTATCTAGGGGGGAAATGAGACTTATACCTTACATCATGTGAAAGAATTAACTTGACATGAACTACAATCCTAAATGTGAAACAAAATATATCTTTGGAACCTTGGAGTTGGCAAAACTTTCTTAGGTAGGACCCAAAACGCATCATAAATAATAATAACAACAACAATAATAGATTTGCCTTCATCAAAATTTAAAACTTCTCTTTGAAAAATCATCTAAAAAATTATTGCAAGATACAAATTGGAAGAAAAAAAATCCTAATTGACACAGCTAAGAAAAAACTTACATCCAAAATACACACCAAACTTATAAAATTCAGTAATAGGAAAACAAACAACACAATAAAAATGGCCAAAATAATGTTACACCTCTGCGTGATCTCTGCTAATGAAACTTTGAATTGTTTTAGTAGAAGTTTTGGGTATGATATTAAAAATCTGTAATGGACTGTTAAGAGAATATCCAGACAGAGACAGAAACATGTGAGCTTGCCAAGCAAGGCTTTTGACTTTATTCAATGATCTTAAAGGAACAAGTTACAGTTAAAGATCAAGTGGAAGATCCTGGCATTGTTGTTCCACAAATGGTTGTTGCTGCTTAAATTGCTTTGTTGCGCTATATCTTCATAAGCTTTTTAGCAGGTACCGTACATGTCAAACACTTCTCTTTCATGATCAAGACCATGGATACTGACAACTGATTTGTCTGTTTTATTCTGTCTTTTTTCATGACCATATCTACTGTCTCATCTTGATTTATAAGCAAAACCTAAAAAATGTACAAAAATGTGTTTTGTGGTTGTCTAGGACTAATACAGAAAATAGTGCTGTTTTTTTGGTGAAGAAAGTCAACTTTATATAGTTTTTTGCAACACAAATAAAATGTGAATTTTGTTTTTAAAAATGAGAAAAAATATTTTAACAATAACTTTCTACCATAAAAAATGCAAAAGGCCATTAAAGCATGAGACAATGCTTAACAAGTTAGTCATTGGGAAAATGCAAATTAAATTACAATGAAACTTTTTCTTCACACCTTCTAGGATAGCTAAAACAAAAAAACTGGCAATGCCCAGTGTTGCAGAAAATGTGGGACAGCTGAAACTTGCATACTTTTTAAGTGGAATACAACATGATATTGGCATTACCTTATAAACCTAAATATACACTTAACATCTGACTCAGCAGTTCTTCTGCAGAAAAAAATGAAGGCATATATCCATACACAGACTTGTAAATAAATGCAAGCAGACGTATTCACAATAGCTGACATTTAAAAGCAACCATTGTTCGACACCTGGCAAGTAGAAAAACAAATTGTAACACAGTCATACATAGAATACTGCATAGCAATAAAAGTACTGCATATGACATAGATAATCTCAGAAATATTACATTGAGAGAGAAAAATCAAGATCCAGAGGAGTCCATATTGTAGGATTAAATGCATATGAAATTCTAGAAAAACACACACAATCCAGGCTATGGTGATACAGAAAGAAGACCAATGGAGTGCTGGGAGTATAGGGTGAGGATTCATTGGGAAGAAACACAGGCTGTTTTTCATGGTGATGAAAATGTTCTATATATTGATTGTAGAGGTGGATCCACATGTGCATACATTTTTCAGAACCCATCTCCTGCACAATTAAAGTGCATCCACTTAATTTACATTTAAGTTATACTTTAACAACTTTGATTAAAGGACTAAATTAAAATTAAAAGGGGGTGACAAATGGAAAGACAGGAAAGGAAGAGGGAAAAGAACATGTGAAATGAAAGAAAATACCATTAAAACCAACTTAGGAAGATGAAAAAGAAAAAAGAAAGGAAGGAAAGAATAAGGTAACAGAGAACCTTAAATGAACCCTGACAAGGATCATTGCTATGGGATTAGCACTTTACTGTTTCCCTTACTCCTCACAGCAACCTTGCTCATTCAAGATAATTGCCCTTATTTTATTGTTATGGAAACTGAGACTCTGGGAGATCAAATGCTTTTCCAAATGTTTATATTTGCCAATGGCTCCCAAACTCTTTCTACATGTCACTAACTTCCTTTGGAAGTCAGTTTTCCTCCAGTGTTCTCTAGATGCTGGGGTGGAGTTTACATGCAGAGTATTTATCAGAGATCGATCACTGCAGGAGGGAGAAGGAAGAAGCAGGAATAGGCAGAGGCAGAAGTCAAACTAAAGGTCAAGCCCAACAAAGTTTCTGCCAACACCAGGGGGATCACAAAAGAGTATATAACCCTCAGAGTGTTCCATGCGGCATCGGCTGCTGTACAGGTCCATGTTGGGTCACCCACCTTTCACTGAAAATCATTCCAAAAGGAAAGAAGAAATCCTATCAATAATTACAGTAACAAAACAGTCACTGATATGTCTTATGTGCCAGAAATGGTCCAAAGCACCTACATGTTTTAACTCATTTAAAACTCACAACAACCCTCGGAGGTAGACATTATTTATTATTATCCCATGTGACATCATAGAAACTGATGTAGAGAGAGATTGAGCTTCTAAACCAAGGCCACATAGCTGGAAACTAGAGATACTCAGATAGGATTCCACAGTCTGGCTCTAGACTATGCTTTCCCAGCATCAAAAGACACCTACCCCTTTTATTGACATACTCTAGATATGCCTCATCAAGTGCCACATGGACTCCCAAAGCTCCCTTTCAAAGAAAAGCCACCCACCAAAGTCCTCAGGTTGTTCCTCCATTGGAAATAAGAACCTTCTAATTTAACGTATCTTCCTCCTCAGGCAGTTGATTCTGACACACTTGGCCTTGAAGACAACAGTAATGGTTTTGCACATAGTAGCCTCCTGCAGTAGTTTAAGCTGTGAGGGAGAGCTCTAGCTAAAGCAAAGAGCCACCCTGAAGGAAACTCGAGTGAATTTATTTTGAATTTGAAATGAAGGATTTGGGGTGCTTTCACTAAATACCCTGCTTTCACCAAACCCAGATTGGTCTGGAACACAATCTGACTCTTGAATACTTAAAAATAGAGATAATTGAACACCCCACGCCCGTGATGTGGGGCCTTGAAATTCAGTGCTAAATTCAGTGGTGGGAGTGCTGATTTGCATTAATGTAGTCATGCCTACTTCATCAACTTAGGTAACTGATGATCATCCTGGGTACCTAAGTGTTTCTTGTAACACAACAGACTAAGAATCAAGTCAGGATCTTATTCCTAGTTCTGAGTTTAACTAGATTTATAACATTAGACAAGTGGTCAGCAAACTCACTAGTCAATAATGTATCAACAGTACAAAAATTGAAATTTCTCTTGAGAGCCAAATTTTTAAAACTTAAGCTTCTTCTAATGCCACTTCTTCAAAATAGACTTGACTAGGCTGTGATATTTTATAGAAGAGCCACACTCAAGAGGCCAAAGAACTGCATGTGGCTTGCGAGCCACAGTTTGCCAACCACTGCTTTAGACAGTATACCCAGTTTCTCTGAGCTTCAGGTCTTCATCCATGGATTTTGTAGCATGGATTGAGTAATATCTCTTACAGTGATCCAGCAATTCTCAGAAATCAGTTAGGAAACTTAAAGAAGACTTTAATAGAAGCTAACAGGCTTCCCTAAAATACTTTTCTGGGGCTTGATTTATAATTACAGAGACACAATTCACTATTTCCACTCCATAATAAGCCTCTTACAGCAAGCAGTGTCCTCAACATTCCTATGTGGAGACAAATGATAAGCTCCAAAGAATCAACACGTGGTAGAGAGGCAGCATAGGTGTTAGGAAGAGGCAGGGTTAGAAGAGAATGCTAACATAATTCTGCCATAACTCAGCTTAGTTCCTTCATTATTAAACAGGCTTGAAGGTAACTGTCCTTCAAGTAAAAAGGATCACAGAACAAAAAGAATAAAAAGATGAAGAACTATTAGAAAATAGATTTTGACTATGAAATGATTTGAGTTTTAGAACAAGGTTAGGGAAGTCCAACAAGATCCAGAGAGACTCCTCCCCGCTCTTCCGAAATTAAGAGAACGCTTTCAAAAACATACCTCCTGGAGTGAGGAGGAAGAAGGAGGGAAAGGAGTGCTAGGTACCTATTTCATTACTTAGAGCATTCCAAACAGCAGAAAGGAACTCCAAAAATTAGCAATAGGGCTGGAAACAAACCCTTGCAAAATGATAGGAATCACCTCTTCAATATTCAATAATAGAGACATGGCAGAAGAAAAGAAGAAAAGATCCGAAGATGAAGAAGCAGGCAGCTTTGTTGGTAGTAATCCTTCCTTTGGGACTGGGTAATCCTGGAAAAGAGAAGATGCCTCAGGTGAGTAACCTCAGCCCCCAAAGGTCCACAGGCTCTTGAGCTAGTGCAGGATCAATGTCAGACATCAACCAGCAAGGACACTGGAAGAGGAAATGCCCCAATGGCCCCCAAAGATGGAAGATGGGAGGCAACACCAATCTCCAAATGTGCCCTGAAGATGAAATTTGATGAGGCCAGTAGACACCAGAAAGGCTTTGGGGAACAAGATAATTGTCTTCCCTGAGGAGCCTCCTTACTTTAGAAATTAAGAGAATCAGTAAAATGTCTGCTGTATATTGGAGTCATTTACTCTGTATTGACCACCAAAATGGGCACACTTTCTGGCAGGGGCTGCGATCAGGAAAAGGAGAGACAAAATGATTTCTGGAAACTTTTCCTTGTGAAATAGGTTCCCAGTCACTCATCCAGTCTTTCCTATATGTCCCAGAAAGTCCTGTCCCTTTACTAGGAAGAGACTAAGTTAGAAGCAACAGTCTATTTGGACATATTGTTAAGGAGGAAGTCCCTAGAAACAAGGGAGTAGATCTCCTGATGCTCCTTCAGAATGACCCAAAAGCTGCAGGAAAGTCAGAGGCTTGGGCAAGCCAACAGCCAGAAGGGGAAGCTCTGATCCGGCCCCTCTTAGTTACTTCTACCTACGTGCACTGGCATTAAGAAACAGCCCCTCAAATCCCCACCCCTAACTCCAATGGGCAACAGATCTACAGTTTCACTTGACATTTCCCTTTTTTCCAAACAACTCCTAAGGCTGGTGGACTCCTATCTGTCACAGTCTCTGTTTCTAAGAAAACTTTGAGAAAATATGGCTCAGCAGGAGGTTGGGGCCAGCACAGACCTCCAGCCTACCTCTGGAAGTAGACTTTGGAGGAACATTACACCATGTCTCCACTCCACTGGGAAGTACCCAACAGCGCTTGAGTCAGCCAGATTGATGTCCTTCCTCTTTGACCTCTAACTCCAAGAAGCAGGAGTCAGCCCTTATTAAATTTGCCTTCAGGAAGAAAACAAAACCAAACACCCTCAGAACTGATCAATTACTATTGTAGAGCAAATGCTACTATGCCTGAATATACAATTAGGAATGAATGTGTTCCAATATGTCTCCATAAAAACAGACAGTGCACCATATTTGGCTTGAAAACTATAGTTGCCTTCCCTTTATCTAAACCTTTCCTAGTCTCAGAGCAGCTCTGTGACCCTAGGGGAAGTCATTTAAACATTATGAACCCCACTTTCTTCATCAGTAAATATGAAGATACTGCTACCATCTCCACTTGTAAATATGATAAGGAAGAATCAAATTAAATAATTTATATGAAATCACTTTGTGAACCGCCTAGTGCCAGAGTAATTACTTAATAATTAGTATACAAGCATTAAGGCTTAACTAACTAATATTGGGTATTTTTTCAAACTATCACCTTTGCTTTCTTTTCTTCTACCCCTCAACCCAATTAATCCCTATTCACAATCCCTCCTACACACACACACACACACACACACACACACACACACACTGAAGCACCACATGTATAGCACAATTTTCTTATCTGCTTGGCCCTCTTTTCCCACTCACACCCACCAGGCTTGATCTTTGCCTGATTCTTCTCAAGTGTCCCTCTTCAGATTAAACCACTTATGACAGAATAAATATCATGACTGACCCAACTTTCTTTCTTGAAGGAGTGAAGTGTTGAGAAATGGCTTGT
The DNA here is from genome assembly GCA_027563665.1 of Antrozous pallidus. NCBI lineage: Eukaryota > Metazoa > Chordata > Mammalia > Chiroptera > Vespertilionidae > Antrozous > Antrozous pallidus. Next base: position 60,720,648 of record CM050508.1, on the reverse strand, counting down.
TCCAAGATGTCCTTGGAGCATCTTACAAAGTCTAAAAATTCAAGTGAAGTATGTGATTCTTTGTAGGGTACATTAAATTATTTCCAAGAAACTCATAGCCGAAAATAACAACCCAGATCTAGGAAACCAAGAGAAGTTTGTGTTCAGAGGATGCCATGTGAAGCTACTTGTACACATTATAGTTGCATTTACAGAGTGGGAGCCATTGACAGTGTGCAAAGGCTGAGTCTGGGCCCAGAATACCACCTGTCAGTTGCTGAAATGAACAAATTAAAAGAAACAGTGGGTTTGTGGCTGGCAAACTGGCTCCCTAGGGGAAAGCAAGCAAGCAAGCCAGCCCTGTTTGTAGCATTTATCAATCTCCGTGGTGTAAATGCTCCAACCACAGATGATATCAAGCTCCTAATGATTTAATAACCAGCTCACAAAATTGGTGATAACTTTCTAATCACTTGTTCCTGTTATGTCTGATATATCACTGGCTCCTTGGCAATGTGGGTAAATTTACCTCTAATAGTTCCTAGAGGAATAAAGCCCCCTAATTTTTCAACGAGGACCAGATAAGTTCACAGGTAGTTTTTCTTCCATTTCTGGATCCTTGGTTCCAAGAAGATACACAAATACTAAGCTCTTTATTCTTCTAAATGAACTAGTTAATAAACTATTTCATACACACACACACACACACACACCTTATTACATTCTTCATGAGCAAATGACTTGCTTCTCCCCTGAGTTATATACTCCATCTGTTCTTTTGTGCATTCCAGGAGGATTTTTGACAAAAAAATCTTGGTCCTTGCTATTCAATGGGTAATCCTCAGATAAGCACCACATCACCAGAGAGCAGATTAGAAATCAGAATTTCAGAATGTCCCCATAATCTAATAAATCAGAATCTTTATTTTAACCAGATTTGGCATGCATATTAAAGTTTGGAAAGTGCTGTTCTATGCTTCATCAATTTACACTTAGGAGATAGACACAAGCCTAAAAGAGATTTGCTATTTCCCATGCCACAAAAACTATCTTGTCCCTTTGCAGTGATAATTTGAAAAATTCTACATAGATTTTTTTTTTACTTAAGACATAAAAATATTTCATAATTAGTCTGATTTAAAACATGAAAACAAACGGCCCTTTGCAGAGTTGTGATAGTATACTTACTTTTGGGGAACTACCAAAAATAAGGCAAGGTGGAGAAATGCTCTAGTCTTGATTCCTACCTTCATCTTCAATCTTATGCTCATCATTTAATTACATGCTGTGATAGAAACAATAGTGCCCTTTCTCCATGACCACATCCTAATCTCCCAAACCTGTGACTATGTAGCCTTATATTAAAAAAAAAAACTTTACAGGTTAAGTTAATTAAGGACTTTGAGATCAAGAGAGTGCACAAGTGTGCCCAGTAGAATTACTAATTTCGTAAGAGAGAAAAAGGAATGCAGGAGAGTCAGAGATGTGAACATGGGAACAGGGGTGAGAGCAATGCAGGAGCACAAACTTAGGAATGTGGTCTCTTAAACACTGAAAGATGGAAAAACAGCAATTCTTCCTTACGACCCTGCCAGCACCTCGATTTTGGACCAGTGAAACTTGTTTCAGACTTCAGACCTCTAGAACTGTAAGTTAACAGATTTATGTTGTTTTAAACGCTAAACTTGTGGTCTCTTTGTTAGATTAACACACATGGCCTCCTCAATTAGACTGTGAGCATGTCAAGGGCATGACTCTTTCTTCTATATTGTGGTTGACTGCAGTGCCTGGCCATTAGGTCCTTCATAAAGATTTGGACAAGAAATTAGTGAATGAGGTAATAATCTACTATCCTACAGTGCAGCTAAACCTGATCTTCTTTTTCAATATCTGAAACCCAGTATTGGAAAGCTATGACTTCCAGGACCCTGTTGAATCAGAGTTGTCTTGTTTCTAGTCTTGGAAGAAAAGCTTTCACTATTAAGTAAGGTGCTTAAAATGAGATTGTCATATATGACCATTATCATGTTGAGGTATATTTCTTCTATACACAATTTAGGAATTTTTATCATGAATGGATTTGAAATTTTGTCAAATGATTTTCTGCATCGCTTGAGATGACCAAGATGTTTTCTTTATTCTATTAAGATAATGTATTGTGTTAATTTTTTTTTGCATGTTGCACCATCCTTGCATCCCAAGGATAAATCTTACTTCATTGTGGCATGTGACAAATGATCCTATTAATGTGATGCTGCATTCTATTTGCTAATATTTTATTGATGATTTTTTGCTTCTATAGTTATCAGGAATATTGCTCTGCAGTTTTCTTGTCTTGTGGTGTCCTTTTCTGGCTTTGTTATTGCAGAATTGTTGACCTTGTGAAATAAATATTAGAGTTTTTTCCCCTTTTATATTTTACTTGAAGAGTGTGCAAAGGACTGGTGCTATTCTTTAAGTGTTTGGTAAAATTTGCCAATGAAAACATCTAGTCCTGGGGTTTTTTATTGGAAAAGTTTTAATTGCTCATTCAGTTTTATTACTAGTCTGTACAGATTTTTTTATTTGTTCCTGATTGAGTCTTGGTAGATTGTATGTTTTAAGAATTTATCCATTTGTCAAAGATTGCCCAGTTTGTTGGCATATAGTTTGTTCATAGCATCCTCTTATAATTATTTCATATCTGTGGCATTGGCTGTAATGTCTCCTTTCACATTTACTAGTATAATCTGGTTGATGGTTGATTTGGGTCCTCTCTCTTTTTTCCTTAATCAGTCTAGCTAAATATTTGTCAATTAAAAAAAATATTTTCAAAGAACCAACTCAGGTTTGTTGATTTTTTTTTCAGTTTTCCTGTTCTCTGCTTCATTTATTTCTGTACTAATCTTTATCTTCTTCCTTCTGCTAACATTTCAGGGTATACTCTGTTTTTGTTCTTTATCTAGTTCCTTGAGGTGTATAGTTAAGATATTTTTGTTTTTAATGTGGGCATTTATTCCTGTAAACTTTCCTCTTAGAAACCAAGATGGCGACATAGGTAAACACCTAAACTGCTGCCTCATACAACAATTTCAAAAATACAACTAAAAGGCAAAACAGACATCATCCAAAACCACAGGAAAGCTGGCTGACTGGAAATACTACAACTGGAAAGAGAAATGCACATGGAGAATCAGAGGAACTGCAAAGCCTGAGGTAGGGAGACAGGCTCGCATGGAGAGGACAGGCCGGAGAGGATGGGGCTGCTGAGTGCCTGGCTGGCATGCTCTAATGAGAAGGAGACAAAAGCTCCAGACTGCACTGAACCCCAGTCCTGGGTGAGACCCTGGGGACCCAGGCCTATACCGGGAAATCTGAACTAAAAGGCGGAAACTCAGGGGAACGGTGAAAGGCAGAGGTCTGGAGGTGCACACACCAATGCGTGCAGAGAGGACAGACTGTTGAGTGTGCCGCTGGCTTGATCTGGCGGGAGGGAGACAGGAGTTCCAGGTGGTGATGAATCCCAGTTCCGATTGCACTGAACCCCAGTGCTGGGTGAGAATCTGGGAGTCCAAATTCATTGGCAGCAGATGAAACTCGAGGGCACCTTTCTCTCAGAGTTGCTTGCAGTGATTGCCTTTGGACACTGAGACCCAGTGACTTCATGGGGAAGGGCTGACTGGAAGCCAAGGCTGTCAGTTCCACCCTAAAACTCCACCCCACCAAGCTGAGTACAGAGGCTTTTGCAATTCTGCAAGTCCTGTCACATAAGACTGTCTCCCAGTGTAGACACAGCTGATCTTCACAGCCAATTGACCTGGAGGTCAATTCCTCCTAGTGATACCAACATCAATCAATACTTAACTACAACAAGGCTGTACACACAGCCCACAAAGGAGTGCACCATGAGTGTCCACCTCAGGTAACAGAGGAGGCCGAGAAATCTAGCACACAAAGCTACCCTACCAACTCAGGGAAGCAGTGAAAATGTGGAGACAAAAAAACAGATCACAAATGAAAGAAATGAGGAAAAACAAACAACTGGATATATAGTTCAAAACCACGGTTATAAGGTTTTTCAAGAGGTTCCTAGAAAAGGCCGATAAATTCAGCAAGACCTTTGAGGATATGACAAAGGACCAACTAGAAATTAAACATACACTGACTGAAATAAAAAATATTATACAGAGACCCAATAGCAGACTAGAGGACCGCAAGAATCAACTCAAAAATTTGAAATACAAAGAGGCAAAAAACACTCACCCAGAAAAGCAAAAAGAAAAAAGAATCCAAAAATCTGAGGATAGTGTAAGGAGCCTCTGGGACAACTTCAAGCATACCAACATCAGAATTATGGGGGTGCCAGAAGAAGAGAGAGAGCAAGATACTGAAAACCTATTTGAAGAAATAATGACTGAAGACTTCCCCCACTTGATGAAAGAAATAGACGTACAAGTCCAGGAAGTGCACAAAACCCCAAACAAAAGAAATCCAAAGAGGACCACACCAAGACACATCATAATTAAAATGCCAAGAGCAAAAGACAAAGAGAGAATATTAAAAGCAGCAAGAGAAAAACACTTAATTACCTACAAGGGAGCATCCATATGATTGCCAGCTGCTTTATCAACAGAAAAATATGCAGGCCAGACGGCAGTGGCAAGAAATTTTCAAAATGATGCATAACAAGAACCTACAACCAAGATTACTCTACCCAGCGAAGCTATCTTTCAGAATTGAAGGTCAGATAAAGAGCTTCACAGATAAGAAGAAGCTAAAGAAGTTCATCACCAACAAACCAGTATTATATGAAATGCTGAAAGGTATTCTTTAAGAAGAGGAAGAAGAAGAAAAGGGAGGAAAAGGTGGCTGCTTTAAATTAGAGCATAGATGGAACTGGAGAGCATTATGCTAAGTGAAATAAGCCAGTCAAAGAAAGGTAAGTATCACATGATATCATTTATTTATGGAATATAATGAGCAACATAAACTGATGAACAAAAACAGATCCAGAGACAGAGAAGCATTGACTGTCAAACCTCGGAGGGGAGGTAGGGGAGGGTGGGGGTGAGGGGAAGAGATCAACCAAAGGACTTGTATGTATGCATATAAGTCTAACAAATGGACACAGACACCAGGGGAGGGGTGAGGGCATGAGTGGGGGGGGGGATTTGGAAGGGGTAATGAGGGATGAGGACACATATGTAATACTTTGATCAATAAAGAAAAATTTTTAAAAATTCTTCTTAGAACCATAAATTTTATGTTGTGTTTCATATTCTTTTGTTTTAAGATATTAGTACATTTTTATTTTCCCTTTAGTTTCTCCTTTGATCCATTGGTTGTTTATGAGGGTATTATTTTATTTCCATGTGTTTGTGATTTTCCAATTTTCTTTCTGTTATTGATGTCTATTTGCATACCATTGTGGTCAGAGAAGATAATCGGAACACTTTCACTTTTTGAAATTGCTAAGACTTGTTCTGTGGTCTAATATATGGTCTATCCTAGGAAGAGTTCCATGTGCACTTGAGAAAATATATTCTGCTCTTGTGTGATAGAATGTTCTGCACATGTCTGTTAGGCCCATTTCATCTATAGTGTTGTTTTAATCATCTGCTGCTTATTGATCTGTCTATCCATTTTTGAGAATAGAGTGTTAAATTTCCCAGCCATTTATTGTATTGCTGTTTAACTATCCTTTTAACTCAGTTAGGTTTTGCTTTATATATTTACCTGCTCTGATATTGTGCATAAATATTTATCTTATATATATACATATATATACATATATATATACGTATATATATCTCCTATCTAATAAAAGAGTAATATGCAAATTGACCACACCTCTGCTATACCCACAAGCACACCCACAAGCCATGCCCATCAGCCAATCAGGAGAAAATATGGAAATAAACCCCAACCAAGATGGCTACGGCCACGGAGCAAGCAGGAGGGAGGCTTGGGTTTCCCCTTCAATAGTGGAAGCCAAGCTTTCCACCTGCCCTTGCCGGCCTAGGCCTCCACTCAATGCTACCAAGTTTCAATTATAGAAGATACATAATCCCAACCACAGAGCTGGAGAGAGAAGAGGCTTAGGGTTGCCGGGGCGATGGAGGAAGCCAAAGTTCTGCAAAGGCCTCCACAGAAATGGCTGTCGCCATGGAGTGAGCAAAAGGCTTGGCTCCGCTCCACGCTACAAAGTTTCCAATGTAGAACATAAATTAATCCGACCCCAGGGCCTCCACTTGGGTTGCTGGAGGCCATATCTGGCCTGCAAACTACCATAGGCCCCTTGCCTAGGCTGTCCCACACCCCAAGGGAACCCCCACTCTGATCCAGGACACTCTTCATGGTAAACCAGCTGGCCCCCCACCCATGCACCAGGCTTCTATCCTATCTAATAAAAAAGTAATATGCAGATTGACCATCACTCCAACACATAAGAGGGCTTCCCCCATGTGGTCAAAGATCCTGCCCCCATGTGCACATAAGATAGCCACCATAAGATGGCCAACAGGGGAGGACAGTGGCCTACAAGGGAGGGCAGTTGGGAGGGACCAGGCCTGCAAGGGAGGGCAATTGGGGGTGATCAAGCCTCAGGGGAAGGCAGTTAGGGGTTACCAGGCCAGCAGAGGAGGGAAGATGGGGGCAAACAGGCTGGCAGGGGAGCAGTTAGACATCAATTAGGCTAGGAGGGTAGTGGTTATGGGTATCAGGCTGGCAGGCAGAAGCAGTTAGGGGCAATCAGGGAGGCAGGCAGGTGAGCAGTTTGAAGCTAGCAGTCCTGGATTGTGAGAAAGATGTCCAACTGCTCATTTAGGCCCTATCCTACCAGGATCGGGCTTAAACGGGAAGTCAGACATCCCTCGAGAGGTCCCAGATTGGAGAGGGTACAGGCTGGACTGAGGGACATCTCCCCACACCACCCCCCTGTGAATGAATTTCATGCACTGGGCCTATAGTCTGTGTGTGTGTGTGTGTATGTGTATGTGTGTATGTATATATATATGTGTGTGTGTGTGTGTGTGTGTGTGTGTGTGTGTGTGTGTGTGTATATATATATATATAAAATTTTCTTGAAATAATATTTCCATCCCTTTACTCCTGGACTATGTGTTCTATTAAGGCTAATGTGAATCTCTTGTAGGTATCATAATATTGGATCTTGTTCTTTCATTACTCAGCCACTTATGTCTTTTGACAAGAATTTAATCTATTTACAGTATCTACTGGCTTGAAACATTTCTATTGATAAATCCTCTGATATTCGTGTGTATTTTTTTAAATATATGATTTCAGAGAGGAAGGGAGAGCAGAGGGAGAAAGAGAAACATCAATGATGAGAGAATAATTGATCAGCTGCTTCCTGCACATCCCCTACTGGAGATTGATCCCACAATGCGGGCATGTTTCCTGACCAGGAATCGAACCATGACCTCCTGGTTCTTAGGTCAATGCTCAACCACTGAGCCACACTGGCCAGACTCCTTTGTTATTCTTATGTGAATTCTCATCTGTGGAATTTCTCTCTCTTGCTGCTTTCAAAATTTGCCTTTGACTTTGGACAACTTAATTACAATGCATCTCAGAGTAGTCCTACTCAGATTCAACCTATTTGGGTCTTTGGGTTTCATGATTTGGGGTATCCATTTTTTCTCCTCAGGTTTGGGAAGTATTCAGTTATCACTGCTTTGACTATATCTTCTGTCAATTTCTCTTTCTGGATTTCTACATTGCGGATATTGTTTCTTTTGATTATCACTCATAACATTTTTAGGCTTTATTCATGGTTTTTCTTTTTTCCTTTCTATTTCTCTGACTGGGTAACTTCAAATGTCCTGTTTTCTGGGTCACTGATTCTTACTAATGCATGATTAAGTCTTCTTTTGAAGCTCTCTATTGAGTTATTCAATTCAGTCATTGTATTTTTTAGCTCTAGAATGTGTTTCTTTTTCTTTGACTTTTTCATTTTGTTTATTCATTTTTTAGTAATTTTGTTTAGTTGTTTGTGTATTCTTGTCATTCACTAAATTTCAAGGTAATTATTCTAAAGTCTTTGACATTTTATAGGCCATTTATTGGAGCTTTATTAGTTTTCTTTTCTGTCATGTTTACCTGATTTTTTTATGATCTGTGATTCCTTATGTTAGTATCTGCAAATATGAATAATCAGTTTACTCTTCTAGACTTTAAAGTTTCAATCTAGCAGAGACAATTCTAAGCCAATAAGCTCAGTGTGGTTCTGGACATGTCCACTGATAACATCCTTGGGGGCATATGGTGTTTTATCGGGGTCTGCTATTGGATAAAGCCACTGCCCGAGCTCTTAGGTTGAGTCAGGTGCTGCTGGGAAGTATTGGATAAAACTCCTTTCTTGATTCTGTGCCCAAACCAGGCTGTAGAATGGAATCCCTGGCTGCTTGGATTTTCTGGTTATAACCAGGTAATATACTCAGTATTAGTTGGGGCTATGAATTAGCTTCCATGCCCTGGCAGATACCTCAGGGCCTGCATGATTTGTTGCTGAGAAACTACATCAGGCAAGAATATACACCGAACTCATTGGCCAGATGGAGCCACTGGTTTTGCGCTGTTGATGGGGAAAGCAACTGGCTTTGCTACCTTTTCAAGTGCCACTATGTAGGGCCATTTGATAGGCTAAACAGCTTTCTGTGTGCTGTGCTCAGGTCACCTTATTGGACCCACAATGGATAAATCTAAAAATTGTTTGCCTGTCCAGGCAGAGCAGGATAACCACTCTAAGCCTGGAATGGCACATTTTTAATGGGTTTGATTCAAGCTGACCCATGCCCCAATGTCCCTGGCTAAACAAGTCCACTGGCTTTGCTCTGTGCATGATCAGCTATGCCTGCCAGACTGTTCAAGTGCTGCCAGGCTATGCAACTTTTAGATGTTCTGGCCAGCCTTTCTGGTCAGGAAGGGCTAAGAGCAATACTAAGCAGTGGGCTAGGCTATCACTCAGCTTTCCAGAGACATAGAAGCAGCGAACAGACTGTACAACCTCAGAGGGAAGGGGGTGAGAGTAAGAGAGCAACCAAAGGACTTTAATGCATGCATATAAGCATAGCCCATGGACACAGACATTAGGGCATGTGCTGAGAGGGAGGGTGTTGGGGGACAGCCGGGAGGAGGTTAAGAGGGGAGGGGGGGAGGAGACATATGTAATACTTTAAACAATAAATATTTTTTTAAAAGAAACCAGATTAAACCTAAAATAAATAAGTAAATAAGGGGAAAATCTGACTTTATTTTGAAATATTGCAAGAGTATATAAAGTAAATAAGTCCTGGTGTGTGAGGAGAAATTGGCAGAGAGACTCTCAGTCAAAAGTCAGGATATTTGTCTTCTCCTGATTTTCTCCCCTCCTTCTCATTTTGCAATTCCCTTGAACATACTCCCCTGTGGCTGGTACCATTTTCTTTCCAAGCCAATTGTACATTTCTGAAAATATAGGCATCACAGCTTGTATTCATCGTTACCCATTATTTCTCAGCGAAAGTTGCTTTACAACTACACCTGCTGCATAACAGACATTGAAGACACATTCACAAAATCAGAAAATGTTTCTGACCCTATTAAAGATGGGGTCATCTTCCATGAAATAATTAACACATTCCATATGAACCTTTGGTATTTTTTAAATCATGCGTGTTTCGTATGAGAAAAATTATGCTCTTAGGCCTTGTGTTGTTATGGGACTTGCTGATAGCTTAAATTAATAATGATTATGGGTATGACTGCAGGCAAAAGGAGTTTCTAGAAAACTCTTCCACAAAACGACAGGTTCTCAAACAAACAATACAGCAAAGACATTCCCCAGAAATCCAAAACAGATTTAGTCACCACCCTGTCTCATCGATACCACAATGACAAAGTATCACAACGCTTAAGCTATATCCTATAAAATTGCAATTTTATTGAGAACAGATTTACTAAAAATCCTATTTGGACCAGTGATTAGGTTTTCTACATTTTGCCTTTATCCCAAAGCTGTTCCTATTGATTTCCATGATTTCCAACCTTTGTTGTCCCCTCCTTTTGCAGTCTTTACCTTTACCTACTAGCTTCATGACTGCTTTACCTGGTTTGGTTCTATTTCTGGATATGTTCATAAACTACCATTTTCTGAGTGTTCATATGAGTGTCTGAGGCTTAGTATGCTAAGCAAGTCATTTGAAAAGCAATTACTTAGCTTCTTACAGAAGAAAAACATGTAGAACTCATGTAGACAATTAGACCTCTGAGAGATTTTCTTGATTTGGCAATATTTTTTAAAAATTAGCAAATCTTTATATAACAATTCAGTATTGTGACTTACCTTGAAAAACTGGAAAATGTTGCTACACAAGTCATCATTCTTATGTGGCAGCAATTAGCTGAAAATGAATAATAGTTGCCTCCATTGATTGGACCCATGCTTCCCCATGTGTCTTGGTCCCTCATTACTCTCTCTTGTGTTACCCTCACCCTGTCTAATGCATTTAAGTAAGAGCCCTGCACTATATGAAGCTGCCAAGCAAGGCAGGCACTATACACAGATCCAGCATCACTTACAGCATACCTACTTTGAAAGAAGGAGGAAAAATAACATTTATTACATATCAAGTGTGTTCCCAGTGATCCTGTCATCAAATAGCTCACATTTGAGAAGAGAAATGGCCCAGGAAACAAAGAGCCCAACTACAACAAGATGCATGCGGTCTTAGTAAAATATGGCTTGTTGTTTGCAATGAGCATCCCCTAGGCACACAGTGACAGAGTGACTGTGGCAGCAAGTCTAAACACAGACACCAGAATCTGTATTCAGGACAGAACTCCAGAAACTAGAGGAAACTGTCACAGTAAGACAGGAATGAAAACGGCCTCATTTCCGCACACCTCAATGTCCTCATCTTTAAGTGGGGATGATAATGTCCTCTCATTAGATTGCTAAGCTGATATATTAGACGAGTGAGTGGTAAGCCCTTAGAGAGTGATGGCACATTACAATACTAGTTATTGTTGCGACACTTGTAACTTGTATAACTTTTAAGGCTCTGAAGTAGGAACCTGATAATGGTGGTGATGGTAAGGTGAAGGAGTGTGGGGACAGGAGATCAAGGCAGGTTTAATGATGCGAAACAAATACAGGGCTCAGTGACTTCACCCGGACTGAAGAAATTATACAGACCCTGCAGCAATGAAAATCCCTGGTGCAGGGCTCCTGATACACTGAGAGTGCCCACCGCATGTGTGCATGGCTGTCTTCATTGAACGCACAATGACACCTGTTGTTTGATGCTTCCTAGACTGGTCCCAGGTTGCCTCTTGTTAGATCATCAGCAAACAATTATCAAAAGAAATATATATTTTTAAAGTATATGAATAATTCAGGAAGCCTTGACCTGAATTGATACCAGAGCTTTGGGACTGGCAGGGCTGAGCCTAGAAGTAAGGGGAAAGTGGCTCAACTGGAGACCAGAATAGGTCTGTGGGCAAAGAAAATGTGGTACGAATTGAAACAATTCCTTACTACTCACAACTGTGGAGCAATTGTGTCAACTGTGTATATTGTTCAGCTTTTAGCAATATTAACATATTTTTCCTTAATAGATATGATCATTTTTTTTGCACAACCCAAGGTGCTGCTCAGGCTAATAAACAATCTTTCCTCTTAAAATTACGATCTGGGTAAGAACCTGAACATTTAAATATAAACGCATTTACTCTATGGCAAAGAAGAGACAAACCACTTACAGAAGCAAAGAGAGCAGCAAGTTTTGTCTCCTCTCCTTTGTTCTTGTCCCATTTTTGACGGGCAGAGGGGAGAGGCAGGGCCATCATGTGGCCGAGGGAAACAGAGTGAGAGGCCACAGCAAGTCTTCAGGACAAACAACTGTGCCTGTCTGGGAACCTAGCCTACTGCTGTCAAAAGGCCATTTTTCTCCATATAAATGCTTTTGCTCAACATTGCTGCAACTCTTCTCCAATACACGCCTCCCTATGGCATGAACTCCTCTCCCCTTTTTTGAGGCTGCCAACTTCCCCTCTGGAGCCAATAGCCTATTTACCAGACATGGCAACAGAGGCCAAGAAATCCTAAAAGCTGGTGGCATGGTCTCTGTGCACGGTCACGTTTCCCTTAAAAACTTTATGTATACAATAGGATTACTTACTTCCAGCACCCAATCTCTGCCAGTGCCCCACCCACTTATCTTCCAAACTCCCTCTGCTATGAGGGAAGAGGGAATTTGAAACAAATGTTCTTTAAGAACATTTGTAAGAGGACATGTCAGATACAGGTATTGGCATAAAACCAGACACATAGAACATTGGGACAAAATAGCCCAGATATAACCCTTGTATATATAGTTGATTAACTTATAACAAAAGAACCAAGAATATACAATGGGGAAAGGACAGTCTCTTTAGTAAATGGTGTGGGGAAAAGTAGACAGGCACATGCAAAAATATTATATACATAAAAATCAAAATGGGTTAAAGACTTGAATGTAAGACTTGAAACCATAACCTTGTTATTGGTCTTGGCTATGATTTTGGGGGGATTCAACATAAAAAAAAGGCAACAAAAGCAAAAATAAATGAGTGGGACTATATCAAACTAAAAAGCTTCTATATGGCAAAAGACACCATCAACAAAATGTAAAGGCAACATTCTAGATGGGAGAAAATCCTTGTATATTATATATCTGATAAGAGGTAAATATATAAAATATATAAAGTAATGAAAAACAATCCTATTAAAAATATGCAGAGGATCTGAATAGACATTTTTCCAAAGAATACATATGTATGACCAATAGGTACATGAAAGGGTGCTCAACATCACTATCTGGAGAATGCAAATCAATGCCATTTTGAGATATCACTTCCCACCTGTTAGAATGGCTATTTTCAAAAAGAAATGTTTTGGTGAGAATGTAGAGAAAATGGAACTCTTGTGCACTGTTGATGAGGGTATAAATTGGTACAGCCACTACGGGAAAATGTGAAAACACTTCAAAGACTTAAAGATTCAACTACCATATGATCAAAAATTTTACTTCTGGGCATTTATCTAAAGAAAATGAAAACACGATCTTGAAATGTACCCCCATTTTCACTTTAGCACTATTCACAATAGTCAAGATATGGAAACAATCTAAAAAACATCCCCTCCTATTCATGAATGAATGAATAAAGGAACTGTGAGATTATATATATCCTGCTGAGGATTTCTGCATCTGTTTGCTAATTTTTTTGTTGAGGATTTTTGTAGTGTGTGTTTGTGTGTGTGTGTGTGTGTGTGTGTGTGTGTGTGTGTAATCCTATCTAATAAAAAAGTAACATGCAAATTGACCATACCTCTGATAAAGCCACGCCCACACCCACCCACCAGCCCATCAGGAGCAAATTATGCAAATAAACCCCAGCCAAGATGGCTGCTGCCACTGAGAGCAGGAGGGAGGCTTGGTTTCCCCAACAAAAGAGAAAGCCAAGCTTTCCGCCTGCCGTTGCCGGCCTAGGCCTCCACTCAATGCTACAAAGTTTCAATTATAGAAGATACATAGTCCCAACAGAAATGGTGGCAGCCATGGAGCTGAAGAGAGAAGAGGCTAGGGTTGCTGGGGCGATGGAGGAAGCCAAACTTCTGCAGCCCTAGCCTAGACCTTCATTCTAGGCTACAAAGTGTCAAACAAAAATGGCTGTCACCAAAAAGCAAGCAGAAGGCTTGGTCCACTCCAGGCTACAAAGTTTCAATTGTAGAACATAAATTAATCCCAGATCCAAGGGCCTCCACTTGGGTCGCTGGGGGGGCATGGCCGGCCTGCAAACCACCTCAGGCCCCATGCCCAGGCTGCCCCACACCCCAAGGGAACCGCCACCCTGATCCAGGACACCCTTCAGGGCAAACTAGCCAGTCCCCACCCATGCACTAGGCCTCTATCCTATCTAATAAAAGAGCAATATGCAGATTTACCATCACTCCAACACACAAGAAGGCTGCCCCCATGTGGTCAAAGAATCTTCCCCCATGTGGACACAAGAAGGCCACCACAAGATGGCCAGTGGGGGAGGGCAGTGGGAGGTTCTAGGCCTGCAAGGGAGGGCAGTTGTGGGTGATCAGGCCAACAGGGGAGGGCAGTTGGGAAGGACCAGGCCTGCAAGGGAGGGCAGTTGTGGGTGATCAAGCCTGTAGGGAGGGCAGTTAGGGGTGACTAGGCTGGCAGAGGAGGGAAGTTAGGGGCAAACAGGCTGCCAGAGGAGCAATTAGACATTAATTAGGCTGGCAGGGTAGTGGTTAGGAGGTGATCAGGCTGGCAGGCAGAAACGGTTAAGGGCAATCAGGGAGGCAGGCAGGCTAGCAGTTTGGAGCTAGCAGTCCTTGATTGTGAGAAAGATGTCCGACTGCCTGTTTAGGCTTGATCCTATCAGCATCGAGGCTAAACGGGCAGTCAGACATCCTTCAAGGGGTCCCAGATTGGAGGGGGTGCAGGCTGGGCTGAAGGACACCCCCCCCCAGCACAAATTTCATGCACCGGGCCTCTAGTATGTGTATGTATGTGTGTGTGTGTATATGTGTGTGTGTGTGTGTGTGTATATATATATATATATATATATATATATATATATATATATTTCAGCCATAAACAAGGAATTTTTATCATTTACAATATGAACCTTGACTGCAATCATGCTAAGTGAAATAAGTCAGAGAAAAACAAATATATAGTATGATCTCAATTATACATAGAATCTAAAATATCGCAAAACAAAAACCATAAAAATGAGCTAACAGATACAGAAAAGAGATTAGTGGTTGCCAGAGGTGGGGGATGAAGGGTGGGTCAAATGGATGAAAGGGTCAAAGGTACAAATTTCTAATTATAAAATAAATCATGGGGATATATTGTATAGCGTGGTAGTATTACATATTTGAAAATTGCTGAGAGTAGACTATGTTGAATAGAACATATTTTTATCATTGAGTATGTTAATTATGGGTTTGTCATATATGGTTTTTATTATGTTGAGATTGTTCCCTCTATTCCCACTTTGCTGAGAGTTTTTATCATAAATGGATGCTGGACTTTGTCAAATGCTATTTCCACATCTATTGATATGTTCATATGATTTTTATCCTTCATTTTGTTTATGTGATGTATCATGGTAATTGATTTGTGGATAGTGTATCAACTTTGCATCCCAGGAATAACTCTTACTTATTCACAGTGCATTATCTTTTTAATGTATTGCTGAATTGTTTTTGAGGATTTCACATGTTTTCTTTGGGGATATTAGACTATAATTTTCTTTTTTGGGGTGTTTTTAGTTTTGGGGAAAAGTTTGAGGATAGGTATTAATTCTTTTTTGCATGTTTGGTAAAACTCACCTGTGAAGCCATCTGGTCCAGGACTTTTGTTTATTTATTTTTTTATTACTGATTTAATTGTTAGTAATTATCAATCTGTTCAGATTGTTTCTTTTGAGTTAATCTTGGAAGATTGTATGTTTCTAGAAATTCATCCATTTCTTACAAATTATATAATTGCTCATAGCATTTTCTTATATTTCTGTTGTGTCTGTATTGTCATTTTTACTAAAGTTTGGGACTCTCTGCAATTCCAGGACTTGTATGTCTATTTCCTTCACCAAATTAGGGGAGTTTTCAGTCATTATTTCTTAAATAGATTTTCAATTCCTTACTTCCTTTCTTCTTTTTCTATTACCCCCATGATGCTAATGTTATACCTGGTGTTATCCCAGACTACCATTTTATTATTATTATTATTATTATTATTATTATTACTATTATTATTTTGCTTTCTGATAGTATATTTTCCACTACTTTGTCTTTCACATTGCTAATTCAGTCCTCTGCTTCATTTAATATGTTGCTCATTCCCTCTAATGTATTCTTCATTCGTTATTGTTCTTTATTTCTGAGTAGTTGTTTTGTCTTTGTTGAAGTTCTCAATGAGTTCTTCTCTTCTTAAGTTCATGAGTATTATTAAAACCAGAGTTTTGAACTCTGCATCTGGTTGACTGCTTCTCTGCATTTCATTTACTTCTTTTCCTGGAGCTTTGTCATGTGCTTTCATTGGGGACATGTTTAATTCCTTGTTTTGGCTGAACCCCTGTGTGTGTTGTTTCTATGTATAAGGCAGATCTACTCTATCTCCGTCCTGTCTTAGTGCTCTGAGGTAGTAGGTGTCCCGTGGGGCCCGGTGGTGAAGTCTCCCATGTCACCTGAGCCAGGCTCCAGAGATGTCCCTTATGTGGGGTTAAGTGGGCCAACCCTCGGGCTGACTAGCTGTGAGGACTTGCTGTGACTACAGCAGAAAAGCTCTCTGGTGCCAACCTAGTCTACCCTCAAGTGTGTCATTTGTGGCTTGCTGAGTAGTGCTCTTATTTGGTATAAGGCTACCCACTAAGTAGGCTGGTTCTGGAGCTTCTTTGCAGGGGATCCAGAGCAGGTCAAGATATCAGCCACAGCTTTTAACTAGTTTGGGGCTACCTGGTAGTAGATACAAAATGTTATGCAGCATATTGCTGCTTATGCTGGTCTTGGAGGCACTAAGGAGAGGTTATGCTGCAAACCAAGGCTGGCTGCTGCTAGTGCTAGGCTTGGAACCCTTTGGTAGGCACCACAATGTGAACTGAGGCCAGCTGCGATTTGTGCTGGGCTTTTGCCAGTTATTTGAAGCTACGTCCCAAGTCAAGAGTGGTTGCTGTTTATGCCAGCCTTGTGGGCAACTGATGGGAGTTACAATGTAAGTTAAGATGGTCGCCACTTGCGTCAGGATTGGGGCCACTTAGAAAGAGGTACAGGGGATGCTGAGGCCAGCCACTACTTGTTTGGGACTTGTGGGCCTTTGAGATATTTTGAGATAGTCCACACTTGAAGCAAGGCAGCTTTTGTGGGGCTGCTACCAGACAAGGTTTGGGCCAGGTGCATAAGTTGGGTGGGATGGGATCTCAGAGAATCACCAGGTGAGAAAGTGCTAGCCAGATTAATGAAGAGCTAAGATTTGGCACCAGCGGGGCCTGCAGGGAGACTGGAAGGATCATTAAACAAGGGAACAATGGAGCCTGCCAGCACTTCCATCTCAGAGAGCTGCCTTGACCCCTGTCCCCCCAGCCCTTGTCTTGTAGCCCTTGTCAGTCCCCATTCATCCCTAGTACTTTATGAGATGTTGCTCCTGTGCTGGAGCCCAGAGGGAGGTAGTTCATGTGCAAGTTTATGAATGGGCCCTCAAGAGGGTCCCTAGGTGTTCAGGAGCCCTCTTGTCTCCCAGGCAATCTTCACTGGTTTTCACATCCAAATGTTATGAGGACTCCTCTTCCTGGGCTGGTGTTTCAGCCTGGGGCTGGAACTCCTCAGTCCTCAGGGGAGACCTAATTACCACACTGTGGGTGTGAGACCTGCCCATTCTGCATCTGCTCCCCTACCAATCTGGACATGGCTTCTTTATATCCTTAGTTATAGGACTTCTGTTCAGCATGTCTTCAAGTGGTTCTCAGTGGTAGTGGTTTTATAATGTAGCTGTGATTTTGATGTGGTTGTGGGAAAAGACGAGCACAATGTTTACCTACCATGCCACCTAGACCAAAAGTCATGCTTTGATATTTTTCAGAGTGTTAGAGGAGAAGCACTTTTTCCTTAGTGAAGAATTTGTTTGCTTTGGCTGTTACAGTTCAACAGGTTGGCAATTAAAAACCGCTTTTTGTATTCCAGAAGGTGGTGCTATAACTCAAGGTTTCGGTTTCTCTTACCTGAGCAGGCTCTCAGGGCTTCCCTCCTCTGCCAGGGCACAAAGAGAGCTGGCAGCAGCGTGTTGGGAGGTGTAGACTTTGCTTCTGAGGCTTGGGGTACCCGTAGCCCAACAGAATAACCCATGAATTGGGGAGTCCTAGAAGTCTGTGGGTGGACCTCCTGCTGGAGTCCCAAATCTTCTTTCATCCATGTCCCTCCCCTCCTTCCCCGCCCCCCCCCCCCCCCCATTCCCAGAGCCCTCCTCAATAATGTAGATATTGCTACAAGCAGGTCCCTCCAGCTGCAACCCATATAGCCAAGCAGTCTGTCACTTGCTACTTTCTCTCTCCACCTCCAATAGCAGAGAGATGGATGCAGTGCTTTGCAATGTCTCCTTGGGAAGGGGGGCACCTAGTGAACTCCCCAGTCTCCAGGCAAATTTCCATCTCCCTCCTACGGCATGCCGGACTCTCCTGCCAAGTTGGTAGATCTCTACAAATTTTCTCTCGCCTGAGTGTCTGCCTAGTTTGGCATTCTCCAGGTTCCCCTTTTCCCAATCATGGCATGTGGGTGTTGGGTAGGCGCACCAAATCCTTTGGATCCATATTCAGGTGCATGGGTGGGTAAAAGTTGCCAGGAGTCTTGGTGTAATGTGTAGAGAGAGGCACTTTTGTTCTGTAATGGATGTCCAGTTACTTATAAATCAAAAAGGAGAGAAACAAGGAATGACTCATGCTGCCATGAGGCTGACACTCTAGAGAAGCTAATGTTCTGCTACTTGATCTGGGTGCAACCAATTTATAAAATTGATAAAAATGCATCAAGCTATACACTTCTATATATGTATACTCTTACATATGTAATACTTCAATGAAAGTTAAATGCAAATACGACTTCATCCTACTTTTGGGTATACAGCCAAAAGAATTGACAGCAAGAACTCAAAGAAATATTTATACACCAAATGTTCATGGCAGCATTATTCACAATAGCTAAAAAAGTGGAAGAAACCCACTGTCCATCAACAGATGAAAGGATAAACAAAATGTTGTATATACATACAAATGGAATATTATCAGCCATAAAAAGGAAGTAAATTCTAATATATGCTACAATAAGAATGAACCTTGAAGACATTATGCTAAGTGAAAAAGCTAGTTTCCCATGAAAGGACAAATACTGTATGATTCCACTCAAATGAAGTATTTAGAGTAAACTCAGAGACAGAAAATAGATGGAAAGTTGCCAGAGAGTGAGGAAAAGGGACCTATTGTTTAATCAGTACAGTTTTAGTTTTGCAAGATGAAGAGTTCTGAGGATGGATAATGAGACAGCAGCATAACCCTCAACCTGTACATCTAAATGATTAAGATGATAAAATTTTTATTTGTACTTTACCACAATTTTTTAAATACACTAGAGGCTCGGTGCACAACATAAGTGCACTGGAGGGTAGAGGGTTCCTTAGCCCGTCCTGCGCCTTCTCAAAGTCTGGGACACCTTGGAGGATGTCTACCTGCTGGGGAGTAGGCCTATGCTAGAAGTCAGACATCCCTCCCGCAGTCCGGAGCTCTCGCAATCCAGGACCCCTTGCTCCTTACTGCCCAACAGGAGAGGCTCCCACTACCACTGATGTACTCACCAACCATGCGCCTGGCTTCTGGCTGAGTAGCACTCCTACAGGCATATTGACCACCATGAGCCAGCTCCTGCATTGAGCATCTGCCCCCTGGTGGTCAGTGTGAGTCACAGCAAATGGTCGGTCCACCATTGGGTTAATTTGCATATTAGAGTTTTATTATATAGAATAATAATACAGGTAAATGTATTGTTAACTTACCTCTGGTGAACTTTTCAGAATCTTCACACTTCTTCCCCTTTGGGGGTACTCTAAACCCAATCTTTTCAATTTTATTGAAGTGAAAAAAGCCAACAATGGACTCTCTTCAAGCATATGGTGAGATGAGTAAGACTGCTTTCCACTTGCATATGGCCATATACTAAATAAAATGCTTTCACGTCCTCCCTCCCATTTCTACTCACAACCATCTTGGTAGGAAGGCGGATTAGTCTTTTTTTTTTACCAAGAAAAAAAATCACAGCCAAAAAAAGAAACAAACAAAATTCAAATTATCTGATACTAAATTCAAGCTGGAAACATCCTCGTAGAACCCCTCAAGTTCACTACTGGAATTGAAAAGCAAATTTGATTTATGATGATTTTCTATTGTTCCCATAAGAAAATGCTCTACATTATCTAGATTTTTTTTTATGCACTGAATATAATTCACTTCTTGACTTGAAAACATTTTATTTAATTTATACAAATAACTACTAAATACAAAAAGTAGATTAAAACAAAATAGTTATTTTTTTTTTTTCTGGCAGAGTTTAAATGCACATAATGGATAATTCCGAAGAAAATGCATTTTCCCCACAGCGTTCAGGACTAAAATTCTACTGAAATCTTTGCTTCTAAATCAGTAATATATTCAGTGGTGTCACATGGGTAATGGCTAAATATGTTCTGCATATGAACAGAAAAAAAGTACAGTCTACACACATACAAATGTGAAGCACTTAAAATGTGAATTTAACTGAGGATAAAAGAAAATGTCCATTTCAGAGTATAGTGTTAAAAACATTTCGGTAATAAAATCATAAGACCACATAAAAATAAGCTTTAACATATGCACAGAGCAGTTTTGTAAAAACTGCTATGTGCACAAGTAATAAATAATTTGCAAAGTTGTGTATAAACAATTCCTAATGTTCAGCATCATTGTAAACATCAGCACATGTGTAAAATGCAGCAAAGTCTGACATTACATATTGTTTTGCCAAATTGAATTCCTATTATCCAAAGACAAACCAATGGAGTATGCAGCCAATGTTTTGGCAAGTTGGGTCTTTAAAATTAAGAGTAACAGTGCAAGTAAGGAATGCAAAGAATCCCTAGTGCAATAAAGAAGAGAAGCACAGGCAATATTGCTGATTAAAAATTCACCACCTCCTTGAGTTTCCCGTGGGGAGTGTCTAGGAGACTTGTGAAAGATATGCAAAGCCACTGTCTTAATGCCCAGATCTCTCTTAGGATTTCTCTGTGTTCCTCCAGTTCCCTACCTTTGCAACAGTGTCTGTCCAACATCAGTCTCTGCGGTGTGAACAGTTGTGAAATGCCCAGTTCACAGTCATTGAGCGAGGTTAGGGTGGTTTTGGTGTCTCCCCAACACATGGCTGGGTGAGATGTCTGCCTTATCAAAGCAGCCATCTGGGGAGGGAGACAGGTAGATTCTGTCTGACAACCAGTCAGGCCAGCATTAGGTCCCAGCTGGACAATGACGATGACGTCAAACCTTCCTTCTTGACACCACGAAAATGTCAACAGTCAGTTTTCAATTTGTCTAGGGAATTATCAATTTTGGTCAAAGTCTTTTTGATACGCAGAGCTGTGAGTCTTGCGGATGGGTTTTGATACCAGCATTCTTTCATCAGCTTGGCCAGAGAAGTTAATGTCTGCAGAGAGAAGGAGCAAACACCACAGTGAAAAGGTGTTTTTTGGGAGAGAAACTGGGCAGATGTGTTAGCTGTGTTGCAGAGCTCTAGGTCTCGTGAAGTTAAAGTAGTGTCATTGCCATCTTTCTTAAACCAATACCCGAGGCCTTGACCACTAATAAAGAAGCCACTCGGGTTTCATGGCATCTGTCCTTTGGACACCTAGATTACCCAATGACTTTATCAAGTCAATTACATCGGTCAGGCTAAATCCCTTGATGGTTTTATGGGTGCTACAAATAGCAATACTAACCCAGAGTTAAAACTGAAATGTGCAGAAAGGGTGATTTCTCAATGTCTTAGATTTGCTACTAAAGAGCAGAAATAAGGACTTTCAGCATTGAACAACTTATGTTTGCAATTTCAGATATGCAGAGATGGAAAAAGCAAAACAGTTAAAAACATCCCTCAGTGTCTTGGTTTACACATGAAACTCCAGTCCTAGCGCCAGTGGTATAGTAATGAGACTCCCAATTTCTGAAGCTAATCAGTAATAGAAATTTTTGTGAATACTGTCAGTCGTTAGCAAGATCCATCAGCTATGGTTCTTTCAAGAAAGAGACAATTTTCTGTACCTACTTAACTAGATCTAAGGCCTTCTGCATAAAATAGGGAGAGAAAGCAATAGGTAGTTGAGGCAGATCACTTAAGAACCATAACAGATGAAACACAAGAGCAAGCAAACAGCTGAGGACAGCTGTAAAACTAAGAAAGTGGTTCTTACCGGGTCTGAGAACCATCTGTTAGGTATGTTTGGCCTCTGTTGATCTACACAGACCACCTTCCTCATATCTTCAAAACTTGGGTCATTGGGAACCACATCATAGAATGGTGGCTTGTAATCTTCCACAATACCTGCACACATGGACAAGAATTATGTTGGCTTAGCAAGAGAGTAAAGGTTTCCTCGGGGTTTTTATTGATGGTGTCACATTATAATGTAACAGGAAAAGTACCGATCACTCTCCTCATCACCTTTCTCATACTTCAAAGTGATTCTGAAAGCTATAGGTAGGTCTTAAAATAAGTGGAGAACAAGACAATAAATAGATGCCCTGCATAGAAACTGGAGGAAAAAATAATTGTTACAAGAAACTGTGACTACTTCTCATGTAATTACAATTAACAGAATGCTCCGAGAGTGTATATAAGCAGCTCTGTAAGATCCAAGACAAAAATTCCTTTAGTGATCAAAAAAAGACACATCTTTTGACATGAATCTAGTAGTTTCAGACCATAATAGAAATAAAAAGTTATCCACAAACTAGAGCTACAAGCAAATAATCCAAGAACATTATCAAAATACATCTTTTTAGTATGATTAGGAAAAAAATCCTTGCTATAATTCCTCCTATTGAGAGGATACAGGTAATTAATACAACTTATAAATTTTCTTATTCATTCATTGTACATAGACTGAGTACATGCTAACTGCCAGATACAGCTTGCTGATGGCTCAATTATTTGCTCTCAGATTGGAGCACAAAATGTAGAGAAGAGTAGTCATTTGAGAAAAACAAGAATGACTGAAAAGGATAAACTCTTCCCTTATTCCCAAATATGAAAGTGGTTAATTTCAGCAAAATTACCAACTGCTTATTTTTCAGAAGAGTAATTCCACAAGTAGAAATTTTTTTTTTACTTTATCATTTGGGATTAGGGGATCCCAAATTCACCTCATCCGAGGGACACACCAAACATACACCTACACATACAGCAATTCCTCCTAAAGAACAACAACAAAGGGGTGATTAAACAGCTTCTGCACAACAAACAAGAGAGGAACCACAAAGAGTAGGAGAGACGGAGACATGGTAACTGTTGGAACGCTACCAGAGAGGCGATCTGCAGTAGGAAGAGATGTCACTGAGGGGCCAACATGGCAGATTCACCTGCTCTGGTACAGCAATAAAGCAGCGATTTAAAAGGTACCTTATCACTTGCAACAACATGGATAGACCTACAGAGTATTGTGCTAAATAAATAAGCCAGATAAAGAAAGACAAATACCATATGATTTCAATTATAAGTGGACTCCAGAAGACAAAACAGAAAGACTCAGAGATACAGAGAACAATCTGATGGTTGCCAGAGAAAAGTTAGGTGGGTGGATGGGTGGAAAAGGTGAAGGGGGAAAGAGGTACAAACTTCCAATTATAAAATAAACAAGTCACAGGGTTATAGCAATATGCAGCACAGAGAACACAGACAGTAATATCATCACTTTGTACAGTGACAGATGGTCACTAGACAGATCGTGGTGGACAAGTAGTAAGGTATATAAATGTATAAGTTGTACATCTGATATTAATACAATATTGTGTATGTCAACTATTTGTTTAATTTTAAAAACTTCATTTGGAATTAGGAGACTGATTCTTCCCCTTATACAAATAAAAGAAAGAAAAGTCTATCATCAAAGGTTTCAACCATGAGGGCAGTGGATTGCTTGGTTTTCTGCCCTTTTCCCTTCCTCTTAGTAACTTTCTTCTATTCCTATAAACTGAACAGATTGTTGGGAGAGACAGGAGGAGGCTGTGAAGAAAGTTATGATAAGTTTTTCTAGTTCCTACAAGCCACCTGAATAGCTTCAATTCCCTTTTCATATATCAAAGAAATTAAACTACTTAAGAAAGAGAATCCATTCTTATAAATCCCATATGAATACAAATTGTTTACACAAAAGATAGATATCATAAAGAGCCTCTGTTAAAGAAATGCTAGATTTTTTCCTTAAACTTCACAAATCCAACTGAGTTTATTTGAAACATGGAATGTATTCTATTTATGTAAAAATAAATTTCTAGTTGGTACCATTTTCTAATTAACTTTTCCACACTGCATAACTGCACTGTAAAGTTTCAGTCCATGGGTTAAAAACCTTTCCTGGTAAATCATAAAGAGCTCATATCAGGCATAAACCCCTGCTTGGAGAAGACGACGGGAGCCAGCTCAGCTCTAAGGCCCTACCTACTTCTCTTGCAAGGATCCCAGGAAGCACTCAAACAAAAATAGTTTAATTCTTTTCATTACTCACAGACACACCATAAAATACCCCTAGAAATGGGCCTGCAAGATAATTTATAACTTTTCAAGGATCAAATTTATAGGAAACACAGGAGATAGACCCTTCCCCATCTGTCAATTTTTCTAAAAGAGACTATATTTAATAACCTGGTTTAATTTTTTAAAAAAATCTAGCATAACAGCCAGCTATTTGGGGTAATTTGCCTGACTAGTTTGGAAAGGGTTATGTGATTGTGAGCAGTAACACCAGTTGGATTCTCCTACTATTTAAATGCAAAAGAAAAAAGCATGGCAAGAGTTTTAAAAGTGATACCTAACAATGGATTTCACTTTATAAAGCTGAGGTTTCCTCTTATATTTATATTTACCATGTTTTAACTTTACTAAATGCCCCCATGTTTTAACAAAAGGAATCAAGTTTAAAAAGAAAGACCATCTAATTGATTATGCCTGGGACTTGGTCACGCCTTTTTCTTCAAATATCGGTCAATTGTTGATTGTTTCCATCTGACACTGGTCATGCTTCTCCGGAATAAAATACACTTGGGATTAAACTCTGGCTGCCATGTGAAACTCCCTCTGGTGAAGGAAAGCAATTATTTCAAGCAATATAAAGTACATTCTGCACCTACTAAGTGTGGAACACCACGTTCAATAGTGAGGGTGATAAAAGTGTAAGACATGCTCTTTGTTTTCAGGGAACTCAATGTCTAGTGAGGAAACGGGGGACAAGCCCTGCTCTTTGTGGTGTTGTTTTTTAAAGTCTGAATTTTTTTTTTCACTTCATTACTTACTTTATATCTTAAGAGGCAAAGATAGATTAGAAACCATCACTATATTTTTATTTGTTGGTTCCTAACATTCATAACATTCTGATCCATTAAACTGTGTGCACCAGAGGTTTTGTTTGGGCCTAGAGATACAAAAACGAAAAAGATGCAATGTGGGTGATGAGGAGCAGGAAAAGAAAAAAGGGAGATGAGAAAATAAATAAATCAAACTAGCATTAGGGGTAGGGAGAAGGGGCAGGGACATGCTACTCAGAGGAGAAAACACCTGTGTGGTTTATTAAGAACCAGATAATTGGGTGTCACCGAAGTATAAGTAACCTTTCCAGAAGCTAGGGCATGGGCAGACATAATAATGAGTTTTCAGGGCAGAGAAAAGGATGAGGAAGAGAAAACACCAAGGAAAGGAGGCACTCCAGGTGTGGGCGTCAGGGAGAGTGGGGCAAAGATAAATTGTTACAAATGACACTCATCCTCAGAGCTGGAGAGACCGAAAGAAGTCTTTGTGGCTGAAACTGGGTGCACCTGGGTAGGCCAAGCTCCACCAGTGTGGTTCAGTGGTTGAGCATCCACCCATGAATCAGGAGGTCACGGTTCAATTCCTGGTCAGGGCACATGCCTGGATTGCCAGCTGGATTCCTAACATGCAGGAGGCAGCTGATTAATGATTCTCATCATTGATGTTTCTATCTCTTTCTACCTCTCTTTTCCTCTCTCTGAAATCAGTAAAAGCATTTTTTAAATCATGCTTATAAAATAAGAAGAGAATGAGAGAGAACAGATCAAGGCCAGACTGTGAAATGATTTGTGTTGTTAAGATCGGAAGTCAGGTACAACTGTTCCTTGTTTCTGCCAGAAAGTGACAAACAATCTGGTAGCCAGGCAAAAAAAAAAAAAAAAAAAAAAAAAAAGTGAACTTGATGTCCTTTAAAGACACCACCCAATGAACAAACTGCCAAATCACGAGCCAGCATAAATTCTGGAAAAGTGACTAAAAATACAAAGCCCTTTAAGTGCCAAATGTGTGGTACAAACAACAAAAAGACACAGGAATGCAGAGAAGAGGAGCTCTTATGTGAGGGTCAAGGAAGGGGGAGCTGAGCCAAGCCTTGCTTTCCCATCTCAAGCTGTTGGTGTGATTCAAAGGACCACGTGAAAAAAATCAGAGGCATTATTCATTACCTACTCCCCCACAACCTTTGGCTTGTGCATCTCAATTATACAATCATTTGTTCCTGGGTGTATGTCTAATGGAAAGTTTTCGCTTTTCTGGGACAAATATATCTTTACCAACCAATACCCCTACTATTAATTTGCTGATTGGCTCTGGGTAAACCCCGTACTGTCATGACTCCATTCCAACACTTCCAAAGTACAAATCTCGAAGCTGATGTTCAGATAAACAAGAAAGTCCATAGTACTTCAAAAAGCACGACATGCCAGAGAGGTCGTCCCAAAATGCTAGTCTCCAGAAACAAGATTTTCCTGGTGACCCTCCCCAAGGCCGGAGATCCTCCCCAGGGCTCCCATCTCCTACCCCTTTGACAGCTACATCGGGACCTAAAGGTGTCTCTGCTTCAAGTCCTCCCCTCCACCATATGCCTCCACCCCCAGCAATGTATCTTTAGGAGAAATGTATCTAAGGGGAAAGTTCGTTGTGTCCCTCCTCTACGTATGTCATCAGGGTTGCCTATGGGAAGGTTGGTGCTCATTGTCCAGTAACAACCATTCCACACCACTGCCTTCCTCCATGTACCTGGACACCAGCCACAGGAATTACTTACACTTGCATCAGTAGGACACCTTTATGACTCCCCACAGCTCCTCTCTTTACCTGAGATACCAATCATCATCATCACTGTCTGATGTTATTTCTCATTTGCACCTGCACATGCTCCCAAGCTAGTCCACCTGAGTAGGTCCTACTCATCACATTTATGACTCAGTTCATGCTTCTGTCTTCAGAAACCCTAACAATTGCTGCCAATACTCCAGGCCTCTGGCAATTTTCAGTGTCCACCCTGCACTCGGTCATCTCCTTGTGTACCTCAACCACAGTGGCTTATACTATTAATTTATAATAATATGTTCAACTAAAATGTGTGTACCTTTAAACTGGGTATTTGTTTTTCTTTCCTTTTTTTTGCTCAACTGCTTCCCAGAGCATAACACTCTACCAAGCATATTATAGACACTAAAAACATATTAGTTAAATAAATATTGATTATATGTCCACTATCCAAGCCCTTGTGGTTAGATATGCTTTCAGAATTTGGAGCTTTTTACATTTTACAATGTAGTAAGAGGTACACACTATCTTTATGTGCTACCCTAGCAGAGTAGGAGGAATACCCCACTGGCAAACACATTCCTGCAGTGAAATATATGAACAATCAAACTAAATAAAATAAAGGCTACACATGGACACATGTCAAGTCAGGTCAAGTCTAACTCCTAAATGAGTTCATGTGTTCTGCTAAAGCTTATTTAATAAATTAAGCATCACTCTGCCACACCCACAAGCCAATCAGAAGCGAGTATGCAAAATAACCCAACCAAGACGACTGCAGCCACAGAGCAAGCAGGAGGCTTGGGTTTCCCTAGCAATGGAGGAAGCCAAGCTTTCCGCACACCCTGGCTGGCCTAGGCCTCCACTCAAGTCTACAAAGTTTAATTATAGAAGATGAATAAAACCCAACAAAATGGCTACAGCCATGGAGCAAGCAGGAAGCTTGGTTCCGCTTAAGGCTACAAAGTTTCAATTATAGAAGATAAATAAATCTAAGATACCAGGGCCTCTGCTTGGGTCACTGAGGGGGTATGGCCAGCCTGCAAACCACCACAGAACCCTCACCCAGGCTGCCTCATGCCCCAAGAGAACCCCCACTCTGATCTGGGACACACTTCAGGGCAAACCAGCTAGCCCCCACCCATGCACCAGGCCTCCATCCTACCTAATAAAAGAGTAATATGCAAATTGACCATCACTCCAACACACAAGATGGCTGCCCCCATGTGGACACAAGTTGGCTACCACAAGATGGCCAGCAGGGGAGGGAAGTTGGGAAGAACAAGGACCAGGCCTGCAATGGAGGGCAGTTGGGGGTAACCAGGCCAGCAGGGGAGGGAAGTTGGGGGTGACCAGGCCTGCAGGGATGTGCAATTGCGGGGAGACCCAGGTCTGCATGGGAGAGCAGCTGGAGGGAACCAGATCTGTAGGGAGCTGGGGGCGGGGGGGGGGGGGGGGAGCTAGGGTTGACTAGGAATGCAGGGGAGGGCAATTAGGGGCAAACAGGCTGGCAGGGGACAGAAGGCATCAATCAGGTTGTCAAGTCAGTGGTTAGGGGGTGATCAGGCTGGCAGGCAGAAGCGGTTAGAGGCAATCAGGAAGGCAGGCAGGAGAGCAGTTAGGAGTCATCAGTCCTAGATTGTGAGAGGGATGTCCGACTGCCCGTTTCGGCCCGATCACTTGCCATGCTAGCAGTCAGCAGTGGTGCATCACTGCAGGCTGCCCAGGACCAAACCAGAGAGGGTGGGACCTACATTCCCACCATTTTTCCACCATCCAGATACCATTGCTGACATGTACACATAAGGAACTATTTGACATTGAAACTGAGACTCAAACATTTTTTTGTTCTTATATGTTTATTTCTAGTATGCAGATGCAAGATTTTTTAAAGAAAAGAAATGGGGGAAAAATAGATCCAGAGGCAAAGAAGCATTGAACAGACTGTCAAACTACAGTGGGAAGGCAGAGGAGGGTGAGGGGCGGGAGCTGTAAGAGATCAACCGAAGGACTTGTATGCATGCATATAAGCATAACCAATGGATACAAGACACTGGGGAGGGGGCAGGTGAGGGCATGTACAGGGAGACAGAGGAGGTGGGGGGAGGTCAATGGGGGAGGAAACATATGTACTACTATTTGTAATACTTTAAACAATAAAATAAAAAAGAGAGAGTGTGTCCACACAGCCCCACTGTGGGAACTGAAAGAACAAATGTATCAGAAGGATTAGCTCAAGGAAAGGTGGAGAAAGGGCAACTGAGCTCTGCCACCACATGTGTGACCTCCGTCCCTCACTTGTTCCCAGTGGAACAGTAATGATGCCTACGGAGCACTTACCATATCCGGGACATGCACTGAGTGCTTGTGTTATCTCATTTAATCATGAGAACAACTCATTAAAGTGGATACTATTGTAATTAATCTTTTTTGGATGATGAAACTTATGTTACTTATCAAGTCAGAGAGTATGATTTCAGAGCCAGTTAATGACTGTATTTCTCTGCCTCTGGCGGGCCCAGGACAATCTGCACAATGGTACAAAGGGTGCCCCCTCAGAGGTGTCCATGTGCCGGGCTTTGGCCCTGAGAGGAAACACAGCAAGGAGACAGAAACACACCACAGTGTGTGTGGCAACCAAACACGAGGAAGGAAGGGATAGGTCCTGTTTTGTGAAAGTATGTGCCTGTACCCTCTAGGTACACTGCCTTTTCAAAAATCCCACTGTACATTCTGATGGGAACCCTAGCACTGGATTTCCTCTGGGTCCTTTGAAGAATCACTGAGTTATTGATAATAGTGAGGTGCATCTGTCAGAGACATGACAAGTTTATATGGCATTTAAATCACAAGGAAACTTGGTGTGAAAACATATAGTAGACTGTGTGCTAAGGAGATGCTGTGGGCAACGGTGTGCTGGACAGTAAAGATGATTGTATCTAGATTTTAAATCCATGAGCAGACTACCGAAGAATCAGAGCAATGGAACTATGGGGTTTCTGTATACAAGGTCTGCCACCAAAGGCCGCAGCTCCAGAGGAAGGACGCCTAAACTCAGGAGGGCACATGCTGAGGGACGCTTGGAAGACATTTCTGATCAGACCACAGCTAAAAGGCACTAATCCAATTACGACGTTCCCTGTATCTACTGAATCCCTACATAAAGTCCTTTCCTCACACTGCACTGAACACAGGTAACCAGAAACAAATGTATCTGCAGGACTATAAACAGAGGAAAAGAAGAATGCTGCCAGAGATGTAGCAAAAATCTAAAAAGAAAGGCTAAGACTAAGACTCTAAAAGGAGAAATAAACCCCTTACAAGCTTGAAAGGGAACACAAGTTTCCCTAAAGTATCAGGACAAGGCATGGCCATGCTGCTGAGACAGGGTTGGGCAGTCTTCATTTCCTGGCCTGGGGAAACTGACTTACTGTATTCCATTTTAACACGAGATCTCAAGAGTACAGTCCCTGATCCAGCAGCATCGGCATACCCTGGGGCCCTGTTCGAAAGGCAAATTCTCCCTCCAAGCCTAGACCTACTAAATCAGGAACACTGGGGTGGGCCAGTCCTCTGTGTTTCTAGGTGATTCTGATGTACACTACAGTTTAAAGACCACTGATCCAAGCAAACCCTGTCGTAAATTCATATAAAACATACACACGGTAAAGGTAAGAAAACTGTTTTCCTGCCTACCAATTCCAAATTCAGTGTCAAAGTAAACACGAAAAAGTAAAATCCAAACAATACTATTGAGCAATTTGCAGATGTGAGGTGGACTGAACTCTCATTTCCTGTATAGAAACAGCATGAGGTTTATTAGGTGTAGCAAATAAATGTAAAATCCCAATAAAATTACAAAATGCAATGTAGTTTTATATTCATGGTCCACTTGAGGATCACAGTGCTCCAGGAGCACTATCTGGTCATCAGTTTTTACAACATACTCAGGAGCTCAAAAGACACATAATTATAATGACCATATTCATATGTTTAAATGAGGTATATTTCATATGCAATAATTTTGAAAATATATACTTTTAATGACAGTTCCTAAAGCTGGTAAGAAAGCAAAATATGTACATCACACCCTGGGGTGAGTGGGATATTGTGAATTAGTACAATTCTTATGGAAAGCAATTTGGCGATATATAAAAACATCCATAGTCTTTGACCTATTAAGGCTACTTTTTTTTCAGATTAAGTATTAATTCCCCAAGTGAAACGTTATATGAACAAAGAGTCTACTACAGGCCCCAATGGAGGAGACAGGATGTCTCACAACATGGAAATGGTTAAAGAAATATCCTGTGATCATTTAAAATAAAAACAGGCTATTTAACAACATTAAAACACACATATAGATGCAAAAAATAATACAGAATTGTATCTAGACTATGATTACAACTATGTCAAAAATATATGCATAAAGACGTGAAAAAATGAATTTTTTAATACAAGGGCAATTTTTTTCTTATTTATTTTCTACTCTACTCATTTCTTTCTATTTTGGTAGTAATAAGTAAGATGTTAATATTAACAAAATATGTTTGTTAAAAGCATGGAAGACTCTCAAGTTTTAATTTAAACATTTCTCTGTATGTGCATGTATGTGTGGTGTGCATGTGAGCACATGAATATTTACGGAGAAGAGGGACTAGAGCAAAAGGAAGGAAAACATCAAATTAGTCACGGTCAAAAGACAGTAGCTGATTTCCAATGAGACACAACATACCCTTTCCTCCCCCTAAAAATCAAACCATACCACAGAATAGAAGCTTACGCCCCAACATTTTAGGAACCAGAAAAATAACCTAAATAATGACATAAATAGGCGCGATCCAAAAACAACCAAAATATTCTCTTCTAATCTTCATCTTTCCCCCCCAAAAGTAATGTTAAACATGGGACAGATCAATCAAACCACCATTTGTCAAGCTACACTTTAAACTGATGATATTAACTTCAGAGGAAACATTAATCGCAGTTGTTGTATAAAAGCCATTTGGACCTAGGCCTGTGTCACAGGGACCTAGTTTTCAACATCAGTTCTTACATAGCCCTAATCCCACATTTCTGCCACACTAGGCTTCCAGCTCACAGGCTGTCCTGGCACTGCTCCAGTGCCCCCCCTCCCCCAATCTGGACTGCCCCCATACTGGCCCTGGAATATTAGCTCTCTCTTATTTGGGGCAAGTTCCCCATCGCATGGTTTATTATGATACCAATCCTTCTCTAAAATGTCTGTTAAGAGAAACTAATTAGAATTCGATTTTCAGTTCGAAGGAGCTCAAGAGAAGGAGGGTAAATAAAGATGATGTGAAATTTCAGACAAAGTTCAGAACATTATAAATCAGCAAAATAGTCTCTCTGTTGCAAACAATTCTCCAGGTGCTCGAATGGCACAAAATGCAAGTCAGCGATCCCAAGAATTGAGAAATAATTACCAAGAAAATGTCCAAGATCCTATTTTTTTTTAAAGTACTTTAAAGGAACTGTCAGGTTACAATGCATGTGTGTTTATGTTTGATCTGAAACATTAGCTTTGATATCCTTAGAAAGTTTGTTAAAAGCAAATATTCTGCTGCTAGGAGAGAAAAAAATCTATCATAAAGACATGCCTATGTTAATTACTGCACACTAAAACTACATTAAGTTACCCAGATCCACTTCCCTCTCAAAACGTCCCATTCTCTGGCTGTGTGTTCATGAAAATTATGATTGCCCCCAATAATCTCTATCCTTGCAAGAAAATATAATTGGAAGGTGGGATGGGGCACAGATGTTACAGACTTATTTCTTTCATACTTCAAATCCAAGATTCCAACAGGTCACAGGAGGGTGAAGTATCTTTTGGAAAGGAATATTAATCTAAACATATGGCACTGTCTTCTGTTTTCCTGGAACAATTTGAGATATATCCTCAGTGAAATAAGATTTCCAGTTGTGAACGTATTTCAAGTTGTGAAGCGGTTGATTTAGTCGACATAAAAGATTCTGCTATAATAACCACTTTGTGTATAGATGGGGCACGTGCAATTTGAAAGAGTATAGTTAGTGCTTTCCGAATACAATGTAGTTGAAGTTAAGTTCAACACTATATTTGTGGTTGATCTGGATACATAAAAGACAAGAGTAAGAGTAGAGGATGCAGGTAAAAATGATGGACATATGCTTCCCTAACTGCCAAGGCAAAACCATTTCATAAAACTTAACTTACAAGAGTACCAGCATAACCACCCATTCAGGGCTTCCTGAAGATGAACTTCACTTATACAGCCTGCTTCTTACAAAGGAGTGAATTCCGAGTGCTTCACCTGAGCCTTTTCTCAATAATCTAAACTCAAGTAAAAATACCTAAAATAGCAGAATTCATCCACCCTTAGATTTACTTGTGCACTCTCCTCACATTAAACTTCACTTGTGAGAAGAGCAAAGAAGAAGGAAAAGTGGAAAGAAAGGTAGAATAGAAAGGAGGGAGGGAGGAAAGGAGGGAGGGAGGGAAGGGAGAAGGGAGGGAGGGAGAGAAGGAGGGAAGGAGGGAAGGAGGGAGGGAGGGAGGGAGGGAGGGAGGGAGGGAGGGAGGGAATAATGGACCAATCAAAAGGAAAAAAAACAAGGAATGACTAGTCTCTTCCAGAAAACAATTTCCTCTTGTGCAGTTAAAATACAATGCCATTGCAGTCCACCTACCAGTTAAATATAAATGCCAGTTGCATGAAAAGGAACCATGTGGACTTAAAAATTATTTTTGCCCTTTTAAGGGCATTAGAATCAACAGGGCTTGAAAGTGGACAACATTATATTAGATCAGATACCTACCGTTGCTCACCATCCGCCTGGCCACTTCCCACAAGACAAGTCCAAAAGCCCAAATATCGACTCTCTTGTAAGAATCAAAGCAGTCCACCTGGATGGTTTCATCCAGGACTTCAGGGGCCATGTAGCGCTTGGTGCCTACGCGGGGGTTGTTCCCCACGTCCAGCTGATTGGTGCTCTGGGAATGCATGACCGCCAGGCCTGAAAGGAAGAAGACAACAGTGTCCATCAGCTCACGTCCTTTATCAGAGAGAGCTGCTGGCGAAGTCTCAACCCGTCCCAATCACCACACCTTTGAGGTACCCGAGTCACAGCTGCATTACACACAGAGGATCCCCTGGGACGCCTGTTGTGAGGGCTTCTATGAGAGCAGGAAAGTGACTATTGCCAGAAACACTGTGAGGCTGTTAGGTTAACATATGTGTGAATGTCTGAGACAAACAGTTCTAGGTAACTAATAACACCAAACCTACCAGAGGAAGCTGGTATTTAAAGTCCACACAAAAAAAAACAGGCTCACATCTTACATGGGAACCTCAAAGTGGCTTCACAAGAAGCAAATTATGCTCTCAAGCGCTGCCCCTGCTCCCGCTAGTGTGCAAACACAAATGCCAAACAGTGTGAGCCAGAGAATGTGAAGTAATTAATCACTAGTACATAAAGGGTGCTCCATCCCTACATGACTAGCTGCTCACCCGAACAACAGATAACACTGACTAAACCCACAGGCCTTTCTCTAAAGCCATGTGTATGGAGAACATTAAACTGGATCTCATTGGAAGCACAACTTTCATGTTAAATGGTTTTGAAGCACTTTTCTAAAACTGGGACTCATTTCGGAATTCCTCAGTCAACTGGAGAGACCTGGCATTCCTCATAGACCAGGGATTAGATAGATACATGTGTGGCAAATGGGATTACGTTTTGATGCATATGCAGACCAACTGCAAAGGATTCTTGTAGCACTCAAAAGAATGAAAAATGCCAAAGTGGAACAAGCAGCCCCTATAGGCCTTTGGGGATCCCTCAAGCCATCTATGGGTAATGAGACTCTCCCCATTCCATGGCTCTGGGTGTATGGGTTCATGATGCTGTATAAAGCCAGGGAGATAGCACATATGTTATCTCACCCTTAATAATCAGCAAAGATATCAACAACTCCATTAGAGAACATCAGACTGGTTCCCTTTCCCCCTTGTTTTTATCCTCAACACCAAGAGTCTACGGCCAGTGAACGTTTCCCAAACGGTGCCACTCTACCATTTCTAGTACCAAAGAGTCAAAATAACAGCATATTTTAAAAGGTGCAGTTTCAACAGAAGAGGGAGATACTTGCTGTGGTGATTTAAAAACAAGGCCACAAGTTTTTTAAAACTTCCCCCTTTAAGAGCTGAAACTCAGTTCTCCACGCCTTGAGCATAGGCTAGACTATCAAACAGAAGATAGCAGAAATGAGTGTATATCTTCAAAATTAGGACATAAAAAACACTATGGCTTCCTGTTTGCTTCCTAAGCTCACTTGTCATGTTATGAGGACAGTAAAGCAGCCCTGTGGAGAGATCCATGTGGCGAGAAACTGAGACCGCGCTGAGTCATCCTGGAAGTTCCTCCAGCCCCGATCAAGCCTTTAGATACCTGCAACCCCGATGCACAGCTTGACTGTTACCCCCGTGAGCCAGAACCAGAGAAATGAGCTGTTCCAGGTCCTCCATCGGAGGACTGTGTGAGATACTACATTTGTGTTATTTTAAGCTGCTAAGTTTTAGAAGTCATTTGGTACCTAGCAATAGATAATTATTAAACTAAATAAAAAGACAAAACAACAAAAGGCAATGTATGAACCTTGGCTGCATTCTTGTTTGGAAAAAAAAAAGGAAAATAAATATATTTTGTAGTGCTTTTAGGGGATGCATTCTGAATTATTTGGAAATAATGTTATGATGTCTGTAACTTATTTTTAAATGAATTAGCAAATATATATATACAACCACATATAAACAAAATATGGCAAAATATTAACAGTTGTTCAATCTAGGTGTTGTAGATATGAATGATTATTATACTTCTAACATTTCTGTGGATTTGAATTTTTTATAATAAAAGTTAGAAAGATAAATAGAATACTAGTATTTTTGCTAGAATACGGATATTTTTACGGTATTAACAGACCATGATTTCTAATAAGTGATCTTTAATTTCTGGGTTTAGAGTAAAAATGTATTAAAAGTGTGGTCTTATAGGTGCCATCTCTTGTACTCTGGATCTACTCCCCTTTATACAGATTTCTGCATGAATCCATGTATCCTAAAGAAATGTAGCTTAAGAGTTAAACTTACTGCAAAACTCCCTCCATGGCCTCCCAACCAAGTCCCATAAACCGAAGCCAATTTGTCCATCTTCCTTAGACCAGTGAACTACATATAAAAGCAGCTACCAATCAAATGCTTATTATTTCCCAAATGATTATAATTAATTTCTGAATCTCCTAAGAATCCTGTGAGAAATACATCATTTACTTAGTAACATGAGTATAAGCACACTACTATGAAAGTTTCAAATAATTCAGAAGTCCACCAAAAAACAAGCTCACATCTTACATGGGTCACATCTTACTGAGGTCCCCTTGCTAAGCCTCCTACCTTTGCATGGAGTATAAGGAGGCCAGCTCTTAGAGCACATACACAGGTAGTAGATGAAAAGACCTGCACAGAAATACCGGCTGAATAACTAGGAAACCCCGTCGTCCCAGCTCAAAAAGTCACAGTTCTGCCATAAAACTGTGGTGTCTGTCTTTGACACCACAGCTAACCCTGCCCGTAGGAACCACTGGGCCACGCCCTTTCATTGCTGTCCTTAACACACTTCTTCTCATATTTGGAAAACATTGTAAAATTATTTCTCAACATGAAGTAAAAGACTTTAAAGGGATTCAAAACAAATTTTCCTGACATGTCAAATCCTTTTTTTAAAAACAAATTTTAATTTTATCATTTACATTTACATTATCTACATCTTTGACAGTCTAATGATAACTACTATGATATGAATATAAAACATTTTTAATCCATTTGAGTGAAGACTGTCTATAATCCACTGAAATGAATAATCAATATTACAATTCAGTTCTCATAAGCATATTCAGCCAATATTTCAGGGGTCTAAAATGAATATGTCTTCAGATACAATGTCACTATTAATAAAAATAATCTTATTTAAAATGCATTTAAAGCTACACTGAGAGTTACCTTAACACTATAAGAATGGGATATCCTAGCAGAGAAAATAGTAAAATTGGTACAGGGATTTTTTTTTTCCCCTCTTGCTTGATTGATAATTTTGCTGTGGTTATAGAACAACTTTTGAAACCATTTTTTAAGACAAACACTCCATATGCTCTGCATGTGTACCTACTTTGTGTAAAGAGCTGTGAAATCAAAATGCAACAGTATGAGGTGATGGTCTGGGATATGGGAAAGTCTGTGTCTTGATAGGGATTTAGGTTTTACGACATTTGTCAAAACCCTGAGATTGTAGACTTAAGATTTGTGTATTTCCCATGAAATTTAAATTTTACCTATTAAAAAAATAAATAATGAACTCTAGTGAATGATACAGTGGTGTGCATAATGCAAAGTCTTTGGAGAGAAGAGCTCTTTCATCTGCAATTTACATTGAAATGTGTCAAAGATTAAGAAGGATTGATGAAATAGGGGACAGATATGTGATAAAGCTTAAGAACAGTAAAATATTAATGGGACCATTTGGTGGTTGTGATACAGTTGTTTACTATCTTCAATTTGTCTGCATGCTTGAACTTTTCACAACAAAAAGTAAAAAAAAGTAATTTTAAAATATTTCTAAATATTTACCCAAATCTGCTATGCAACACTGTCCATTCTTCTTCACCAGGATGTTTTTGCTTTTCAAATCTCGATGAGCAATGGCTGGTTTCCCTTGGGTTCCAAATATCTCTATGTGCAAATGTGCAAGACCACTAGCAATGGACAGCACTATTCGCAGGCAGCTAACTGTATCCAGCGTAGTAAGCTGGAGATAGTCATACAATGATCCCATTTCATGGTAATGTGTGATTAACCACAACTGGGTACTGGAGTGTCTTGATGTCATATCTGAAGCAATGAAACCTGGAGCAAGTAAGAACAAAATGAATAGACATGTGAGAATCCAACACTGTAATTTTTAGTATCCAGAAATAGTGACCCATATAGTAGACATCATCTATAACAAAATATAATTAATCTAACAAACTACCATGAAAGAATGTTTACAAAAGCAGCAACAAAGAAACATCATAGCATTTATTCCTTAAAGGGTACTATCAACGAACAGAAAAATTTCGTATTAATTTCCCTTGCAAAATCACCCTTTACAAAATATTTTACACTGCATTAATATTTAAGTAGAAATATTTTTTGTGCTTACCCATAATGACAGTGCCAACTCTTTATCACACTAATATTCCAAACACAGATTATTCATCAACTACCCAAAAAGAACAGAAAACTGGAACCTAGACATCTGTGTTCGAGTCCTGACTCTGCCTGTGATTTACTGTGTAATACTGACAACTCATTTAGGCTCGTTGGAGTCTCTCTGCTCAGTTATAAAATAACAGGATCAGTTTATGTTAAATGATTGACAGATTCATCAAATAAAAAAGGAGCCAATAAAATATAACAAGCAAATGATGCTCTCCGTCAGTCACACAGGAAAACCAAGATGATAATGTTTGTTAGCTATAAAAGAAGACAGATATGAAAAGGAAAAAAATTACAACATAATGTGAAAAATATTATAATATACTAGAGGCCTGGTGCACTAAATTTGTGCACTTGCGGGGGGGGAGGGGTCCCTCAGCCCGGTCTAAGCTGTCAGTCAGACATTCTTAGTGCTGCTGCAGAGGCGGGAGAGGCTCCCACCACCACCACTGTGCTTGCCAGCCATGAATTCAGCTCAGGGCTTCTGGCTGAGTGGCGTCCTCCTGTGGGAGCGCACTGACCACCAGCGAGCAGCTCCTATGTTGAGTGTCTGCTCCCTGGTGGTCAGTGTGTGCCATAGTGACCAGTGGTTCTGCCATTTGGTCAATTTGCACATTAGCTTTTTATTATATTGGATATCTGCAAAGGGCCCAGAGTAGAGAATAATAGTAATTCAGACCAGATGTTCCAATAGGCTTCCATCAAAAGTAACCACTGGTCTTGAAGAGAAGTGAAATACTGACAGATGTAGATCGAGAGGTAGGAAGATGTTTTCCTAGATATTCTGTGGGGACTTTTTGAGCACAATGAAGGAACTATAGAAGTCTAAGGCACTCCCTAACCTATGGAATAAATTGTGATATGATGCTTGTTATTTTTCTACAGAAGTGCTTCTTTAGCATTATTCTTCTCTCTATATTATATTTATCTATATACATAAAAGATTAAGTGACCAACTGTCCATCTGTCTGACTAACCAACTGGCTGGTACATATGACACCCACTGACGATTTAAAAATAAACGTTGACTTGCGCATGCGTGATACATATAAAGCTCTCACTGGCACCAATTGTACACATATGCACAAATCCATGCACCAAGCCATCTATATATATAAAAGGTTGAATGTCTGTTCCTCCATCCAACTGGTATATATGATGCGCACTGGCAATTTAAAAATAAATATTGACTTGTGCATGTATGTTATTTGTCTCCCTCTGACACTGGCCTCCCATTTAAATTAATTTGAAGTTTCCCATGATGTCAGCATTTGCCATGGCTATTAATGAATCACAAGGACAAACTCTAGACAGAGTAGGAATATTCCTACCTGAACCCGTTTTCAGACATGGTCAGTTATATGTTGCTTTCTCTAGAGTTCAAAGAGTGTGTGACATTAAAGTTAAAGTTGTAAATATTAATTAGTCAAGCACTCTGGAAGTGTTTTTACTCTTAATGTGGTATATAGGGAGATATTAGAATAAGTTTAATCTATTTATCCATTATTGTTTTTATTAGCATTGTTTTTATATCATATTTTTTGTTATTTTTATATCATGTTTTTATATCATGCCTTTGTTGTTGTTATAGTTTATTTATTAATCTATATATTATTTTCATATACTTTTTACTAATTTTCTTTCATCTCTGACACTTCTATTATAGAGAAAAGGCAAATAGCAATATTAAAATATTTCTTCTAATTAACTTCCTTTTAATGTGCATGAATCTATGCACTAGGTCACTAGTATAATAATATTCCTCTATATATTATATAAAGAAGAATGCTAGAAAAGCACTTTTGTGCTTTTAATATATATTTATATGTAACATATAATGTACACTATAATATACAGGGTTGATTTGAAGTTGCTCATATGGAAAAACTACAATCCTATCTAATAAGAGTAATATGCAAATTGACCATCACTCCAACACACAAGATGGCTGCCCCCATGTGGTCAAAGATGGTTGCCCCCTTGTGGACACAAGATGGCCACCACAAGATGGCTAGCAGGGGAGGGACCAGGTCTGCAGAGGAGGGCAGTTCAGTTAGGGGTGACCAGGCCTGCAGGGGAGCAATTACGCATCAATCAGGCTGGCAGGGGAGTGGTTAGGGGGTGATCAGCCTGGCAGGCAGAAGCAGTTAGGAGCAATCAGGAAGGCAGGCAGGCAAGCAGTTGGGAGCCAGCAGTCCTAGATTGTGAGAGGGATCCCAGATTGGAGAGAGTGCAGACTGGGCTAAGGGACACACACCCCCATACACAAATTTCGTACACTGTGTCCTTAGTAATTAATAATAATAATAATGCAAGAATAAACTGTTTCTCAAACTCACAACTATAAGCCTACTTTTGCCTTGCTCTGTGCATTATATTTTATAATATATGTATTTATTAAAATACTAGTGGTCCGATGCATAAATGAAGATTCATGTAAGAATGGGCCTTTGTTCCTCTGGCTACCAGCACTGCCATCGCTCCGGCTGGAGCAGCCTTTCCGCTCTGGCGCAGAGCTGCTTTTCTGTCTTCCCATGCTGCTTGAAGCCAGGAGAGGCTGGGGTGGTGCAGAATGCCTGTGTCGTTGCCATGATGACGATTGCAAGCATCCCGCCCCATCCCCGCCTCTCTGTGCCTGTGTGTGCAAATTAACCATCATCTTTGTTGGGTTAATTTGCATACTCATTCCTGATTGGCTGGTGGGCGTTGCAAAGATAGAGTCAATTAGCATGTCACTCTTTTATTAGGTAGATATAATGTTATACATATCATATATATGAACTTTATGGATAGTAAAGTTTAGAACATATAAATAGAAGCTAAAATTTTTTTAAAAGACAGATATGGCTTGAGGAAGAATTAAATATCTTGCGGAAGTATAAAGAAAAATTGCATAAAATGCCTTACCATCACATAGTACACTGTGTAAAATTTACTTAATTTCAAATATATTTTTTCATGGGATTTTCCTGAGTAGACCAGTAAGATAGATATATATCATTATACTCATTTTAGAAATAATAAAGTTGCTGCTGGGAAATGCCAAGAATCACAAAGCTATTAAAATTTCAGTCAACCCCAGGTTTGGAGCTGGCTGCACTGGTATACCCTACCTCACATAGGAAGCTCTGGGAACAAAAAAAGATCTTCTATTTGATCAGCAGCATCAACAAGAGAAGCAGTTATTAATTACTGAATGCTAACAACACACCAAATACTTGACACGTAGTCCTCCAACAACCGCATGAAGTAGGCAAATTACATCCCTGACATTCAGTGTGCTGCAAAAAATTTTTAAACATTCAATTCCTGACTATTGAGTCAGAGGCACTAACCTCTTTCCCCTTAAATTGTTCACATTAAAAAAAAAAAAAAAAAAAAAAGACAACAGCCAGCAGTATGCTGTGAACGCCTTGTCTTGAGCCATAAATATATAGGTCATATAACAGAGTTATATCTAATTGGTCATATCACAGAATAAGGTTGTATCTGATTGGTTAATTCCTGGTACCAAAAATCCTTATACACACGTACTGGAACCTGATTTTTTTTTTTCAGCAAAAGGTGTAATTATTATTGTTGTTGTTGTTATTTTGTAAATCAATAAAAATCATACCTATCTTATTGTCAGATTGGCAAAAAATACATTATT
The DNA here is from genome assembly GCA_027563665.1 of Antrozous pallidus. Lineage (NCBI taxonomy): Eukaryota > Metazoa > Chordata > Mammalia > Chiroptera > Vespertilionidae > Antrozous > Antrozous pallidus. The sequence goes on along the minus strand of CM050508.1, from coordinate 60,678,797 downwards.
TTTGGTATGCCACAGAATTTTAGTAATTAGTTTTTGTGTGCCATGAGATGAAAAAGGTTGAAAATTGCTGCTCTAGACCTTTAGGAAAAGTAACTTTTAAATAAGCAAGATTTTAAAAAACTATATTTCAGGTGTGAATTATATTACTCCACTTTCTTTAAAAGGCTAGAGCAGTTTTATAAGTTAACTAGAGGCCCAGTGCATGAATTTGTGCATTGGTCTGGTCCAGCTGGCCTGCTCCCAATGGAGGCCATTGGGGGCTGGCCGGCTGGGGTAAGTGGTCGCAGGCATTCCGGTGGTTCTGCCATTTGGTCAATTTGTATATTACCCTTTTATTATATAGGATTGAATATTGAGTTAAATCTCTTCTGTTTGTAGAGATTGAACAGGTGCCTGTGGGTTGGAACTCTGGCACAGCCACTGGATGTGTTCCTAACAGGGACAGAAGGTGACCAGGGCAAAAGCCTCTTAAACAGCCAAAGTCATCCTCTCAGGCTCCTTGAGAGCTAAAATAAAAGCCCAAATCTTGAGGGAAGTAATCAGTGCTCCTTGAGAGCCTCTCCCTGGCAACTCTCCCAGGAACCAGACATGGGCAGCTCTGACAGCTGGGGAGTGAGACCACCACACAGCAGAGCAAGGTGCTGAGTGTTGGGCCACAGAAATGAACTCCTGCGTTCCCACACTGGTTCTGTCATTTCCAAGCTGTGTCATCTAGCACAGCTCACATAAAATTTCCGCCTTCTAAGACATGGGTAACATCATCATCTACCTTAAAGGGCTAATGTGAGAATAAAAGAGTTATTAAAAACAAAATACTTCAGATGATGCCTAACACACAGTAAGTATTCAAGAATAGTTGGTTATTATTATATGTTAAAATAGCCCAGGATTCAATGAAAGCCACAATGATTTTGTAATGGAATATTTTTTGTGGACAGTTTTCTTTACTTCCCATTGATCTCCTGAAATGATGACTGATGAAAATGTTAGGCAGTACCTTTTAGGAGTAGGAGAAGGTTCTGGAGATATAGGGTAGTGACTGTCACATGACATGCACATGCTCTGTTACACTGAGTTGTACACTTCACTTGGTATGGTAAAAATGGTAAATTTCGTGTGATGTATATTTAAATAAAAAAAAAAAACAGTGTAAGATAATTCTCAACCTCTTTGGTTTTAGCAGTGAAGAAAAAAGAATGCGCAGAGACATACAACTTTGAACTCAAGTCACACAGTGGACCTCCAATAGTGCTGAGAGTAGAAACCGCTTTTCCAAATTTCCACTACACAGCAGGGCTTCACATTATTCACTTATCTGTTGAGTTCTACACCAGTCACAGCAAAAGGAAGAATTGAAGTTTAAACTAGTCTATTTGAAAGATACTGTTTTACAAGTTTAATTGGGAGGATAAACAATGAGGGCCCAGAGTTTTACATGTATGCATGGGTATATATATATATATATATATATATATATATATATGTGTGTATATATATATATATATATATACACACACACACACACACACACACATATATATATATGTAAAACTCTAGACTAAGAACCAACTTTATTAGTCTATGACCATGTAGCCAACTACAGTGTAGAGTACACAACTGTGGTTAACAGTCAGAGTGCCCAGTGTGCTTCTCAGTTCTGCTATTCCGTCCGCTGAGTGATGTTAATCTCTGTAGCTGTTATCTCATCAGTTAAAAGTGAGAAACATTATATATATATATATATATATATATGTATGTATTTGTGTGTGTAATTTAATTATGTATTTGGAGGAGTTAGAGTTAGTAATACTCAAGGATGGGTGGAATCATGGTCTGATATTCAAAACAAAATATGTTCTGTTAATGGTGGAGAAATGATCACAAAAAGCCTTAAATCTCTACATCCGGAAAACTTGTAAAGCAGGGAAAGAAGTTTAACAAAAAAGTTTGTGCATTTCTACAAGCTTTCTCAATGAAAAGGCTACACAGTAAGAACAATCATTGACTGTAATTATATGAGGATTACAAGAGCTCATGAATTCAGAATTTCCGTGAATTGTTGGTAATAATAAATGGGCAATGTTTTGCCCTCTGTGATCATACTAAGAAAACTTAACTTCTCTCACATGAAATCATATTGCAAATGTGACCTTCAAATTTCCCTTGTGGTTAAATCCAACCTAATAAATATTTACTGAGCACCAACTATGTGTAGTGTATTGTCTTCGGTGTTGAATGTGAAAGCAAAAACAATGGAAATAATTCTTGTCCTCACTGTAATGGAGTGGTATCATAGGCCATTGAACTTAAGTGAATGGATAAAGTGACTATTTGCACAGCACAGTGATATCTAGAGCACTTTGCTCAATGAGGCTGTGGACCCCATGAGAATGAGAGGGCATGCCCAAATATGTCCTTCCTTCAGACCCTCAGCTTCTTACCAATGTGCACCTGCCCAATAAGAGTAATTCTGGTGTTTAAAGCTAAATACTTCTTATACCTCATGGATTCTAACACAACCAATGCTTTATCTATTGCACAACTTCAGTCTGTTCCAGTTTCAGAGGAAAAATTGGTACACAGAGAGTAATTTTGACGACTGATGAATTTCATTTCATACCCTGACTCTAGAGGAAGAACCAACTCTATCAGTCTATGACCACCTAGCCAACTACAGTGTAGAGTACACAACTGTGGTTAATAGTCAGAGTGCCCAATGTGCTTCTCAGTTCTACTATTCCGTCTGCTGGGTGGGGTGATGTTAATCTCTGTGTACCTCAGTTATCTTATCAGTTAAAAGTGAGAAACAAGAGTACCTACCTAGCTTCTTATGGTTACTCTGAAGCTTAAATGAGAAAACACGCACAACTGCTAGAAACTAGTCATCACTATTGTTATTGCCATCATTACTGTTGTTAAACACATGCATCTTACCACAGCACAAGGCAATGTGTGATAAGACTGTAGCAGAGGTTCAGCGTAGGGAGTGCAGAAAAGCACAATTAAATCTACTGAGAGACAATGGAAGGACACTGAGATGTTCTAATGGAGGAAGGGGTAGGTTAGAGGGTGGGACAGGACGAATGGGTGATCAAAAACAATGTGAACAAAGGCACAAAGACTTGATTGTTCATGGCAATCCCAAGGAAGGGCAAACATTGGAAGTGGCTTGCATGTGGTATATTTGTACAGGATGCTTCAGAGAATCCTAGGACCCCAAAATAGAGAGTCTGTCATGTCAGGCCCAGAAGTCACGACTGTTGCAAGCAATGTGAGAATCATCAGACATGTAGAGCAGAAGTATCTCAGCTCCCCAGGGAAGATACTTCATTATAGAGAGAAGAATTGGAAAGGAGAGACCAGAAACCACAATATAAGGGAGAAGGACTAGGTGATGACTAGGGCCCCAGAGGAAAGGGAAGGGCAAAAATCAACAGCAGAAACAGAGATAATTCTGAGCTGGAACATACCACCATTCTGTTGAAGCAAAGCTTTGGACAACTGTCAAACCATCATTTGCAGACAACCTGGCTCAGGCTTTATACTAAATTGGCAGTACAGTCAAGCACTGCTTAATGGCAGGGATACATCCTGATAAATGTGTTGTTAGGCAATTTTGTCACTGTGAGAATATCATACAGTGTACTTAGATGGTATAGTCTATCACACACCTAGGCTATATAGCCAGCCTCTTGCTCCTAGGCTGTAAACCTGTACAGCATGCTATGTTCAGGATACTGTTGGCAAATGTAACACAATAGTATCTGTGTATCTAAACATAGAACAGATACAGTAAAAAATGTGTTGTTGAAGATAAAATATGGTCCACCTGTTTAGGATACTGACCAAGAATGTAGTTTGCAGGAGAAGAAGTTGCTGTGGATAAGTCAGTGAGTAAGTAAATGATGAGTGAATGTGAAGGCCTAGGGCATGACTGCACACTACTGTAGACTTTATAAACACCATATATTTAAGCTACACTAAATTTATAAAATGACATTAAATTAAGCACAAGAAAAAACGATGCAATCAAGAGACATGATAAACATGGAAACTGTGAGGCTGCAGCTTGCATAACATGGTACACTGTTTTACAGTAAACTTCCTTTTTGTAAGTAGAAAGCATATACTCTAAAATAATGACAAAGTATAGCATAGTAAACACATAAACCAGTAACATAGCCATTCATTATCAAGTATTATGTACTGTGCATTACCGTTTGTGCTATACTTTTATACAACTGGCAGCACAGATTTGATTACACCAGCATCACCACAAAAATGTGGTAATATGTTGTGCTACAACATTTCCATAGCTACAATGTCCTGGGCAACAGGAATTTTCCAGCCACTATAATCTTATGGGACCACTGTTGTATAGGGTGTCTATCTCTGACTAAAATTTATACTGCATATGACTGTACTGGAATAGAAATAAATTCAGCAAACAGCTTTGTGTATCCCAAACCTAATCCAATAGTCACAACATGTCCAACACTATCTTCTACAGGTCAAATTCTATATGAACTTTATACCCACCAATCCCAAACCTAATCCAATAGTCACAAAATGTCCAACACTATCTTCTACAGGTCAAATTCTATATGAACTTTATACCCACCAATTAAAAAGCACACCAGGCAGCATTCATCAAGGATGTATATAAACACATTTACAGAAACCTTTCAAAAAACATATACGCCAATGGACGCAAGGAATATTCTGACCCTTTATAATTCCATAGCAGTATTTTCAATGAGTTCTCCATATATTTCACAAATGTTTTTAAGCTTTAGTTTCCAAATTAAAATGTATGCTAAATCCCTCTGTAAATCTGGGCTTTAAAAACGATGCCTAGTTTGAGGGAATGTGCATTTAATTACGATGTCCCTGGGAGCTGTGAATCTCTAGGAAATCATCCAAAGAGCTTTCTTAGTTTGATTCAAGTAATAAATATTCAACAAGGGTGTGGGATAAGTAGAACCACCGAGGAAGCCTTGAAGTGAACAATATGGAGCAAATTTCTGTTGTTTAAATAACAACCTGCAGAATAATAGGGAACAATAACAATTTCCTTTTCATCACTGAGAGACCTTCCAATTTCACTTCTCTGCAGATATAAACAAGAAATTAGTGTTAAAAAATTAAATAGTATATAAACGTGCAAGATCCCTATATCGCTTTTCAGGAGAGACTGGCAAGTTCACATGCACCCCATCAGAGAGGGCAAAGGCAAGCAAATTATTTCTTTCTAGATAAAAATAATGAGGGGAATGACCCTGGTACTTACCTAAAATATTTTCATGCCTCAGCATCACAGTGTTGTACAATTCTGTTTCCCTGAACCACGACTTCTCATCCCGGGAGGAGAAGATCTTCACAGCAACGTTCTCCCCTTGCCAGCTGCCCCTCCACACCTCACCATACCTGCCTTTCCCTGTGGGAAGCAGCACAGAGGTGACATTGGGCAGGACAGAAGAGATCATCAATAAAGTTCATACCTGCAACTCTTAACCATGCCCATTGTTTCCTGGGAAAACTCCATTTAGAGGATATAAATACCAGGACCTTTTGCCTGTAAAGGTAGAACCTGCCCCTCCCAGCCACTCCACTGTAATAACAGAATAAATATCCTCAGTATCTGCACGGTACAATTAGTTGCACATGATAAAGTTTTACATTTGAATTCCTCAATTAAAGAGTCCGAAACACATACAGTTTTTAAAAGCACATGAAAGTTAGCAAAACTTAGAAAACGGTATCGATCATTAGATTTCAGTGTGGTGTGGAAGGGCAAAAACACGTATACGGCTTTACATAGACACTTATATGTTTCAAAAAGGAGACTGTTGAGTTTGAGATGTGTTGTTGGTTAAAAATGCGATCACACACAAGCACACAAAAAACAATGGGGATCAACAAGCAGCCACTGCCATCCCTAAAGGATTTCTTGGCGGAAAATATAGTTCAAAAGAGGATTTGCAAAGTCTTAAACACGTAATCCCAGAACAATCCTGATTTCTGACATTGGTCATGGGATCCCTGCTTGTGAGACAGCCCCTGCAATGCCACCCTGGGCCACACGGAAAAGACCAAATGGAGAAGACATTTTGCAGAAAGTGGTGACTAGCTGTGATGATTCCGTTGGGTGCCTGCCCTCTCTGGCAGCAGCAACACAACTATCAGCTTGTCAACTCCATGCATCTTCTGCCTTAATTATAGGAAGGGGTGAGCAGGGAGGCTGGGAGGAGGAGGTAATTACCACAAGACTCTGGGGATCAACATGGGGTATAATCATGGGGTACGTGTGCGGCACCTAGATAATCATGCAGCAGGAGATACAACTTGCAGTGCAGTGGGGCTTTCTACCCAGGCAAGTGCTGCTGGGAATCTCGGATGGTAATAAGCAGCTGTGGCACCACCTGCACAGACAGGAAGACAGCTCTTTGCTGAACAACTAAGCCGCCAAGAACCCAAACAAGGAGAGAGAAAGCGTGTCTGTCCGGGTGACTCACCTGAAACATGATCAAAACCACTCAATCGAGATTTCCTTATGACAAACAATGGCCCTACTAAATAGCAATTACTAATCCAAAAGGATGTTAAATGTGGTCAGTAAGTGGTCATTGGGAGCCCTTGTCAGGTCACACAAATAGTGTTTAGCACAAGATTAATTTTAATAAAGTCAGTTAATAAAGTCAACTGCCCAGCATTTGTAGCTCACAATGAAGGCTGGGGGAAAGATACTACAAAATCAGCTGCTAGGAAATGATAGGCTAATTTTTTCCTGCCGTTGGTTCCCTTCCTTATCTTTAGCTGCCCTTTGTCCTGAGTCTCATTAGGAAGGAGAGAAAATTTTCCCAGAGAATTGTGGCCATTACTAAAAAGTTCCCTTAAAGTGTTTAAAAAAAAAAAAAAAAAAGCAGAGATGAATGTCAGGATAAGTAGAGAGAATTAAAATAGAACCTACTTCAACGGTTCTCAAACTCTTATGTTGTCAATTGTTTTTAACAAATGCATCCTTATAAATATATCCCTGAAAACAGACGCAGCGTTGCTCAAAGTCCTGGCCATGAAGCCCCACAAAGAGGATCCCTAAAGGCCTCTGAAATTTAGGGGTTCACTGGTCATCTCCTGGAAAAGAACTGATCTAGTCTAGTTTCTTTGCTTTTGAACCAATAATGATAACATACTATCTAAGCAATTAATCACATACATTTTTATTTAAACTATAGCACATGAACATGATAAGCTACTAAAAAGACATTGCTTTAGCACTAAACCAACAAAATGCTATAATGGAATCTACATTATTTCAAAAATGACTGAAGAATATCTCTATAACCAGAAATAGTATATATGTTTAAAGGTGCAACATTATTTTGTCCTTTGGACTCTGGGGTCAATCTCTGAGGACTGACCTTGAGACTTGCTGCCCTGTGAATGGTAAAGATGGGGATGAGTCTCCCTTCATTGCCTTCTCAACACTAGCCAAAAGGACAATGCTGGTTGGATACGATAAGCACATTTGGGACATTTTTATTCTCTCCACTGCAAAGAAGCAGTGATGTGGCATTCAAAAACAGCTGAGTAGCTGAAGACCTAGAGAAAAGCAACAGGCTCCAGCTGACTGCCTGTGTGCCTCAGTGGGACTTGCTGCTCTTACTATCCCTGTCCGACCCCGCTTCTACTAGTGGAGTTGGGGGGTGTCCTGGTTTCCAGGAAAACAGCAAGAAAAGCCAGAGCACAGCAGCCAAGTGGTAAAGGGAGCCACCTCCCCCAAAGCTGCCGAATCCAGGGCAGAGGAACCAGGAGAATCAGGAGGAGAGGACAGAGACGTTGCCAACCCATTATCACTACTATGGTCATCTCTGCATGGCGTCTAAAGGAGAAATTAATGAAAACGATCATGTGGCTGGCAAATATCCACCACAACTAATTAAAAATGAGACTTTGAAATAAAAACATTGGGGCCCTGGCCAATGTGTCTCAGTTCGTTGGGCATCATCCCATGCACAGAAAGGTTACCAGTTCAATTCCTGGTCAGGGCACATGCTCAATCCCTAGTGGGGGGTATGTGCAAAAGCAGTTGATCAATGTTCTGCTCTCACATTGATGTTTCTCTCTCTCCCTTCCTCTCTCTCTAAAAATCAACTTTAAAAATCTTTTTAAAAAATTATATAAGTAAATAAAAGCATTAGGTACCATGTTTGTAGGGGGCAACCCAGCAATATATAAAACAAGCAATAAAAAAGCCGTAAGTTTTGATCCAGAAATCCTAATTCCCAGGAATTCATTCTGAGGACTCAAAAGAATGAATCAATGTGTGCAAAATCTTTCTCAAGTAGTACTGTTACAGAAAAGTGAACTTTCAATAGATGATTATTACAGTTTTTAAAAATATTTATGATGTATACAAAAAGGGGAAATGTGTGTGAGCTTAAAACTAAAAAAAGTGACACAAATTGTACATATACTATGATTACATCTATGTGTAAATATGTTTCTATATAGAAAACTGTAAGTGGTCATAGAGAAATACATACCTTATATCTTGATTAAGCAAATTATTTCCTTATATTTAAAGGCAGGGAAAGAGCGAGAGGAATTAGAAACTTGCAACAAGCAAGTTTATGGTCCTAAAGCCTACCTGGGATCATTCAATACCTACAATGAGGAGCAGCCCTATCATTCCTATTTCAAGAATTTCTGGCATTCCAAAGGGTGTACTTACAACTGAAAGCTTTTGACTAAGCATGGGCTCTACTATCTAGTGCAGTAGTTGGCAAACTCATTAGCCAACAGAGTCAAATATCAACAGTACAACGATTGAAATTTCTTTTGAGAGCCAAGTTTTTTAAACTTAACCTTCTTCTAACACCACTTCTTCAAAATAGACTCGCCCAGGCAGTGGTATTTTGTGGAAGAGCCACACTCAAGGGGCCAAAGAGCCGCATGTGGCTCGCAAGCCACAGTTTGCCGACCACTGAGCTAGTTGCAGACTCCTTTGACAAGGACTTGTGCAAGTTCAGGTGTTCCAACACAAGTCACACAGAGAACAGAGACAAAGCCACACCCAGGGCTACCCCCCGTCTCGCGATGTTAGGAAACAAGAAACAGATTTTTCCAAGTTCCATCCTACTTTCCGGACCACAAATAACACCGCACATAACATGCAAAGGAAGAGAAAATGAATTACCGACACACTCCAACAGTGTGATCTGACGAGCCACTGTTCTCTGCACCAGAAAAGGAAGACCAGAGCCACTTCCCGATGTACACGAGTGATCCAGTAAATCCTGTGGTTCGAGACAAGGAGAAAAGACACTGTGAGAAACAGCCCTCGAATTAGAGCACGAGCATGCACAGCATTCTAACTCACACAGCAGCAGCAACCTGGCCACCACTGGTGTGCATGAACTGCCGCTATCAGAAGCACTGGTTTTATTAGACAAACTAGAAGCCCAACCTTTCCCTAATACAGGAACAGTTTCCCTGAGGGTTACGTGATCCTTTCATGCACCCATAGTTTTAGAATTAAACATATAAAGTAGTCGAGTGGACAAAGTTGAAGACGGAAATGAGAAAGTCTAAGCTGAGCAGAACTAAGACCACATGGAGCAAAAAGAAGAGAAAAGAGCTTCAAGTTCCAGGCTGGGCATAATTGTCCATATTCTACTCTGCTTGTCAGTATCTAGCAGGGGGTCCCTTCTAGCTGACATGCCAACTAAGGGGCTCTCATGAGAAATACACAAATCAAGAATAAGGAACAGATGGTGTTCAGGTTCCTTGTAGTAGTAAGACGCCAGTGGCCAATGGGTCATCCAACTGGTTCACTCCAGAAAGAGAGAGGCTACCTGGATGAAGGTGTTACCCTTTTAAGTGAGTGAGGAGCAAAGGGGTCAAAAAATTAACACCTTACGTATCTTTTTTTGATGGGAGTTAGCCACGATTCATAGAAAAACTAAAGCTTTCATTGGAAACATAAAACCATGCCCCAAATCTACTTCTAACAAATAACGTATTATGAAAAAGATTCCCCATTCGTTCATTCATAATTTTTTTCCTTCTTAGAAAGCAGCCAAGAAGCAGAAGTCTTTCTGTATCAGAAGTGGATTGCCTGCAATATACATTATTAAGCCCCTGGTGATGGTGGTAAGGTTGCAGTCACAGTGAGCTGGCATTCCTCCTCCTTTCCCAAACGTTTTAGCTGGCCAGTTAATGCGATACACTGATTTGTTTGAATTTCTTTCTTTCTTTCTTCTTCTTCTTTTTTTTTTTTTTTACTTATTCTGAGTACCACTGTTAAGTGCTGTTGATCAGCAAAATAGCAAAAAGCTGAATATCCAAAGGAAAAATTTAGAATCCTTAAAACCACAAAATGGATAATCAACATGAATTGAGTATAGATGGAGGAAACTTCCACATCCCCCTAACCATCTATTTGATGTTCTTTTTTTCTCTTTATTTATTCAATATTTTGAGAGAATAATTCAGGAAATTAAACTAATATGTTATTTTTGCCATAATATATAATCCTGGTCCCCAGGATGGGGATGGGAAGGAAATCAACCAAAGATATCCAAACATCTACTTCAATTCTGGGATCCCAATGTTGATTTTCAAGGTAAGGGAGCTGTTTAGTAAGAAATGCTTTGTTGAATCATACATGAGCATATTGCTTAAATGAGCAAGTATGAAGACCAATAAAACAAGACCAACTTGTTTTAAATAGTGTTGTTGACTGTGTTGTTATATCGCACTATACTCTCATCTAACATGGTTGAGTTGAGGAGGCTATTTTAGCATACATTCCCATCCCTCTTTCAAAATTATAAAAACTATTTAAACAATAATTTCACAAGATATTCCTAATATTGTCCATGGTGATTAGTTATGTTAGCTGTTCTGAGGAATGAAGTTCTGACAAATATATTTTTGAATCTTGCTTTGCTAAATCTTTGTCAGGATTCATCCTTCTATCTTCTTCTTTTTTTTTTTTTTAAGATGTTTTATTGGTTTTAAGAGAAAGAAGAAAGGAGGAGAGAGAGAGAGAGAAACATCAGTGTGAGAGCAAAACATGGATCAGCTTCCACATACTCCCTACTAGCGACCAAGCCAGTAACCCAGGCATGTGCCCTGACTGGGAATCAAACCAGCAATCTTTTGGTACATGGGACATGCCCAATCAACCAAGCCACCTCAGCCTGGGCAGCCTTGTATGTTCTTGCTGCTAATTCAATAAATTTATTTAATTTCCCTCAAAATGTGAAATTAACCTCTAAGTACTTTTCTAACAACAACAAAAAAAAACCCAAACAAACAAACAAACAAAAAAAAACTGTAACCCTCTACTTTTTGAAATAAAACGTCCTCTCTCCTCTTTTCCCAGTTTTTCTGTACCACAATTTAAATAGGTAGGTGAAAGGAAGCTCAACAAGGATTCTTCCCCCTTTTTCATACCAAAAAGTACATTTGAAAGGTGGCCCAGTAATGGGGAAGGCAGCAGGAAGGGACATTTATTTCCCAGCCTGGATCTGCTATTACGCAATGTTTTAACAGCTCACCAAAAATGGTCCAGATGTAGGACCCAAGCTGCAAAGAGTGTCAAGGGCAAGTGTTCTCCAGTAAAAAGGAAGTTTCAGGTCAGGCTTACCTACAGAAATGTCAGACACTTTTAAGCATGTTGTCTAGAAGATTTAACACAAGGTGATCTTAAGTGACACATGATCATGGCATTAAATAACACTGACTCCCATTACAAAATGATTACCTTAATTGTATTTCAATTCATCAGATTATGAAAAGGAATCTTGATCTGATGCGGGTATGTTTTTAACACCTCTCTAACACTTACTAGTCTGATGCCTTTTTCAGAGTAGGCACCAGACTCAGCATGGTATCCTTTTAGAACATTAACACTTTCTTCTTTTGCACTTTACGATAACCCATTTACAACAAATAATTTCCAGCCCAGCTGGTATGGCTCAGTGGTTGAGCAGCGACCTACTAGTATAACCAGGAGGTCATGGTTCGATTCCTGGCCAGGGCACATGCCCAGGTGGCAGGCTTAGTCCCCAGTGGGGGGCATGCAAGAGGCAGCTGATCAATGATTCTCTCTCATCATTGATGTTTCTATCTCTTTCTCCTTCTCTCTTCCTCTATGAAATCAATGAAAATACAGTAAATGATTCCCTTTTCCACTTTTTAAAGTTTCTTTAAAATTAACACTTGAGCCCAGCTGGCATGGCTCAGTGGATGAGTGTCAATATATGAACCAGGAGATTCCCCGCCAGGGCATATGCCCAGGTTGCAGACTCGATCCCCAGTGGGGGGTATGGATCAAAAATTCTCTCTCATCATTGATGTTTCTATCTTTCTTACCCTCTCCCTTCCTCTCCGAAATAAATAAAAATATTTATTTTTAAAAACAATAACCCTTGGAAAACAAATTTAAATTGTAAAAAAAAACAAAAAAAAAACAGGAAGACAGTCACTTTTTACTGTGATTTCCTCATTTAAAAATACATAAGAGTACTTTCAAAGCATATAAATACAATAGTTTCTAACCCTCTGCTATTCATAAGGGTAGCTGCTAGCCATATGCCAACACTGAGAAAGTGAACTGTGCTCGTCTGAACTACTGTAGGCAGTATGTGTAAAATACATACCAGATTTCAAAATCTTAGTTTAAAAAAGGGGTAAAATATCTTATTAGTAATTCTTTATCATTATATGCTGAAATGAAACCTATATATATTAGGTTAGATATATTGTTGAAATTAATATCATCTGAGGTTTTGTTTTGTTTTTACTTTTTTTATGGGAGCTACTAGAAAATTCAAAATTACATATGGGCTGCACATATTTCTCCTGGACATCACTGGTTTAGCCACATGACTGCACTCCACAAGGGGGCAGCACAGGAGCGTGAAAAATTTAATAGCTTCGTTTTTGAATGTCAAATTTTAAAGTCTTAAATTATAGGGTGGTAAAATAATCTAGAAAGAATGGTGATTTTTAATACTAAGCAAAATGTGTTTTTTATAAAAGTACTTTTATTGCTAAAAAAAAAAAAAAAGTAACTGAGTACCATACATTCCAAGGTTTCCCTCTCACCCCCACCACCAACATGGCCCTTTTCCCTTACTCCCCCAAATCTGCTAAATTGAATCCCATCTCTCATTTAATATAAACCCTGTCTAAAATGAAAGTTCTCAAGTAGGGGAGACCAGACAAGTGCCAGCGTAGGCTTGCTTAGGATGTGCATGGCCAGTGCTATGTGTGCACACTGTCCAGTTACCGGTTACTGGTTAGCTTTCATGCTCAAAATAAGAAGGCATCCTTAGCCATCTTTATTATGGTTGGGATGCTAGGGTCACAACTCACTGCTAAAGTGCTGTCTCCAACATTGGTGGTGATGAGCCCTTCGATGGTGCCGTACTCCACATCTCTGGGATTGAGGCGTTCTTGGTTGCGCCTTTTAAATTTTCGGAGAGCAACTCCCAGTAGGCAAGCTAGAAGGCATACTGCGAACACTACGGACAGAATGATGAGGCCGACCTCCAAGTGAAAATTCTGTGTTCCAGAAAAGGATTTCTCTGGAAATGGGGGCGAAAATGGTTGTAAGGATCACTGTTTACTTATTATTTAACATTGATAACCAATACCCTAACAGGTGGCTCCAGATCCTGACCACCAAGTCTCACAAGTCACAAAGTGTTAAAACTAACATACTTCCTAACACCTGGCCAACAGCCCAGTCATTTTATCTAGTATTCATTTAGACACCACTGGAAAAATTCCATTGAGAATCAACTGTATTAATGCATATATATGAGAGTGCTTTTAAAATATAAAGTACTATACAAATCTCTGGTGCTACTCTTATTCACTTGGATTTTATCACATGGATATTTTACCATCAGCCCCTTGCAGACAGACATTATGCTCTACTATCCCTAGACAGTGCTGAGGTAAGACCAAAATTGCCCAATCTAGCCAATGTATCCTAGATGTTTGTTGTTGAATTCTCATTGACCTTTTTATATCATGATTTCGCCTAGGAACCTATTCCTTCATCTGTTCTTTTACTCAGTGTCTTCAACATTCATTCACTCATTCAAAACATTCATTCACTGACTCTTCAGGCATTCTTACATTATCCATCCAAAAGCTCATGCACTCAATCAACACTCACACACCACTAAAGCAAATATTCTCAAAGACTTTCTACCTGCCTAATGAACTCAATCAAATTTTCTTATTTGGATAGTGAGGGTCCATAATTAAAAGATCCCAAAAAACAATAATTCTCTCTGAATTTCAGACCCCTTCATGACATTGTCACCAAGTCCCATTCTTCCCAACATTTATGACTAACTATTTTCCATGTTCTGGCCCCTTCAATGATCCAATCTCAAGCCTAGTTTCCTTTATACATTTCTTTTAACTTTCCGAATCCAACTAATTTAATCAACCACTTGGCAAAATACCCCATGGCACATATCACTTGTACTATAAAGTGTAAAACTAATTATATACAACATTAAATTATAAATATTACACCTCTCTAATTAAATTATAAATTCCTTAAGTAAAGAAAATAACTTTTCTCTTACAATTCAGAGGCTAGGAACTTTTCAAATTAGAGATATAATTTTTATGTGAATGCAGACATTTCTTCATGTCTCCCCACTCTATTAATAACAAGTAAACTCACAAAGTTTAAGAGTACAGCTGTATTCCATCACATAGCCTTTTAGCTGTAACCATTTAAATACCCAATCTCTCTTTTAAAAACCGTCTTTTATTATTCAAACCTATTTGCTTATCAGAATTTAACCTTTTCTGTATGCTTGAAGGTCAACACCATAATTTCAACAATTACGTAATGTGCATCAGTCTTTTTCATCTTTCTGTCTTCTCCCTTGCTGGCTGACATTTCTGGCAATGGCTGCTCCAACTAGCTTCTCCTACTCCATTTTTGGGGTTGATTCTTCTTTTGTGAGAGCAAAATTAAATAACCATGCCTATTAAAAATGTACGATATGATTAAAAGTAAATTTGCCTTAGAGTGAATCTGCACAGACTAAGGTACATTAATATTTGTAGGAACCCTGAGATAGCAATTTCAGGCTCATTTTATGGGGAAACAACTTCAGAAGAGGACTCATTTGCATTGGCTATGGAATCCACATTGAATATGACACGGAGAAGAACCTCAACTCCGAGGTTCGTGGGAAGTCTCACACAGCTTCATGTTTCAGTGATGGATCACTGGGAATAGGACGTGAGCAGTGAGTGAGCCTTTCTTTGTCTCCTTCCTTATAAAGAAGAGATTTTCCATTCAGGCACCTAAGTCTTAGGTTTCGTTTTCCTCCCTACACACTCAACTCTGGACTAAGCAGAATGTTTTCAGAAATGTTGAATGGCATCTTGGCTCATTAACTGGAATGGTATCAGGAACTCTTGCCACCTGCGTGTGACTGCTGAGAGAGCCCTGGCCAGCCGAGATGTCCCTGAGGTGGACATCGCCTTATTGACTTTCCCCCACTATGTCCATCCTCCTTTTAGATTCTACAAGTTGTGCCTTTCTCTTCTTCACCTAGGACCATCTTCCCTGTCACCCACTGCCTCTGGTTCAAAGAGGTGAAGAAAAGCCTTGAGCCACTCCCATCTTTAACCCACAGAGAACCAGCACACCACCAACAAAAATCCTTGATCTAGAAACAGACAAGTGCATGAGAACCTTTAGGGGGCAGCTGGGCCGTGATGTTCCTGTTGCACCAGTCCCCTTGGCAGCACTCCACGGCCTGGCCGGGCGACGGTGGGGTCTTACAGGTCATCTTCCCCTGCTCGTACACCTGGAAGCAGCCTTTCTGGTAGACGTGGAAGCCATCGTTTATGCTTAGCGAGGAGAAGCACTGCTGGCCTTCACAGTGGTCCTCGTTCCCACAGGAGAGGCCTTCACACACACACATGTACAGTTTGGGGTTCACCTTGGGTTTCTCATCTGCAAAAGGATAGAGAGGAAGAGGGGGAGTCACTGAATGGATTAAGCACCCGTTGGGAGGGGAGGGGTAAGACAGTTTCCCCAAGACCACTGTCCACGTTCTGTGGTCTTGTATCTCTCACCTGACCAACTACTAAATAGTAATCACTTCTCAGTATATAAACTCATTTATATAAGCTGTGTACTCTTTTAGATTCTCCTAGGCCAAAGACTGGTTATCATTTGTCCACAGGCTCCAGAAAATGAATTTCTCCCACTGTGGTTTACGTGTTATCTTCGGCCCAGTGGGCTCTCATCTCCTAATCCCTGCATCAAAATAAAATGTTTTACCAGAACATAATGCTCATCTCTTTTATTTTGTGTAAGAAAAAGGATGGTTCCTAAATATAGTGTGTCCCAAAAAATGAATACACACTTTGAATAATTATAAAGGCAGTGTTTATTAAAATTCATTTTGAACCTGGAGAATATTATGCTAGGCGAGGTAAGCTGGTCAGAGAAAGACAAGTATCACATGATCTCACTCATACGTGGAATCTAGTGAACAAAATAACCTGATGAACAAAACAGATCCAGAGACAGGGAAGCATGGAACAAACTTCTGAACCTCAGAGGGAAGGCGGGGGAAGGGGTGAGAAGAAGTCAACCAATGAACTTGTATGCTTATATGCATAACCCATGGACACCGAAAATAGAGTGGTGAAGACCTGGGGTAGGAGGGGAAAAGGGAAGATATATAATACTTTCAATGATAAAGCTTTTAAAAAATACATTTCATTTTCAAAACTGAGCTATTAGCTGTTAAGTGTGTATACGTTTTTTGGGGACGACCTATATATGGTAGCTGTTAATGCCTATTCCTGCTAGCTCTACACAATCTTCATGAACCAGGAAAACAAGAAATGGTCACGTTCCTGCTGTTACCAGTCTGCTTCCGCAATATACCACAGGGTAAGAGTTTACAAGTCTAGAATTACAAAGCCACATTATCAATACTTTAAGCTAGATGCCTAGGCTAATTTTTTTTAACAGTAATAACCCTGAAGATTTTACATTAATTACAATGGAAATTCATAGCTGCTTACATATTTTCAAGTGGCAGGGGAAAAAAAGTTTGGCACCAGTTACTGAGGATGAGGGCACAAGAAGACAAAGGGAACAGAACAATGTTTGAACAATAAGGTCACAGATGGGATCCAAGGCACAGCCCGCACCTGGTGGGTCTAAGACGCAATGGAAAGAGGCAGACATGTATCATCAGGGAAGCAGACCCAAGCGGACTACTGTCTCTTTCTGTAATCCTCATTTGCAATTTCATTTCTCATATGCTCTTTCTCCCCCGGGCCCTCTTGTTAGAATGATTAGTTCAGACTTGTTGGTCACAACAGTTTCCACTAGTTACTAGCAGGGAAGGAAAGTGAAAATATAAACAGCCACGTCCTAGAAGCCACTGATTAGTTAGCAGTGGCCGCGTTCACCCTAGCACTGCTCATATAAGGACATTCAGCTTTCTGAGCTCCCTGGGATGGTCGAAGGCACAGACAGTCCAGTCCGCCTTCTCATCCCGAATCCTCTGCCACAGGTCTGTGAGATAACTGCTTCTTTCCTAAAATAACTGGTCGGGTGGCTGTGCTTTTAAGAGACTTTAAGGTAAGGTCTTTGAAAATGTCAAGTTCATTTACACAGATTTGCGTGGGTGTTCGTAGAGATGTGGGTTATCTCAAAAAGGGGGGAAAATGGCATTCTTAATCTTTCTTCTTCCCTCTTCAAAGTGAAAATAGTTTACTGCCCACTGCAATGTGGGTGCCTCGTCCCACAGAGTAAGTGCATGCAGACACAGACACAAGGCCTTCTATTTATAATTGACTTGCTAGTTCTTTTGAAAACCACAAGGGGCTTATCCAAGAGCAAAGACATGCCTGGAAGCAGAAAATCCAAAATAGCCGCTGACAGTATATGTATGTCATCAACTCACCCCCGAGACTCAAAAGCCTTCAGACATTTTTAATGAGCAAAAACTTTAATGAGCCAAGAGATGGTCTTTATTTTCCCTGCCTAGAGAAATCCAAGAGAAATTCCAGCACCAATTTATTTCGATGAGGATGAGAAACATATATATCTGTTGACATAATCCAGCAAAAAGTTTACACTTGCCAAAAGCGAGTTGAAAGATAATATTTCTAGGGAGTCTAGACATGCTTGCCACTCTCGAATGGCACAAAGCTGGCTGAGGGATGCCAACTATGTTGCCCGACAGGTGATGATTCTTTGGAGGGAAACGGATGGGCAGAAGGGAGGAGGATATTAGTGTCATATTGATTTGTTTGTAATCTACAGCAGGGAATTAGAAAGGCTATATTTAAAAACGGTGCAATAACGCAATTTCTGTAAATTCAAACACAGGCATCTATTTTAAAACCCATAATATTATTTAAAGACTACATATATCCAAAAATACATGCCTAACACACTAAAGAAGTTGTGTCTGTTGACAGTAAGTTGGGGTTGAGGGGTTAGAGTTGGGATGAAGAGGTAAAATAAAATGATTAGCTGTTCACAGACTGGATTAAAGAATACAAATTACTTAACTCGCTGTACCTATGGTGTACTAGGAACAACTATGAACAAGTACCGTTGGCCCTCCATAGCCTCCATACCCACAGGAAGGTTCCACATGTATAGATTTAATTAATCTCGGAGAGAAATATTTGGAGAAAAAAAAAAAGTTATGTTGTTGCTGATGTGTCTATACTACGCAGTTAAGCCTACAATGATCGTACAGACTTTTTTTCCTTGTCATTATTCCCTAAACAATACAACAACTGTTTACATAGCATTTACATTGGAGTGGGTATTATAATCAAGAGAAGACTTAAAGTGTATAGGAGGATGCGCATAGGTTGTATGCAAATACTATGCCATTTTATATAACAGACTTGGACATCCACAGACTTGGAGGTAGGGGGTGGTTGTGGAACCAATCTCCAGAGGGTACCAGGGACAGCTATAACTCTAAACAATAGATCATTGTCTAGATTGATCATTGATCCTATGGAAACAGATGATCCAGAGGACTAAGGAATTAATGACACTTAGTGGTTCTAGTAAAAACTGTCAATACTTTTTTTAAAAAATGCAATAATAATAATTTTTCTAATGTGCTCTCAGAGTGAAGTCTACTTTTAAAGTTCCAGTCCAAACTGAACTCTGCATCCACACATGCAAGATATTTCCAAGGTCAGCAGTTTCTGACGTGGGGACTGTCAGAGATTTGGAGTGTAATCTAAAGAATTTTGCCAGAATTGAACAGCCTGAAGTAAATATGGTCTTTAGTGAAATTCAACTACTGCATTCACTAAGGGGTCATAAACTAAGTCAAAGGGGTTCATTCATTTTTCAGTCTCCGTGAATCTTTATATTCCTATGGTGGTTGAGTATAGATGATTAGGGTTAACTACTTCTAAGTTAGTGATTCTTTTCAGTAAGATGTCAAAAAAACAAAACAAAACAGTTTTCATATCCTCCCCTTCACAATCAAGGAAAAAAAAAGGGAAGAAAGAAAGCTATTAATGATATGTAATAATTAACTCAAACTCAGATATAGAGGAGCCATGAGCTCAGTCCAGCAGTTAGCTCATGGGGAAATATAAAACTTCCACCAACTTCGTCCTATTTTGTTTCTCATCCACATTTTACCCTCTGAATTTGTACATTCCCACATAACTAATAAGCAGAGCCCTTCATGTATCTATTTTTCATATACAGACAAATATAAAGACCCTAGATTCATTCCGAGAAACAGAAAAATGACTACATGCGCACGCCTGCACACACGCATATACGTTGGTTAAATGCCACTTTGGCAACTTGATCCGGCAAAGTGGAATAGTCAAAGAGATGCCAAAAGGATTTTCCAAGATAGGATTACTAATTCAATAAAGTTAAAAGCAAGGTAGCAGCATTTTCAGATCTTAATATTCACAATTCTAAGGAACACAGCTGGCCCCAGAACACCCATGACTCACTGTTTTATAAAGTCCTGTCAAATTTTGGGAATAACCACAACATGTGTGGGCCTGTGATATTTTACTTGGGGCGGGATTGTGGTGGGAGGGGAGTAAGGGTACGAGAATTATCGCAAAACCCCTCTTAGGGCCAAAGGTAAGTATCTGCAGACCTCACACCTCACAGGCTGTGATATGAATACGGTGCACAAGCAAGGATAACCGCCTTCTCTGACTGCTCTCTCATAGTATGGATGGACAGGAGGCAGCACCACATCTGATAGGAAATATTTCACACCAGCTTATGCAAATAAACAGGAAGTGTCCTGACAGAAGGCAAGTCTACTCTACCTAACTGACAATCATTTAAATAATTTAGTCATTTAAAAGTCAAGCCAGAGGTATTCCCTCTCTGAGGAGCTCGCTCACATTGTCTGTTCTAGAAAACACCTCCTGGCATTACTCAGTGTTATGGCTGACATCGTGTGCCCTTTGTATCTCTGAGCAAGGCCCAGCAAACACACTCACCTGCATCAGAGTTCAATACCTCTTGGGAGGATCCAGGGTTGGCTCCCCAACCAGAGGCGCAGGCTCGGGATCCAGGGATTTACCACAGCCAAATCTTTGAAAAGATCTGTTTTGCTCTGGGTAATATATCGCCAATTGGGCACACCTAGTCTCATGGCTCAACCTAGCCCAACCTAGCCTGGCAGAGGAAGAGGCAGAGCAAAGAGGGCCACCAACTTCATCCTATTTTGTTTCTCATCCACATTTTCAAACTTGTCCACAGTTTGGGATAATCTTGTACCTCATAGTAAACGCGTTCACCTGTGCATTTTAAGTGGGACTTGAGCAATCCAGGCACAACAGGACAAATTTGGACTTCTCCCCAATGTTGGCCCTCTCTCCCTTGCACCTGTCTAATCATTCTCTCCCTAATGCTTTAAAGCATTTAAACTGATCATCATTCTAACGAAGCACAAAATCCCACATTTCCTACTAATATCTTTGACACAACAAACAAATGAGGAAATGCTACAAGGAAACCAGCCTCTAACTGTGATCCCAGAAACAGTTTGAATTTCTTATGGGCTCACCTCAAAGTAGCACAAAACACACACACACACACACACACACACACACACACACACATACACACACACACACATAGTTATTAGAGGGTGCTTATAAAAGTCCAACAGCTCAGAACTTTATAGGCTAAAATAGGAACGCCAAACATCTCTGGACTCTTTCCAACAGTATCAATGATTCATTCATTCAAAATGATGGCTTATATTAGGGCTTATAGATATGGGAATCCTTCCATGGTCTCCTAATCCGAGAGTACAGTTTGGCACCTCTCCAGAATCTGAAAGCATTTGAGGTCCCTGGCATTAAACAAAGGCTTAAGGAAGGATTTTGCAATGCCAGGTAGCACTGCCAGCGAGCCAGCTCGTACGACAGAAACACAGAGGTCCGTCCGGAATGCCTCGTGAAGGGCATCTGATGGTCTGGCAGCAGGCAGGCAGGCGATGTGCTCACGGCTGAAATACACCAAGTGCCCAAATACTCTGATGATAAACACTCATATAAATCACTTTTTTTTTCTGATCAAAGAAACTGATACTTGGTGAAGATGGAAAGCCAAGGAGAACACGTGTTCTAGGAGTTGAGAGAAGAGATACATTTGAATGTGATCACATTATATTCAAATGACAACAAAATAATGGTTTTAGGATTTCCAAGATTTTGAACTCATGATGCCTCCACTCCAGATGTGTTCTTCCTCAAGGTTCCCTAACTCAGCAATGCCACCCTTATTCAGATGTACAAGCCTGATGCTCTCTGGCTTCTGCTACTCTCAAAATTAACACAATCATTCATCTGGCCTACAAAAGTCCTGGTGCACCTGATCTCTGTCTCTTCAGCCTTCCCCCAGATCTCTTCAGTCTTAGAAGGCCTCTTCCTGCCTCAGGGTCTCAGGTCCTTTAGATATGGAATTCCCTCCACCTGGAATGCTTAGTTCCCTCCCTGCCAATCCCCTTAGCCCCCTAGTTAGTTCTGAGGCTCCCCTCAGATCTTCCTTACACATCATTTCCTCAAAGAGCCTTTGCTCACACAGCCAAATTTAAAGTAGGAACCACCTCTCCACACTAACAAATATGTATGCACACCTGTCCAATGTCCAAGTCTTTCCTCTAGACTGTGAGCACCCTGAGCGTAGGAACCGAGCCTCCTGTGCTCACCATTACATACCCCTCAACCAATTCAGTACTTGGCAGGAGTACCACCAGCCTGAGGACTATTTGCTTCAGAATGAATTTTCTCTTCATAGAAAGGATTCAGAGGTGGGAAGAGACATGATGCTGGTTTTCAGAGCAGACTGGGCCCATAAAGTCTTTAAATGTCAGCAGGAGATCTTAAGGCAAGGCTTAGTCACCTAGCCAGCATGTCTGTACAAACCACTCCCTCCGAGAGCATCTTGCCATGGTCTCACATCTGCTCACCTACCCGGGCTCACAAAGGTGGAAAATCCATCCTTCTTGGCGTGTGCTGGGTTTTTGTGTTTGTTTATTTGTTTGCTAGAAGAAAAAGGTAAAACTTAAGAGTTCCTGAAACAGGAATTAATACATTTTAGAACAGCAGGGCTCTTACAAGTAGGATCCTTCCTTGGATGGTTGATTTGAAGACTTTTAGCTTCTACGATCAAAACACAGAAAGTGCCTGACTCTAGTCAGCTGAGAGGGGTCATATGGGCTCAGGGCTCGCTGCTGGTCCGAAGTGAAAACCATGCCCCTGGTCTTTGCTGCCGTCCCTCTCCTACTGGGAAAAGAACGGCATGCTCAGCAGGCAGTGGGGAAAAGCGAATTACATCATTTTCCCCCTCTTGCTTTGCTGAAGGTGATAAGGATTCCGAAGTCGTACTGCACTTGAACTGCTAGAGCTGAGAGAGGGAAAAAGTGCCATCTGTTTATTTTGTGTCTGGCTGACTCCCTGTCTGTGAAATAATCCCTGTAAATGAAGCCTATTGCAGCAGCCACACCTTCCATTTCAAAGCCAAAAACGCAGTCTGTGTTTAAGTGACTAACATTATGGGATACTGACCTAAGACAATTTCGGTCTGTCTTTTCCGAGTTTTTTATGATCCCCTGAATGGATCAAAGGCTTGCCTTTAACCCAGATGCCGTGTCTGTGAAGCAACTCCTGAAGGGCTATGAACGTGGGGAAAAGAATGACCCCTTTCTTCATTTGTGTTTTCAAATTTCTTGAATCTGCTTCAGAAAAGCAAACAATTACAAGGCCTAATGGAAATGACCTACTGAGGAATTCTTATGGAGAGAACATATCCCCACCCCACCCCACCCCGAATACTGACAATGCCCGTGTCTGAGGGACGCTCCAGTCATGGAAAGTAACTGTACCGCAGTCTGAAGGAGGAGGGGAGATGTCCTGGTGGATTATACACATTCATAAAGTCCCTCCCTGTTCAGGTTTAGGAGAGAGCCAGGGATAAGGTACCATCTACAGAATGCTCCTGGCTAGGTCTGTTCACAATGTGGAGAGGTGTTCCTGACCCTTTAGTTGTTCCTGCTCCAAAGAAGACTGCCTACCCAGGGTCTATAAGAAAAGTTTTGGTTTTAAAGGAAGCCTTAAACAAGGGCTAAACCGAGAAGGACAAAAGGAAGGGGGGGGGGGGGGCGCTGCAGCGGCTCTATGTCCCCTCTGGTGCCCTCTCTAGACCTTTTTCTCCGGCACTCAGGGAACAGGCCTTCAAGGTAGCCAGTCTTTGCTCTGCTTAGCATCTGTAAGCCGCCACCACACCGCCACACCCTTTCCGGATGCTTTCAAACCACAGAGATAAACCCTTCAAAAGATCGGCCAATTTGTTGAACAACTGTCTTACAGAACCAGCCTCTAGGCATTGTGGAGCCCAAAAGCTAAAGGTGAAAACTGCGGAATTCCTTAAATTCCTCCTTCCGGGCTCCCTATCCTACATGACTCCACAGAAAAGCACAGAGGGAACAAGGTAATTTCTAGACTATTTTCTTTCCTGGCCAGATGAGGCCACAGAGAGTAAGATATTCAAGGGTAAGAAACTGGGCAGAACCCAAGCATCTCTCATAGTTTGAAAAGTCCATGGCCCTCTTTGCTCTGCCTCTCCTCTGCCAGGCTAGGTTGGGCTAGGTTGGGCCATGAGACTAGGTGTGCCCAACTAGTCTCGACTAGGTGGCGAGATATTACCCAGAGCAAAACAGATCTTTTCAAAGATTTGGCTGTGGTAAATCCCTGGATCCCGAGCCTGCGCCTCTGGTTGGGGAGCCAACTCTGGATCCTCCCCAAAGGTATTGAACTCTGATGCAGGTGAGTGTGCTTGCTGGGCCTTGCTCAGAGATACAAAGGGCGCACGGTGTCAGTCATAACACTGAGTAATGCCAAGAGGTGTTTTCTAGAACAGACAATGTGGGCGAGCTCCTCCTTTTAAATGACTAAATTATTTAAATGATTGTCAGTTAGGTAGAGTAGACTTGCCTTCTGTCAGGACCCTTCCTGGTTATTTGCATAGGCAGATGGGAAATACTTCCTATCAGAGGTGGCGCTGCCTCCTGTCCATCCATTTCCCAATTCATGTCCCAGGGCCCTAGCAGAACTCCATGAAAGGTTAATGAAGAAAGGAACCCCATGCCTTCCATCCCATTCATATAAGCCCCGTGCATCTGCATTCCAGTCTTTATCACTTGACCTTTGCATTGTATATCTTCTCTCCCCTATTGGTCTAATTAATAGGATTCAGAAGAATTCATTAACTCCTAAATTTCAGACCCTTAAGAAGGCTTATTATAAACTTAAGATCCAACAGTCACTATGAGCGGGTAGAGTTTGGGTCATTCTCCCTGAGCCCACAGAAAGGCTCCAGGTGTGGACCCTGAAGGTAGAAACTGAGACATTTTTCTGTGGTTCTGTGAACCAGAACTGGCTTTTCAAACACACACTCCCCCCCTCCCCCTCTCCCCCCCGCCACTCTCTGTGGCAGAGCACACCATTCCCAGCTTCCACAATCATCGTGGGCCTGGGCAGAAGAAAGGCAGCTAAAGCCGTCGAGACGTGTCATGAGGCCACTGGTGGGAGAGCAAGAATATCTAAACACAAACCATGGCGAGAGCCACAGGCCAGCGTTTCCGCAGATTCTCTTTGGCTCCTGGAGCTGCAGAGCACTGATGGCCTAAAGATAACCCAAGTATTTATGAAGAGTCACTTTTAAATAGTAGCTTTAATACCACCAGTCATTTCAGAAGTATTTCCTTCCAGAGTCTGCTTCCATCCACTCTGGCGTGCCAAGCATGCCCAACAACGGCAACCCGCTGAAGAGATGAAAGCCCAGAGTAAAGGGAAGGAGTCCCAAAGGGGAACAGACAGCTCCCAACACACTATGGCTATTCTGTGTCCAAATCTGGACTGCTGAGAAAGAATAATTTAGCTCAAAGACACCTTGTAGAAGTGATCGACTGACAATCATTGGGGATTAAAGAGCAAGTAGGAAATTAGTTTATCTCAATTAGTTTCTAAGCGGAGGCAGCATAAACCATGGATGCCTACTATCCAGGAGTGCTTGTAGGAAAGCCTTTCCCTCCAAGAGAAAAACTCTACCTCTCAGTCTACTGAACCACAGTTTGGCTGAGCAAAGAGAACTGTGTGGATTCTTCACCACATACTGTACATACACAGCCACTGTGGCCGCCCACTAACCACAGAGCAGCTCCGAAGAGCCCACTGGTTTTTTTTTCTTCCTTTTAAGCCAGAGCCAAGGTTCCCAAGATCTACCTAAACACCATTAAAATCTACCCCGCCCCTCACCTATCCACCAAGTGAGTCCACACTGTCCTCAGTGGCAGTTGGCCAGGGGCTGGTGTACAAGGGACAGGTGCTCAGTGAGCTATTTTCAGTTGCTATCAGATCAATC
This sequence comes from Antrozous pallidus, assembly GCA_027563665.1. Classification (NCBI taxonomy): domain Eukaryota; kingdom Metazoa; phylum Chordata; class Mammalia; order Chiroptera; family Vespertilionidae; genus Antrozous; species Antrozous pallidus. Next base: position 60,652,819 of record CM050508.1, on the reverse strand, counting down.
TGGAGCTGCACATGCTCAGTAGGCAGGCAAGTTTTGGTTGCATTTCAAACTCTGGGCAGCCAAGAGACATACACCTTTCACAGCTGCCAGGGCAACCAGCTGCTCGGTGCTCCTCCCAAGACAGGAGCAATGAAAACAGTGTAACCTGGCCAGCCAACATGCCAGTGAGCAAGCTGTATTCTCGTCTCACTGCCCGGGTTATTCCGAGCTGGGCTTATTGACACTCCATGGCAACGCAGGAACAAAGGGCCAGCGAGAGGGATTTAAATGTCTCCCAAAAGTTGCTAGAAAAGTCAGCAGCTCAGACATCTGCTTTCATAATAAAAGTAGCCATGGAGTTATTACTAGATGAGCGTCATTTGCCGCCGTGATTGTTTGTGAAATGCCTGGACCAAAGTTTTATTCTTTGAACTAAGGTTCGGTTTGGTTTTTTTGTTTGTTTGTTTGTTTTTGTTTGTTCTTTTTGTTGTTTGCCATCATTGAATTGGAGGCCTTCGAAAATGCAGCATGTGGGCTTCCCTGATGCAAGACTGCAGGGGAACCACATTTTCTCATGCCGTTACCTCTCATCTTGCCATGCCTGGTGATCCACTTTCACCCACAACTCTTCCAGAACACACCAACTGCCCCTACTTAACCTTTCAAGAGCTCTCACTGATGCCACACACAAGACCCTGCCAAGCTAGTAGGGCCTCATCTTTAATCGGAATCCCTTCTTTAGGCGGCTCGGCCGGTGGGACTTCCCAGGCAGTATCCAACATCGCCTCACTTCTCTGGGCTCCATCCCTGCCCTAACTAACAAGTCCTTCTCAGTCATTCCTTCATTAGTTTCATGCCTGTTCATCCTTCCAGACCATATCTCCCTGGGCTGGTGGTCCCAATCCAGCCCACTGTGATATGGAGGCCCTTTCTGCCGATGTTCCTTGTGCCGTACTGTGACCTTTGCCTTATCCACCAAGACTGACTCCTTGTCATCAGGAAACACTTCTAGTTATGCTGACATCACCAGTGCTTGCCAGTGTATTCATGCTGATTGATCAATTAAAACAAATTGCCTTAAGAAATAACAAGTGATGGAGAGGTTGTGAAGAAAAAGGAACCCTCATGCACTGTTGGTGGGAACAGAAATTAATACAATCACTATGGAATACTAGCAGCCCAATGAACAATATCACTCACCACGGGAGCTGGCGGGAACTGCAGCGCACTGCCAGGAGCAGAAGCGAGCCACAGGCGCCCACAGGATCCAGGAGGGAATTGCGCCAATTCTGCCAATTTTGCAGGAGGCGGGAGGGAGCCATGCTGCTTCTGCAGGAGCTGGGTCTGCCGTCTCCTCTCCAGGCTTGCACTTGGCCGAGGAGACTGAGGGGCGCCCCCTGTCCCTGTCGGTGTCTCTTCCAGCTCCAGGGGGCCAGGCTGAGCTGGGGCATGGTGGCTTGCTACCTCTTCCCCCTCTCCCCACTTCGGTCTCTCCATCTCCACTCCAGGCTTCACCTGCGTGTGCAACCTCCTCCTGTCCTGTGTGTGGTAACCCTTTAAGGTGTCCCTGCCTAATTTGCATATTTCCTCTTTATAGATAGACTAGAGATCCATTGCAGGAAGTTTCCTGCAAGATTAGAGCTTCCTGCAGCTTGAACAAAGCTCCCTTCCTTCTCTGCTGCCTCGCTTCCTTCTCCACTATCTCGCTCTCTCCCGTCTCCACTGCCTTGCTTGCTCCCTTCTCCCTTGGCCCAATTGCTTCCTTCTTCACATATTTGCTCCCTTCTGCAGTGCTTTGCTTCCTTCTATCCATCTTCTGCTTGCAGATATGCAAATTAACCGTCATCTTGGTTGGGTTAATTTGCATACTTGCTCTGATTGGCTTGTAGGTGTGGTTTGTGAGTGTAGCGAAGGTACGATCAATTTGCATATTACTCTTTCATTAGATTGGATGGATGGATGGATGGATGGATAGATAGATAGATAGATAGATAGATAGATAGATAGATAGATAGATAGATAGTATGGAGGTTCCTCAAAAAACTAAGAGAGCTACCATATGGCCCAGATAGATAGATAGATAGATAGATAGATAGATAGATAGATAGTATGGAGGTTCCTCAAAAAACTAAGAAAGCTACCATATGGCCCAGCAATGCCTCTTCTGGGTATCTACCTGAAAATCTTGAAAAACATGATAGAAGAGGGTAAAGGGGGTCAAATATATGGTGATGAAAAGAGACTTGACTTTGGGTGGTGGGCACACAGTGCAGTAGACAGATAACGTATTACAGAATTGTGTACTTGAAGCCTCTATGTTAGTAATCTTATGTCACTCCAATAAGCTTGATAAAATTTTTAAAAAGAATGTAAGATTGTTTTTTAACTGAGTCTTTCCCCAAACTCAGAATATATGCTTTGAAAGGATGTGCTCTCTTATCTCCTCAGCCCAGATTAGATCCTATCTCATATTATATTTTTTATGTTACAATAATAATTATTATAGCCAACATCATTTATTCATTTGTTTGTCAAATATTCATTAAACACCAACTACATGCCAGACACTGTCTTAGATATTGGGAATAAAACAATGGACACCACAAAGTCCCAGCCATACTCTAGGGCTCACTTGGCATGTATTCCCCCCATGGCTCCTCACAACTACCCTGCTCCTGTCTCCACAGACCACGGTGGTAAGAGACCCTGAGGGGTGGAGTAACACATACACAGAGAGACACAGTGAAAAAGACAATAGCTCATGTGTTTGACTTTGTCTCTCCTGAAAAGGGCCTGATTCTTATGCATGACCAAGAGCCCTCCTTTCAGGAGATACTCTTTGAGTAGCAACACCATTTAACTATCAAAAATTTACCTAATCCTCTGCAAATCTGACATTATGAAGCACATGAACTAGGACATGATAGGAAAAATAAAGAGAAGCCACGACCATCTAACTCTATATGGCATCTGTGGCATTCTTCATCAAAGAAGTCAACTTCTACACTGGACTGTGGGCATTTTCCCATTTTTTAATTTATAACTTTCCTGAATAAATTGGCTTTTTTTTTTTTTTCATTTAAACAGACTTAGTTTAGGTACCAGAATTCAGGAAGTAACACAATGACAGCAAAAAAATAAATAAAAGAGCCTACTTCATACTCCAAATCACCACTTGAATAAAAAATACTGAGTTGTGTTGTGTGTGTGTATGGTTTTTTTAAGGTGAATTTCACTACCCCATTCCCAAGAGGTCTTCCATGTTCTTCCTCCTATTCCTCCTCTCCTTCTCACATCCCCCACATACACAGATCCTAGGAAAATCCACGCTCTGCTCTAACCCATAACAAAGAAGTAGAAGCAGTATTACCATGGATCTGTGAAACACCACTCTGCAAACCTCAGTGTTCACCCGCTTAGAACAGGCAGCAGCTGCTGCGGTGTTATGACCAAGGCTGAGAAAACACAAAGGTAAACTTCCCTCTTCCCATCAAATCCCCAGCTTCAAGAGAGAGGATTGTCAGGTCATAGAAGTTATGAAAAATAAAAGGTCCTAGGCCAGCTTTCTCAGAAAATATACAGGTGAGCTGTCGGAGCCTTCACCTGCGGGGAGGGAGGACTTCTGGGCAGTGAGCTTTTGGGAGCAGACTGGAGTAATCTTTTTAAATGGGTAACGACCCATTTGTGGGTAGTGAAATCCGATTTAGTGGTTCAAGACAAGGTTTCATCCTTCTTTTTAAATGAAATAAAACACAGTAGAACAAAAAAGAGAATAGGAAAGGACCTTAAACTTAGCAAGTGATTACTGTTTCATGAAATTTTTGTTTCATGCATGCGCGGGTCCTAGTCTAAGATGCTTCTAAATGTAGATGCACTGGATCTAACTCTAAAATGCTTCCTACTGTGAGTCACTGTGAAGAGTTTGAAAGCCACCCTGCCCTGTGTCTCACACTATTTTGGAGCTGACATGCGATCTGAGTAATTATGACTATTTCACATAATCATTATCTGTTGAAGCTCGCCTGCAGTCATGCAGGCAGCAGAGGAAAGCTTCAGAGGACAGTTAGCAGTGTTTTGAAAGCTAGAAATTAATTTTCAATATATTTTTGTTTTCCTTGCTGTTTATTTCTTTTGCTGTTTATTTCTTTTTAAGAGATAAAGTTGCTTAAAAAGTTCCTGGACCCAATTTGTGTGTGTGAGAGAGAGAGAGACAGAGAGACAGAGAAAGACAGAGAAAGACAGAGAGAGACAGGGAGAGACGGAGACAGAGAGAGCAAGCTTCCTCATATCAACAAGCAATTCTCAAACACCAGCAAAGTATCTGAGAATTCAATCCTGGCACTATCTATCCACAGAAGGAATCAGATTCCACAGGTAAAGAACTCTGTCCCACAAGACCACTTCCCACTTAAGACGCCTGTCTCAATCAGAGATTCCCACCACCCCCTCCTTGGGTTCAATTAATTTGCTAGAATAGCTCACAGAACTCAGGAAAACCTATATACTCACTAGATTACTGATGTGCTACAAAGGATATTAAAAGATATGAGTCAATGGCCAGATGAAAACGTACTCAGGGCAAGGTCCCAAACAAAGGAGCTTCTATCTGCCTGAAGTTTAGGGCCCACCAGAGTGACACACAGAAACAATCTAGTTCCTCAACATAGAAAGTCTCCACAAAGACACTACAAACTGTCCTTCTTAGGTTTTATGGAGGCTGCATAACATAATTATGATTGCCTAAGTCACTGACCATTGGCAACTGATTCAACCTCAATTTCCCTCTTTCTTCCCCAGAAATCAGGGAGTGAGATCAAAGTTCCCATAGTTTAACCACACAGGTTGGCTCCTACCCCTTAGGTGGGTGGGATCCAAAAGTTACCTCATTAACATAACAAGAAATACCATTCTTGCTCTCATCACTTAGGAAATTCCAAGGGGTTTCGAATGAAGTATGAAGACAAAATATATTCTGGTCATCTGAATGATTATAAATCACAATATCACAGTTGCATGTATGACTACAAATCTCCTGCTGTGCTAGCTTTTCCATAAAGAGAAAACAGTATTCATCCTTTCCTCTTGAGACCAAACTTTGTAAAAGAAAAGCTGGAAGCTATTGCACTGCCCACTCACTGTTGACTATAAAGAAATAATTTAATGAGCTAGGGTCCTGGATTTGTCTTCCTTTCTGTTCAATACTTGACTTGATTAGATTTTTATAGTCCTACCCACACCTCACTGCCACTTCCTCTTAAATCTGCATAGAATATGAACATTTTCTAAGATCCACTGGCGGGGGGCGGGGGGGGGGGGGGGGAAGAGACTGGATGTGACTTTAGTTTAACTACCCACAGAAGAAACAAACATTCCCCAGGAAGGAAAGCTAAAAGGAAGCTTTGTCACAACTCACCTTGCATCAAATAACACACCAGCATTCTATTAGATAAGAAAATGTGACAATAAAGAAGTATCTTTAAAGAATACAGCTTCATTAGATATTTACATTTTAGGTTCTAGGAGTGGCAAATAGCTCAGTACATCTCAATTATCTCCCCCCAAAAGTCTCATTTCTTGGTAAGTCAATGAAAAAGATTTTGTTCTGAATAAAAGGAGTAAATTATAGTAATGAGAAATGAGAGCAACAAATGTAATACTGACACATGTTTCTTACATTCACTCACCCCTTCAAGAACTTTCAGAATCCTCAATAATGAGAAATTCAAAGAAAGGCTTATTCTATTCTTCCCCCACCAGTGGCAAAGAGGGGTACCTTTATGGTCTCTAACAAAAAGTCCATTGAAGTTATCCCCATCCTCCCCTAACCGGGTAATTGGGCTGGAAAGTCTGAGTGGTGATAGCTTTGGAAATACTAAAATCTGTAAAAATTAACCACTTTTCAAGTCAACACTGAAAATTTAGGCCAAAATCTCTTGCTCAAAACTCTGCACAGTCCAGACTCCTTTAGTGTAATAAAATCTAACGATGGCTTACAAATTTAATAAAATATGGGTCATCTTAGCTCTGAAATATTTCTGAAGAAGCAATATTGCATTTGAAGCACTTGTGTCATGGTCACCACCTGCAAATGCTTACAGGGACAAAGGGAAAGCCAAACATGGAGGTGCTGGGACAAAGATGGACTTCTCCCTGGCAGCATAATAGTGGTGTTAGAGCATGATTAGTCTTATTAATGGGAAAGGAAAGGAAGGCTATATAGGTAATTAGGACTCAAGTGCTCTTCTCTGTGAGAGCAAATAAAACTCTTCCTGTAGCTGGAGTTTTATATATAATGAGCATGAAAAATAAATACCGGTATCAGACACAAAAGGAAACACACAAACTCAGGTGAAGCAGCCTCACCATTTGCTATTACAAGATTTCATCTCAACCATGTCAGCAGACTGGATTATACTGGATTCTAGCATGCACCAGATATAATGTGAATGTGGGTGTAGCTAATTTAGGGCACAAAAAAAACGCAAAATTCTGAAGAAAACTGATAATGGTTGAAACTCCTACACACTATTCCTCAAAGTATATCAGACCTTTCATTGGCTCTAGCCTTAAGCAAGAGTTTTAACCAATTCAAAAGCATATCCCCCAAAACCTACCTCATTAGGGTCATCATGAGGATTATGGGAAATAATGCATACAAAGAAGTTAGCCAAACATTTGACACATATTAGCCACTCTCTGAATATTACCTCTAATCATCAGAAGAGCAGTTATAATAAGGAGTATTTTCCAAACTTATTTGGTCTTTTTTGCCCCAGAGCATTTAGGATTGTAAATTATGTGAGCAATGTTCTAAAATGCACTCATACTAGCCAAACTCGACCAAAATCACTGTTTGGGGCCTATTATTTGAAGAGATAAAACTATTTGTAGACAGTATTTAAGAGATATTTGGGAATAACTGGGAGACAAAAGAAAAAAAGCTTGTTGTTGTTTTAATGGGCAACAAAGAGTAACTATCACACAAAATATATTAGAACAAAATCTCTATGAATTTCTTACTTATGCACCAAGAATACCATCAGCTTCAATGAAGCACAGTTAATAAGGACCATCATAGCTGCTCTGTAAATATCAAACATAGTTCTGCTTCCTTTTAAACTTGGTAGTCTAAAGCTCTTCACTAGACAATGGGGCTTGTATAAAGATTTTCTGTATCTGCCCTATTATCGGTTAACTATTTTGTGCTTAACATTTGCTTTATGACTAATGTTGAGTATATTAGTGTGTATTACAATTAGGGGTTCTCAGTGGCTTTAAAAAATTCCTAGTAAATATATAAAAACAAAGAGTCTTTTCATAGAATATGTATTTAACAGTTAACAAATTGAGTTATGGCGAGAAGACAGAACTAAGGCAACTGCAATTATGATTAGAGCCCTCTAGGTTGTAGCACTCACTGGATATTCTGTTCAAAAAAATAACTCGTTTCATTACATACTAGAGGCCTAATGCATGGATTCGTGCACATGGAAAGGAAATTAATTAGAAGAAATATGTTAGAGGCCGGGAAGGGACCACAGGAAAGATTGGCCAGCCTGGGAGGGACCACAGGAGGTCTCCAGGCTATGCCCAGCCTGTCTCGCTCAGACCTCATCAGCAATATAACCTACCGGTTGGAGCATCTGCTCCTAGTGGTCAGTGTGCATCATGGTGACTGGTCAAACAGTCGCATGAACAGTTGGACACTTAGCATATTAGTGTGTATTTATATAGGATTGTTACTGTGGCATTAAAAAGACATTTGCTGGATTCTTTGGGCAACTTAAGAGCTAAAAGCAAGAAAAAGCAACCAATGGTATGGTTGATAATACTGATCCATAAATACCCTTTCCCCTTCTCTTTTCCTCATTCCTTCTCCACTTCTCTATTCATACTACATTTCCACCTCAATTTCTCTCCCACATTCTTTTTCTTTTGACCATGCCACATCCATGAAATCAAATGAAATCCAGAGGAACTTACTGATAACACACAGAACTAAAGGCATAGAATTTGAAGGAACTTCATTCCACAAAATTCTTTAGTTTTTATTGTAGTGATCAATGTTTAGCAATTTAAAATAGAAGAAAAATTTCTAGAAACTTGGCTGTTATGTCTCCAGACATTGTCAAATGTCCTTGGAAGGTCATATCATGAGCTGAGAACTACTGTTAATCCATCAAATCTTCCCAGTCCATTTCTCCTTATTAATCCCTTCAACCTAGAACCCAACCCCTCTTCTGGATAAAAACCTCTAATTCCTTTAAACTTGCCATGCAGGATCTTTATTTCATACCCTCTTGGCACTAATTAAAATCACTGCAATATACTGGAATGTTTTTAACAGCATTGCTTAGCACCGAACCTACACTATAGACATCCAAATTATTTACAACACAATGTCCAATAGAAATTTAATGTAAGCCACATTATGTAATCTCACATAATATAATAGTATTGTGCAACAAGAGAAAATCTAGATGACCTTGAGCACGGCAATAGCTTTTTAGAGACACGATCCATGAAAAAAATAATAATTATGGTAGACATTTCATTAAAATTAAAAACTTTGCTCTGTGAAAGATGATGTCAAGAGAATGAGAAGAGAAGCAAAAGACTGAGAGAAAATACATGCAAAAGGCACATCTCATAAAGGACTGTTTCCCAAAAATATATAAAAACTCAAAAATAAAAAATAAAAACACCTGATTTTAAAAATGAGCCAAAGACCTCAATAGACACATCATCAAAAAAGATACACAGATGACAAATAAGCATATGAAAAGATGCTCCACACCATATGTCATCAGGGAAACGAAAATTAAACTGACAACTATTAGAATGGCCAAAATCCAGAATGCTGGCAATGCCAAATAGTGGCCGGATGTGGAGCAGTAAGAACTTTCATTCATCGCTGGTAGGGATGCATAAAGGTACTGCTACTTTGGAAGACAGGTTGTAATTTCTTAAAAAACTAAACCTACTCTACCATACAATGTAGCAATCATAATCCTTGGCATTTACCTAAAGGAGCTGAAAACTAATTCCACACAAAAATCTGCATACCAATATTCATAGAAACTTTATTCATAACTGCCAAAACCTGGAAGCAACCGAGATGTATCTTTAATAGGTCAATGAATAAACTGTAAATCCGGACAATGGAATATTATTCAATGCTAAAAAGAAATGAAGCCATGAAAATATATGAAGGAACATTAAATGTCTATCAGTAAGTTAAAGAAGTCAATCTGAAAAAAATACACTGCATGATTCCAACAATATGTCATTCTAGAAAAGGCAAAACTCTGGAGGCAGTAAAAAGATCAGTGGTTGCTACTGCTTAATGGTAGCAGGGGAAAGGGATGAACAGGTGGAGCACAGAAAATTTTTAGAGCACTGAAATAGTCTGTATGATACTATAATGGTGGATACATGTCCAAACCCATAGAATGTACACCATGAAGAGTAAATCCTAACATGGACTATGGACTTTGGGTGATTACAATGTGTCAATATAGGTTCATCAATTATAACAAATGTACCACTTGAATGGAGGCTATTAATAATGGAAGAGACTATGCATGTGGAGGTATAGGGGTATGTGAAATCTCTGTTCATTCCTTTCAATTTTGCTCTGAACCTAAAAAACAGCTTTAAAAAGTCATAATAAAGGGAGGAAGGAGAGGAGCGCTAAATCTGATAGGATTAAGAACAAACTTGTTTTACAGTAAGCCAAATCATACACAGAACATCTATGCACCACTTACAGATGGGGATTTGTTGTGAGAAATGCATCCTTAAGTGATTTTATCATTGTACAAATATCATAGAGTGCATGCACACACACATGTAGGTGGTATAGCCTACTACATAAGTCGGCTACATAATATAGCCTATTGCTCCCAGGCTACAAGCCTGTATAGCATGTTACTGCATAAAACAATATGAGATTAAGTCATGTGAAAGAAAAAATGATGCAATGAAAAGATGTGGTAAACACAAGGTATATGGTTTTATAGCAAACTTCTTTTAATAAGTAGAAAGAGTGCATTCTACAAGAATGATAAAAAGTACAGTAAATTCATAAACCAGTAACAGAGTGTCATTTATTATCATTATCAAGTGCCATGTTCCATACATAATTGTTATGTGCTAACTTTTTTACGACTGACAGTGCAGGATTGTTTACACCAGCATCTCCACAAACATGTGAGTCATGTGTTGAACTATGACCTTTCAGTGGCTATGAAGTCACCAGGTGATAGGAATTTTTTATCTCCTTTATAATCTTATAGAACCACCATTGCATATGTTTATCTGTCCTTCACTGAAACGTCACCATGTGGCACACAACTGTACACTTGAGCTACCCAAACAGCTGTGAGCCTCTTACCTTCCATACTTGGGGAAGGGAAAGCAATCATCATTAGCACAGGAAGAATCATCACTCCATCTACCATTGTACAACTGTGGAGGAAAAAGAGAGATATAAGTAAGACAAAAAATTTAACTGCAGGATGACAAGTTAAATTAAGCATACCACTTTCAAACTGCCATTCAAGGCCTTTCTTACAAAGCCCCCTCACATATGTTGCCTTATTTCTTAGTATATTTAAACACATACCCTTTACATAGTTCTAAACAAATCATCTTAAGAAGTTAATCAGATGTACTTCCTGCTGGTGGCCACTGTAAGGTGATTTTCTCTGAGTCTACCCTCTTACAGGGACAGGAAAAATTCTTAGCTACATATTAAGGCTAGGCATTCCCAAAGGATCTTAGATTCGAATTTTATCTTAACCTATTGAGTGCAGAATTGGCATTAAATAAAACCTCTGAGAAGCATGAATAGACTGTTCTTACAGTATGATAAAGATTAAGCGACTGAAATCATTCAAATTACTGTGTTTGAGCCTTACTTCCCCTTGCTCTTCATACAGCCCCAAGGGGAAAAAAGCAAACCTACAACATATCCCTCATCTCTGGCAAAACAATGCTTTCCTTTATCAACCTCAAATTTAATAGAAGACAGACACAACCATATTACAGGTGTAATATGTAAAACTGTAACTGAGAAAAAATAAGATACCTGATAAAAATTTCAAGTTGATACTGCCCTGACACTACAGTGGCAAAAGATCTATGTTATGAGGTAAAAGACTATAAAAGAGAACTTTTCCATTTGAATAAACTTGAAAAGTTTCAGGAATATGATGACAGTTTGGTTATATGAGTTCTTTATTACAAGAAATAATTTTTAAAATCTGGATGGTAAAAAAGAAGAAAATGGGTAAAGTTCTTTAATAAGTAGGTTAGTGTGCTCTCACTCTTACATCTTCAAAGCAAAGAGCAAACGCCTGTTTCTATGTAAGCAGTTTAGAGTGAATACCTGATTCATTTTCTTAAAATCAAAATCTGAGGTCGGTAGTCTGATTGTTCATTCCCCATACTCCCACACTCTCTTACCAGCCTTCACTCCAATTTGTTCATAATTATATTTCATCCTATCCCTTCTCTATTAACAAGATGAGGAAGGGGAGTAAAGGAGATGTGTTTATGTACCTTCCTATTATATTAAAAGAACATGAAATTTGAGTGAGCCCCTTTGCTGTTATTATTTCCATGCTCACATAGATCTTGTCTATGTGAGCCCTTATTTGTGACATACTAACTACCTCATCCTGGCCCTCAGGGCCCTCACAACCAGGTTCCTCCAACACCATATCGTGAACATGAACATAGTGTTGGTTCTGTCTGCCTCAAATGCCCTGAGCCTCCTCTTCCACCCCTCTCCTACCCAACTGCCTCCTCCTGCATTAATAATCTAGCTCAAAAAGCAAACACTTGGTGGAACACCTCTCTCTCAGCAGTGATGTCAACCCCCAAGTGGTCTAACATCACTCGGAATGAATCATTGTTTATGTCAGTCTCCAGCACTGGACCACTTGTCTCCAAAAGTATACATAAATCCAATGGTCATGGAAGACAACTCATTGACCTGTGGAATTAAGATTCAAAAATGTTTGACTTACAGCCCTGGCCAGGTAGATCAGTTGGTTAGAGTGTTGTCCCGATACACCAAGGTTGCAGGTTCAATGCCCAGTCAGGGCACATACACGAATCAACCAATGAATATATAAATAAGTGGAACAACAAATCAATGTCTCTATCTCTTCCTTTCTCTCTCTACAATCAATCAATATATTTTAAAGGTATTATCTTATACTCAATGTGTTCATCTAATAGAGCCACAAATAACTTGGGCCTTTATTTGGTCTCTGTCACAATTCCTGATGAAAGTCTAATATACGAGGTATCTTTCAGAAAGAGTGGAGACTACACCCCCTCTACTATCCTTTCAAAGTTCCATTTAAGTGGAACTACAGGTTGAATTGGCTAGTTATAATGAAATGAGCCCTCCCCCAATGGGATGGGTTCTAAAAACATTAAAGAGACTACAGATTAAATATGGTATTAATCTGCAGAGAAGAGAATAGTTAGAAGATGTGAAGCTGATTTCTCCCTTCCAAGTAATTTTTCATTAATCACATTACTAGAAAAAAGCAGTTAACAGGAGAGAACCAAGATGGCGGCATAGGTAAACACCTATTGTTCTGCCCCACGCAACGATTCAAAAACTACAACATAACAACAAAACAAACATCACCCAGAATCACCAGAAAGCTGGCTGAGTGAAAACTCCACAGATGAGAGTAAAGGTGGGACACTGAGACTCAGAGAAGCGGCGGGAGCGCAGCCTTGAAGACAGAAACAGGTTAGGAGCCGTCCTGGTCGCATGCGAGGGCTGTAGGGCTGGAGCAGCAACCCCGGCTGGATTTCACCAATGGGGAGGGCGGAGACGTCCCACTACACGGATTCCCCAGCGCCAGGCGAGGTCCGAGATCCGGGGTACGTGGAGACATCCTACTGCACAGATTCCCCAGTGCCAGGCGAGGTCCGAGGTCTGGGGGACGCACCCTGGAAGCCGGGCATGGCAGAGGTCTCCTAGTCTGCGGAAAATCCGGGCAGCTGGGAAAAGAAGTTTGCGCGCAAGTGTCGCACAAACGCGTGACTTGCTCCCTGAAAACTTGTCTCCTGGTCCCAAAAACTACCTGTTTTACAACCCTGGGCGAGACTTTGGGTGTGCAGACTAATTTGGGGAGAGGCAGAGTTGTCTGGCAAGGGGAAGAGACTAGCGGCTTTCTCTTGGAGGTGCCTGCAGCCATCCCCATCCAACAGAGACACGCGCGCACGCATGAGCGCTGCATAGGACATAGCTGACACTGAGGCTGCCTGTGCAGCTCAGAGACTCCGCCCATCCAACCTGAACACAGTCTCCCTTCACAGCCAATTGGCCTGGAGGTCAAACCCTCCTAGGGCTAACAACAACAAGCTGGGTTTAAATCCAAAAATACTGTACAACCCATAAAGGATTGCAGTAAGAGTACCCATCTCAAATAACTGGGGAGGCTGTGCCACTGACCCTTAGAGGACATCTACCCATAAAGCAGCCACCATGCAGAGATATGGAAAGAAATCAGGTGTGAAAGAAATGGAGGAAAAAAGACGACTAGACATAGAGTTCAAAACCACAGTTATAAGGCTTTTCAAGAGGCTCCTAGAAAAGGCCGATGAACTTAATGAGAATTACGAGGAAATAAACAAGACCAACCAGGAAATGAATGAGACTTACAAGGAAATGAATGAGACCCTCAAGGAAATGAACAAGACCTCTGAGGATATGAACCAGACCTTCACGGATATGAAAAAGCACCAAGTAGAAATCAAGCATACACAGACTGAAATAAAAAAATATTACACAAAGTCCTAAAAGCAGTCCAGAGGGCCACAAGAACCAAGTCAAAGATTTGAAATACAAAGAAGCAAAATCCACTTGGCTGGAAAAGCAAGAAACAAAAAGAATCCAGATAATTGAAGATAGTGTGAGGGGCCTCTGGGACAACCTCAACCATGCCAACATCCGAATTATTGGGGTGCCAGAAAAAGAGAGAGAGCAAGTTAATGAAAACCTACTTGAAGAAATAGTGACTGAAAACTTCCCCCGCCTGGTGAGCGAAACTGACTTAAAAGCCCAAGAAGTACACAGAACCCCAAAATATAGGAATCTAAAGAGGACCACACCAAGACATATCATAATTAAAATGCCAAGAGCAAAAGATAAAGAGAGAATATTAAAAGCAGCAAGAGAAAAACAGTTGGTTATCTATGGGGGAGCACCCATACGATTGTCAGCGGATTTCTCAACAGAAACGATGCAGGCCAGACGCGAGTGGCAAGAAATATTCAAAATAATGAATAGCAAGAATCTACAACCAAGATTACTCTATCCAGCAAAGCTATCATTCAGAATTGAAGATCAGATAAAGTGCTTCGCAGATAAGAAAAAGCTAAAGGAGTTCATCACCACCAAACCAGTATTATATGAAATGCTGAAAGATATTCTTTAAGAAGAGGAAGAAGAAAAAGGTAAAAATATAAATTATGAACAAATACACATCTATCAACAAATGAACATAAAAATCAAGTGAATTGATAGGCTGATGAACAGGATAAACTGGTGAATATAACAGAAACATGGACATAGAGAAGGAATGGACTGACAATTCTTGGGGAGAAAAGGGTTATGGGAAGTACAGCAAGAGACTGGACAAAAATCTTGCAACAATGGGAGAGGACAGTGGGGAGGGGGAAGGAAGGGTGGAGAGTGGGATAGGTACAGGGTGGAGGGGAGATATAGGGGGATAAAAAAGGGGAAACAATGTAATTAATAAACTGAACAATAAAGATTTAAAAAAAAAGAAAAAAGCAGTTAACATTCAGTTGAATCTGACATAAGGTTGTCTCCCCTCCTGGCCAGTGTGGTTCAATGGTTGAGCACTGAACCATGAACAGGAGGTGGTAGTTAGATCCCGAATCAGTCCACATGCTCAGGTTGTGGGTTCGATCCCTGGTGGGGAGCATGCAGGAGGCAGCTGACCAATGATTCTCTCTTATCATTGATATTTCTATCATCTGTCCCTCTCCCTTCCTCTCGCTGAAATCAATAAAAACATGTTTTTTAAATGTAAGAAAAAGAAGAATGCTCAATCTCAAAATAAAAAAAATACGTAAAAATTGATTTACATTCAATAAATGTTATAAACAATAAACATTATCCTGAGTGACTTGATATTTTCATTAATAAGATGTCATCACCATTAGCATTCCTTTAAATAGTTCATCTTTAATCTCTCTAAAATTTTTATTTCATGTATGTTTTATAATACTTTTTATTTTACATAAAACTCATCATCAACATACATATTGACAGTGAATGCTCAAAAAACTTTTTAACCAATGGGACATGTTATCAAAACCTTTTGAAAACTACTGGACTATCTCAGTCATATCTTTGGATTCCAGTCTTTTCTTCCTTCTTTCTTTCCACAACTAATGAGAGACAACTGCTTATTAGATTTTAAAAACTTAAGAGTAATCCTATCTAATAAAGAGAAACATGCAAATGAAATGTACCTTTGCTACCAACCAGCCAATAGAAGCAATATGCAAATTAACCCCCAACCAAGATGGCAAGTGGGCCCCCTCTGCTCCAGCAGGCCAAGGCCACCACTGGGCCAGCCAGGGTCCGATGGCTGCACCAGACCCAGGAGGGTGTCTGGACCCATGCCAGCTGCCCCGAGGCCCAGCCCCAGCAAACCTGGGGTGGTGGCGGGGATCTCGATGGCTGCCCTGGACCCAGCAGGGGGTCTGGACCCACGCAAGCTGCCCCAAGGCCAGGCCACACCACATTAAAGCTTCTTTTATTATTAGCATCTTGATTAATGTGATACAGGTATTAAAATTGATGAGCCTTTATCTACACATTATTAACAAAAGTAAAATCTGCAGTTTACATTAGGGTTCATTCTTTGTGTTGAACATCTTATGGTCTTGAAAAATGTACCATTAATGTAGTATCAGACAGAAGTTTCATTGCCCTAAAGATCACCTGTGGCCTACCTATTCATCCCTCCCTACTCTGAACCCCTGGCAGCAAGAGGGTGATCAGGCTGGCAGGCAGAAGGGGTTAGGGGCAATCAGGAAGGCAGGCAGGCAAGTAGTTGGGAGCCAGCAGTCCTGGATTGTGAGAAGGATGTCCCAGATTGGAGAGGGTGCAGGCTGGACTGAGTGACAACTCCCACCGTGCACAAATTTCGTGCACTGGGCCTCTAGTCTATACATATAAAAGCCTAAGTGACTGAATGACCAAATGACTGTTTTACTTGTCACTATGATGTGCACTGACCATGGCGGGGGGGGGGAGAGGGGGGAGAAGAGGGGGTGAGGGTAGCCTCTCAGCGCCAGACACTGGGCTCACAGCTGGTGAGCACAGCTGAGGAAGCACGAGCCTCTTTGGCCTCCAGCATGCTACTGAGCGGCGGTGGCAGCAGCAGGGCCAGCAGGGCCAAGATGAGCGAGAGCAGTGTGGAAACCAGCAGAACAATATCCCCTCAGAGGTTCCAGATTGCAAGAGGGCACAGGCCAGGCTAAGGGACCCCACCGGTGCACAGATGTACCAGGCCTTTAGAAAGATATAAGCATGGTCCTTACTATCACTAAGCTTACTGTGTATGTTGGTAATCAAATAATCATACAAAAGATTGTATAATTAAAAGCTGAATTAAATATAAAGAAAACATGGTTAAACATGAGTGCTAACAAAACAACTTGAGACTTCCTGAAGGGTGTCAGAACTTCCCTGGGGAGGTTATATCTAAACTAGAAGCCAGGTGCACGAAGATTCGTGCTAGAATGGGCTTTCCTTTCCCTGGCTGCCGGCACCGCCTTTCCACTCCGGCCCAGCCCCTTTCTGCTCAGGCCCGGGAGTCGCCTCTTGCTACTCCTGCCTTGCCATCCCATGCTGTCCAGAGGCCCTGAGAGACCAAAGGAGGGGGTGGGGGGGCGCAGAATGCCTACATCATTGTCATGGTGAAGACACAAGCATTCTGCCCCCTCGCTCAGTGCCCGTGCATGCAAATTAATCGCCATCTTTGTTGGGTTTATTTGCATATCAATCCTGATTGGCTGGTTGCATAGCGAAGGTATGGTCAATTTACATGTTTTGTCTATTATTAGTTAAGAGAAGAACCAGAGTAGAAAAAGGATAAGCCTGTGTGTGTGTGTGTGTGTGTGTGAGAGAGGGGGGGGGGGGGAGGGAGAATTGGGGTGGGTAGCACCCTGTGGTTAAGAAAGGTAGCATTTAAGGAAATAGACACGGCTTCCATAGAGGCCATATGGCCAGGGCAAGCAAGGTGTGTCCTCAGGACTTAAGACATATTCAGAAGTACACACACACACACACACACACACACACACACCAGGGGCTAGGACACAGAGAGCCTAGAGAGAAGAGTTATAAAGAAAGAGGACAAAACCCAAGAAGACTGGAGGTAGGCCAGGGTCAAACCTCAGTAAGATCCAGTTAAGCCCTAGCAAGCCTTCTCCTCACTTCTCTATAGCCATTGCCCTCAAGGCCCCTTACCCTTAGTTCTCCCAACTGGCCCCTCAGCACCCTATTTTCCCAGGCACTGCAAGCATCCAGCTTCCTGCCTATCTCAGGACCTTTGTGTACAAGACATTCCTGTGCTTTGGGCCCTTCTTTCAGAACCCAACCTGGCAAATTCCTACTCATCACTCAAGTCTTACCTTAAATGTCACTTCCTTCCAGAAACTTGCCTACCCCTCAGATGCCCTCATTACAGTCTCATATACCACTGTTAACTTACACTCACTGCATCTATCATAATTAATAATTACTTATTTATACCTGTGTGCTTTTGGATATCTGCTTGCCCCACTAGATTGTAAACTTGATGGTAGCAAAATCTATCATCTATTTTGTTCATTGCTACCAGAACCAAGGAGGTGCACATTTAATACTTGTTGAATCTCAATTTCCTCTAAATTAATGAGCTCAATTTGAGTTTAAATTCTAAAGACATAGCAATCTCTTCCAACCCTTTCCTACGCATAGGCACATATACACCTGCAAAGAAGTGGTGGGATGAACACATTTATCATCTCTCTAACATTAATCTGTAAAATTTGTTCAGGTAATAGTAAAAGTTAGAAGTTAACAAGCTTCAAATTTCAAAATCAAGAATCCTTTCACTATTAAAAAAATCTAAAAGACAATCACCATTGGCACTTTTTCCTATGACAAAGCCAAGAAAAACGCATGCCTCAAAGTATCCCTTAACAGATCATAATTGTATAAGCAAAACTAAAATATTAATTTAGGCTCATAAGTACAGAACAGGAAAAAAAAAGGAGTTAGAAATTCAGTCCCCAAGCTAATCTACTGTTTATAGACAGAAAGCTCAAAATCTGCCAAAAATCTCTGGGGAAGAAACATCAGTATCACTTCTTAGTTGCCATTTTGCTGTGTCTAGAGTGTCTGTGCTGCTCAGTTCATTCAGCTATTAAATACAGATAGAAAAAAGGGGGAAAGAATATAGATAGCAGAATATTCTGGAATAAATGTCATCATATTTTAATTATTAAGAAATATCAGTATGCTATCCATCCCAACTTTAAGCCCCAATGATCTCTTTTTAATTTTAAAATATACTAAAAATATAATACTGTCTTTAAAAGTAAAAAAAAAAAAAAAAAGTTTAAGTAAAAAAATGTGGGTGGGCAAAAAATAACTACTGATAATGAAAAAAGAGAGTGGTAATAATTCCACAGTTCAGGGATGCCCTACTCCAGTGGTTTACAAACATTTTGGTCTCAGAATCTTTTTACACTTTTAAAAAATATTGAGGCCCCTAAAGAGCTTATCTCTGTGGGCTATTCTATTAACAGTTACTCCATTAGAAAGTAAAGGGAATTTTTAAAATATTGTATTTCTTTTAAAATAAGAAGCATACTATCTTATTTTTTATAAATAAAAAAACAACTATACCCCCCCCCCCCAAAAAAAAAGACAATAAAGAAATAAATATACTAAAAAAAAAAAAAGTAGCACTGTTTGGCATTTTTGCAAATCTCAATAATGTTTGGCTTAATAGAAAACAACTGGACTCTCATATATTCTACATTCAATCTGCTATAACATGTTATATTGGTTGAAGTACATATAGCGAATCCAGCCTTGAATGTATATCACTAGAAGAAGGAGGATCTCACAGAACCCCTGAGGAAGTTATGGGAACTCCACTTGGACCACACTTTGAGAACCATCACCTTATTCTTTATTTGATCAGTTCTTCTATACCATACAGATACCACATGGTACATTTTAGGCTGAGCATTTACCCACTACCTGAGAAAAATGTTACTGTCCCACAGATTTAAAAATCTCATTAGCCTCTCTAACATAAGGAAATCAACAAAATCTATGGTCAAGGAAGAAGATATTATATTTTTTAAATATAGGAATAATATTTTATGTACACAACTAAATATTTTTTAAATGAGACATAGACCTTCATAAGAAAATAACTCAACTGCTCATCTCATTTAGGTTCAACCAAATCCTTATGTAATGTTCAAAGGCCTAAACCCTCAACTGAAAAAATCATAGGCTACTTACTAGGGATTACAGAATATTACCTGAAAGATTCAGAGCAGGAATTTTTACCTGCAGTATATACAATCTCCGTTCTGCTCTTGGATAATAAGACCCTATATCCCTAGTAACTAATCTTAAGGACATAAAGACCTCCTGACTCAACGAAGATACCCTCTTTAAGTCAGTACCATCTCTTACAATGACTCAGGACTACAATCTAGGAAGACAGTGTATTCCCATAATAAGTCTATAAAAACAGGCATATCACCAGGGCAGAACAGAACTGCTTTCCAAATCCCATGGTATTTTTCAAACTCCATTTATAGATCAGTCTGATATCCAGTTAAGGAGCTAGTATTTAGCTCAATTTCTAACATGTGTGGGCTTGAGACCAAGTTTGGCACTTATTTTGCTCATCACAATTTTACAGCTGGATAAAACCACAGATATACTCCAATACATTACCCCCACACACAAAAAAAATCACAAAGCATTTTGATACTGGTCACAAAGTAATCCAGAGTATAATGCACATTTATTGTCAACTTTTAGTACTCATATTAACCAATCTAATTAATAATTTATCTATGGCAAAAAAATAAAAGCTATTTCTAAAACCTATACTTACGAATAGCATACAATTTGTTATCCATAATATTTCAGATGAAGGGAATATTGTAAGATGAACCCTATGATTTTTCTCCCCTTCCTAAAATTCTACCAAATATTCATTTGTCAGGGCTGGTAACCTAAACTCACTTAGTTTGTACATTGGTTCAAGACATAATTTACTTATTAAGTACCTACTTGTACAATAAGGACTTTCTTGATACTCTTAATTCAGCATCTAACATTCTCCTTCTCCGAGTTAGAAAGACTTGAAGGACAGGTTGTACATTCACCCCTCCATGCTTTGAATGACACTATCCAGCTGAGTGCCTCATCACTGATGGGGCTTATCACTGCTCTTCCAGGACAGTTTTCTCTTTACATCTCTTTATGCAGTCTATGCTGTACCTTCAATTAGGGGGTAAGAGGGACCTCATTCTCTTTCAATGTCAATGACAGAGGCAAAGCAGAAAATGAATGAAAGTAATTCTGCTTTCTCTTAGTTATCTGTCAAAAATACATCCTCATCACCCTAAAGGTAGCAGCACTTACTAACCAGCCAGGCACTATGCTTAGGGACCATGCATATTATATCATCCTATCTCTCCCGGAAACGCTCTAAAATAAATATTCATATTCACCTCATTTTACAGATAAGAACATCTATAAAATTTTCATGGGGTAGAATTTTCAGTGGGTGGGTAGAAGTAATCAGAGTTCAGCTCTTAACCAACCACCACTCTCACACCTTCATGAAACTAGTTCAGCTGCTTTCATCTGCTTGTGTCATTCTTAACATTTTATCCACACCTCAACACATTCACTTTAACTACCTTGATTTTCGTCTTAAAAAACAATCTTTAATCATGGTTATTTGGGTCACTTTTCAATCATGACCTCTTTCCATCTCTCTAAATTCAAAATTAATTTCATATACTCTGTAAACAGAGTTCTCCCCTGCCCCTGGGGAGCGGGGAGGAAGATCTTCATGTGGAGAAAAAAATAAACCACCTTGACAATACAGCATTTTCTATATCACATTCCCCCACCCCCACATTTCAGTTCTCTTATAATTCACATCTCAAAATAAAAGCAGAAATTAGTGTATGTCAGGCACATTTTAGAACAAAGTTAGACCCAATAAGACAAATTCTAGACATGGCACTTTGAGGAAAGGTATACTTACAATAACCACCTCCAAGTGGGACAAAAATCAGCCATTATATAAAAACAGCTATGCCTCTTCTATGCTCAAAAGGCAGAGAGAGAGAGAGAGAGAGAGAGAGAGAGAGAGAGAGAGAGAGAGAGAGAGAGAGAGAGAGAGAGAGACACCAAGGGCAGCTTGCTCCACACTACCTGGGCCTTAACAGGGGTGAAAATGACATGGGCTGTCAGTTATAGCTGCAAAGAAAGGCTAAACCGAAGCCATCATACCATATAAGTTAAGTCAGGGTCTTTTCTCCAGTTCACAAATGACCTGTGAAATATTTTTAACACCACACTCTGTCTGAACTGGTGATGTGCAAGTTGCCAGGGCTCGGTTTTATATAGACTTCACTGCTGCTAGAGGGTTCTGGTGGGTGTTACTTTCAGAATATTAGCATGCAATTTGATCTTTGGTAATAGATGAATACAAATAGCTTCTTGGACAAGTCCTATAGAACTGAAATCCAGCCCCTGGATCAATTCATCCTGTAGTTAGAAGAACTAATTACAGATTATTTCAGTGGGGGGAAGGTTTTGACTGAGTTACACTGCAAACATCCCAGCTGTGACAAGACATGGTTTGGAAAGGAGAGGGAAAGACTGATTTTATTTGTGAAGGTCTGGGAGAAGATCAGGCTTAACTGTATAAAAGCAAGCAAATGATTTAAGTTAGGCTACCATGTAAGAAACAATGAATCCCCAGTAAATTTAATTGTCTACCAAATGAAATTGACTTTACTACACTACCAGATACATAGATATTAATTGCACTAAGCTTCTGAGATTCCAATGTTTTGGTCACCCACTTCATGCCTTACTGGTATCTCAAGGTGGGTTTTATTTCGACACGCTTGACTACATGGAAACTATCCATCGTTTTCCACTTCATTCCCTCTGTATCAAATAGCCATGGCTCTCCTGCTTTGTTTCAATTGATAGGACCCCATCATCTCCCAGCTGTTTGGTGATATTCTCCTTGGCAGCTCAGGGCTCAATCCTTGCCCTCGTTTTCAAACTATGGCTGGAACCATGTCTTTTAACCTACTGGTAGGAAGGAGTCTGTGATCCTCCACTGCCCCTCCACCCCCCACCTCCTGTCCGCGTGCACGCGCGCGCACACACACACACACACACACACACACACTCACACACACACTCACACACACACTCACACACACTCACACACACACACACACACTCACACACACACACACACACACACACTCATACACACTCACACACACACACACTCATACACACACACTCACACACACACACACACACACACACACACACACACACACACACTCTTAGACATGTGACTGCCGAGTTCATTTAAAATCCCATTTCCTCCCAAAGTCCTCAGAAGCGGTCTCAGCCCACTAGCTCCTTTTAAGTATGCCTCAAATTTCCCCTTTCATCAAATAATGAGGATTTTTCTAATCCTCCCGCTACCGGACATGGTGTTTCAGGCACCAACCATCTGACAACTGTCCCAATTCTAAGGCCACTATGATTAACCTGTTGTAATTTGAAGGGGGGCAAATGTGAAAGGGACATCAGCACCAGGGAGGTATATTTCTTTTCTCTCTATCTCTTTTCCCCAAACCCACTCTACTTTTTTTTTTTTCTTTAATGGGAGACACTAGAGCATATTTCTGTGGAGGTGAGAAAAGCACCCTTTCGCACCAGCCTACCAGGGCCTTCCTTCCCATTCACACTCCACCTCCCCAGCCTCGCCCCTACATTCTTCATTGCACTTACCCCTGTGTGAAATTTGTTGTTTGTTGGTTGATTTTCAAGGTGTTTCTCCACCACATTCCTCCATGCACCAAAATATAAGCAGCATGGAAGTAAAAGCTCATGGCTCCATATTCAGGCCTGGCACTCAATGTAAATTAAAACACGTGTCTTTTTTTTCTCTTTCTTTCTTTCTTTCTTTCTTTCTTTCTTTCTTTTCTTTCTTTCTTTCTTTCTTTCTTTTTAAACGCATGTGTCTTAACGTCTTAGTCTATGCTACTCTTTGGTTTGGGTAGAAAGAGGAAGGTTGAGGTTTATAGAATTTTGTACAGCCTGGCAAGGAAAATTAGCTGGGTGGGGAGAGGGATTTGCTCCATCTCTTCAATTTAATTTAGTAGCAACCAGGTATTTGAGATAAATTAAAAGATATCATTTGTAACTTGGATTTCAGTTTTCAAGGGTGTCATCCAAGAGAAGCAGCCAAACAAAAAGACGGCTGGCAGACTCCGGGTAGAGCAGACAACTCCCTGGTGGACAATATCCCATTTGGAAAGGACTCCTTGGATCTCCAGTTGCAGACACCAGCTGATCCGCACAGAGCCATCCCCAGTGACCTCTGAGACAGCTTCGGTAGCTTGAAAATATATCTCCTCCAAGTCAGAAATTGACACATTATCTCCCCCACCCCCTGTCTTCTAACAGTTATTGACGTTATTTGGAAAGCCATACTTCCATGCCTATTAATAACCTCCAGAAAGAACCCCGAGGAAGTGTCAAGAGAAAAATAGACTGGCTGGTGGGAGCCAAAGACTCAATCAGAGGCTACCACTAGCGATTAATACATTTGAAGAAAAAGCAAGTTGTAACATCTTCTGTATCACATGTTATGTATTCAGGAGAACTTCAAACAAAATACTTAGCCGATGAATTCAAAGAATGCTCAGTCAAGAACACTTGACTTTACAGAAAGAAACTCTTTTAAAGACCGTTTATCTATCTAAATAGAGCAGCACTAGCAACAATGCCAGGGATTTATGCCTACCAAACTATCTTTATGGTTATTTACCCCTTTATAAAGCTTCTCCAGGTGACATCTTTTTTTAACGTTTTTAAAATATATTTTTATTAATTTCAGGGAGGAAGGAAGAGAGGAGAAAAAGAGAGTAAAAAAAAAAAAACATCAGTGATGAGAGAGAATCATTGATTGGCTGCCTACTGCATGCACAACACTGGGGATCGAGCCTAAAATACATGCATGTGCCTTTGACCGAAATCAAACCCAGATCCTTCAGTCCACAGGCCAACACTCTATCCACTGAGCCAAACCAGCTAGGGCTACACGTAACATCTTAAATAGCATCCAAATCAATCTACTCTAACATCATGGAATAATAAATTAACATTAATCTTTAGAAAGACTTTTTAAAAATTTATCTTTATTGTCAAAAGTATTACAAATGTCTGCTTCCCCCCCGCACCCATGGACCTTTCCCCACTTTTCCCCCTCCCCGCCCCACCTTCTTTCTGAGATTCCACTTTGTTCATGGTTCTATGTCTCTGGATCCATTTTGTTCATCAGTTTATTTTGTTCATTAGATGCCACTTTTGTGTGAGATCATGTGATAGTTACTTTCTCTGACTGGCTCATTTCACTGCGCATAATGCTCTCTCTACAGGTCCAGTAGCAAATGGTAAGAGAAACTCTTATACCATGGTCTTTCTCCTCTCCCGTCTAGAATGTGATTAATGGAATTCTCTCACAACTTAGCTTAAAATATGTTTTTGCCAGTCGAGCACTGAAGCAGAATCAGATAATTGTGGTATGACTCAACAAACGCACAGCTGTTCATTTAAATATATCCATCGAAAGTATAAATACAATCGTGAGAAAGAAACTGAGCCATGTACACAGGGCCAGTGCAGAGTTGAAGAAGCTCGGATCGAAGTGACCACAATAGAAAACAAGGAGGAGGTGGGGAGATGAGGCAGGGAGCGGTTCCACATAGGGGAAGAAAGAGACCAGGAAACTGATGTGACTTAAAACCACCTACCCCAACCCAAACACTAAATAGCAATGACAAGGTAAAAGTAAAAGGAAATGCGCTCTACTAAGTGGGGAGAAAGAAACAAAATTTAGGAAATAGATGATGCTCCCAAGAGGCAGACACCTTAGAGGGCAGAACGGATGAATTTGATCTGTTATTAAAAACACACGCAGCCTTGGCTGGTTTGGCCGAGTAGTTAAGAGCACAGGCCCATGGACTGAAGGGTCATGGGTTCAATTCCCCATCAAGGGCACATACCTCAGTTGCAGGTTCAACCCCAGTTGGAGCACATGCAGGAGGCCACCAATCGATGTCTCTCTCACATTCTCACATTAATGTCTGCCTCTCTCTCTTCTCTCTTCTCTCTTTTCTTCTCTCTCTCTCCCCCCCCCTTCCTCCCTGAAAAAAAAAAAAAAGTTTTCAGGTGAGGATTAATTAAAAATAAAGACCCGAAGACAGAAGACAACAGAAGGAGTAGTATTCTCACCTCAGACCTCTCTCTCCACCACCCCACCACCTTCGAACTCGGATATTATGAAATACTGAAAACATGAGAATCCTTCCAATAGTCCTAAACTGAAACATATCACCCCGTACAAGGCAACCCTTTTAGAGTTGTGAGAGTAACAGTTTAACATAAAGAAGAGGAAACGCAAAGAGAAGACAGAGAATGTGAGGAGGAGCAGGGGAGCACTGATGAAGGAGAGTGGCTAGGCCCCACCTGCCTTCTCTGCAGGCATCACCAGAGGCCCTGTCAGTACAGAAGCAGAGGCACTGAAAGGCTTGGTGCCTCTCTTCTTTTAAAATGGAATTCAAAATAATAACAAATAAAAAGAACATCTAATTCATGATGACAATTTCCAAGCTTCCTCTGACCATAAAAATCAAGATCTTCCCTCAAAATAATCTTTCTGGCAGGGGTTGGGAGGAAGGGGACTTAAGCTCATGCTTAGCCTGACTACTCAGTCTTTCTACAATGAGACCATTCACATCCTTCACATTTATATATAAGCAAATTTGTCTTATGAGCAACAACTATTTCAACAACCACCACCTCCTCAGCCCCAAGTCCTCCCATATCTCTCTCCATCCTTTCACAGAAAACTTTCTAGAAAGAGCAATCTACACAGCTCCCTTCATGGTCTCCCTCTGCTCCTCCTCTTCATCACTGAAACACTTCCTGCTAAAGTTCTGGTTCACTGTAGACTTTACCTTATCCTTCACATTTACACAGAGCTTCCTCAGAACTGATGCCCAAGCCTCATGCCGAGATTTTGACACGATTGACCTGGATGAGGCCTAGAATGACAGTCGCTCAGTAATTCAGGTGATGCTGGGAATGCCGAGGGTGGTCTCACTTGTCCACTCTGCAGGATGGCAGTGCTGATAACCCCCTCATCCCCCAGGTTCTTCCCTGGCTGGGGTTCAGGTGCCCCACTCTCTCTCTAGTGTCTACTTTTAGGGCTTGGATCTTCTCAGTGTCCTTGGATGGCAGTTTTCTGTTCGGCCAATCACCCCTTAAACCTTGTTCTCATTCAAGATGTTACCACAGTTTTTTAGCTTCAGGGTCACCAAAGTAAGACCAAACAAGCAGGTTAAGAATGGAATCACCCATTCAGGATAATTTTCCTGCCTCCCTGTCTACTCCTTTCCTAATGTTTATATAATTGATTTTTTTAATTTTTTATTCCAGATATTTTGAATAAAAATAGAAAGAGAGAAAAAGTACAATAAATCCTATTTTTGACCTCCTAGTTTCAAAAATAAACAACATCCTACCAACCATTTTCAAAAATGAGTATTCTCATTTCCTCTATTCTGCCCATTTTCTCCTAGAGTATTTTAACAATAATCCCAAATGTCACATAATCTCACCCATAAATTCTCTAAAAAACAAGGATTTTTTTTCTAAACATCAATATAAAATCAACATGTCACCTAACAAAATAAAAAGTATTCCTCCTCCAAATATCATCTAAAAGCTGATCAGCATTTTAATTTGCCCAATTTTCAACAACCATATACACCCCACAAATAAATAAATAAATAAATAAATAAATAAATAAATAAATAAATAAATAAATGTGGGGAGAATGGGATAGCCTACCAGCACAATTGTTTTTATCGCTTTTCAGGTATCATAAGTAGCACTGTGGTGCTGCAGTGTTGAGAATACTGTGTGTATCCCATGGAAGAAAGCAAATGAGTAACTAAGACATACTCGAAGTCTATCATCCCCTGCTGTTCCAGAGAAGAACTCTGTGTGGAATTAAGGAGATACGGATGTAATACAAAAAAGGGTAAGTGAGAGCCTTATAAACTGAATTGGAATTGGAAGTGTTGTAATCCTCTCTCATTAAAAAGGCCTAGAAACAATGATCTACCCAGCAGCAAACACTCCTGGTGCCAAAATTGTAACGTAAAAATACTATCTCCTACTAAAAGAAAAGGCATTGGCCCAGCCAGTGTGGCTCAGTGGTTGACCTATGAACCAGGAGGTCACGGTTTGATTCTCAGTCAGGGCACATGCTGGGTTATGAACTTGATCCCCAGTGTGGGGTGTGCAGGAGGGCAGCCGGTCAATGATTCCCCCCTCATCACTGTGTTTCTATCTCTCCCTTCCTCTCAGAAATCAATAAAATAAATTGTATTGGACTATGAGGTTGCAATCACTGAATCTAGCCAGTGGGAACACAAGAGATCAAATGGTTAGGTTCTTCAACAAACTGTAAAGAAAGGAAGGGAGTAGAAGAGGAACCTGAGGTTTAAGAGACTTAAAGACATAAAAAGATGGGCAAGACTAAACTACAGTAGCTAGATATGTGCACACGGATAATAAAACCACAAAGAAAGGCCAGGAAGCAGTTACTATGGAAATCAGGAAGGTGGCTACTAATCAGGGCGAGAGGCGCTATGAGTGGCATGAAATATGTCAATGGACTAGGGAGGCTGCTGGCATTCTGTCTCTTGACCTGCCTGGTGGTCACAAAAATATTCACCTACTAAAATTTCACTTTGCTACGTATGGACATCTGTATGGGCATTTTATTTCACAAGAAAAATAGAAAAGGAGAACAAAGCTGTTGTCTTAAAAGGGTACAGATTAACACACATACATACATACACAATGGGGAAATAATAGCACTCCGTATCATGAATAAATGCAAACATTTGATAGATCTGTGTTACAAAGAAGTTATTTAATAAACTCCTGAAATATCAATTTTTTTTACTTTCAAACAGAAAAGTCACCTTTTCAAGTTCCAAATTTATTAAATTTTAAGAAAGAAATAGGCATCAGTCATAATCAGAAATCAAAATAAACTTAACACAACATCATATGATACAATGGTCCTCCCTCTCTCCTACTTCAATTATATAAGTTTCCTTGAATCAAAGATATAGAAAGACTGGAGAGTCCAGATAATTTTTCCCAAACATTGTACACCATTATTATCAAATAAGAAAAATTAACATCATAAAGATGTGAAGCCTTCCTCACAAAGTACATCTACACATTTTACCCAATCCCAATAATATTAATAGGTTTTAAGGAGGAGGGAGTGATGACTACATATATTTATTTAAAGTGAATATGATTTTTAAACATATATACACAAATAAATATTAAAATTCTATAGAATGGAACTATCTCTATCAAAAAGAAAAAAAATCATATTAAGCTCCAAGAATTCTAAAAAAAACAACACACAAACTGTGATCCTGGTGTACGCATAGGCATAGAGATCAATGAAAATAAATGGATATCCCAGAAGTAGACCAAAATGTGTTTGGGAATTTATAATTCAAAAAGAAACCAAAGGAGAAAAGTGAAATCAGTTTGACTAGCCAATGACAGACTGCTAATTTTCTACTAAAATTCCCTCTGTTTTTCTCTTGGGCTCACGCTGACCAGCAGAGCCTGCATGCCCCACCCTCCCTGGCAGCCAGAAGTGCCCACATGACTTAAGTTCTCACCAACAGCAATAGAAGTGATGTGCGCAATTTCTGATCACTTGACCTGGACTTTCTCCTCTGTCCTTCGCACTGAGGGAACCCAGATATGGTAGCAAGCCTGCTATGACCATGCAGATAACTACAGTGACAATTAAAGGGACCTGGGAATATGGGATGTTCTGCTGACCTGCTCTGCTCCCACTGGGACTGTTAAATGAGGAAAAACTCAACATTCATGTTCTTTGAACCATAGCATATTTTAGTCCCTTGGTTACAGCAGCTCAGCCTTCCCTTAACTATTAGAGCACCTGGAGAAAAATTAAGTTGCATTCATACCTAACATTCCAGGTGGATCAAAGAATTAAAAATAAAAAATACACACCAAAAACACATGACACTATAAGGAACCATGAGATAAGTTTTTAACAGTAGGAATGAAAAAGGTCTTTTAATTGTGATTCAAAATCCTGAAACCACAAAAAGTTTGATTATATATTTATCTCTATAAATCTTGTTGAACATCTTTTATTGACTATCTCTTCCATTTAAATCTATGGAACAAGAATTGGAATCTGTTTTCGTTACTACTGTATAGCTTGCTGCCTAGAACATGTGCCATGAGAAGTATTCAATAACTTCTTGTTAAATAAATAAATTGGTAAACCTAAGGATATAAAGTTTTAAATAAGATGCAGAGCAAAATAATTTTTATACAAAATATCAAATACAAATGTCATATATCACAAGGATAACAAAAGGCATGGCACTCATTTTGTTAATACATAGGAGCTCCCATGAACAGATAATAAAAAGATTAAGAACCCAACAGGAACACAGACAAAGGACAAAAACATAAAGGGAATGGAACAGGAAATAAAAATCACATTCAACTTATGAAAATATATTCTACGTCGACCAAAATAAGAAAAATGCAAATCAAAGCTACCTTAAACTGTCATTTTTTCACCTCTGCATTTGGCAAAGAGAAAAAAAAACCTACCAGTTGGACAACTGTACTGTGACCAGCACGGGTGTGAGGAAGCAGTGTTCTCATCCACTGCTGGTGAAATCTGAAACTTTGCAAGCTCTATGGCTAGAGCAACTTGGCAATAAATTTCTACCAAAATTAAAATGTCCGTACCTTTTGACCTGTCAATTCCACCACTAGAAATGGATCCTACAGATATGCCCATGAACGTGTTTGAAATATATGTACAAGGTTATTCCCTACAGACTTGTTAATGAAAATAAAGCTGAAAATGACCTATATGGCCATCAATATAGTACTGGTTAAGTAAATCACAATGCAGCTTTAGCCAGTTTGCTCAGTGAATAAAGTGTCAGCCCTCAGACTGAAGGGTCCTGGATTCGATTCTAATCAAGGGCATATAACTGGGCTGTAAGCTCAATCACTGGCCTGGGTCAGAATGCATGTGGAAGGCAACCAATCAATGTGTCTCTTTCACATTGATGTCTGTCTGTCTGTCTGTCTGTCTGTCTCTCTCTCTCTCTCTCTCTCTCTCTCTCTCTCTTGTTCTCTCTCTCTTCCAATCTCTGCAAAACTCAATGGAAAAATATTCTTAGGTGAAGATTAACATAAACAAATCACAGTGCATCCACACAATGGAATACTAGACATCCATATAAAAAGAATGCAGTATTGCCGTAACTGGTTTGGCTTAGTGGATAGAGCGTCGGCCTGTGGTCTAAAAGGT
The DNA here is from genome assembly GCA_027563665.1 of Antrozous pallidus. Taxonomy (NCBI): domain Eukaryota; kingdom Metazoa; phylum Chordata; class Mammalia; order Chiroptera; family Vespertilionidae; genus Antrozous; species Antrozous pallidus. Next base: position 60,621,989 of record CM050508.1, on the reverse strand, counting down.
CTCAGGTTCGATTCCGGTCAAGGGCAGTGTACCTTGGTTGCAGGCACATCCCCAGTAGGAGGTGTTCAGGAGGCAGTTGACCAATGTTTCTCTCTCATCGATGTTTCTAACTCTCTATCCCTTTCCCTTCCTCTCTGTAAAAAATCAATATAATATATTTTTTTTAAAAAAAGAATGCAGTATTAACTATGAATAACTTCCAAGAAATAGTATTTCAATGGAAAAAAGGGTACAAAACTATCCTTACTATTTGTGTTTAGAAAAATTGCAATAATCTATAGATTACATACTGGTATATGATGTATGATCTGAAATCTCTGGAAGAATATACAAGAAACTGGTACAGTGGTTGCCTCTGGGAAGGGTAACTGGGCACTTAGGAGACTTATATTTCACTCTTATCACTTTCTAATCTTATAAATATTGATTATATTACTTTCCTAAAAATAAGCATTTTATAAAATAACAAACGTGGTTGCCTCTGGGAAGGGTAACTAGGCACTTAGGAGACTTATATTTCACTCTTATCACTTTCTAATCTTATAAATATTGATTATATTACTTTCCTAAAAATAAACATTTTATAAAATAACAAACAACACATATATTCATTCCCAGCCCCAGATATCCGAAAACTTCTCTGGTGAGTCCAATCATCAATTACCCCATGAAACTACTAAGCTGGACAATTTTAACCCTGTTTCATAAGTAAGAATCAAAGGGTTAATTGCAATTAACTATCACCACCATCTCCTCCTTCTTCTCCCTCAAATAAGCATACATGCAAAATATAAGTCAGATTCTTAATTCCATCCCTATTATTCATTACTTCTTTTTAAAACTAATTCAACCTCAAGCCACCTTAAATGGGCATGAAAATATCTCAAAACGCTCCAAAGATGGTAGCCAAAACTAACAACTATGCTAATATATTAATGCAGCCCAGTGCCAAAAAACTTCCTTCCAGACTCCTGAGATGAAAATTTGACATCAGTGACACCTCAGCAACAGCCCCAAAGCTGTGTAACATCTGCCTTAGAAAATAAAAGCTCACATCCTTAATGACTAAAAGGCCAATGTCAACAGTCATGACTTTTGTTTTTTCCTTAACGTGAGGTCTCCCCTCACCCATATCCCCCTTGAAATTACAGGCTAATGTCTCACTTGAGGACTGGTTATTATTATGTTACAGCTATATAAAAGGCACTAAGCAGTCATTACTTAGACTGAGACTCTGCTGAAAAGGAAAAATTCTCCTTAAAAGGGAAAATACCCACAACATATGAAATAGAAGGAAAAAAACAAGTCATAAAACAAAATGCACAGTCACCATCAATTTCTGAACATAATTAATATGCCTTGTTTGTTTGTAGAGGAAAAGATCTATATGTAAAAAATGTATTTTCAAAATTATTAGCTACAGGTAAAAGAGAGAAGGAATGGAGAAAATTATATATAAGTACAGGCACTTATATATATATATATATATACACACACACACACACACACACACACACACACACACACACACACACTAGTGGCCCGGTGCACAAAATTTGTACACAGGGGTGGGGGTGGGGGTATCCCTCAGCCCAGCGTGCACCCTCTTCAATCTGAGACCCCTCAGGGGATGTCCGACTGCTGGTTTAGGCAGTCAGACATCCCTCTCTCAATCTGGGACTGCTGGCTCCTAACCACTCACCTGCCTGCCTACTTGATCATCCCTAACCACTCTGCCTGCTGGCCTGCTCACCCCCAACTGCCCCTCCTGCCAGCCTACTCACCCCCAACTGCCACCCCCTGCAGACCTGATCATCCCAACTATCCCCCCTGCTTGCCTGCTCATCCCCAACTTCCCCTCCTGCCAGCCTGCTTATCCCCAACTGCCCCCCATGCTGGACTGCTCACCCCCAACTGCCCCCACCCCCGCCGGCCTGCTCGTCCCCAACTGCTCTCCATACCTGGCCTGATCACCCCTTACTGCCTCTGCCTTGGCCCTGCCACCATGGCTTTGTCTAGGACATCCAGAAGGTCCCCCGGAAGGTCTTCTGGTCTAATTCGCATATTACCCTTTTATTAGTATAAATGCCTGTACCTTATACTGTTTTGTGACATTTGAAATTAAATAATCAAAAACAAACTTTTATATAAAGAACAAAGTTTTTTAAAATAATGAATTAGACTTCCCTTAAAAAGAAAGCACTTGACAACTACTACAGTCCTTCCCTGAAAATGACAAACTAAGGAGGCTGCACAGAGCAAACCTGAGTTACTCGCTTCTGTCTACACAACTTTCAAATCATATCTGAGCAATCCCAACATTTAACTCAGAGGGACACACACTCCAACATTTAGCACTGAAACATTTTAGACTCTAGTCTAAAGCATGTATTTGTATCACCTCCATAGCATTTCATCCTGATGGCAAGACTTCTGTCCATAGATTTCAAAAGATTCCACAGGGAGCATAATATTAACATGTAGTTCAGGAAAAGGTAAAAGTATGGAGACAACACAAAGATCAGTGGTTGCCACAGGCAGGAGTGCGGACTGAGGAATAGGTGGAGCACAGAGGATTTTCAAGGCAGTGAAACTATTCTGTATGATACAATAATGGTGGATACATGTCATTATGCACTTGCCCAAACCTATAGAATATATACCACCCAAAGCAAACCCTAATATAAACTATGGGCTATGGGTGATGATGTGTCAATGTCAATGTAGGTTCATCTGTTGTAACTAATGCACCATTATCATATGAGAATTCTCTATACTTTTTGCTCAATTTTGCTATGAACCGAAAACTACTGTAAAACATAAAGTTTATTTAAAAGGGCAGGGCGGGAAAAGAGTGGCCCTGTAAGGTGAAAAGAATGGCAGAAGCATTTACTGTAGGGAAATGTTGGTAGTAGTTGAACAACTTGGCCAAAGTTGAAGAATAACTGTGCAGCTCCACTGGAAAAAAAAAAAAAAAAAGCCTACCTTCAAGGCAATGCAAGAACTAAAGCTGATAAAAAAACACTTTCTTATATTAGGTTCATATAAACTGATGAAATGATCATTGTGGCTAAGAAATTACCGTGTAGATTTGATCTCTGCCAAAGAGCATTAAAAGAGGTGATTTGTTGAAATGGCTCTCCCGCTGGTTCCAGCAATGCTGCTCTGAGAGCTCCAGGGGAAGCTGACGCAGCTACCTTAGAGCTGGTTCCAGGTCATATCTTCCTGCCGTCCTTCAAGCGCTGTGCTCTTGTTCAGAGCTCCGCTCATTAGTTCACCAGAGACGTGGGGAGGGAATCTCCTGGAATAGTGAGAAATCCCCAGAAGCTCCAATCCAGTGCTCCCAAGTGACTCGGGACTGCAGAGGAAAAGAAGAAAGAAAAACAGTCTAAACAAAAGAAAACTGCAGTTGGGAATGTACTGGCTAAAGGAAGTGCATACTTGACGAGCCTTTCAATTGGAACCACAAAACTAAAGCTGGTTTACAGTTAAAGCAAGTATGAGAAGGGTTGAAAAACACTGGCATGCAGTATGTGCAGTCACAGATCCATACTGCTCTCAAACAATTTTCCACATGATGCAAAACCAAGTAAGACCTGCAGTTGGTAAACTGCAAGATCAAGTTCTTTTAAATTTCACATATCGTTACAAAACAAACAAATAAAACCCAGGGCTTTGCATATACTAATTGTTATATGTAGTTGGTTTGAAAATATAAAGTTCAAGCGGTGCAGGGAATGGAGTATAAGTCTTTTCTGGACACCCGTTCACTTGAGAGGCACCCCATGTACCGGAGCAACTAGTTTCTTGTGGCCCACCCACAAACAATCTGGTTTTGGTCCACTTTCAAGCACCATTCTCAGTGGCTGATAGATCTAGTTCAAAGGCTCATAAAACAATGATGGAAAAGGAGCACACAGCGGAAGGGAAGGGGGCTCTAGATAACCAACAAAAAACAAAAAGCTTCCCAAGCTCCCTTTTCCTTTAGGAAGACTTTCAAAACATCAACATTTGCCAAAGGAAGAGGAAATTTTTACTAGAACCAAACTTTCCCATTCGAATAGTCAAGTGACACAAAACACTGAAAAAACTTACTTCTTTCGGAAAACAGTGTTCTTGGTTTGGTTTTTTTTTTTTTAACCTCAAGGAACATGTTGCCAAGAAAAATTTCATGTAAATACATCTAAGCAGAAAACAAGCCCAAAACACAGCATTCTTCAATAATTATTTGAAAGGAAAATCACATCAACCTTGAAATTCAAGGAAATGCTTTTACAAATAATGTCAAACCTGTCCTCGCTTCGGTTTAAATTGAAGTTCACGATCAATTTGATTTTAAAATTGTAAGATGCACTAAAAATAAGACACACAACCCTTCCCTCCTCCCCCATAGAAAGGTCAACCAGAAATATGACATTTTCATTTAGTGAAGTTAAAGAGTAAAAATTCATTTACAGAATGGACATCCTTAAAAACAAATTCATCAGCGAAGCAGCAAGTCACAAACCTTGAGTTTCAGAACAAACTGTTGAAATCCTGGTATTTTCCACGATGCTGGGCCAGGGAAATTTGGCAGATTCACATTGAAGTTGCTTTTCCCGCTGGCAAAGACCAACTGAATTTTAGGAGAAGGCCAATGCTAAGTTGCCCTGCCCAGGGCCCTCCATGTCTAACTTATAGGTACGTACTGTTTAGGAGCAGGTTGAGATAAGCAAGAAAATAAGAAAAGGCTGGTGCATATTTTTCTGATTCTATTTTTAAAACCCAGAAATGGACTTTTAAAAAAATTACAATGTTGCATCTACTTCCCTAACCCTAACACCTACTCGTTCTTCAAAACTCTGTCCAGGTTCTCCCACCTCTCTTCAGCCTTCTCTAATGATTCTTCTATTTTCCATATCTTTCCACTCTAATTCCTCTTGTATTATGGCCTATATGACTCAACCTGGCATTTAATACTCTGCCTTGACCTGAGTTTATCTCAGTTTATCTAAGTTATGCTAGATGATGGTCACATATTCTTCTTCTGCTGCTATATCCTTTTTCCACACAACCTAGCATCTAGCATATAGTTGATGTTCAACAGCTATTGGATAAAAATCATGTCTGTAAACTAAACATAATTTTTATCTGTTTTAAAATTCATCAGCTCTCACCCACTGAATTGAAGTCAAAACCGTGGTGTCCTGCAAGGAAGAACTCAGGTTGGTAAAGTGGGAGCTCAAGTTGAGAGGAAATTCCGGACACTTAACTCTTCAAACGTCCTCATGAGAACCAATCTCCTCACAAATACTCTTGATGCCAGTAAGCTAGCTTGGCAGAGCCTGAAAGGTAGTGTAGAGCAGTTATGTTCAAACCCCCAAGTGTGATTTTTTAAATAATTTTTTAAAGATACCAATGCAGTGCTATAAAATAAGTATCTATATAGCAAACTCCAGCAACGTGACACAACTTTCATTGAGCTGAGTTCTTTCCAAAACCTTAGCCAACTCATATGTTTGGCTATGGAGGTTTAATTATTGGCAGCTAATCATACCCCGTGCCCTGTGAAAATGTGACCCACAAAGGTCAGAGGCACATTCCTGGGAGGTGGTGAAGGCCGAGTGTGAGGAAGGGGAAAAGGAGAAATCCAACTCCAACTGCAGTCTTACTACAGCACTACCTTTTTGTGTAATACAATTTAAAAGAATATACCTTGAGTCATTGTCAAATGATGGGAGCTGACTAACAGGCAAGCATAAAAGGCACTTAAAATCAAACAAGTTTTTGGCAGTCAACATAGCAGCTAAGCAACAGGGAAAAAAAAAAAAAAAAAAAAAAAAAAAAACAGGGCAAGTTCTTTCAACTTTTTAGCCACAACTGTATCCTGGGGCCTCTAGAAATCATGGCTTCCAAATCCTGCAAATCCTTGGCCTTTCAAGACATCACCCCTCGTATGGTGGTGGATGTTAACTAGACGTATAGTGGTGATCATTTTACAATATATACAAGTATCAAATCATAATGTACATCTGACACCATACTTTCCTTTCTATCCACTCAAACCCCACAACCCAAATCAATCCTGATGTATCTTGCTGTAGGATTACTACTAACTGAAACTACTAGGCAGCAGCACATGCTTACAAGCGCATGAATTGAGGAAACAGACACACCCAGTTTTCCAACCCCCTAAATGTAAGCTTCTACAAATCATTTCACCTCTGTGTTTCAGTTTCCTTTCCCATGGAACACAAAAAATACCTCCTATCTTTGAGTGTTACTAATAATGCCAGCTATCATTTAGTGAGCCCTTGGTTCTAGAACTGTGCTTAACCTCATTTGTTTTATCTGATTTAATTCTAACAACACAGAAATTGAGAGGAAGGTAGTATATTCCCATTTGAAAGGTAAGCCCAGCCAGTTTGGTTCAGTGGTTGAGTGTCGACCCATGCATGAACCAAGAGGTTGATGGTTCGATTCCCAGTCAGGACATATGCCCTCGTTTCGGGCTTGATCCCCATTAGCGTGTGTGCAGGAGGCAGCCGATGGATTATGTTTCTCTCTCATTGCTGTTTCTATCTCTCTAACCCTCCCCCTCCCTCTCTCTCTAAAAATCAATAAAAATGTATTTTTTTTAAAAAGGTAAGAAAACAATATTAGAAGGGTTAGGTAAAACTGTCCAAGATCATACTTTTTAAGTAAGTGGCAAATCCAAGAATCCAAGTTTTGCTGACTCTCAAATCTGTGTTCTTAATTACTAGGAAGTTAACTTCCACCTTGACTGTTTGCAAGAATTGAACTGAATGCTCATAGAAGACATTCTTTTTTTTTAAAATATATTTTTTTATTGATTTCAGAGAGGAAGGAGGAGGGAGAGAGAGAGAGAAACATCAATGATAAAAGAGAATCATTTATCAGCTGCCCTCCTGCACAGCCCCTTCTGGGGATCGAGCCTGCAACCCTGCAACCCAGGCATATGCCCTTGACCGGAATTGTACCCGGGACCCTTCAGTCCACACAGGCCAGCGCTCTATCCACTGAGCCAAACCATCCAGAGCCACAGCAAACATTTTTAGCTCCCGTTCCTATTTTCTCTCTCTCAGAAAATAAGAGAAGTGCTAAAACCATGCAGAAAAACACGCATCCCAAACGATAACCCAAATCACCTGCACGGCCCTACAAATGTCCTCTTGTTCTGGCTCTCATATAATATTCTCACAACAAAGAATATAAAATGTTGCATGTCCCTGAAGAATAATCTACTCCAGGCCCTTGGATTGGGGGGGAAACAGGTTTGATCTATTTGTAATTCTGGAGAAATCAGCTGGTTTCCAAGCTGCCCAATCTCCCAGTGGGAAAAAAAGTAGGTCATATGTCCCAGACAACTGATAAACTCAGGGGACACCACACAGCGCAAAGAACAGGGAGCACCACTTAACTTTGGGAAAAGATAACTGCTGATTGAACCAGGAAGTACAGAGGAGCAGAGAGATACTGCAGATCCTGTTCCCTGGGTGCTTCCAAATCATAAATACAAATACAATAGGCATTAACCTTTGGGAATGCGAAATGAGAATTCCCAGGAATTTCTCTGGAATGCCTCAAATTATAAGTTATTCTTAAAATACTTCCCAATATTTTTTACTCATTATTATGGATATCTAAACATAATCTATACTAATAAAAGAGTAATATGCTAATTAATCAGGAGACCTTCCAGACAACCTTCCAGACAAAGCCATAGTGGTGGGGCTGAGGCAGAGGTAACTAGGGGCCATGAGGCTGGGGGGAGGGGTCTTTAGGGATGATCAGGCCAGCAGGAGGGGCAGTTGGGGGCGAGAAGGCCAGCAGGGGGGGCGGGCGGGGGTGAGCAGGCCAGTGGGGGGCATTTGGGGGCGCAAGCCAGTTGGGGGGAGTTGGGGGCAATTAGGCCTATGGGGAGGGTGGCATTTGAAGACAATAAGTCAGTCTGGCAGGAGTGGGCAGTTAGGGGTGATTAGGCCAGAAAAGGGGGTGGGGGTAGTTGGGGTTGATTAGGCCAGAAGGCAGAGTGGTTAGGGGCGATGAGACAGGCAGGCAGGTGAGCAGTTAGGAGCCAGTGGTCCCAGACTGCGAGAGGCATGTCCGACTGATCCCCTAAGGGGTCCCAAATTGGTGAGGGTGCAAGCCGGGCTGAGGGACACGCCCCCCCATGCACAAATTTTGTGCACGGGGCCACTAGCTGTTAAATAAATAAATGAAAACTTAGTAGAATTTACAAAGAATTATAGCCTATAACAAATATTCAAATGCCGGAAAATGCCAGTGAACAGTCCTGGGTAGTAGTCCAACAGTGGGCCCCATCCAGCCCACAGTCTGTTTGGTAAACAAAACTTTTATGGGAACACAGCCTATTTGTGTATTTTACATATAATCTATAGCTGCTTTCACACTGAAACAGCAGAGTAGATAGTTGTGACAAAATCCATATGGCTTGCAAAACCTAAAATATTTACTCTCTGGCCCTTTAGAAAAAAAGGGTGTTGACCCCTGCAATAACCTGCATTTGGATGTACAAGCAAAGTTATCAGCACTACATAGAATCACATGTTGAAATGGACATTTTAAAGACTTAATTTGTTTCAGAAACGTATTTCTTGGAATACTACTCATAGAATTTGTGTACTCTACGCTGTACATATAAACATATTATTTTATTTGCATGGATGACTCACCAGGAGCAGCAGACAGGACCACGTAATCTACAACATAGCAACATCAACATCTACCAGTAATCATGAGCAATTCTCTCCTCTGGGCTCCCATCCTGTCCTGGATCTGGGAAATGTCAATCTTATCCTTCAACTCCATAGGTTAGCTTTCAACTTGACCTCAGTGAATTCCTCAGCTCTACAAATTACTGTGTTGATTATTTAATTCTCACACGAGAATCACAATATTTTTCCCTATTTACCTGGTTGATTAACTGGTGGGTTTTTTTTGTGTTTTTTTTTTTTCAGGATTTAGAAATGTTCAAAAAAATCCTTGGAAGGAGATCTGCATTGGAAACACTATTTTCTCAGGTATATATGTAAATATTGAGTAGGGGTCAAACTCACTAACTTTTAAAGAGTGGAAGGAAAAGAGGTATAGAAAGAAGGCAGGCATGAAGAAGAAAATCTCCAGGGTCTTTTATGGAAAAGATTAATGTCTCTCTCTAAGCCTAGAGAGAAGAAGACCAGTTAAAGTGAACATAGGATGACAATGAGATTTCCTAATACTTTGGCTGCAGGAACAGATTTAAGGGCCAAGTCTGAGAGTCCCTTTCTCCTCCAAAGTTTAAATTATAATTTGGCTGAAATAAGAAGCATTCACTGTGAATTATGACAGAAGTGAGTGTAATTAAGCACCACACTGTATTTCTGAAGATAACTTGCTTATCTATATATATAAAAGCCTAAGTGGCCTTTTGACCGATAGCTATGACACCCACTGACCACCAGGGGGCAGGCACTCAATGCACAGGCATGGAAACATGAAACAGACTGATGAATCTCAGAGGGAAGGAGGAAGGGGGACAGAAAGAGATTAACAAAAGATCTTATATGCATACTAAAGGCCTGGTGCATGGGTTCATGCACCAGTGAGGTCCCTTGGCCTGGCCTGTGGGGATTAGGCTGAAACTGGCAGTCCGACATCCCCCAAGGGGTCCCAGATTGCAAGAGGGCACAGGCCAGGCCGAGGGATCCCACCGGTGCATGAATCCATGCACTGGGCCTCTAATATGTATAATCTCAAACATCCTCCTTGGAATCCATTCATCTATCCAGACAAAGACTCATTTATTTGTGCTCGAAAGATGAAGCACAAGGACCCAGGAGAAAACTTAAGGGAACAAAGGCCATGGGATAGTATAGCACTAAGAGGGTTCTAGGCTTGAACCAAAAACTCCTGGATTGATCCCAGCACCGCCAATCACTAGTCATGTAATCTTGGGCCAACTGTGGGAGCCAAGTCTCTCACAGGCCAGATGGGCACCATGACTTTCTTGTAGAGTTGCCACATGTGACATACATCACATACGGTGAGTGCTAATAAGTGGGAACTATTAGTTAAGGAGCAATAATGAAGACTGAGAATCACAAGAGTTGAATTATTAGGTTGAATCATGTATAAAGGTCAAAATTTGACCATTTTGTCTCATAAAAATAGCAGTTTTTAAATAAATATAAAGGTCTGTGCAAGGGAAGAACATGAAAAAATAATACCCCATAGTCACTGTCCCACTGGTGGCAACTTAGAAGAAATCCAGACACCAGATGGGAAGGCTCGAGACTAAAATAGAATTCTCTTTTGTCAACTCCCACTAGATAGGAGGTGTGACTTCAGGGAAAAGATTCAACAAAAGACAGGGAGACAAGGAAACACACCTCACTCCTAGGTATCCCACATAATTCACACATTCTCTCCCTTCTCTTTTCCTGCTTTGTCCTTTTCTGTTTTTATTTCTTTCCCTACACAATGCCCAATGGTGTCTTCTATTAACCAGTTTGAAAGCAAGGACCATTTCTGGTCAGCTAACATCGCCAATTGCATAGTAGACCTTGTGGAGCAGTTAGTAGTTCAATAAAGAAATTCAATGGATCTGTCACATTTCCCACCTTGTTTTTCTATCTTCTCTCATACTGTAGGTGTTAATTTTTCAAATCCTTTGAGTCCTCACCCAGTCCATGAGTCTGTGAGTGCTCCATGGAGTCATGTCAACTCCTGCAAGAGTTCCGAGTTTCAAGACACCCCACTAGCCCAAACCCAAGTGGCCCTACCCCAACTGTATCTAAGTCTCAAAAAGATTCTGATGTGGAATTAGCACACCTTGTATAGAGAGGGATGGAGAATAGGCAGAGGTAACAAAGGAGGAACAAGCCATTTCTTCCATCCTCCCAACCCACTCCTCCCAAAACAGAACCAGATTTCACTGGTAATTGGATGGTCTTTCTCAGTGTACTGGGTGCAGCTTTCGTGTGTGGGTCCCACTCCCACTCCGCAGCACTCCAGCACTCCCAGTGTTTTTTATCTGTTGTCTCTCAGTAGCCTGTAATGCTTGATGATTACCCTTACACAGAATGCTGTGAAGGCTTTCATCATCTAATGATCTCAAAGCACTTTGTAAGCTTTCACAGGGATACCACCCACTGGGCCAGAACCAGATGTTCTGGTTTTGTAAAGGGGTGTCTGCATTGTTACTCCTAACCTTTACACTGGGGTTCCTGCATCTATATACCCTCACTAGACCACCAGACCCATAGATAGATATTAGCAAAGTTTCGATGGGGAGCTTCTTTACAGTAGGGACCCTCTATTCAAACTCCTGTTACATACCCAAAACCAGCTCTAGCGTCACACCAGACTTATTTAAGTATCTGTGGCATGAATGAAGCTTAACATTACAGAAAAAAGAAAAAAAAAGCATTAACAAATTCAAGCTCATAAATTTGGTCAAGAAAACTTTTTTATCAGTAAATGGCTAAACTGCCTTGGACTTAAATTCAAAGCAGTGCAAAAAGTACCAAATACTCTTATTTGAGTGAAACAGGTTAACACAAGAAACATAAAGAAATATATCAAGCATTATAGAAAAAGTACTACTTCATAAAGGCAGTCTTTACTTTAGAATGGCAATACGTTTTCTTAATACATCTGTCAACTAAACAACCACTCCAAATTAAAGTTTTTCAAAACAGGATCTACATAAATTTTCAGAACTATTGAAGAGGAATGCTATGAAAGAGTACCAAGACAAATGAACAGAAAACTAAAGCTCTTAAAAACCATTCCTCCAAAGACCTCTTGCAAATATGTATGTCACTTAGCAATCTAAATAAAATTTTCACTAGATCACTTTCCCTAATTAAGGTTCAATGAGAAGAAACTGAATAAAAGGCATCAGCATTATTTTTCTAATTGTCTGGTTCAATGTATTATCTGTCCACAGGCATAAAGACATCTTCAGACTAGGAATGAAACTGCTTGCCTCCCATACAGAGAAGACAACGTAACAAACAAAAAAAAACAAATAAAAATAAATAAATAAATAATAAGAGTAAACAACATATTGTATGGCTTTGTTTTCTTGTTGTTGTTATTGTGTGCCTGTGTTCAGACTACATCTCCATAATCATGTCAGGCAAGCCATCCATTTTATATAACGTAATGGCCAGTCCTGTAATGAGCGATCTGAAAAGTTAACCTGCAAGTTTGTTGAAGAGAAAAAAACAGTCTCTTATTTATCTTTTTACTTTTACAATAACATCTCTTTCATACTAGATAGTCAACAAGTATTTGCTGACTGATGAACAGTGATGTTGATTTAAAATAAGATTAAAGTCAAGAATTCAGGAGATTCTGGGTCCACGCTGATGGAGCAGCCTTGAGTTCATACTCTGCCCTATAATCTCGATGATATTCTCGCAGGGATTTGCCAAGGTACGATGGAGGGAACACTGAACTAATGAGTTAGACACTCCCTGTTACTACAGCTGTGAATGGAAAGTCGCTTATCCTCTCTGGCATTCATTTTTCTGAACTATAAATGGAGAACGGTGGCCCAAATTGCTAAGCTTCCCTCCAGCTCAAAGATCTTCTGTTTAGACATTTCTTTTACAATTTCTCACAGGATTGCTTAAAAATTACACTAACAGGAAAGGCTACCTCTTTAATTAAAGATGGTTTTCCACCTACTCCTCAACTAAGGTATCCAACTCATTCATTAAGAAAAAAAGAGGAACATTTCTCATTTTATTTAGCAATTTAGTTAGTAACTCACTGAAGTTTGCTTTCAATCTGATTTGCATGTCATTAACTTATTTGTCAAATGAAAGATAATTGAGTAAGAAAACACACAAAAAGGAGTAGAACAACCATGGGGTCTATCCAGAACAGCCTCTCAAGGGGCATGAGAATACATCCAGTTCCCAAAGCAGGGAAACTAGGTGAACAAAACTAAAGTGAGCGTGTCTACCTCACCCCCACCTCAAACCTGCTCATCTTCCTTTATGTTCTGTCTCAGGCAATGCAACCACCAATGACCAATCCTACGATAGAGACATTTACCTTCCAAAGCCCATCCCTGCCCTTGTCCCAGTCCTACCGTTTCCCACCAGCAGTGCTCCAACTGCTTCTCCCATGTACCTGCCACAGTACAGCCAATGTCCCTTGAGCTGCCTGTCCTCAGTTCAGCTGTCAATGGCTCTCCTTGGCATGTGCAAATTCCCTGATTTCCATGACCCAGCCCAAGACTTCTCCAACCTCATCCAGCCATCACCCCACAGATACCCTGACCCTAATCACACCTTACAGCTCCCTGAGGACACCACAATCTTGTTCACCTCCTGCCTCTGCACTTGCTTGCCTGAAATGCTTTCTTCCATTTGACAAGTTGCTATGTTTCAGGATGAATTCAAGAATCACCTCTGTATGTTCATATGTAATACCTTAATTAAAAAAAAAAAAAAGAATTGCCTTCCCTAAAATCCCCAGGCTCATACCCTGTCTGAGTTACATGTACCCTCATCTGGAATTCCAAAACTGAATGATCACAGAATCTAAAAAGTACATTTCATTTTTTTTTATTTCACTGCCTAGTGAACCTGTGGATTCCTCAAAGTAGTATTTTTTCATCTATGAAACATCAGGTATAGTCTTACAAGCATAAGGTCATTAATAAATGTTGACGAATGGATGGATGAGCCATGATAATGAATTCAAAGCATAAGAGAAACCCTCCATGGGAAATGAACAATAAAAATTATGCTAATGGGGGAAAAGGAGGCAGGCTTACCAGAATCCACTCTCAGTGTTGTCATGGCTTTTAATTCAAAGCAGAAAGAAAAACTCTCTCAAATCCTAAATTATAAAGACTAACAGAGAAGTAAAGTGTTTCTTACAAAAAAAAAAAAGAAAGAAAGAAAGAAAAAAACAATGTGTAAACGAAATGTGTACTCTAAACCCTAGCTTCCTAATGACTTACATATGAAAACTAGGAAGTATTCCCACTCGAATACTATAGGCACAATCTTTTTCTAAATTACATATACAGAAAAGTAACTTGAAAACAACACTCAATGCCATGCTAACACTGTAATATTACTGGAAATTTCAATGTTGTCAATAAAATGTCAGAAAGAAGATGTCTCATCTTATAAGAAAAATGTTAATTTTTTTCCCAGAAAATTATCCCCGAGATTGTCACTTGGCACCAGGCCCTGATACAATTCCTGTGGCTGGGCTCTAACTCACTGGCTTCCTTCCAGATGTCATCAGTCAAGGTGCTAGGGACCAGAGTGGGGAAAAGATGAATTCTTCTCATGACAATGCTATCTTCTTAATGGTCTTCCCCACCCCACCAGCCCTTCTCCCAACCCTAACCTTTTTATACCCCACAGTGAAAAGAAGAAACGTATAAATTGTCATATAATGTAACTCAATTTAATTTAATAAGCATAAAGACGGTAACAGAAAGGATGCAATGGACCAAGTTAAATATTAAGTAGGAAGATCCGAGGAATTAACTTGCCTGTAATTAGCACTCACTGGCTGGGATCACTAAGCTTACACATGAAATTGCTCAATGCATGAGTCATTTCAAATCATGACTGTACTGATTCATTTAATATGTCCAAGCAAACCTGCAATAAAATGACCTAGAAGTCTTGAGATGCAGCTGATTCTCCAATAAAAATAATGGAGGTGGCAGATATATTTTAGAAAAAACAAAGATGTTTAGGAAAAAACTTAATAATCCTATTGTTTTCACAATAGAAAATGGGCAGAAGAATGTGAGATTTTTGAGTTTATCAAAACTGGGAGTGTTTTTAAGAAAGTAGTTGAGAATTTATTGCTCTGGGGGATTCCTTTACGGTCAATCAATACCAGTATCTACTGTGGGGCTGGTCCTGGAACTCATCTCCTGTCCCATTCATATCACATGATGATTGGGAGCCCAACCTTTGACTTCAACTTCAGGGATTTTAGCTTTAAAATCAGTTTTACCTGCTGATAGTTTCTTTTGGGGGTGATGAAAATGTTCTAACGGGTAATGATGACAGTGATACAACTCTGGGTTTATGAAAAGCCACTGAACTGCATACCATACGAGGGGAGTTTTGGTATATGAACTAACTCAACAAAACTATTATTTTAAAAAATAGTTAGAAAGCTCGTCTACCTTTTTTTCCACAGCTTGAACCCTTGAGTGTATGCTCTGCTGCGCCTGTTAATGACATGGACATACTGTATCCAGATTCATGTTTGTGGGAAGAGCCGGAGGCTTGGAATCTCACAGTTTGGAAACTGGGCATATGTCTGTCACTCCCCAGGCTCTGGAATCTTGAGCACGATACTGTCTGAACTCCAGTACCCAACTAAAAACAGGCAAACACCACCCACCCAGCAGATGAGGAGACTAAGAATCTGCACATCACCACCCAGCTCAGACAGAGGGTAACATGGCAGAAAATTAAAATGAGCAAGCTCTAAGATGGGAAATGTTAGGTGTTGGGAGAAAATAAAAGGGAAGGTACAAAAGCAGGAAGGATGTAGCAAGTGAAGATCCCGAGGAAGCCAGCCCACCTAGAATCAGGGCAAACCCCTCTAAAATCCTCCTGTAGTTCCAGGATCCTTTGGGGTGGGAATGAGTCTGCTCCCAGGAGCATGTGCTAGTATCAAGACTACATTATCTATCATACTTAAATCTCCGGATTCCTTACTTTAGTAATTTATGCGAGTAACCACAAAGTAGAGACATTTTCTATATTATTAATCTCAAGTATAATTAAGCACTCAGTCCAATAATGGAATTATAGCCTCTTGATTTGAGTTGCTATTAATTAGAACACATATTTTTGCACCAGGATTCATTTTTATAGATTAATTCTATACAATAAAATATGCCTGAAGTTGATCTTTAGTGGACTTTTCATCACAAGCCTCAAGATTCCACACCTGTGATTAATTTACAGCAGCACAAGTTGAAACGTCAGCTTTTGATCATTTCGTGATATTTCAACTCTTTAGAAGCCACTGTCCTGACAATTAATACAAACAATCTATATTTACCATCTAAAGCCAAATTCCCAACTGATGTAGAACTTAATGTGAAAATAAATCTCCATCATGGTTTTAATAATACCATTCTCATTTAAAATGTGCTCTATTTTGTCCAGCAACAATTAAAGAGGGGGGAAAAGAACCTTTAAAAAATGTGTGTATATGTAATGTGTGTATATGTACATGTGTATGTACACACATACATAAACTATAGGCCTGGGGGCACAAATCCGTGCACAGGTGAAACCTGGCCAGCCCCACTGATTGGGGCTCATCAGGCAGGGCCAGCCTGGGGGAGGAGGCTACAAGCGGTTGGCTGCTGGACCCCAACCCCTGGTTGAACTCCCAGTCGAGGGGACAATTTGCATATTACTCTTGTATCATCCTATCTAATAAAAGAGTAATATGCAAATTGACCATATCTGTTACGCCCACAAGCCACGCCCACCAGTCAATCAGGAGCAAGTATGCAAATTAACCCAACCAAGATGGCTGGGGCCATGGAGAAAGTAGAAGGCTTGGGTTTCCCCGGAAATGGAGGAAGCAAAGCTTTCCACCTGCCCTGGCCTGCCTTGGCCTCTGCTTAAGGCTACAAAGTTTCAATTATAGAAGATAAATAAATCCCAGATACCAGGGCCTCCCAGGGCCTCTACTTGGGTCACTGGTGGGCATGGCCAGCCTGCAAACCACCACAGACCCCTCGCCCAGGCAGATCCATGCTCCAAGGGAACCCCACCCTTCAGTACAAACCACCCAGCCTCCACCCATGCACCAGGCCTTTATCCTATCTAATAAAAGAATAATATGCAAATTGACCATCACTTCAACACACAAGATGGCTACCCCCATGTGGTCAAAGATGACTGCCCCATGTGGACACAAGA
This sequence comes from Antrozous pallidus, assembly GCA_027563665.1. Taxonomy (NCBI): domain Eukaryota; kingdom Metazoa; phylum Chordata; class Mammalia; order Chiroptera; family Vespertilionidae; genus Antrozous; species Antrozous pallidus. Next base: position 60,605,040 of record CM050508.1, on the reverse strand, counting down.
TGGCTGCTACAAGATGGCCAGCAGGGGAGGGCAAGGGAGGACAGTTGTGAATGATCAGGCCAGCAGTTAGGAGTGATCAGATCAGCAGAGGAGGGAAATTGGGGGCAACCAGGCCTGCAGGGAAGGGCAGTTGCGGGGGACGAAGCCTGCAGGGGAGGGCAATTAGGTTGAACAGGCCTGCAGGGGAGGGTAGTTAGGGGTCAATAGGCTGGCAGGGGAGCAATTAGGCATCAATCAGGCTAGTAGGGAAGTGGTTAGGGGGTGATCAGACTGGTAAGCAGAAGTGATTAGGGGCATCAGGAAGGCAGGCAGGCAAGCGGTTCCGAGCCAGCAGTCCTGGATTGTGAGAGGATCCCAGATTGGAGAAGGGGCAGGCTGGGCTGAGGGACATGCACCCCCATGCATAAATTTTGTGCACCAGGCCTCTGGTACAGGATATAAAGATATAAACTTTACGCCACACATTGCTTGCCTTGAAAAGCAATTCAAGATGTGCCAAGAACACTAGCAAGTTACCAGCCCTGTCCTCCCCCAGGTGGAACACAACAGCCAGCTAAATTTTGTCACTCAAAGTTCTACCAGAGACAGATGAGTTAACTAACTAGTCTTCCTAAACTGCATGTTAAAGCACCTGGAGACTGCTCTTCAGTGGAGCTGGAAAGTGAGCTGAATATCGCTGAGATGGGATTCTTTCAATCAGAATACAGAACGCTGAAAGTGCGACATGAGTATAAAAAAGAAATAAAAACATTCACAAGTGACTGTGTTTACCCTTCACGCTGTCAACAACTCTGAGAAAAATTCCACTGAGTTTCAGGTCACTAAACTCTTATCCATTTCATAAGCACTTGTCTCCCTGATTCTGCTTTTTAATTTCATAAATCCCAGAGGGAAATGATACTGTTCTGGAAGTTTAAGAATGGCTTATTTTCTAAAATTGGCAGGAAGGAAAAGCTAGCTTCTGTTAGTTCTAATTTTGAACGCATTAAGTATTGGAGAAGGGAACTCTTCGATAATAACCTTTTTTTTTTTTAACATTTTAGTTGTTTCATGTGCAGCATTTTTGTTGGTTCTACCAGCATTGCTGTGCAGTCAGGTTTATTTTAAGATAACACATTTTGGCATAAATTCAACTGTGTCTCCTAGACTCCTAAAACTTTTAGCCAAATTTAGACTGGTTTAACTCAACCGTGAGGTGTCCTTCCCGTTTTTCCACTTTGGACATATTGAGAGTGGGTCAGATACATATCTAGAAGTTATTTTATTTTAAAATGTCATTCTATATAAACTTTTAGAGCACATGTATGTGCGCACACACACACACAAACACACACACATGCACGCATGCACACGCTTCAACTACTCCTTCAGAGTTACAGTCAACAGAGTGCCTTCAGTTAAGGCAAGATCCATATGTAAGGTAATTTTTTGGGGGAAAGGCAAAGAAATATTAAAATTCCAAGGAAGTAGGGGCATGCCAGGTTTGGGAAAAAGCTTCCATAGCTTCCATATGTGAATATGTTCTTTCTCCAGCAGGAGACGAGAGGTTCCCGAATGTAAGGTTACATCCAACAGCAAGAACGGTAAAGAAACTATCTTACACACAAGTTTACTGCCATTTCTCAAATACAGTATGAATTCATGGATACAGTACATACACACAAATATGTAACACATATTTATGAATATATATTCAACCCACATACTATACTAAAAATACAGCTACAAACTTCAGTGAAGGCTTTAATTTTCTTTTTTTAATTACCAGCACTCCATGCCCTACTCCCCATGCCAAGGTGTCCTCAGTCACCATCATCTCACTGCTCTATGCTGTGGTTAGACCCAGAATTAGGCCCTGGCCAGAGTGGCTCATTTTGCTGAGCACTGTCCGGTGCACCCAAAAATTGCCAGTTCAATTTCCAGTCAAGGTACGTGAGGGAGGGCAACCATCAATGTTTCTGTTTTACATCTCTCTCTCTCTCTCTCTCTCTCTCTCTCTCTAAGTCAATAAGCATATTTTTAAAAAGAAGAAGAACTGAAGTCAGTCTGCCTGAGTTAGGACTCAGGCCCTGCCATTTGCTACCCTTAGAGCCTTAGGTGTATAACTTAATGTGCCCCCATTTATTTCATCTGCAAAATTAAGATTTTAAAAAGTGTGCCTGTCTCCCAGACTAATTATAAGAATTGAATGAGTGAATATATGTAAAGCACTTACAATAGAACATGATCTGTTTAAAGGGTAAGCCATAACTACTATTGATGTTGCTCTTAATATCAGAAACATAATCTTGACTTTTGTGATACTCATTTCCTTCCTTTTCTTAATAGCTCTACACTGTAACAACTACAAAACACAGTCACTTTGTTGTGCCTTTGAATTCAATTCTTTTCTCACTCTGGAAGACATAATAAAAGGCAAAGAAGGCTGTATTGCGGAATTGGATTTGAAGTATGTCAAACTTCTTTACTTCCATAATGAATAATAAATCACTTGCAATAGTCACAACGGACTGCAACCCAGCTCTGCTCCACAGCAGGACTGAAAACCAATGGTGAAAGCCAGGATCCTTCAACCAGTAAAGTTTATTGTTGGACTAAAGGGAAAATTTCACATTGATGACAAGTATATAGACTCCATCCCCCAAGGGTTATCAGCCAATAACACTTTTAATTTAATATAATTTATTCTTTATCAATATGGATGTATATGTGAATATCTATCAAGAATACTACGGAGCCCTGGCTATTTTGACTCAGTGGATGGAACATCAGCCTGCAGACTGAGAGGTCCCAGGTTCAATTCCAGTCAAAGGCACATGCCCACATTGTGGGCTTGATCTCCAGTGGGCGGTGTGCAGGAGACAGCTAATCAATGATTCTCCCTCATCATTAATGTTTCTATCTCTCTCTCCCTCTCCTTTCCTCTCTGAAATCAATAAATAAATACACACACACACACACACACACACACACACATATATATATTTAAAAAAGAATACTATGGAATAATTTATACTATATAATCTTAACATGAAAACCCAATCACATCTAGCATTCACTCAAGTCCTTTAAACACATGAAATTAACACAGTGATGCCCTGACATTTAGAAAAAAAAAGATTAGCTGGCACAGTAGTGCAAGCAGGACATGTCAAAGGCCATTCAGTATCTAATATGAATCCCCGAGGAATCATATTTCCACAGAACAGTCTCTCTAGTTGGCTGTCTAAAGAAAAACTACACCTCATACTTTAAAAAAAAAAAAATCACTAACATAAAGGCTCTATCTAAAGAGATATAATTTGCCCTAATTGGTTTGGCTTAGTGGCTAGAGCATTGGCCTGTGGACTCAAGGGTCCCAGGTTCAATTCCAGTTAAGGGCAGGTGCCTTGGTTTCAGGCACATATCCAGTGGGGAGTGTGCAAGAGGCAGCTGATAGATGTTTCTCTCTCATTGATGTTTCTAACTCTCTATTCCTCTCCCTTTCTCTCTGTAAAAAATCAATAAAATATAAAAAATACATTATAAAAAAATAAAAATAGAGAGACATAGTTTTTACCTGGATCTCACTTTTTGCCATCTTTAGTCACAAGAGAAATGAAAGCACACTTGGAAATGGCCTGCAAGAGAGAGGTCTGCAGCTAGGATCCTTCACATCGCTCATAATGCACAGGTAGTTGCTCACTGAAAACACGGGTTACACTAAAATCATGACTTGTTGCTCTGCCCTACTCTCATATCCAGCGTCTTCACTTTGTGCTCCAAGCCCTCCATTTCTGGATGTAACCTTAGCAAGCCTCCCTCCCAGCCAGACCAGCACCAGAGACTCTTCTCAAGACTGACTTCCCGCAGGGCACGTAGGCACCCATCCTTCTTCCCCTGCCCCAGCTTTGTCCACCTGGAAATGCCTGACCCACTGACAGCAACACTTCGTCCTCTTTACTGAGTCCCTATCCCCAGTAATGTGCATGATGAAGGGCATGCACTCAAGCCTGTGTGCTGAAAAATAAAGGACTATCTCTCCCCCTCTACAGAGGCCTTCCAGGATTTAAAAGCAATGTGTGTCCAGGCAAGCATGCTCAGTGGTTGAGCATCAACCCATGAACCAAAAGGTCACTGGTTCAATTCCTGTGCAGGGCACATGCCCCGGTTGCAGGCTCGGTCCCCAATGGGACGGGTGGAGGAGGCAGCCTATCCATGATGATGCTATTCTCTCTTCGATGTTTCTATCTCTCTATCCCTCTGCTTTCCTCTCTCTCCCTACAAATCAATAAAAACATATTTAAATACATAAATAAAATAAAAGCAATGTGTGTCCCTACCCCAACCACTGGGTCTAGATAAAGCACAGCCCAACACCTCCTCTTTGATGTCCACTGCAATTATGGGCAATAAATAACATACTGCTGGTTCATATCACTTGTTTCATTCCAGCTGCACCCACGCATGGAAAGAACAGACTCTACAGCTCTGAGAAACTTAATTCCTCTAGATTTCTGACCTTTTTACCTGAGAAAAGAAGGCTGCAGATACCAACTTTCTCATATAGGCAAGTCTGTGGCATAGGACGTGGCAGAAAAGTAAACACTCAAATATGTATCTACTCTCTACCCCTCATACACCAAAAAGTCAAAGATTAGAGTAATGGACTTTAACTCACAGGAAACAAGTACAGGACTTAGGTCGACAGGTCACCTGTCCCAAATTTTCAGAGCTGCCTCTCTATTCCTCTCAACTAGAGCTTCTTTCCTTCCCACTTCTGGCAACCTGAGGTTCACCTGGCAACGTGAGGTTCACCCACGGCTGTGCTGGCCCAGGGTCTGAGCTGAAGGCTTTACTCAGATGTACACACAGAATGAACATGACTTAATCAAGCCTTTGCCACTCTCCAAAAGGAGATATGACAAAAAGAAAAGGAAAAAAAAAAAGGTTTTGGGGGGGTTTTTGCTACTAATTTTAAGCATAGAAATTCAAAGATATTTGGGGGGAACTACAGTGTTACATCTTTGACAAGTGACTATTCTCTTGGTTCTTAACTAGAACTATCAAACTCTGACAGTAACTCTTGGATACATTTTATATAAATTAACAATTTCTGCTGTCACAAAATCAAACTAACCCAGAAAGTCAGGCTTGGAAACTACCAGCCAACTTCATTCTACAAGAAACCACTAAGCTTTAATCAGATGTGGGTCAATTTCTGGAACCTCGAGCATTAAGAAGGGCTCATCAAGAAAAATGGGCAAAAGTAGGAAGAGGAGGAGGAGGAGGAAGAAGGAGGAAGAGGATGAGAACAAAAGAACCGCCTCCAAGCCAGTCACTTAACACAGACTCTTGACTGAATACTTCTGCCCCTCTCTGCAGCTGTTGTCTCCTGCAGTTGGCACAGGGCGCTGCCAGTCTGGAACCGGTTTCCAGTGAGGACAGCGTTGTTTTATTGGCTACTTAGGCAGTGCACACACCATTAATGGAGTTTTTATCTCTCCATTTTCCTGTCAGTACAGAACCAGCCAGTCTGACTCTGTTATTATCATTAAGAAAGCTTTTCTTCCCCCTCCCCACACACACACACTCGTTAATCCAAACAACATCTGGGAACTTCAGCCGCTATCATATAAAAGGGAAACAGATTTAGAGGGAACAGGGGAAATACAGCTCCAGCCACAATGAACAACAACTAAATCCCAACAAGCAAACTTAACTTGCGCCACCAATATCTCTGAAATGCTGTCCAATTCAAAAAGACAAAATGCTTCCCACCATATTTTTTTAGACTTCCTCTAGATCTTTGCTGTGTGTGTGTGTGGCGGGGGGGGGGGGGGGGGGGGGGGGGCGGGGGGGGAGGAGAGAGAGGGTGACAGTCCATTTTGACATGTAGCTTTAAAAAAAAGGAAAAAATATTACTGCTTCCTAAATGGAAAGTTCAGTTGTGAAATAAGTCAAGAATATTTAAATGACTGTTAAAAGAATGCTTTTGTTTTTCCAAAAAGGAAAATAGAAAAGACCCTTTATGAGACAATACTAGTGAGTGAGTGCATCTCTAGTTTACAAACTAACAGGGAAAAAATGGCGCCACCAAACCCGGAAAATAGGTCCTCCTGTAACAGACAGCTGTCTCCTCTGTAGTTTAAGGATGCTTTTTGCTGAGATCATGCTCCGTGAGTCATGGAATCAATACAGGAAAATGCACTGAGCCAACCGCACTGCAGATTCACAAGGCAGAGCTGTGTGTCTCTAGCTACCCAGCAACCCTGTCTCTTTCCTGTCCCCAGAATATGTATCTGGGGACAATATATATGGGCTTTCTACTTCATGCTTGAACATGCCTCCATGAGCCCTTAGTGTGGATCCTTCCAAGCGCTGCTTCTGTATCAGTAGAACCGAAAGGTTGCATACCTCAAGTGTGCTGATGTCGGGCAACGCCTTAGGCACTCCATCCCCACTCCTTTTTCCGTTTTCTATAATGCACCACTAGCAGCTATACTTAAGTCAGAAAGGACTGACTTTCCCACAAGTGCTCCTGACCAAGTAAAAGGCACAATCAGGACATTTAGGGGAAGCCAAAAGTGGAGAGTCAATGAGGGTGAATAGTTTATTTTTAATTTATCTTTTTGTTCCATTCAGCAAAATAAATAAATAAATAAAAAGGGAAAAATCACTAACAGTCTGAGCCACAGGCTCCTGCTCCCTGGAAGTTCGCCTTGGAGCCCCGGCAGTCTGTGGTTAATGACAGTCTCGGAAACCGGATCCTCGCACAGTGGGAGATTTGAGTAAGCACTGGCCTCTCTCGGTCTCGCCTTTCCATTGTCCCACCCTGCAGGGCCAGCTGTTTCTGACAGCCAAATTGCTGCGTGCTAAGCAATGAAGGCTGTCAGAGAAAGAATTTTCATTTCTATAATGCATAGGCCTCTGTGGACAAATTAGACAGCTTATGGTGCTGGCTGCAGGATGCTGCTCCAGGCTTGAAGCGCTGCCAAAATGCAGCCTTCCCTCCCCTTTCCCCAGCCCCAAGCCAAGCGGACAGTCACCCAAAATGAATCTGAATGGCCAGGGAGAAACAGAACACGTGTTTTCTGAGACACACAAAACATATGTCCAGAATAGCTGTCCAGCCACAATCTTTGGTGTAATGACATATGGGGGAAGCTAACAGCTAATGTCACACCATGGAGCTACCTCTGCAGGACAGCCATTAAGACCTCCTGCAATTAGATATCCTGCAGTGAGCATCCCTGGGGCATCAGCAAAATCACTGGCTCTCAGCTCCGAGGGGACACCAGGCTTACCTAGAAAACACACCCAGAATGTACCCCTGCCTCAAAGCCCAGGTGATGACCGCTATGCAACAACGTAGGAGGTCCAAGAGCAAGAGACTCTACCAGGAGGACAACGCCTTCCATAGGTACTTCATAGAGTCGTTCTGTAGGAACCGCTTGCCTCCCCAGCTTCGGTACTCACCACTCCCACCACCACTCACTTCCTACCACCCGACTTTGGACTGGCGATATGGCCCCTTCTGGTCTGCCTGAACACTGGGGCTAGACCAACCAGCACACTGCATTCGACTGTGAGGTAGTATGTAGCCTAGGCTGGTCAAGTCAGATTGGACCTCTCTGGATCTTATAGGAACTGCTAGAATAGATAGATGATAGATAGATAGATAGATAGATAGATAGATAGATAGATAGATAGATAGATAGATAATAGATAGATAAAGTAAGTAAAAATAAGGGGGGATGAACAGGGTCCCACAGGCACTGCTTGAGTCCTGGGTCAACCCAGATCAGAAACCTACCCTTCTGCCCAGACCTCCCCAGAATGGAAGCCATTAGTGTCTTCGTCTTATTAAGACTAGTCTGGGCTGCATTTTCTGTCACTTGCACATGCAAACTAACAAATGAAGCATCATTCTGCCCTAAAAACATCCACCAGTTAATACAAATGCACATTATACTTTATCACATAAACGACAACAAAATGTTGCATTCTGGGTTCTTTCCTGTTAGAACTTACTCTTTCACTTTTCTCCTCTAATCCTTACATGCTAATGGGAGCTAAAATATACAAACCATCACCTGCTTTTGGCCCCTTTTGCAAGGCAAGTCTAAATATCTGACCTGAATTCAAGGAGAAATGAGCTAAATTCATGATCCACGTTTTCTTTCAATGTCATAAATCTCAACCCAACCTGGATTTTGTGGCACGGAGAAATTGGACTCTGGTCAGTGAGTGGTCTGTCAGCGCCATGTTTAAGGACCCAGCTCAGGGAAAGGCCAGGAAACCATTGCAGTCCTGCACAGAGGTGGGGGGGACACCTGCTCTTCCGCTGGAGGTTCAGGTCACACAAAGCACAAGCACCTGCAGGCCGGCAGCCGCCAAGGCTATATCACGAGGGCCACATCCTGCAGCCCTCCCGGCTTTATCATTAACTACTGTCTGGCCAACAAGGGCAGGGTTTGGTTGAAGAACACCAGGGGCTTGAAGGCGGGCGGCATATCCAGAACCAGGGTGGGCTCACAGCCACTCACTACAACTATAAATATCCTCCTGGCTGCTGGCCTGACAGCAACCACAATTCCCGCTCCCCCGTCGGGAATAGAACTGCAGGCCGTTTCCCCCAAGAAAATCAGCACAACCATGTATGGCAAAAATGACGGAATGTGCCTACAAGCTCACTCCATGCTCTGGCAAGCCATGCTACTCACCCTCCTTTTGTCCATACTTGGCTTCCAATCCTCAAAGATCAAAGAGAGACTTCAAAGATGCAAACCACAAGAATGAGGTTCAGTTTGGTTCTTAGGAAAAACTGTAGGGCACAAAAGCTCACGATTGTGATAGAAGGGAGGGAGGGGAAGAACAACGGAGGGCATGAGATCAACTCACTCTCAACCCCTTTTCAAGCATGACAATGATGAGGACTATCAAACCTTTATATTAACTCTTTTATACGAGGAATTTCGGACATAGGATGGGGGTGGAGGGAGCCTGCCCTATCTCCTCACGTGGGGAAAACAGAAAGAAAGACAAGACCACTGAGACTGCTTAGACAAGGAAGTCATGTAAATAAATAAATGACCATATTTACCTGGATGCCTCTGAGAAACACTGAAGTACACTGACATTCCCAGGACTGGCCTGTGCTTAATGTCTGAAGACCCACCCTATCCTCTGAACCCAGAGATCACCCACTATGAGAAAAGTGATTCTAAAATAGCCCTTGTTCCAGCCACTGTTGAAAAATAGAAACTACCACGATCCAAATAATGAAGAGGGCCCTGAATTAAGGTCTGGTGTACCACTCATCTCCAGGGCTGGCACTGTGTCCCAACATATAACTGCCCCAGCGTCAGAGTTGGAAGGGCCTCCTTTCCAACCAACTGCATAGAGCGCAGAGGGTATTCCAAACCTAGTTCACTGCCTTTCCTTCCTCTCATCATTCATGTACTTAACCATGAAGTACTGAGCACCCGCAACTAGCCAGGCATTATTCCGGCTACTGGAAGTCAATGGCAGAGGCAAAGCAAGTCTACCTGTGGCCAGAACACTCCACCTGGAAGTTATTCCTTTCATTCATGTAACCATGTCCCCTGCTACACGGCCCCAAATTTGAGAAGATTCCCTCCATTGTAAGAACATATGCCCTTATGTGAAGAAGTCAACTCATAAACCAATTAACTCTAGAAAGTCTTCAACAGCCACTCATACCACCAATATTCCAGGTACACGATGATCCTTTCTCCTCAATTTCTAGCTCTTTGTGCCCTGACTTTCATTTTTAACCTGAAAACCCCGGAAATGATCTCATATACAGAGCAGCTTAGGAGAAGTCATTTTAATCCAAAATATTGACTCTGGGCAGGGGACTGTTCTAAGGTTCATCTATTGTGATTTTTTTTCCCTTTATCTGAAAACTAGCAAGGCAGTGTATGAATTCAAGGTTTCCTAGTACAAAGAATAATATATCTAATCACATCTCTATTATAAAAGCCAAATGATACTGAATAAGCCTCTCAGATTTTAAAAGTCACAAAATTATTCCTATAAATACAAATTTAACACTAATTAAACTATAGTCTAAATTATATCCTTCCTTTGGGTTTGGAGGTAGAAGCCTTGAACTAATGGGAAGTGTAGCTTTAAGAAGCTGAAAAATAATGAATGCTCAGGCTCAGTAATATAGTCAATAAATGTGTTTTTATTCATGTCATTTTCCTATCTTTCTACAAACTAATCCAATAAATACCGTGCAGCCAGATTGTAATGACCGGTGTAGTCAGTGCATAACACAACACACTAATGTTCTGCTTACTAAATCCTGCAAGTTAGATACTTACTGTGGGTGACTTGGAAACTTTCCTAAATATTGCTAGTGCTCTGGTTTTCTCTGCAAAATAAATAGTAATAGCAGCCACAATTTTTTGAACACTTCCCAGATACCAGATACTGCTACGCTAGAGATTTGCATACATATTACCACACTTAATCCTCCCCACATGGATAAGAATAGGAATTATTATCTGCACTTTGGAAGCCCAGAGAGGTGAAGTAACTTCCCTAATGTCACAGAGCTCGAAAGTGGCAGGATGAAATTGACACCTACACTTGCCTGACACCATCACCCATTATGATACAGTCTCTGCATTCCTTTCCAGCCACAATATTACGGGAGAGGATTAACACGCGCCTTGCGGAGCAACCTTGCTATAGAATGCTGCCCCTTACACTTCACAGGCTTATGAGTGATATTAGGACTCGTGGACGTAATAAAAAATAAATTAAAAAACTCCAAAGAAGGTATCACCAGCTTGAAAAGACCACAAAGGCCGAACTCAGTCACCTTCAAAATGCTTCGTGCAAAACACATCAGAGCACAACCTAAACTATGATAGGGTCAGACTTGCCAGCATCCATTCAAAGACTGAAACTAAAAGATAGATAGATAGATAGATAGATAGATAGATAGATAGATAGATAGATAGATAGGGAGAGAGGGAGATATTATCTGATAACCTTGAAATTCAGCCACATGAAGGAGAAAATGGTTGGGGAAGCAGCCTAAGACCTGTGCTCACTGCTGAGCTGTAAAGGGCACCTGCGCTGAGGGCGGGCCAAGCAGCGCCAGCCAGCAGGGCAGGTGAGGCTCTGAGGCATCTCCCCAGGGTCAGCGAGGTTGGGGGCTGCCCTTGGCACAGCCCTCCATTGTGCTGAGGGAGATCCAGTTCAGGCGCCTACAAGGACTGTCTTCTAGGTTTGTAAAACCCACTGGAAAGGATTCAGTGGAGATAAAGACTCCCGGGAGACCGGGCACGACAAATTTCCAACTAACAGTGACGGATCTGCCGATCGGCCTCAGCCTCTCGGCTTTCCCTGGCAGCCCTCCGAGCCCATGGTCCCTGCCTTCTGCCCGTCCCTGCAGAGGCTTTGCGCTGCTGTTTCAGCTCTGCAATGCCCATCAGCTCTGCTCTCTGCCAACCACTCAGTTACCTTCCTGAGAAAGAAACAGCTCCCAAAAGAAAACTGCCAAAAATTAATAAACAAAAGCCTTGCAGGGAGAAAGACCACTTCCTGTCTTTCAAAATAGCACCCGCACAATCACCATGCCAGGATGTTTACGTCCATCTTTTGCTTTATTTCTCAGCTTCGTAAGCACCATGTGGCTAGCCAGGAGCTCGGGGCTGCAGAGCAAAAGAAACCTCTGGCCCTCAAGGGCTTAGCGTCTAGAACAGTGGTCGGCAAACTCATTAGTCAACAGAGCCAAATATCAACAGTACAACGATTGAAATTTCTTTTGAGAGTCGAATTTTTTTACACTTAAAACTTCTTCTAATGCCACTTCTTCAAAACAGACTCGCCCGGGCCATGGTATTTTGTGGAAGAGCCACACTCAAGGGACCAAAGAGCCGCATGTGGCTCACGAGCCACGGTTTGCTGACCACGAGTCTAGAAGATGAGGCAGGAGTTATCCATTAAAGGGCAGAAGAATAGGACAGAGATGAGGGGCGTCAAATCATGTAGTGATGCTAGTAATGTCAAAAGGTAAAAGAAATACTCTATGGCTACTGGCTGAGGTGGTGTAGTTTGTTGAATGGTACCCCTCCTTCCCCCCCTCAAAAAAATCTATATCCACACCTAACTGCTAGAGCCTGTGAATGGGGCTTATTTGGGAAAAGGGTCTTCGCAGATGTAATGAAATATGGATCTCAAGATGCGATTGTCCTGGATTATCCGGGGCCAATGACAAGTGTCCTTATAAAGGGACACCCAAAGGAAAACAGGAGAAGGACATGTGACAATGGAAGCAGGGAAGGGTGGTTATGCAGCCACAAACCAAGAAACGCCAGGGGCCACCAAAGCTGGAGCAGCTGGGAAGGACGGGAAGGACTGTCCCTGGAACCCTCAGAGAAGCCTGGAGCCCTACACCTTGACTTAGATGTCTGTTCTCCCAACTGTGAAAGAAAGCTTCACTGTTGTTCTCAGCCACTAAGTTTGTGTTAAGTTGTTATCCAAGCCCAAGGAAACTAGTAGAGATGGTGAGAAAAACAGCTGCTCGGGGGAAGGTCTACCACAGGAGGAAGACAGCACACAGGGAAAGAGACAAGCTGGTGGTGGGAGAACAATGGGAAATGCAAGCTGCTACATTAGAGATGAGAGAAAGAAAAGCTTGAAGTGTAACTTGGGGTGAAATAGCAACTCGAATGTGTATCTAGGTCATATTAATTTTATTAGCTAGTAGGGGAGTCACCAAAGACATTCAAGCAAGGGAATAAAATGTTCAACGTGGCATTTAAGAAAAATTAATCTAATATTAAAAAGGAAAGGGAATTACAAGTAAATATTCAGCAGACCTTCCTTTTGTGAGGAAAGGTTCGTGAAGAACAGAAACCAAGTGTCCAGAGTCTAATCCCCAGAATCTGTGAATGTTACCTGAGATGGCAAAGGCGTTTTGCCGATGTGATTACATTAAGGGTCCTGAGACAGGGGGATTTTCCTGGGTGATCCGGGTAGGCCATAAACTAAAGTGTCCTTTTAAAAGGAATGCAGGGGGACGTGTAACGAAGGAGAGAAGGCAATGTGACTAATGGAAACAGAAAGAAAAGCTGGGCTTTGAAGATGGAGGAGGGAGCCACAAGCCAAAGAAAGTGGTCTCCAGAACTATAGGAGAATTAATCTGTGCTGTTTCCAGATATTAAGTTTTTCATAGTATGTTACAGTTTATGTTTGCTCCTCTGAAATTCAGATAAATCTTTCTTCCCCTAAATTCTTTCAGAAAGGATTCTTTATGGTTTTCCCCTTGGCTCACCCTAGCTGCTCCTGTTTTATTCTTCCAAAGTTGGTTCAACATCCCCTGTTTTAACCATTCCGAACTCAGTTGCTTTAAACTTTCGTGTGTCTTAAAACTCAACATTATTACCTACATATGCCCATACAAGGAAGGTGAGGAGAATCTTCTAACTTACCCACCCACCTCCCTCCAGAATGGGTGTAAGAATAAGCTGTTTCCTTCTGGGGTGATGAAAATGTTTTAGATTGTCATCCGTGTGATCCTGACATAGATGAATACAGACGTAAAAATGCATTCAGCTGTATGCTTAGGATCTCTGTATTTTGTTGTATATGTGCTCTACCCCCAATAAAAGCACCAGAGAGAAAAGGGGAATAAGCTGATTCCATCTCTTCGCCTCTTGAGAACAGGAAATTAGGCTCAAAGTCTACAAAGGAGAAGAAGGAAAACACCCCAGTGTCACACTGGGGCACTGAAGTTCATGATACAAAGAGGTTACGTGGGCGAAGAAAAGACTGAGTATAAAGGATTTGTAAATATGGTCCCCAGGAAGATCTGCAGGTAAGTCCTGAGAAAGGCCACCAAAGGAATAAACTAAAAATTCAGAAACATAAGAAACAAACTAGAATATTAAGATTTTAGGAGGGGGTTCCATAGCAGGGTGCCTTTCAAAAACTTTTTTAAAAAATCTTACATTTCAACTTATTACATGCATAAGTGTATAAAATTGAAAACTTTCATAAAGCAATTCTTACTCTTACAACAGGGTGGGGGGGGGTTAATCCTCACCTGAGGATATGTTTTTATTGATTTTTTTTATTTTTTTATTTTTATTTTTTTAGGGAAAGGGAGAGGGCAAAACCAATGTGAGAAACATCCATCAGTTGCCTCCTGAACCAGGGTTGGAACCCACAACCAGGCAATGTGCCCTAACTGGGAACTGAACCCCAGGCCCTGTGGTGCACAGAACAGTTGTTACACTCAACCAACTGAGCCTCACTGGCTAAGGCATAACGTGAGTTTTCATTCCCAACTTTCATTTCCTTTTACTTCTAATGGTGATGGTGACTCACTAAACTGACCCAGTAAATCAAAGGCAGGGATTAAACAGAACAGGAAGAAGATGTTGATAATATTCAAAGGGCTAATCTCTCCTAATTTTATGACTACAGGGGAGAAAAACAGAAAATTTACTTTACAACAGACAGCCAATATAAAAATAGTTTGGAAACCATCTGTATTAAAAGGAAAGTTTTTAATTTTCTCGTTAAAAATTTCTATTTAACCACTGCCACGTTCCAGCCCAGCTGGGTCCCAAATTTGAGACTCAGTTAGATACTGAATGTTCAGTTCAAGGAACCTATCTGCTATGAGCTATGCAAAGGAAAACAAGATATGGTCCTTACTTTCAAAGAGTTTATAATCTATTCATATAAAAAGAAAGGAAAATAACTAAGAAGAATATAAATAGTGATGAGTGCTATGGAAACACGGAGGAAGGAGAAGCTGGCTTGGGCCAGAGGAGGAGATATGAGAAAGGCTGTGTGGAGAGAGAAATGGCATTTGACTGGGAGGGATCACGGGGAGAGGAACTCAAACACAGTTGAGTACAGAGGAAGCCTGGCAAACAGGAGGCTGTGTCAGACTTAAAACAGGACCCCAAAATTAGTCTCTCTTCCCCCCTAGAGGTGGATGTATATCCTCTCTTCTTGAGTCTGGGCTCTGTAACAGCTTGACCAAAAGATTATGGTAGAAGTGACAGTTTCTAGGACCAAGCCTTAAGAAATGAGCAGCTTCCGTTTCCGGTCTCCCGAGACGCTTACCCTTGGAACTCCGCGGCCATGCTCTGAGGAAGCTCAAAATAGCCTACGCGGGGACCACATGTTGGTGTTTGGGCTGACAGCCCCAGCTGAGCTCCCAGCCGACTGCCAGCATCACCTGCCAGCCATGTGAGTGAATCAACCTTCAGATGGTTCTAGCCCCCAACCTTCAAGCACTCCCAGCTGCGCCCCCAGGCATTGCGGAGCACAGACCAGCTGTCCTTACTGTGCACTTTCCAAATCCCTGACTCACTACACTGTGAGCATAATAAAATGGGTGCCATTTCATACCAGTGAGTTTAGGGTGTTGTACTGTGCAGTTGTAGATTGACTAGAACAGTATAGTTAGTACAAGAGGACATGGGGGAAGGTAACCCTGAAGGAAAGTCAGAAGGAAGATGCCACGTGTCTTAAAAGTCAACCTCTGTGGTCTTCTCTGTACAACGGTGAGCCGTTGATGGGTTGAAGGTCAAGGCAATTATATAATTAGGTTGGAAGATTATATTAGCAGCAGCATTCAAGGAAATTTCCAGCAAGCTCAGAGAAACACTTGAAGTAGATACAACAACACTCTTGAGTGCAGATCTCGTAACTGTCCAAACAAAATGCTTAAGAGAGAAAGATAATCTAAAATAATCTGACATTTAATCTAGCAGCAAATCCCACTGGCTCTGTCTTCAAAGTACATCCTGATTCCAACCAACCTCTTCTCATACCTCCAAGCCTGGTCTAAGCCACCAGCATCTCTCACCTAGGCCAGTGCTTATCCAACTAAATGTACCTTCCAAAACCAACAGGAGCTTTTGTAAAACACTGTCCCGTGAGATGGGTCCACTGATCACATGTTCAGCCGTGGCAACTTCAAAGTGCCATAACAGTTTCTGAACACTTCATCTCAATGTCTGTACCTATCACGTTACAGATCAGGAACAAACAGTACTTGGGACAAGCACTATGGACCATTGTCTCTAAATTCCCTACACACACCAAACACTGAGATTTGGGAACAAGAAATTGAGTTCCTAGAAATTTTGGAAATCAAAAATTATTTTAAAATACTTCCAAAATTCTTCATTCTTTACTATTATGAATATCTTAGTAAAGGTTGCTTAGTAAATAAGAAACATTAAGTGGAGAAGTACTAACAAAAACTGAAGCACATAAAAATTACTCCGACACTGGAAAATGACAACAAATGTTAATGTATAGTAGTCAAATAACCTAGAATTATTCAAATAATATCACTTTGCAGAATCACAAATCAAAATTTAAGGACTTGTTTTGCTTCCAAATCTTATTATCTCTCAGCACACTAAACATAGGATTTTTATTTTTAAAATACTCTACACACAAATTTATTAACACTTATTTGCAAAGTGACTCCCTGATAACATATAATCATATATAACCTGGCAACAGCAACAAGCAAGTTAAATCGTGACCACTTACTTCTCCGTGTTCCTCTCTTGATTCCCAGAATAGTCAACCTTAACCTTCTACTCCATGTGTCAGCGATTCCTGCTCTGGCTTTCAATTTGAAGTTAGTAGATTCCTTAGAGGCAATTATATCTCTATGTAAATTGTTTTTAGTGGCTATCCTAATGGACAATACAGGTATCACGAATCTTAGAGTAGGAAGAGAGGAACAAGCTATCTCAGAAAAATCCCAAAATTGGGGAGGAGGGGCCGCTTGTGGGGAGAGAATGGTCCCCAGGGAAAGGAACAAGGAAGTCAAAGTCGGCAGAGAACCGAGTCTGAGAGGACTAAGCGATCAATAGATGCTTTGAAAAATAAAAGTGAGGAAATAATGAGAGAGACAGGGCAAAGTCCCAGACAAATTTTGAGAACAGATTTTAAACATTTAAAAAGTAATAATCCCTGGGGACCCAAATACTAAGAGCAGGTCATATAAGATTAACTTAATTTCCTTTTTCAATAAGCTTCGGAAACTAGAAGTTCAAGGAAACATTCACTTCTAGATTTTAGTGAGGCATCTGATAAAGTCTCTTATGAAAGATCCAGATGGACAAAAGAGATAAGCAGATGTCTCTGTAAGTTACTGCTCTCAAAGAGCGCTGTATGTAAAGAACTTGTGTCTTCCTAAAGTTATGGAAGTGGAACCCAGTGTGTGCAGCTGGCTATTGGTGTGAGACCTGACAAACTGAAAACCCATCAAGTTCAACTTAAGGTCCTACATGTTGCGAAGGGAATAAAAGACAAAGGCACAAGTAGAAAAGAATGCAAGGGAAGCGAGACCTAGCAGCAGCACCTGTAATAAAGATTTTGAGATTTTTGTGGTAGTCAACCAGCAAGTATCACAATGTAGCTATCTGAAATGCAGCCCTCTGACAAGCCTGTATGTCAAAAAATTAGAGGAGAGAAAACTCCAGTCAGAAATATGGCAATAGGTCTAGATACCAATTTTGAAAGACTTTCAATGAAACAGAAGCAGGAGGGACTGTGAGCAGGATGGTGAGGACCACTTGGGAACTCTGGAAAAATTTTTGCTTGGATGACAGAAAATTGGAGTGAATATTATTACAGCTCCAATCAGGTAAATATAGCATTATACTGTAGTCTGTATAGCTATAAAAGAACTATAACCAAAAAGGATAAATAGTTCTGGCCAGTGTTGCTCAGTGGGTAGAGCTCATTCCATGCACTGAGAGGTCACAGGTTTGATTCCCAGTCAGGGAACATGCCCGGGTTGTGGGATCAATTCCAAGTGGGGACCATGCAGGAGGCAACTGATCTTGTTTCTTTTCTTTCTCTCTTTCTCTTTCTTTCTTTCTTTCTTTCTCTCTCTCTCCTTCCTCTCTAAAATCAATGAAAATATATTTTTCTAAAAAAAGATAAATAGAAGCTGCATTTATTACAGACAAAACAAAAAATTTAAATAATAAAATAATAATCACTATATAACAGTCAGAGTTGTCCAAAGGATGAGTGAGGTCTTAGTAGATACTGCATCTCCTAACTTTGCAGAATTTCAACGAAGCGTAGGGGCTCATTCAGAGGGTACATATAATGCAAGGCAATTGCAGGCCCTGGATGGTGGGACTAAATAACCCCTCCCAGCCCTACAACTCTACCACTAAGAAGACCCCCGAGGAAGTCAAGGACACCCCTGAAACGCGTGCATCAGGTCCCAACCCATCTCTCAGAAACATTTAATGAACGGAGCAACTTAGAAGGATATGGGCAGGAAAAGCACGATGACCTCAGGCTGAAGAGGTGGCGGCAGCAATGAACGTGAACTCATTTCTTGGAATGCTTTCTTAGGAAGCAGTTTATGAAAGCTACAACATTCAAAACATCTCTTTAATGCTACAGAAGATATAAGCCTGTTTCTAAGTTCAAGGGGTAAAACAACACAGAGAATAAATTGGGGAAGGTTGAGGGAGAAGGGCAGAGAAAAAAGAAGGAGCAAGGTCTTGAGAATGGAGAGAGACTGAACCTGAAAATACCGGCACAGACCACGTGCCAGAGAACATGTTGAAGACACAGCTCCACGTATACAAACACAGGTACTTAAAAGTATTCTCAAATAATTATGCAAACACACAGAAGATAGGTGCCGATTTTATGACAAATGTCACTGTCTGCCCTAGTTCCATGACCCTCTACATAGTATTAATTCCCAGTAAATACAGTTCACAGGGAATCTCTTATAACCACACAAATATCAATTCCTTTGAAACAGTCAAAATGTCATAGTACCGATACTAGACAAAGCAGAGGAGGACTGTCTAACATAATTAACCCGAGGTATATTAGGTAATGATAATCCGGCCATATCAAGATGCAGAATAAAAGACAATAAAAAGACTGGGCATTCATAGATTACTTTAATAAATAGTATGTCGAGATGTTTGAAAAAGTTCTCCCACGGACTTATCATAGCAGTGACATTTTAACAATAATAACTCAAAACTAGTGTTTAAGCTACAATGAATAGTTCCATGATCAAATATTTTTCCAAACAGACCACAGCAGCCAAAGGATTGTTACTTATTTGAATTACTGTAATATCCTTCCTGTTCCTAGTTTCACAATTACCCAGATAATAAAATAGATTGCATTTAGTCTGCTCAGAATACCCTATCAAAATAGAATAGGCTGAGTGGCTTAAATAACAGATTTATTTTCTCACAGTTCTGGAGGCTGGGAAGTGGGACGTCCCAAAATTAAGGTGCCGGCCAGTTCAGTTCCTGAGAAGGACTCTCTTTCTGGTTCACCTTCTGGCTGTGTCTTCACATGGCAGAGAGAGAGCAAGCTCTCTAGTATCTCTTCTTATAAGGACCCTACTCCTATTATAAGGATCCCATGCTCAACACCTCATCTAAATCTAGTTATCTCCGAGAGACCTCATCTTCAAATACCATCCCATTGGGGGTTAGCACTTCAACACATGAATGTGAGGAGAACACACACCATTCAGTCCACAGTATAGATGGACTGATAAGAAATCATGCTCAAAAACTGCTGCCAGTGCTTGTTTCAAAATCCAAATCTAATCAGATCTTTCTCCTCCTTAAACTTCCCCACTGGCTGGAATAGTTTGGTAGTATCTTCCTCATATAGCCTCCATCCACCTTTCACATCGACCCCATATGTATCCTAAACTGTAGTTAAACTAAACTACATGCCTTCAGCCCTAGCCAGTTTGGCTCAGTGGATAGAGCATCAGCCTGCAGACCAAAGGGTCCCGGGTTCGATTTCAGACAAGGACATGTACCTTGGTTGCAGGCTCCTCCTAGGCCTGGGCCCTGGTCAGGGCTCATGTAGGAGGCAACCAATCAATGTGTTTCTCTCACATCGAAGTTTCTCTCTGTCTTTCCCTCTCTCTTCCACTCTGCCTGAAAAGAAATCAATGGAAAAATATCCTCTGGTGAGGATTAACAAAAAAAATCTATACTAATAAAAGAGATGCAAATTGACTGTACTTCTGCAATACCCACCAACCAATCAGGAGTATGCATGCAAATTAACCCAACAAAGATGGTGGATTAATTTGCATTCCACACCGCCCCAGCCACTCCGGGCCCCTGTGCAGGGAAGGCAGAAAGGCAGCTCCGGGCCAGAGCAAAGGCTGTGCTTGCAGCCAGGGGAAGGAAGACTCATTCTTGCAGGAAACTTCATGCATCGGGCCTCTAGTAAAAAATAAATAAACAAACTACATGCCTTTGACCTTTATACCAAATGCTCCCTACATTAGAATACCTTGCCTCTACATTGCCAGGATAATTTTCAGTGAATCTTAAAGTGTGCACTTAATTCCTCCTTAGGTCAGAACCTTCCCTACATCTTCCCCCCCATACCAGGTTAGGTGTTCCTTCTCCTCCCCCTCTGAACTCATGGCTGCACCTTCACAGGCATTAGTGAAAGCATGTAGTGAGCTACACTGTAACTGCTGAGTAACGTGTCTCCCTCACCAAACTGTGACTTCTCCTACACACTAGCAATAGCACCTTTGGTCCCTGTTTCGCCATCACATATCAGCATAGGGCCAAAAACAGGTCACTGGTAATAAAAATTAAAATTTTTTAAATGGATAAAACATGAATCAAATAGACCACCAAAGAGTTTGAAGAAAGAAAAAGGAGATGGGAGCATTTTTTATTCTTCACATTTCACAGCCATGTCCCTTAGACATTTTTAGTTAGTTAAAATCTGCACCACATTTTGATGCTTGCCTCCATCACCAGGAAAATGGAACACGTTGTAGAAATAGCTGAAAGACCAAGAGCAAAGGAAGAGAAGGGTGGCACTTGGCCACAGAACTGGCAAATACAAAACGCACAGCAAAGTGTTTATCCACACAACAAGCTTTACACCTCCCCAATGTGAGGGAGGCTCCTGCCTTGTAACAGGTTTCACACTTTTGGGACCCCAGCCCCCCTCACAAAAGAAAACTCTGACCCATTCAGCTCGCAGATGGCTGTAAACTGATTAAAGCCCCTTCCCCAGAAAAACAGCTTTAACCTGTGCCCGCTCATCAGGAGCGCCAACTTTACATATGAGAGTCAGAGCAAAACTCTGGGTGGTCTTGGGAAAAGGCTTTATAAGCTGTAAAGTCCCCGCTATGAAAGCCAGCAGTCATTACCATCCCACTTACCCTTGTGAGTGGATGGGCCTTCGGCAGGAGGGTGGCTGAATTAAGTGCAGGGAAATGACTTTATGCTCTGTCTGACTCATATTTTGCCTTTCTCTCCTCTCAAGAGAAACAAGCTCCTAATGGTACATTTTGTGATGACCAAACATTAACTCATCTTCCTAAATCTCAATGACTAAAAAGTTCCTTGCTTCATAATGAGAGTGGCTTGACATTTTAATGTAAATACAAGAAAGGGAGTCAAATTTTCATTCCTCTTCCTCAACTCACCGCACCCTAAAAACCAATAAATTTTAATGTAGGCTGAAGCACAGATTCTTAGATATGCCTCTACAAAAGCGATGACATACCACCAAAGAAGAGGAAGAAACGAGTGCTGTAATGTGCTTTTGTCCTGTGGCTATAATTAAGGTTGAAGAAGCCTTCTGTTTTCCCCTCTAATACATCACCACATTTGAATGACTTCTGTGTCATCCTCATCTCCCCTCTCTGTGCTCTCTGTTAAAAGTGTCTCCATCTCTCTCCAGTCTCTCTCCTCCCCCCCCCCCCCCCCCCCAGGGACTCCTTCCTGCTTTCAACTTTTCACGCTCACTCAAAACCTCTCGGTCTCCTGTCCTAAAACTTGCTGATTCCACTTCTTTATTCTCTTTCATCATTCCCCCATCCCCAGATCCTAACACCAAATCTTCAATGATTCACTGGAAAGATGTTTTTTAATCGACAGCGGTCCACTATGATAAAATGGAGAATGCCTAATCCCAAATAACATCTACCCTTGATTCAAAATAAGTAGTATTTACTGCGTGCCCATTGTGTGCCGTGCAGGGGCTATGAAACAAGATCAGCTTCACTGGACTGTGAGCTCTGTGAGAGGAGAGGACTCAGCGTCTCAAGTCCAGAGCGGTCTGAGACTCCTTACTGGTAGATTCCATCTGGTATTAAAATATAAAGAAATGCCAAAAACAGAGCAACGAAAACTGTGTGTGTGTGTTTCAAATATTTGTAGAACGTAGCAGGCAATATGATTAGGCTAGTCTCAAGATAATTACATGGTCCAATAATGAGACACAAGTTCACAGTTGTATGATCCACCTTCTTTCAGCCCTGCTGGTGTACTTTTGGGCCTTAACATTCACCAGTAATGGCAAGACCCATGGCAGGCCCCTTGTGAGTGGGAAGCCTGGGCCTGTGGGCCCTCCTGCCCACCACCACCACCCAAGGCCTCCACACAGCAGTGAGTGAAGGAGTCAATAAATAACTCCACCAAGAACACTTGATCTTAGGCCCTAAGTAATGGACAAACTAAACTAATTGGGGGGTGGGAGGGATACGGAAGGATATGCTCTCCACCCATACCCCTGCCCAAATATAAGGGAAGAACTATCATACCAGGAGCCCAGGATTCCATGCTGAATCTATCACTAAGTCATTCATCATGGGCAAGGCCTTTTGCATATATTCAAACGTCAAGGTTTTTCCTCTTTTTTTATTTTTCTATGTAAAATGGAATAATACTCTTCTCAGCCCTGTCTTCTGTACAAGGTTAAGAGCTCACATAAGGATTTGGAGTTATGCTGGAAAACTGCGAAGCCCACCACAAAGGTGAGCTGCGTAAGAACGAAGGCTGAATACTTAATCACATGCTGACTTATCACCATAAAAAAAAAACTTTAATGACATGTATAAACATATAAATTCAGAACGTGACACTGTTGTGTCCAGGGAATAATAAGGGAAGAAGGGGACAAAAGGTGAATGGCTATGATTTAAAAGTAAAACAATTTTATGGAGTCCCATAGGGCTCTGGCAATTTTTCTGTGAATATATGAATATGGACGGTAATGTTTCTTCCTTGTTGAAATGATTTCCACGAGTAACCAAAAGATGACTACTCCCCAAACCTTATTCCCAGGCTTTTTCTTCAGTTAAAACTTTCTAAGAAAAGGTCACTTGCTCTAGCCACCTCCTTCCTCAACCCACTATAACCTTGTTTCCTCCCTCCTGCTAACCTTATGCAAACATGACTAATGACACCTTAAGTTACTCAAACAAGCTGCTCTCTAGAGCTTATCATTTGGTTCCAGGATGACCATGGACAGCTTTCCTTTTCTCTGGGTGAGTGAAGGAAGACACACTCTCTTTAGCATCCCTCCTACTCCTAGGGCTGTTCTCACTCTTCTCTTAGGGTGCTTCTCCCTGCACTCATCCTGTGGACCCAGGGGCAGATCCCCTTCTTCCCCTTCCCCCAAGCAATCTAATCCCACCTTGAACTTCACTCTTGTTATTCTCCAGCCCTCTCTTCTGAGCTGTAACTCTCCCGATTACCCATTCCACAGCTCTACCTGGACATCCCACAGCTTCTCAAACAGGACTTTCAAAGTGAGCTCCTCACTTCCCTGCATTCCCCACTTCTCCTCCTTCTGTCAGGTGATCACCATCCATCCCTGCAACTCTTCTCCTGCCACCCCAGCTCAGAGCAGTCACCACAGCTCTGAGACCTCCACCAGCGTCTCCAGCCACATCTCTATTTCTTGGCCAAAACGTGGCTCCCTGGCCTCTCCATGAATGTTTCTCAGAGTGTGGAGCGTGTACTAGTGATGATCCCCCAAAGAGATGTCATGTGGTTCTAAAACGTTTGATTTTCCTTTCAATGATTAATGCTTTCTTCTGATGTATAGCAAAATAAACTTGCAAGGGGCACATCCAGGATGCATTGAACACACCTTCATGCGAGTTAGAATAACCTGGGTACCTTTAAACATGCCACCCCCTGGGGACATCCCAGACCAAACTAAATCACAACCTTGTGGGGTGGGGATGAGCCTCGGCTCTGCAAACCGCCCACGTGTTTCCAAGGTGCAGACATTAGAATAAACTTGAAGCGGGCATTTAAGGGGAAAGGCTGACCCCTTCTAAAGAAAGTAAATAAACAGTTCTATGTATGGTGAACGGAAAGGATGCCCCGGTCACCCTGGTCTGCCCAGGACATTAGCACTGAAAGTCTGTCATCCTGAGATACCCCTCCATCCCAGGAAAACTGGGCAGCCATCACCCTACTCAGAGAAGGCAGTGTCGGAAGTTCAGAAATGAGTGCTAGCATTTCCCCAAAATGTGTTCAGCAAAATGCTATCCACGCTCCTCCCTGGGGCTTTAACAGCTGTGTGGCTACAAATGGTTCCACTAGGGAATAAACTTGAGAGACCCCAGGGATATCCCAGGATAGAGGAGTAAGTTAATGGTTTTCCTCAATGCCAGCTTCTCAGAATGTCCAATACACTATGGTCTTTTACACTGTCTAGAGAAGGACAGACTGTCCTGCATTTCTCAAAGTATTTGAGGCCAGATTTTTGTGAAGCACTTAACCATTTTGAGAAATTTCTTGTAAGTGTTGCCTTCCCATACTTTCAGACAATTTCAGGGAAGTATAAATCTGATCATGTTACTTCTTCATTATCAAATCCCATGCTTTAAAATAGTCCAGACTCCTGAGCAGGCAGCCTGTCCACTTTCCCAGCTCTCTCATCTTTTCTCCCTTCTTGCGCTTCAGTCCAATGTTTATCAAACTTGTAGAAGCATTTAAATCACCTGGGAGGGTGTGGCAATACTGGCTCTGATTCAGGATTGGAGTAAACCTGAGACCTGCCATTTTTAGTGATGCTTGCTCCCAAACTATTGAGAACCACTAGCAGGGTCACCTAAGACCATCAGAAAACACAGATATTTACATTACAATTCATAACAGTAGCAAAATTATAGTTATGAAGTAGCAACGAAAATAATTTTATGGTTGGAGGTCACCACAACATGAGGAAATGTATTAAAGGGTCACGGCATTAGAAAGGTTGAGAACCACTGCCCTAGGTGGTATGGCTCAGTGGATAGACTGTCAGCCTGAGGACCAAAGGATCCTGGGTTCAATTCCGGGTCAAGGGCACATACCTCGGTTGCAGACTCAATCCCCACGTGGGAGGCAACCAATGGATGTAACTCTCTCACATTGATGTTTCTCTGTGTCTCTCCTCCTCCCTTCCACTCTGTCTAAAAATCAAGGTATGTACATTTTGTGTATTTGAAAATGTGTCAATGACTATAAGTAGACACTTGTGCTAGATATCATATATTTTCACTACCCTTTAACTCCAAAATATCCTTGGATAAGGATTACTAATAATGGTACATTGTGGCTTTCCTTTAAAAAATAAAGAAAGGACGCTGTCATTCCTGTAAGCCACTGTGCCTCAAAGGTGCTTTTGCCAGTGGATAACTTCCTACTCACCCTTCCAGGTGGTCAAGAGCATCATTCCCCAGAGAAGGTGGCAGCTCTGTTTTATGTTTAGAGCTCTGTTTTGCTGCTCTGCTCTGTTGCAGCTTGATTGCTTATTTCTCTGCCTCTCCCTAGGCAGCTGTCTGACAGCCTTCCTGTGCCCAGTGCCTGGCACCCGTAACTACTCAGCAAATCTCCATCGGAGGAGGCTGTGGCCATGCAAAGGAGGAAATGCATGGACTCAGCATAGGGAAGACGTTACAAAACTAAGGCTGTTCTGCGGAACCAAACCTGCTGGTTGGAGTTCTGTGGCTGGGAACTTCAACCAGAGTCGTAAGTAGAATCTATGTTCACATCGCAGAGTTCATATCACAAGGGAATAGCATCATCTGGTATTTACACAAAAAATAAAACTCACCAGTTTCTTGCAATGAAAACGAAACCCAGATAATCTTCTGATTAACATTTATCAGCCTAAAATCACCAGGCACAGTGGGAAATCAAACACCATTTGACCCCTACACTTGTGTTCATCTACTTTGTAGAGAATCCTTCTACAATTTTAAGTTTAAACAAACCTTTGTGAAGAGAGTACTCCAGCAAGTTTAATGTAGTCACCGCTGTCAAAATCATAGGCAATGCATCACACTCAAAAGAGCATTTGAAAATGTGTCAATAATTATAATTAGACACTTTACTGGATCTAATATACTTTCACTACCCTTTCACTCCAACTGATGTGAAATTAAAACCAGTTTCTTAAAAGTGCAACTCGCAGATCATAATTTAATTCTAAAGCAGATATAAAACCTGTCACACTCCAGAGATACAGTACATTTTACGCAGGAGGAGAAAAGGCCATGATATTGTAATACATCATTTTAGGTAAGGTGACCACCTTTAATACTGAAAGGGCAAAATACATTACCGAGGTGACATAATCTTCCAATATTTACTTCACTCCTTTGTATTTAAACATTTCTCTTCAAAATTATGTACGTCTCACAAGCCCAGAGGTGATAGCTGTTAATATGCTGGTATTCTTCCCTAACAGTCTTTCTCCTCCCTTTATATCCATATGCATATAACTACAAATCTGGACTTGTACTATGTTTTATGTCTGTTTATGCTTATGAAATTGTACTATGAAACTATACATAATCTATGTATATGAAGTTGTAGTGTTTTAGTGTCCTGCTTTTTCTACAGAACGTTGTCTTGTATACTTCTCATCGTCATTCATTCATTCATTCCAAAAATTTCTGCATGCCTAAGGTAGTATATACAAGGCACAGGTCAGACACATACACACACACAAAAACAAACAAACAAAAAACATAGTCCCTGGTCTTGTCAGCATATATGGGAGTATATGCAAGGTAAATATATATATATATATATATATATATATATATGAATCAAACTAGATGAAAATACCAACAAAATCCTCTTTGGGAAGGTACTTTTAAGGTAAGATCTTTCCCTGAAAATCCATGTAAAATAATATTTTTTGTGATTACATAATGTTACATGTTATAAATATATAACATAAGTTACATATATAGGTTATTATACAAAAATTGTTTTCATTTTTCTTTACTATTCTACAGCTAGAAGAATAAATTTGTACACTTAAAGAACTTTAGTTAAGTGATTTTTTCTAAATGAGTAACCAAGAACTCAAAATATTTTCAGGAAAATTACATTTACATTAGCAGCCTCAAATTTCCAAGTCTTTCAAATGAAAAAATCCAGGAAGCTGCTTAATTTTAAGGGACCAATTCTAAAGAAAAAAATTCAGTATAGGAAATAAACATGAATTTTACATTAAATTTCATTTACTTGCATTTGAATATTTAAGTACATCTAATTTGGTAACCACCAGAAATGCCAACCATCTTATTAAACTATACCAGGTAAATACCTCAGATTTTCCAA
This sequence comes from Antrozous pallidus, assembly GCA_027563665.1. Taxonomy (NCBI): domain Eukaryota; kingdom Metazoa; phylum Chordata; class Mammalia; order Chiroptera; family Vespertilionidae; genus Antrozous; species Antrozous pallidus. Next base: position 60,577,621 of record CM050508.1, on the reverse strand, counting down.
TAATCCCTATTTGCCCTCTTCATATTACAAAATACTTTGAAAGATCAAAAGCTGACTGCTCTGGTCTGCTCCAAGTCATAAATAAAATGTTGCTGTTTCTTAAAGACTGTCTATCATATTTGACTATTGCTTTTTTTTGTAGGGGATGGCTATTATAAAAATAAAAATTTTCTCTAAGTCTAAAAATCCATTGCCTCTTTTCTTGATCAATAATAAAATGCTGACAATATGAGTTTCTTGGCCCACTTACCACTCACTGTATCAAAAAAAAAAAAGAAAGAAAAAAAGATAATCAGCCATATAAGGTCTGCTTTTAACTCAAAGCACAAACCAGACAGAGTGCTTTAAAACAATCAAAGTAAAGCTGTGGTTAGCAAGGCTTCTGAAGCCCAGGGCTCTCCTCAGACTCCAAACTTTCACAAGGGAAAAAAATCATCAAGCTCCATTTACTGGAAGGACCAAAAAGAAGGCAGATTGAAAGTGAATCAACAAATTCTCAAACTTCAGAAATAGCCGAGCCTATGCCATTCTTGACAGATAAGAAAAAGATAACAAAGAAAGAGTTTAAGAAAGTGACTTTCTTGGGCCACAAAACTGATTTACACCAGAGAGCAAACCAGTGGTTGAGTCGTAGGGGTTGCTTTCTCATGTCCATCGTGCCACACTGCCTCACTGATACAACGCCAAACCCTCGTCCTGGCACAACCTGTCCTGTAATGAAAGATGCAAAGGGCCTTTGCTTCAGCAATTTCAATTCTTGATATTTACCCCGAGATATACAAGACAAAGACAGACAGGTCTACATCTCCATCAATATATCAATCAGTAAGAAGGTGGAGTAGTGCGTGTTAAGAACAGTCACTGCAATGGTGTAACATACTATTACCTAAAATAGCAAGTAAAAGACTAGTTAAATTGTGGTACATCCACACAATGGAGTCCCTTTTAAAAGAATAAAGAAACTGTTTATACTGATAGGAAAAACTTTCCCAGATACATTGTTAAGTGAAAACAGCCAGGTACCAAAATTTGCACAATATGTACAGGAAAAATACATGAGTATGTTTGCAAATGTAGAGAGCATCACAGGAAAACTACATTAATTTTAATGATGGTTTTTCTCCAGGAAGGCAAAGTAAAAGACTGGAGGACAAAAGCTACCATTCACTACAGACTTTCCCTACCTTTCAAATCTCTATTGAGCACATGTAACAAACATAAATATCTTTCCTAAACATAAAATATCACAATGAATATTTTGATAGGGAAAAGTCATAGAAACCCAGGTTAATATGCACATGTAATGAAATGAAGGTATCTATGAATTATTTGAATTTTTTTTTAAGTTGTATGGCCCTGGCCAGTATGCCTAAGTGGTTAGAGCACTGGCCCATGCACAGAAGGGTTGTGGTTTCAATTCTCAGTCTAGGGGTTGTAGGTTCCATCTCCAGCCTCAGCTGGGGTGCGTGTAGGAGGCAACCAACCTCTCTCTCTCTCTCTCTCTCTCTCTCTCTCTCTCTCTCTCTCTCCCCTTCCCTCTCTCTCCCCCCTACTCTCTCTACAAATCAATGGGGAAAATATCCTTGGGTGAGCATTAACAGGGAAAAAAAAAAAAGTTGTGTGGCCCAAAAAGATCAACATTCAAGACAAAAATCCCTGAGAACAAATGAAATGCCTTCCTGGAAGATTTACATGCTCAATACCCACATCTGAGAAGGATTTACTCAATCTGTGCTGAGAATGGCCTAACAATAAGCCCTTTAAGAATCAAAACAGAACCAAGTGGGAGAAGGGGAGCAACTGGGGTGGACCTCACTGATTAAGTAACAATGAGTTGGAGAGAATCCCAAATAAACACACCAAGATAAAGAAGAAAAAAAAAATCATCTGAAGTTTAAAAGGACATTCCATTCTAAACTGGCTAAAGGCAAGAATAAATGCCAGGCAGTCATTCCCCATCTCCAGCTACAGCAACCACTCTGTCTAGCACCTGTGACACAAAAAACATCATTGTTAGAATCCCTTTCACCTAAATAGGAAGGCATAAACATAAGTTACAGCTGTCACCCATCAAACAGTAGACCTGTCTTTGATTCTGTAGCAGATGTTTATCAGTTCCCATGTTCAAATGTCGCAGACTGTTATTGCACTCCTTTATTCGGATAAACATTTGATTGTTTGCAAGATAGGGCACTTGACCCAAAAGAGTCAATAAGAGACTTTGAACTGTTTGTAGCTGGTTCATTTTATCATTCAAACTTTAGCCCACTTCTTCCTATTTCCAAAAGGCACCTCTCCCCTAGATCCGATGCCCCAGTGTAGCCTTTTTTTTTTTTTTTTTTTTTTGCATCCTCTCTCACAAAACTAACTGCTAATACAAAGCCATGGCTCCCATCCTTATCCACCAGGACTCCAGTGCCACATTTTCCAAGCCTCACTAGACTCCGCAAGACCTTTTCTTTGTACTGGTTCCACCAGAAGCTCAAACTCAACACCATGCCCTATCCCAGTGGTTGGCAAACTTCATCTCGTGAGCCACATGCGGCTCTTTGGCCCCTTGAGTGTGGCTCTTCCACAAAATATCACGTGGGCATGCACGTACAGTGAGATTGAAACTTCATGGCCCATGCGCAGAAGTCGGTTTTCGGCTCTCAAAAGAAATTTCAATCGGGGTGCTGTTGATATTTGGCTCTGTTGACATGAGTTTGCCAACCAATGCCCTATCCCAAACCAACTCCTCCTAACAACTTCTGTTTTGGTGTTTTGTTTTGTTTCTTTGTTTGTTTTTTAAGATCAATACCATTCTCCCAATCATCCAGGTTCCTAAGTCAGATACGCTTGCTCCCCATCCATCCTTCCCTCTTTCAAAAAAAAAAAAAAATGATTTATTCACCCTATGGTTTTTCTGCAGCACAAGGCCCAAACCCTAATTCTACCCACTCTCCTGTATCTTTAGCTCCTGGGTATCCACACGCACCACTAGACTAATTCATCTGTGACCAGCAGAAGGCTATATAACAGGGCTCCCCAACTCACATGCCTACACTAGTAGGGACAATGCAGGAGTAAGGCAGGCTAAGGGAGGGAGGGGGGACTGTTCATGATGCTGGGGCCTCAGTGTCTGGGAGAAAACAGGAACGAGCTGGGGCTGTGGTGAACACAGCATACATGTTTCCTCAGACAGACATAATTACAAGGAGCTACAGCAGGCTTCTGCAGGAATATGGGCCTGATGCTGCCAGAGCTTTCAATTTTGCAGAAGCAGGTGGAAATTTGGATTTCTAGTGGGAAACTTCCCCATATTCAAATGTTGGGAACCGTTTCAAAAATATCAAACAGGACCCAGCTATGAGGTACAGTCAGCCCCGGCACCACCAGCTAAAGAGCATGATGATTTGGGAAAGTACGGCCTGGGTTATAAGTTCAGACACATGACTTTCAACATTTTCCATCACCCTTCTGAGTCTGTTTCTATTTCTGCAAAATAGGCATAAAAAGAGCAGGTACCTCAAGGAGTAGGTGTGAGCATTGAAAGGAGAATGCAAGGGGCCTGACCCGAGCCTCCTTCAGATGTACTATGTATTATCTTATTGTTGCTAGTTTTAGAATCAAGTCTAAAAACATTAGTCTAGCATTCAAAATTAACCATAATTTGGCTCTAAATCTCCATCTCTAAGCTTTCTTTTACAGTGCTCCCTTTAAGATACTTTATACAGTCTTGTCACATCACAAAGAACTTCCAGGAGTTACCATATATGCTTGGTTGGAGGTGGGGTGAGAAGGTGGAAGGGGGTGCAACCTGATGACTTAAAAACTATTGGCCACCCTACTCCTACTCCGTACACTTTGCCCCTGGAATTAGTGCAAATGGGAGACATCAATTTGCTGTTCCTTCCAGTTGTCTCAAGTCTTGATGCCTTTCCAAGAAGCTGCACCTCAGGCACTGTGTCTGATTCTACTGATGAAAGATATGTGCAACTATGTTTTGTACAACTTGGCTCCTATACAAAAGCCAACTACTCATACTCACTTGCCCCATTCCCTTGTTTTGGAAAGTCACCTACTCTGCAACCTACACACAGAGGTAACTCTCAAAACGATAACATCAAAATGCTATCTTTCGGAGGCCAGACAGCCACTTCCTCAAAGGTGTTGGCTGATCTTTATCTCTGTATCTTGTGACCAAGGTACTCAGCCTCCTGCCACAGTGTACCTGAAGTTTGACTCAGTTTTACTCAACAGGATAAATGCTTAAGACAGGAAGGACAAAGAGAGAAAAAGATGAAGGGGCAGCGGCAAGGCAGGGAAACCTTAATAAGGACCATGACGATGACCGCTGCCACCGATTAAGTGCTTAGTTACATCTTTCAATGCAAAGAGCTGTTGGCCTTTCTGAACGACAGGTGTATGGGGGCCATCTTCGCCACCTCTCTCCTGTCCTTCTGGTGTACCTGACCTGTACAGGCACCCCTGCTGCTCCCTCATTACTGAAAGCCACCATCCCATTAAAATATAATCTAAATAAACACCAGCTTAAATTAATTAGCTCCACCTTTGATGCTGACTGGGCTCAAGATGAGAATGATCTCTTGGAGCTGGTCCAAAGCACATATTAGTCACTTTAATCTGATTTAGAGAAACAAGCAGAGACCCCTACACAGAAAAGAACAATGGGGTGAGGGGACACGTGGGTGTGGACCTTCGGTACAATGACTGAGAGTCACACAAAAAGAAAAACAAAATTCTACCCAGATTAGCAACTATTCAATAAAAATAAATAAATAAATAAGGCTGATTTCCACAATACCTAGAATAGTTTTGTTTTTTGTTTTTTTGGGGGGGGGGGGGCTCAAACTGCTAGAACCCATTAGCTGGCTGTCAAATCAATTCAATAGAGACCAAAATTTTTTTAATAAAAAATTGAATAGAAATTGAGAAGTACTGCAATATTATTAAACTTGCAATTCTGCTTTATTTTTAATATGTATGTATGTGTGTACTCAGTCATGATGAAAAATGAATTGCTAAGAGTCAAAAATGTTTTCAAAACACTGAAATTGAACATTCACGTTTATATAATCTCTGAGATTGATATTTTCCATTTTTTACTAGGCCATACTCATAAAGTCAGAGAATATTTGTTCTTGCCACCTGTTGTGCACAATGATTCAGTTATTCAAGTTCAAAAGTGCATTAAAAAAAAAATCGATTTGGCACACTAGTCCCTTACCATTTGCCTTATTCCCAAAAAGGAAGATATGGGTCACTTTAGAAAACCTCCCACTTTTTCTTCCTACATATACTTCTATTTTGTGCAAGTCCTTAACTTCAAGTTACAAGTGCAAAAGCTCCCGCTTTCGGGTGGCATCTCCTAGGAGGCATTCACATACCCCTTAAGGAGAGTGACAAGTACATTGTATTTTCACCCAGCGTGCAACAGCCTTCACTCACAGCTCCAACAGCGGTGGATGCAGAACTTGGTTTAAAATATCTCCTCATGCCAGATGGTGTAGCTCAGTGGTTGACTTCCATGAACCAGGAGGTCAGGGTTTGATTCCCGGTGAGGGCACATGCTCAGTTTGCAGGCTTGATTCCCAGTGCGGGGTGTGCAGGAGGCAGCCGATCAATGATAATAATTTTCTTTCATCATTGATGTTTCTATCTTTCTCCCTCTCCCTTATTTTCTGAAATAAAAATATCATAATATTCATATATATACATACACATATAGATATATATGCACATACATATTCTCAATCCAGCCCCTGTATACCAAAAATGCTTTTTCTCAAGTTCTTTTTATGCACATTTTCCTCAGTACCCTCTTTCTAATCGCCAAGTATCATCCCATATCTAATATCCAGTTTTGTCCAAAATCACTCCTACCTTCTTTTATATCCTCAGTGCATTTCTCATCAAAGTCAAGGTTACTTTTCAGAACCTGGATCAATAAATTTTCCATAATTGGTTAAAAAAAAGAGCAAAACCTAGAGCAATCTTATTTTCACTGACATGCGCGCTGCATGGTGGCTAGCAAAGGCCCATCCTGCTTTCACAGATGAGCAAGTCTCCCAGCCGGCCAGTATTCAAGATCTTGGTTGCATGGCCACTCAAATGAGCTCTTAAAACCTATCAAAAGAGGAGTTTACTTTGGATCTCAACCATTTCCAGAGAGGTTGCCCACATTGCACCCCTCACATGAGCTCTGTCTACCTCACTGTTTTCACTGTCAACTGTATGAGAACAGGCACAACAGGAGAAAGTCAGTGAAAGGGAGTCAATCCTCCAAGTGTGTCAGTCCTGGCCATTCACATCGGTTGCTGGCTCGGTGGGATATAAAACATTAGTTGAGGTCTTCTTCCTAATACCGGAGGTACCATCCTTAAATCCAAATGCAATCAGAAGAGGAAACACATACATATAGATCTTTGTTCAAATCACAAGTACAAGTTACACTATTTTGTGCCAAAAGGACCATATTAAAAAAAAAAAAAAGTTCCTTCTACCTAGAATGTCTTTTGTCCCTAGTTCCTAAACTCATTCCTTAGGACCACTATGTCTGGGATCATCTTCTCTGAGATCCATTCCCTAGGGGACCGGGTTCCTTTGCTCCCCTAACGTGCAACCATCCATTCATTCTCCCCACAATTAAAAAACGATTTACTGACTGTGTGGTCTAAGCCAGACGTTGTATTAGGGGCAAGAGATAGACAAAAGATGAATAAGACCCAGTCCTTGCCCTCAAGGAGCCCAGTGAGAGAATTTAAAAGGTTTTAAATTGGTGAAGGGGAATGAATTGTATGGAACAAATAAATGGAGGAATAAGTAACTTGAAGTCCTTGCCCTCAAAGAGATCAATCATGGCCCAGAACAAGCCGTGAAGATGACAAAACACTAGAAAAAAATGTCAGAAGGCAAAATCCGGGCAGCATCCTTGCTTGCAATGAGATTATTCCGAGCCCTGAAGAATTGGGCTCTCCCCAAAAGTGGGGGGAAGGGCAATGCAGAGGAACAGCAATGCCAAGCTGGGCCTTGTGATGAAAGAATTAACTACTGGAGACACATCAGGGCCTGTGCTAAATGGGACCGCTGACCTTGCCCCATCCTCCAAAAAAGCAACCTCCTCACAATTTGGAAAGACTAAAATGTAAAGTCCCTTTCCCAGTCACAGAAATAAAAGCCAAATACCCAGAGCAAACAATGAAGCAACCATAATGGGCAAAGTGGAATGTTGGTCAGAGACTAAAACCCCAAAATCAAACAACTGAGTGGCGGCGGCTCTGGAAAACAAAGTTCTCATGGATCCCAGAAGAGGCTTCCGACGTATAAACAAGCTCAGATTTCCAGAAACGCACATAAGAACACAGGAACACTATTCAGTGGTGCAGTCGGTTTGAACATTGGGGGCAGTGAAGTATTTGTTTTAACTTTGAAAAGGAAGCTGCTGGGTCTCTTATTAATTTTGAGAGCATAAGTTCAAGCAAAACTACATCCCATCCGAATCAAAGGCCACGGCATGCCAAGCACAACAACTTGATGAAGCTTTTCAAAAGGCGTCTTTAATTGGAATGCCCTTTCCAACAGCCAGATCCTGGTTTGGAACTTCTGATTCTCAAACGAGCATGGCAAGCGGGAGCAGTCCGTGGCCAACTGCTAAAAAGAAGAGGTAAACCTTCCACTCGGTTCTCCTGAGCGCTGGAACTAGCCACAGAAAGAAACACAGAGTTTTCACTCCAAGAGATCAAAGAAGGCATTCTGTACCAGGAAACCCGGTTCAAATCCTCATTTCCAGGAATAAAGCCACCGTGCCCAATACTTGCTTTGGGAAAATAAAACAAGAGACTATGTGAACTCCCAATTAAAATCGCCAAATAAAATGGCTTTATTTCCCAGCCTCGCCAGTTGAACGTCGTTACCACTTTACCCAAGCGCTGCTTTAACTTAAATACTGACTCCCAGGTCTGGATAGTCACACTTACCACTGGGTAAAAGCCAAAGCATTTGAACACGTCATGAGAGCATTCTTGGTCCCATCCGGAGCACTCGATGTGTAAGACAAGGTGATGCGGAAAAGTGCCGGCTCTTCCGTAACCACAGTCAGAAAGAAGCGCGGCTGCAGCCCATGCTATTAGTTTAGTCTCGATCCAGGAATCCCAGCTTTTCCGAAGTTCATGTTAAGCCACTTTGCTTTTACAAAAGACCTACATTAGTACCTTTTTACTAACAGGAAGAAATCAGAAGAGGATTTTTGCTTTTATGAACGGAAAAAAAAAAAAAAAAAAGGCCCAAGAGGAAACTAGCATTTTTCTTTTCAGGGAGCCCTTAAAGAGGCAGCAGCACCCTGAGCTGCGATGAGTGATACCCCCATCCTCCTTTCCCAGGAACCACACTCAATATCCCAGCATCGAACTGCCAGGACTCTGAACTGTGTCTGTGAGCATCTATGCTTCATTTCCATTTATTCTGTGCATTCCTGCTTTTAGTATATGATAATGTTATTTTTGGTTTTATGTGTTATTTGGTATGATTTAGTAGGTTATTTTGGGGGTCTGGTGATGCTAAAAAAGAATTTTCCAGATAAATGAATGGTAATTGCTTTTTTTGCTTTATGCCAATTCAGCTTAGGAGAAAGCTTTCATAGGAACGCTCCCATTCAGAGAGCGGGGAAACCTGTATTGGCAGTGAGAGTGGAAGCAGAATAGAGGGGATATGCCTCAGTCTTACCTGGTATAACAACAATCATCTTTAAACTATCACCTAGGGTCTTGTCAATCAGCCATTTGTTCTTATGTGTCTACTTTACACAGGCACCACGCTAAGTCAGAATAGTGCAGTGAAGTATTCCCCACATAATCATTATGTTAATGGTTATGTGTTTAATTATCTTCTATAAAAATTATGTATCATGTATGTAGGTGATAAAGTCTAAAATCAAATGAGCACCTAAGAACCTATTACTGAACCCCAAACCAGAATATCACCAATACTGTGTCATCTACCTACCTCCTCCACACTATCCCCATGTTCCAACAACACACACACACACACACACACACCCCACCAGATAATTACCCTGAATTTGGGGGTTCAATAGAAGTAAATGCATCTTTATCATTGTTCCTAATAAATGAGTTGGCTTTCCAAATATAGCTATGATATAGTTTCCTCTTAAAAGATGATGTCTTTGAAAAGGTGTTTGTTGCAAAAAAAAAAAAAAAAAACTTACAACAAAGTGAGAATTAGCATAGCTATGGTAAACCCATGAAGACAATGCATGAATGAATGAAATTTGGCAAACGCTGGAGAAAGTGGCAAGATTATGGGTTCCAGAATCCCACCAACTCCCCATTCAAACCCTAGTCCCCATTCACTAGTGCTACAACACTGGGCAACTCAATTTTGCCAAGCCTCAATTTGTTATTGGAAAGGAGTAAAATGATAATAAGACATATGGCTACTGTAATATGTAAATAAAAAGTACATGCAGAGAGCAAAGCTCTGTGCCTGGTACATACCCAGTCCCCCTCTCCCAATCATCATCTCTGTCACCAAGTTCACTCAAAGTGTATCAAGGGGCTTTGCCACTGTCAGTAATTTACTTCTTCCTAAATTCTAACAACTTGTGTGCTGATGCCTTCCCATAGAAATCAATCAAGATGTAGGGATCCAACAGAACAGGCACAGAGGACAGTTCCCAGGTTCCATCCAGCTCCTCTTTGCCTAAAATACCCTGTAAGTGCATTGACTCCATCTTAACCTCATGACCTTGAATAGCAGGATCATTTTTCATATCCATTTCTGCCCAGTTCCTCCTTCTCCCAAAAGGCTTACCTAGAAGCCTATCATGACCATCCGGGGACTAGTCAGTGCAACCTAGGGTGAGACAGAGACCTAGTCTCTCTGTCCGGGTTCAATCGCTGTTATCTGTTCCATGGACAGGTGCAAAAATTTTGGAAAATCATTACTTTGGGGGGGAAATCACTATTAATAGAATTAAGTTTCTTGCGTCTGAAATTTACAGGCATACCTCGTTTATTGTGCTTCGTTTTATTGCGTTTCACAGCTGCTGTGTTTTTTACAAAGCAAAGCCAAGACCCTCCTCCTCCACCTTATTGTGATACTGGCTTTGTGATGGTCTGGGAAAGAACTTGCAATACCTGTGATTACATTCCTCAGGGTGGCATACTCCTCCATCTTTACTCCACATCTTTACTATTCTTAGAGATAACATGAAACTTACTGGATCCAAATGTTCACTCCCAAGGTACAAAAGTTTTACAACTACTACCTAAAACAAATTTTATTTAAAACCATTTCAAATAAAACTCACCTGTGTACTACTGGAAAAGAAGAGCATGAACCTAATCTATTCCCATCCCAGCCCTTGGTTTTTGGCATCCCTACAATTTATTGCAACATCATTCACCACCTTGGAGTATTTTCATGAGTAACAGTACAAATATATTATTCAATGCACAATTCCACCAACTGAAGGCCTACACATTTCAGCGTCAAAGGACTTTTGTTTTTTTAACTCCAGGACAGAAAACAAATACAACTGAACCACACACACAAAGTGATTTGGTGTTAGAAAACCAATGTCTAGGCCTAAGATATCTTCCTGACCCGTGTCCCCCACATCAGTGAAATGGGTGAGGCCCATATGTCACACTTAAGCATACTGTAAAGCCGGATGGCAAGCGTCTGAGGTCAGCACAAGTCTAGTGTCTGCTGGCTGCCCAGCCCTGGGCCCCTAGCCAGCCACCCACCTCCAGAGACAAGTGCCAGGGCATACTATAGTGTTTCCATTTAAGGCCGGCCACTTGGATCAGCCCATCTCTGCAATTTCTTATCATCACCTTTCCAGGAAGAATTTTTTTGGGAAAGGGAGGTGGTGTCTATTTTTTGGGCGGTCTACATCTCTCGAGCCGGATTCTTTAAAACCACTGGGTCATGTCTCAATTTGAAGCCTTTTTAAAAAATATATACAAAATATGCAAGAGATCAGTCCTTTCTTCTCGCGTAACTCCCAATTAACACGACTCAAAAAAAAAAAAAAAGAAAGAAAAGAAAACCCAATAAAGGTAAAAAACAAACAAACAAACAAAAAAAACCATTGTATGACTTGGCTACCTCTTTCCAAAAGCCAAATTAAGCACAACTTTTTAACCAACACTTTTCTTCTTCCCTAAGTTTGCTTCCTTCTCTCCCATGCAAGGGGCATTCAAACCTCCAGGGGAAAGAATGGGGGTGGGAAACTTATCTGGCACAAACTGGACGGAGCTGAGCCAGTCTAGAAGCAGACGGAAGTTAGTGAATCCGGCGGCCCCAGAGGCCCACGTCTCTCCCCAGCGCGCCCAGGGTTCCAGCCTCACTGTTTTGGTTACAGTGTTGAAGGAAGGGTTTTAAACTTGGCAAAGTACCGTGCAACATCTGTAACCACATTTGCCTTCTGGGGATCGGAAGATGAATCCCACATTCCTGGCTTTGAAGCTTTTTGAAACTGCAGCAAGGAAGAACGGAGGGAGGGAGAGAGTTGAGCAGAGAGCATTGGCTGTCTCTCCAACAGAAAATTCTTGGAAGAGACGGATATTTTGAGGGTGGGGGTGTTTCGCCCATCCCTTTCCTCCCTACCAAGACCAGCTAGGAAGGTGAGCCCGGCGGCGCCGAGAGACAGATCAACTTACAAGTCACAGGCGCTCACCCTGAAGGAGTTCACCACATACATACACAGACACCCAGACACCCAGACACAGACACACTGCCAACCAGAGACCCCCCACTCCGTGCCTCTGCCCTCTCCCGCATCCCACCGGCAGTTCAGGCCCAGAGCAAGGCAGTTTGGCTCCGAGGCTGCTTCCCCCGCCGAGAGTGGATCGGGCTTAGGGGAGAAAAGAACGAAGCGAGGGGGAGGCACCGCAGACGCCCACCCTCCCACCCCCGATCCGTGCCCCTTCTCCCGCTAGGCTCCCTCCTCCCTCTCGATCCACCCGGCTCCAGGCGCAGCCGGCGACCTGCCCTCACCTCTGGTCCCGCCGCGGCTCGGGGCTGAGCCGGGGGAGGCGGAGTGCGAGCCAGCCGGGCGCTGCAGGTCGGCGCGACGCGGGGCGCGCTGCCCCGGCGGGCGCGGGGCGGGGCGGTGCAGCCGGCGAGGGAGCCCGGAACTCTGCGGGGCCGAGGGCCGGCGGCGGTTCCGAGCGGCGTCTGCAGCGGCGCGGTGCGCGGAGCCAGGGGCTTTGCAGCCCGCGGACCGGCGAGGCTGGCCGAGGAGCAGCCCGGCAGCGGCGGCAGCGGCAGCCACCGCAGGGGGAAGAGCTGAGGGAGGGCGGGGAGGCGGGGTGAAGAGGAGACGGAGGAGGAGGAGGAGGAGGAGGAGGAGGAGGAGGAGGAGGAGGAGGGGAGGGCGGGCGGAATAAACTTCCCGAGGCGCCGCGGCACGGGCTGGGAGGACGGCCGCGGGCGGGGCTGGCCGGCGGTGGGGGCCGGCCCGGGAGTCGGTAAGCGGAGCGATCGCCCAGAGCAGCGAAGTCCCCCTCTGTGCGGAGCGGGAGGCTGCGGCGGCGGCGGCAGCGGCTGCACGGAGCTGGAGCCGGAGCGGGAGGAGCGGGAGGAGGAGGAGAAGGAAGTGGCTGCGGAGCGCTCGGCCAATGAGTGTCTGGAGCTGTGATTAACCAGGCAGCAACACATCATTTCCTCCCGGCGCAGATCCAGGGAGCCGGGAGGGAGAGGGAAGGCGGCGGGGCGGGGCCGTCCCCGCGCCCCCTGCAGGCGTCCGGCCAGGGGCATCCCGCCGAGCCCCGCCGAGCCTGACCCCGCCGAGCCTGACCCCGCCGCCCCCGGCGCACCCCGCGCCGTCTCGCCGGCCGGGAGGAGGCTGCGAGCGCCCCGCTCACTGGGCTCCTCGGAGGCGGGGAAACTGCGGGGCAGGCCCCAGCCGGGCTCCCGCGGCCGGGGTGGGAGGAGGAGAGGCGCGCGGCGCGGGTGAGTGCCCAGGTAGTCGCGGGCGGGGCCGTCTGGACAGCTCCCGGGGCCGGCGGCGGGCGGTGGGCGGCGGGCGGCGGGCGGGCTGCCTCCCAGGCCCGGGACTGCGGGCGGCGCTCTGCGGATGGCGCTCGGCTGGAGCCCGGCCTGTCAGCCTTAGGCTGCGCTCTCCGAGAGAAGCCTCGGCATTCTCATCCAGGCCCTTCTGATCTGCCTTCAGATGCCCTTCCACTTTGCTCGTTTCCTCGGAGCTTGCCATTTTTCCAGTCCGCCTCATTAGTAATAAAAATATGCGGGGTTGAGAGGAGGGGCGGTCTGGGGGGTCTGCAGGCATCCTGCCCTGTCCTAGGCGCCATGGAAGCCTTCAGTGGAAGGGAAGGAACATACCCCGCCGAAGAGAGGCTGACAACCTCGGTCCTTAGATACACAAAAATACTCCAGTGTGCTAATATTATCAGAAAGTCATGCAAGGATCAAATTTTGCATGATGCCTGCGAGTGTAAGGAAAGCACCAAGCCATTTTCTCTACCCTCTAGAAGCTTACAATGTACAGTCCTATCACAAAGCAAAATAAGAGCATGAAAGCCATAAATGGGAATACCATAAAGTATTTTTATTTCCAGAGTCATTTATGCAGCAGGCATTTATTGGGTGACTGCAGTGCTGCAAAGGATTGCAAAGGAAATGGAAGATCTGGCCCTGCAGGTCAGGAGTTTACAATCTAATTACATACATGAAACAGCTAGAAAAGGATCCCAGGTATTACAGAAGCAAGGAGATGGAGAAAGCCGGATATATATATATATATATATATATATATATAATAAGGGGAGGGCTTTGTTCCTATGTGATTGGTGGGGATCAGGAGAGGAAATTCCAGCTCAGATCAAGCAAAAGTGCCTAGATGTATCCTTGCTCTTGGCCAGTAAGAAACTGTACGACCTTGGGCCCATTTTTTTTTTTTCCTCTCTAAAAAGGGAATAGAGACTGTCTTCTGGGCTTGTTGTGTCGTTCCAATGAGATTACACATATGGGAAGGCTTTTCCAGCTGCTATGTAAATGCTCCTCAGCCCTGTGCATTACAGTCGTCATTTTACTGGCCTCTTGTTGGTAACCTGCTCTGTAGTCTCCTCTAGGCTGTAAGCCCCATGAGGGCAAGGACGAGGTTTGACTGTGTTCACCATGTATCATCTTGCCTAGCAGAGTGGCACATGTGGGTGCTCAATAAAGGTTTGCTGAATAAATGAATAAATGAACTAGTGAATCCTGCTTAAACTTCTTTTATGTGTTCCTCCGGCACTGGTTCCTTCTTATTTGTGACTGGCTCAATGCAAAAAATCCTTTAACTCGCCCCTTTGTGACTAATTTGTATTCTAGGAATCTATTTGGGAGGATTCTGGGTAGTTCTTCTGGGCTTGTAACATAAATGGGTGGATGGATTGTGTGTGTGTGTGTGTGTGTGTGTGTGTGTGTGTGTGTGTAGCGCTGGAGGATACAGCCCTCCACACAAGCCTCATCCACACAAGGACACCGTCCTTTGGCTTTGGACACCTTATTCTGGGGTTTCTCAACCTTGGTACTAGTGACATCTTTGGCTGAGTAATTGTTGGGGGGTGCTGCCTGGCACATGGTAAGATATTCTGCAGCATCCTTGACCTCTGTTCATTAGATGCAAGTGGGGTGCTTTCTTTCCATAGTTCTGACAACCAAAAATGTCTCTAGACATTACCAAATGCCTCCTGGGGGCAAAATAGTCCCCTATTGAGAACCACTGCCTTACTCTAACATATAATCCATTGATTTAACTCAGGTGGAAAACACACCACTAAAGAAACTTGGAAGAAATGCATCTTCTGTTATTCTAAGATCCTCATATCTCAGTCATATGTTTCAAGGAGCAGGACTCTTGTTAATTAATTGCCTGCTGCATTGTGAGTTGGCATCGCTTCTGTTTTCTGCATATCCTCCTCCTTTACGCCCAGATCAACATGTTCATTTCTAAAAGTCAACAGCTTTCCAAAACTATTGGGAAATGGGGTCTTGAGCAACCTAAAAGTCTTGTGCAGTGTTTTCCTATAAAATTTAGGGAATTTATTTTATAGAATTTTGCAGAGAATTTCCTTGCTCTTAGACTTACAGACAATAACCATGGCTTCTCTGCACTCAGATGTGATACAGAGTATAATCATAATTTTCAAAAATGATTTCATTTAAAGTATTAAGCATGCAACTACATTGAATGATTTTCTTTCATCCTGAATCTATTTTATTTTTGGTTCTAGAGAATTTTTCTTTTACAATGGTAGAAGAAAACATGGTTTATTAAAACCCATAAAGCCAAACTTAGCTTAGTTGTACAAATCAACTTCCATCAGCAATTTGGTGGGGTGTTTGAGAGCTGTTATTGGTGAGAATCCTGATTGATTAATGTACTGCTGTTCAATTTCTAAAGGTTTCTTGAAGAAAAATAAAGATTAATGGTTGAAGAAGTGAACAAATTCTGATGAAATCTGTTCCTCTGTATGGGCACAGAGAACTAAAAAGGGCGCTCCTAGTACTGTGTTTATGATGTGAGCAGACACTTTTGTTCAGCAAAATAAAATCATCTGTCTCACCATAATAAGTTTGGCTCAGTGGATGGAGCGTTGGCCTGGTGACTGAAGGGTCCCAGGTTTGATTCTGGTCAGTGGCATGTGCCTTGGTTGCGGGTACATCCCCAGTGGGAGGTGTGCAGGAGGTAGCTGATCGATGTTTCTCTCTCATCAATGCTTGTAGTTCTCTGTCCCTCTCCCTTCCTCTCTGTAAAAAGTCAATAAAATATATTTTTAAAAAATAAATAAATAAAATAAAATAATCTATCTCATTAAATAAAGTTATTTGAAGCCCTGGTTTTTTGTTTATATTCAATTTTTGTATAATGGTGTAATGTTCACAAGCATTTGGAGATTAGTTTACACCGAGTTTAGTGATTGTGCACTTTTAAGTTGAGCACTGAAGACTAGGTAGGCATTCAAATTACTTAGAAAATAGACAGGGTTTGAGGGTTGGATGTAGTTTATGGTAAACTGATTCTACTAGTGGCCTGGTGCACAAATTTGTGCATATTGAAAGGAAATTAATTCGAGGAAATAATTTAATATCACTATTTGCCCTTTCTCTATAATAGAAGTATCAGAGATGAAAGAAAATTAGTAAAAATGTACATGAAAATATCCTATCTAATAAAAGAGTAACATGCAAATTGACTGTACCTCCACTATGCTACCAGCAAATCAGGAGCAGGGGGCGTAGCCAGCAGACAGGGGCGTGGCCAGCCAACAGGGAGGTGGGGGCATGGCCGCAGTGCCGCAAGCAAGCACCATCCTATAAGCTCTGCCCACATGGTACTTAAAGGCTGGCAAGATCCCTCCTTACAGTTACTGTGACTGAGTCACATGCAAATGAGTGATCAGGGCACTTTTGGTAATGAGCACCAGGTGGGAGGCGGGGCTGTGAGCCAAGCCGCAATTTGGGTCCACACCCCCAGCCCAGCGCCTACAATGGAGCTGGCTGCTGCCCTCTGGAGCATGCGGATACCCTGGTGACACTGCTGTGTGAGGCCCAGAGGTCTCTGCATGCCCCCCAGCCCAGCACCCATGATGGGGGTGGGGGGCCTGGCTGCCAGTCTTGGGGGGGGGGTGGAGACCCCAGTGGCCACCACTGGCTGCAGGAAGTTCACAGTCCTCTTGGTTCGTGCATAACTGAACCAGAAGCAGACATTGAGTGTGGGGAGTGTGGGGGAAATGTAGTTCTGGTGGCAGACGTAGGGGGCGTCGCCAGCAGGATGGGAGGCGAGGCCTGCGGGGGTTTGGCCACAGTGCAGTGTACACTCCCCAGACTGGGGCCCTGCAGGGCAGGCGCCACTGGCCAGTTGGTGGCAGCAGCAGCAGTGGCACAGCGTGTGTACGGTCTCCAGGCGGGGGCCCCACGGAGGGGCGGGGTGGCTGCAAGAGGCCTGCCTGGGGGCAGGGCAAGCTGTCTGAGGGGTGTGCTGTTGGAGAGGTGCTCGCCTGCTGGGTTGGTGCGGGACCCCCCAGTTCTGGATGCATTTCTCAGCTCCTTAAGTCTCCATGACCTCACACTATTGTCAGTGGCAGTGTGTGCGAGTCCAGTAAGATCACCCTTTCCCCAAGCACCACACACACTCTGCAGCTCTCTGTCTCCTTGTGCCAGGATCGGAGCCAGGAGCCTTCCAGCCACAGTGCCCACCAGCCAGGTGCTCTGGCTTCTGGAGATGCTGAGGAAAGTGCACCCTCAGCGGGGCTGCAGCATTTCCAGTTTCTCAGTCACGCCCTCTCCCCAGGAAGCTGGGGAGAACATATTTGACAAAGTTCTTTAAGCCACAGTGGTCAGAGTAGTGGTACTCAGCCAGGCAGGCACATAGATGGGCGTGGGACCTTTCCGGCCCTAGGGTTAGGCTGCATGCCCTGTGGTCCTGGGTGCTTGCAGCTGCCTGTGGCTGCGGCTGGCCTGAGTGAAGCTGGCCCAGGTCCTGGGTGCCTATAGCTGGCCAGAAGGAGGGAAGCCTGGGTCCCAGGTGTGGGGCAAGGCAGAGACAGTTAGGAACAATCAGGGAGGTAGGCAGAGGTGGTTAGGGATGATCAGGCAGGCAGAGGTGGTTAGGGGCGATCACGCAGGCAGGCCATGAGCAGTTAGGAGCCAGTGTTCCTAGATTGCGAGAGGGATGTCCAACTGCCAACAGTCAGACATCTCTGACTGCCAACAGTCAGACATCTCCGAATGGGTCCCTGATTGGAGAGGGTGCAGGCTGGGCTGAGGGAACCCCACTCCGTGCACAAATTTTGTGCACTGGGCCACTAGTATATATATAAAAGCCTAAGTGACCAAATGACCAAACAACTAGTCGACTGGTTGCTATGATGCGCACTGATCACCAGAGGGCAGATGCTCAAAGTAGGAGCTGCCCCTGGGTGATCAATGTTCTGCTCAGCTGACTGACAGGCACCAGACGCCAGACTCGTGGCTGGCAAGTGCAGCTGCAGCTGCAAGAGCATCTCCTGCCTCCATGGCAGCATTACTGAGTGGTAGCAGCAGGCACAGTGGGGCCAGGATAAGTAGGAGTGGCGTGGTGCATGGCCTGGGCTCAGGCTCCTCCCTGGCCGCCTGCTGCATCATGCACTATTACAGCCCCTGAGGGGTTCTGGATTGTGAGAGGGCACAGGCCAGGCTGAGGGATCCTACTGGTGCCTCCAGTAATATATAAATTAATTATTAAATAAACTATAGCAACATGATATAACAACAAATATTTTCCATTCAATTTTTACTGTCAGAATCTTTATCATTAATTTTTTTTAAATATGCCAGTTATTCTGGAAAATTTATATCATTTGGACAAATTTTGCCTTTGCTACAACATCGAGTAAATTTCCCATCAGATGGTTTTTCATCAGAGAAATTTAGGGATAGGCAAAGTTGACATGTAACAGTCATTCCACCACAACTGTGTTCAATAATTGCATCCCCATTTACTTCATTTTTGCTATGAAGGCAGTTCCCACCAGTATTGGTAGTACTTGTCAATGACTGTTCTTCAGACATATTCTGTCAACAACGTCGCTTTCTTTCAGCTTCACAGTTAGGTTGTGTGCCAATAGTTGGTCTTCAGATACATTCTGTCAATGACAATGACAGCTTCTTTTGGCTTCAGAGGTACATTATGGCAATAGTTGATCTTCGGACATATTCTATTGACAATTGGCTACATAATGTCAACAGAAACATGATGTCATTACCTGGTGCCCACAGGCTGGGCTGAGCTATGGGCCACATTTTGTGCCATGGCAGCATTGGCTGCAATTTGGTGGACTCTCATTCTGGGGTGGTGGCAGAACATGTGTCCCACCTGAGGGAAGCTGAGTGTTGCTTTGTGGGTACCATGTCCACAGTACCATTTCGCTGTGAGCATCACAGCACCTCCTGCATTGAGCATCTGCCTCCAGTGGTCAGTGCACATCATAGCAACTGGTTGGATGGTCAGACACTTAGCATATTAGCCTTTTATATAGAGAGATTTTTGTCAGACTGAATCTAAGAGGCAGACCTGTTCTTTAAGAAATCCATGAAATTTGTGCTTTTGCTTCAGTTATAATATTTTTCAAAGAAATTAATATCATATTAGAGAAATTAATGACATGTTCTGGATCATATGACTATCATGCAACTATGATCCTATATACCTATAAGAAATGCAATTTATTCAAATGATCTATAATAATAAAAGTGTAATATGCTGATTAGACCAGATGTCCTTCCAGACAAAGCTGGGGCTGCAAGGGATGTCCAGGTTCTGGGTGCCAGAGGGAAGGTGGTGCCGGCAGCCAAGGGAAGGAAGGCCTACTCTTGCATGAATTTCATGCATTGGGCCTCTAGTATTACCATAAAAATATTGAAGGCATTACTGAAGGTCTGTGGGAATTTTTTTTTTTTTTGCCTTTTAAAGATGTCTGTTTATTATTCAAGCATGAGAAATATTGACCCAGCTGCATCATAACTTTTCTTAGAGAAGATGAATTAAAAGACCTTGACATCTGGAATTTGTCCTAATCCCAAGGCCCATTAAAAAAAAAACCAATACTATGTTCCAAAGATCAAACTGACTGGATCAGAATAGTAGAGGATGGAAGAGAAAATCATAACCTGAAAGGGTCACTGAAAATTCTATCAAACCTAGCACCCTTTTCCCCAAAAGGTAAACATTTAACCAGTCAGGACAGACACTTATTTATCTTCCAGTTAAACTTTCCCAGATGTATGAATGACTCATTAATTGTTTACTTTATACAAGACTTTATTGGCCATCCACCATATTAAAGGAACTGTGGGAGCTACACTACACAGGGAGTCCTACAACTGCCTACAGTTACTAACCACTTGGGAAAGTTAATCCAGTCACTCCTGGCACAGAAGGTTACATGCAAACCAATGCGTGGCTATGGGCCAACCATGTGTTAAAAGAGGCATTACAAAACCATTGCAGAAAGGAAAGATTATTCATTAAAACGACGTTAAAGCACTTGGAAAAAAATCCTCTCACACTTTTCCTGAAAATATTTCCAGGAGGAAAAAAAAGAGTAAAAAAATGTTTTTAATTATAAATTAATGCAAAGCACATATAGGTAGATAATTATCTTTGGATGAGAAAAAGACTCTCTAAATAAAAGGTATAGAAAAAAATAAAAAAGATTGGTTGGCTTAATTAGGTAAAAATTTTTTCCTAACAATTTTTTAAGAAACAATCAAAAGAATGGGGTCTGGGCAGGGTGGCTCAGTTGGTTGGGACACTGTCCCATATACAAAAAGGTTGCAGGTTTGATTCCAGGTCAGGACACATACCTAGTTTGCGGGCTCTATCCCTGGTCCAGGCGCCTATGAGAGACAACTGATTGATGGTGCTCTTTCACATCAATATTTCTCTGTCTTTCCCTTCCTCTCTCCCTAAAATCAATAAAAACATTTTTCTAAAAGAAGAAGAAGGAGGAGAAGGAGGGGGAGGGGGAGGGGGAGGGGGAGGGGGAGGAGGAGGAGGAGGAGGAGGAGGAGGAGGAGGAGGAGGAGGAGGAGGAGGAGGAGAAGGAGAAGGAGAAGGAGAAGAAGGGGAGGGAGCCAAGTAGTAAAGTTATTTACAACATACTCAAAAGGTTAAAATCTTTATTTTTTTTAAACTTGTATAAATTAACAAAATGCACACTTAAATAGAAGTTATGAATAGCCAAAGACAAAAGCGCTACATATGAACATTAAGAAAAAGTTTACAAATTGAAGAAAAGGTAATGCAAACAAAACTGAGGTAAAATATTTCACACAATTTGTCAGCAACTGGACATATTCTCTATTGGTATGACTGATTTTATAAAGGACATTCTGTTGCTATAGAGAATGTAAACTGGAAAACAACTTCTTGAAAATAATTAGGTGACATGTATCAAATGCCTTAAAATGTCTATACCATTGTACACTTTAATCCCATTTTAGGAATTTGTGCTGTGAAAATAATCATCAATTACACAAAGATTTGCATAAAAAGACACTTAACAATTTTGGAAATGCCAACAATAAAGCATAAGTTGAAAACAATAAAATTTGAATGTAGTATTGCAATTCTGTAACCAGCATAAACACATGAATTCCTCCCCTCCCATCAACATACACAATGATGAAAGACTATAAGAAAATATTCCAGGATGTGCAGTAATTATCTTTGGATCATGGATATGGTTGACATTTATTTTCTTTACACATGCCTGAGTGTTCCAACTTTTCTATAACATTACTTTTATAAATAGAAATAATAAACATTATAAAAATATAAGTTCACCTATTTTAAAGGGGTCTGACAATCATGGAACAAAACCTAACTAGTGAAGAACGTTTATGGATTTATATTTGTGAAGTGGGAGGTAAGGAAGGTATAGAGAATAAAGTTCTTATTTGGCATGTTTGTGCTCTGCTGGTAAGTCCATTACTTTCCGAAGAACATTTCCCAGAGGACTCGACCTTCTTTCATGCTCTGCCAGCATCTTTGTGAGCATTTCCTTGTAACCTGGAGGGCTAGATGGCCACCAGGCTTATTCATGGTCTTGCTCGCATTCTGAAGGTGTTTGTGTTTCTAATATACTAACTACAGTTAATTTGTGGATTTTTAAAAGCTTGTCCATAGATGAATGCCCACAGGATGATCAACTTAATTTCTTCCTCAAATTAAACAAATATACTTCAAATATAACCTCAGTAAATCCAGCATTATAATGGCTTTTCATTTTTCATTGGTCCCTCTGAGCATTGGCATCATGAAGACATTTTCATGGAGAAGAAATCAAATTAATTTTCCAAATTTTTGTGTAGCCCCCTCTACCAATATCTAAAATCCAAAGGCTGCCTTTTTATTAACCTACTTTTTAAAATGAATTACTTTTGTCATTTTTTAAAATATGTTTTTATTGATTCTTTAGAGAGAGAGAGAGAGAGGGAGGGACAGAGATAGAAACATCCATGAGAGAGAAACATCAAAATGGATTGGCTGCCTCTTGCACGTCCCCTACTGGGGATCAAGCCACAACCTGACCAGGACCAGCGATCTCTTGGTGCATGGGAAATGTTGAATCCACCGATCCACACCAACGGAGCTTATTAACCTACTTTTGTTTAATGAAACTCCAGGGAGCAGGGGGTAAGATTAATTACATATAGCAGCGGACTTACTGTGTGACCTTAGGCAGATAACTTCAGGTTACAGAGCTTAGCTTCTCCGCAGGTGTGAAGTGAGGGGTGGGTTGCATTTCAGAGGTCTTTCGTTTTGAAAATCCACTAGTTGAGTTGGAATCCGTAAACTTGTTATCTAAAGTTGTTGGTACTGCATTGGATGAGGAGCTTAAGATTTCAAGGAACTGATAGGAGGCCAGCATGACTGGAGTGAAAGGCTCATGTGGAGAAATGGCCATACAAGAGGACTGAGGTGGCCGGGCACAGTCACGAAGGTGTCCCAAGGACTGGCCAAGAGGAGGGATTAAAAGGTCTTAAGCAAGAGAGTGAGTGACATCTTTGCTTAAGATCATTTATCGTTACACCCAAGACCTCCACATTCCTTTGTTAACAAAATGTTTCCCTAATAATTATTTTATACTTCAAATATAATAATCTTGGTAGAATTCAGCATTACAAGATACACAAGTACTAAAGGATGTATTGTATAGTAAAAATTAAGTTCCAGAAGCACCTGTTGCTCAGCACCCAGTTCCCTCTCCCTAAAGCAAGAAATTTGTAGACATATGAATGTATATGTCTATTCTCTTTTGCTTTAGCAAAGATTAGTAGCATACTGTACACTCTCCTTTGCTTTCTTTTTTTGAATCAGCATAACAGGATATCTTGAAGATTACCAGTCCCTATTGATAGTCTTTGCTATTACAACAAAGTTATTACACCCAAGGTTTGACTACTGTTATTGTGTCCCCACTCAGGGAAGCAAAGACTCATAAAACTGGAAATTTGAAAGGTGCCAAAATCTAATGTAGTCCCAACCCTACTTTTTACATGTGAGAAAGTTTGTCCCAAAAAGATCGCCTCTAGATCTCACAGGTGGCAATGGCGCTGGATCATCAGTCTGATTATACTTTCTGATCATAAAGTTATATATGTTGTAATTAAATACATGTTTCGAATAGTATGCATGGCATGATCCAGTGTGTATTCTTTAAACCAGTATGTATGATGCACAGAAATGAGTTTGGAAGCCTGATAGTGGTCATCTGGGAATGCGGCAATGTGGTGATTGTACTCTTTTCTCTTTATAGCAGCTTCATTGAGATGTAATCCATACCACACCATTCACTCATTGAAAGTGGAAATTCAATGGGGAGAGGAACTTTTTACTGAATATAATTTTGTAACTTTTTAATATGGAACATGCGAATGTATTGCCTAATACAAATTTTTAATTTAAAAAATAAAAGTGTAAATTCAATGGCATTTAGTATATTAACAGAGTTGTCCAATTGTTTCTGTAATCAATTTTAAAACATCAACCCCCCCAAATAAAATGCTATAGACATTATCAGTCTGTCATCATAATTTCACTTTCTATTCTTATGTTGTATTTTTCTGAAAATTTTGCAGCAATTGTTACTTTTATAATAAAAATAAACAAATGTAAATTAAAAGTAAAATTAAAATAAACCAATGTATACTATGAAAATAAATATACAGCTGTAATAGAAAAAAGTATTTCAAAGATAGTAAAATCACAATTTTACTATTTCTAATAAGTAAGTAAGTAGGCATATGTATTTTAGATAATGTCCTATTGGTCTTTTCTATGCATAATCATATATATCAATAACAATTTTCTCATACTCTTCTTAGTTATGTTGTGAACATTTTCAAGGCATTATATGTTCTCTGGAACTGTGATTTTTTAACTGATTTAAATCTATAGATATATCACCACATCTTTTAACACCATCTCATTATTTCCTTAGGAAAGATTTCTAAAAGTAGGAAACTATATACTATTTTCAATTACCAAGTAATTTAAACTGTTTCCAATGGTTTGTCCAGCTCAACCCTTTGTCACTATACCTCTTATCCTTGCCAATGTGGAAATTTTAAAAATTCTGTTTTAATTTGCATTTATTTGATTGCTAATGAGGTTATCCCTTACTCAAACATATATCAACTGCTTGTATTTTTCTAATTTTCTTTTCAGTTAATAACCTTTAGCTCTTTTTTCCATTAGAATGTTAGTGTGATTTCTATTGATAAGGGTATAAAGAGGTGTGTGTGTGTGTGTGTGTGTGTGTGTGTGTGTGTGTGTGTGTGTTTCGTTCCTGCTGAGCACTGAAGGTAGGAATTCCAATCTATACACACTTTTAAAGATTAACTTGGTTTTCATTTATTATTTCCCTCTTTATTTTATTTTATTTTATTTTATTTTATTTTATTTTATTTTATTTTATTTTATTTTATTTTATTTTATTTTATTTTATTTTATTTTATTTTATTTTATTGCAATGGAACTGACTCCGTTTCTCCAGGAGAAATTTCTATGGATTAAGGAGGGGGCAGTCTGTGAAATTCCTTATATTTTCATAAAATGCTTGTTTGCCAGTTTCATGCTAAGGCTCCAAAAATTGTACTGTATTTATTAGCAATAATATAAAACCTGCCTTTGTTTTTCCTAAGTAGCCAGTTAAGTTGTATTCCCCCAAATTCATCCATCCCTATTAAGGGGAATGTCAACCCCGGGCCAAATGGTACGAGGGTATATATAAAATTCACCAAGCCTCACTCCATGTCTCTCTTTGATATACATTAGTTTTTAAGCCAACGAACAGTCTGAACTCTAACTATGACTCAATTCCTCCTAGTGCTCTACCATAGAGCACAAAAGGTTACCAAATCCTTCAGTTTCCAACACAGAGATCCAATTTGGAACGAAGGAAGTAAACGTCTCACTTTTTAACAGCTAAACATGTTATATTGATCACATCTAAGAAACTGGAGTTTCCAAATGTGAAACACTTTGATCTCTTTCTAATGGAAAGGACCTTGGGAAGGAAAAGAAATACAAAAACAGCAAGGAAAAAAAAGTGTTGATGAGAGTGATTATTTTTGGATATATATATATATATATATATATATATATATATATATATATTAAATAGGTTATATATCCACATAACCTATTTGGTGAAAAGAGTGAGAGGAAAAGGTAATCTATTGGTCTCAGTAAAGACACAGCAAAGGTGGTTACACACAACCCCTCATAGAGCTGAGATGGGCTTTCAGTTCGGAAAAGCTTACTCTTGCTGCTAGAGATCTGGGTTCCCTATTGACAAAAATTAAAATATTTTACAAGTGTAGATTTGTTGACAAATCAAGTATTCATCAGAAATTCTTCCACTGTGAATTGTCTGCTTCCACTTGATTTTCAGTTATGCTTCAGGCACCAGTAACACTGAATAATCAAACACAGCCTGAATTAGGTACTATTTGATTGTGAAAATTTTAAAAATTGCTTTATATTTTAACAGTTACCACTATTCAGCCATTGAAACAGAATGGTGGAGTTTCCTGTTTTGAAGGCTGGGGGATACTATTTAAAAATAAAGTTCAGCCATTATGTCATTCAATTCCTTCATATTTCAATAAGCATCTCTAAAACGATGGACATTTGCTTACCCAATCATAACGCCGTTATCACACCTAACAAAATTAGTGGATTCCTAACAAAATTAATGATTACTTGGTATGTCCAATCCCTACTTCAGATTCTAATTGCCTAGATTTTCTCAGAAAAGAATTTTATCAAATGAGGATGTAGACAATGATTACATATATCATTTGGTTGTATGGCCTTTTAGTAAGTATCCTTTAGTTTTGGGATCAGTTCATCCTCCCTGTCTCCCCAACCTACTTATTTTTGTTATTGTTGTTGATGATGATGATGCCTTTCCAGGCAGGATATATGCCCAGGTTTCAATCCCTGGTAGGGTAGGAGAGAGGAGAGAGAAAAAGAAACATTGATGTAAAGGTGTAACATCCCTACCTTATGAGGTTACACTTTCAGATCAATGTTTCTCTCTCTCTCCCTTCCTCTCTCTCTAAAAATTATATATAATATGTGTGTGTGTGTGTGTGTGTGTGTGTGAATTTAAAAAGACATAGAGGCTTAAAGAATTTGAGTGAATCCCCCCAAAAGAATTCAGTACAATGTAGAACTCAGGTCTTTTAATCCCATTCTAGCATACCCATTCCCATATATCATGTTGTCATGCTGTCATTTTACAGTATTTATGATGTTAGCAATTTGGTTGTTCAGAAAATGTTTTGTGTTTTTTTTTTAATACTTATATCCTACTTCTTCAATGTTTGTTTACATTTAACATTCCTCATATTTTCATAGTCAAGATTTAAAATTTCTAGATTGCTTTTCCTCAATGCTTGGCCCATTAAAGATACTCTATAAATGTTCCTTTCTGAAAATATACCAAAATCAATTGAAAATCTCAGGTTTTCCAAGAATAAAACAAAGCATAAAAATCTCATAACAGATCAATAAGAAGTTCTAGTGCTTTCACTCAGAGTTTGAAGCAAACTAATAAAAATGCACCTACAGCAAAAAAATAGAATCAACTATTAAAAACTTAGAAGATCTCAAAAACAAATCCACTTGCTGTAACATATTTTAGTTAAGCAGAGCTTATATCTTTCTATTGGTGATAAAATTAGAACATGAAACAAAATGTGGCCATTGGTAATCAACACTGAGTGGCCAGATTATTATGATCTCTGAATGCGTAATAATCTGGCCACTCAGTGTATATAAATATATATATTAGAAGCCCGGTGCATAAATTCCTGCATGGATGGTGTCTGGCTATCCTGGTCAGGGGGAGGGGACATAGGCAGTTGGTCGGCCTGTCTGCTGGTTGAACTTCTGGTCGAGGGGACAATTAGAATATTAGCCTTTTATTATACAGGATCTAGTATAATTATATATTATAGCCAGATTATTATGCATTCAGAGATCATAATAATCTGGCCACTCAGTGTAGATGTTCCCAGGAAGCACAAAGGTGGAAAAGACACAGGGGAAAATAGGATGAAAAATACATCCTTTCTTGTCTATTTCTTATAAGCTCCAGAGAAGATGCAGAGAAGGAAGCAAAACTTAAATACATTTCAATAGCTCCAGCTTTGACCTTTTTATTATTTTTAAAATATATATTTTTAAATATATTTTATTGATTTGAGAGAGAGAGAGAGAGAGAGAAACACTGATTTGAGATCAGCTGCCTCCAGTATCCACCCCAACTGGGATCCTAACCCAAAACCTGGGTATGTGCCCTGACCAGGAATCCAACTAGTGACCTTTCCGTGCATGGGATGATGCTCAACCAACTGAGCCACACCAGCCAAGGTGAGCTTTGTCCTTTTTAAAAAGTCAGCCAACAAAGCATTTTTAAAACCAGTTTTAGCTAATAGGGACTTTTTATTCACATGTTCTATATGCAAACTTCCTGTCTTCTAGAATTCTGATGAGAAATAGTTGCTTTCAAACAACACAACTTCCTCGCATAAAAATGACAAATTCTTGGCCACATTTTCCCCTCAGTCCTTATAAGGTTGTTAAATCAGAGGTCACAAACTCTTGGGAGTTTGTTTATTTCAGTCCTTAATATATCTGAGGAGATTTTAAAATATTATTTGTTACAGTGGAATATCTGCATGGTTGCTGCTGGTTTTTTTTTTTTTTAAAGAAAGAGAAAAAGCCACTTGTTTTGAAAAACATGTTTTTAAAATAATTTCATAGATTGCAGATTTTGTAAATGATCTTGTTAATTGTTGGGAGGGGGTTCCCAACCTTGTTAATGTCCCCTTAGCATTAGGCTTTTGTTCCCTCGCATTGGAATATGTCATTTTCTCCAGCAGACTGCATTTCTAGGGTATAATTGCTGTCTCAATGTAAAAGACAACTCATGTGCATAAATTTCCACTCACTGAAACAAGCCTCCGTCGCCCCTAATTTTAATGCAGATGTGATCCGGGGGTAGAGTTGCCCTTGCTTCCCCAAGCAAAACGAACAGATTACACATTAAATATTGTCTTTGGAGCCAGGTGCACAGAAACAACCAATTACCTAGACAGCTCATCAAGTCCTGATATGTTTACCACATTGTTTTTTGTTTTCTCTTTAAACATTTTGGGAATTATTCTGAGGCTTTCATTTCTCTTTAATGAACAGAATATGCTTATTAATAAAGGCCTCTTTTGTGTGACTCACAGTTGACTCACAAAAGCTTTTAAAACCATGTTTGAAAGTTTCCGAACTGAACCTGAGTTCCTGAGAAGACGAAGCCTTCTTATTACAAAGAAGGACCCTGCTTCTGGTTCTTCTCTTTACTAAATAATTAATATCTAGAAAAGACTTGAGGAGGAGAAGGGCCGTGGATATGTGAAGAAGGGAGTTGGAGAGAGGGTGCTGCTGTCCCTCCTTTCGACATGCTTTGATTGTGCATGGTTAAAGGACTTGTATACATGGGAATCTATCAGATTTCGGTCCTTGGTCATTAGATCATCTTGAATTTTTATTCATGTCATTACTTCTTAAGGTTTTTAATGGAAAATGCTGATGCGTTCAAGACCTCTTTCAAGACTTGTTTCCGTTATTCCAAGAGACTTTTACCACTTCCTGAGGAGGGGCTGTTTTAGATTTCTACAAAGCCATTAACCTCCCAAAGAATGTGAAGCATAAATAGAGTGGTGTGGCAGCAAAGATGTAAATGGTGCAAACTATTAGGAAGGTTGGAGGCAGGAGGCTTTGTGGTGGGCATGCCTGACAATGGAAGTGGATGTTTTTGGAAAGCTCGTGGAAAGGCTCAGTGGTAAATGGCCTGAAGATGGATGATCTGCTGGTGGAGGGGGCAGCAGGCCCCACTTGCTGCAAGTACCCCAGCATTAAACTGTTTACCTCCAACCTTCCGTTGGAAGCTAGGGGGAGCTCTAAGCAAAGGAGGTGAAAATATACAACAGGAAAAAATCTGTATGTGTGTGTGTATGGGACCACCGGGCAGAAACAAACTGTAAGTCTTATGTTTTTCCTTTTAATAAAACAATGTGAGACATTTTAGAGAAGGTGAAACTTTCAGATGCAGAAGTAGAAAAAGAACTTGAAATCATCAAGAATACTGCAATTTATTCCCATATATTATGGTCGAATTGGAACTGCGGAAGGCAACTTGATATTATAGTGCAAAATTACAAGTGCACATGCCCTTTGACCTTGCAATTCCATTCTAGCAATATTTCCTGTACATATCTTCACCCAACTATGCAATGACGTACATACACGGTTTTCATTCTAGCACTATATGTAAAAGTCAAAGGTTGAAAACAATCTAAATGTATTAATAGGATACTGAGTCCCTAAGATATGATACATCCTTACAATGGAACACTATGAGGCTTTTTCTTTTTTTTTTTTTTAAAAAAAAGGAAGTTCTTAATATATCGATATGAGCTCCTCAATATAGTAAAAACTGGATTGGAGAGAGCAAAGTTCAAAAAATTGAGTCATATGCTACCATTTGAGTTTTTAAAAGAGAGAGAGAGAGACATACAACTATACTGGCTGGTATAATTGGGCAAAAATTCTTGGCGTTGTAGGGGGAGTGGTTGATGGAAACAACTGAAAGACAGAGGCAGGAATAAGATGTTTCACTACTCTGAATAGCAAAGAAGTTCAAAGTTTAAAAAAACAAATTGCTAGGTCTTAAGTGAGGCAGTCCTGGTTTCTGTGCATGGGTTCTAGCACTTTCTGACTTTATAACCTTCGTCTTCTTTTCTTTAAGTGGAGAAGATACTACTACCTGCCTCCTGAAGGAGCTGGGGATATTAGATGCGGGCACACATAGGGTGTGCAGTACAGGTGGTACAGGGCCTGGGTATGTGCAGTATGTGCTGGTGGTTACCACCATGCTCCTTATTAATATTACCACCACCTTTCTCACATATAACTGGGTATTTGGGGAAGATGGGGGGAAGGGACAGTGGGAGTTATGGAAGTAATTACTAAACCAGAGCGTGTTCAGCTCCAAAGGGGCTGCAGAAGGAGTCAATATCACCAAAGGCACTTACAGATCACCTCTCTGCCCCTGGCACTCTTACCAGCAGAATTGACAAATAAGGACCCTCTCCTGAGTTTTATATTTTTCACCTCTCCTTCAAGCTCTGATGGGAAATGGGAAGACACTGCTTGGTTTGGCTTTGGGTCTGGGGCCCTTTGAGACTGAGGACAGAATACTGTGGCCCAGGGATGATGGTTCATCCAACATTGGAATCAGAGGCCCATCCAAGAAAGCTTTCCATGAAAGAGCCATAGAGAAAAACCAGACCGCTTCTCTGCTACAGTCCCTACACTCCTGTTTTTTGTTCTGCCATATTCACCTTTATTGTTACTGAATATTCTTCTTTAAACTTGTTCACTTTTTAAAGACAAATGCCTAGTTTAGCCTAAGCCCATGCAACAATGTGAAATTATGGGTATATTGTGTCATTTATACTTTCCCCCTAATATATCAGAAGAAATTTCTTGCTTTCAGAATTTAAAGATTCTAAAATCATTCATATACACACAGAGGTAGGCTTATGGCTCTTTGGCAAATCCAGTCTCTAAGGATTCTAAAATTCACATCACACATTCCATTTCATAAAGAACGAATTGGAGGCGTGAGGCAATTAACAAAACTTATTAGAGATTCTAAGCAAATGTGGAAAAACTTTAAGTCAGGTACTGGGCAACGCTGTGTCTGCTAATGACTGGGCCAGGCTGTCGATCTCATTGCTATGCAGGCAGTTTAAAAGGATTTTTAAATGCTCTCATATTTCTACACATACAGAGAATCAACTAGACTAGAGTAAAAACTTGATCTATTTAATACTCTGGTAATGATCCCAGTAACTGAGGAGGGGGCAGGGAGAAGCCAGTGAGTTTCTTGCTACTCAAATTCCATCTCATTTTTATTTCTCTTAATGTTTTTTTGAATCCCAAGTTCCAAAACCTGTCTCCTATTATGCAGTGCAAACGAGAACAGATGGGGAAAAGTTATGTTGGAAAGGGCTTTGGAGGGCCACGGGGAAGAAAAATATGACTACCCAATGTGTCACACACCAACGTGCAGCTGCCACCAGGCCCTCCGCAGGGCGAGCTGTGTATGGAACCTGGGGGGCTCAGGAGGCACAGGCAGACTGGAGGGAAGGGCCACACTTAGGAACAGTCGCTTGTGTTTCCTTGAAAATATGAATAAAGAGCACAGCAGCAGCATAGCCAACAAAAGAGATCAATTCAAAGGCCAGCCTGGAAAATGGTTAGCTGTACCCCCCAAGTTTCCTAAATGTTAACCAATAATCAATCAGCTTTATGCTTTCAGCATTTCTTAAAGTCAGCATGAGTTATTCTTCTAGAAAAGTCTTACTAGCTTACATGCATGAGGTGATCTTCCAAAAAGTATTTTTAATACTCACAGGGTGCCCATGCATTTACTAAACTTTTCAAGGGTGAGGCACTGGACCTACCTGGTTTCAAATGACAGGTCTGCAGTTACCAACTGTAAGACTTTGGGCAAGTCACTAATTCTATGAGCTTGTGGCCCATCCTATATAATAAAGAGCTAATATGCAAATGGTCATCACACCCTCACACCCTCGCAAACTTGCACCAGGACTGCTCAGACACTTAACACTGGGAGAAAGGAATGGGACCATCCAGGCTGTGGCCTGGCAGAGGGACAAGCCATCGGTTCTGCGGTCCCAGGCGCCAGCAGCTGTGCCTGCAGCCTAGGAGAGGGATAAGCTGCATTCCCCACGGTCCCAGGTGCCAGCAGCTGCACCTGCACCTGCACCTGCGCCTGTGGCCTGGGAGAGGGACAAGCCACCCACTCCACCACCCCGGTTGCCTGCGGCTGCAACCCAGGCGAAGCTGCCTGCCAATGGTGCCCTGTGGCTGCAGCCAGCTTGGGGGATGCTGGCCTGGGTTGTGGGTGCCTGTGGCCAGCCAGAGGGAGGGAAGTCTGGGTCCCAGGTGCAGGGTGAGGCAGAGACAGTTAGGGGTAATCAGACCAGCAATCAGGCAGAGGGGTTAGGGGAGACCAGGCAGGTAGGCAGATGAGTGGTTAGGAGCCAGTGGTCCCTGATTGCGAGAGACAGCTGGACATCCTCTGAGGGATCCCAGATTAGAGAGGGTACAGGCCGAGCTGAGGGACCCTACCCCTGTCCAGCGCATGGATTTTATGCACTGAGCCTCTAGTCATCTATAAAACAGAGCTAACATGACTTACTTTGTGGGTTTGGGGGTTCATGTATATGAATTCCTGGCACAAGAACATTGCTCAATGTATGGCAACTATTATTACTGCAATTATCAGAAAGCATAGAAAATGTAGTCTCTCTTTTCTTTGAATTCAATATAAAAATACTGAAGGTGTGTGTGTGTATGTGTGTTTGTGTCTAAGACTCCCTGAATCTATGTTGAAAGTAATTATAATGTTAACATGGTTGAAACTCTTTGATTTAAATGGTGATCCAGGTCATACATATGGTATCTGGGAGCAAATGTTCATGTTATAAGCAGTTGTGGTATTAAGTCCTGCAGGGAATTCCTCTGAAATTGCACTTGTCTTTGTAGAGTAAGTATGCAAATCATAAAACACTGTTTTCCTTCCTAGAGTAGTTCATAATTTACTTAGATCAAAATCCCTAGGGGCAGGAGTTGGCTTTAAAAAGCAATTTCCTCAGCCTACCTCACACTATATTTTCAACATCTCTAAGGTATGGAAGTCAGGGATCCTGATCTATATATAAAAGGCTAAGTGACCATCTGACCGTCCGACCAGTTGCTATGATGCACAATGATCACCAGGTGGCAGATGCTCAACGCCGGAGCTGCCAAGCTGAGGTGACTTGGCAGTTGTGGTTCTTGGGTGACGCACCCGGAATCAGAGAGGAGGGAGCCCAATTCCAGGGTGTGTCACCCAAGAACAACCCTCTCGCAATCCAGGACCCCTTGGGAGATGTTGGAGAGCTGGTTTCAGCCCAATCTCCAGGCTGAGGGACCCCATGAGCCAGAGGAATCCCGCTCACCCCACAGACACCCTTCGAGCCACAGCGACACCCCAGGTGTGATTAGTCAGAAGGGACCACAGGACTTTGGCTCCAGGGCCTGTCTGGCCCATCTTGCCCAGTCCCACCCCTCCAGCCACCTCCTAATTAATTTCCTTTCAATGTGCATGAATCTGTGCATCAGGGCACTAGCTTTAAATAAAAATGATGGCCCTGGCTGGAGTGGGTCAGTAGTTTGAAGCATTGTCTCATACACTGAAAGGTGGTGAGTTCAATTCCCAGTCAGGGAACATACCCAGATTGCAGGTTGATCTTGGGTTGGGTTGGAATAAATACAGAAGGCAAATAATTGATGTTTCTCTCTCTCTCTCTCTCTCTCTCTCTCTCTCTCTCTCTCTCTCTCTCTCTCTCTTTCTCTCTCTCTCTCTCTCTCTCTCTCTCTCTCTCTCTCTCTCCCTTCCTCCCTTCCTCCCTTCCTCCCTCCCTTCCTCCTTCCCTCCTCCTTCCTTGCTTTAAAATTAATAAAAAACACAAGAGCTATTATAAAAATAAGTTAATTTTTAAAAAAATGATGATGATTCTTAAGCAAACTGAAGCCTGAAAAACACTTCCTTAAGGAGTAGGGACAATGATCATTCATCATTCTAATTTTGAGTTATTTCCAGCTTTTCTCCCTCTCCCATCACACAAAGCCAGGCCCAGAAATGCAGCAATTACTTGTGAGACAGAGGTTTAGGTCTGGGAATTCTAGATTCCCTCCCTAGAACCTTCCTTCCCTTGTGTTTCATGGTGTCTAGTTAAGGCTGGACTATCTATACTCACTCTGTCCATAGGAGGCATGAGCTTAATTGTAGTTTGTCCTATGAAGGTGGCCATATATCCCAGAGTGCCTGGGGCAACCCTAGGCTACCCAGCATAGTTATTAATAGCACTCTTTTCATTATCAAAAGTTCCAAGTTTTTATATCAATCATACCATTACATTAGATCTACAGAAACTTTGATTATACATGTAGGACATGATTGAAGATTGGCAAGATGTCTAGGATATGCTATTCACTAATGCATAAAGGAACTCCTAAATACCATCAGAAACAATGAGGGCATGCTTTGGGTTGAAGTGACATGGGAATGATCAAAGAAAATTATACTCTTTCAAGTTGTTCCATAAACTGGCATCTAGAAATGAAGGGCATGGGAACACTAAGAATTCGAGACTGATTAATATCTTCATTCTCCTCCAAGTAGTTGAGCAAAAGGCATGGGTATTGGTATTATATAGAGTTAGATATTACTCCCCTTCCTGCTTATTAGCTGTGACCTTGGGCAAATGATTCAATATCTCTGAACCTCACTTTTCTCATGTATAAAAAAAGATACTAAGGCTTATTTTAATTATAAGAATTTAGTGAACTATGTGTGTAAAGCACCTGGTACCTTGGTTGGGTGGTTAATAGTGGTAGATCTGCCATTTTTCTTTTTTAAAAGTATGGTTTTATTGATTTCAGAGAGAGAAACAAAGAGGGAGAGAAGGAATCACTGGTCAGCTGCCTCCTGCATGTCCCCTCCTGAGAATCAAGACCAAAACCTGGGCATGTGCCCTGACAGGGAATTGAACTGCAGCCTCATGGTTCACAGGTCAGTGCTCAACCACTGAGCCGCATTGGCCCGGCCTGCCATTATTCATCAAGGCCACTCTGCACTGCACTTCTCCCAAAGGCACATGCCTTTTTTTTTTATTGATTTCAGAGAGGAAGGGAGAGTGTGAGAGAGAAACATCAATGATGAGAAGGAATCATTGACTGGTTGCCTCCTGCACGCCCACTACTAGGGGTCAAGCCCACAACCCCAGGCTTGTGCTCTTGACTGAAAATGAACCCCGGGAACCTTCAGTCTGCAGGCCAAGGCTCTGGCCACCGAGCCAAACTGGCTAGGGTGGCACATGACTTTTAAAATAAAGAGTCCTTGCAAGAAGAATCATAAGGATGCTGTGGAAATGGGAATAGATTCTTTCCCTTCCTTCCTTCCTTCCTTCCTTCCTTCCTTCCTTCCTTCCTTCCTTCCTTCCTTCACATCTTTGTCCCCCCCACCCCCACCCCTTTGTTTGACAGATTCAAAGTCACAAGCTCACTTTTGGATAGAAAAGAAAATAAAGGATTAAAGGGACAGTAATGACTGAAGATTGATCGATAAGCATAATTATAATCCTAGGTGAGGCAAAAAGAAAGAAAGAAGAAATGAAAGAAGAAAAAAAGGAGGAAGGGAGAGAGGAAAAGAGGGAGGAAGGGAGGAGGGAAGAAAAGAATGAAAAGCAAGAAAGAAAACAAGAAAGCAAGAAAGCAAGAAGGAAGGAAAGAAAGAAAGAATGAAAGAAAGAAAGAAAGAAAGAAAGAAAGAAAGAAAGAAAGAAAGAAAGGAAGGAAGAAAGAAAGAAAGAAAGAAAGAGAAAGAAAGAAAGGAAGGAAGGAAGGAAGGAAGGAAGGAAGGAAGGAAGGAAGAAAGAAAGAAAGAAATAGAAAGAAAGAAAGAGGAGAATGGAAGGAAAAAAGAAAGCAAATAATTTCACCTGAAAGTAGGGGAGGAAGAGAGCATGGTCGGGTGGGCACAGTCCATTTTATGGAAAAGATGTTACTGTTCGTCTAACCATTGCCTTTCACCAGACTGCCGTTTGGGTGGGCGGGATGAAGAAATACTATTCTGTTAAAACTAAAAGCTTTGAAGTGGAGACAAACACAATCTGGTAGTATTACAGAGGTATTATTCACCCTGATGACTCACTGTCTTTGGCTCCCACACAGCAGAGGCAAATAACATCAGTGACCTTGGAGATGTTGGCCAAGTATAGATCCAACATTAAGGCCTGATTTTTCAAGTGAATATGTGTGTGTGGAGAGCGGGGGGGGAGAGAGAGAGAGAGAGAGAGAGAGAGAGAGAGAGAGAGAGAGAGAGAGAGAAGAGAAGAGAAGAGAAGAGAAGAGAAGAGAAGAGAAGAGAAGAGAAGAGAAGAGAAGAGAAGAGAAGAGAGAGAGAGGAGAGAAGGGGAATACATGTCAAAGAGTAAGAATATAGGGTGAGCAATTCTAAAAGGCCTAAATAAAGACTCAATACTTAAACAGCTAGCTTAACTAGCAAGTACTTACAAGGAAATAACCATCGTGTGAGTAGATTTCAGATCAAATCATTGAAAGGTGGGAACATTTAAAATAGTCATTCTTAGCTAGGGATTGAATATGGATTTAGTACCTATTCTCGGACTCAAATTTCACTCATCATTTTAATTTATCATGACTCCCTGAATCCAGTTTTCTGAGAGTAATGTTTTCAGTGTTCCAAGCCACACACTGCTCTATACTCAGAGACCCACAAACCACATTCAATCAGATGCAGTCCCCAGGCCTTTGCCAGCATGCAATGGGAAGCAGACCATAATAAAAGAGTGAACCAGAACATGCGGATGTGCAGGCAGCTGCAGAAATGGTAATCAGAGTCATGGCCTTAGACCAGATGGTCCTGTGGTCTAGTGAAAAATTATCAACATAGAACATAGTGACAATGTCAGGTTGATAGAGATAGTTAGTTCTTGGAATTATACATGAAAGCCTCAGTAAAATAAAAATAAAAGCATGAGCATGCAATGATTTGAAGCTAACACCCCCAAAAAAGAACCACAAGAGTTAAATACAGAAAGGGTCTTCAGTTATGGAGTCTGCCACATGGAATAACCTGGGATGGTGGCAGAGCACAGCACTGTAACTCTGGAAGAATCTCAGGTTAGTTTTTACCTTTGTATGAGCAAAGAAAGGGGTGGATTGAAAAGGCTGTAGAGATGGCTTAAAGGTAGACTGGAAACAACCTGGCCTCATATAGCTCATTGATAGTGTATGTTTCCAATAGTTTACGGTTATGTTTTTCAGGTCATATTTCTCCCTCTGTGTTTCCACTTTATAAAAAAGTTTTCATCTATAGAGATACATATGAGTTCTAGGAAGTAAAGAGTAGTTTGCTCAGAATTAATAGCTACAAAAATTTTTAAAACTCAGGATCTTCTCTCTGCAAATAGCAGGGACCCAACTCAAAATCCCTAAGGAAAAGGGGGACTTGATTATTTTAACAATCCCTGTTTCCCAGATTCCAGAGACTGAATTGTAGGTGGGTCTCAGAAACAACTGGAACTCCACTTAAATATTATGAGCAGTCTCTGTCTCTTCCTGGTCTTCGTTTCTCCATTCATCTGCTCTGGCCTGTCCTCTTGCTGACTGCTAACCTGTGTGTAGTGCTCCTGAGTACAACCAGGAAATACAACTGCTAACAGATCGCATGTTCATATTCCTCCCATTTCAAAAAGCAGCAAGACTGAGCTTGAATCTGTTAGTCTAATTCCATATTCCCGGAGAAGGACTATGACTGGCCCAGTTTGAGTCAGGTACTCACCCCTGAATGAATTAACTGTGGCCCTAGAGTCACACTGTACTAACTTAGTTCCTATCACAGCTATGGTTGTTTAGGTTTGAGGGCTTAAGAAAAAGGTAGCATTGTCTGTACCAATGGTGTCCGTACACCACGATACTTTTGGCTATAAGTAAAGATTTTTATTACCTTATATAACAAAAAGTCTTGTCTGAAATTTGGTGAGTCTGGGATTCAAGTCAACTCAATTCAATCAATATTTACTGAGTACCTACAATATGCCAGACACTGCCTTAGGTGCTGGAGATGTCTGAGTGAATAAAACAGAAAAATAATTCCTGCCTTCAGGGAGCTTATGTACTAAGCTTAGTAAATTTAGTGACTCAACAACATTAACAAATTCCCAGGTTCTTTGAAACTATGCCAAACCCAGTGTGTCAGCTATAACAATCTCTGACAAGAAGGCTCAAGCTGAGACCCAGAGTTTTAGCAATTTACCTGCAGTCACATGCCTGCTAGATGAAGGAATCATGAGTCCAGATTCTGGCCCAGTATGCAGTGCTCCTTCTTGCCAGAGTGGAAAGGGGCCTGACCTCCCTAAAGCACATGGCTACCTGCTGCCTGGGTAAAAGCAGGGGATTATGAGCTAGGAATTGGTGGGGTATGGCTTCTAGAGAGGAAATTACCAGGATTTCTATGTCTGCTGCACTTGGGTCAAATGGCTCTCCAAAGCTTATAACTGACCTCTTTTTCTGGTTAGATGCCTGGTTAGATGTTCTCCCTGGGGTCATGATTAGAAGATCAGAAGAGAACCTCAGTCAATGTGTCTGTAACTCAGGGGTTCTATTTGCAATGACGTTGACCGGCATAGAAGGAAAAAGGCTGATGGCCATGTCAGTAGGCAGCTTTCTTAAACTGCATAAGAGGAAGGTTGGGCAGAAAGCATACAAAGGCTAGAATTCAGAGATTCTGGGCTCAGTCCCTACAATAGAACAGCCAGAAAGTTCCCAAGGTGTGTGAGGGCATCATTTTGGAAGTGGTTGAGGAAAAATGTCTTCATTTCACTTTAACCAAGAAAGGTACCTATGAATCTCAAGTTCCCAACTTTGATATAGGTGACTACTGTTCAGTGGTAGAACCTAGAAACCAGAGGGAGAGGGGGTAGCATAAATTTGAACAGAATTTAGATAAACTTTAATAATGTAGAAGGCAGAAGAGACATAAGCATAGATAATCTATACTAATAAAAGAGAAAGATGCTAATTGATCATACCTTCATGATGCTCACCAGACAATCAGGAGTGAGTATGCAAATTAACCCAGCAGAGATGGCGAGTTAATTTACATACACAGGCGCTGAGTGGCCAGGGGCATTCTACACTGCCACAGTTGCTCTGAGCCTCTGGGCAGTGTGGGAAGGCAGAAAGGCAGAGCAAAGGCAGTGCCAGCAGCCAGGGGAAGAAAGACCCATTCTTGCATGAATCTTCATGCATTGGGCCTCTAGTTAACTTCTGTAAAATACAAAGTGGTGACATATCCTAATATATAAAGAGCCAGGGTCCGTAACATCCAAAATGAGTGAATAGATGACAAATGCCAGGCTGCACACGCAGCAGGCTAGGTTGGGCTGGGGCTGATGAGTGAGCTGAACTGCTGACCTCTCGGTCCTTCCTGGGTCATGGTGACTCAGCACTGACTGAAATAAAAAAATAATATACAGAGATCCAACAGCAGATTGGAGGATCAGAAGAATCAAGTCAAAGATTTGAAATACAAAGAAGCAAAAAACACCCAACCAGAAAAGCAAAAAGCAAAAAGAATCCAAAAATATGAAGATAGTGTAAGGAGCCTCTGGGACAACCAATATCCAAATTACGAGGGTGCCAGAAGAAGAGAGAGAGCAAGATACTGAAAACCTATTTGAAGAAATAATGACTGAAAACTTCCCCACCTGGTGAAAGAAATAGACTTACAAGTCCAGGAAGCATACAGAACACCCAGCAAAATGAATCCAAAGAGGACCACACCAAGACACATCATAATTAAAATGCCAAGAGTAAAAGACAAAGAGAGAATATTAAAAGCAACAAGAGGAAAACAGTTAGTTACCTACAAGGGAGCACCCATATGATTGTCAGCTGATTTCTCAACAGAAACTATGCAGCCCAAAAGGGAGTGGCAAGAAATATTCAAAGTGATGAATAGCAAGAACCTACAACAAAGATTACCCAGCAAAGGTATCATTCAGGATTGAAGGTCAGATAAAGAGCTTCACAGATAAGAAAAAGCTAAAGAAGTTCATCACTGCCAAACCAGATTATATAAAATGCTGAAAGGTATTCTTTAAGAAGAGGAAGAAAAAGAAAACGGTAAAGATAAAAATTATGAACAACAAATACATATCTGTCAACAAGTGAATCTAAAAATCAAATGAATAAAAAATCTGATGAACAAAATAAACTGGTGAATATAATAGAATCAGCAGCATAGAAAGGGAGTGGACTGACAATCCTCAGGGGATTAGGGATTTGGGAGGTGCAAGAAGAGACTGGACAAAAATCATACACCTATGGATGAGGATAGTAGGGGGATGGGGTAAGGGCATGGGGTTGGGTGGGAACTGGGTGGAGGGGAGCTATGAAAGGAAAAAAGAGGAACAACTGTAATAATCTGAATAATAAAGATTATATATATATGTATACATAGACATACACTTTTTTTTAAAAATAAGTTTGGTGTCATTTATTTTGTTTTATTTGTTTGGTTGGTGTTTTTTTGTTTTGTTTTGTTTGTGGGGTGTTTTTTTTTGTTTTTGTTTTTTTTTTTTTTTGGACTCTATCATTTGTAATTGGATGAGTTGTCATTAGGGAGCAGAGGAGGGAGGGGAGAAACTCAGTTCTGATGTCTTATTCCTTCCAGAAGGAAGAACTAGATCTTGGGTCCCTGAGCTTAGATCATCAACAATATTCCTCAAATCTTTAAAATTTCGGTGCCACCTTCCTCTCCCTGTCTCCTGCCCCCTTGCCATTTTTCCCCTTTACATTTGAGAGCTGAGTTGCCTCCTACAATTTGCCACTGCCCCATGTGCACATATCCAT
This sequence comes from Antrozous pallidus, assembly GCA_027563665.1. Lineage (NCBI taxonomy): Eukaryota > Metazoa > Chordata > Mammalia > Chiroptera > Vespertilionidae > Antrozous > Antrozous pallidus. The sequence goes on along the minus strand of CM050508.1, from coordinate 60,536,961 downwards.
TGGTATGTGTCATTGTTCCTGAGTCAACTTTGCTTTTTCAAAAACACAGTATGTTATTAAACAAAATCTTTTCTCTGTTCTGAACAGCAGATGGGTGGTTGGGGGTTTTAATATAGATTGAAGAAAATAGTATACATGTTTAGTCCATTCAAAGGCTAATCACCTGCCAGGGTTTTCTGAGTCGTGCTAGTGTGAGTTTCCCCCACCCCCACCCCCAGGACCAGTTTCTGAGTCACATAATGGTAACACATTGCTATAAAAATGCTAACTTCTCTTCTGTTGTGCTTCTGCTGTTATTCAAAAACAGCCAAATGGATGTTATTGAAATCCGGTCCCAAAAAAAGGTTGAAATTGCTCCCCAGCTGGGCCTAAGACCCTGTGTGCCAAATTTCAGCCTAAAGAGAATTCTTATATTTGAGTCACTGTGTGCAGCTGAAAATATGAGGTTTGAGGTGGAAATGCTAACAGACTCTTTAACTATCATTTTGCAAACCATGTGATTATAGCACAATGCAAACCTCCTCTGGAGCAACTCCCTGGCAAAAGCAACCGAAACAAGGCGTCTGGGCCCTGCAGTTCTGCCTTTACAAGCTTCTGCTGGGCTAGCAGCAGGCAGAGAAGCCTGGCGATGACACTGCCGACATTCTTGTTCTTGCTGAGGTTAAAGGATGGGCCCGGTGGTGAGTTTCTGTTAACTGACGGAAGTGTGTGTAGTTCATTCCTTCACAGGGCTCCTTGGAACACAGGCTCATGGTCACCCTTGCTTGTTCTGAAAGTGTTATCGCCAACACAGTGCTTGCTTCCAACCAGACACGAATTGTTTGCCACCTCTAGTCCCGTTGGCTTAGTCACACTTGCTCCCATTCCAACTTGGCAAAATTGCCCGCACTGCTTTGCCACTTGCTTCTATCATCTGGCATTTAAATGTGGGCTGAATCGCTCCTCAGTAACGTCCGGGGCCACAGAGATGCTCTGGTTCCAGGCTTCAAACACAAGTTTCAAATGGCGAGTACCCAAATGTCAGTAGTTCTCATAGGCTGACCCATTCATGGACCCTTCTCAGGGTGGAAAGGTCATCGGAGCTTCTTGAGGGCAGGCCCCCAGAGCGCTGTTTCCAGCAGAGTTCCTTCCTCATCACACTTCCCACATCTCATCCCTCCCTAGATGCTGACAAAAAGCTTTGCTCCCAAAGCCCAGTCAAAATGTGGCTAACCTGTTTCTATCACTTACTAGATGGTCTACTTTAGGCAAGACATTAACCACACTGGGCCTCAGTGTCTTCATCCATAAAATGGGGATAGCACCTGCCTTCTGCCCAGGTGTAAGAATCATAGAATGTGTTTCCTACATTGCAATGCATCATACACATTTTGGGCAGTGTTATTAGCTCCAGAATCGCACTATAACTTCAAAATGCTAATCTGAGTTAAAACTACTGTTGAAGTCCATAGGAATGGATGTATAGTAAAAGATCTGCTCGCATTAGAAATAGCAGGCCATGAGTTCTGAGAATCAGTAAGTATTTAGCAGATGCCTCATATGTTCTTGGTTCTCTGTTAGGGGTTACAAAGGGTACACAGAAAGGGAAGACATGATCCCTAACTTTAAGAAGAATGTAAGTTAGCATGAAACACACAATACTTGGTAGATAACCCAGATGCAGTATCAGTTCAGAAGTAAAGAGTCAAGGTGAGGACGGGAGAAAGAAGGGTGGCGTCCTGGGCCAGGCATGCGGTGGATAACATTGCTTGCCCTTATCAAAGATCCCTTCTTTAGGGGATTTGATCTTCTGCCTTCCATGTGGTTTTAGCAGGTTTGCCAGTCACAACATCATGTGATTACAACAATGCAAAAACTTCCTGTGAAGCAACTTTCTATCTACACATGTGAGTATATGCCCCAGGCTTGGCTATCACTGCATCAAATCCTTCTAGCCAGAATGATTGAACAAAGGAATGGTGCTTGACCCAAATTATGCCAATGAGTCATACTCCCTCCCCCCCCCCCCCCGCCCCGAGATTATACATAGGGGAGGAGGGAAGCTCTTTCTTGTGGGTTATGCGTTAGAAGCAGTGGTTCTCAACCTTTCTAATGCCACGACCCTTTAATACAGTTCCACATGTTGTGGTGATCCCCAACCATAAAATTATTTTTGGTGCTACTTCATAACTATAATTTTGCTACTGCTAATGAATCATAATGTAAATATCTGTGTTTTCCGATGGTCTTAGCTCTACAGCAGTGGTTCTCAACCTGTGGTTGGGGGTCGCCACAACACGAGGAACTGTATTAAAGGAGCACGGCATTAGAAAGGTTGAGAACCACTGTGTTAGAGGGATGATGTAAGCTAGGAGCTTCTGGAGCCCTTTGTCAGCCCCTTTAGTCTAGAAGAAGGGAGTCTGCAGAAGGAGAGATTAAGTTCAAGGCAGGGTGAGGTGGAGATTGGACATGCGAAGAGGGACACAACAGCACCGTTTGGGCCTCTGGCATCCCTGAGGCAAGCTTTTCTGTTCTTCCTGAAATCACACTTCCATTTTGTGCCTGCAGAGGTTGGCCTTGGATTTTCTTCCATTTGAACCAAGAGTCATAACTCTTAGTGGAATTTGCATTGTGTATCTAAAAATAGGTAGAATTTGGATGTGCTTAGGGGAAAAGACAAGTTCAGAGATGAGAATGAACATGGTTATGTTTGAGGAATCTGAGAAAATCAGCCCCAGATCAGCAGAGGAAATAAATTGGAAAGAAGTGAATAGGTGAATTATTAAGGGAGAGGCCAGTTTGGGAGTTTCTTCCAACTAGATAATAGTTGTGGTTTGATTAAGAGGAAACAAAGAGTTTCTAAAAATAAGATCAAGGAAAATTGCATTTGTTTAAAGACAAAAATTAAAGTCTGTTTATTAGTCTTTCTGGGCTGCCATAATTAAGAAACCACAGACTGGGTGGTTTAAGCCACAAGCAGTTATTTTCCCATGGTTTTGTCAGCTAGAAGTCCATGGCCAAGGTACCAGCAAATCTGATTTCTGGTGAGAACTCGCTGCCTTGTAGATGGTCACCTCTCACCACGTCCTCCTGTTCACAGTGGGAAAAGCATAAGCGAGCTCTGCTGTCTCTTCCTCTTGTCATAAAGTCGCCCATTCTACCAGATTAAGACCTCACTCTTATGACCTTGTTTAACTTTAATTTCCTTCTTAAAGACTATCTCCATATACAGTCACACTGGGGAATGGAGCTGCACATATGAGTTTTAGGGGGACAAAATTCAGTCCATAACATATGTCAAAACTAAAAATAGGAGAAAGTGAGAGTAATGAGGCTCTAATACATTGCTAGTGGGAGGGTAAATTGTTGCAGCTACTTAGGAGAAAAATCTGGCAAAACCTAGTCATGGTGTATCATTGCATGGCTAAGACCCAAGCAGTTTCACTGAGATTTGGAGGCTTTTGTGCCAGTGCACCATGAAGTGCATTCAAAAATGATTTTTAAGATTCCTAAGTATGTATTATTTTTAAGAGTCAAAGAAAAATGGGAGCAACATAATGTCCATCAAAAGGAAAATAAATTTTAACACAATTAATCCTACATAGAAGAAGTGAAAAGTCTTAGAAATATATGTATCAATATGAACACATCTCAAATATAATAATGTTGAGAGAAAAATCAAGTTACTGCAGGATGCATAGAAGAGTATAACAAATCAGTCAGTTGTTGGAGCTCACCAAGTCCTTGTTCACTGACATCACATGGTAGCTTGAAAGTGGCCATGATGGGAATATTTGCATATATTTAAATCAGGATTTTTTTTTCTTCTTGGAGAGCCAGTTGTTAACATTTACCAGGACACCATTGGATAACATTTTTATAAAATATTTAAAATACAATATGCTGTAATAACTGCATAAAGACAAGTATTTGATATAATAAAACCACATTTAGGACAGTGATCACTTCTTAAAAGGAAGAAAAGGAATGTGATTGTGGAGAGATATAACAGAGGCTTCAATTAATCATTAATTTTTTTTCCCTAAAGGTAGGAGCAGATACACGAGTATTAGTTATTTTACACTCTGAACTTCTGTGTTTTTCTGAAACATTTAGTAAATCAATGAGAAATGGAAGCCAGTCCTCCCATATAGTCAAGTTCTGGGGACCAGGCAAGGGGAGGCACTAAGTCTCTACCCTTAAGCTCAGCAGCCAGGGGGAGACCTGAGGCTTTCAGATTTGGCCAGGAGGGTGAAACCAGATGAATCTGCAGCTTCTTTGGGGCTACATACATTTGATCCTGAGGTTCCAGAAGAAAGAGGGAGTAAATACCAACATAATGAAAATGTACTATACTGGAGGAAACTCTTCCAGGGGGTTAGCATGGTCATTTCTGAATAACCCTTCAGCTCTAACTGGCCTCTGCAGTCCACCCAGCAGTAGAGCATATTGAGCTATGGACAGCAAAACAGAGCTTATATTGGATAGGTGCTTGTTTCTAGACCATGGGGGTCAAAAAGAACGCGGCGCTCCTAGGAAGGGGCATGTGTAGGAAATGTTAAGGACAGATTTACAGCAGATATTGGTGAGGAGATGCTTGAAGGGGATGACTTAGTTCCTAGGGGAAAGATTTTTAGGCTTTCTGTTTAGATGTCTGGCATATTTTCATTCCTAGGTGAGATGAACTAAAGTGCCGCACTTTAATGACATTCCCTTCGCTCTTGAAAGCAAGTTAATAAAGCATTTATAGGCTGGTCTGGATTGTGCACCTCTGCCTGACCTCCCTCCTCCCCTTCACATTTAATGATAGTTTGCTCAACACACCATACTGTTTCTGCACATGCTGTTCTCTCTTCCTGGAATCCACTCTCCCACCCACAGTCCTCTTTCCTTAAGCTCCTCCTGTGTGAAAACTTTCCTCCCACCCCTCCACATGAGCTGAGTGTGTCTCTGTCTCCTCTGGGCCCTCCTCTTCCTAGGAGACCATTTTTCTTTACAAACAGTACGGTAGTTACTACTCATCTGGCCCTCTCCCCGAGGCAGTGCTGAGCGGCCTCGTGACAAGGACCCTGTCTATTTTCACTTCCTATCCCAGGGCCCAGCATCTTCTCCTTTGCTCCTTTTTTTCCTCTTTAAAACTACCTGTTAACACCCGTGCAGAATTCACTGGTAGGCAAAGAAGCAAGACAAGAGGGGTGAGAGTGCCAAAGACTAGGAAACAGACACTCGCTGGCACAGACGGCATATTTCCATTCCCTTGTGGAACTTCATTTGACCTAGTGTTGTTCGTAGAAAACAAACCACCCGAAACTCAAAGCCTTGAAACGCATAAATGGCAGGGGCCAGGGAGAATGGAAAAGCTCCTAACACCTCCTTTCCCTTCTGCTGGGGACCTCTCCTGCTCCTTTTCTTGTGTCTCCCGACCTGGTTCGCAATCCCCTGAATTGTTGCCAATAGCTTGCTGTTTCATGTGTGTTATGCCCTGAGTTCTGTTCTGAATACAACAGTAGTAGGTTCCACTAATTAATTAAATTGTACTTCATAGACTTGGAGTCAGGACTCTTGAATACAGCATGCAAATTTATGCAACATATGCAAATCATTCATGTTCTCAAATTCCATGAACAGAATCTGGTAGTCTTGAGATTGAAAAAAAAAAAAAAGCCCCTGCCAAGCATCATCTCTTCTAATTATTACTTAATTCCCCCTGCTCCCAACCCTTTAACATTGCACTAACACTTTCAGGCTTGGCAGAAAATGGTAGAAAAACAATTGAGAATAGGTTATAAACAGGAAGTTCCTTAAGGGCAAAGATCCTGCAAACTATTTTGATATTCTCCAGTGGTTCCTAATATACTATTGAGCACAGATATTCTGTTTTATTTTTTCCATATTTTATTGATTTTTTTTTACAGAAAGGAAGAGAGATGGCTAGAAAGTTAGAAAGATTGATGAGAGAGAAACATCGATCAGCTGCTTTCTGCACACACCCCACCGGGGACGTGCCCACAATCAAGGTACATGCCCTTGAACAGAACTGAACCCGGGACCCCTCAGTCCACAGGCTGACACTCCATCCACTGAGCCAAATCTTCTTTCATAGGGCACACCACGACCAGTCCTGACTGCTAAATTACAAATAATTCAGATAAACAGAAGTTGAAAGCCCTGAAATCTTTGTAAAATGTGGCATTTAAGTGTAAGAGCAAGGAGATGATGCTCTGCACTAATACCCAGGCTATATAAATTTAAATAAATTAAAATCAAATAAAATTTAAAAATTCAGTTCTCAGGATAGCAACATTTCAAGTGTCTAACAACTGCATGTGCCTGGTGCCTTTCGTGCAGGGCAGCATAGATATAGAACATTCCCACCCCTGTAGAAAGTTCTACTGGACAGTTCTGGTCCAGATACTTGCTACTCAACATCTGCTTGGACTAACAGTTTGGCATCACATGGGAGCTCCTTGGAAATGCAGGATCCCAGGCTGTACCACAGATTCACTGCATCGGACTAAGTTCTACCAAAATCCCAGTTCATTCACGTGGATATCAGAGTGAGAGGCATTGTTTAACTCTAAGATGGAAAGCAGATTCTTAAATTTTAGCACGCATCAGAATCACCTGGTGGTCTTATTCAACACAGATTGCTGGGCATCAAAATGAGAGTTTCAGGTTCAATAGGTGTGTTAGGTTCCTAGGGCTGCCATAACAAATTACCACAAACTGGGTGATTTAGAACAAGAGAAGCTATTCTCTCTTTCACTTCTGGAGGCTAACAGTCTAAAATCAAGATGTTGGCAAGGCCATGCTCCCTCTGAAACCTTCCTTAGGTGGGAAAATTCTTCCTTGCCTCTTCTAGCTTCTGTGGCTTGCTGTCCATTTTTGTTGATCCTTTTTTTTTAAATCCTCACCCAGGGATATTTTTTCCCATAGGTTTTCAGAGAGACTGGGAAGGGAAGTGGAGAGAGAGAGAGAGAGAGAGAGAGAGAGAGAGAGAGAGAGAGAGAGAGATCAACGTGAGGGAGACATATTAATTGGTTGCCTCCTGAATGTATACCAACCAGGGCTGGGGATCAAACCTGCAACACAGGTATGTGTCTTTGACTGGAATTGAGCCAGTGAACCATTGGTGTGCAGGCAGAAGCTCTAAACACTGAGAAAACTGGTGAGGGCTATTTGGTGATTCTTGAATCTGCTAACCTTCAATCTCTGCCTCCATCACCATATAGCATTTTCCACTTATGTATCTGTATCTGTGTATCTGACTCTTCTTATAAGGACACTAGTCATATTTCATTAATAGCCCACCCCACCCCAGTGTGACCTCATCTTAGCTTAGCTAATTACATCTGCAGTGACTCTATTTCACATTTTCATGTACTGGTTTTTAAGACTTTTTAACACAGCTTTTTGAGAGGGACACAATTCAAATCATAAGGAAAGGACTAGGGTGGCACCTGATAATTTGCATTTCTAGCAACTTCCCAGGTGACACTGATGCTGTCCCAGGGACCACACCTTGAAAACCACAAGTCTAAAATATCAACAAAATAGGACTCCGTAGCACTTAATGTCAGATTATACTATAGAAATAACTGTTTTTCTTCTTCCCAAATGTGCAGAATTCCATTTTAAACCATACATGAGATTGTCATCCAGTCTGTGTGTGAATATATTCAATGACAGGGTTCTTATTACTAGCAGAACAGCCTTCACAGCTATGCCTGGGAAAATTTGCACCCTTTGAACTTTCAGAATGTCTGCTGTATCTAGGCATCTGATGGCAGCTGAATGTCTCAATATTGAACTCTTCCTTTCCTTTGTATGACAGAGTTCTCAGAATCCTGTAGATGCTGGCTTGCTCTTGAGGGCATACTTGTTGAGATTTTTAGGAATGATAATTATCCCTTCCATTGGTTATGAATTAATTAAAAGTATACATAAGAATCCAAGAGATGAAGAGCAAAAGGTCATCCTCATTTTCAGTTAACATAGATTGGAAAGTAGAACCTGTATCTTCAGCACAATCAGCCTTCCCACTAACCCCACCTCGTTGAATTTATCTGACACAGTCAGATGTAGAGAAGCAGGACCATTGCATCTACGCCACTGTACAAGGCTTTGAGGGTAAGAGTTACAGCCATTATCACAGAAAGCCAGGCACTTCCACTAGGAGAAGACAGGTTTTCCTGAAATAGAGAAAGGAATGCTGTTTAGCATCTCTTCCCCATGCGGTCCCCTGTTTAGCATCCATTCCCACAATTTCCCTTCTTTCAAACAGAACCTGGGTATTATTTACACAAGTCCTCCTCTTCCATGTTGCTCAGCTTCTCAGAAAGCTGACTCTATTCTCTCTCTTTTTTTCATGAGTTTTTAAAAATATATATTTTATTGATTTTTTACAGAGAGGAGGAAGAGGAAGGGAGAGGGATAGAAAGTTAGAAACATTGATGAGAGTGAAATATCAATCAGCTACTTTCTGCACACCTCCTACTGGTGATGTGCCCACAACCAAGATACATGCTCTTGACCAGAATCAAACCTGGGACCTTTTAGTCCACAGGTGGATGCTCTATCCACTGAGCCAAACTGGTTAGGGCAAGCTGACCCTATTCTCAACTCAAGCCAATCATAGTGACTCTGATCTCCTTACAAGTGATTGGTTCCAGCATTTAGGCTTAAGCTAATCAGTGCATGGCATTATTCTAGAGCCTGCTGTTGGACCAGGGATGAGCATGCGATACAAATTAGCCTAATCAGACTAAAGGTGAGTACTTTTTTCAGTAGTTGGAAGAGAGACTTTCTAATGTAGAAGCATTTTGTTCCAGGACAGATGATAGCCATCTTCTGACCATCAAAGGAGTCAGTCTGAACAGAAGCCTTCACTAAGAGGCTGAAAGAGTTCAAAGAGCAGAAAAATAGATCCCCAGCTCCAATGGCAGCATGTTTGCTCTACGTTTGTATTTTTTAATTACAAAAGATACTCAATTGTCTAATTGTCTAAGCTAGTTATATCAGTATTTTTGTCATTTCCAGGTAAAATAATTCTTACCAATAAAATACTTATATATTGTTCTCATGGGTTAGTACAAGTGGCTTCATGGCAACCTGAAGAAATAGAACTAAGTCCTTAACCCCCTTTCTCTACCCACCCCCTAAACCCCTCATTGCTCCATTTTAGTTCATTAATGTGGCTCTTGAAGTATGTGCACTTTACTGGAGAGATTACTCCAGACACTGCCAACATCAACTCCCCGGACTCAGCACACACAGTACCTGCCATGGCATGTATTAAACAAATGTAGCTGGAGACTGCATTAACATTTTTATCAGACACATAATTGTTGTCATATTAAGTTCAGATGAACTAAAGCCCCCAGAACATTTTTATATAAAATGATGTCAAAGCTGTCTGTTTCTACCTGTAAATGAGCAATTGCATTGTATATGGAGTTTCTTTTTTAAAACTTTTTAACCTAAATAAAGTCCTTGATATTTATTGCTATTCAGCTATATCTGGACAGTTCCAACCCAGGTTGCATTCAGTTGATGTAATTTTTAACTGTGGTTCCATCATTTGTCATTTCAGCTATTCTTTCTATTTTGATATCATCTTCAATAAAAAGATATACATTCCTTTTATATCTTCATAGGAATCAAATAGCAAAATGTTGGCTGAAACTGCAGCAAAAAAAAAAGACTGACTCTAGGTTCCCTGACAGCTTGCCAAAGCAGCCACTAAGCACATCTGCTCTTCCAGAAATGTCGGGATCATAACTTCTACCACCTCTGGTTCATTTCCTCTATCTCCAACCAAGCTTGGTGATTGGTGAATTTTGCAGAAGCACTTAACATGCCTGACCAAGTTCTCTGAGTTCTTTGAAGGTGTCTTTGTCCAGGAGCATGAACTGTCCTCCTCTACCAAGCACTGAGGTGCCCCCTAGAGGGAGGCCCACAGTAGTGCAGCTGTGCCCATAACTGAATGGGGAAGTTCCACTGTGTGAGGGTTGGAATATTAGAAAAGAGGACAGATTGTGGGCACATAATCAACCATGTTCTCCCATCAGTTTTACTCAAAGCTAAGATATATTTTTTCTCTGCTGTGTTGATTCTTTAGTTTATTTATTCAATATTTTATAATTTAGACACATAAGAACAATGTATTATTAATTAACTCTTCCCACAATTCAATTTTAAACAACATTTTGATTGTTCAGTGACTTCAAATCCATAAAAATATATTACTATTGAAGCCTTCCATGCAATCAAGATTAAAGCAGGCCTAGAATATTTCCCTAAGCTGATAACTTAATAGTAAAACTAAAAAGCAACAATAAGTGAGTTAGGTATGACTTATTTTGAGCAAACTGATTATAATTTGAAGTGATTATTTGTCTTAATGCAGATTGCTATAACAAATTATCATAAGCTTGGCATAAGCAGCAGCAGATTATTTCTCACAGTGCTAGAGGCTGGCAAGTCTAGGATCAAGACGCCAACACGGTCAGGATCTGGTGAGCTCTTTTTCTGATTTGCCATCTTCTCCTTACGTCCTCACCTGGGGTGACAGAGAGAGAGAAACAGAGAGTGCATGCTGCCTTTGGTGACTCTTATAAGGGCACTAATCCCATCATCGTGGCTGCACTCTCGTGATCTAATCACCACCAAAAGGCCCACTCTCCACATGCCATCACATTGAGAATTATGGTTTCAACATCTATGAATTTTGGTGGGAACACAAGCATTCAGTCCACAGTAATTGCTATGTTCTTTTAAGAAGTTATATGTTATCTGTCTATTAGTAAAATCTAGATGTTTGCTACAATGTACCAGCCTCCAAGTTACACATTTGTAGTTTCCATGATTCTTACTTTTCCCCCCTTCTGAAAATCAGGCTACTTCTCCACATCTTGTCTTTTGAATCCACTTCCATGAGCCACAATTCCTCTCAGATTTCTGTGGTTATTTAATGACACTTGAATTTCCCAAGTTCCAAAGACTTGAACTCATTGAAACAGCCAGGTCAACTACTACCAAGCCTTATTTCTTGGAAAAATTAAAACAAACAATGGCAATTGCCACTCCAAATTTTCAACTATGTATAAGAGATTCAGAGACCCACGGTCAGTAATAACTTGTTATTTTTGCTGAGGAATTGAGGCTCTGGCCCACTTTCAGAATTCTAAGTGGCATCACCTTTCTTAGCTAGTGACAGCTTAGTCAGCTGTCCCACATCCCCATCTCAATTTTTTAAAAAATGTCTTTAGAGGGGTGGGGGAGGAAGAGAGAGAGAGAGAGAGAGAGAGAGAGAGAGAGCGAGACATTGATTCATTTTCCACCTATTCATGCATTCATTGATTGATTCTTGTATGTGCCCTGACCAGGGACCAAACCCCCAACCTTGGAGTAATGGGATGACCCTCCAACCAAATGAGCTACCCAGCCAGCACATGTTCTGTATTCTTACTCTTTGTACCATCATGGTGATTATGTCGTCTTTGTCTTTATGAAACTAATGTTGAAAATGGGGCTATTTCTTTCTTGTAATTGAAGTAAAAATATGTCTGAAAAGAGAGGACTTTTTTGAATTTGAACGTTTGTGAAGATCTTGAGTCAAATGTCTAGTGACTGCCTGGGGTGGGGGGGCTCATGCACTTTGTTTGCATGGTGATTAATTGAAATATTGATTTGCATTGTGTTGTCAGTATTTTTCTCTTCCATTCATTCCAAGTAGGTGGTTGAGTCATCAATTGATTGAAGCTGAAGTTGTTTCAAGGTATCTTTCCTTCTTATCTTATGTGAAAAGCTGAGCATGTCGAAAAGCTTATGCTAGGAGTTCTAGATGAAGATCAGAGAGAAGGGAGAACAGATTTTTTTCTAAACAGAGAAGGGTTAGAATTTGATGGGTCCATCATGCCCCACATCAGGGGAAGCAGAAAGACCACAAAGGGTACAGCCTCCAGCCTCACTGAATTCCACTGCAACAGAGAGCACCAGGCTTCTGTAGACCAATGGAGTGAGCAGAGATAACAGGAAAAGACCATGTGACCTGAAGATTAGGTATTTGGTAGAAATTGCTAAGTTTCATCAATAGCTACTTTACCTCCCCTTCCTGGGCACACATGTCAACTCTATTTCTCTGCATCTAAGTGGAGCTGAGTGACTGGGTCTGGCTAAGGAAATATGGCTGCACTCTTGTGACCTGCAGTAATGTATACTACTTCCATGCCCAGCTCTTCAAGATGCCTCATGATCTTTCCATTGCCACCTCCAATCTCTCTGGTCTGAGGGGCATAAACAAAGGACTGTGATGCCCAGAGCATGGCTGGAAGAGCCCATGCTAGATGGAACCCAGATTCCTGAGTTAACACTTGAGGAGAGCTGCCCTGGATGGCTTCCTGGGCATACTTTGTGTGAGTAAGGAATAAACTTCTTTTAAGACACTGTGATTTGGAGTTTTCTGTCTAATAACTAGCTTTAGTTAACCTGCCTAATTCAGATGTTTTACCCCACTTTCCCACGCAACACAGATTCCCCCCCCTCGCCCCCCCCCCCCCCACTGCTCATATCAGGAATAGAGGAAAGAAGAAACCCAAATAGCTCAGATTGAATTTCTTGCCAGCTCCCCAGGATCCTGAGAATTGCATTTCATTTGATTTAAAGAAAATGCATTATTGTGAAACAAAACTTGACATTGTAGACTGAGAGCTTCACCTCATTTCTCTATCTGAACTCCTTTTCTTTCTGCGAAAGACATAAATTGAGGAATCTGTCTTCTCTGACAAATGAGGTTCCTCAGTGCACATCTTCCCACCAAGGTAGGTAGGCACTAGCTCTCTGATCCCCCAACTCCCATCCTTTTGCTTTCAGCCCTCCTCGGACCTTCCAGGGGATGGGTGCAAGCCTTAGGGAACTGGCGAGCAGAGAGTAAGCCTTTTCTTTTTTATTGCCTTTTTTTTTTCAGGTCTTTGCTTCTTTAGTCCATTTATTAGATTGAAATTTTAACATCAGGCTGCTCTGCTGGTCTCTAGCTAGTGCTGTCACCTGAAAAGAAACACTGCCCACCACACGCACGCTTCTGCCAGCAAGAGCTGCTCAAAGCCTCTCCACGCCTCTGTTCCAGGAATAATCCAAGGAGAGGGCTGATACCTGTGAAAGCTGAGTGCTGAGGCCCTCTCTGTCCGTGCTTCAAAAGAATAACTACCCTCCGTCTGTCTCCTGTTTTGTGTTAGAGCTCTTCTTTTTCTGTGAAAAGCCCCTGCTCTCTATTCATTATAAAGAGCTTTTCAAGTGCGAGTTGCTAAACCCAGAAAGGCACAGAGCTATTTTTAAGAGGGTTTCAACCCTCAGCAGTTGCACCAGGCCAGCCTGCCGGCAGCCAGGTCTTCCAGGGAGGCCCAGGGCAATCTCAGCCTCTCCTCGGGAGGGCACCTTCAGGCAGGAAGCTCCTGGGGCAGAACCATTCTAGTCTCTGGCCCACAGACAGCCCTGCTGCCTTCCTACCTGGCTCCTTTAGGCAGAACCTCGCCAGGGAGTGGGGGGGAGTGGTTTTTCTTCTCACCCATTTGAGGGTTGCCTGCTGCCTTAGGTTTCTCACATCCACTTCCTCCAAATAGGAAACAATCTGCTTGATTCCCATCGGGAGCAGAGAGAGGAGGGGGGCCGTCTTTATGTCCTCTCCTATCTTCGTCAAGCCATATGCAACTGGCAGCCTCCGAGCTTCTCTCTGTGGGAAGAGGATAATCAGGGCTGGATTCCCGAATGCAAGGAGGCACATGCAGAGTCACCTGCCTCCTGTCCATCGGGACCGAATCATTGTGGCCAGGGCCAGTCTAGAGTTCTTCAGGACCCCATGCACTTCAGGAGTTGGGAGGGGCTTTCTGATTCAGAGTTAGAGGACATGTGTTCAAGTCTCACCTCCAGAGCTTCTGCTCCCTTCGTTTCATGGTGGTCAGCAAACTCATTAGTCAACAGAGCAAATATCAACAGTACAACAATTGAGATTTCTTTTGAAAGCCGGAAACTGTCTTCTGTGCATGGGCCACAAAGTTTCAATCGCACTGTATGTGTGTACCCACACGTGGTATTTTGTGGAAGAGCCACACTCGAGGGGCCAAAGAGCCACATGTGTCTCTCGAGCCGAGGTTTGCCGACCACTGGTTTAACATGAGGATAATACTCCCATCCTGTCAGAGGTGCTATGGGGAGGATCCCCTTCCTCCTGTGGGTCTGGAAAGATTTGTCAGGCCTGTGGTGCCACGTGCATGCTCACCATTGATCTGAGGGCTGGTGAGATATGTGCTCTTACTCTTTCGAGAGCAGAAATGATGGTGCTGGATGACAGAGGAGATATTTACAATTTGATAGAAACTATTAATGATTCAGGATGATGGAGATTATTTTTTTACTAGGGGCCCAGTGCACGAAATTCATGCACTGGGGGTGGGTGGTCCCTCAACCCAACCTGCCTCCTCTCACATACTGGGAGCCCTCAGGGGATGTCCAATTGATGGCTCACCCCCAGCCTGGGTGCTTGGGCACCCAGCCATCGCCCTGCTCAGCTCAGCCCCTACTACCACCCGGCCCCAGGGGCTGTGCGCTCACCGCTACTTCTGCTCACAGCACCCAGGGGCAAGGCGCTCCCTGCTGCCACCACCACCGCTGCTGCTGCTGCCGCTTCTCACACAGTGCCCAGGGGCTGGGTGATCGCCACCACCGCTGTTTCATCTCCAGTCCCGGGGCCCGGGGCCTGCGTTTGTGCCACTTGGCACCGCCCCTGCTCCTGATTGGCTGGTAGCATAGACAATCAGGAGTGAAGGTACGGTCAAATTTGCATGTTTCTCTTTTATTATATAGGATCCTCCCATTCTGTTAAGCTTCTCCACCAGAAAGAAAAGGATCGGGGGGGTGGGGGGGCTTGGAATTAAAATCATTCTATTGTTTTCATAGCTTTGGTGAGTAAAAGATATGTAGTATAATGAAATGGTGAGAGGGAAGAAAAATGATCAACAAATGTCATACAAAGAATGGCTAAAGGAAATGACAAACTTACAATAAACCATGTGCTATAGAGTATAGAGGTAGGTACAGAGCTTACAAGGATATTCTTCATTAAAAAATTTTAGGAGAAAATAATAGCCAGGGAAAATATAGGCAAAATAGAATGATCAGATCTAAGGGAAAAGATTGTGCACATACATGCAGCCAATAAGAGTATACTGTTACATAGATGGGGCAACCAACTAGGCTCTGAGCTTCCAGGAGGCCAAAGAAAAAAGGGATATATGATGTTACCAAATTTACATCTTTCATGAGGAACCCCCTACTGCTACCAATTCCTCATCCTTTTTTATCATAAGCCTCATAAACATGGGTATTTATCTTCAGGAAGAGAATACTTAGGGAGTTTTATTATGGCATTCTTCAAGTATTTGATGGGCTGCCAAATAGAAAAAGGAAAGATTGCTTTGGGTAATTCCAGATCACAAAACTAGAATCAACGAGTGTAAGTTAAGAGGAACAGATTTTGGTTAAAAATAAAGAACTTTCTAACAATTAGAGTTGTCCATAAATGGAATGAGCTGTCTGGCAAAGAAGTGAGCTCCCTGTTACTGGAAGTGATCAAACAGAGGCTGGCTTACCATCTGTTAAGGATAAAAAGGATTTGTGCATAATGAGAGAATTATGCAACAGCATAATACAAGGCTCTTTGTGACAGTTTTATTTATAATAGTAGGAAAGAAAATAGAACCAAGCTAAGTGTCCAACAAGGGGGTAGTCAGATTATTTATGGTACTCTCATATGATTTATCTTTTTACAGATGTTAAAAATAAAAAAAATGACATGGGAAATGCTTAAAATCTATTACTAAGTTTAAAAAAACAGGCTACTAAAACAGCATATATATAGTATAAAGGAAATGTATGCATGGAAAAATTAGACTACAGAGGACATTCATGAAATATTAATAGTAATTACCATTCGTGTTGAACTGTGGGTGATTTTCCTCTTCTGGGTTTCTCAGGGTTTCCAAGTTTTCTACTTTGAGTACTTACCACTAGGTAATTAGGAAAAAAAAGTAGTAAAAAGAAAAATTGCCAAAAGAGTCACTTAGTAACTTGTAGATTAAACTAGATGATTCCTATAGTTTTTCAAACCTAAGATTCTATAATTTTTATTTTAAATTAAGGTTGATTATTTTTCTCTTATAAATTAATGTTTTTTAAAAATATTTTAATCAAATATAAACACCTCTCCACTAAAAAAATATTAGTTTAAATAATAAGGTTTCAGTGTAATCTAATGCATTTCTGACTGCTATAGCCATTTCATCTGGAATCTTTTATGGAAACACTAGAGGCCCGGTGCAACTAAAATTCCCACAAGAGTAGGCCTTCCTTCCCCTAACTGCTGGCACCCTGTACCCGGGATTCCCTTTTCTGGCCACCACCAGGCACCCAGGACCCAGGTAGCTTCCCTCCAGCCCCAGCTTTGTCAGAAATGATGTCCGGAAGGACATCCAATCTAATTAGCATATTACCCTTTTATTATTATAGATGTGGGATATAAATTTAAAAGTTAGCACATTAGCCTGGCTGGTGTGCAACAATGGTTGAACATTGATTTATAAACCGGGAGGTCACGGTTTGATTCCCAGTTAAGACAAATGCCCACACTGAAGGCTCAATCCCCGGTAGGGGGCATACAGGAGGCAGCCAATCAATGATTCTCTCTCATCATTGATGTACCTATCTCTATCTTCCTCTCTGAAATTAATAAAAATATCTTTAAAAATAAATAAGTAAAAGCACAGCAGAGTAAAAGAGCTTAAGAATTGGAATCAGAAACCCCTGGGTGTCAAATTTTGGCTCTACTGCATACCAGTCTCCTCAACTTGAATATGGAATAATAACAACAGTTAAATTTCTACATGATCCACTATGTGCTAGTCACTGCTTACATGCTTTATATGCAATGGAATCCTTAAAGCAATCCTCTGAGGTGAATTTGGTTCTCTTTATTTTTAAGATGATAAAACTAAAACATTGAGAACTATAATATTTTGTCAAGGTCAGACTGCTAGAAAGTATGGCAACCTTAGGCAGTACATCCATCCAACTTCAGGATCCATGGTGTTAACCACTGTACTGCACTGCCTTAGAGAGCTATGGGCGGATTGATTAAAGGAAGACACACAAAGTATCTAGCAGAAAAGTGGGCAGTCAGTGAGTTAGGTTTCTCCTAACCTTTTCCACAGCTGTGGGAAAGACTTGTGGTTATCTCCTTAGGACTGTATTCAACCAGTAGGGCAGTGTGGCTCTGTGGTGGGCCGTCTTTGTTATCCTTGGTACTCATGTCAAACTCGGGGAATTAGAACTCATGTCCCACAGGACTCCATTATGGGACGAAGTCTTTAATATTTCATCAATGATTTACATGGGTAGAACAGAAAATAAGCTTCTAAAGCTGACAGATGATACATGCTGTTAGCAGATGACACCCATCGTCAGTTAGGAAGGCTAGCATCCAGGACAGGATTAGAATTCCACATGGCCTGGCAAGATGGAGAAGAGGTGGAGGCAAGAATGAATTTCATTAGTAACTAGTACAGAGTAATATGTTTATTAAGAGGAACACTTTATACTGGCACAGCAAGGCCAGTGACTAACAATGAATGATTGTTGCTGGAGAAAGTTAACAGTTAAAGTTTCTCATAAGGTGGAAATAAGACAGAAAGTCAAGTATGATTCTGGAAATGTACTAAAAAGAAAAGACTATTTGGGGAAAGTCAGTTTTTCCATTATATGTCATATTTTTAAAAGACTTTTTTGAATGCTGTGTTTTTTTTTTCCTGAACATCTTGGAAAAGACACATGGAAAACAAAAGAAATCTTTATGATTGCAACATACAACCTGAGGAGATAGTGAAAGAACTGAGATCTTTCATTGAAGAAGACAAGTCAATTTAAGAATTGTGTTCTTTGCAGCATCTATATGCCAATATTTGTGGTTTATGCTAGATGCTAGGAAACAGAGAACCAAGACCTGGTGTCTACCCTTGAGAAGACCAAAGATAAGAGGATAATCACTTTTAGGTTTATAGAGGCTATTATTTTCATCTCTGGTATACACGTCATTCCTGGCTAATTCCTATACATCTTTCTCTTATCTCCTCTTCTTTCCCTTCTTCCCTCCTTTATTCTTTTCTTTTTCTTACCTTCCCTACATGTTAGGTCTGTGGTTGCAGCCCACTAGCATGGCAGGGTTAGCCAGGTATATTCAGTGAAGTCTCCTTTGAGATTTTGCCACTAAACCCAGCCCCTCTCTTCTATTATGGATGATATAATAGATTTCAAGGCAATTCTATAAAATGTATCTTTCATCCTCTATATACTCCAATAAAATTGCAGGCAGTGAAGCAAGGCTGGGAGAGAGAAAATAGGTTTTTAGATGCTAACTAGATCAGTTTCATTGGAGACAATGCTGGAGTAGATATATTCTAAATTTTTAATATTAAGAAATTTGAACTTTCTCTGGTTGATGACAGAAAGTCAATAAAAGTTTATGAGAAAGGAAGTGATGAGATATAGGGTTTTAGGAAGAGTAACGTGGTGGCAAGTTGTTAGGGAATGACTGGAGGCAAGGATCCTGTTGGAAGGTGGTTATTAAGCTATAAATAATAAGAACCAGCATTGGGCAATAGAACTAGAAGAGGCAGAAGATATGTGGAAGTGAGAGACACTATAAAGGGAAAATCAATAAGACTTGGTGCCTAACTAAACCCAAGCATCAAAGGAAAGAGAGGAATTGAAAACAACCCACAGGTAATAGAAGAGGTGTTTGGGAAATGAAAATGTCATTAACCAAAATGAAGCTGTGAGAAAGTGAGGGTAGTTTGTGGTAAGAGATCATGGGTTCAAGACTAGACAGGTTGTCTTTCTGTTGATAAAATCTATATCTATATGTCTAAAAAACTAAGTGACCATCACAACCAAATGGATGATTGAACAGGCTGCGTGGGGTGACCAGGTCAGCAGGGGGGTTAGTGAGGAGTGATCAAACAACCGGCGGGCGTAGGGGGAGAGGCAGTGAGGGGTGACCAGGCTGGCTGTGGGGACAGTTGGGGGTCACCAGGCTGGCAGGGGGAGCAGTAAGGGGCAATTAGGTAGGCAGGCACGTGAGCATTTAGGAGCCAGTGTACTGGATTGAAAAAGGGATGTCTGATAGCCAGTTTAGGCCCAATCCTATGGATCAGCAATTGGACATCATCTGAGAGTTCCTGGATTAGAGAGTGTGCAGGCTGGGCTGAAGGGACCCTCCTCCCGCCCTGTGCATGAATTTTGTGCATTGGGCCTCTAGTATACATATAAAAGCCTAAGAAACCACTATGACCAATGAACTAAACAACTGGTCAACCAGTTGCTATGACACACACTGGCCACCAAAGGGCAGACACTCGACACAAGAGCTTCCCCCTGGGCAAGATGGCCCTTACCAGCCAGGCTGAGGATACCCACCCATGCATGAATTTGTGCACCGAGTCTCTGATCTATACTAATAATAGAGGAATATACAAATTGTCTAGGATGCCATCACAGTAACAGTAATGACCAAATAGCAGGCTGGCAGGCTGCATGGGGCGACAAGGCTGGCAGAGGGGTTAGTGAGAGATGACCAAATGATTGAACAGCAGGCTGCATGGGATGACCAGACTAGCAAAGGGGAAAGTAAGGGGCAACCAGGCCAGTGTGTGTGTGTCGGGGGGGGGGGGCAGTTAGAAGCCACCAGGCCAGCAGAGGGGGGCAGTTGGGAGCAGCCAGGCCAGCAGGGGATCAGGCCAGAAGGCAGAGGTGGTTAGGGGTGATCAGGCTGGCAGGGGGGCAGATAGGGGCAATCAGGCAGGCAGGCAGGTGAACAGTTAGGAGCCAGCAGTCTCAGATTGTGAGAAGGATGTCTGACTGCTGGTTTAAAAAACTGGCAATTGGACATCCCCTGAGGGGTCCCAGATTAGAGAGGGTGCAAGCTGGGCTGAGACACCCACCCACCCCACACACAAGTTTTGTGCACCGGGCTTCTAGCATATACTTAAAAGCCACATATCCAACTGGAAACCAGAAATAGATTTCCTAGGAGATCATTGTCACAGTGGTAATAGTGTATTTTGGACACCTCCCCCTGTATATCCCATTCCACATACCTAAGACTGAATTCTACTGTCATTCACAAACACAAATTAAGCACTGATTAACTTTCTTTTAAACTCCTGGGCTACCAAACTCAGTCATTTCTAGTACCTTCATCTCCCACCCTTCCTGCTCCCACAAGCAACTAATCACTGAAACCATTGATTCCAGGAGCAAATATGTTGTTTATCAATCCCTATAGTCACAGTTAATGCTTACATGCTTTGTTCCTTTAACTATCACACAGGTGTTTTTAAATAGGTTTTCTCATAACACAAGTCTATATTTTTCTACTGCTTACAGAATGAAAGTCAAGGTCTTTCAGGAGTAAACATACCTTTCCAGCATAATCACTGGCAATATTTAGACACACCAAACCTGAAAGCTTCCTTGCCCTTCTTTAATGATATCAGGCATTTTTGTACCTGAGGTTCCTCTAATGATGCTGTACCATTATTTTGAAATAACCTTTCTCACTTAAGGAGAATATCTTTCAAGTTCTGAGTCACATGCTAGTCCCATTGCGAGGGCTTTGAGGGCTTCTCTGACTTCCTATTGCTTGTCTCTCTTCACTCATGATACTTTTTTTTTTTTTAAGCAAGAGCCTGAACCAGAGAGTTGGGAGTAGACATGGAAAGAAACAAAGGTTGTAATAAAAATATAGGGAAAGAATTATGGAGGAAGACAGATACAGAGAAGGGACAAGTTGAAGATAAAGGAACAGTCTTGTCCAGCCTTGGTTGTACAAAAAAAAAAAAAAAAAAAAAAAAGATAAATTTGGCATTGAGCCAAATTGGGTTGAGATACCAGCAATGAACCCAAAATGTGTTCATAATTGAAAAACCTTACAGAAATTAAAAGGATGGTTGGGGCTAGAAAAATGTATTTGGAGATTATATGCAAACAATGCATGGAGACAATAGAATAGAGGAGGTCTCCTAGAAGGGATCTCTAGACAAGAGGTTGTTCCAAGACCTGTCTGAAGACAGAGCGAGAAACGGGACCAATTTCTGAGATGAGAGGAGGAAGTCCAACTAACAAAAACACCAAAGATTGGCCACCATGGTGAAACTCCATAGTTTAGTTTTCCTAAAATGTACATTTTTGTCTTAAAACTTTAATGGGAAACTTCCAATTTCTGAGATGTTATTTCTGATTTGAGGAAACTGCTGCTTCTCTGCTCAAATTGGTTCCCTTTTGTAACTCTTGATAACCTGCAGTGGGAAAATTAGTCATTGTTCTTTCAAAAAAGATACCCCATTCTTGTGTGTGGGTACCTAATCCAAACCAACAACAACCTAATATTAGGTTGCAGAATTTAAAGGGAAGTAGTTTAGTAGTGGCTGGTTTTCACATGATCTGATAACATAGTAGTGGGGGAAAGGGAAAGGGCCTGGAATAAGATGTGTTAAAATGGATTCAATTTGACCAAATCGCAGCTTTTGAAAAAAAGGGATTCTTTGTTGTTTTTGAAGAAATTTATTGAAATAAAAATATTATTTAAAAAATACATGTTTGTTGCAAAAAGTAACTCAAGTAATCTACAAGTACAGAAGTAAATATAAAAGCCCACCACAGTAAACATTTTGGCATATATCCTTTTAGACTTTTTAGAAGAGATACACAATCATATCTGCACATATCTTTTCTATTTGTGACTTGCCCAACTTCCACCATCTCATTCCTTCTAAAAATAACAGGCTCTAGCAATTAACAGTTACATTAATAAGGTTATGTTTGTCATCACAACCACACACATTTCATTTCACACGAGTTATATCCTGGATCCTCTCACTCTGCTGTTCAAAAGTAGGCAGGGTAGGATGGTTTGTGTCATTTTATAGATCATTTCATTTGTCCAAACTCTCAAAGCTACTTGAGCTGAAGAAGTTTGATTGCACTTGGTTCCTGCATACCAAACAATAAGTTTATTTCCTACACCACACTGTTTCCCACAGGGGATTCCATATCCAGGTCTCCAAAGCCTCGGTCAAAGTGCCCTATAGAGAAGTTATCTCAAAACTTAAATTAGGAAGCAATTTTGAATATTATGATGCACTTGCCCAATAGATTTCTTTTGAAGAGAAAGGGTGGTTTTCCAGTTTGATCTGCCAAGTATCTGGATTATACCATGAAGTGATGAAAATGGAAAGTAAAAAAAAAAAAAAAAAAAAAAAGTGCTATGGAAGCCCACAAAGACATCTTTTTTCTTTTCTTTTAAAAAATATTTTAATCTTTATTGTTCAGTTTATTAATTACATTGTTTCCCATTCCCCACCCCCATAGTTCCCACCACCCGGTACCCATCCCACCCTCCACCCTCAGCCCCCCACTCCCCACTGTCCTCTCCTATAGGTGCATGATTTTTGTTCAGTCTCTTGCTGCACCTCCCACACCCTTCTCCTCCCCAAGAATTGTCAGTCCATTCCCTCTCTTTGCCCATGATTCTATTATATTCACCAGTTTATCATGTTCATCAGATTTTTATTTATTTATTTATTTATTTTTTAATCTTTATTGTTCAGTTTATTAATTACATTGTTTCCCCTTTTTATCCCCCTATAGCTTCCCTCCACCCTGTACCTATCCCACCCTCCACCCTCACCTCCCCCTCCCCACTGTCCTCTCCCATTGTTGCTAGATTTTTGTCCAGTCTCTTGCTGCACTTCCCACAACCCTTTTCTCCCCAAGAATTGTCAGTCCATTCCCTCTCTATGTCCATGTCTCTGTTATATTCACCAGTCTATCCTGTTCAACAGCCTATCAATTCACTTGATTTTTATGTTCATTTGTT
This sequence comes from Antrozous pallidus, assembly GCA_027563665.1. Lineage (NCBI taxonomy): Eukaryota > Metazoa > Chordata > Mammalia > Chiroptera > Vespertilionidae > Antrozous > Antrozous pallidus. The sequence continues at coordinate 60,514,001 of CM050508.1, read as the reverse complement.
GATAGATGTGTATTTGTTGTTGCTAGTTTGCACTTTTACCTTTTTCTTCTTCCTCTTCTTAAAGAATATCTTTCAGCATTTCATATAATGTTGGTTTGGTGGTGATGAACTCCTTTAGCTTTTTCTTATCTGCGAAGCACTTCATCTGACCTTCAATTCTGAATGATAGTTTTGCTGGATAGAGTAATCTTGGTTGTAGATTCTTGCTGTTCATCACTTTGAATGTTTCTTGCCACTCCCGTCTGGCCTGCATCGTTTCTGTTGAGAAATCTGCTGACAGTCGTATGGGTGCTCCCTTATAGGTAACCAACTGTTTCTCTCTTGCTGCTTTTAATATTCTCTCTTTGTCTTTTGCTCTTGGCATTTTAATTATGATGTGCCTCGGTGTGGTCCTCTTAGGGTTCCTATATATTGGGGTTCGGTGCACTTCTTGGAATCCTAAGTCAATTTCTTTCACCAGGTGTGGGAAGTTTTCAGTCACTATTTCTTCAAATAGGTTTTCATTGTCTTGGCCTCTCGCTTTTTCTGGCACCCCTATAATTCAGATGTTGGTATGCTTGAGGTTGTCCCAGAGGCCCCTTACACTATCTTCAATTTTTTGGATTCTTTTGGTTTCTTGCTTTTTCAGCTGAGTGGATTTTACCTCTTTGTATTTCAAATCTTTAACTTGGTTCTTGGGGTGCTCCAGGGCACTTTCAGGTCTTTGTATAATATTTTTTGTTTCAGTCAGTGTATGCTTAATTTCTGGTTGGTCCTTTTTCATATCCTTGAGAGTCTGCTTTATATCCTTGAGGGTTTCTTTCATTTCCTTGTAGGACTCATTCACTTCCACGTTGGTCTTAATAATTTCTTTGCAGCTCTCATTTATATCCTGGAGGGTGTTGTTCATTTTCTTGTAGGACTCACTCATTTCCTTTGTGGTCTTGCTTATTTCCTTATAGGCCTTGATCTTTTGTTGGAACCTCTTAAAAAACCCTATAACCGTGGTTCTGAATTCCATGTCCAGTCGTTTTTTTTCCTCCATTTCTTTCACATCTGATTTCTTTCCATGTCTCTGCATGGTGGCTGCTTCCCTGAGTTGGTCAATTAGCTTTGTGTGATAGACTTCCTACTAGGGACAGTGGCTCGGCCTCCCTGGTTACCTGAGGTGGATATGGGCTGCACAGTCTTGCTGAAGTTAAGCTCACGTTAATCGTTGTTAGCACTTGGAGGGGTTGACCTCCAGGCATATTGTCTGTGAAGCTCAGCTGTGCTCAGGTTGGATGGGCGGAGTCTCCAGGCCAAGCAGACAGCGTCAGCTCCGCCCTATGCGGCCCCAGGGACTCTGTGCAGGGGGCAATGGCTGCCAGCACCTCTGAGAGAGAGCCGCTGCGGAGCTCCACCAGCTGCCGGTTGCCGGGGAATTCAGACTTTCCCCAAATGACGCTGCACGCCCAGTGTCTCACCCAGGGTCGTAAAACAAAACAGTCTGACGGTTTTCCGAATGAGAAAGCAAGTAGCAGATCGCTCTCTGTGCGGTCATGCAGCCAAGCTGTTCGCGCAAGCTGCCTTCTCCACAAGCCGGGAGACCCCTGCAGCACCCGAGCTTCGGCGTGCCCTCCCACTGTCCAGTTTTCACCCCGTGTGATAGTGGGTTCTCTGGACTTCGCCCAGAGCTGGAGAATCAGTCAGTGGGATGCCTTTGTCTCCCCGTTCGAGAAAACTGGCCCATTTTCAGCCGCCCGCCCTCTCCGCGGCGTGCGCTCCAAACCTCTCTCCGGGCAAATCTTTCAACGCCGTCCGCCGCCGCTCCTCCGGGTCACAGTGTCTTATCTTCACTTTTATTTGTGGAATTTTCACTCGGCGAGCTTTCTGGTGATTCTGGAAGGTGTTTGTTATTTCGTTAAGTTGTAGTATTAAAATTGCTGATTATGACGGCAAGATAGGTGTTTTGCCTTTGCCGCCATCTTAGTTCCTCCTCATCAGATTTTTAATTCACTTGATTTTTAGATTCATTTGTTGATAAATCTGTATTTGTTGTTCATAATTTATATTTTTACCTTTTAATTCTTCCTCTCCTTAAAGAATATCTTTCAGCATTTCATATAATATTGGTTTGGTGGTGATGAATTCCTTTAGCTTTTCCTTAGCTGCGAAGCTATCTTCAATTCTGAATGATAGCTTTGCTGGGTAGAGTAATCTTGGTTGTAGATTCTTGCTAATCATCACTTTGAATATTTATTGCCACTCCCATCTGCCCTGCATCATTTCTGTTGAGAAATCCGCTAACAATCATATGGGTGCTCCCTTATAGGTAACTAACTGTTTTTCTCTTGCTGCTTTTATTATTCTCTCTTTGTCTTTTGCTCTTGGCATTTTAATTATGATGTGCCTTGGTGTGGTCCTCTTAGGGTTTCTATATATTGGGGTTCGGTGCGCTTCTTGGACTCCTAAGTCAATTTCTTTCACCAGGTGTGGGAAGTTTTCGGTCACTATTTCTTCAAATAGGTTTTCATTGTCTTGCTCTCTCTCTTTTTCTGGCACCCCTATAGCTGAATGGATTTTACCTCTTTGTATTTCAAATCTTTAACTTGGTTCTTATGGTCCTCTAGAGTACTTTTAGGTCTTTGTATAATATTTTTTATTTCAGTCAGTGTATGCTTAATTTCTAATTGATCCTTTTTCATATCCTTGAGGGTCTCGTTCATATCCTCATAGGTCTCATTCATTTCCTTGTAGGTCTTGTTCATTTCCTCGTAGGTCTTGTTCACTTCCTTGTAGGTCTAGGCCTTTTCTAGGAGCCTCTTGAAAAGCCTTATAACAGTGGTTTTGAACTCTATGTCCAGTCGTTTATTTTCCCTCCATTTCTTTCACATCTGATTTCTTTCCATGTCTCTGCATGGTGGCTGCTTTCCTGAGTTGATCAATTAGCTTTGGGTGGTAGATGTCCTCTAAGGGACAGTGGCTCAGCCTCCCCAATTTCCTGAGGTGGATATGGGTTTCACAGTCTTGTTGAAGTTAAGCCTAGATTAATATTGTTAGCACTAGGAGAGTTTGATCTCCAGGCCAATTATCTGTGAAGTTCAGCCATGCTCAGGTTTGATGGACAGAGTCTCCGGGCAGAGCAGGCAGTGTCAGCTCTGCCCTATGCAGCCCCTGAAACTCTGTGCCAGGTGGCAATGGCCGCCAGCACCTCTGAGAGAGAGCTGTTGCCGAGCTCCACCTGTTGTCGGACAATTCAGCCTCTCCCCAAATGAGTCTGCACACCCAACATCTCACTCAGGGTCGTAAAACAATGCAGTCTGGTAGTTTCCCGAACAAGAGAGTAAGTCAGGAGTCCTCTCTGCATAGTCATGCAGCTCTGCCGTTCCCAAGTTCATGTGCACTCTGCACAAGCTTGCCCTCTCCACAAGCTTGCAGACCCTTGCAGCGCCCAAGTTTCAGCATGCCTCCCCACTGTCCAGTTTTTATCCCGTATGATTGTGGGTTCCTTGGACTTCGCCCGGATCTGGGGAATCAGTGCAGTGGGACATCTTGGTCTCCCCCGTTGGAGAAAACCGGCCGGGTTTGCAGCTGCCCCGCCCTATCCGCCCACACACACACGGCTCCAAACCCTCTCCGTGCATATCTTCAATGCTGTCCTCCGCTGCTCCTCTGAGTCACAATGTCCTATCTTCACTTTTATTTGTGGAATTTTCACTCAGCCAGCTTTCCGGTGATTCTGGATGATGTTTTTTCTTTCATTAAGTTGTAGTTTTGAAATTCCTGTGTATAGCAGCAAGATAGGTGTTTACATATGCTGTCATCTTGGTTCCTCCCCCACAATGACATCTTTATATATAATCTAGATAATAAATAATGCTGGCAATGGGAAGATCCATTATTGAACAACATGCTGTTAAAAAAAAGAAAAAAGAAAAAAGACATCAGTTCCCTAATGAGTTGCTCCTGCTGAGTCCCATGGCATCAAACTGAGACCTAGCAATTTAGGTACAGTTCTGACTTGCCCAGAAAGGCATTAAACCAGTCAATCAGGAGTCACCTGATCAGCAGTAGTTAGGTGACCGGCCATAGAGACCCTTGCCATCCCCTAAAGGAAAGTAACCTTGCACAAAAAGTTTTTCGTTTTGTTCACTAGCAAAAAAAACCCAAGACTGGCCACCAAGGTGAAACTCCATAGTTTAGTTTTCCTAAAATGTACATTTTTGTCTTTAAACTTCAGTGGGAAACTTTCCCTTTCTGAGATATTATTTCTGATTTGAGGAAAGAACTACTTTCTATCTGTTAGATTGGATTGCCAGATTAAATTACTTTTGCTCAAATGAACTCAAAATTTTTAATATTACCCAGGCCAGATGGCTGGATCAGTTAGACTAGAGTGTCACCCTGAATACCAAAATGGTTGTGGGTTTGATTCTGGTCAGGGCACATACCTAAAGTGTAGGTTTGATTCTTAGTTCAGGCACAAATGGAAAGCAACTGATATTGCTCTCTCACATCAGTATTTCTCCTTTCCTCTCTGTCTAAAAACAATAAACATATCTTCAATTGATGTTTAAACATTTTTTAATATTATGACAGTTTTAATAAAGGAAAATTTGAGGGAAAGATTCAAGTTATAGTGTAATAGAATGAGCATTATTATATTTCACTTCTGAGAAATACACTTTTCCCCACATTTTAATACTTGGAAATAGGCATTCATCTTACAAATCTGTGGGCCTTTGATTTGGTAAAAAGCAGTAAATGGGCATTCATTGAAACAAGATTCTTGTCTGAACTCTTGCATTTCCTCATCTTAGGTAGATGATTTAACCTTCCAGTGTTGTAAGCATGAGACAGCACATATAAAATTCACTACAGTTTACACAGGAGGTCCTCTTAATAATAAGTAATGTTTTTTGAGGGCATACCCAGTTCCAGTTACTGTTCCTTAGCACATTGAGAGAATTTTCTTATTTAATTCTCACAGTGAATCTCTTAGGAAAGAGATTCTATAAACTATAAATACTCTAGTTTATAGATGAGATTTAGAAAGTTCAGATAAAAATAGCTATAGGTTAAAAACTGGTCATGGCAAAACTGTGAGTTAAACAAGGAAGTACAAGTCCAGAGCCTTCCCAACTACTCCCAATACTGTTGATCTACTTGTTATCTATAATTTCACATCATCATCTTTTCCTTCTTCCTTTCCCATTCCTTTATGGATTACTAGCTGATTTTGACTTTTTATAAATTCAGATACTTTCAGGATCACTGAAACTGGTGAGGTATGGCAAACATTAGGAATGGTAAGTAATATGATTCTCAGTCTGTACACATACATACACACACACACACACACCACCAGACTAACCTTTGGATTACCTTTTGCACGGTGGCAAAACAATTAAACAACACATCAATTAAACCAAAAAAAGGGGAAAAAATCCCAACAACCTTATATGGGCTCTTTAAAAAGTAAAGCAAATTAAATTTATTAGAAATGGTTGTGGTGTCCAAAAAAATGTTTTAATTTGAGCTACCAGGTTAGGGGACTTCCATTAACTTTCCAAGTAATAATATACATTCAGGTATACTTCAGAAATATGTGTACACATTTTTAAAAAGCTGAAGGACAATACTGAAGAGGAAGGGAAGGTAGCCTGGGATGTAGTTATAACTTTGTAGAGAACAGATATTTTGTGTTTCAGGGAGAGGTGGCAAAATTATACTCAGAAATTGATTTTGTCTTTGTCAGCAATTTATGAAACACAGGTTTGTTTGGGGAATTATAAAAATTTCATAAGACAAGAGCATATAGGATAATATCTCTTAATAAGCCAAATTAAAAAAAAAAAACCACTCCATGGCAATAATGGGTTCATTATGTCATTTTCCAGGCAGTGGTGGTAAAGAAATAAAGTCCAAATTTATAGGTGTACCTTCTATACAAGTTTGGTTTCTTGGAGAACTGGCTTAACTAACAAGGAGCTGAGTATCAATTGCCACGCAAAAACTAGAATCCCTTGTTGATGAAATATGACACGAGGAAATGCAGCTGCTGGAGTTGATGGGCAGAATGAGTCCTTGAAGGGGCCATGCTCAGCGTACTGACATTATCTGTGAGGAGTGCTGCAGTCAGGGGCTAATGTCCCAAGGTTCCTCACAGAAGTAGGTCAGCCAAGTGTGCCTTGCCAAGACCCAAACTCTTGAATAGTCCTCACAAACTTTCAGTGTTTATGTTATAGGTACAAGTTTTGTGTGCTTGATGCTTCAAAGGGCAGGGAAATATCCAATAATTCAGAGTTTGGATCAAGGAAAGACTTATTTAAGGAGAAGGTCCAGCTCAAGAAGATGGAAGAATTCAAATCCATCTTGAGAGAACTCAAATTCAGGCATCTTGAATGTCAAAGGAAGGGAGGATGAGTGAGGCAAGAGGTGGGGACTGTAAACAGCCTGCCCCAAAAGGGAGCCAAGGAAAAGCTTGGAATTCCTAAACCCTTTTGTTTCTGGCCCATCCGTGGAACACTACATCTGAGTCCAGTTCTGGAGACTCCTGTACTTGGTGCATATTTCCCTACCTATCCTAACAAAGAGGTGTTTGAGCCTCAAGCAGAATTCCTCTGGTTAATTAGCATTCTGTAGCAGGAGTTAGTAGTCTGATGGCCATCAGAAAAGGTAAGCATTTCACTGTGTTACAATAGCCTTGCCATAGCTGCTTTTCTCCATGTGTTCTTGCCAATAAGCCTGCTGCAGGGCCCCTCAGCAGCTGAGCTGCTTAGTGCTTATCAATTACATCATAAGAGGACATCCTCACAAAACTTACTTCATCCTTATATTAAAACTAGGATCCCGGTGCACGAAACTTGTGCATTGGGGGTGGATGATCCCTCTGCCCAAACTGCCCCCTCACACATACTGGGAGCCCTCAGGGGATGTGCTATTGATCCCTCAACCCTGGCCGAAGCTTTAGGCCTTGGGCACCCAGCCATCACCCTGCAATAGGGCTGATGGCTGGCTCTGCCCTGACCGCCTCGGCTGAGCTCACCCGGCCTTGGCCTTAGCTCCAGCTGCTGGTGACCACCCGGTGACTGCTCGGCCCTGGAGGGTCCCACACTTGCTGGAAGCCTTGGCCACGTGCCCGCCCCCCAGCCCAGGCCTTAGCCCAGGCAGCGACCACCCAGCCCAAGGAGCACTCCACGCTCAGCGGTCACGCAGGCCTCCCACGCTCCTCACTGCGCCGGCCTCTCATGTGCCGCGCCGGCCTTGCGCATGCCCCAGCCCTGCCCCCTCCCCTCGCGTGCTTGCCAGCTGCCTTGGCCCCAGCCACTGGTGGATGCCCGGCCCTGGGCCCCCCACCTCTGTGCTTGCTGGCTGCCTCACACAAGCCTCGGGCACTCACTGGCCACTTCGGCCCTGCTCCCCATGGCCTGGGCTGCCTCATCTCTGCCCCTGCTCCTGATTGGCCGGTGGGCATGGCTGGTGGGCATGGCTTGTGGGTGTAGCAAAGGTACGGTCAAATTTGCATATTACTATTTTATTGGATAGGATTAGAGGCCTGATGCACAAAATTCATGCAACAGGCTGGGCCCTCAGAGCCCTGGCCAGCCCTTGCAGCAACCCCTTTGTCTATCCGGAAGGTCATCGGGATGGTCATGGGGCTGTTCAGTCTAATTATCATATTAGCTCTTTATTAAATAGGATAACTTTACTTCTGAAAACATTTTTTGTCTTTGTCATAAACAAGAGAATTAAAACAATTTCACTTAAATCATAAACAAGTTGATATGGGAATTTTTGGACTGAAACATGCAGTGTTCCCCTAGGCAGGATGTCTGTCAGTGAAGTATAGTAGCAACCATCTCAGGTAGAAACTGCTGTTTGGGTTCTGTACTTATTTGTTTGCTAAAACAATAGAAAGTCATTTTGATTTTCTAAAGTTATGTATGATTGAACACTATGGTTTGAATGTTCCATTGATTGTGATCTCACTGGTTATCGAAACACATTTTTCTGGGAACCAGGACAGGACAATTATCCTAAATTGTCTCAGTAGCTATAGATAACTGAGTTTCAGTTGACTCAGTGGTCCTGGAAACAGAACATACCCTAAATTGCGTTAGTAGCTATAGATAGCACATTCCTGTTGACTCAGTGATCCCAGAATCTGGATAACACAATCATTCTAAATTGCCCCAGGTGGTCCCAGATAATGTGTTTCTGTTGAGTTAGTGATTCTTAGATAATAACTTGCTCTATTTTTGCTTCTGTAAAAATGCTTTTTACAAAGCAGTTTCCTCATTCCAGACCCAAAGATGTAATCAATACCTTTGTGATATTCTGCCAATATAAGCCAGTTGTGTTGAGCTGTTGAGGGCTGTGAAGTCTGGAATGCTTTTGCTTCAGACCTTGTGTGCCCCCGGCTTTTAATAAATGACTCCATAATTCAACTTTTGTGAGGCGTCCTTTGTAAAATGGGGGTACATTATAACATCAGACTTGAAGAATGAAACTATGGTCAGAAGATGGTACAGCAAAGGTGGGGATTTATTGAAGAACAAGCACAGACTGCCCACGGTGAAGAGGGGGAAAGAATGCCAATGAGTTCCTTTTTCCCAGTTTATAAAGGCTGCAGTTTTTGTGCCTTGAGATCCCATCTGATTGGCTACTATTCCGCTTTGATTTGGTAGCAACTCCTGAGCTCAAAGGTCAAACCTCACATGGGACATGTGGTGCCCTCTTCCCTCATTGTTTTCCCATTAACTCTGGGCTTTTTTCCTCCTTTATTTTGTAAATGTAGACCTTTGGCTACTCCTAGTTCCCTTATCTTATGGAAATGTAACTGCTGCCTCTCCCAACTCTCTTGTCTTCTGGAAATGTAACTGTAGCTTCTCTCAACTTCCCTGTATTATGGAAATGTAATCTTTTGCAACTCTGTATCCCTGTTTTTTCCCATGGACCCACCTTAATTTAAAAAATTTTCCAATTGCACCCCTAAAAATTCCTATTTCAAAGTGGATTTGAAATCATATTAAAACAATACACAACAGGAGGGCTCCAATATGAGATTTGTATTGAGCATCTCCTATCAAATACGTTACTTCTTGGTATACACCTGGGCTTGGTTCCAGGACCCCATCCCACCTCCCCCAACCCCTAGATACTAAAGTCTGAGGATGCTCAAGTCCCTTACACAAAATGACATAGTATTTGTATATAACTTATGCACATCCTCCTATATACGTTAAATCAAATCTAGAGTGCACATAATACCTAACACAATGTAAATGCTAGGTACAAAATTGTTGTACTGTATTGTTTAGGGAATAATGAAAGAAAAATGTCTGTACATGTTCAGGACAAACACAACCACTATAGGCCCAAATACACATCAGCAACAAACTGACAGTATATTTTCCATCTGTGGTTGTGAGATAGTGTATGTGGCAAAATGCCTGTAACTGATAAGGGCTACAGGGAATGTGAAGGAGATAGTAAGACCAACCCCAAACAGATTATGGCCTAGGATCCCCAGTGACCAGCTCAATTCAACAAGGCTACTAATTTCACTTTATGGTAACCCCAGCCTCATTATAAGCTCATTGTAAGACACTGGCATGCTAAATGACACACCCCTTAGGCCACGATAGGAGATGGAAAGCGCATACATGGAAACAAAATCACCACTGGGGCTAGGGCTCCTAGGAGAAGTCTTTCCCAGAAAAATTCTAAATATTGCTCCCTCTCATTGAATGCCCCACCCCTCAATTAAGTGAGCCTCAATTAAAGAAGTAAAGCCCACTCGGGAGGGGCTGCCCTGTCTGTGGAGTAGCCCATTTTCTGTCTCACTGTTTCACTCTAAACTCTGTGCTGGCTCACTTTGAAATCTTTCAGCAAGAAGCTGAATCACAGACACTCAGGTCCCCAGAACCCCTGAACTCCCGCATCAGCTCCTTGAACCCGCAGATTTAAAATTTTCGAATTATGATGGGCCCACTCTAGTAGTGCCTTCTCTTGTCTCATGCATCTTTCTGTACCTTACAGCATTCTGTGGAGGAGAGATAGAGGTCCCATCTCCAGATTACCCAATTAGACTCTGCAGACTGAGTGAGTGTCCAAGGCCTCCAAAGCCTCAGCTTTTCCAATATGTTCTCCTGGCTCAGAGGTCGATGTATCATGAAGCCTAAGAGGAACCTCAGGTTTGACAAAAAGCTCCTAATCTCACTTTATTCATAGTATTGTGCTCTCTCTTTTTTTTAAGTTTTTTTTTTTTTTTTAATTTCAGAAATGAAGGCGGGGGGAGGGGGAGAGAGAGAGAGAGAGAGAGAGAGAGAGAGAGAGAGAGAGAGAGAAACATCAATGATGAGGGAATCATTGATTGGCTGCCTCCTGCACCCCACAACCCAGGCATGTGCCCTGACCAGGAATTGAACTGTGACCTCCTGGTTCATAGGTCAACACCCAACCTCTGAGCCATGCTGGCTGGGAAGTGCTTTCTTTCTTAAAGAATTCCCTCCAAGTTTTATAAATGTTATGCTCCTCCAAAACCTGGATGGGAGTCAAGACTGAATAGCAGTCAACTTGATCAAGTCAACCTCTGACTCCAGCCCCCTCCAGGGCTAGAGAACACCACACACTAGGATCTCTGGCCAAACCCAGACCTGGGGACTTCACACAGCCTGCACTTCACCTGGGGGCCTCCCTGTAAACTCAGCATTTAACTCCCCGCACTTGCTCACCAGCTCACCATGCACAAATGCTTGGAGGGCAAAATTGTCAACATTTTTACAACTTTGGTTTTTCTATTAATTGTAAAGTTGGCCTTAGCCAGCAGGAAATGAGATGCAAAAGAAAGGAGAGTGGATCCCTTCCAGACCTCTACAACTCTAAGATTATGCTAAACCAGGAGCAAAAACCCTCTTTAGCATTTCAAAGGGAAGGCAATTGTATTACTAAGCCTCACTCAACCGCCTCCAGACTTTTCTCAGCCAGAGAACAAAGGGAATAAAGCAAACAGCACTTCACACCCTTATTCACTGGAGGTTGAAAGGGACCTCCCACTGTATAAAAGTCCCTCAAAAGGTCAGTTTGGGAGTGCATTGAGGAGGTGGGCACTGGCTCAGGGAACACAGTGTTTACCACCACCCTCTGGCGGGCAGCTTCTGTTTTCCTTTCAGCTCGTGCTTGGGGTACATCTATCAGAATTAGACATTTTCATCTCTGATTAGTTTTTGCTGGTGTTCAAGTTATACTTTCTTGGCCCTCTTTAGTGGATTTTCATATTTTTTCTTAATATTTTTACTGATTTCAGAGAGGAAGGGAGAGGGAAAGATAGAAATATCAGTGATGAGAGAGAATCATTGATTGGTTGCCTCCTGCCTGTCCCACACTGGAAATTGAGCTGGAAACTTGGGCATGTGCCCTGACCAGGAATCAAACCAGGGCCTCCTGGTTCATAGGTCAATGCTCAACCACTGAGCCATGCTGGCCAGGCTATTTTTTATATTTTTTATTCCATTTGATCTAAGAAAGGAGGGCTACTCTGAGCCAGGACAACTCCCTGGAGATGATCATTCATTCATACTCATCATGTTGATAGCTACTCTTTGAGTGTATAACATGTATCAAGCTCTGTGATGAGCATTGGTTTGGGCCCTGGAAGGATGGACAACTAGGAATGTACTAGCTGGTGTGGCCTCAGAGCTTCACTTCAATCGGGGGAGACTGACACTGAACAATGAAACACACACTCCATTATTTAAGTACAATCATGAAGGTGCTTAATGTGCAAAGAGAGCACAGTCTGACAGTGGCTATAAAAGAGGGGACTTCTTTGAGAAAGTGAAGGAGAGGGAGTTATCCATGTGCCAGGGCAAATAAGATTATGCTGGGTATAGGGGGGCAGGAAGCAAAAAGTCACTGACCTGGGAAAAATATGGCCTGGCACAGGAACTGGAAGAAAGCTAATGTGCTGGAACCCAGAGGGGAAGCTAGAATGGAGTTGGGCACTATGCACAAGAATTAGGGACAGAAAAAGAATGTTGGGGACTATTTATAATTATAAGAAATATTAATATGCTTTGTTAACCATAATTATTTTGTTCTAAAGAAAACATATTCTGACCTGGCTGGGAGCTGAGAGTTAATCTTGGAATGCATTCTATTTTTATTCAAAAGCTGCCTGTTAATCATGGAATGATTAACAACCTTATTGCTGCTCTTTGCAACCCCTTCTTTCTTTTGCCTACTTCCCCACTTACTCTTTGTCCTTCAACCTATCCCATATAAGCAGCTGGCTTATGGGTGAGTGGAAAGCATACTTCCACTCTGCTCTCCCATTCTGCTGGCCATGATTGGAATAAAAGCTCATACATGTTCAACCAAGTGACAAGCAGTCAGAGCCCATTTGTCGTCTGGTTTCAGAAAGGGAACTTCCTTGGGGCTGTTAGTATTCTGTAGGCTTTTGCTATCTATTTCCAAAGCAGTGGAGAGTTTGTTATAGGCATTTAATGAAGGAAGTGACTTAGGAGTTTTCCTGTGTAGAGAAGGAGTTTAAGGATTCAAGGGACTGATGCAAGGAGATGAGTTAATAAGACCTATCAAAAGCCAAGATGAGATGTTCTCAGATTTTCATGAATTGCCTGGGGATCTATCAAAATGTAGATTCTCATTAAGAAGTAGGGTCTGAGAGCTGCATTTAAATTCCACATGGCTGGCCCACACCACAAACACTTTGGTAACAGTTTTAAATCAAGGTGTTTCCAATGGAGATAAAGAAAAACAGACACATTTGAGAGCTGTTGTGTAGGAAGTCTCACAGGTCTCCGACTTGCGCAACTCGGTGGAAGGAATTGGTGTCCACTGAGGCAGGAGGCAACAGAAAAGAAAGAGCAAGTTTGGGTGGGAAGTGAAAAGCTCAGCTTGGACATGTTGAGTTTGCTGTGTCTTAGGAATTTCTAAGTAGGCTGTGGTACATATGGGTCTGAAGCTCAAGAAAGAGGAAGGAAGCTGGAGACACAATTTTAGGAGTTATCAATATGTAAATGATAGCAGACGTTATAAAAATGGATGCTATCAGCCTAAGGAGAGAGTATACAGAAAGGGACACTAACTCAAATGTGTCCTGTTGGTCATCTGTTGGTCTTCTCTTAAGTATCCTGCGAAGATAAGTAGCCCAAGACGAAAGGAGTATGTAACAACTGAAGGAGGAGGAGAAGCCAGCAAAAAGGGAAAAAAACCTAAGAAGAAAACGTCAGAGAGATAAAAGAAAAAAACCAAGTTGCTACCCAACAGACATTGCCTTTTTTTTTTTCTTTCTTGCTGACAGAGCAGGTTTTAGACAGAGATGGCTTGAGATGAGGGAAGGCAAAACTTCACTGTAGCCCCAGTAGATGAGCTGTGGTTGATCTAAACCACACAGAATAACCTCATTGCACTATGCTTGAAGATTGGGCCAAGAGTAAGCTCTGACCAATGAGACAAAAAAGGACAAAGGTTGGGTTGAGTGGGGATTTAAAGAAGGCGTTTTTCTTTCCTATAAAAAGGGACAAGAACAAATAAAGAGCTTCATTGCACCACTACATTCCCTACACACACACACACACACACACACACACACACACACACACACACCTTTTTTTCCTGCTCTGAACTGAGACATGGTGTCAGAGCAACTTTAGTCATCCTAGAGTTGAGATTAAATGAAATAAGGATGAAAACTCACAGCTAAGAAGGGTGAAATTAAAAATGGAAAATATCCATGTTGGTGACAACACAGCTAAGCCAGTTAACTGCTTTGCAATCCCCTCCTTTACTAAATCAGATGATAAATGTCCATAATTCATAAGTCACTTAAAGGAATTCTGTCACTTGAAGCTGAATGCATTCCTACCTGTTAATTAGAGTGTATTGTATAGTGGAATTGTATGATGTAGATATGGTGTTAAGTAGACATGGTTCAGGTAGATACAGAGTTTTTGTGCTTTTTGACTATTTCCTCATCTGTAAAATAGAGATAATAATTGCATCTGTTCCAAGAACTCTCATATACTTTTGGTGGGAGTGTAAATTATTAAAGATGCTTTGTAATTTGTCAGGATTTACCAAAACTGAAAATGAATGAAGCCTAAAGCCTAGCAATTTCACTTCTAGGTAAATCTTAGAGACTCTTAGTAACCAATGCATTGAACGACACACACAAAATTACTCATTGAAGCACTTTATGTAGAAAATAATTAGCAACAGTCTAGATATCCACCAGGGTTGAAAACACATAGTAAGCTATAGTATATCAATATGATAGTATACAATGGAACAGTTTAAACAGATGAACTAGCTCTCACTATATATATCAGCATGGATGGATCTCAGAAACATAATGCTGAATAAAAAAAGCAAATCGCAGAGTGGGACATGCAGTATGATCCATTTATATATATTTTAAAAGCAGACACTATGCTGAATATTTTTGTGGATCTGTAAGTCTATGGAAAATAGATGGGAAGTGCAGACATTAGATACTCTCAGGAATGAGGGATAAAGAATATAAGAAAAAATAGGGGTCATGTCTAGACAGATGATTATATCATGCCAGTAAGAGAAAGGAATGACTGATTGAACCAATTCAGTTCTGTGCATCTGCAGCTCAACCTTAGAAACAAAATAAAACAAAATATAATGGTATCACTCTTCCAGGATTAAGTGACATAATAGCCCAGTGTCTGGCACATAGTAAAGGCTTAACAAATGGTGGTCATCATCATTATTGTTATGCCCACCTGCTGGGTTCTGCCTTTTGTTTTCTATCAGCTTCTTCTGGTACAATAAAATCTTAAAAAGATGGGCACTGTGGTTGGGTACTTTTCTCTGCACCTAAGTTTCTGTTTCTCCTTTATTGATTTAAGGGCTATAACAGCAAAAGGCTTGATTTGGGCCAGGTCTTGATATGCTCTGAGGCCACTCTAATGTTTTTTTTTTTTTTTAAAGTGCTCCAATGCATACCCAGTGGCAGCCCCAATCCACCATTCCCCCAATAAGCACAAAGAGAGGAAACCTTACTAGTGTAAGCCCTTGCATTTTACGTAAGAAGCTTATTTGATCTGGACAAAATTGGCAAAAAGGGAAATTATTTGGTGCAACTGAACACCAAATTTCAAGAAAAAGAACTGGCTGCAATCAACTTTTTCAACTGGCTCAGAATTTTCACGGTCGTGCACCTACCTACTTCTCTTCCACAGCTGAGGGTCTGTGGCTTGCAGTTTTCATTTCCAGGTGCCAGTTTTTGAACTGGTTCCTTAAGTAACTGAAAGAAGCTCTGACTCACCTGGATGGAAAGAGAAATTCATGGGAAGCATCCTCTATAGCTCACAGAGTTCAAAGAAATGCTGAGAACCAGATCTTGGGAAGAAAAGGAAGCAGGAAGCTACAGAATCTTAGTAAAAAATACATCCTCTTTCTTTAGATTATGCCATGGAAATAATCCAGCACTATCCACATAGAGTCCCTCTGTCATTCTCCCTGAAGAAGTGTCTGATTGGCTTAGAGAGGGAGGACTTATGATTGAAAGTGTTATTAAAACCACATAGAGTGGGGAATGAGCAGTCCCCCCAAAGACAAAATGCTTCCAATATAAGGGGTAGGATGCTGGCCCACTACTACACAGCTAAAGGTAGTTTGCATCTTATTAGAGTTCCAAAGGTCACAGATGAAGAGATAAGATATTATAGCTTCAGTATTCATTTGTTTAGTGATTTGAGGAGCTTAAATTCATGATTCTATCTTTTCCCTCTTCCATATTTTCAAAATGGGACTCGCGACACATACTCCTTTCTTATGTCTACAGATGTAAGTTTCAATAAACTAATAATAACTTTGAGCTTGAAAGGGTCTCAGATCTCTTATGGGAGTGATTCTCAATGTTGCCTTGGCTGCACATAAAAATACTTGGTATATTATTTTAAAATGAGCACGCCCAGACATCCTGATTTAATTGGTCTGGAGGGAGAGTTTTGGCATCAGTATTTTTTAAAAAGTTCCCCAGATGGCCCAGCTAGTGTGACTCAGGGGGTGAATGTTGACCTATGAACCAGGAGGTCAAGGTTGGATTCCCACTCAGGGCACATACCTGGGTTTGGGGCTCAATCTCCAATGGGAGCCATGCAAGAGGCAGCTGATTAATAATTCTCTCGTCATTGAAGTTTCTATCATTCCCTCTCTAGGTGATTCCAATGGGATAGACTTAGAGGGATAGTTTGCTCTTAGTCCACTGCAGAAAGTCCCTCGGTATCTTTGAGGGGTGGCTGTTCAGGTTGTTTTACTGATTCCAGAAAGGGGAACATCTTGGTCTGCTCAGGCTGTGATAACAGAACACTGTAGGTTAGGTGGCTTAAACAACAGAAATGTGTTTTCTCACAGTCTGGAAGCTGGAAAGACCAAGATCAAGGTTCCAGCAGGAAACAGTTCCTAGTAAGAGCTCTCTTGCTGACCTGCAGACCTCTTCACTGTGTCCTCCCATGGAAGAGTGGGAGCAAGTTCTTTGGTGTTCTTATACAGACACTAATCCTGTTGGAGCAAGGCTTCACACTTATAACTTCATTTAATATTAATTCATTTGATAAAGACCCTATCTGCAAATATAGTCACATTTGGATCTGGAGTTTCAACATGAATTTTGAGGGAGGTTGCAGCTTATTGGGCTGTACAGTGACTCAAATTGTTAGAAAGCTCTTCTTCCTAGTAAACCCAAACCTTTTCCTTCCTAACTTCTTTCTACTTCTTAGTCTTCATTCTGCAGAAAGAGCTAAGAGAAATGGGAGGCAACTAGCACAACAACTATTTTGCAATGTCTTTTGCATATATTGTATCTTTCAAACCTCCGGAGAATATAGTGAGGAAGATGTCATTATCCCCAATTTACAGACCCGAAGACTGATGTTAAGGTGGATAAATCATCTGCCTAAAAGCATAAAGCTGATAGGCAGCAAAATGAGAATTCAAAGCCAAGCCTTTCTGCTTCCTAAATGTGTGTCCTTTCTAGCATTATGCTGTCAGAGTCATCTGTCCTACTCAAAAAGCCCTCCTATATATATGAAGGTCAAGTTGCCTCATAGGCTTGAAAGCTGTGTCTGACTCCTGAGAACATGGCTTGTGCATACAAACGCTGCTTCTGCTACAGCTTATGAGTTGGGTTGTCTTTGCCTCCCTTTCTCCCCTTGATTTCATTTTTTCATTATCTACTTTTTATCCTAGCTTTGACTTACTTCTGCCACCTCATACTTTTGTTTTTCCGCAGTGTCCTTTCTAGAATTCCTTCATTGTACAAACTAGTATAGAACAAACTTTTGCATGTATAAGAATCATACTGAAATATTCTGATTCCCGAGGTGAGGTAGAGCCCAAAGATGTGCATTTTGAGTGATCTTTAAGGGAACAATGTTGCAGCTGGTTGGTAGACTGCACTTGGAATGTGCTTGTATGGATCAGCTCTTCAGCCTTTCCAGAGAGCTGAACTGTAGAAAGGGTTACACATGCCTATTTACTTTCTCCTCTGCAGGGAAGATCAACTTGCAATACCAGGACCTTCAATTATGACCGGCACCGACAGAGTAAGTTTGGAGAAGCTAGAATCTTTAGATCATGGGAGCAGAGAACCTCTTTTCTGCCTACTATCTTTTCACTCTTTTTCTGGAACAGCACTTCTCTTTTATTTTTAGAAAGTGCTTTTAATTCCTTCAGTGTAATCCTGGTGGCTCTGTCAATCATGTGGTTCCACATATTCCAACATAAGTAGTGGGCATAGGAGTCAGGAGAATCAGGTCGAGATGGGCGCTATGTTTCCCTGGACTCAGTGATTGGTCTAGCTTGTTCTGCAAATGGCTCACGAAGGGCCAGTCAAAAGCTTTTTTCAGCCTGGCAAGTGTGGCTCAGTGGTTCAGCACTGACCTATGAGCCAGGAGGTCACAGTTCCATTCTCAGTCAGGGCACATGCTTCTAGTCATCGATTCTATCTCTCTCTCTCTCTTCCTTCTTCTCTGAAATCAATTTTTTTTTAAGGATACTTTTTCAGAACTGCCACAAAGCTGGGAGAAGAGAATCTCTCCTTGCAGTTGCCAGGTGTTGGTGATGTTGTGGCCATCTTCGCCCTCACATGAGGAAGCCTACCTGCAGGTAAAGCTAACACAGAGGAAAGTAGATCCAGAAGATGAAAAGAGAAAGGGACAAATGTTGATGGTCTTCCTTCTAGCTTTGTTGAGTCTGTTTTCCTCTTAGAGCGCCTATCCCCTTGAGTCAATATATACTGCTTGGTTTAAACTTGAGTTGAGTTTTGCTTCTTGCAACCGGGCTTATGCTATGAAAGGTGTCTATCTTGAGCAATCCTGCTTCCCCAGTGCTTTGCAAACAAAACCTCCTCAAAAAACACCCACCACAGGAATAAACAGAGACTTCTCACTGTACAATTACTTTTCTGGGTTTCAGAATTTGGCTAAAATACCACAACACTTTCTGGTCATTTCATGCAGAAACTGCTTTGGAATCTTTTTGTTTTGTTTGTTTGTTTGTTTGTTTTTAATTCCTGGACTGTAGCAGATATTGGGATGAGACAGTGGTTAAGAACTTTGGCCTTGGATTGGGCAGAATTGGGTTCGAATGATGGTTTCACAACTTGCTTCTAATATGGAAATTCCCTGAGCTTCAATATTTTCTCATCAGTAAAAATGAGGATAACATTATTTATGAAGCAATTGTCACTCTGGTCTGCTCCATTCCTCTTCCTCACTCCTTTTTTCGTAGCTGGACCTGCTCCTCTAGGAAAAGTCAGATGAACTTTGCTTGGAATTCAAATTGAGAGTGAAAACCCATGGAGCGGGAAGGCAGTTTAGATAGTCACCTATCAGTGCCCTGGAGAAAAGAACCAAGCACTGAGCCACAGAGCTGTCCTTTCTGTCGTGCTTACCCCTGTTTGTGCAGCTATGCTGACTCATGAGCCGGTCTAGTGGCCTTCCCACAAATCTCCTTTGTTTGTGTAGGATACAATCAAAGAGATGTAATGAACCAATCCACCTCAAAAGTCAGCTTTGGAATTAAATATGATGACACATGTGAGGTAATTTGCTTATGCTGGGAATATAATAAGTGCTTTATAAATGTTAGCTAGTATATGGCTCCAGTTTGATTTCCTATGTGTTGGGTCCTATGTGGTTAAACAGATCCCTGTTTATTATCCAGAAGTCAGCTATGTGAGGTGCCCATGTGAGAAGCAACTTGTCTGTGAAATGAAACCTGTACACCAGTATCTATTCTTATGTCTTTAATGAGGGTAAAATTCAGATGCAGATATTATGATTCAGTAGATGAGGGGTGGAGGTGGGGTGTCTAGAGCTCAAATTTGAAACCACCAACTATTTTCTCTATCCATGGTATCTTCATCTGTATGGGATGTCTCTTCTGAGTGGCAGATACATAAAAACTGCCAAACTGCCATTGTTTCTCAATTTTTGGTTCTAGAAACAGATTGCTCTTTGAAAACCTAGAGCTTTTTTTTTTTTTTTTTAATGTGTGTGCGTGTGTATTACATGTTTTAAGTCAGTCCATTTGTAGCAGGTCCCCCAAAATATCAGGCCTGCATCCCTGAAACTTGTAAATCTTAACTTGTAAGGAGAAAGCATCTTGAGATGGAGTAGCTGATGGGCCCTAAATGCCACCATAAGTGTCCATATAAGAGAGAGACTGAGGGAAATTCCACTCACACACAGAGAAGAAGGTAATGTGAAGACAGAGGCAGAATAGCGGTGATGGGGTCCCAAACCAAGGAATACTGACAGCCACAGAAATGGAAAGAATCAAGGAAAGGATTCTCCCCTGAAGCCTCTGGGGTAGGGGGTAGGGGAGGGGGCCAGTGAGGAGAGGGGTATGGACCTGCTGATGCCTTGATTTCTGCCTAGTGAAGCTGATTTTGGATTTTGGCCTGCAAAACTGTGAGGGAATACATTTCTGTTGTTTGAAGCCACCAAGTTTCTGATAATTTGTTACAGCAGCTTCAGGAAGCTAATACACCATCTTAATAAATACATTTGTCAAATGTATTAAAATCTGCCTAGTAAAATGCTCTAGAGATAGGAACTTTATTCTATTTATATAAATGATTTGGCTTTTCTATCCTGCTAATTTGCCAATAAGCAGAGAAGAGTTGTTAATGCACGGATTCAGCTCCTCCCCTGGCCTCACTCAGAGACCGCCCCCAGTGAAGCACCCTTCTGTGACAGGCACACAGGTTGAACTGCTTCTGATGAAGTTTCCATTGCTCCCAGATCTGAGTTTCCATCTCAAAACCCTTAAGCCCCTTCTGAAGAAGAAATAAAAGAATGTGGCTAAGCAAAGGTAATAAGCCCTTTCCCCCTCATTTCTACCTTCTCTGGGAGCAGGAAACTGGCCCATTGCACAGTGGCCTTAGGCCATTTCTTCCCTCCCTCTGGAATGGGGTCAAGTGAGGTCAAACCTCATGGGGGGAAATGAAGAACAGTGCTGAAGTCTTCTGCCTTCTTTCAGACCTCTTCCCCTAAGGCAATGATCATTTTAATTTTTCTAATATTTTCAAGTAATGTACAAATGTTTGTAAAAACAAATGCAGACAACATGGAAGACTGCAGAGTAAATAGTATACGTTCTTCTTTACATCTTCCCATTTTACTTCCTCCCATGTTTAACCCACTGTTAAAAGTTTGATGTTTCCTTTCAGATGTTTCTTTAAATACTTTTGCACGCACTCTCATGTAAATAGACATACGAGATTTTTTTTTAAGTGATAGCAATTATAGGAAAAGGTTAAATGCCAAATCAAAGCAACTCTGCTATGCCAAGATCAGGATCAGGGTTATGAAAAATAAAACACTGACACTTGAGCTGGGAACATCTGGGAAGATCATTAGGATTTTGAACTCAGGATTTCTCTGAATCCTGGCCTGCAGAAGTTATCACCCCTCTGCACTCAAAGCTAGCACTCTTCCCTTGTCTGAAGACAATGCAGAGCCTTTCCTTGCAGAGTAGCATGAGTCTGCTCCCATTTCCTTTCCTGGTCTTGAGGCCTATAACAAGGGTCAAGTTCCAGCAGAACACTGCTGGAGACATGCTGGCCTGATGAAAAAGGAAAGAAACTCTATTCAAAGGAGTCACATCACCTAATTAGAATGTATTGGCAGGAGCTGGGAGAGCATTACAGGACTGCAATCTGAGGCTTCTCCATCAATCAGGCTGGTATAATATACTAGGGGTCTAGTGCACAAATTCGTGAACCTTGAAAGAAACTGTGAGCCACGAGGCTGTGATGGGCACAGGGGCATGTTTTGGCTCATCCTCCGTGCCCTGAACCAGCCCCTATGCCATGACCCCCACCCCCTGTCTGCTGGCAGTCCCGCTCCCACTGCTACCGCTCCCATGTGCTGATGGTGCAGAGTGATTGAGGCCGGTGCCAGCAGCGGTGCAAGCGGGGCTAGCACCCTCAGCGGGTGTGGAGCGTGGGAGGAAAGAATTTTCAGTAACCACCAGAGGCTTGCCCCAATGACAGTGACTGGTGCCCCATCTTGGTCTGGGGCCCCTGCTCACCTACTCTACCATTCCTCCATGGCCAAAGCCCACCATGTTCCACACTCTACTACCTGCTGCCAATAGCCACTATGTTCCACTTGTGCCCCCTGGTGGTCAGCTCATGTCATAGCGACTGGATGCTCCTTTGTTCTGTCATTTGGTCTATTTGCATATTAGCCTTTTATTATATAGGATTGGATAAAGGAGAGTTTATTTATTTGTGGGCACTCTCAAAATATAAAATCCTGTTAAGGATTTAAAGAGATGGTACAAATTCACCACTAGTATGAATCCTAGAAGTATGAAAAAAAGGATAGCTCATGCTAAATTAATTTAAGATGCCAGAGTTATGGTGGTAGACAGTGGAGAAAGGGATTATAAGGTTTAGGGAAATGAGCATGCTGAAGTAAATACACAAGCATACCTCAGAGAAATCATAGGTTCGGTTCCAGACCACTGCAATAAAGAGTTTTGCAATAAAGTGAGTTGTAATCTTTTTGCTGGTGGAGGGTATTGCCTTCAATTGGTAAAACACACGCCATCTGTAAAGCTCAATAAAGTGAAGTAAAATGAAGCGAGATATGCCTGTATAAGTAAGTCTAGGAGAGACACTAGGTGATTACATACAATGGGAAAAATTAGTGGATACCTCATTACCAAGACCATAAATAATGCACTGGTGAGAGTGGACCAGCATCATTAAAAAGTTTAGCAATGGATCTCCTTTATAAGACAGGGTTAAAAGTAGGAGAGGCCACTACAGAATTAGGTCCAATGATAATATGGGGATGTTAGGACTCCAAAATAATGTAGTTAAGTGACACTTAACTGCCAGAAGTAAGGTGGATGCAACTTTATTAATAACTAGCAGAGTCATCTGATAGCCAAGGAGGGTGGGATCACCTAACCTGCAGAAAGTAATGGAGATGACTAATGGAACACAGTATCCCTAAGGGCCAAAAGATGGGCATCCAACAAGGGTGTGAGTCAGCTTGTTTTGTCAGAAGAAACATAAAATGGATGGTCACTAGACTGAGGGAAATTATGTTAGGATCCCTTATGCAGCTACTGGGCCTGATATAGCTTTCAGGTACAGAACACATTGACTGAAGAGTCACTTATAATTAGGTATCCCAAACATTTTAGAAACTGGGAAAATAAGTTTTTATCCGATGCTGATAATCAATAACCTAAAAAATCACCATGATCTCCCTGTTGGAATGATGGCTTATGGAGTCTTGATCAAGGTCCTGCTTACAGTAAACCTACTGGATCTGTTGATCCACCCAGCAGTCATTTTCATAATCTCCAAATATGTAATTGGGGTTGACCTATGTAGTAGTTGATTCAACTCCAGCTTTGAGTTCTTGGCCTTTGGAGGAAGGGCTCTAATAATGGGGAAGTCCAAGTAGAAGCCTCTGAAGATACTCCTTCATCACCCAATCTCATCCAAGGACCAATACCCACAGGTAGATGGCAAGAATTAGTGCAATCTTTAAGGATACAAAGGATGTAGGGATAAGGAACTCTATCATAGTTCCATTTAAATTGTCAATCTGGCCAAAGAGATCTTGGAAAATTATAGTTTAGTGCAAACCTAAACGAACTGTCCCCCTAATTGCAGCTATGTACCAGATATGATTAATATCTTTGCTACAGCAAACTACCATGACTTCAGGTATATGATATATGACCACTGGCTTGGCAAATGCATTGTTTTATATTCTAATAAAAAATGGCATCAGAAACAGTTTGCATTTATATATAGTGTGTAATAATATATATTTACTAGAGGTCCAGTGCATGAAATTTGTGCACTGGTAGGGTCCCTAGTGGCTGCCAGCTGCTGGCCGGGCACTCTCTCCCTTCCTCTGGCCACCTGCCACCACTGCCACCACTGGCCAGGGCCTCCCTCCCTTCCACTTGCTGGCTCCGCCCCATGGTTGAACTCCTGGATGAACTCCCAGTTGAGGGGACAATTTGCATACTACACTTTTATTATATAGGATGATTTTGTCCTAAAGCTATGTTGACATTTTGCTTTTTATAAGAATACTAGAGTCCCAGTGTATGAATTTGTGCACATTGAAAGGAAGTTAATTAGAAGAAATATTTTAGAGGCCGGGGAGGGACTGTGGATAATTGGCCAGCTAGGGAGGGACTGTGGGAGCGCTCCAGGGCATGTCAGCAAGCTAACCCACTAGTCAGAGAGTCTGCCTCCTGGTGGTCTGTGCACATCACTGCAACTCGTTGAACAGTTGGACACTTACGGTAGCATATTAGGCATATATGTATATATATATAGTTCAAAGTGATGTGGGCCATCCAGACAACTCTTAGAACTTCATACTGACCCATTACATCAATGATATTATGTTAATTAGGGCTAATGGATAAGAAGTAGTTAGCACACTGGGAAACTAAGTAAGACACACATGCTCCATGGGAGATAAATACTATAAAGAACTGAAGCCCTGACATATAAGTAAAAAATTTCAGGCATATCTTCCAAAGTAAAAGACAATTATATCTTGTATCTCTGACTACAAAGAAGGAACTCCTCTGCTTGACAGATTGCTCTCAATTCTAAAGAGAACATATTCCACACTAGAGAATACTTCTCCAGCACATATACTGGGTGATGAGAAATGTTGTCAGCTTTGAGTAGATCACAGTACAAACCAGATTCTGCTGCAAACCCTGGTTGTAGTACAAGCAGCCCTGCTGTTTGGGATATAGACTCTGCAGTTCCTGCGGTATCAGAGATATCAGAAGCAGGGAAAGATGCAATGAGGTGCCCAGCCTTATGGCAAACCCTACTAGGAAAGTAGCAGTGCAGAATCCTAAGATTATGATACAAGGAGAATTATATACTTAAAAAATAAACACCCAACTTTTGGCCATTGGCCACTGGTAGAGAAGAAATGCTTGACCACAAACACCAAACGCCCATGCCTATCAAGAACTGGGTTTGCATAGAGCACTCAAGTCATAAGGTTGCTTGAGCTCTGTAGCCACTTGTTGTAAGATGAGCATGAGTTCCAAGCATGGGAAGGTCTGGAGAACAATTTACACAGCCTGTAATCCAGATGGTCATGACCTTCACCACTGTGCTCCAGTGCCTCTTGCTCACCTCACTATGATCATATCAGGAATCTCTTATCACCAGCTGATGTACTCCACGCTTGGTTTTCAAATAGAACAGCTCGGTATGTGGGTGCTGGAAAACAGAAGCAGCTGCACTGTAGCCTCATTCTGAAGTGCCTTTGAACAACCGTAGTGAGGGAAAGCTCCCCTACTGGGCAGAGAATATGGTGATGTCCATGTTTGTCCACTTTTTGTGAAAGAAGTGACCTGAGATGACAATATATCCAGACTAAAAGGCAAGCCATAGTCTGTTAGAAATTATTCACAAGGACTTGTATTCTGAATATATAAAAGCTCCTACAAATCAGTATCAAAAGAAAACAACCCAACTTTAAAAAAATGAACAAGTCTGAAAAGAAACCTTAAAAAAGAAGATACACAAATAGCCAATAAGCATGAAAAGGCACTCAACTTCATTAATCATCAGGAAAATGCAAGTTAATGCCACAATGATATACTATTACACATTCAGGGTTAAAACTAAAAAGTCTAACCAAACCAGATGTTTGTGAGGATGTAGAGCAATTGGAACTTCGTACACTGCTTAGGGGAATGTAAACTTTACAAACACTTTTCAACTGTTTGGCAGTTTCTTATAAGCGCACATTTTAATTCCAAGAGAAACGAAAACATATGTGTACACAAAAACTTGTACATGGAGTATGCATAGCAGCATTATTAATAGCAGCCAAGAAGTGGAAAGAACCCAAATGTTCATCAACTCTTGAATGGATACACAAAATGTGTTATATCCATAGAATGAAATATTATTTAGCCATGAAAAAATATGAAGTACTGGTGCACACTACAACATAGATGAGCCTTGAAAATATTATGCTGCAGAGAGAAGCCTGACACCAAGGCTACATACTGTAGGGTACCATTTATATGGTATATATCTAGAATGGGAAACTCCATACAAACTGAAAGTAGATTAGTGGTTGTCAGCGGCTGGGCGGGGGGCGGGTGGGGGGGGGTGGGGGGTGGGGGGGAGTGACATCTAATGAGTATGAGGTTTCTCTTGGGAGTAATGAAAATGTTCTAGAATTTTATAGTGATATGCTTGCACAAGTAAGCTAAACACCATTGAATTGTACATTTTATTTTTTAATTGTATATTTCAAATGGGTGCATTGTATGGTGTGTGAGTTATATCACAATAAAGTTGTTATAAAAATATAAAACAAACATACATATAATATATTAATCACAAGCAGTGCCACTATCCTGAGATTACCACTGCCAGCACCTTGGTGCATAGACTTTCAAACTCACTTCTGAGCATCATACGTGTTTAAAGAATAAAAGTTAGATCATACCTCGCATACTGTGCAAAAAGTATTTTGAACTACAACATACATGGCTTTGAAATTATAAAGTAAAATCAAACCACAGAGTAATTACCTTGTTCCTGATCTTAGAGGGAAAAATTTCAGTCTTTTTCATTAAAGATGATGTTAGCAATGGGGTTTTTGTAGATGCCTTTTATCAAATTGAAAAAGCTCCACTCCATTCTAATTTGTTGAGTGTGTTTGTGCTTTTATCATGAAGGGGTGTCAGATTATGCCAAATGCTGTTTCTGCGTCTATTGAAATGATCATGTGCTTTTTCCCTCTTTTATTCTATTAATGTAATATACTGATTGATTTTTGTACATGGTACCAACAACCTTGCACCCCCAGAGTAAATCCCATTTGGTAATGGTATAAAGTCTTTTTATGTTTCGGTGGATTCAGTTGGACAGTATTTGGTTGAGGAGTGTGCTTCTATTTTATAAGGATATTGCTCTGTAGTTTTCTTTTCTTAGAATGTCTTTCTTTTGTTTTGATATCAGGCCTCCACTAATGAATAAGGAAGTGTTCCTTCCTTTCATATTATTTGCAAAAGTTGATGAGATTTTGGTATTAAATCTTCTTTAAATGTTTGGTAGCATTTACCAGTGAGGCCATACCAGAAAAGTCCTGGGCTTTTCTTTGCTGAAAGTTCTTTGGTTATTAATTTAATCTATTTGCTTATGTATTTTCTCAGATTTTCAATTTCTTCGTCAATAAGCTTTGGTAGTTTCTGTTTCTGGGAATGTGCTAACTTCATCTGAGTTATCTACTTTGCTGGCCTACATTTTTTCCAGTGTATGTCTTATGTCTTAATTACCTCAGGCTGCCATAACAAACTGCCATAGACTGCGTGGCTTAAGCAGCAGAAATTTATTTCACAGTTCTGGAGGCTGGAAAGTCCAAGATCAAGGTGTTGGTTGATCTGGTTCCTGGTGAGAACTCACTTCCTAGCTTGCAGACAGCTACATTCTCATATATTCTCACCTGGCCTTTTCTCAGTGCCTACAAGTGGAGAGAGAGAGAGACAGAGGTCTCTCACTCTCTTCCTCTCCTTCTAATTAACTCCATTATGAGGGTCCCATCCTCATGACCTAACCTAACCCCAATCAGCTCTCAAAGGCTACAACATGTAAAATTGGGGAGAGAGAGATATATATATTTCTCCTCTTTTAAAGTATCTAATCTCATCATGAGAATTCCCTTCTCATGACTTAATCTAACCCTAAATAACCTCCAAAGGCCCCATCTCCAAATACCATCAAATTGTGCTAGGCCTTTGTGTGAATTTAGGGGGAAGGGACATACAAACATTCAGTCTGTAATACCTTATAATCTTTTTATATTTGTAAGGTTGAAGTAAAGCCCCTTCTTTCATTGCTGATTTTAGTAATTTTAGTTCTTTCTCCCCCTCTCCCCATCTTCCCATTTCCCCTTCTCTCTCTCTCCTCCTCCCCTGGCTCCCCCCCCCCCCCCTTTCTGTCTCTGGCTTCATTAGACTAGCTAAAGATTTGTCAATTTTGCCCTACTACTTTGGTTCAATGGTTAGAGAGTTGGCCCTCAGACTGAAGGATCCCAGGTCTGATTCTGGCCAAAGGCATGTACCTTGGTTGCAGGCTTAATCCCCAGTAGGGGGTGTGCAGGAGACAGCTGGTCAATGTTTCTAACACTCCCTCTCCCTTCCTCTCTGTAAAATCAATAAAATATTTTTTAAAAGAAAGTTTTGTCAATTTTATGCATCTTTTCAACAAACCAGCTTTGGCTTTGTTGATTTTTCTATTGTGTTTTTAAAATTCACTATTCCATTTATTTCCACTCTAACTTATAATATTTTCTTATTTCATCTTGCTTTGGGTTTGGTTTGTTCTTGTTTTCATTGTTTCTTAAGGTAGAATGCTAGGTTATCGACTTGAGATCTTTCTTCTTTTTAAAATACAGGCATTTATAGGTATAAATTCCTTCTGGGCATATTTTTATTGCATCTCACAAGAATTAGTATGTTGTATTTTCATTTTCATTTACCTCAGAGTGTTTTCTAGTTCCTATTGTGATGTTGCATTGACCCTTTTTTTGTTTATGACTACGTTTAACTTACATATATTTGTGAATTTGCCAAATTTCCTTCTGTTAGTCCTATTTTTATTTCACTGTGGTTGGAGTGCACATTTTAAAAGATTTCCACTTTTAAAATTTATTGACACTTGTTTTATTTACTTAAGAAGAATGTGTATTCTATAGTTGTTTAATGGCATGTTCTTTAGGTTTCTGTTAATTAAATTATAATGTTGTTTAAATCTTTTATTTCCTTGGTGATTTTTCTGTCTAGTTGTTCTATCCATTGTTGAAAGTGCAATATTGACATTTCCAACTATTATTGTTGAGTTGCCTATTTTCCCCTTCAATTCAGTTTGTGCTTCATGCTGTGGGAAGCCCACTTCATGAAGTGGAGGAGGCCATGAGGAGGACTGACTTCTAGCTGTGATCCCAACCACGAGTCAGCACAAGCTGCAGCCATGTGAGCGAGCCCTAGTGGATGTTCCAGTCCAGTGAAGCCTCCCTGTGACCACAGCTGCAGCCAAGGCCCTGCAGAATAGGCATAGCCACCAATCCTCATCAACCCACATAATCATGACAGGTAATAAATGGTGCCTGCAGTTTTCAATGACACAATTTTAGGGCTATTTTTTACTCAGCAATTGTAACCTATTTTATTACTATTTTGTAACATTTATAAGAGATCATGTCCTCTTGGGGTATTGCAGGTATACATTGCCATATGGGTTAAATGACCAGAACTGGAAACAATGATTTTAATAAGTTGACAACTATTTAATAAGTGAGAGAGATGCCAATTTAGAGTGGTTTGTGTAAGAAGATCTGTATTTGACAATGGTGTTATGTTGGTTTTTAATATAAATAATTGAGCATGGTAGCCCGGCCAGTGTGCTCAGTGGCTGGGCATTGACCCATAAACAAAGAGGTCATCGGCTGCAGGCTTGCTCTTCAGGTAGGATGCATGTGAGAGGCAGCCGATCGATATTTCTCTCTCATCGTTGATGTTTCTCTTTATCCCTCTCTCTTCTTCTCTCTCTAAAATCAATAAAAACATATTTTAAAATATATATTTAAAAATTTCAAATGGTATTTAAGAAAGTGCTAGTATAAGCAGAAAACAATGAAGATATAGAAAAGAGATAGGTAATAGATGAAAGAGTTTCCTGATGAGATGGAAGAAAACATTATCTTATTCAGGCTCTCCCAGGAAGGATCTGACCAGTTCATTAGACGTGATCCAATATAGAACCTCTCATGGATGGACTCTTATATCTTGCCTTTTTGACAGTTGCCCTATGAATAGCTGCTTTGGGTCCAACACGAGTTCTTTTTCTAATAGTCTATGGCTAGGGTCTTATGTTGGATTTGTTAGGATACTTTTGGATTACAAGTAACAGAAAATAGATTTCAAAGTGGCTGAAGCATGGTAAATCTGAAGTTTGAGGTTTGGTTAATTCAGCACTCAATTGCATCATCGAGTTACCATGTTCTTTCCTTAATTCTGCTTTGTGATCTTCAGACTTTTGTCTTGTCTTAAGTTGGCTCCTGTATCTCAAGACAGCCTCAGGGTCCCATTCAGAAGGCAATGTCTTGGGGCAGAAATTAGAGGTTTCTCATTGCATGTCTCCTTCCCAGAAGTCCCCTAGCCAACTTCTCCTTTATTGGTTAGAATCTCATTATATGGCCAGTCAATAGCAAAGGTGATTTTAGGCAGCCTATTTAAACTTTCTGAGCTTCAGTTTTCTCATCTGTGGAATGGGAAGCACAGTACCTATCGCAAGATTATTGTAAGGAGTAAAAGAGAGCATGCTATCAAGTGGGTAGCACAGGGCTTAGCTCAGAGCTCTCCTTTCATCTACTTCATCCTCCATTCTGTGTGGAGAGTTTCTTTTCTTAGAAACAAACTTTGTGGCTCTCCTCCTACTTGAATATACCACAGCTTAAAATAAACTTGATTTTGAAAGTTGCCTCTGGTGCTGGAGTCAACTTTTCTGAAGGCACTCAAAAGAGGGAAAAAAATGGATTTCTTTTAGAAAGGACGAAATGTGGATGGGTAACTAACAGTTCTGCTCCACAGGACCACCGGTGTGCAAGAAACTCTTTGGGGTGCTTGCCTCTGGGGGTGTGAGGACTCCTGGGTGTTGCACAGCAACCGAGGTGTCAGAGTTTCTTGTGTGGGGTAAGAGGAATCTAGTGCACAGGGTGGGAATCCAGGACACAGATGGAGTACAGGTGTTGATGTATGGTTTGGGTGATAAAGTGGGTGAACACTCAGAGTGATTTATTTTTATCCCAACTGTATCCCTCATACAATGGCCCTCGGCTCCACCAACGCCCTGAGTCTGAGTCAGAATAATAAATCATAAAATTCCTTGAGCTCCAAAGAGTGTGCTAACATGAATACTGAATAGTATTTGTGTTATCATGTTACTAAGTAAAAAAATAAATATCTTGCATTTTCATATGCACTGTGCTTTCTCAAGAAACAATTCCATTTCCCATGTAGACTCTCCTTTTGCTGATCTCAATAGACACAGTGCCATCTACTGAAAATATAGCACCAATAGCCACGGCACCTCAAGGGATTCCCAGGAGAGCCCCCCTCTCTGTGGGCTCCCTGTCTCACCCCCCTCCCAGATGGACTCGGGGGAGTGGGTGGAATACACAAGCTGTTCTCCTGTCACAAACTGTAATGCATCTGTTCTCTGGTGCTTTCCGTGAGCAGCAAGAGTAAGATGTTCCTGTAGGGGCCCGAGGAGCCCCACCAGAAACTTAACAGTGCCCGTGAAAGGTCTTTAGGCTATCCTTCTGCCTTCAATCAGGTGTAAACTTAAGCTATCCTATATAGACGAGGCATGCTTTTATATTAGAATATAACAAGAATTATTGACATGTCTTCTTTTGGGCAATTATGTTTATTTTCATGCACTAGTGCAGCAATGTACTAAAGTCCTTTTATCTTTCTGCAACATAGATAAGAGATTACTGACAGAATCCTGGAACAGTGTTTTCTTTGGGATTTATGAATAACGAAGGTTTATAAGAAATTCACTTCTGCCAAATTCCACATTCCAGTTAATGATGTCCTGTCCAGGTCACAGTGCCTCTCAGTTTCAGAAACGGAGAAATGAAAGGAAGACTGTTGCTGATATTTAGACATCTCATCAGCAATAACATGGAAAACAGAAGCTCTTTCAAGTGCACAGCGTTCTGTAGATCATACACAATT
The DNA here is from genome assembly GCA_027563665.1 of Antrozous pallidus. Classification (NCBI taxonomy): domain Eukaryota; kingdom Metazoa; phylum Chordata; class Mammalia; order Chiroptera; family Vespertilionidae; genus Antrozous; species Antrozous pallidus. The sequence goes on along the minus strand of CM050508.1, from coordinate 60,482,699 downwards.
CCTGCCTTCACCGCTTCCCACTGCCCCACTCTACCTCCTGAGCCATCCTGGCTCATTCTGGTGGGAAGCCCCGCAGGGATCCTTTATAAATTAAAACTCTGGTTCGAATGGATTCCGATTTGGTTTTTGGTAGGCAGAGCTGGCATCCCTTCCAAATTTGGCTCCATTTTCTCGATTGCATTTGCTGCTCATTCTTTCTACTTTCTTTTTTTATTAGTTTTTCCAAAGCAAAACTTCCCACAGTTGTCTGTGGTCTGGTAATTTATCACAAATATTCTTGAAATTGCCTCATTAAAAGGGGGCATTTCAAGCTGAAACCTAAGCGTCTGTTACCACATTAACCACCACCAACTCAAAAGTGCCTGCTTACAGCAGAGAGGTGAAGGTTGCTGTTGACAGGAGAAGATCAAAGGCAGGCGACTGGAGACTATGAGCAACAGGAAAGGCCTGTGGACTGATGTGAAATTTTGAAGTTTGACTTGGATATCATCCTATGCAATAAGACAGAGTAAGCTGGTGCCATATTCCTGAATTCTCTACATCATGCAGTTTAGGAAATTTGGGAATTTGAAGTCCTTTCACAATCAGATTACTGAGGGGAGTTAAGATTCAACACTTATAACGTGAAACTAACCTGATCACACTTTATATGTTCTAGAGACAGTCATTTACCTCTCTGTGACTCAGTAATCAATTAAAAAAAATGGGCAAGGAGGTGAGGAGAGGATGAATTGTGTAAAGGGGGCCAAATATGTGGTAATTTATTAGGGGAACGAGAGTTTTGGTGGTGAGCACTCAATAGAGTGTATGGATATTGAATTATAATGCTGTACCCTTGAGATTTATATAATGTTATTATTAACCAACTAGAGACCAATAGCCACGGCAACCTCGAGGGATTCCCAGGAGAGCCCCCCTCTCTGTGGGCTTCGAAATTCATGCAAAAGTGGGCCTTCCTTCCCAGGCTGCCGACACGGGCTTCCCTCTGCACCTGGGGCCAGACTTTTCTCATAGCCCCGTCTTTGTCCAGAAGGTTGTCCAGAAGGACACCTAACCTAATTAGCATATTATGCTTTTGTTATTATAGATGTTACCTCAAAATATTCCCATTACCAGGTTATTAGTGAGGCAATAAAGGTGAAGCCTCTTTGTAAACAAGGTGCTACATCTATGCAGGCTAATGCCCGTGATTTGAACCTACAATTGTTCTCTAGAATCTTTTCTGGATCGCTATCAGTCAACGTCCTCGCTCAAAGAAAAGACAGCTCCTCCAACAGAGAGAAGCATCACACTAATCTTATTGATTGCTTTTTCCAAGCCAGGATTCTCCAGGCTTGCCATCATTCACGGGGCCTGTAAAGGAGTAGACACTGGCTATTCTTGAAGTGCTGCAATGTAGTTATAAAAAACAACAACAAAGTATATTAGATAAATAATGAAGGTTACAAGGAGTAGAAGTTACATTGCTTCACCTTCTGTTTTCATTGCCTTTTCAGCTGCAATTTCGGATAGAATGTTAAAGAGACAATCAGGAGTGGCAACAAGGTGTATTTAAAAAGGGAGAAATGTCAGGTCAAGTAATATACATGAGAAATGTAGGAAGATCTACGTTTAAGAAGAAATTATTTTGTATGCATCGCTTTCTCTGTAGAACTATGATGCATTAAATCAATAGATTAGACAAATATGACAGAAGAAAAAATACATCTTGGTGAACAAAGTATAAAGGATACAGACATGGTAAAGAAGACAATATTGCAGTGTTGACATTCTTATGACTACAAGAAAGAGGGGTGCACTGGGGTGGAGTCTTAGTAGGAATTCTGATGAAGCACTGTAACTGGAATCATGGAGAAGAGATATAAGTGGATGCATTTAAGTCTGCCGGATCTAGAACTTCTTGGGCACTGACTCCTTTTGTTGTTTCTCTTAATAGCACAACTGCCATCAGAATACATAGTTAGAGCATTATGACTCATTCATGCACCTGCATGAAGGAAGGGTAGGCAGAGCTCATTCTTCAGGTGGTCATACTTGGCAGTTGGCTATGTCAAAAATTGTTTTAAATTCCCATCTTCTCACCAAGTGGGTAGAAAGTCAAACCGAACCAGAGGTTGGGAGAGGGGTATAAGTGAAGGGGTTCCCAGAATGTTGAAAATATTCAATGCTCAAGTCAGAATGGGTTCACCATCAAAGAGAGTTCTCACACATATTTTGAGAAAAGACAGACAAAACAATTCCACACAAAATGGCCAGTTAATGAGAACATATCTTTAAGCATATATTTACCGCTTACAGCTCAGACCTTATCCTGTCTAATAAAGAGGTAATATTCAAATTGACCATCACTCCAACACACAATATGGCTGCCCTCATGTGATCAAAAATGGCCACCCTCATGTGGACATAAGATGGCTGCCACAAGATGGCCAGCAGGGGAGGGAAGTTAGGAGTGACCAGGCCAGCAGAGGAGGGAAGTTGGGGATGACCAGGCCTGCAGGGGAGGGCAGCTGAGGGAGACCAGGTCTGTAGGGGAGGAGAGTTGGGGGGGGGGGCAATGCCTGCAGGGGAGAGCAGTTGGGGGTAATCAGGCCTTCAGGGTAGGGAAGTTGGGGGGAGCAGGCCTGCAGGGCTATTGGGAGAAACCAGGCCAACAAGGGAGGGAAGTTAGGAGTGACCAGGCTGGCAGGCAAAAGCGGTTAGGGGTAATCAGGAAGGCAGGCAGGCAAGCAGTTGGTAGTCAGCAGTCCTGGATTGTGAGAGGGATATCTGACTGATTGCCTGTTTAGGCCCAATCCCACAGGCAGCTGGACATCCCTTGAGCAGTCCCAGATTGGAAAGGATGCAGAGACACCTGGGCTGAGTGACACCCCCCATGCATGAATTTCATGCACTGGGCCTATGGTAAATCATAAAATGTAGTTTCATACTATAGTGTAAGACCTATAGATTAACATGGGCATTGCTGTCAGCTGTAAATACAGTTCTTTATTATGATTGCAGCTTGCTCTTCCTAAAATTAAATTCAGCATTTGTTGAGTTTAAGTTTAGCTTGGCTTACTTTTCTGCCAAATAAAATGTAAGTATACTGGTTATAGTACTGCGTTGGGTTTCTTTTCAACATCAACCCAAAATTTAAACGTTCTTAATGTTTATTATTAAACTTTCATGCCAAAACAAAATGAGAATATTTAAGGGCATAGTTTCTGGCAAGACAAATCTAGTTCAGATCTTGACTATGCCACTTGCTTGATCCCTAATCCTCACTAATCTGTAAAAATTGGCTGACAAAAATGCTCATCCCATATGGCAGTGATAAAAGAAGCTCACAGATGCAGACTGTATTAGGGTACAGGCATACATGGACGTTGTTGTGGGTTTGATTCCTGACCCCCTCAATATAGAGAGCCGTGCACTAAAATGAGCTGTGACCTTTTTCCTGGTAGCCTTGCCTTCAATTTGTAAAAAAGCACAACATCTGTGAAGTGCAATAAAGTGAAGGGTGTGCTTGCCCTAGCCTGTTGGCTCAGTTGGTTGAGAGCATCGTCCTGTGTATTGAAGAAAAGCTGCTGGTTCGATCCCAGTCAGGGCACGAAATCAGTTTTCAAGTTTGATCCCTCATCAGGGTACATATGGGAGGCAACCCATCAATGTTTCTCTGTATCTCTCCCTCCTTCCTCTCGCTAAAATAAATAAAAAAGTGAAGGGTATGACGTATGACTGCATTTGCATAGCTTTAATATATAATACCCATTCTCCTCACCCAAGTTTTGAATCAATTCAGAAATAGACAGTTAAGAAGCAAGCCCTCCTTTCTTGGGTCTGTAATGCTGTGGGCGCGCCAGCGGGGGGAGGGAGGGGGTGTGCATGGCCTCTCCACTACCCAGGGAGCCCCCTCCCTTCTCCACGCACCCCTCCTTCCTTCTCCTTCCCCTTCCTATGCAGCGCCCAGAGGCCTGCAGCTGCTGAAGTGCTGCAGGCTGTCTGCTCTCTACTAGACGATGCTCTGCTCCCCTTGGGGAGAGGGGAGGGGGGCTCCTTCCTACCTTCCAGGAGGCTTCCAGGGGCCTCACTCACTGCACCATGCCACCTGCAGGCCCAGCGCCCTGTGCCAACCCCGTGGCCGCCGCTGCACCAACCCCCCCAGGTCGAGGGCAAAGTCATGAGAGTGAAGTCATGGTCATGTGACTGCTGCCTGGACCTCATCCCTCTACTTCCCTGGTCCTCACATTCTGAAAAGTAAATGTGTAACCTGCCTCAGCTCATTGGAACAGCGACCTGAGCAGAAAGATTGCATCCTGATGGCGGACTCTAAACCACTCCTCTCTCTGGCCTGGGCCCCCAGGATGCGGAATTTGCTTTGGGACATGTTTGGGATTGTCGTGGATGAAGTCGTTTGGAAAGGGACCAGTTCCTCTGAGAAGGCCTGCGTGCCAGTGGAAGCCACAGGAGAAGTTGAAGTAGCTGCTGGACTTGGAGCTGCGGAGCAGGGGATTCCGAGGGGCAAATCCTGGCGCGGTGCTGGGCTGTGCTGCGCTACATCACGAAGACCTGTCACCTCCCTTCTTCAACCAGCTTCTCAGGGTTGGATCCCCACGCCTTGGCAGTGTGTAATGTCACCGGAAGCCTAAACGCCAGCCAGTGCAGTAGGAAATGGCCCCCGTGTTTGTCCTTCTGGAGGAAGAGGTGCTGAGAGCACTCCGGGGGTTGGTGGCCCGGAGCTCTGGGGATGGGTCTTCTGCCTTGTGGCTCCATCTCCCACATGGATGCGGTGAACCTGGCCCGCTATCGGCGCCATCCTGAGGGCAGCAGAGGGGCCTGCAGACACCGCCACCCAGGCCCCCTTCACAATAGAGGAGTGTCACTTCTCCATCAAAAAAGGGGCTGCTTTCCTGGGACTTGACAGTGTCCGAGTGCTCCAGGCAGAGGAGAGAGGGAAAATGACCTTGAGGATCTGGAGAGGAGGTCAGTCTGGCCAAAGCGGAGGGTGCGGTGCTGTTCTTGGTCAGCGTCACCTCTGGGGTTACTGTTTGACTCCCTGGGGGGCAATTGTATGGTGGACGGTGGCTGCACGTGGACGCCGCCTGGGGTGGACGCGTCCTGCTGTTACAGACACAGACATCTTCTGGAAGGGACCCAAAGGGCTGACTCCGTGGCCTGGAAGCCCACGAGCTCTTCACAGCAGCCTGCAGTGCTCAGCTCTTCTCTGTGACACCTTGGATCTGCACAACGCTGCCACGGGGGCCAGGCCAGCTGCCTCTTCCAGCAGGACACGTTCTACCATGTGGCCTATGGACACGGGGAACAAGGTGGCACAGTGTGGCCGCTGTGTGGACTGTCTGAAGTTGTGGCTCATATGGAAGGCACAGGATCGGCAATGGCTGGACCTGGGTGCCCACCAGGCCTTTGCCCTTCTCTGGTACCTGGTGGAGGAAATGAAGAAGCGGGAAAGATTGGAGTTGGTCAAGGAGCCAGAGTTTGTCAATGTGTGTTTCTGATTTGTGCCTTCCAGGCTGCAGGGCAAGCCGAAGAGTCTGGGTTACAGTGACAGGCTGGCTAAGGTGGCCCCAGGACTCAAGGAGCACATGGTGAAGGAGGGCTCCATGATGATAGGCTACCAGTCCCATGGGACCTGGGGCAACCCCGTGCTGACCCAGGGTGATAGGGACTTCCTCCTCAATGAGTTGGACCTGCTAGGCCAGGACCTTGTCTCCTCCTTTTCACTGCTGGCCTTGACCCTCCTTCATTCCCTCTGGCTCTGTATTCCCTCCCTGTGTTCTCAAGAGCAATCATTTTAGGAAACAGAGTGGCTATAATAATGTTTATATCCTTTGACCTGCTAACTCTCCTATTAAATATTTGATATTAGGAGAATGTTTAATAAACACGGTATATCCTTATGATGAAATGTTAGTCTACCTTTAGAATTATGTTTACAAAGAGGGTGTTTATTGATATGAGAAAAAAATAGTTTTAATATAATGTTGAAGAATCTGAATACAGTATTTTATATATTACTAGGGGCCTGGTACATGAAATTTGTACACTGGGGGTGGGTGATCCCTCAGTCCAACCTGACCCCTCACACATACTGGGAGCCTTCAGGGGATGTCCTACTAACCACTCACCTCAGCCTGCCCGAGGCCTAAAGCCTCTGGCCAAGGCTTTAGGCCTTGGGCACCCAGCCATTGCCCTGAAATGGGCCAATGGCTGGCTCTGTCCCAGCCAACGCCCCCCCCCCATACCCCTCCGAACCAGGTCTTTGCCTTACCCAGCACATGCTGGCTGCCTCAACTCTGTCCCCTCATGGCCCTGGCTGCCTCAGCCCTGCCCCTGGCTCCAACTGCATCAGCCCCAACTGCATTGGCCCACCCTCCACTCCTGATTGGCTGGTGGGTGTGGCTGGTGGGTGTAGTGAAGGTATGGTCAATTTGCATATTACTCTTTTATTAGATAGGATAACATTTGAGCTATATTTTAAAATACATAGAAAAAGACTGATGAAATATGCCAAAATGTTAATAGTTTTATCTCAAATGGTATTATAGGCAATTTAAAAATTAACTTCTTATCCTGGCCAGTGTGACTTGTTTGGGCATTGTCCCATGCACCAAAAGGCTACCAGGTTTGATTACTGGTAGGGGGTGTGCAGGAGGCAGCTGATGGATATTATGCTCTCACATCGACATTCATCTCTCTTCCCCTCTCTCTTTCTCTCTAAAAAATAAAAATAAATTTAAGTTAAAAAGAAATAGACAATTAAGAAATAGACACAAATAAGGCAGATAGGATACACTGTCATTGAAAAAACTGACATTGAAGAGTGTGGGCTTCCTGATGCCAAACTCCAGAAACAGAGATACTTACCTCCTGGTCACAAACAGTCCTAGACAGTAGGTCTCCCTCTGGGCAAAGGTCTTTGCTTATACTAGTAAGCTAACATCATGCCTGAGACCAACTGAGGACACATGATTCCTGTGAGATTTGCTACAGAAAGAGAGGAAGAGGCTGGGTTTTAAATAACCAGCTTCTTCCAAGCTCACCAATAAGATAAATCACTCCACCTGAAGGGGCTGGGGAGGCATCCAGGTGTGTCACAGTTCATGGAACCCCTCTCCTGGGAGGAAACATCAGGAGTGTAGAATAAATGTTCCTTCTAAAAGTGTGTTCAGCACAGTGCCTGGCACAAATAAACAGTTACTGTATGTGTCAAAATGTGAACTGGGCATATTAAAAAATTTAAGAGGTTGAGCAAAAATCAATTTGAAGTGGCTAACACCCGAGCTTGCAGATAGAAAGGAACTCTGAGGAACTGTGCAAAATGAAAGACTTCTAGGCAAAGGGAGCAGGAACAAGAAAGTTAAAGTAGATTTTTAAAAGTGAGTTGGTTCTTGCGAGTTCACTTTCCTTAGGGCAGTGGTCGGAAAATTCATTAGTTAACAGAGCCAAATATCAACAGTACAACAATTGAAATTTCTTTTGAGAGCCAAATTTTTTAAACTTAAACTGCCTCTAATGCCACTTCTTCAAAATAGACCCGCCCAGGCCATGGTATTTTGTGGGAGAGTCACAATGAAGGGGCCAAAGAGTGGAATGTGGCTTGTGAGCCGCAGTTTGCTGACCACTGCCTTAGGGAATTGCAAGTCTATCAGGCAGATTACCCAGCTGGTGCTGATCAGGCAATTTCTAATAGACTGGCTTAAGATTCAGTTTCTGAGAGAACCGAAACCAAACTGTAATTAAGCTTCAGTTTGGTGGCATTGGACTTAGCATAGTGTCTCCATTTTGATCCTATTGTCTTGTTCTTAACATTATGTCACCTATTGCTACTCTAAGTACTGACCCTCAAGGAAAAGTGAAAACACAAATTACATGTTGGACCTTGATACATGTGGGAGAGTGGTGGATGGCGAAGTCTAGAGAAGCGGATAAAACTTAAATAGTAAAAGGACTTAATAAGCCATAATATGCATTTTCATCTTGTTTTGTAGACAGTGGGTAACCAAATTAATTTCAAGTCAGGGAGAGACCTTCAGGTTTACATTTTAAAAGGCAAACAGGGTCTCCACAGGCCAGGCACTATGCCATGCACTTAGTACAATGTTCTCTCTTAATTGTTACGATAATCTTGAGAATGATACCATGATCTCATTACTCTGACTTTATAGATGAGAAAACTGAAGCTTTAAAAGTTTGAGTAACTTACTAAAGATACTCAGCTTATACGTGTAAAACCTAGAATTTGATCTCATGGCTACCTAAGTCCAAGACTCAGGACTAGCTTCATGGGCATGTGACCTGCCCCTGAACACCTACAAGTGTCTTATTCTTCGTTTAATGCTCTTCTACCCTCATCCTGAAATCCTTCGTAATTTAATTTAATTTTTTAAAATATATTTTTATTGGTTTCAGAGAGGGAGAGAGAGATAGAAACATCAATGATGAGAGAGAATTATCCATCAGCTGTCTCCTGAATGTCCCACATTGGGGATTGAGCCCACAACCTGGGCATGTGCCCTGACCGGGAATTGAACTGTGACCTCCTGAAATCAAACCGTGTCCTCCTGGTTCAGAGACCGACACTCAACCACTGAGTCATGCTGGTCAGGCTCTTAATAATTTTAGAATAAAAGGTCCCATATTTTTCTTTTGCACTTGGTCCTTTAAATTACATAGCCAGTCCTAACATCTTTTCTGTGCAGTCACCATTTTCAGCAAATCTGGAGGACTCTAACAAATATGACTCTCCCTTTAGTCAAATAAATATGGAAAATTCATTATACTGTAGGTGAAACTTAAATATATAGATAATTATATGTGGATGTTTTTGCATTTATACATACAAATATCTACAATTCAGAGTCAATTTTTCATCACCAAACAATTCTTTCTCTGATTTTCTTTGTTTCCTGGGACCTCCTCGAGAGGAGGAACAGGTAGGAACCAGGCCAAGAGGTGATGAAGACAAGGTCTGAGGTTTATTGGGGGCTGAATACATTCATGTCTAAGCATGTGTGTCTGGTTCAACTTAATTCAGGGTACCTTTTTATGTTTTCTGTATTTCAGCTCACATCAGTTGGCACAAATAATTAAGGGATGATGAAATACATATTGGCACAATTTCACAACTTGTTTCAGACTAGAGGCCCACTGAAAGTCAAGCAGTTATTATAGAAGATGAGAAAGGTGTGTGTTTTTAAAATAGATTTCACAGAGGAAGGGAGAGGGAGGGAGGAAGAGAGAGAGAGAGAGAGATCATTGATGAGAGAGAATCATTGATGGGCTGCCTCCCACATGTCCCCCACTGGGGTTCGAGCCCGCAATCTGAAACATGACCTCTTGGTTCATTGGTAGATGCTGAACCTGTGAGCCACGCCTGCTGGGCAGGAAGGTATTGTAGAAGAACATGTTATGTGAGCAGTACTGCACCAGTGCCTTATTTTCAATCACTTTAGTTAGTCATGAAGTCATGATACTCTGTGAGGTAGTTGGCTACTCTTAATATCTTTCTTAAAGATAGCTATTTTTCTTAATTAGAGAAAAAAATTGAAATACAACAAAGAAAAACTGTAGAGAAATTATTCTAAGTCACTTCATAGTTTTTCATATAATACACACCCACATAATTACAAAATGGAAAATAATGGGCACATGGATTATAACCTACCTGTATTTATTTTCTACTTCATATACTAAGCACTAATAATTTTGAGAAGAAAACACTCTAATGGTTTTATTGGGTACTTTATTTATTTGCTATCCAGACCACTGTAAAAAAAATCTGATTATTTTCTTAGGCTAAAGTGAAATATCCTATTTCAAGGCCATTGATACATATTGCTAAATTATCCTAACAGAGTAGTTTTACCAATATATAGTTCAGGTTTTTTAAAAGCATAGGGTTTAAAAGAAGTTTGGATCTGAATGTATTTAGTTCTCTTCTTCTATCTGCGTGTCAGACAAGGAGCATACTGTGAATCTAAGGAGAGCAGAAGATACCTGGCCACCGCACCGCACCCACTATGCCCACAAGATCTTAGAGACAAATTCTCTCTCCTCTGAAGAGAAGAGCTTTTCTTTGTGGTTTACCATAGCTTTGCTATGTCTTTATTTACCATAGATCTTGTTAGGAAACATAACTATTTCCTAAACTTACTTTCTTAGAGCTAGGTTCCAATTTTCTCTGAGCTCTTCTTTTCTTGCTAAATTATTTTATGATTAATTTATTCTCTTACATATAGACTGAATTTGTTTACTCCTTATCAAATAAGTGGCTGGTTTCCGATCTGGAGTCAGAGTAAGTCATATTATTGTATATTGTTGCCTAATTTTAAACCCCTAAACAATGACTTGTAAATAAGAATTAGATCCTAAAGGAAAAAATTCTTGCATTGACTTCTAAACTTCTCATAGCTATTGTTATGCTTGAGTGACATTCTTTTGAAGATTTGCACAGCTATAAAATCCTTCTAGAACTTTCTAGAAGTCAGCATAGGAGAAGCAATCTGAAAAACAACCTTTTGGGTAAGCTCAGATAAAAGCCATGAGGGCTCAGACACTTTTCCTAGTTCTAGGTTTGCTTTACTAGAGCCGTGTTTTTCAGAGCCTATATCAATAAAAAGTTTAATAAGGAATTACCAAAAAAAAGAAGAATTACTTTAAAGAAACCATGGACAAAAATTGCATTAGTAATCTTGGGACAATATGATGTACTTTGAGTGATAAACTGTATTCTAAAGAGACATTTATTCAACCATACAAATGATGTAACCATAATACTTTAAAAATTTTTATTGAATTTATTGGAGTGGCACTGGTTATTACATTATATAGGTTTCAGGTGTACAATTCTATAATTTGTCATCTGTATATGGTATTGTGTGTTCACCACCTGAAGTCTAGCCTCCTTCCATCACCATTATCTCCTTTTACTCTCTTCTATCCCCTCCCCCTTTCCCTCTGATAATCACCATACTGTAGTCTGTGAGGTTTTACTTTTTTCTTAATCCCTTAAACTTTTCCACCCATCCCCCCAGTCGCCCTTCTCTCTGACAGCTGCTGAAGGGAGGGCTCCGCACCTGTCAGGCAGGTGAGGGAACAAAGCCTTCATCCTAGAGCCCACAACTCAGTCTTTCCAAGATTCTGCCAGAAGCCCGAGCTCAACAGCCAATTCCTTTCATTAACTGTTTCATGCTCAACTAATATTTTTTAATCATCCAAAGGGCCCAAAGAATAAGAACACCCTCTTTTAACCCCAAGAGTGTGTCCTCACATCACTGGAGTAGGAAAGTGCTGCAGGCTGAAGGGAGGGCTGTGTGCAGGAATCTGTTCCTACTGTTTTCTCATAACATTTCTTCAGAGCAGTGCCCTAAACTCTAAGGGTAAGCTGTCTGCCTGTAACATTGGGGGATTGCATCTGTTTGATTATGAGATCAAATAGGAGAATGAACTAGAGAGCTTATCAGGGAAGCAGGAGAACATATTTGTTACACCACATACTATTTTGTTTCTGGCTCTCCTAGTTTTTGTTTTGCTGCCAGGCACTCTACAGCTCCTTTTGAAAATCTTTGCTCATTTATCCTATCTAATAAAAGAGTAATATACAAATTTACCATCACTCCAAGACACAAGATGGCTGACCCATGGGGTCAAAGATGGCTGCCACCATGTGGACACAAATTGGCCGCCACAAGATGGCCAGCAGGGGAGGGCAGTTGTGGGCAATCAGGCTAGCAGGAGAGGGCAGTTAGGGGTGGCCAGGCTGGCAGAGGAGGGCAGTTGGGAGGGACCAAGTCTTCAGGGGAGGGCAATTGAGGGGAGACCAGGCCAGAATGGGAGGGCAGTTAGGGATGACCAGGCCTGCAGGAGAGGGCAGTTGAGGGGGAAACCCAGGCCTGCAGGGGAGGGCAGTTGGGGAGGACCAGGCCTGCAGGGGTGGGCAGTTGAAGGGGACCAGGCCTGCTGGAGAGGGCAGTTGGGGGTGATCAGGCCAGCAGAGGAGGGCAATTAGGGGTGACCAGGCTGGCAAGGGAGAGTATTTAGGTGTTACCAAGCCAGCAGGGGAGGGCACTTGGGAGTAACCAGGCCTGCAGGGGAGGGCAGTAAGGGGCAATTGGGTCAGCAGCAGAGCAGTCAGGCATCTATCAGTCTTGCAGGGGAGTGGTTAGGGGATGATCAAGCTGGCAGGCAGAAGCAGGGGCAATCAGGCAGGCAAGCAAGTGAGCAGTTGGAGGCCAGCAGTCCTGGATTGTGAGAGGGATGTCTGATTGCAGTCAGACATCCCTCAATGGGTCCCAGATTGGAGAGGGTGCAGGCTGGGCTGAGAGACCCCCCACCACCCCACCCCATGCACAAATTTTGTGCACCAGGCCTCTACTTTTATTATAAGGTTGTTATGTTATAATATACTAGCAAACATGTATAAAGATTCTCACGTTTAGATAGATAAAATTGGATTTTAATATATTTTTTAGAACCCTGTGGCTTAGTAGTAATGGGAAGAGGGCAGGACTAGGGACTGGAAATAGTGATTTTAAAATTGTTAGCAATTACTGGTTTCTTTAGAGTTAAAATTTTGAATTCCCTTTTCAGAGCAGCTTTCTACTTGACCACCACTCTTTAATTTCTAGATCTAGGTACATTGGTTATGGGGGAGATGCCACCATGTAATGGCCTTTGATTGAGAAGATATATTGCACCTCATAAGACAAAACTTTATCGATTCAGGCTGTCTCTCAATTGCCACCAAGACCAAATCTTCAGTAAGCCAATCGAGCTTTTAAATAGCTCAGCCATTTCTGTGATTCCATGAACATTTAGTTCATGGTTGTTCTTCCTTTGCTGGGAAAACACTGTGATAATCTCAACTGGGGAAGATGCCTTGAAAGGGACATATATTCTCCAGGATACTTACCACAACCACTTCCTCTTACCACTGGACCTGTGAATTGGGTCAAATCTCAGCTTGCTCCTGGGAGGGGTAGATACACATAATTCACACCCAAAAAGAATTTAAAACCTTGCCAATCATATATATATATATATATATATATATATATATATATATATATATATAGAGAGAGAGAGAGAGAGAGAGAGAGAGAGAGAGAGAGAGAGAGAGAGAGAGAAACTTGGGGACTATTTCTAGGGATGCATTCTACAGGCATTTGTATATATATGTCAGTAGATTGGATTCGATTGAATTCATTGATACAGGTGCACTTCCTAGAGCCGTGATGGTGAACCTATGACACGCGTAGCCATTTTCAATGACACACGGCCGCATGTGGTTTCATACAGAGAAGTATGGGGCCGCATGCCAAGAAGGACATTTCATCCTCAGCTACTGCATGGCCAGGTGCAGTAGCTGAGGATGAAACATTGCAAGTCAGTTAAATAATTAGTTTTTGGTTTATTAAATACAGTTATATATTACAACTATACATTTTTGTTATTTAAACTATAAATATTGCGAAATTATGGTTTTTTTTTTTCTCAAAGTGACACACCACCCGAGTTATGCTTGTTTTTTTGGCAAATTTTGACACACCAAGCTCAAAAGGTTGCCTATCACTGTCCTAGAGATTCTGGATTTAATGTGTCAGCTGGTGCAGCTGGGGTGGCTCTATGCCTTTCTTGGATGATTGACTAAAACTTGGATTCAATGATGACCTACATTTAAAAAGATAACACCAGAACTTTCCTGGCATTATGTGGAAGACAGAATCCATAGGCTTAGGGAGATAGTATTGTTGTACTAGATTTGTCATGGGCAACTTAAATGCCCATCTCCAACCCAATGTTCCACTAAGAGACCGAGAATGCATTCCCTTCATTAAGCCATGGGGATATAGTTTAATGAAGGGAATACTTGCATCTCAGAAGCACTTGTGGTTGCTATCATTTGAAGGCCAGATTTGATGGTTGAGTTTGCGACCATTGAGATGGGCTCCCTGATTTAATTATGCCTTGGTGTAGTTTATTCATGTTTCTTTTTATTAGGGTTTATTGAGTTTCTTGGATCTGGATGTTTGTGTCTTTCAATAATCTTGAAAAATGTTTAGCTATTGTTCTTTCAATTATTGTTTCTGTCCTCTATTCTCTCTCCTTTCCGTTGGGGACTACAAGTATACGTATAATAAGCTGCTTGAGGTTGTCCCACACCTCATTGATATTCTGTTGTTTATATTTTCAGTCATTTTTCTCTCTACATTTCATTTAAAATAGCTTCTATAGACTTGTCTAATACTTTATTCTGCAGTGTCTAATTTGGTCTTAATCCCATCCAGTATATTTACAGATGTCCTGTACTGCCTTGAAAATGTGGATTATTATGCCCTTGACCATTTTGTTGTATCATCTGTGTCATTTTAGATCAGCTTCATTGATCCTTTATCATAATAAGTCAGATTTTCCTAGTTCTTCGTATGTCTGCTGATTTTTGATTGGATGATAACAATTGTAAATTTTATACTTTAAGATACTTCATATTCTTGGCGCATTTTTTTTACATGTTCTTGAGTTTTGTTCTAGGATATAGTTTATTTACTTGGAAACAGTTTGATCCTTTAAGACTTGCTTTTAAATTTATGTAGGGCTAAGAAAGTCAAAGACTGATGTCTTCTCCCTACTGCTCATGTAATATATTTCTGAGTATGCTACCTACTTTTCTCATTAAGAGCTTAGCACAATGTCTGGCCTATAATAATGGCTAGGTAAATATTCTGCTATTTTCAATAATAGGAGTTTGGTATTCAGGTTTCAGTAAATTTATTCACAGCTCTGTATCACTAATTCTCAGTTAAGAAGCTTTTCCTTTGTTTTTGTGTCAAGTGTGACTTAAATTTCTACCTGTGAGCCTCAGTTTCCAGGTAATTGGGTTCCTAGTCATTTCTTATTGCATTTTTTCAAATACACCTGTCTGTGCCTTGTATAAGCAGAGATCTTGTGCAAGCATCAAATTAGCAGCAGGAAACAGATGGTCCACTCCACATAGGTAATTTGAAGAGAGTTTAATAAAGGGATTATTAACAAAGGTGTTGGCAGGTTGCAGGGAAATCATGTAGAGTAGTGCAGGGCCCTGGTTAGTAGAAAGTGCTGTTATTCTCCAAGGTCTGAAGGGACAAAGGACAGAATGGTGAGTAGAACCAGAGAGACAGGCCACCGGACAGGGCTGGAATATTCAGCCAGCCTATACATGACTCCATGGAGAGGAGTAGGTGAATAAATTCACTGACTTCTACCTCTTTCTGATCTGTAGTGCTCCCCACGAGGTGAATCCAACAGGGAGCCAGAGGGCAAGGGTGCCTTGGTTACCACCCAATATGCCAGCCTCCTACTTGGGACACAAGGATGGGACAAAGGGGAAGAGCAGACTGGAGGAACACATGGGAAATATCTAGCATAGATCCCTGGATATGTGTATCACATCTATTTCACTTCTATGGGTTGACCTTCTAGTTCCCTTGGATTCATGATTTTGTCCCTGTTCACAGAACAATCTATTTATGGTTATGTTCACCAAACCATTGTATGTTAAGAATTTTTGTGGTCCTGGGGTAAGGAACTCTGAGCTTCTATAACCTGGAATGGGAAAGAAAAAAAAAAAAGACTGATAGCCACAATCTGGTTCTTGAGAAAGTAAAAAGCCAGTTGTAAGTTTCTGGAAATATGCCACCTAATAACAGGAGGTTTTGCTCTTTAGCTGTGAACTAAATCAAGTCCTTTCAGGTTGACTGGAGAGAATTTGCTTCAAGAAAGTAGAGCTGCTACCTTACATGGGTTCAGTCGGAGGAGGTGACTGGGGTGGGCTTTCCAGTCTGTCTCTTAGCCTTATTTTCCAGTCTTTCAAGAGGAAGCAGGGCGGGGGGTGGGGTGGGGGGGCGGGGGGAGGGACGACAAGGGGAATAAAAATGAACAATAATAACAACAAAAGAGAAGCAAATGAGGTTAAAAAAAAATAGGTTGATAGAAGTCAACGGTGAAATAATCAAATGGAAAATGAGAAGTACTAAAGATGAAGTTTCGATACCCCTGTTAGAAAGAGCAGAGTTCAGTCCCAGTCCAGCTGTGGCGGAGGAACTAGGGGCCGCACAGCAGCTGATCAATGCAGTTGCAGGGAAATGAGGGACTGGCCTGCATATCTGCTCTTTATCTCAAGTCCCACTGTTTGCTCTCTAAAACACCTTGGAAAGCCCTCAGCCAAGGCAAGAGAGGACAAGAGAAAACCTGGCTGCCTGGCAGGCCTGCACCCGCTAGGAGCTTTGCTGAGCGCCTTGAGATGGATGGGTGACTTCAGACCACTGCCTTAAGGGATGGTCCCCATGGTGGTTGGAGTATTTTGGATAGACTGTATCACCTAATGTCGCCAAAAAACACTCACAATCCAAAGGCCCCCTAGCTCTTCAGTGCACGTCGGTTTTCACAGCTTCTGTCTTTCAGAGATGGTGCGCTGCTGTGTTGCTGTTACAAGGATGGAAAAATAGAAACACTTGAATGATGTGCTGTTTGCAGTTCTCGTCTCTTAAGACCGCAGCCCATTACTAGCTGGCAACACTGTTGTGACATCAGTGGTGACTTTGCTGCTTGGGGTGCAGCTCATGAAACAGTTTCCTGCATGATGCCATTCTTTTTCTTCTTCCATGTTTCATGTTCCATTCAATGCAAATGAGTGGCTCAATAGCCAGCTATGCTTCCGGACTTTTCAAGAATGGGCTACCAAAGAGGCTAACATAGTTTCCTTGACCTCGTTTTAAAACTTTGGGACCTCATGGGTCACTTTTCTATGGTTATTTCTGAATATGCAAGGAAGTTGACCCCGTCAGGTCCAGGTGGACTGAGGGGGTGCAGTTTCACATACCAAGTGGAGTAGGGAGAGCCTGGCATAGAGGAAGGGGAGGTCTCTGTGCTCTGTGCTGGCATGAGTTGCTGGAGCCTGACTAGGGGGATAAGGCTGTTCCATCAGTTAGGGGCAAGGGGGCGCAGTGGGCTGATGTGGAGTATGGGAGACTGGTGGGATGAGAAAGCTTTCTCTGCCAGGGATGGAACAGGGAAGGTGACAGGAGACTGCTTATATGCAGGGGCATCAATTTAATAAGAAGTATGTAGAGGACAATTGGAGTCTGGCTTCTCATTACTACACATATGAAAAGGGAAACTCTGTGATATAAGAATTGAATTAGAGATATTAGTATAATCTCATGCTTTTCAATACATGGAGATATAGAAGTAAATGCAGATGTAAAATGTACATGTATGTGTTTGTGTGTTGCAACTTTTCTAATTTTTGAGTTGTTTTAAAATAAAATAAAAATGTGAATATGGGGTAATAGTGCTATTTAAAAATGGAGCTATAGTACTAACAACATGGTGTCAAAGGAATTAAATGAGCCCTAACCAGTTTGGCTCAGTGGATAGAGTGTCTGCCTGTGGACTGACAGGTTCCAGGTTCGATTCTGCTCAAGGGCATGTATCTTGGTTTCGGGCACATCCCCAGTATGAGGTATGCAGGAGGCAGCTGATCAATGTTTCTAATTCTCTATCCCTTCCTCTCTGTAAAAAATCAATAAAATATATTTTTAAAAAGGAATTAAATGAGGTAATTTATGTAGCAGGTTTAATACAGTGCCTGGCACACTGTAAGCTTTCAATAAGTGTTATTATTATCCTCTGGGATAAAAGCATAGCATGAACACTATTCTGCATCTTATTGTTGTCTTTTCACTAAAATATATCTTTGAAATATTTTTATAATAGCACATACCTTACTTTTAAAAAGTAACAGATCTAGCTTGTGTTCTTTACTATATTTTATAATTAGAAAAAATCAATGATCCTGGAGGATATTATGCCTTAGAATGTCATCTGCCGATGACTCATAATTTAATTAATTCTTGTTGCCAATGGAAACCTCTGGTTGAACAGGCATAGTTGTATTTTAATAGCAATTCTTTAGTGGAGATATTGAGGAAAACATAGAACACCAAAAACATACAATGCCAAATCTATGGATACAAGAATATTCATACTAATTTTTTCTACTTTTAGAAAAATTCTAAATAGAAAGAACTGGCTAATTGAAACAGCTGTCAAAATTCACTTATTCATTCATTTCTTCAGTCTCTGGGCAAACACCTATGTACTAGTAGGACTGCTATGGCCAGGTACTGTGTGATGTGCTGGGAAAGCAGCAGTGAACCCAAGAGTCCCTGCCTTGTCATGCTAGTGGTGGGCAGACAGATAATAAGCAAGTATCTTACATGATACACCATGTGGTGATAAATTAAATCTTAGATAAGTCTCATTCGTTCACGAAGAAAGACCATTGGGTAATTTTTTTTAAAGTTTGTGCCTTACAAATCACTTGCCCTTTTGAGCCTTGGCTTCCATATATCAAAAATGGAGATAATAATAATAATACCTTATAAGGTTGTTATAATCAAGTATGCTAAATGCCTGACATCAAGCCAGACCCTTAGCAGGTACTTGATAAGCAGAGCCATTCTTGTTGTAAGATGTATGATTTTGAGTTCTTGTTTGTGTGACTAAGATATAGGGTTTGCTTTGACTGAAACTGTCCCCTTCCCCAGCCTGGGCATGTCATGGGTCTATCCCAAGAACTTACTAACCTGTTGTAGCATTTCCTGTACTGTCCTATCCCACCTCCCACCCACAGTGACAGGAAGTCCATTCTTCCACTGGGTTGCCCTCCAGAGGAGTCCCGGGAAACCTGTCCTAGTCTTTTGCTGCATACCCAGCAGTGCACTCTTTAAAGATCACTTTGCCCTTCCCATAGGTAGCTTTTCTAAGTATCTCTTCTCTGATGCTGTGGCTCATACTCAACTCTCCAAAGCACATTAAGTCCAGACGTGACCCTGCAGGTCTTTATCCTGAAAATACTGAGAAAAAAGGAAAGGTTTTCAAAAGGAATGACTTTGCTTCATTTATGTTTGTTCTGTAAAGAATGAGGTAGAAGAGGCAGGAAGTATGGGGCTCGGCTGTATCCCAGGTAGATAATCATGACTCTGGATTGGGCAGGAGAGAGCCTACGGAGACAGCAAGGACTTGAGATTTAGTCTGTTTGGAGGCAGAGTGGATAGTCCTGCTGATGGATTTGATGTAGGAGTGGGAAGGGACAGGGACATTTCCAGTTTGAAATGGAGGTGAATTTGTTTGTATGACTGCACCATTTACTGAAAATGGGGAAAACTCATGGTGTTAAATAAAAACTGTACTGAGAGTTAAGAGGATCTCAAGTTGAGTGCTTGACACTGCAGGTCACCAATGAGTCCTCTTGGGGATTACAGTTGGCCCAAACAAACCTCGAGGTCCCAGCCTTGCCCATGGAGAACTCTGCATGGCCTGGACCAGCTCAAACCCCACCTGCCAAAAGTCTGGGCCTCTGCAAGCCTCAGTCCCTTGCCTAACCCATCAGTCCCGTCAGAGCAAAGCAGTTTCTCTCCTCTTCTGTTTGGAGGCATGTTCACTTTCCATGTCAGGATAATTAAGGATGGGAAAAATAGTCCCTTGGCCTCAGCAGCACTGCCCAGCCAAGGCAATCAGCAGAATGCCCCGAGCACATGCCCAAAGTGTGGGCTCTTCCGTGTACAGTATGTGCATAGTCTGGTTTAAAAACATTTTATGGCCAGAAAAAGATTTCTTAAGTTCTTCAAGAGCAAGACCAGCTAACAATGTCCATATTTCCATTACAAAGAGGACACTTCACATCTCCCGCACTGTGGCCGCTGTACTCAGATGTAGGGAAACCTCACCATCTTTTCCAAGCCTGGAGAGAGGTGCTTGCTTCACGTTTTTGCAAATAAAGGGGCCATTTATGTAAATAAAACATAAAAGCAGTTATTTGGGTAACCTAGCTAAGAACTAATCTCCGGTGGATGTTATGTGTACCTGAGTAAGCCTTTCTATAGAACAAGCTTCTCATTCTCATTCTTATTAAGCAAGTGCACTCTTAAAATAACTGGGTCTTTTTGTAATTGCTCCTCCAATTTTATTATTTTACTAGTGGCCTGGTGCACATTGAAAGGAAATTAATTAGAAGAATTATTTTAATATTGCTATTCACCCTTTCTCTATAATAGAAGTGTCAGAGATGAAAGAAAATTAGTAAAATGTACATGAAATAATATATAAATCAATTAATAAATAAACAATAATAACATAACAACGAATATGTTCCATGAAATTTTTACTGTCAGAATCTTTGTTGATCATTAACTTTTAAAAATATGCCAGGTATTCTGGAAAATTTATATCATTTGGACAAACTTTGCCTTTGCTACAACATCGAGTAAATTTCCCATTAGATGGTTTTTCATCGGAGAAATTTAGGGATAGGCAAAATTGACACATAATAGTCATTCCACCACAACTGTGTTCGTCGGTAAGTGCATCCTCATTTACCTCATTTTCGCTATGAAGGAAATTCCTACCAATATTGGTAGTACTTGTCGTTGACTATTCTTCAGACATATTCTGTCGACGATGTCGCTTTCTTTAGACTTCAGAGGGTACGTTGTGGCAATAGTTGGTCTTCAGACATATTCTGCTGACAATTTTGGCTTCAAAATATCAACAAAAACATGACATCATCACCCGGCACTCACAGCCACCGTTTCCGGGCTGTGCTCGGCTGTGCTGTGGGACACATTTTGTGCCACGGCAGCATCGGCTGCGATTTGGTGGACTGTCGTTCTGGGGTGGTGGCAGGACCTGTATCCCACTTGGGTGTTGCTTTGTGGGCACCAGGTCCTCAGTGTGGTTTCTCTGTGCGTCACGGCAGCTCCTGCGTTGAGCGCCTGCCCCCTGGTGGTCAGTGCGCATCATAAAGACCAGCCGGACAGTGGGAAGGACACTTAGCATATTAGCCTTTTTTATATATAGACGTTATTTTAAAAGACAATTTACATTCAATATTATTTTGTATTAGTTCTAGGTGGTTAGATATTTCCAGAGCTCACCTGACACCATACATAGTTATTACAATATTATTTACTGTATTTCCTTTGCTGTACTTTACATCCACACGACTATTTTGTAACTACCATTCTCTACTTCTTAATCCCTTTACCTTTTTGACCCAGTCCCCCTCTCTGCTGGAAACCATCAGTCTTTTCTCTGTGTCTATGAATCTGTTTCAATTTTGTTTGTTTATTTTGTTCTTTAGATCCCACATATAAGTAAAATGATATTAATATGTTTTCTCTGATCAACTTATTACACAATGCCATCACAAATGGTAACATTTCATTCTTCCTTATGGCTGAGTCATAGTATAAGCAGCTTTTAACCCACTTGTCTATTGATGAGCACTTGGGTTGCTTCCATAGCATAACTGGGTTTTAATAAGAAGTGATGCCAGGTTTGCTTCCCAGAGCAGCTACGACATATGACTGGATTCAGATGGTATTTTTAAAACAGGGTAGGAGATAGGTGGACATCCCTTGAGGAAAGATTTGTGTACAAGATTTTAGTGTCCAAAAAAAGCCATTAGCATAACTCAAAATGCAGTTAGGAGAGTCTTCACCATCCGAGTTCTTTTGGTGTTGTCTCCTACATCCTCCCTGACTTGGACTTCTACAAGGTACCCATTCATTTCCTTCCCTGAGCCTGGCACTCAGCTCCACTTTGCCAGCCTCTCTGGCAGCAGCAGTAGTAAATAATAATAGCTTGCAACATTTGCTGAGCCCTTTCTGTATACTGGGAAGCAATGCGCCAAGCAGTTTACATGCATTATCTTATAACCTTGTAATAATTCTATGAGGTAGTAATGTAATATGGTTACACTCATTTTACATACAAAAAGCACCAAGCCTGGCAGTATAAGTCTTTTTTTGGTAAATCTCTAAAGTCAGGACTTAGCAACTTCAAAATCCAAGCCCTTTCCTTTTTGCATTCAGCCCTTTCTTGTTCCTTTCTTTGTTTCTCCTGGCTCCTGCTTCCTGTTATTAGCTTCTCTGTTCAGCTAACTTCCATACATCAGATTGATATTGCCCAGTTCCGGGTATCCTGAGGGTTCCTTGGTGACTAAGTGGTCCTGAGATCTTCAACTAGTATCTTTGCAAAGTGCTTTCAGCCACCCCAAACCTTAACACTGACTAGCTTCTTGGTCAACACATTTAAAAATAACATAACACAACATTTAAAAATAACAGCGTCCAGAGGGGGACACCTTGCCATGCTAGCAGTCGGCAGCTGTGCATGGCTGCAGGTGGCCCAGGACCATACCAGAGAGGATGGATCTTGCATTGCCACGATGTGTCCACCATCTGGATACCATTGCTGACATGTACACATGAAGAACTATTTAACACTGAAACTGGAACTCAGAACAGTTGGACATTGAAACTGACACTCAAACATTTTTTGTTCTTATACATTTGTTTCTACTATGCAGAGGCAAGATATTTTTGAAGAAAAGAAACAGGGGGGAGTGATTGATATAGAGGCAAGGTGGCCTTGAACAGACTGTCAAGCAACAGGGGGAAGGCTGGGGTGGATGGGAGGCGGATGCTGGGGGAAATCAACTGAAGGACTTGTATGCATGCATGTGAGCATAACCAATGAATGAAAGACACTGGGGCGGGGAGGGGGGCAGGTGGGGACATGTGCTGGGGGGTAAGGGAGGCTGGAGGGAGGATATTGGGGGGGGGAGGAAAACATATGTACTACTCTTAAATGTAAGTTATATTGTAAATAAAAAAATAATTAATTAACTAATTAATTATTTAATTAAGGGGGGGGAAGCATCATCAGTCACCTCCTGACCTTCTATTAAAAATGATTATATATTGCCTGCTTAGAACTAGAATATATGTGATGATTTATGGACTTTGAACTATTCACTGGTACATCCAAGTAAGAACAGTGTCTGGCTTAAAATATTATAGATGCACAATAAACATTTATAGTAAAAGAAGCAATGATTAAATAAATAAATAAATAAATAAATAAATAAATAAATAAATAAAAACAACATGACTTTTTTCCTGTAGTATTTCTATTTTTATTTAGCAGATGCTTATGTGTTACCATTTAAATTATAAAAAGGGTAATTGGGGAGAAACCAAGATGGCGGCAGAGGTAAAAACCTAAACTGCTTCTTTGCACAACAATTTCAAAACTCCAACTAAAAGACAAAACGGACATCCTCCAGAACTACAGGAAAGCTGGTTGAGTGGAAATTCTATAACTAGAAGGAAGAGAATAGCACACAGAGAATCAGAGGAGCTGCAAAGCCTGAGGTAGGGAGACACACATGCACAGGGAGGACAGGGCCAGAGATGATGTGGTGGCCAAGTGTCTGACTGGCATGCTCTAGCAGGAAGGAGACAAAAGCCCCAGACTGCGCTGAACCCCATTTATGACTGCACTGAACCCTAGTTCCGAGTGAGACCTTGGGGACCCAGGCTCAAATGGGGGGAATCTGGACTGTAAGGCAGAAACTCAGGGGAGTG
This sequence comes from Antrozous pallidus, assembly GCA_027563665.1. Classification (NCBI taxonomy): domain Eukaryota; kingdom Metazoa; phylum Chordata; class Mammalia; order Chiroptera; family Vespertilionidae; genus Antrozous; species Antrozous pallidus. Next base: position 60,459,228 of record CM050508.1, on the reverse strand, counting down.
GCAAAAGGCAGAGGTCCAGAGGCATGTGTGCTTGCACGCAGAGAAGGACAGACTGTTGAGTGTGCTGCTGGTTTGATCTAGCGGCATGGAGACAAAAGCTCCAGATGGGCTGAACCCCAGTTCCAACTGCACTGAACCCCAGTACTGGCCGAGAATCTGGGAGTCTGGATTCCTTGGGGGAGAGACCGGACTATTTGGCAGCGGGCGAAACTCGAGGATGTCTTTCTTTCAGAGGTGCTTGCAGCAATTGCCCAGGGAGACCGAGACCCAGGAAACTCGTGGGGTGGGGCTGACAGGAAGCCAAGGCTGTTGGCTCCACCCTGAAATTCCCCCTATCTAAGCTGAGCACAGAGGCTTTTGCAATTTTGCAAGTCTTGTTGCATAAGGTTGTCTCCCAGTGTAGACACAGCTGATCCTCACAGTCAATTGGTCTGGAGGCCAATTCCTCCCAGCGATACCAACAACAATCAAGATTTCACTACAGCAAGGCTATATACACAGTCCACAAAGTGGTGCACCAAGAATGTCCACCTCAAGTAACAGGGGAGGCCGAGACACCTAGCACACAAAGCTACCTACCAACTCAGGGAAGCAGCGAAAAGGCAGAGACAAAGAAACAGATCACAAATGAAAGAAATGGAGGAAAACAAATGAATGGATATAGAGTACAAAATCACGGTTATAAGGTTTTTCAAGAGGTTTCTAGAAAAGGCCAATAAATTCAGCGAGACCCTTGAAGATATGACAAAGGACCAACTAGAAATTAAACATACACTGGCTGAAATAAAAAATATTATACAGAGACCCAACAGCAGACTAGAGGAATGCAAGAATCAAGTCAAAGATTTGAAATACAAAGAGGCAAAAAACACTCAACTGGAAAAGCAAAAAGAAAAAAGAATCCAAAAATTTGAAGATAGTGTAAGAAGCCTCTGGGACAACTTCAAGCATACCAACATCAGAATTATGGGGGTGCCAGAAGAAGAGAGAGAGCAAGATACTGAAAACCTATTTGAAAAAATAATGACTGAAAACTTCCCCCACTTGGTGAAAGAAATAGACTTACAAGTCCAGGAAGTGCACAAAACCCCAAACAAAAGAAATCCAAAGAGGACCACACCAAGACACATCATAATTAAAATGCCAAGAGCAAAAGACAAAGAGAGAATATTAAAAGCAGCAAGAGAAAAACACTTAATTACCTACAAGGGAGCATCCATATGATTGTCAGCTGCTTTCTTAACAGAAAAATATACAGGCCAGATGGGAGTGGCAAGAAATTTTCAAAGTGATGATTAACGGGAACCTACAACCAAGATTACTCTACCCAGCGAAGCTATCATTCAGAATTGAAAGTCCAATAAAGAGTTGCACAGATAAGAAGAAGCTAAAGAAGTTCATCAACACCAAACTATGGAGAGCATTATGTTAAGTGAAATAAGCCAGTCAAAGAAAGGTAAGTATCACATGATCTCACTCATCTATGGCATATAATGAACAACATAAACTGATGAACAAAAACAGATCCAGAGATAGAGAAGTATTGTCTGTCAAACCTCAGAGGGAAGATAGTGGAGGGTGGGGGTAAGGGGAAGAGATCAACCAAAGGACTTTTATGCATGCATATAAGCCTAACCAATGGACACAGACACTAGGGGGAGGTATGGGCATGAGTGGGGAGGGGAGGTTGGAAGGGGTAATGGGGGATGAGGACACATATGTAATACCTTAATCAATAAAGTAATTTTAAAAATAAATAAATAAAATAATGTTGATCAATTGTCAAGATCATGATCTAAAAATACTTTCAAGGTCTCAAAAATGGATTAAAGATTATGTAAATTTAACTTGTAATTAGATACAAGGGTCCTCAAGAAAAGTTAATAGGAATTAAGGCTACTACAAATTCCAAATCCTTTGAGGCTTTTCCTAGAGATAAGAAATTATGTTTTGTAAAAAGTCTGTGTCTCTGTAACATGATTTCTTGCTTATACATATATTTTTTTCATGAAACTTTGCAAGAATGTTTTAGGAATGCAGATCTAAAGGTAAATTTACTCTTTCAAGAAGGTCATTACTTCTTCAGTTTCTTGGAAAAAAGCCAATGTGAGATTAGTAATTATCTTTCGGAATGCTAAATTACTTGTTTAATTCTGTTGTATGCCAGGCATATATTAGGTACTCAGTAAATGTTTGATGAATTGTAAGGAGTACCTAAATAGCTTTTACAAGTTACAGAGGAGTGGAGAGGAATGTTATTGACTTGGGTTAACACTGGAATTTTTCCTAAATACAGAATTGTTTGAAGGCTTTAATGAAATAAAACACTGTATTGGTACAATGAAATGGGTCTCCTGTTCTCTCAAAGTTAATGACTTTCTCAGGCATTTGGCTTCCATACCATGTGATTAGCACCATTATTTCTAAGCTAATCAATAGGCACAATTCTAAGATTAAGAGCAGTTTGGATCATTATTCTCCTTTCATCACATATTCATTATTCTCCGTTTGAATAAGACTGGCAATCAGTGTTATTTACCAATCTTTACAGTGAACATTTAAACCACTGATTGTTCCTGCCTTTGCAGGTATTAAATGCCATTTCAAATATCCTTTCAATAGTTTTGTTGTATCTAATGAAGTCCATTTTTCCAGATTTTTCAGTCTACTGAAGGAACATGGAAACCCCAAGAGTCCTTAAAAAGTATATGTCGTTTAATAGGTGGCAGCTATTCCTTAGAAAGTTACTTAAGTATATAAGCGTGGTTTCCCCCTCCCTTGTTTAATAGCTTTTCAAAAAATCATAGTGTAGGAGTTGTTATTGAAATATACATGAAATACACACGAAGGTCCCCTGAAGTTCTTTGATATGGACAATTTCAAATATTATAACCCTAACATAGGCAAGAAATTATAGGACAGTACCCTTTAATTTGGCTTTAATTACTAAAACTTAAAAAACTATATTCTCTTGGTACTCTGAATAGATTTCTTCAAAAGAAGGTACTAGTTTATTGCAGTAAATTCTAATGCTTGTACATTCTGAATTACTTGCATGCAACATTTTTCCTGCCTTGTCCTTGAATTCTTTCCAAAAATCATTAAGTATTGGATACATACAGTAATAACAGAGTTGGTTAAATGTCACTATTAATCCAGTTTATAACCTCTAACATTTTGTACTAGGAACTTCAGAAAGAAACCCTTACACAGACATCTAATGTCCAAAATAACCAGAGCCAAATACAATAATTTTACAGTTGAAAGATAGCCAAGATGCACATTTTCTGAGTACAGTTTCACTGAGAGTCTGCATGCAGATGAAATATGGCTTTTAAGAACCTAATCTTCATGGAAAAGGTCCTTCTTGTCATAGCACTGGAATGACTTTCAAGCCAAGGTCAAAGTACTTTCTGCAGGTCTATTTTTAGGTTTTCTGTTTCTCAACAGGAACTCCCAGTTTTGAGTTAGCACAACACAGGCTTCGTTGTGCCGTGGGAGGAGGAAGGCCTTCTCTCATGCCCCTGCCTGTGTACAGACTCCCAGCTTCGTGCATATCCCCAAGCGTGGCACTCTCCAGGGCACCTTTCCCCTTTAAGCCGTTGGTGTCTGAGGAGGCAAAGGCCTGCTTGGGGCTCTCCCTCCTCCTATGTCTTTTGGGTTTTTTGAAACAGTGGTGACCTATGTTGCCGTTATTAATCAAGAGTGGTCTAGATCTTCAAACTGTAAACTGGAAGGGGAGAGTAGTGAGGTCAAAGTCATTTATTTTAGGTAGAGGGGAAAGAGACCAGGAAACAAGGGCATGTTGATAGAAAATGTCAAATGCCATTCATTTGTTTAGAAATTAAACAGAGGACATAAAAGTCTGTAACATAAATCAATCAGTCATTCAGTCAAAGCATTTTGGTTTTATATTCTGGCTGTTCACTGAAAGAGACAGAAGAATGACAATGAAAGGACCAGAGAGAAAGACAAGAAAGCAAACCTGATGTGGACAGAATTTCTGATGAAAAAAAAGAAAGTAATAATCACGTTTTGTCTTGGCTGAGTGGCTCATTTGGTTGGAATGTCCTCTGGGATACACCAAAAGGTCAGGGCACATTCCTAGGTTGTGGGTTCAGTTCCACATCAGGGTGCATACCAGAGGCAATGGATTGATGTTTCTCTCTCACATCAATGTTTCTCTCTCTCTCTCTTCTTCTCTCTCTAAAAATAAAATCAATAAAAGCATATCCTTGAGTGAGGATGAAAAAAAAACATCATGTTTTGTGTCCCTCCCCCCAAAAGAAATCATTATGTTGTTAAAAGGAGTGCTCCCTTCATTTATTATACACAGTGCTTTGATATTATAAAAAGCTTAGAAGCATATTTATTCATAAAATATATTTTTCTTATTGTGTTAGTAAGAAAAGATCTGAAAGTTCTGTATTGGGGAATATCTCATAGTCTCCTCCCGCCCCAGAAAATTTTACTTTCATTGCTTAAGAGCCCCATCTTGTGGTTGTATGTAAGCTTTTAGCTAAAGATATGTTTTCACAGTTAAAGGCATAAATGGGCTCCTCTCTCTCTTTTTTATTTTATTTTTCCCCAACCAAGGATATGTTTTTATCAACTTGAGAAAGGGAGAAAGAGGCATTCATGTGAGAAGAAACATTGATGGGTTGCCTCCTATATGCACCCCAACTGTGTGTTGAACTGCAATCTAGGGAAGTTCCCTGGCCAGGAACTGAACCAGCAACTTTTTGGTGTACAGGAGGATATTCCAAATACTGAGCCACTGGGCCAGGGCAGTGAGCCCCTCTCTTTTAATTTTCCCTTTAGGATAGATGAAATTAAGCAGGAAAGAAGAACAAACATGCATCAATTCAGTTTAAAAGGCCACAGAATGGAGAGGGGAGTGTGTGGTAGGTGTTCAGTAACTATTGGTTGAATTAAGGTGATTGAGGGGAAGCTGTGTTAATCGCTAAGGGGGAGTGAATGCAATGAGGCCTCTCCAGTTGCAGCACCATCAGCTTCCTCATTTGCTAAAGCATTTTACTTTGTGTCCGTCTGCTTTGCTAGGCCTGGCAGCTTTCTTACTGATCTCTGTATTCTTACCACTCAACACACGGCTTAGCTCTGCAATGCCAGGCCCTGCGATGGGGTGGACTCTGGTGTCACATGGCAGAAACACATCTGGAACTAGCTTCAAAAGAATGGGGAGATAATGGCTGATGTAACCAAACAGCCAATGGGATGAAGGAAGTGGCTAGCTAAGAGATTTGAATGCTGGCAGGACTCTTTTTCCACCCTGTGTCCCTAAGTATCTCTATCTGCTACCTCATTTTCACCTTTGCTTGGCTCTTTGCAGTTTCCAGGCTCACATCTTCGAAGTTCTCTAACTATAGGAAGGAAGCTCTTCTTTGCAGCCAAGTTTTTTTTTTTGGGGGGGGGGGGGGGAGGGAAAAAAAATTGAGAAGTCTGATTGGTCTGTTTTGGGCCACATGAACATGAACCAAATGCAGTGGCCAAGGGAGTGAAAAACTTTAATTGGGTAAGTTGGCCACTGCTCAGCCCATCGCTGTGGACAAGGATATAGGATGGTGTGGAAAACAACAACACAGAACACCTCTCTAGAGAGAGGGAGAGGAAGACTTTCTCTATTTCTCTAAAGGAGGGGACAAATAGCTTGACACACTTCCCTGAAACAGATTTCTTCTTCCTTTCTCCTGTCATTGTCCATATCGCCTAATAAATACTCACATGATAAATGAAAGATTTTCTAGATGAGTAGAAGATCCCAGGATAGGTGTAAGTGGTACTAGGCTGAGGACAGGAATGTGTTGGAGCTGGAGAAACCACACATTTCCTTCCCTTATTAAATCTTTGAGCTTTGTCCCCACCCTAGCTATGGCCCCGTGTGTTCTTTCTTTGCTAGAGCTTAAACCATGAATGCTGTTTTTTCCCCTCTATTTAATTCAGTAAATATCTTTATCCTTTGGGTATTTCCTCTTTCTTTCATCTCTAACCATCAGCATTCCTATATTCCCTGCCATGTAGAGAGTATAAGAAAAAAATAACAAACAAGAGCAAGTTTCAATGTTTGAGTAATCCTACCAAATTATTTCCCCTTTTAAGATATTTGAAGGTTGCCTATAACCGAAAGGAACCACCACCATCCCACCCCCAGGACATTGCTTTGATTTTATTTAAATACTAAAGCAATTTAGGTTACTAAAATAATTTAGGTTCACTTTTGCTTTTCTTTGTAACATTTCATTTTGGACATTTTGTTCTTGTAGATTCTGAAAATATGATTTGAGTCTTTATAATATTCTATTGTAATTTCCCATAAATATGTAACTATTATCTTGTTCTTGGAATTTTAGTTATTTACAATTTTATTATTATAAAGAACATTATGATGAGTGAGTACCCTTGTGATCTTTAACTACATCTTTGATTTTCTTCAAAAGATAGTAATGAAAATAGGATTATTCAATTAAGTCATGAATATTTTTATAAACTTATTAATGACACAGTGCATGAATTTATGCACATTGAAAGGAAATTAATTAGAAGAAATATTTTAATATGATATTTGCATTTTCTCTATAATAGAAGTGTCAACCAAATTCATGATCGACAATGACAGATCAAAACACATATGTGTAATTGGTGCCAGTGAGAGCTTTATATGTATCATGCATGGGTGAGTCAATTTAGCCTTTTATTTAGAGAGAATAAATTCGCTTAACCAGACCTGCTTTCTGATTTTGCTATACCTTTTCCAGCCCAGTAAAGCACCCCAACTTCTCTTTCAGGTAATTGTCAGCAACACAGCAGTAAATATCAACATGAACCAGATTATTATTGTAGATCACACAGGGAGAACAAAGGATAAATCTGCAGCAGTACTTGACTATATTCTGCGCAGTGAGAAAACCTGAAGTCATTTTCAAGGTTCACCATTTCTTACTTCTTTTCAGCTGGGTCAAGTTTCTAAGGTTTCTAAATCTCCATTTTCCAGCTAATGAAAATAAAATAGGATTCTACTGAGTCTCTTATCTACCTATTCCAGGACCTCTATGGGGATCAAATGAGATGAGGCACGAGAAAATACTTCACAGACATTTGGTTAAAGTGTAAAATGTTTGCACCTGGCTATACAACAAGTCATGTTTCTGGGCTGCAGAAACTCCAAAGAGGCTAATCGCTAGGGAGAGGAAGCTGGGCATTGCCATGTGATGTCATTACCCTGCACTCACAGTGACTATTTCTAGGCTGAGCTGGGCTGGGGGCTGCATTTTGAAGCATTGGGTCTTGGCAGTGTTGGCTGCGATTTGGTGGGGTGTTGCTCTGGATTGGTGGCATGGCCTGTGTCCTACTTGGGGGAAGCCAAGTGTTGCTTTGTGGATGCCAGGTCCATAATGCTGTTTCTCGGTAAATGGCCAGTGTGCATCATGGCAGTTCCTGCATTGAGCATCTGCCTCCTGATGGTCAATGCCCATCAAGTGACTGGTTGACTGCCTCCTGGTGGTCAGTGCGAATCATAGTGACTGGTCAAGTGTTAGGACACTTAGCATATTAGCAATATATATATATATATATATATATATATATATATACACACACACACACACACACATATATGCACACTAGAGGCTTGGTGCACAAAATCTGTGCAAGGGAGGCCTGGTATATCTCAGCCCAGCCTGTACTTTCTCTAATCTGGGACCCCTGACTGGCCTAAATGGGCAGTCAGACATGCATTTCACAATCCAGAACTGCTGGATCCCAACTGCTCACCTACCTGCCTTCCTGATTGCCCCTAACCACTTCTGCCTGTCAGCCTGATCACCCCCTAACCACTCCCCTGCCAGCTTGATTGATGCCTAACTGCTCCCCTGCCAGCCTGATTGCCCCTAAATGCCTTCCCCTGTAGGCCTGGGTCTCCCCCAACTGCCCTTCCCTGCAAGCCCAGTTGCCCCCAACTTTCCTCCTCTGCCAGTCTGGGCACCCCTAACTGCCCTCCCCTGCAGGCTTGATTGCCCTCAACTGCCTTCCCCTGCTGGCCTGATCCCTCCCAACTGTCCTCCCTTGCTGGCCATTTTGTGATGCCCATCTTGTGTCCACATGGGGGCAGCCATCTTTGACCACATGGGGCAGTCATTTTGTGTGTTGGAGTGAGGATAAATTTGCATATTACTTTTTTATTAGATAGGACTAGAGGCTCAGTGCACAAATTTGTGCACCAGTGGGGTCCCTTGGCTTGGCCTACAAGATTGGGCCAAAACCTGCTCTCAGACATTCCCCAAGAGGTCCCGGATTGTGAGAGGGTGCAGGCCAGGCTGAGGGCCCCATAATGCATGATTGGGGCTGTGGAGGGATTCAGGAAGTTGGACAGCCAGAGAGAGACGGCAGAAGGGCCCTAGGGCCTGTCTGGCCTGTCTTGCTCAGTCCCAATTGGCTGGATCCCAGCAGCAAACTAACCTACCAGTCAGAGCATCTGCCTCCTGGTTGTCAGTGCACATCATAGCAAACAGTTGAGCATCCTTGGCATATCATTAGCATATTATGCTTTGATTGATTGAATAGCTCACCAGACAACCAGACACTTAGCATATTCGGCTTTTATTATATAGGATAGATTCCATTTTTTCCCTCATTATAAAATTTTTTGAAAAATACTAAAAATACATAGAAGAAAAGAAATACAATTTCTATTAAGCTCACTACAGGGAGATAGCAACTATTACAATTTTGTCAGGTATTTTTCTTTTTGTGGGTACATATACTTTGAACAAAAGAAAAAGTACAAAGACACATTGATAATCTTCATTTATTGGTAATTCTCATTTTTCTATATTATTAACAATTTTTGTTGGTCTGCTCTTATTTTATTATATGGATGGATATTATAACTTATCAAAATGCCCCATTTTTAAGCATTTAGATTGTTTCTAATGTAGGCTATCTTAATTAATTCTTAAACAAAAATCTTGGTGCACATATCTGATGCAGGCATGAAGTGTCCGTGTTTAGAGGCATACTGTGACTTCAAATATTTAAGTATATGGAATGTGGCCTCTGGCTGCACTCTTGCCTGGACCCCACAGATGTTAGGGCTGGGTCTGGCTGACAAAGATCAGGTATTTAGTCCCAGAAATGGCAAGACCTGGAGGGGATTCATAAAAGGAGAAGACAGTGCATCTTTTGTGGCTCCCATCTTGGAAGGATGAAAACAGAAGCATAACCTGAGGTTGGGGAGCCAGCAGTGCGATTTGAGGCAACTCACTTGGAATGGGTATAAGGCTCGGAAGAGGTAAGACTATGGGTGCAGAACCCCTGGATGGTAACAGACACTCAATAATATTAGTTCTTTTTTCTGAGAAGGAGAAGGGTGCTTACCCATCGGGTGGTTAGCTTCTAGGTGCCTTTACGTATCTGGGGAAAAAAACAAAACACTTTTATGCAGTTGTGAAGCCTACAGGGAGAACCAACAGCCAAGTGGTGCAAGCACATGCATGGTACCACTTGTTTGTACGTGAGATCAGCCCAGGGGTGTTGTTTTATGTTGTTTACATAGAAAAATCACAGACAGGGGCTCCCTCAGGGACTGTCATCTGTGGCCACTGTCTGCTCTGCACAGCTCTGAGAGCCGCCTCTCACTCCACAGCAGGCACAGCGTGCTTCTGCGGGGCCCCGGTGGGGAAGAATGGAATTGTTTAGGAACGAACTGCTCACCTACTGTTAAGTAATGCTCTGTCTCTAACAGTCTTTCCATTTAGGAAAATGTGCTGTGCGCTTGGCTACAGCCTTTCCCAGGCATCTGCCTGACAAGCCTGAACTGCAGCTCTGAGGCCCAGCTTCAAACTGGCAAGTGGTCCCCAAAGACCTTGCCATCATTGAGATAGTGTGTGGGTAGCAGCTAGTCCAAGAGGGGTGTCTGGTGCAATCAATTAGGAAAGGTAAGCAGAACAGCCCAGCGGTGAACAATTGCCCTGATAGAACACCCCCATCCAGCAAATCTCCCCAGAGTTATCCAAGCAGTGGTGGGCTCTGTGGAGTGGGCCTTGCTGCTGCATGAAGCTGGAAGGTAGTACAGGTTTGCTATGGGCTTCCCAGCTCAAGATAAAGCCACCCTTATCTTAACAGTTTTCCAATAGCACTCCATCTCTTATAAAAGTACAGCTATTCTGGGCTTCCTCCTCCAACTCCCTTCTTCCCTAATGTCAGCAAAGAAATGTTTCTGATAATTAATGCTTCCTTTGTTGCACAGCTTATACTGTATTTCATCAGGACTGTAGCTAGCAAATTGCTGGTGCGCAGTGTAAAACTGAGCAATGAAACGGAAGTCATGTGCCTTTAATAATTTGTTACCAATGAACAGTTATTCTCTATGGTCAAAAACACAAAAGCTGTGCCTCAAAAAGAGTCGCGCCAAATTCTACTACATCTCTTAACACAACAAAACACCCAAACTCTTGAGTTTCTTGGGAAATGTGATTGCCAAATAACTGTAGGGTCACAGATTCTTTTGAAAATAATGTTTGTTTCCAAAAGAACCTTTAGATCCTGTGGTTGTGAACTGTATTAGAATATTAGGCAAGTTACTCTGGGAGAGGCAGACAGCTTGGTCTAGCGGTAGCATGGATAATACAGTTACCTGTGTTCTTAGCTCATAAGAAGCCTTCTTAGTATCATTTAATTCCTCTTGATTATGGTCATAAAAAAAACTAACACAATTTTTTTTTTTAATGATAGATCTCTCAACCCCCTTTTAACATGTCAATTGAGAAAAGATTTTTCCAGTCCTTTCCATTAAGCCCCTCATTTAGGGTCTTTGGTATTCACTGAGAACTTGCAGGGATCAAATTGTCTCTTAAAAGCTTCACCATGTGCAAAAGTTGATGGGTGATTTATGCTAGCAAAAAAAAAAAAAAAAATCTCGTGAACTAGATAGTGCTGTGAAGATTTACACTGCAGGCTTGTCTTCCATTTTTTTGTTGTTTGTTTAATGAGTTTAATAAACAAATGCTGTGGGTCAGGTTCTTGATTACCTAAACCAGTGGTTGGTAAACTGCGGCTTGTGAGCCACATGCGGCTCTTTGGCCCCTTGAGTATGGCTCTTCCACAAAATACCATGGCCAGGGTGACTCTATTTTAAAGAAGTGGCATTAGAAGAAGTTTAAGTTTAAAAAATTTGGCTCTCAAAAGAAATTTCAATCATTGTACTGTTGATATTTGGCTCTGTTGACTAATGAGTTTGCTGACCACTGACCTAAACCCATATCCTCTTCCTGTGGAATTTGAACTTGAGATTAGTTCAGGATTCGTCTCTGACCCTGGAGGGACACCAAGGATTTCTCAGTAGTTGAGTGTTGAGCTGGTCCCCTTCCCTCCCGCACCTCATGAGCAGAATCAGATGGTTGATGTTTCAGGCATGTGTCCAACCCTCTTCAATGTTTCCCTCTGCATGAAAAGGACAGCCAGGAGAAAAATGAGTGACTAGGCTTTGTAACTGCTCATTATGGAGCCATTCATTACACTTTTTAGTATGCAGTATGTTAATAAGCCAAGATATTATGGCAGAGGGTCCATAACCGTCATAAAATGAGAGTAACAGCAATGGCACCAGTATATTCTATGGATATAATGTGCGGCTGCAAATTGTGACGTTTAAAATAAACCTTGTTCTTGAGGAGTTAGAAAAACATAAAGGCAGCAATGAAATCTAGAGCACAACATTAGTTGACACAGCAATTCCTACATCCCAAGATCCTGCTAGATAACGAGTTTAAATCTCCATCTCCTGTGATTTTAAGGAAGCTATAAAACTTTTATGGGGTACACCCTAACTTTACTTTTAAAATATTCTCCACTTTTATAGTCAAGGTGACTAGAAGGACCTTGTAAATAATAGAACAACATAGTCAAGCCATTAACTTCCTCTCTGAACAATACGTAAGCCTTCCTGACACATCTTCCCTGGCTGAAAGTGGGAACAGGGAGGAGGAACTTTGAATTGACCATTTGCCCGAAACATACTGATTTTAACTCTAAAAGTGACTGGGTTGTACTTTAAAGGGGCAAGGTTAAAATTTCTGCCACCAGGTTGAAATGAGGATTTAAAAGCTAAAGCCAGTTATTATAGACACTTGAAGAAAGTCAAATATTTGTTAGACTTGAGTGTTGAAAGTGTGAAAAGTTCATACCCCAGCAGCTGGTTTAACGTTGCTGTTTTTGGACATGCAAAAGCTGGTTTCAGCCTGTGGCTGAGCTCATTTCCATGTATGGAGAAATAACTTAAAGTCCCAAAACTTTGGTGCTTTTTCTTTGCAGCCAGTTTCATCCCTGAATTGCAATTCCCTGAGTACCTCAAGCTCCTGTAGATTTCTCTTCGAAGCACAAACAATTCATTTTTTACCTTTCTTTGTTTCTCCCTTTTCATCATACATACTTTGAAAATATTATAGTCTATTAAAATATTTATTTAAATGTATATTAATACATACACACACACAAGTTTAGTCTTTAGCATAACACAGTATATGTAGCCCCATTTAGATATAATGACAATAGTGTTTAAAAACTGAGAAAGCAATGGTTCATCTATTTTTTCCTCTTCTCTTTCCCACGAAAGTCACATAGAATAACTAGGCTGTATTATAACCAATGAAAAGCACTTAGTAAACAGTTTATTTTATGTGATGCCCTTTTAAGCATTATTCAAAGGACACTATTTTAGTCACTTAAAAGTTCTGCTTTCTGACAACTCCCAAGAAATACCTTATTTTCAAAAATATTTAGTCCGAATGTAATTGTTTACAGAATTCAGGGATCTTCCTAAGACCAACTGGATAACACCAATACCCTCGGTTCCAGGGATGTGGTGCTGTGTCTTTTCCTCTCAGTAGGAACCACCGCTTCAATATTAACTTCCGTTTTTTCTGTACTTATTTGTTCTTCCCTTCTCCCTTCTCTGAACGCCCAGCCTTGGTTTCCAGGGGAGAGTCAACCAACCAAATTCAGAAGAGCAGGGCTAAAAGGCTGGAAGGCTTGGGGGTGGTTGCTGCCATGTGTCTTTAGAGAAGTGAGGGAATGCTCTATGGCTGGAACGCAGGTAGAGAGCAAAAGCAGGTGCCCTTATTGCAGGTAATGCTAGGTGAAGAGTAGAAGTCTGCTCTAGAGTTTTCATCAAGGGAAAAGGGAAATTCTGTTCCTTTTGTCACAGGCCCTCCCCCTCCTATCATACTCACCAGAGGAGTAGACTACAGGTCAGAGAAGAGCAGCAAAGGGGAGGTAAGGAAGGAGGCAAGTCATGGGGCATGCAAGGGATGAGGCATGGGAGGAAGACGTGGAGAGCCACCAGGAGCAACTCTGGGGAGGATCTGCAGTGGGGTAGCCAGGAGGTGGGAGCGTGAAGGGCCCACAGGGATGGGGAAAGAAGAATGTACCCAGGGCTCCTTCCCAGGGCCACGTGCTTAAGGCATCACCCCATCATTCCTACTGCTTCTCTAATGTCCTCATCACTATATGAAAATAGTCAAACCATCATATAGCTTTAAAAAATGCCAAAAAGACTCTTTCACAAAGGCCTGTGTGGGTTATTTCTCAACAATGTTTACATCCTCTAAAAAACACACACACACACACACACACACACACACACACACACACACTGAAATTATCTTCATACTATATGGATAAAATGCATAATTTACTTACAATATTCCTATAGCTCTCAATTATGTGTATATCAGTGTAATTATTATTGGATTACTTCAAAGAGCCAGCATTCAGGAACTTTTTGGAGTGATGGATTCGTCCTAAAAGTGTTAAAAAAAATTCTACACATATATTAAAATTCATAGACTAATGTACCAAAAGAAAATAAGTAAATTTCATCCTATTATACTTTTACAAAGTAAAATAAAATATATTTTATTTCAAAAGAAAAAATTCCCAGCTTCCTTATAGGTGTCGGTGTGAGAGAGAGAGAGAGAGAGATGGAGAGAGAATTAGTGTTAAGGCTAAGATCTCTGTTGAAAAGAAACTAGATTTACTTGAAAGGTCCAGAATTACTCTAAGTCAGTAGACCATTAATGAATCCAGTTAAACACCATTGGTTCAATACTGGCTGTGGAATTCCCAGGAAATCCCTCCCCTGCAGGAGCCCTGGCTGTGTTCAGGAGGTCTGAGCTCTCCTGACTTTGCATCTCACTTTCCTTGAATCTCAGTGGCTCCCCTTTGCAAAGCAGAGTTCAATTCTTTCCTTTTCTTGGAAGTGGGTTTGAGGATCCCCTAGTGGGGTTGAGGGAGGGAGCTGTGTGAACTGCACAGAGCCAACCAAATGTGGACATTATTGGGACCAGCTCTGCATACCCAGCCCAAGGACTGACGGCACGGCTCAGGGGCATCTCTGCTCCTTTGCTGAAAAGGAGAAACAGAAGAGAAGTTGGTCTCCTCTTCGTCGCCCGGATACTGAGGGTCAGCACCCCCAAACCCGCACTAGACAGCTCCCCACTCACATGCCCTGGCAGTACAGGAAGAGAAAGGGTGCAGAGCAGCTGGGAGTAAATTGCAAATCCCAGAACCCATCCCCAAACATTCAAATTCTTAGGTTTCAGGTGTGAGAGAACCCAGTCTTCACAAAATACCTTTTGATGCCTTTCTTAAAAATGCTGACACATGTATCATTGTTCGCACATTTGGGGGAATATAGCAGTAAGAGCATACAAAGTTTGACTAAAACAAAGACTTGGATGCCCAGAAGTTGTCACTGTTCTTGACTAAAACAAAGTTTATGGACCAAAAGGCTTCTTTCCCAACTAACCCATTGAGGCCATTATTCTTTTCCCAAAACTTCCAATAATATCCACAATTCGACCTGAAAAGGAGCAGAATTGGGATGTAAACATCAGGGGGAAAGTTCATATTACAAATACTTTAATTTAAATGGCAATAGGGCCCTAAACCCTGGAAAAACCCGTTTAAATGGCAGATTCCACAGTGACCACAAGGTGGCGATCTTCTGCATCTATTAAAAAGCTATGAGTGTTATCAGGTTTAACTTATTTTCAATATTAAATACATCATTAGTTTTAACAATGTGCATTAATTTAAAAAGTATGCAAGGAGAAATGGTTTACCATGTAAGCCTTTAAACTTGCATTTCATTCAAATACTGATGGAGGAATTTAGTGAGATTTCCATATCAGACCCCAGCAAAAAGATAAAAATCTGTTTGAGAAAAAGCTATAGCTTTGCAAAATGAAAAATGTCACTTAAAAACAGGTGTCTTAAAAGCTTTCTGATAAAAATTTTTTTTAAGAACCAGCAGGTGCAGTTTTGTCATTAGAAAAATAAAAAAGCATCATCTGGTAAAAATTTCCTTTTTATTGGTCTGTAGTCAGGATCAGAAAATGAAGGAGAAACAGAAACTCTGGATAAACACCATAACACCGGAGAAGTTCTGCACCAAAGACAACAGGCCTGCAGCGCCCCTCCCTGTCTTTTCCAGGGGCCCGCAGTGGTCCTGTGCTGAGCCCTCAAGGCCTCCTCTCTGCTTGGCCCACGGGCTCCCTCCCCTGCAGCTGCCCCTCTCAGGAGGGAGGCCTAGTGGAATTGTTGGGAGAAAGGTTCACACAGCAGCTCTGCTGATGTTTTGGGGGACCTCAGGACAGAGAGGCCAGTGTTTCAGTGATGCCAAGGCAAAAAGAGTCAGCCGGGGTCAGTTCAGAGCCTTATAGCTTTGGCAGTCTTCATTCTCCAACTAGCTCCAGTAGTTACCTTCTTGGTTGGTGACCTTTATAACTGGACTTCTTTGTAGAACCACAATTATGCCTTCTGAAGGCTGTGAGATAAAATTGAGAAAAGACATTCCCAATTTGTCACCACCCATGGAGTTCTAATTCCTATCTTTTTGTAGTCTCTGAATTAGCTACAATATTTGCTTTCTTTGTTTAAAAAAGCCCTTTCCTCTTGTTTTAAGCTAAGATCATTGGAATCCGGTGGTGATTATGATCATCACAATTATCATAAAAAATCCCCCCTTGAGTGTCCCCTTCCTGTGCTTTGTGCTCATCACGCAGAAGGCACATCTTCAACAGCTGAATATCACATGAAGTTCTGGGCAGCACATTTCATTAGGGATATTGGAAACCACAAAGTTCCCAGGAGAGTGTTGCGAGGATCTGGAAACTACGATAAATGAACACGCCGAAGAACTGATGATCTCCAGTCTGGAGAAGAGAATCCTAACTTAAAAATCGAGAGCTAGCACTCTGGCCAGTATGGCCCAGTTGGTGGGTATCATCTCATACACCAAAGGTTGCGGGTTTGATTCCCAGTCAGAGCACATGCTCAGGTTGGGGGCTTGATCTCTGGTTGGGGCATGCATGACTCAGCCAATCAATGTTTCAGTCTCACATTGATGTTTCTCTCTCTCTAAAAATCAATAAAGATTTTTTTTTTTAAATTGAGAACTAGCCACTACCCATAATGTGGAATTGGGACCAGATCTTGCTCATTTGGGTTTCTAAGAAGAACCTAATTTTGCTTAGAGAATATTGGAAGAGTATTGGAATGGGATGGGATGAACTCTTGAGCATCCTGTCACCAGATATGTTCATGGAGAGATGATGTGAGCCTCCTTCTGGGGTACCATATTGGGGACCCTCCCAGCGTAACCTGTAGTGAAAGGCTCTGAGTTTGAACTGGGGATAGAAATAGATGGATGGTACAGCACCTACCATCGTGGCAATCAGTCTTCCAGAAGAAATGATGCTTAAGTGAAAATATAAATGACACTGTAGGAAAGTACATGTCACAGCCCAGGGAGCTATTGAGAGCGGATGTTGAGAAAGGGAAATGGTGGATGCAGGGGGCTTTTTTAGAAGATGGGATGTGATATGTGTGCTGAAAAGTGATCAGGAGTTAAATAATGGTAAGGAAGATTTCAGGGGTGCAGATGGGGCTACAGGGACCACTTTGAGCAAAGGATTGTGCTGGAACAATGAGCACGCCTAAGATAGAGAGGAGAGTTTGTAGGGAGAGGCCTAAGATGGAAGATCAAAGGCCCCTCTAAAGGCTAGATTCAGGGAATCCTTGAAGTCCAGGCTGCTGGAGTCAATTCTCTACTGGTACTTGAGTTACTAAGCAGCAGTGCTTCTCAGAATAGTTAGGCAGCCCTGGCTTCTTCCTGTCAGGCCTCAGAGAAGCTAAATGCAAGGGTAGAAGGGCAGTAATATTATGGCATTTTCCTGACCTCTTTCATCACTGAAGGCTTCAGCCCTAACAGGCTTTTAAGGGAAATAGTATGTTATTTTGGCATTTGCCAGTATCAGCCTACCCACCCTTAAATCCTCGAAGCCCACTGTGTAATCACCCCTGGAGGCCAGAGGCCATTTAGAATAGCAAGTGTAGGCAACACCCGGCTATTAGAACTCAAATTTCAGAACTCTCCTTAAATTCCAGCCTGTAGTATTTTGGAGATGGGAGGGGTTTCCAAAGATGGGGGCCCTTTGAGGTTGATATTTCCTGGTTGGGATGAAGGCTGTGGTTTCTGAGGTTGGCCTGGGCATGCTGTCTGTGTTCCTGAGTGCGGTGAGGCCCTCTCTCCTCCCAGGCACATATTCGCCAGCTCTTTCTCTTTCTGCATTTAGCTGGGAAGAAAGCTTCTTTGGGAAGAAAGCTCAGATGAGACGAGGGCTACTCCTGTGACCTGCTACCCCAGATGGGAGGGTTGCTCCAGACAGTACCTTCGCATGAGCCCGGAGCTGGGAAGTGGGCATCCAGCAGTGGTCACCACGCAGGGCTATTTCATGGCCAAGGTGTAGGCGGTACCCAACTTGCTCCTTACATGAGCCGCCTGCAGAGGGCTACCCCACATATTCTAATTTAAGGGACACCAATAGCTTCCACATTGGCCTAGCCTGAGGTTTGAAATGCTACCATTAGGACAGATTCTCTTTTAAAATGTAGTTTCGAGAACATGGTTCTGAGAAAGGACTTGGTGGGCTATCATCATTCCCTCTACTCCGGTCTCTGCACTTTTGGCAGGGCTGCCAGTGGTATTGTCAGGACCAGGCACTTGGAGCGTCACAAAGCTATGGCCCTAGGTGCCACTGTGAGGGGGGCCCAGGGAAGAATTTCCATTTTCAGTGGAAAGCACGTGGCGGTTACGAGTTGTGATGCCTATGTACTTTGGTTCTGGATTTGCCGAACCAACTGCCTAAGACATACGGGTGTTTCAGTTATGAAGAGGAGGGGTTTAAGCAGCTATGAAGAGGAGGGGTTTAAGAGGTGCAACCTCTTTGGAAAAATGGATCCAACAGTTGCACTCAACATACTAAATGTGTTTGTAAATAAACTTAGGGCATGAAAAAAAATGCAATGTCAGCAGGATGCAATAAATTAGTTTATTGGCCCATTCCTTCCTGGTGAGAGATGAGCACAGCCCTGAAAGCACCAGGAGTGGGAGAAGGCAGACAACAACAACCAAATGCTCTGAACTGAGAGGGCAGAGTGGATCAAGGGTCCCTCACTTCCTGTAGAACATGCCCATGGCCAACACAGACCCAATCAAGCAGCATCTTCTGGCTGTAGGGACCCAGAGCCCAGAATAAGGCTCTTACTCTCTAAAACGAATGCTTTTAAAACAATTTATTTTTCAATTACAGTTGACATATGATATTATTATTAGTTTCAGGTGTACAACATAGTAATTCGATAAATGTATATCCCTTATGAAGTCATCACTCCAATGAGTCTCGTACCCATCCTATATAATAAAAGCCTAATATGCTAAGTGTTCAGTCAACCAATTAGCTATTCAACCAATCAAAGCATGTTATGCTAATGACTAGAGGCCTGATGCACAAAATGCATGCAAGGTCCAAAGCCCCAGCCCCCACCTATCACTGCCATAGCTGGGGGCCTCTGCCAGCTCTGCCTCAGCCCCAGCCCACTGCAGTTTTGTCTGGAAGGAAGGACGTCTAGAAGGACAGTCTAATTAACATAGTATGCTTTTATTATTATCGATTATTATTATAGATATGCTAAGGCTACTCAACCACTCACTATGACGTACACTAACCACCAAAGGGCAGACAGTCGACCAGTCACTATGATGCGCACTGACCACCAGGGGGCAGACATTCTGACTGGTAGGTTAGCTTGCTGCTGGGGTTCAGCTGATTGGGAACTGAGCAAGACAGGCCAGACATGCCCTTTAACCCTCCCTCCCCAGCTGGCCAACCTCCCATGTCTCTCCCTTTCCCTGACCATGCACCAGAGGGGTCTTTCGGCCTGGCTTGTGCCCTCTCACAACCTGTGACCCTTGGGGAATGTCAGAGAGCTTGTTTTGGCCGGATTCTGCAGGCCAAGTCAAGGGACCCCGCTCATGCATGAATTCATGCACCGGACCTCTAATCTGTTATAAAATAAATGCTTTTGAAGCCCAGCTTTCTACTCAGTCTCTTCAGGAGGAAAAAAACTTAGAAATTTAGAATTTGACAATGATCACCAATTCTACTCTTTCACCCTTGACCATCTCTGCCTAGAATTCTGGCATTCATTTTTATTGTCTGAGCTTTTGAACTTGGCTGGAGATTCTCAGGTCTGTTCCTTGTCAATAGGAGGCACATTTTTACTGAGCAGCTGCAGCACTCACCAGGGTGTGGAAAGGTTCCATCCCCCTCCCAGCCCAGAAGCCAATGTCCTAGACCAGTGGTCAGCAAACTACAGCTCACAAGCTGCGGTTTGCCGCTCTGTTGACTAAGGAGTTTGCTGACCACTGTCCTAGACCATCCCACATGGAACAAAGGCCTCTGCTCAGATGCTTTCCAGAAAGAGAGAAACTGTCCAGCAGGTGTCAGTAAGTTCTAAGATGTGCAGGGAAGCCCACCTTGACAGTCAATCTACTGTGCTCTTTTCCAAACCAGCATTTGAGACCCTCAGAAAGAATGAAAGTGGGGCCTTGAGGAGCAGAGCTCCCCAAGAGGATATGGGAATAAAGGGATGGAAATAAAAGTCCATATCCTTGCAGAAAAGTACTGAGATTGTCATGTGCCTGAGGATTCTAGGAAGTCTGTGCTGTAGAGCCCAGGCTGAGAAATGCATAGTGATTGACAAGGTGAAGGTTATGAGGCACCAGACAGCTGTTCATTCTATTTCGCTGCCACAGGGCATAAGCCAGTTCTGGCTTGACCAGAGGCAGCCTGTTCAAACCAGCCTTGGGTTTCTTATTCAACCTGAATGAGGCCTTGACTGAGGTAACAGTGTCTGGGCACTGTCCGTGCATCATAGCGAATTACATTCTATCCTAAGGTGACTCTTCACCATATAAAATTGAAGCCCTAGAACTTATAGCTTAGGTGGGAGCCCCATTTCTGGCTTGGCATCAGACTGTGTTCTAGCAGAGGTAAGACAGGGGTGTGGAGAAGAGCTCTTTGCCTCAATACAGCCTCCTTTGATCCGCACTTATGGAAAGACTGCTATTTTCAAGTGCGATGATAGGAACAATGAGGGATGCATAGAGATACAACACTGAGCACCTAAGTTGAAGGGAGTCAGTATCTTAAAATGGGCATTGGTATTCATAGTCCTTGTCGATCAGCATCTTATCCCATTCCTGTTATGTTGGTTCCAATCAGAGGAAATCCTCCTCTCTTTTATAGGACCTTCATAGTGTTAGCAATGGAGCACCACACCCTCTGACCCAAAGGATAGGATTGTGACCTGGGCTGTCTAATCAGCATGTACTCTACCATCACTCTATGGGTTTTCTCTGTTTCTTTAGCCAAAGCAGTGGTGGAGGTGAGGATGGGGATGGGGTCATGGGTGAAAAAGTTGAATGGGAATAAAAAAAATAATGCTAAAAAGTAACTTGCCTAGAAAGTTGGAATTGGAACTCATGCATCCTAACTTGAGAAAGCATAAGGGCATAACCAATATGTTATTTACCTCTTGCAAATGCCATTTCTTTACGTTATTTTTAAATGCGCCATCTTATATCTGTCATCTAATGTTTACACTTACAGTTACCTTTACGTTGCCTGACAAATCTACTCATTCTTAAGATCACAACTGAAACATCATCCTCTCTTGGAAGCCTTCTCTGATTGAAACAAAACACACACAAAAAACAAAGAAGTGGAATTAATCCAAAAATTGATGATATTTGATCTGCCAACTGTCTAGCGTTATCTAAAAACCAGCATGAAATTCTCTAGGGAAGGGGTTTCTATTTAAAGTGGGATACAATTGTTCAAAACATAGGCAATGAAACTGCTTTTCCTCAGATAAGCAGCTATTATCTTTACAAGCTACTTGAATAGGGAATGTCTAGGAAGTTTATTTTCACATTAAGCCTAGATTAATGAGTTCTGAAGCACAAAAATGGTGCCAAATAATTAACCAGTAGTTTCCAGGCACTTGGAGATGCTATTGCTGCTCTGACGTGTGAGTCACTTAGACGGTAGAAGGATCCTGAGCATAAACTCACAGTAAACCAGGCTCACAAGCTCAGCAAGTAACAGTGATCATTTGAAAAAGCCAAAGACCAACTTTACTTCTTTAGTCTGAGATATTAGACACATTATCTTTACAGAAGGACTAGGAAAAGCACTTTCTGAGTTTCTTAAGCCATTCTGCAAGATTCATAGTGGCACACACTCTGTTATTAAAGGTATATTTTGTGTTTTGCAGAGTCTAACATAAAGTTTTCCCATTTGAGCCTGAAGAACAGGTCGTGCAAATATTCAGCCCTATTACTACAGCTGTACCCCCATGAACTAAGCAGAGACATCACATGCTCCTGCTGAGTCCTTGGGGGCTGGTAAAAGTGACATCAACACAAAGCCCTTGGCCTTGGCATTGGTGGCCAGTGCATTAGTGCTGGCGTACTGTGTGCCAGGAAAGATGAAAGCTATCCTCCAGCATAAACTATAACCAGGGTGCAAGTGTTTGTGAAGACCCTCATCTGTTCACAAGCTTGTGTAAACCTCAGAGAAACATACAACTTCAAAATCAATCAACTATAGATTGTGACACTGATGCTGTGAATATAAATGTTTATGGAAAGGTGAATGAAGGTAAGACCAGCTAGTTCTAAGGACTCAATATGTCAGTTTCATGTCCCTGTGGACAGAAGATAAATATTCATTGAATGAGTCAAAGAACAATGATGAGTTGAAACGGGTTCAGTCAAAATTACACATTTCCAAATATGTTTTGTTTTATGCTGATAGGTCCAGGACAGACAGTCAAGAAGACCCAAGGTCAACTGCATGTTCTTTAACAAACAACAAAAAAAGACATCTTCAACAAAACACTAGCTCAGTCCAAAGCCTGAGACAGTTTCCCATATGCAAGCTCATTTATTTTCCAGAATCTCAGAATCATTCTTATTGCAGAGGGCCAAGCAGGGTCCAACTTGACAGAGAGGAAGGAAATGTAACAATCCTTATGAGAGGGATGGGTATATTTGTTTCCTAGAGCTATTATAACAGAGCATCCAAGCTGGGTGGCTTACACCAGTAGAAATTTATTATCTTACTGCTCTGAAGGCTGAAAGCCCTAAATCAAGGTCAAGAGGGTTGGCTCCTTCTGAGGGGTCTGTTCACTGCCTCTCTCCCAGCTCTTCGTGACATTGAGGGATTGGCAGCTGACAATCCCAGCATTCCTTGACTTATAGATACAGCTCTCCATTGTTCTCTATGTCTATCTTCTCATGACTGTCTTTTTATAGGGACACCAGTAATATTGGATTAGGGGCCCACGCTACTCCAGTTTGACCTCATCTTAATTATATCTGCAAAAAACCTATTTCCAAATAAGGTCCCATTCCAAACTACTGAGGTTAGGACTTGGACATATTTTTTTGTGGAGGACACAATCTAATACTAATAGGGGATGAGAAATTACCTGATTCCTTCAAATAATGAATATTGTCAAAGATATAAGGTAACATCTTAGATAGGTTGGTTGGTGGTGGCAGGTTCACAGGCCTGTGGAAGAAACAAAGACATTCTGTTATGTTCCCATCTCAGCACTGATTAAAATGTCAATTCCCAGAATCATCTTATTTTTAGTTTCCCAAATTTGAAGATGTCAGGAATACATCTTTCAGTATTTGTATCACTAACAGCAGCTTTCTGTATCTTGTGGCTTCTCTCTCTGGGGCTCTCTACCTACCAGATTTTCAACGTGGCTTCAATGCACGTAGAAACAGAAAAAAAAAAAAACGATTTCACAGAGATTAAGGTCATGTGAGGATGATTTGTTAATGAGTTGTGTCTCCAGGATAAGTGCAACCGACTGATTTCAAAGAACTGGACTGATAACCCCATTTGGACTGCACCAATAATGGGGACAACCACAGCCATGATCCTTTGTGGCCTGCATCTGAAATGTGTTTATAATTTTTCATGAGACAGATGCTGGAATAATATATTTTGTATTATGCAGCAACATTAAACCGACAGCTAATATTTTTTCCAGTTCAGTTATTCATACTTCAGCACTGCTATAGAAAATTCATTTTGTTTCTTTTACTAGAAGGAAAGTAAAGAGTTTGTACTACTCTTCACCACTGAACTGAAACAGCCTTTGGCTAAGGCCCATCTGCAAAACCACACTGGGAGCAAATTTTTTCCTCTCTCTGCTTTCTGACTTCCCCAGAGACATCACTGTCAAGGGCAGGCATTAAACATTTGATTGTGGGTTGCTGTAGACAGCAGGGAAGATGAGAGGGCCATATGTACCCAACACTTAGACCAGCTTTAACTTCATCCCTGGAGACCAGGTCACCAAGATTAGTGTTACCCATAGTCTATACTAACAAATCTCAACTGTGTGCCACAAGAATTTTAAGACGTTCAATACCTGACTATTTACTCAGGGGCACTGACCTCTTTTCCTTTAGATTATAAAATTTAAAAATAAAGTAATAACAGCCAACATAACAATAGCTGTCTGGTGTGAATGAATCAAAATTACTGTCAGATCAGCAAAAAATATATTTTTGGTGTGCTGCAGAATTTCAGTAATTAGTTATGTGTGCCAGGAGATGAAAGGGGTGGCCTATACCAGTGGTCAGCAAACTGCGGCTCATGAGCCACATGTGGCTCTTTGGCCCCGTGACTGTGGCTCTTCCACAAAATACCCTGTGTGGGTGCGCATGTACAGTGTGATTGAAACTTTGTGGCCCATGGGCAGAAGTCGGTTTTTGGCTCTCCAGAGAAATTTCAATCGTTGTACTGTTGATATTTGGCTCTGTTGACTAATGAGTTTGCTGACCACTGGTCTATACCATAGGTTCTGCTGGGCATCCATCATTTTCCCAGGGGAGGAAGCACCTTCCCTCGAGAGTTGTCGACATCTGCATCCCACAGCAAGGAGATCTAATCCGTTT
This sequence comes from Antrozous pallidus, assembly GCA_027563665.1. Classification (NCBI taxonomy): domain Eukaryota; kingdom Metazoa; phylum Chordata; class Mammalia; order Chiroptera; family Vespertilionidae; genus Antrozous; species Antrozous pallidus. The sequence goes on along the minus strand of CM050508.1, from coordinate 60,434,828 downwards.
TGGCTGGTTGCACAGAGACACTCTGTTCCCAATTAAGTCAATTATCTGGGTAATCTTCACAAACGATGGCAGAAGACTTGAGCTGTCAGGACCCCTACAGCAAAAGTCTTTGGGCCTGTGGGTTAAGCCACAGTTGCCCCATGGGTGTCTGAAGCTGGAGCCTCGAAGGGTGCTGAGTGCACACTGGGGCCAGGTGTCTCAGTCAGCAATGGGCTCTAACAAATTGGCAGAAGGGCTTTTGCTTAGAAGTGAGGATTCGGTGTTCTGCTGGACCTCTGGCGCCAGCAAGCTAAGTCACAGCGAGATTCTTCACCTCAGAATGACTTATCTCTACATCTACAAAAAGACGGACTGAAGCCAGATGCCAAGCAAATGATGAAAACAGGGTTGGGCAAAAGTAGGCTGACAGTTGTTCATATGGAAAATAGTACAATAATTAATAAATAATGACACAAGAATAAACTCTGTGTTTCATATACTCACAACTGTAAACCTCCGTTTGCTGGCTTACTGTGAGGTAAGGCACCCTGTACAGTAAGCATCATGTCATTAATCCTCATAACCAGACTTTGCTGGAAAACAAGGCAGGAAGAGGATAAGTAACTGGCCAAGGTCACACAGCTAGTCACTTTCAAAGAGCAGCCAGTCTCTAAGCTCCCTCCCGGCTGTACCTTTAAGGGCCATTGCTGAGAGTCAAAAGGAAGATTCTGTCCCAACTGAGGCTTAGGTTAATGTAATTTCCTGTTACTCAGAGTCCTGGACTAACTAACAGCAGAGACATCCCCTGCAATCTTTGTGGAAATTCTGAATCTCACTTTCCACATTTACTATTCAGAACCGACATGAATCAGATGCCAAAGGGATTCGTGTGTTTGGGAGACACTGGTCTCAGGCTGATCAAAGGCCAAGGCCGGTCAAATGGAAACCACTGCCCGGTGTTTCTACTTTCTGTCACCTCTGGGAAGCTCTGAAGGCCCAAGACCGGGGCACCAGGGGAGGGGTGCAGTTCTTTCCTTCCTGAAGATCTGGTAGTTCTAAACCATTTGCCCAGGGTGAAGATCTGTGTTTCAGCTTTCAATTTCTTATCCAAACCATAGGCTCCTGTCTCTCTGCCCCACTTCCCAAAGAAATCCAGAAGAGATCATTGTGGGCTGACCACAGTGGGGAGGCCATTATGAGCAGATTAAATATGTGTGGGATGAAATGCTCTAAAATTCTATTGAAGGCAGGAGAAATTGCCATTCCAACTCTCCCGCTGGCTTCCCCCCTTTATTTAACAATGACTCTACACAAAAGCGTTCTATGAAAAGATAATTGGATTTCTAACTCTATTTGTTCAAAACTCACTTAACTTTATAATGACCCTAGTTCTATTGTTTGTATCAACTCATCAGTGGTAAAGTACCTATTTCTGAATAAATATCTAGATTTCGTCCATACATCTAAATGTTACCAAAGCAGGAAGAGAAAAAGCAGCCGGAAATAGAAATCCATTAATAAAAACAGATACCAAATACGTCTTGCTGTGCCAGGCTCAGATGTGCTGAGTAAGTTGAGGTTTTCACCATCTGAACTCTATTTTTATCTCACCTATGGATGCATTTGCTCTGTGTTTAATCACTGCAGGTACTTTTGGCAAATCAGTCACTGCCGAGGAAGAATACAACTTACTGTATTTACAACTGAAGTGCCAATTTAACTCAATTAAACATATATTTTAATCTAACAGTGATCCCTCCTTCCTCACAATGGAGTCTACAACAGAATCCCACGCCCTGAAAATACCAGAAGTCTCTCGTATTTTTAGGGCAAAAGGAGAGAGCATTTCTAGGAATTTCTGTGTTTTCATTGTGCTGGATAAAGATTTCTTTTTTATTTTCTTAGGTACATAATAACAATGGCTTTTTCCCCTGGACAAGGAAGAAGCCAGCCCTCTATGTCTGAAACAAAGAGCAGATGCGTTGTTCGCTAAGTAAGGGGTAACCATGTTTTTAAGCCACAATCCCTCTGATGAAGACAGATGGCTGCTCTAATGTGGGTTTTGGGAAAACAGGGCACTCAGAGATTGGCAGCTTCTCAGAAGCAGGACTAGTCAGGGATTGGCTGATCTGCTGCCACTAACCGTGTGGCTGAAGTGTAGTTATTGTTGATTGGCTGGCTTTTAGAAGCATGGTTAGCAATTCAAAGTTGTCATTAATTGGTGGAGAATGGTTTAAAACTGGTAGTTAATTGTTATTATGACAATTCTGGTAGTTAATTGTTACTATAACTCTTTCTTTTTTGAATTGAAAGTACAGTCAAACCTTGATTCTCAAATATCTCCCAGTCTCCAACAATTCAGTTCTTGACCAAATTGATCTCAGAAAAAAGTATCTCAGTGTTGAAAAAACTTCAGTTCTCAACCTGACATCCCTTTCATTGCAAAAAGCATCTCTCAGGCCACAAATGAAGGAGAGAATGACCAGTATGAGTCAGTTTACCTTTAAACTTCTTGTTGTTAACATCTTAGGAAATTGCGCTGTGAATATTTTGTATTTTGGGCTTTTGCTGCTGGCAAAATGGGTGATTAGCACAATTTCAAAACACAAAGAGGCCATCAAGAGTGCCAATGTTATGAAAGAAATAATGATCACAGGCAACCAAAGAGGTAGAAAAACTGTTGTTAGCCAGTGGCAGCATTTCAGTCAATGACATTTCAGTCAAAGAAGCAAAGATGCTGCATGCTGACCTCCTCCGAAAGGCCCCCAGGAAGGAGTGCTGGAAGTGATTTCTTTAAGGCTAGTAGGGGAGAGGTTGATAAATTTAAGAAGTGTTTGTTTATAGATTAAACAATACATTAGACATGTACTGTATATAATAAAAGGTGAAACAGGGAATCATTTGAGGGTCTGGAATAGATTAATTCAACTGAGATCTCTAATTAGAAAAAAAAATGATTTTTTTAAACAAATTGCTTCTCGACCAGCCTTCCAGAACAAATTAAGTTTGAAAACCAAGATTCCACTGTATTGACATTTCTATGCTCACCTCCTGCTCCCAGCTACCATCTCAGGCAGCCTGTGTGCTCATCCTGGTATGACATATTACAGAACATAATCTCTATGAATCCACTGAAACTTAAAGTGCCCCTATCTTGGCTCTACACCTGAGGGTCATATAGTAAATACATGGCCCCTGGATGGGCCAGTACCCTTTTAAGAGGCAGCTTTGTTCAAATCCCATGCCATTCTTTGCCACAGAACTCAGATTAGGCCTTAGGCTACATTCTAGAAGTCTCTATCAATCCAGCAGGGTTCCCATCTGACGTGGAAGAATCTTATTTGCCAACCTTGTTCTCAAACAGCTCTGCAAATTGAACTGCCCTCTGTCATTCTTTCAGGCTTCTCCTTTCCAATTAACCAGCTGAGGAAAGAGGGCTCCAGGGCAATTCCCCAGAAAATATAATGTATTTTACATTGAGAGCATAACTGTAATGGTTAAGGGCGATCCTGAGCTGCATTCTGTGGAATGGATCTATTCCTGAAAAGGGGCAAAATCATGTGTCAAGAACACCACCGATAAACATGGCTCTAATTCTAGCTGGCATAATTTGCCAGCTGTTTGACATTGAGCAAGTCACTTAACCTCCCTGAGATGCTGTTTCTTCACCTGTAGAATAGCGATAAAGCATAGTACTTGTCTCATGGGATTATTGCTAGAAATAGATGACAAGAACACATAGAACACCTAGGATGGTACCTGGTAGATAGTATGTACTCAAGTCTTGGTTATATCATCATTTGCTATTTTTATCTGTAAATAAACCTGATGGTACAATAGGATAAGGCCTGATCTGGGAGTCAGAAGGCTTGGGTTTGAATATGGCTAATATTACTAGCCAGTGGCCAAGGTTTAGCCACTAAACCTCTCAGAGAGATAATTTTCTTATTTTATAAAATAAAAATGCATGCTCTGCCTGCATAATTGAAGTTAATATTTATTAACTTTGTGTTGCTGTTCAAATCACCATCCTGGGGCCTCAATTTTCTTACCTGTAAAATGGTACTAATTGCTGTTCAGTCTAAGAAACAGAGTGTCTGTGAGTATTAAATAAATAATATACATGTAATGATAAAGAACCATAGGTAGTCCTCATTATCCATGGATAATTGATATGAAAAAGATATATCACTTCAAACAAGAACCAAAACTCCACAATAAATGGTTGAAACTGTTTGAATTTTATTGTTAAATATGAAATATATAGAAATAAGTTAGTATTTATCTTACATTTACCAGGATCTTATATAATTTTTTTAATTATTTGATAATTTTTTAAATCAGAAAATAAATCAAGTCTGTGCCCTCCACCCCCTTTACTTTGTATTTGACTTTTACTGCACAATTATTAAAAGGGTCACTTTTTGCAAAAATATTTAAAACTTTACCCACTCTCCCTAGGGCATCTTTTAATTCTCTGATATTTAAATTAATCTCTTTTGAAGCTCAAATTGTCTCCTCAGCCAAGTTGGATGGAAGCCTGCATCTTTTGCAGGATATGCGATTTCACTTTGTTGCATTTGATTTGTTTGCATTTGATTTGCATGATATTATTGACCACCTGGGAGTGTCCAGCAAAAATCTTGATGCCACATGTGAGGATAGACACTGGCATACATGAAAAGTCATGGTTAAATGGGAACTAATTATAAAAGTGGTCAGTTAATTAGTGAATCTTGTTCTGTCCTGAGAATTTTTGCTTCCCCACCCCATCTCAGAACTGCACAGCTTTAGTTAGTGAGTCTCCTACTCTCATTAAAACTCTATGATTTCTAATCAAGTTCTTAAGAATCAGATTGAATCCTTGGATGGGAGATACTATTTTAAGATTTCCTTTGATGTTTTTCAAGTAAAATGAAAAAACCTGTCTAATCCTTTACTTAATTTTACTTTTTGATAGATCCTCCCTTCCCCCAACTGATGGACGGAGTATGACGTAACCTGCACCTGCAGCCTGGACATTCCTGAGCACCTAAACCAGGCACTTTATATGGACTATACATTGAACCACCAATCAGCACCTGTCAAATACCCTAAGCCGTGGATTCCTAAGTACCTAAGTGCCTAATCATGTGCCTTATATGAAACCACCAATCGGGGCCTGCTGAGTACCCTAAGCCCATCCCTTCCCATTCCTCCCCTCAAAAGGCGGGTTCACCTCTGCACATGTTGCTACCTTCCCCTTGCGGGACAGCCCAGCAGGATCCTTCTCCTCTAATACAGCCTGTAGTCCTGGTTTTCGGCCTCTGTCTCATCTTTCATTTTTGTCCATATGATTTCCAGGAATCACACTTTCTTAGATTTCTTAGGGTACATCCTTTCTTCAGTGGCCTCACTTTTCTCCCTGCAGACAAGTGACCAGGTTCAAGACCATTTATTTTTCTAGGCCCCAGACAGGGCAAGCCTAGTAAAAGTTCCCCACCTGCAGAGAGAGTGGATTCTGTGTGAGCATCTCGCTTGCTTCCTGCAGCCCTGACTCATACCGGCCTACAGAGCTTTCTTCTTGGTCCTCTGCAGGCGAGAGTGGCGGCGGATGATGAAAGACACAAGCAGGACGGGAAAGAACGGCCCCTTCTCTTCCTGAGCACCTTCCAAAACCTGCAACATCCCCTGACATGTCTGGAAGGGGAAGTGTCTGATGTTTACCATGATCACAAAAGCCTCCCTTTTCCCATCTTGAAATAAACTCCACGTTCCTATCCTGTGGGATTAGCAGTGAATACGGCTGAGATCAAACAGGATTTCATGGTGCTTTTGTTAGATTTCCTAAGCAGGCAGCTGCGGGCAGAAAATTAAACCAACAACAGGGCTTTTCAGGGGATCCTTAAATGATTGTATAGAGCAGTGATTTTTGACTTTTTTCATTTCATGGATCACATAAACTAATTACTAAAATTCTCTGGCACACCAAAAACATATTTCTTGCTGGTCTGATAAAGATAAAAGATACAATTTTGACACATTCACACCAGATGGCTACTGTTATGTTGGTTGCTGTCATTTTTTATTTGACAATCTAAGGGAAAATAGGTCAGTGACCCTGACTAAATAGGCAGGTGCTGTATGTTTAAAATTCTTGCGGCGCAGGGGTTAAAAATCCCTGGTGTGGTGTCATCATTGACCATGTGGCCTCCAGTTCTGCAGCCAGACCTTGTAGTGCCAAAGAGCTCACACTCAGGAATTAGGGAGACCTTTTTGAAAGTGCTTTGTTCTCCTTTTCCTTCCAAAATGCACAGTGGGTGGGAAGGGAAAGAGAGAGAAGGAGAGGGATAGGGAAAGAGAGAGGGAGGAAGAAGGAGGAGGAGGAGGGGGAGGGGAAAGGGGTGGGAGTGGGTAAGAAAGAGGGGGAGGGGAAAGGGATGGAAGTGGGGAAGAGGGAGGGGGAGGGGAAAGAGGTGGGGTGGGGAAGAAGAAGGGGAAGGAGGAGGGAGAGGGTAAGGGGAGGGGGAGGAGGAAGGAGAGACTGCTATGCTGTCTGGAGAGGAAGGGAGGCATCATAATGTTTGTTGAGAGGAGGCCTTTTGGGAAAAGAAGTGAATTTCACCCTGAAGTCCTCCCTCAACAAAGTGGCCACTGTTGAACCTCCTGCCAGGCCTAGGCCTGTGAAACTCGCGCACACCATCCACAAAGATTCAAACTGAATGTGGAGTCTCAGAGCCTCATTTCACCACATCTCAAGGCAGTCCTAAATCCTCATAGCTTCTCATTTAGGAGATGGAAGAGAAGTGCCCTTGGGGAAATCCCCTTTGAAGGCCTAAGCTCTAATGTTTAAAACCTGTTAGCAAACCACATCTTTCTCCTCTCCCGCTAGGGCAACTGGGTTCTCTCCAAATAAATCACAGGTCCACTGAGTGTTTCAATGAGAGATCTTAGGGGTCTCCTTTAACCACTGTTCCAAAAGCTCAGCCTAGGGAAACTGTCCTGAGACCTCATTCCACAGTCTACAATCCTGTTTGTAAAAAGCTTGTGGGACTGGCATGCCTAGAACATTGTGCAACCCTGGCATTGCCAAGCGCATCAGGTGGTGATCAGGGTCCGGGGACAACAGAAGTCAAACATGGCAGATGGCCAGCGAGAGACATGTGGATCCTCCACGAGAGCATCAAGTGCTTCCTCCCCATGATGATTGGTGCCTCAGCCATCCAGAGCCTCGTAAGAACTTGTGGGAAGAGAGAAGAGCAGTGCAGCTTCTAACCTCAGCAGAGTCTAATACATCTCACATGCACAGGCCGTGGGGTTCTGTATCTGAAAGATGATGATCTAATGGAAAAGGCCGTCAGAGGAGGAAGAGAAGGATCTTTTAAGGCTCAGCTGTGTGCTGGCTTCAGAGGACCCAGAGAGCACAGCAGTCATGATCCTGCCCACATAGTGCTTGAAGTCTAGTTGGGGAGATGAGATGAAAACACTGAAGTTAGAAGGAGCGATTCTCTGAGGGCAGTAGGCCATGGTGACTGCAGGTTTTGCCTCTGGAATCCCAGTTCTTGACACTAATCCCGCCTCCATCAACCTTGCAGCTGTATAATGAAAGGAAAGCTTCTGAACCACCAGGAAGAGTGCCCACCTCTCAAGGAGGCAGTGAAGGTCACATGAGCTATTCCTGTGGAGCACTTAGCCCATAAAAGGTGCTCAATAAGTATTGGCTGTGGCTATTACCCATTATTCAAAGATGGAATATAAGTAAGCTCTAAAAGAATGTGGTATTGTCCAGAGGAACTAACAGTTCAGAGAAACAGCATATAAATTGGATTTGAGGTGGGCTTGGGAAAATAGGTTGGGATTACATTAGCAGTGAGGAAGGGCAGAAATCACTTGGGACATGCAAACACTGTGAGAGAGAAGACATGGGCAGCAGTGTTCCTGTTCCTGAGCCAGTTTGGACATCCGCCAGCCTAGAAAGGCATGGTGAGCATGAAGGAATTTGGATTAGTTGACAAGGGCAGAGCCTGAAAACTGGACTGAAGCAAATCTAACTGGATGGGAGAGGGAGGAGGGAGACGTCCAATGTGTAAGTCTCTGAACAGGAGAGGATGTGGTGAAGGTAGAGGTTCAGGGAGACTTCAGGAGAACAGGGATTGGAGAGCCTAGAGGCAGACCGACTAGCTCGGGCAACCTGGCAGTGTGACAATGGGACCAAAGTAGGGTGGAGAGATAGATTAGGTAAACATTTACAGAATACACACAATAAGACTTAATGGTACTCACGGGCACAACATTCACATTGCAGAATATGAAAGCTTTAACTAAAAGCTTGTTTAGATATTCTGGCTTTAAGGAACAGAAATGCGTTCAAATTAAATCAAGCAATTAAATATTTGTGCACAAGCATGGGGCTCAGGAAAAACTCCACAAGCAAATAAAGGAAAACCCGGGAGACAGTAACTGGAGTCGCTGGTAACTCAAGTGACTCTGGTAGATTGTGGGTTTTATCTTCAGGCTCCACCAATAACAGATCTAAGTTTGCTTCCTGTGTCTGCATCTCAGTTCTCTCACTTCTGGCCAGCTCCCTCACCCGTTGTATATATTTTCTATTATCTATAATGTAAAGATAATGTATTATCTATAGTGTAAAGGGGATAATATTTGCAAAATATTAAACTAATATGTTACATTTTCTCTCTGAACTTATATTCTTTGTAGTCTTCTGCCTCTGAACCTCAGCCATGAGTCCCTTGTCCTATGAGAAAATATCAGGATTAAAAACCAGGCTGGGATGAGAGACTTTGCTAAATCCCTTTAGAATTTTAGAAACTAAATTGAATGAGTGAAGAGGAACTAAGATGGCGGCAAAGGCAAAACACCTATCTTGCCGTCATAATCAGCAATTTTAATACTACAACTTAACGAAAGAACAAACACCTTCCAGAATCACCAGAAAGCTCGCCGAGTGAAAATTCCACAAATAAAAGTGAAGATAAGACACTGTGACCCGGAGGAGCGGCGGCGGACGGCGTTGAAAGATTCGCCCGGAGAGAGGTTTGGAGCGCATGCCGCGGAGAGGGCGGGCGGCTGAAAACCGGCCAGTTTTCTCGAACGGGGAGACAAAGGCGTCCCACTGTCTGATTCTCCAGCTCTGGGCGAAGTCCAGAGAACCCACTATCACACGGGGTGAAAACTGGACAGTGGGAGGGCACGCCGAAGCTCGGGTGCTGCCGGGTCTCCCGGCTTGTGGAGAAGGCAGCTTCCGCGCGAACAGCTCGGCTGCGTGACGGCGCAGAGAGCGCACTGCGACTTGCCTCTCATTCGGAAAACCGTCAGACTGCTTTGTTTTACGATCCTGGGTGAGACATTGCGCATGCAGACTCATTTTGGGAAAGTCTGAATTCCCTGGCAACCGGCAGCCGGTGGAGCTCCGTAGCGGCTCTCTCTCAGAGGTGCTGGCGGCCATTGCCCCCGGCACAGAGTCCCTGGGGCCACATAAAGCGGAGCTAACGCTGTCTGCTTGGCCCGGAGACTCCGCCCACCCAACCTGAGCACAGCTGAGCTTCACAGACAATTGGCCTGGAGGTCAACCCTCTAAGTGCTAACAAGGTTTAACTGAGCTTAAATTCAGCAAGACTGTGCAGCCCATATCCATCTCAGGTTACCGGGGAGGCTGAGCCACTGTCCCTTGTAGCACGTCTACCACACAAAGCTAATTGACCAACTCAGGGAAGCAGCCACCATGCAGCAACATGGAAAGAAATCAGATGTGAAAGAAATGGAGGAAAAAAAACGACTGGACATGGAATTCAGAACCACGGTTATAGGGTTTTTTAAGAGGTTCCAACAAAAGATCGAGGCCTATAAGGAAATAAGCAAGACCACAAAGGAAATGAGTGAGTCCCACAAGAAAATGAACAATACCCTCCAGGATATAAACGAGAGCTGCAAAGAAATTATTAAGACCAACGTGGAAATGAATGAGTCCTACAAGGAAATGAAAGAAACCCTCAAGGATATAAAGCAGACTCTCAAGGATATGAAAAAGGACCAACCAGAAATTAAGCATACACTGACTGAAACAAAAAATATTATACAAAGACCTGAAAGTGCCCTGGAGCACCCCAAGAACCAAGTTAAAGATGGGAAATACAAAGAGGTAAAATCCACTCAGCTGAAAAAGCAAGAAACCAAAAGAATCCAAAAAATTGAAGATAGTGTAAGGGGCCTCTGGGACAACCTCAAGCATACCAACATCCGAATTATAGGGGTGCCAGAAAAAGCGAGAGGCCAAGACAATGAAAACCTATTTGAAGAAATAGTGACTGAAAACTTCCCACACCTGGTGAAAGAAATTGACTTAGGAGTCCAAGAAGTGCACCGAACCCCAATATATAGGAACCTTAAGAGGACCACACCGAGGCACATCATAATTAAAATGCCAAGAGCAAAAGACAAAGAGAGAATATTAAAAGCAGCAAGAGAGAAACAGTTGGTTACCTATAAGGGAGCACCCATACGACTGTCAGCGGATTTCTCAACAGAAATGATGCAGGCCAGACGGGAGTGGCAAGAAATATTCAAAGAATCTACAACCAAGATTACTCTACCCAGCAAAGCTATCATTCAGAATTGAAGGTCAGATGAAGTGCTTCGCAGATAAGAAAAAGCTAAAGGAGTTCATCACCACCAAACCAACATTATATGAAATGCTGAAAGATATTCTTTAAGAAGAGGAAGAAGAAAAAGGTAAAAGTGCAAACTAGCAACAACAAATACACATCTATCAACAAATGAACATAAAAATCAAGTGAATTAATAGGCTGTTGAACAGGATAGACTGGTGAATATAACAGAGACATGGACATAGAGAGGCAATGGACTGACAATTCTTGGGGAGAAAAGGGTTGTGGGAAGTGCAGCAAGAGACTGGACAAAAATCTAGCAACAATGGGAGAGGACAGTGGGGAGGGGGAGGTGAGGGTGGAGGGTGGGATAGGTACAGGGTGGAGGGAAGCTATAGGGGGATAAAAAGGGGAAACAATGTAATTAATAAACTGAACAATAAAGATTAAAAAAAAATGAATGAGTGAGATCATAGAATTCCTTCTGGGCATGAAGATGACATCTTTTCCATCGAATATTATGGCTAAGACCCAAGGCTTGGCTAGTAATGGTGGCAGGATAATATCATTCAGGTGAGTGATATAAACCTCACCCTTCTAGCCTGAAGGACAGTGGTAGAAAGGAGAGCAGCAGAAGTGAAGGAAAGACACCTGTTCATTGTTCTCTTCCTCCTATCTCTACCACCACCTTGAAGTCAAACTTGAAGGTCACTGTGTAGCTTTAGGAATATCTACAGTGGTCAGCAAAATGCAGTTCACAAGCCACGGTTTGCCGCTCTGTTGACTAACGAGTTTGCCAACCACTGATCTAGGTGATTGAGGTATGTAAATAGCATGAGGATTCTGCTCCACCCACACCTGAGACTGTGGAAGGCAATCACTTCATATGCAGCCCACTGCAGCTCGCTGTGACAGCGTCATCCCAGGAAACCTGGTGGTGCCTTGTGGCAGAAGAAATGTACTTCCTGATGGGGCTCCTTTAAGGCTCCAGCGATGGGGATTCAACGTGATGGAAACAGACTCTGGAGAGCTCTACCTCTTAGCAAGCATGTTCTGATGCTGCAGCAGATGAAGGGTGTCACAGCCCTTTGACATCAGCAAGATGAGGTCATGTGACCCCGGGAGAGCTACCAGTCTCTGTCCAAGCTGCAACGGACCAGATCACAGGTGATACCGCCAGTTGACACAGCTGTGAGAGTCAACAGGGCCAACATGCCCAGGTGCTCTAGAGTCAGGGCTGAGGAGATTAGAGCAGACAAAAAGTGTCAAATGGCTTTTTGGCCTCTTTCCCATCAGAAGGTCATGTAAACCCCACTTGCTCCAAAGACCTGGATGCCATATTGAAATTGAGAATGGAAAGAAACAAAATTCTAGAACAAGGAGTAATACTTCAAGAAATGTCAAAATTATTACTGTCAGTTCAGAACTGGACTAAAGTGTTTTATTTTGCTTTTTTCCTTTTGTTACCCAGTGGATATGGGCTCATGAAAACCATTAAAGAAGTTATAAATCCAACAATGGAGCTGTGTTTTCTCTTCACAGTGAAACTGTAGTTTAAATACATTTATAACCCCACTACTAGCATGTTTGCTCGCTCATAGATTTCACTCCCTCAAAACCTCACTTGAAAATGCTCCATCATGACTTCCCAACTTTTCAGTTGCTCTAAGTCATTACCTACAGTTTCATTTCTCACTATCAAGTATCTATTTGTTAGATCAAGGACTCCCCAGTCAGAGAATCTGCTTGACTTGGATTGTCTTTTTGAGGCAGGTTGTTTGGATTGAGATCTGCTGTTGGGTTAAAAAAATAAATAAATAAAAAATAAAATATATATATATATATATATATATATATATATATATATATATATATAGAGAGAGAGAGAGAGAGAGAGAGAGAGAGAGAGAGAGAGAGACTGATCTGCTGTTGGGTTAGGAAATGAAAGAGAGAGAGAGATGGTTCCAGGAAGGCACCTGAGGTAGATAACTCAAAGATGGAATATAAATAAGCTCTAAAAGAGTGTGGTATTGTCCAGAGCCATGGTCGGCAAACTGCGGCTCGTGAGCCACCTGCGGCTGTTTGGCCCCTTGAGTGTGGCTCTTCCACAAAATACCATGGCCTGGGCGAGTCTATTTTGAAGAAGTGGTGTTAGAAGAAGTTTGAGTTTAAAAAATTTGTCTCTCAAAAGAGATTTTAATCATTTTACTGTTGATATTTGGGTCTGTTGACTAATGAGTTTGCTGACCACTGGTCCAGAGGAACTAGTCAATTATTAGAATTATAGTCAATTATTTACTTTTTTTTTAGCTATTAAAGTCATGGCCAAAGGAGAATTGGGAAAAGTGCCCTGCAAAGATGTAAAAATGTTCTATCTCGACAACATGTTCCTTCTGTGTCTCTCCAATAAGCTTAATTGTGAATTGTGACTGAGTTTCTCTACTACCAGGACAAGCTCAGGGAGTTCTGCAAATTTCACCTCCTTTTCCCATATGGAGAATCAGGGCTCAGTCAATTCTTTCCTATGTAGAAGTGAATTTATGTATTGTAGTTACTCAAATATTGCAGTTAATAAAACGTTGCCATTATATAAGTAAAATATGATTTTTCAAAAATTAAAATATAGAAATAGATAAACTAAAAGCACACTACATACTATTTTTTGTTTGAAGATTCAGAAGATAGTTCAGTATGTTAGCCTCTGGGTTGTAATTATGAAAACCAGTTACCATTGTGCTTAATATGTGCATCTCAGAGCCTTTTACTTAACAGTATAAGTCAGTTTAAAATTCTACTGGAGGCCTGATGCACAAAATTTGTGCAAGAGTAGGCCTTTCTTCCCCCGGCTGCTGGCACTGGCTTCCCTCTGACACCTGGGATCGGGCTTCACTTGCAGCCCTGGCTTCGTCAGGAAGGACATCTGGTCTAATTAGCATATTATGCTTTTATTATAGATCTAATGTTGCATTTATTCCAAGTTTCATTCCATCTAAAAGATATTCTGTGATGTATTTCTCACCTCATAGACATCTTTGCCAGGAACTGCACAAGTTCACACTGAAGGGGTGTTGAAGTTCATTTAAGGGGAATCAACCTCAAATCCCATTTCAGGCTCTTTACACTTTAGCATGAGCTGAGCCTGCTGAACCATGGGAAAGCCACAGGAGGACCCGAGGGGTGTTGAAAATATAGGGGCTGCTGGATTACTCATTTATCTATCATCAGCATAAGTTCAAACCTGCCCTTTCCTCGAGTTGTCATGTCTGTGACAAGAAGAATGTGCTGGTGTAAGGACTTGGTAGCTGACATCAGTTTTAAGCCTGGGTATTGTTCTCTACTCAGAAGTGTCACGAGGGTTTACCTAAAGCCAAACCAAGAAATCAGTGGACATGAGAAGGCACAGAAGGTCTCTTTTTCAAATTCAGTGCTGATTTTTAGCGAAAATAACATTCGCTTCAATAACAGCTGTAATTGCTGAACAACAGATTAAGACAGAGCCAAATTATACATGATGTACCTTTTTATAGTTACAGGTAGGGGATAGTTTAACATCTTTATCCAATGCCCCTGTGGCTCATCCAGAGGACACTTTGGAAGTATAATTTTTTTCCAATGACTTTTGGAGAGAGTGAAAGTGCTTTAAAGAGTAGCAAATTATCTACCATCTCAGATTCCTGGCTCCATTTGTAACCATATTCTTCTTGCTTCTCTAGGACCTACCATTTGAGTGACTTGAAAAGGATAAAGTCGGAAAGCCACATGAAGAGCTGAGGGGTATATGGAAATAGAGGTGAACTCCCATCTAATTTCTACCCCTGGCCCTCTCTCAGCTAAGCAGGGTGGCCTCTTTAAAGAACTGATGTGCGTGAGTGTGTCCTTGGCTATCTCTTTCCCACCATAGTGCCTCTCCTCCTCCAGGCACCAGTGCTACTGGGGTAAGCCCTGATGACCTACGTCTCCCTGTGTGGCTCCAGACATTCTGCTTGCCCATCCCCCGTCACAATGTATTGGTTGACTATGGACATGTCTAACTTCTTCCACTCGAAAGCCAGACAGATAGCTTATTTCAAAGGCATGCATCCATCAGGGTCAATTCTGGGACTGATGGAGAGAGATTTGGGGGCTCATACATCTGACCATATCACCCTCAAATCCACAAGGGGACCAAAGCCTCCCCATCCATGCCATAGCCTTCTCTCTTCCTTTAGCCTCATGGGTTAAGGTCCATATAGTTTTGATGCAATGCAAACTGAAGGACACCAGATCTTGTTATGTGTTCCTTCCCCTATTTTCCTTTTTAAATTTTCTCATATGTCATTGGACCCTTATTTTTAGCACCAGAGAATGACTTTTTTTTAGCTCTTTTAAATTTTATATTAGAGGATGATACATTAGTGAGTCTTTCCCTACTGTCAACAGGCACATGGAAGTGATAGCTGAGGGAGAATAAGCTGGAGCAATCAGACTCATACACTCTGTGAAAAGCATGAGTATGGGTACTTGAACCCATTGATGCACTTTAACCCATTGCAAAGAACTTAGGCTGTAGTAGAATAGTCACCAGCTTTCATTTGGGATCCTAAAGTGAACTGGGGAATACTACCTAGGGAGAAGTTTACAAATGCTTTCCATTAATTTCTTATGATCCTACATTAGAATTCAAATGTATTTGTTTAAGGCCTAAACCCTGTGGACAGTTTTCCCTTGAAAGAGACTTGAGCAAAATGGCTCTCATGTGATAAGCCTTATTCAGACCAAAAAACTGCATTGCAATGTGAAATAAGAACCCCTTTGGCTCTGGGATTCTTCCTTCACAGTGGTGATTCATTTTGTAATTTGTGAAGGTCAATCTCCTTGATTCTATTCTCTTTCTCTTTTTCCTGAGTGGACAAGTGGAATTCTTAAGAATTATAGGCATCAACGGAGAGAATATAGTTCTATGTCTTGTTCCTAACACAGAAATTTAGCAGTCTTTAGCTAAAGGGATTCATGAGAAATAAACAAAACACTTTGACCGCCAAGGCCTTCCTTGGGCATATGGTGACACAAACCATCTCTCCAGGGAGGCAGTAGCATATTTTCTCTGTTATGCATTTTTAAGAACCTGTGAGAGCTGCTAGCAACTCTTCCTTAAAAACATAAAGGCCAAGACTCTAAGTCAAGACTGTGAAGAAAACAGCTTGACTCCAATTTGTTTACATAGATTACTTGCCTTAGTTCCCCCCACCCCCGACATTCTACTTGATCCTGTTCTTGCTTTCTGATAGGTTAAGAGATGAAAAACCACATTAACACCAATTGTAAAATTCTAGTCTCTAAAAGAGACTTTAGAATAAGAAGTACCTGCCATTTACTGAGTGAACAAAGTGGACAAATATTCTATTATTCAGGGAACTTTTAAACATGAGTTTTTATTTGCTGCTGTCACGTGTGAATATAGAATTTAAAATAGGGTGGCACACTGAAGCAGTAATTTAGCTGGTTGTGAGCTATTACAATTCATTTGGGACAATCTGAGAAATGGAATATCTTTCATTTTATAAGTGACCTAATTTGCTTCATTTAGCTTCCTTTGCTTATGGAATTTATAAGCCCAGGGAGGCTTTATTATACTTCATGATTAAATCAACTATAATGATCATTGAAAATTTTCAGTCAGATGTTAGGAAAGGAAGGAGTTCTGGGAACAGACTCCAACAGCACTGTGCTGAGAGCATATTGAGGAATTATCTGTTTTTCAGAATCCAAACTGTCCAAAAGAATAGCTAAAATGAATTTAAAAATTTCTACTTGCAGAGAAGACAATGCTTACTACACTTTACCAAGCATGGTGTTGCTATTCACAGACATTTCCCTGAGTGTTTGCAAAAACAAAGAGTAGGGTACTATCTTTCCCTTCTCATAGGAGTGGTACACAGGTAAACTGAAAAGTAATTGGGTTCCCCAGCTGTCCTGGCACACACATTTCCTAAACAAATCATGTGCTCCTTTTCCTAACCCACAAGATGTTCCAAGTAAATACCTTCTACTCTGCAGGGGATAATTCATCTTCTAGCTACAAACATACTGAGATGGTGTTAGGTTGCCAGATTCAACAAATGAATATATAGGACATGCTGTATATGTCCCAAAAATTGTTTGAGACATACTAAAAATATTATTCATTTATCTGAAATTCACATTAACCTGATGGTCTCTATTTTATCCAGGAACTCTGGGGTGGGGGGGGGGGGAGAGGAAAGGGGAGAAGGGAAGGACTTTATGGGCATTTGCCAAAAGGGAGGAACTTGAAGAAAAAAAACAGGTAAAAAATTAATTAAAACCTAACAATGAGTCTGGGGACCAATGAACAGTGTAAAATAGATGTAACATAAAATTTATCATATTTTTTAAATTTAATAAATCTTTATTGTTCAAATTATTACAATTGTTCCACTTCCCTCCCCCCCCCGCCCCATAGTTCCCCTCCACCCGGTTCCTTCCCCACCCTCTGCCTTTACCTCCCCCCCACACACTGTCCTAATCCATAAGTGTACACTTTTTGTCCAATCTCTTCCTACACCTCCCACACCCCTTTTCCCTAGAATTGTCAGTCCACTCCATTTCTATGCCCCTGATTCTATTATATTCACCAGTTTATTCTGTTCATCAGATTTTTTATTCACTTGATTTTTAGATTCACTTGTTGATAGATATGTATTTGTTGTTCATAATTTTTATCTTTACCTTTTTCTTCTTCTTCCTCTTCTTAAAGAATACCTTTCAGCATTTCATATAATACTGGTTTGGTGTTGATGAACTCCTTTAGCTTTTTCTTATCTGTGAAGCTCTTTATTGGACCTTCAAATCTGAATAGTAGCTTTACTGGGTAGAATAATCTTGGTTGTAGGTTCTTGCTATTCATCACTTTGAATATTTCTTGCCACTCCCATCTGGCCTTCATAGTTTCTGTTGAGAAATCAGCTGACAATCATATGGGTGCTCCCTTGTAGGTAATTAAATGTTTTTCTCTTGCTGCTTTTAATATTCTCTCTTTGTCTTTTGCTCTTGGCATTTTAATTATGATGTGTCTTGGTGAGTTCCTCTTTGGATTCCTTTTTTTGGGGGTTCTGTGCACTTCCTGGACTTGTAGGTTTATTCTTTTACCAGGTGGGGAAAGTTTTCAGTCATTATTGCTTCAAATAGGTTTTCAGTATCTTGCTCTCTCTCTTCTTCTGGCACCCCCATAATTCTTGTGTTGGCAAGCTTGAGGTTGTCCAAGAGGCTCCTTACACTATCTTCAAATTTTTGGATTCTATTTTCTTTTAGCTTTTCCAGCTGAGTGGGGTTTTTTTTTTCCCCGTTGGTTAGTTGGTTTTTTTGTTTGTTTGTTTTTTGCTTCTTTGTATTTCAAATCTTTGACTTGATTCTTGTGGTCCTGTAGTTTGCTGTTAGGTCTCTGTATAATATTTTTTATTTTAGTCAGTGTATGTTTAATTTCTAGTTGGTCCTTTTTCATATCCTCAAGGGGCTTGCTAAATTTATTGGCCTTTTCTAGGAAATTCTTGAAAAACCTAATAACCGTGGTTTTGAGCTCTATATCCAGTTGTTTGCTTTCTTCCATTTCTTTCATTTGTGATCTATTTCTTTGTTTTTGCATTTTTGCTGCTTCCCTGAGTTGATAGAGTAGCTTTGTGTGGTAGGTGTCCTCTAGGGCATAGTGGCTTAGTATCCCCAGTTACCTGAGGTGGATACTCTTGGTGCACCCTTTTGTGAACTGTGTGCTCAACCTTATTGTAGTTAAGTCTTAATAGTTGTTGGTATCACTGTGACGAATTGACCTCCAGGCCAATTGGCTGTGAGGATCAGCTGTGTCTATGCTGGAGAATTCTGTGCTGGAGACAGCCTTATGAGACAAGACTTGCAAAACTGTGAAATCCTCTGTGCTCAGCTTGGATGGGGCGAAGTTTCAAGGCTGAGCAGACAGCTTTGGCTTTCCATCAGCCCTGCCCTATGAGGCCTCTGGGTCTCACTGTCCCTCACTAATCACTGCAAGCACCTCTGAGAGAAAGACTCCCTCTAGTTTTGCCCGCTGCCAGACAGTCCAGTTTCTTCCTGAATGATTCAAGGTTCCCAGAAACTTACCCAGAACTGGAGTTCAGCAAGTCTAGAGCCTCTGTCTCCCTCCCACCTCAGAAAGCCAGCCACACACTCAGCCTCCAGGGCATTCAGCAATCAGTCCTCTCCGCAAGTGCATGCCTCCAGACCTTTGTCTTCTGCAGCTCCTGAGTTTCAGCAAACCTTCTCTTTTCCTGACAGTCCATATTCCCCCCAAATGAGTCTGGTTGCCCAGTGTCTCGCCCAGGACTGGAGTTCAGTGCAGTCAGGAGCTTCCTTCTCCCTCCAGTATTAAAAAGCCAGCCGAGCACTCAGCCACCTGAGCACACAGCCACTTGTCCTCTCCACATGTGTGTCTCCATACCGCAGCCTTCTGCAGCCCCTCTGAGTCTCAATGTGCTTTTCTCTTTTCTTCTAGTTGTAGAATTTCCACTCAGCCCACTTTCCTGTGGTTCTGGATGGTGTCCATTTTGTCTTTTAGTTGTAGTTTTGATATTGTTGTGCAAGGCAACAGTTTAGGTGTTTATCTATGCTACCATCTTGGTTTCTCCCAACATTTATCATATTAACAATTTTTAAGTGTATAGTTCCATGACATTAAGTGTATTCATAGTGTTGTTCAACCATCACCACCATTCATCCCCAGAAGTTTTTCATCTTGAAAAATTGAAACTCTGTACCCATTAAACAATAATTCCCTATTCCCACCTCCCTCAACTCCTGGTAACCACCATTCAACTTTCTGCCTCTAAGAGTTTGACTACTCTAGGTATCTCATTTAAATGAAAGTATAAAGTATTTGTCATTATGTATTTGACTTCTTTCACTTAGCCTAATGTCCTCAAAGTTCACCCATTTTGCAGCATGTGTCAGAATTTTATTCCTTTTCATGGCTAAATAATATTCCACTTTATGTATATATCACACATGCTTATCTATTTATTTGTCAAGGTACATTTAGATGGCTTCTATCATTTGGCTGTTGTGAATAATGCTGCTATGAACAGGAGTTGGGCCTATGAATTTTATGTGACATTGTGCTAAGCTCTGTACAGAGGAACCACGGAGGTGGCTCTCTAGGAGTTCTATTTTATTTTATTTTAAAATTTTTTTACTGATTTTTTTTATCCTCACTTGAGGATACATTTTTATTGATTTTAGAGAGAGAGGAAGTGAGATAGAAACATCGATGCAAAAGAGAAACATCAATTGGTTGGTTGCCTCCCGTACATGCCCCAACCAGGGATTGAACCTGTACCAGGTATGTGTCCTGGCCTGGAATCAAACCCACAACCTTTTGGTGAATGGGACCATTCTCTAACCAACCTAGCCACCCAGTCAGGGCTAGGATTTTATATTTTAAAGTAATATCACATCTAACAAACAAATATGGCTCTACTTCTCCCATTGATTAGACATTTTTTGAGAGCCTACTGTGCCCTTGTGTATGGCCAAAAAAAAAAAAAGGCATTGCTCAAAGAGAAATTCTGGTTTTTGACTTAGACTTTTGGGAGGTAATTTCTAGGTCCTTGGAAATTTATAGGAGTATCTTTGCTTGAGGGATTTGTGTTGTACTACATAGCCCACCAATGTGATTTATTGTGGGGGCTGGCCACATTCATATAGAATAAGGCTGGCCAGGCCAGAAAGATTGACATTGTGGCTTATGGTAAGAATATAGCAGTTGACCTAGAGTTTAAGATTAACCATGTAGACAATCAATTGATTAAGTCTATGTTATGGAGCCTGAATAAAACTGAATTCCCATGCTTGGGCAAGTTTCCCTGGTTAGCAATACTTAATGCAGATTGTCATCCATGATGCCACGACAGCAATGTGTCCTGACTGCCCTGGGAGGGAGCAGAAGCTCTGTGCTGCGTCTTCTCCTGTACTCTACTCTATGCGCTTCTTGCTTTGGCTGATTTTAATCTGTATCATTTTCCTGCAATAAACAGTAAGTATAATAGCTTTCAGTGAGTTCTATGATTCCTTCTAGTGAATTATCCAATCTGAAGGTGATGTTTGGAATCCCTTAAACTTGAAGTTGGTGTCAGAAGTGAGAGGAATCTTGGGGACTGTACAATCTAACTTTGTAGCTGTCCTAACTTCTCACACCTAGACATTGTGTTAGGCAATGAATGTATGTTTTCAAAGATAGCACAGCTCCCACAAAGCAAGGGGGGAAAGGAGAAATCAGATTTCCCATTGCTAAGGACAGAATGTTGAGAGGCAATGAGGCATGAAATAGCAAGATGCATTTCAGAAGTGGCAAGTTTGGTACAGCTGGTTTTATTTTAGAGTTCCGATGTTGCTTCTGTCTCATTGAATGACATCTTCAACCATTCAGTTGGTCAAGCTAGAAATCTAGAAGTCATCCTTGACTTCTCTTTTTTTTCCTTAACTTCATGACCTATCCATTGTCAGGTCCCATTAATTTTACCTCTGCGTCTTTCAAGTGTACCTATACTTTCCTATCTCCTCCTCCACCACAATCCTGGTTTGTGCTACCATTAACCTCCACCTGGATCACTATAGTAGTTGTCTAACTGGTATACCAGATCCACTTCATTCCTGTCCATTTATTTTCCACGATGTAGCCAGGATATTTTAAAGATACAAATCTGATGACGGTGTCACTTTATCTTCCCCACAAACTCAATATCTTTCTGTCTTCTTCTCCCCAATATGGCTTCCTCTTTCTTCACCCTTTTCCTCCCCCCCCCCCCATAACTTAAGCCTCTGTTTCAACTTTAGTCATTCATGACTCCTAAATACAGCCTTTTCTCCAGCCCTCTCATCCCTGTAGTGCCCCAATCCACAAGAGTTTCTTCTCTTTACCACTCATTCAAACTCGCATTTCCTGAAATACTTACCTCAACCAGATGTTAAGAGAAAGCATTTTGCTTAACTTGTTAAAGAAGTCTATCATAAAGTATAAATAGCTTATTTGTTTTAGTACATTCATTAATATACATTATTAATACATTAATGTGTGTTCTTTTGTTCAAGCACATCTCTGGTGTGTGTGTGTGTGTGTGTGTGTGTGTGTGTGTGTGTGTGTGTGGTGTGTGCACATGTGCACACAAAGGGACTCTCCTCAAGATTTGTGTCTGACTAGAGAAGCTGCAGAGCATGGTGCTTAGGAGGACAGCTCTGGAATTAGTCTACTAGGTTTCATATCCAGATTTAATCTCATATTAGCTATGTGATCTTATACAAGTTACTTTGTGTGTTCATTCTATGATAGGTCTAATAAGGCTTTTGTAGGTTAAAATTAGACAATTCATGTAATTTACTTGGGAGAGTACCTGGCTGAGAGTAAGCTGCCCGGTAAATGTTAGGAAAGGTGGGACACAATCTCCTCAAAAGTTTCCTATGGTGAGAAAAGTATCTCTTCCTGTTTTGTCTATAACTGGAAGCAAGATTCCAAGAATTCAGCATTTAAGCATAAAGTAATTAGAAGGTTTGTGCTATTGACTGAATTGTGTGTGCTGCCCCCCCCCCCCCAGTTTATATGTTGAAGCCCCAACCTCTGATGCAATGGAATTTGGACATGGGGCCTTTGAAAGGTAAGTAGGTTTAGACAAGGTCATGAGAGTAGGGCCTCATGATGTAAGTGTCCTTATAAGAAGAGATACCAAAGAGCTGTCTCTCTCTGCCATGTGAGGGCAGGGCAAAAAGGCAGCATCTGCAACCAGGAAGATGGTTCTTATCAGAAACCCGGTCTCAGACTACCAGCCTCCAGAACCATGAGAAAATAAATGTTTGTTGTTTAAGCCATCTGGTGTACGGTGTTTTGTTATGGCAGCCCAATAGGACTAATACCATGTTAGTGATAAGATGATCTTGCAACCATATAAGTATCAAATGTCTTTTCAGTGACCCAGTATAAACTTACTAATAAAGCTAAGACTTTGTTCATTAACCTATGATCTAGTTCACTATGTTAATTATAGTAGCAGGCTACAATCCCAGTCATATGTCTTTTAGATGAATCAAAAATTGTTCTCTGAACTGGGTAAGAACTCAGGGTCATTTGATTCTCCTTCCCGTGTGTCAGAATAAGTCACTGAGGTCAAGAGTGGTTAAGAGGTTTGGCAGAAGGGGCATAGCTGGAGGCTAGGTTCTCTCTCAGAGGCCAGTGTTCTCTTTCCCTCAGGACTCAGTGCATAGGGAGGCCTGGGGTGGAGGTCGAGGGCTGCAGAGATGAGTTAGCCCAAAGCAGAACTCTAAGGAAGAGTGCAAAGATCTCTCCTAAGCGATCTTCATGTGCATGTGAGAAAACATTGTGTAGCAGTGCTGGACTTTTCCTTGCACTCTAAGTCAGAGATACAAAGAGATGGTGGCTTATTTGTTTTCTCTAATGATCCTAAACTTCTTCCTACTCCCCTGCCCCCAGTGTTGAGAGAGGGAGTCCTGTTTTGGGACAGTGAGTGGTGATGCCTACATTTGCCAACAAACACTATGGCTGTCTCTTCCATTTAAACAGGCTGTTTTAGACCATTTGACTCACTTGTGTTTGGTCTTTTAGGTTTCTTTCCTCTATCCTGCTCCTTCTTGAGGTGGCCTTGAGTTCACATGTGCCAGTGTGTGTGCAGCCCTGTGTGCTGTCTGGCCCTTAGTGGTTGCCTGCTGCATTGCAGCTGGGGCAACCTCACCTTTGGGTACACAGATCAGGTAATTAGGTCTGAACCCATGGATCCTTTAGTCTCCAGTTTTCTCTGTGACTCCTGTCATTTCATTGAGACATATGGAAACTTTTGGATCAGGTATGAGCACACCATGGCCCTCAGGCCAGACCCTGCTTTTGTAAGTAAAGTTTTATTGAAACATGACCATGCCCACTCATTTACACATGAACTAGGGCTGCTTTCATGCTACAACTGAGGAGTTGGGATAAAGGCTGTCTGCTACACAATGCCAAAACTACACACCATTTGGCCCTTCAGAGAAAAAACTCATAACTACTGCTGGTGTGCCTCAGATAGTTGAGTTCATCCCTATGTGTCAAGAGATTGCCAGTTTGATTCCCTGTCTGGGCACATGCCTGAGTTTGGGGCTCAATCCCCAGGAGGAGGCCTGCAGGAGGCAGGTGATTGATGTTTCTGTCTCTCTTCCTCTCTCTCTCTCTCAAATCAATAAAGCATATATACATATTTTTAAAACAAAGTTTGTGACTACTGCTCTAAACCAGTGCTGTCTGATAGAACTTTGTGCCACAATGGAAATGTCTTATGCCTGTGCTTTGCAAACTAGCACTTGAAATGTGGTTAGTGTGACCAAATTTTAAATTTTATTTAATTAAATATTTAATTTTATAACTTTAGATTTTAATTTAAGTAGCCTATGTGTCTAGTGGCTACCATATTGGACAGTGCAGCTGTAGGTGCCCTCAACAGGCCTTAGGGAGCCAGGAGTTCTGCCTTAGGATCTTTTATTGGCATCTACACAATCATTTTTGCAGTATGTGTTCCCATTCAAGGTTTTTAATCAAGGGATGCAGCTTTTCTCAGGTAGCAAAGAGAAACATGTGATTTCTGATGTTTCAGATCCTGCCAATCTGTTACCTGTTCGCTACCTAGCACCTCCCCCTCTCCCCTGCTGGGCCCTAGGTTTGGAACCAGGGATAGGCTGCAAAGAGGAAACTAAAATTCTTCTTCTTTAGCCACTGGTTCTGGGAGGGGAGGTGGCCCTTCTTGTCTTGTTTGACTGGGGCTTCCCTTACAAAATGCTATATTTTTACCCTCTTAACATCACATCTGTTCTGTTCCCTTCCTGGAATCATCAGATGGATGAGGCACAGAGACAGAAACTGGCTTAACTTCAAGGGAGGGTCATCATACTGACATCCTAAAATACTATTCTTGATAGGACTGCTACATTAACTGGATTTATATGAGGTTTGAAGCTTGACTGTGCTCAGATTCAACACCCATTTGTTGAGTGCCTAATGTTTCACAGGCCTTCAATCCATTCTTAGAAAGAACCCAATCTGCTTTCTCTCCCCCACCCCGAAGCTGACATAGTCTCACAATCATCCCTCTGAATCTGTTTCAGCAGTTTTAGAGGAAATACTTGCAATCTAAGCATAGTCTTTTTTTATTATTAATATACATTGTTTTGAACTATCACCTCTTCTGGAAGGCCTTTCCTGATCACCTTGCTTAGGACCACATCCCTCACCCACCTGTGACAGCGCCCCCTGTCTTCTCCAGACTGCACTGTTCTCCATACCATTATCAGCTGACAAATTCCTGATGACCTGATTAACTAATTTCCTGTCCCCACTTCAGAATGCAACTACATGAGAGCAGGAACTCTCTGGTTTACTGCTGTACTCTTAGGACACAGAACAGTGCTGGACAGAGGAAGGTACTCAAAATCTTGAATGAATAAAAATATTGGGATTATATCTCAGAGTATAACTTTGATTTAAAAACAAGCAAAACTTGCCCTGGCAGATGTGACTCAGTTGGTTGGAGTGTCGTCCTGTACATCAAAAGGTGGCAGTAGGATTTCTGGTCAGGGCACATACCCAGGTTGTGGGTTCAATTCCCAGTTGGGCATACATGTAGGAGGCAACCAGTCATGTTTCTCTCTCACATCTCTTTTCCTCTCTTTCTCAAATTAATTTTAAAAACATTAAAAAACAAAACTCCTTCCCTACTGGGGTCATGGTAGACAAGTCTGAAAGAGATAAATGCAATAGGTCCTCCCTCTTTGCTGCCTTTGTGGGGACAGTGACAGCAAATGTTATAAAGAACCATGGGCTTCCACCTGCATCATGGATTACGACACTAAAAGGTCCAGAAGTGAAATGATGACCTATCGCTGGAAGAGAAGAGATGTAAACCCACATGCCTGTTTCCCAAATTCCAAGTTATTATCATATTCATCCTGTATTTCCATTCTGTCTTTGGTTATAAGTCCTGTAATCCAGATTAATTTCTGAAACTCATTTATTTACCTAAAATTTCAATATGTAATCAACTTCTAGAGGTATCTTTTATATTTTAATAGAATAATTAGCTTGTGGGAGTTTCTTAAGTTTCTCTTTGGAAGTAACTGGGATGTTTTTAAAATTATGTTTCACCTTCACAGTTTTAAGCTGCAATGTACCTCAAATTAGGCTTCTTTATTAAAAAATAAAAGGGTACTAGCAGATAAAATTTCTGAAGATTTATTTCATACACACACAAATACATCACAAATCATAAGTATTCTATATTAGGAAGGCATTGCCACTATCATCAGTATCAGCAATCTTGAGAAAACTTTGAAATAAAGGTGTGTTTTTCTAACCTTGCTAAGAGTGTGACATTATTTAAAATTTAGAAATTGTCTAACATTTAGTTGAATGAAAATAACATAGATTCCGCATTCTTGTAAAGTGATAGGAATCTTTCTAAAGTCATCCAATGAAGAGTACTGGCTTTGGCAATACCAGACTGGGAGATAGGGAATCAGTGGGTTTATTTGTGTACTTGTAATTACAGGTTGTGAAGCACTGCTTTGACTTTAAGAGATTCTGGATGTGATTTCACACCAGGGCAGACTCAATATCAGGGTTTAACCTGGGCAGGAACAAGTCGTAATAAGCTCCTGACTATTTTCTTGCCACAGAGAATTACCTCAGTGCATTTCTTCCAACAATATCCTGGTTTTGTGCAAATAAGAAAAGCCTATGCAATACAAACATCTCAAGTACAGCGCAAATGTTTGAGAGAAATTAATATTAAAGACAGGTGTATTATTACCTCTAGTCTATTTGGTTTGAATGTGATAGAGATGGGCTAAGTAGCTAGTGTAAGGATGTCCTTCTATTTCTCTGAGCCTCCATTTGCTCATCTGTAAAACGATGCAAGTAGATGGCCAGGAACCACAGCGATCACAAACCTGGCGTGGGTTTGTGTGGCGCCTGCTGCAGGGATTAAGCTAACAGGGGGTTACTGAGGACTGTGGGTAACACACTGCAGAGTTCTCTGCTGTCCATAGAGCCTGGTTTGTTTGTGAGACCTTTGGTTGGCTGCCTCCGGAATGAACGATTGCTGAGGTGCAAAGAGCCATATTCTACGATGCTATATCTTTTCTTTTAGGCTTCTGATGTCAATCTGTGCAAGTTATTGCCTCTCTGCTTCAAATTTACGCTTTCTGCTTGCTCTGTGAAAACGGTGCAGGATCCTTCATTCAGGTAGTTCTCCCATGCCAGCAGGCACAGGTGAAGCTACCTTAGTAGGTGGTGCTGGAGAGACTGCAGGAGAGAGAGGTTTGCTTCCTGATCCCAAGAGCTCCCCTGGTGGGCTCCTGCAGGGCATAGGTCCCACAGTGCCTGTGACTCCTCAAGCTGCCCTAGTGTCAGCTACTGCAGTGCAGCGGCTCCCCGCTGCCAAGTCCTGCATGTGGGTGATTTCTCGAGCATCTAGCTCCTGCAGCATGGCTGCCTCTCCATTGTCCAGCTCCTGCATGGTGCAGAGCCTCCCTGACACCCAGCTTCTCCAGTAGGGGACTTCTCCAGCCGCTCCCCGCTGCAGGCACACAACTTCCAGTGCCTGGCTCCTGCAGTGCACTGTGGCCAGCAGCTCCCCCCTCCCCCACTGCCGAAGCCTCTAGGCTCCCTTAGAGCAGAACACCTCTGTGAACAGCTTTTCCTGCCATCCTACAGTATCCAGCAAGTGCCCCTGGAGAGGTACCGAGGGACTTCTCTGGCATTCTCGAACACACCCATGCCCTCTAACAAGCTCTGCATCTCAGCCTTGCGGGGAGGAGCAGGAGCAGTAGTGGCTGATCTTATAGCTGCTGTTTTATATTCTTTATAGCCAATCCTCTGTTACTCTAATCTATTTCTATAGTTAACAATTCTTTATATTAAACTGTCCTTTGTTCAGCAAATAAGACAGTTTAGTATCTATCTCATGGATGAACCTGAATCTGAACCATTCTGGAGTTCAGCAGCTTTCCCATTTGTTGGTGTCATTTATATTGGGCATCCCTACCCATTCTAGACAATATATCTCTACATGCTCCAACCTAGAAATCAGACATCCTGGCAATAAATGCTCAAGTCTCTTGACCCAAGTGAAGAATCCAACTCATTTAGTAGATAATATACCTGAAAACAAGAAAGGTTGCATGATCTTCTTATGATCATGCAGCCAGCTAATTATGGAACTGGGACTAGAACCTTAGTCTCCTGATTCCCAATCTGGTGCTCCTTCCTCTCTGCCACACTCACACATGCACCAAAATTATTAATTAAGCAACTCTTTGCTGATGGTCCTATTAGGTACTCAGATTACAAAAATTTGATCCTAGATATGCTTCTCAGGAAAAGTAAGCAGGGTATGAAAAAGAGTGTGGAATTCAGCATCAGAGACCTGACTTTAACCTGAGGGACCTGGGCAAATGGTTAACATTGTTGTAAAATGAAAGTATCTACACTACAAGGTTGTTGTGAAGAGGAAACAAGATCACATACATGAATCATCTATCATCATCTAGACACATTTAGGGGAACCGGACAAATAAAAAGGCAATTCTATCATGTTGAATGCATTCCATTTCACTCAATCACTTCCCTACTTGCACATTTCTCCCACATCTATTTTATTTTTAATATTATAAAAGGTCATGATTTTATTTACACTGTCATAGTTACATGATTTTACACTAAGATAAAATTAGAGATACTGCATGTGTCTTTATGGATGAGAGTACTTTTTAATTGTTTTCCTTAGCTTTATTGAGGTATAATCAACAAATAAAAATTGTATCTATTTAGGTATACAACTTGATGTTTTGATATACATATATGCTGTGAAATAAATACCATAATCAATCAAATTAACATAACAATCACCTCACATAATTACTACTTTCTAGTTTTGTGTGTGTGTGTGTGTGTGTTGTGTGAATACTTAAGATTTTCGCTCTTAGCAAATTTCAAGTGTTCAATACAGTGTTCACTGTAGCTAGATTGTTGCACATGGAATCTCCATAAATCATTTATCTGTATAAGTAAAACTTTGTAGCCCTTGGCCAATAACTCTCCCTCTCCATTTCTTCCTTCCCTTCCTGGTCACCACCATTCTACTTTCTGCTTCTGAGTTTAACTATTTTTAGAATCTACATAAGTGTGATCCTGTAAAATTTGTCTCTCTGTGCCTGGCTTTCATTTAGCATGATTTCCTTCAGTTTCTCCCATGCTGTGGCAAATGGCAGGAGTTCCTTCTTTTTGAGGCTGAATAATATTCCATTATTGTATGCATATACCACTTTTGTATTCAATCATCTATCACAAGACAATTAGGTTGTTTTCATGTCTTGGCTATTGTGACTAATGCTTCAATGAATATAGGAGTAAAAATAGCTCTTCCAAATCCTGATTTTAGATCCTTTGATTATACATCCAGAATTTCATGTATATTTTAAGAAAAATATTTGGAAGAAAAAAAAAGCTTTACCAATATTTTCTTCCCTACCTGCCACTCTCCAACAATGAGTATGCATCTAGCAGAGAAAGGCCTAATGAGTTAGAATGTGTCAGAGTCATTGAGAGAGGGGAAGCTACAGGCCTGATTCATTGTTCCTGCACATAATCAGTGTGGATAAATGGAAAGCTAACTGCATTCAGCAAAATGTATCATGGGAATGACTGTCCTGTTTGCCAGGCACTACTTGCACAGAGCCATCCAGGCCGTTCATTATAATCAGCAGCTGTGTGTGAAGTCTGACTCTGTAGCAGAGCCTGGCGTAGAGACAGTACAGCCACAGACACACGCCTGGCCGCAGCCCCTAGCGCTCCTGAACTCTCCTTCAAGATCTTTTGAGATTCAGATTCCCTTTCCCATTTCTTGGTTTGCATGTTCCATATTTTTTTTAAGTATGTTGAGATATTAAGATAATAAATGTTATTAAAATAATAATTTTCATCCTTTATTATGTGCTTATAAACCAGGTATTTAAAATATTTTTTCATTTTATCTTCCCAAAACTCCCGCATAGTAGTTACTATTATTTCCATTTTACTAGGGAAAAAATAGCAAAAAGTAACATTTGGAAAGATGATGAGCTTGCCCAATGATATATGAGTCCATTTGGCTTAAAAAGAATTATCTTTTCAGTACACCATATTGCCTCTGAAGGTGCAATTTGTTAGTCTACAATTTTGAAACAAGACAGCATCCATATTCTGTGATAGAATTGTGCTCACTGTTTCTTTCTGCTTCCAGAGCCAAGAATATGGCTTTTCTCTAAATACAATTACTTTCCGTTCATCCACACACTGATTATACTCCAGGACAATACATCATTTGGTATATTGTTGGTCTATTCTTATAAATCTCGATGCTCTTCTCTCTTCAAGTTTATTAGCGCCATAATTCTCTTCCTTAGCTAGTTCAACTAAAATAAAAACTTCCAAACTTTGCAATATTTTTTCAACTTTGAAACCGAATTGTGACACTATTACCAACATTCCAGCTTTTGCATCTTGTTCACCAGACTATGATCTCATTGGTGTGGGAATGGAGAAGGGATTAAGGCAAAGAAAAAGAGAATTAAAATTAGGCGTGCAACATCTTTGCTTTTTATTCCCCTGACCTTTCTCTCACCTCAACAAAGGAGAGAGAGCCAGGTTCTGATGAGAAGAGGGAAAAATATCCAGGAACCCGGATTATTGGTTAGAAAACCACATGTTGTAACATTTAAAAAATTATTGACTTAAAAGCATTTATTTTAAAATATTTTCCAATGAAATTTGAGGTTAAAAAATGTAGTGTGCCATGCCGTGTCCAATTGTAAGTGTTGATTTGCAGTGTTGTTGTGCGTCTAACGAATTAGATACATAGATACCAAGCATTACTGGGCACATGAAGGCATGGATGCATTCTCATAAAAGTAAATTCCAGAATAGAACAGAATTCTGTGAAATGCTGATATTGGAAAGACATGATCTTAAGTCCAAAAGCTGCTTGTGTCAATTCTTTAGAGACTGAGGCTATTTTTAGTGCTTAATAAAAATCAAGGCTATTTTAAAGAAAAATTTGAGCCTTTTCCTATATTCTTTATACTAAACTATGTTTTTCTTTTTCCTGAGGTCCAAGTCAATTCAAAAACTCCTCTAATTTTTACAGTATCATCTTTGCTTATTAAGCAAAGTATGTGCAAAGGACAGGGAATACTGAGTCACGAGGACATCTCTTCCGAAGGAAACCAAAGACTGTTGTGTAAAAGTGAGCATCAGTAAGCTGTACGGTATGCAAGGGCAGCCCTGGTTCAGAAACAAAGAATGTCAGCTCGCCAGCTGACGTCATCGTGGCCCAGTGAGGATCACCATTGGAGTCGACCCTGTTGCCAAGGCAGCTGGTTTGCAGGATGCACTCTCATGGTCCTGGCCTGCAGAAGACGGGGCTTGGACCCGAAACCCATGCGCTAGACTGGCACCATGGAATCTGCTCATGTAGTTACACACCCTGATGTTTTTTACAGACCTCTCTGTTCATATTAATGAACTGAACTTAAAGTTACAAGGTTTTGACAAAAGTATTGACATTATGTTTGGGTACATAAAAGCTTTTGAAAGTCAACTTAAAATTTTCAAGCGAGATGTAGAAACTAAAACTTATAATTATTTTTCTTGAGTAACAAAGTATTTTGAGGTCAGTGCAGCTGTACAAAATGAAATGGAACCCTTGCATATAAAGTACCAGCATGTTTAGACTTGTTACTGAAAGATGAAACAGATGGACCAGAGAGACCAGGGTACCAGGGTACAGACCTTATTGAGGAGAAGATCCTTCCCAAAGGAGAAAGAGCTGACGTGCAGGGTGAAGGCACCTTTGAGGGGAGGGTATGGGGCCCAGTGGAGGAGGCAGAGAAACCAGGGGGTGGGGAGGAGAAAAAGAGACCCAGCCGGACCGCCTCCCAGACTACCTTGGAGAACATTCCGGGGGGGTGGGGGAGGTGCCACATGAGCACTGAAACACCTTTTAAGGGCAGGAACTGGAAGGGGTTGGGCCCAGGGTGGAACGGGAAGGGGTGAGACACAGGGCACTCGGCAAGTGCTTGATTGGTGGTTCAGTGTCTCTGTGGCAGATGTCAATAACTCCACTCACCATTTGGGGGAAGGGAGTGTCTATCAGTTACTTGACCAGTGATAGATTTAATCAATTTAGAAGCCTAGAACAGACCATAAAAATAATTAAGTATCCTGATGTAGTAGTCTACAGTAATTTGGAATTAAACTCCAAATTGATGATTTGGAGATCCAACTTGCAGAATTTCAAGACAGCATCTGGGCTCAGGTGTTTGTCGACTTGAGGTCAAAGCTTGAGAATCTGGAAAGGTGCTGCTTAGAGAATCAAGAGGAGTGCCACTACAAACAGGAAATTTGGAGTGCCTGGAACCAATTACCAGACACTTTTAGCACCCTGAAAAATATAGCAATGGCTTTACTCACAATTTTTCTCTCTATGTACTTTCGTGTGACCTTATTCTCAGCATTAAATAATATCAAAACCAACAAAAGAAACAGATTGACAGATGACGTTAGTAGTGCTTGTTTGGGCTTGAAGTGTACAAAATACCAACCTTCAATTGAAGGTTTAGCCACTGAAATTCAGCAACAAAAAAGTCACCAATAGGCAGGTTAGTTAAAGAATTCCCCCTCCCCCTCACTTATCTTAGTTCACAGCACCCCACACAAGTTAAATAATATCAAGACCAACAAAAGAAACTGACTGACAGAAGAAGTCATTAAGCAGGTAAATTAAATAATTAGTTTTGGTTTATTAAATACAGTTATATATTACAATTATACATTTTTGTTATTTAAACTATAAATATATTGAAATTATGGTTTTTTTCTCGAAGTGACATACCACCCAAGTTATGGTCGATTTTTTGGCGAATTTTGACACATCAGTGCCCATCACTGAGATAGAGCATCGGCCTGTGCACTGAAGGGTCCCAGATTTGATTCCTGTCAAGGGCATGTACCTTGGTTGTGGGCCTGCAAAAGGGGGGGGGGGCGTGCAGGAGGCAGCTGATCAATGGTTCTAACTTTCTCTCCCTTTCTCTCTGTGTATTTTTTAAAAAAATAATATAAAGGTAAAGAAGGTGGGCAGGGATTTAATACATTTTATTAAGACTGTATTAAATATGGCAAAGAGTTAGCAATTGTTTAATTCATGTGGCAACTGCACATGAATGTTACAGATTCACATTTCTATATGTTTGAAGTATTTTAAAATTAAAATTTATAGAATACTAACAAAAAGTAGCCTCAGAAACACCAACCATGATCACAACCGAAAATGAAATGTGAATCCAAGGTGAAGTGTTCAAAGAAGTCACATCTCCAAAAAGTCATGACATTCCTGAGGTGAGGCATTAACAGAAATGTGGATGTGACTGAGGTTAGGTACTCAAGGTTTTCTACTTCTTTACAAAAAAATTAATGTTTAACTCCAAGTATTACAGTGAGTAACGTTAGGAGAGTATCAGAAAGCAGACTGTTATCTGTCATTCAGCCAAACCCAAATTAGAATCAGTCAGCTTTGAAATTTCATGACTTTCTGGGCTTGGAACTCAGCACCTCCACGATGGATTAGCATTATTTTCCCATCTGAATCCTCTTGGGCAGCAGCAGTAATAATCTCTTTTTCTTTTTTTTCTTTTTTTTTTTTTTGTTAGAGGTTAGGACTGAACCTTTCTTAGTTCCAAGGAAAACAGCCTTCCTCTCATTTCAGGGTGAGGTTTGTCAAGCCCTCTGAGCTTCTTTCCAACTGATTCCCCAAGGTATTTCACATTCTGGTTGGGGCTGCTTCATCTGGTGCTAAAAAGACAAACTTTCATCTCCAGGGCAGGATGTTACAGGGTCTCCAGGGCAGGATGACCCTGAAATGGACGACTCGTGGGCAGTAAGCAGACTCACAGGCCAGTGCCTTTAATCCCTTTTGCAGGGGCCGCTCAGGAGCAGACAGCACTTGCTGCAGGCAGGATGTTGAACCGGATCCAGCTTTGTGGGTAAAATCATAGGGAAGTGGTAAGTTTGAGATGAGCTACACTGTACATTGAAGTGTGCTTAGGGTACAATTTAAAGATGAATTTAAATTTTGGCAATGAGATGATTTTGTAATCAACATTGGGTCTATTTTTTTCTGTAGCATCCAAGTAACAGCCCCACCATGGCTTAGTTATGCACCTCTTTTCCATAAATGAATGAAGTCAACAACCCTTCGGACCCCCAGAGTGAGGTGTTACAGAGACACTCCTCATCTCCCAGTCCGACTTCACTTTAAGACCCAGATCGAATTTCCTTCTCTTGTTGATGCTATTCTCCTTGGACTATTGTCTTCTTTAAAGAAACCCAACATTTAAAAAGAGTGGTGAGCCCTGGGCTGGAAGCTCTGTTGGTTAGAACATCATCCTAATATGCCAAGAATGCAGGTTCAATCCCAGATCAGGGCACATACAAGAATCAACCAATGAATGCATAAATCAGTGGAACCACAAATCGATGTTTCTCTCTCACCTTTATCTCGCCCTCTCTCTAAAAAATCAATGAATTTTTAAAAAAATAAAATGAAAATAAAGACACTGGTGGAACAGAAAAACTTCCCATGGCTTTGTAGCTGGCCAGAACTAGGTCTGAATTCTGGTTTGGGCTCATTGTAGGATCTTAGGCACCTCATCTCGCCTCTCTGGTTTCTAATGTCCTCTCCTGAAAATGGAGAAAAATAACAAGAACTATCTCACAGGGCTGTTGTAAATGAGATTGTCCAGAGCCTGGCCCAGGGCAATGTCAAGTCGATCACCATTGTCACAGGCAATTGTTCCCATCTTTCAGGTTTCTATTCCAAGAAGAGCTTTAAATTTTATTTCTTAGTGCTATTGATTCCAAATATCATACTTCCCTTAAAAAACAAAAAGATTTTCTTGAATTTATTTGATAGTCTGTGCCTCCCATTTCCTTTTTTCCAACATCATCAAAAACAGAAACATCTTAAAATTAAGGTCAAGCATCTTCAGAAGCCAAGTGTTTCAGTCTTAAGTGACCAAACCACCCGAGGCACAGATGCCTCCACCAACTTCTCCTCCACCAACTTCTCTGAGGGGCCTTTTGACTCACTGAGACATTAGTATTGGTTAAGACCAGCCCTGGGGAACAGAAAATGCAAGATTTGTCACACTGTGAGGATGGTAATCCCAATAAAAAAAGGCCACCAAAGCAGCCAGGACAGTTGTAAATTAAATCCTTTTCATTTGAAAACTGCCAGAAATATGAGCCTGAGAACAAGGACCAGTCTCC
The DNA here is from genome assembly GCA_027563665.1 of Antrozous pallidus. Taxonomy (NCBI): domain Eukaryota; kingdom Metazoa; phylum Chordata; class Mammalia; order Chiroptera; family Vespertilionidae; genus Antrozous; species Antrozous pallidus. Next base: position 60,399,839 of record CM050508.1, on the reverse strand, counting down.
TATATCATTATGCCACTTTGAACAAGAACACTTAGTTCATAGCAGGTGCTTAATATTCACTGTGTGGTAAGTAGGACATCTCCATCTACCTAAAAACAGACTACTAGGACTCAAATTGTATATTGTAACTAGTGTAATCCTGTGTTGGCCTTTCTTTATTGTCTAATGTAGCAGAAATCTCAAAAACTGAAGGCCATTATGGCCCTAACTGAGATGTTCTGGTGCCAGTATGTGGAAGTAAAACCACAGAGAGCTACTAATAGTTCTCTAAATATGACTTTTCTGTCACATCTATGCATTTACACACAGTTCCTTGAGCCAGGAACACAGGCCTCTCATATTCACCCACCCTACCCTCAGCAATACTTTTTAGGATTTGGGTTACATTTTCCTCAAGACACAACCCAAGCATCCCATCCTTCAAGAATCCCCCTGTGTTTCCTATGGGTTGGGCATGAGTTTCCCTTGTGCACTTCTGTGTTTTATGCTCTCTAAAAATGAGACCTCCCTCCATTATCATTCAGGTGACTGAACTTTTACATTACAGTCAATAAAAAAAATTGTTAAACAACAACCTACTGTAAGAGGAGGATGGAGTCATGAAAGGATTGAAAACTAGGGAAAATAATTTCAGATTACCCAGAGGACATTCATCAGTACTCTACTTGCACAGATTCTGCAAGACTATTCTTTATTTCAGCCAAATGATGACCTTAATGTCCTCAGGAGATGTTGTATGGGGTCCATAAAAGGTTGCTGGTGTCCCCTGGCACTGTTGGTGATCAAGATCATTGACTGACAGAATTTGCACTGGGAGGAGACATGTTAATTGTAAATAATTCACGGGAGTAATTAATGATTTAACGCTTACTTAATAGCTAACACTTTTACCTGTCACAGGCAGAGGTAAATGCTATTGTCTGGCATTTACTTAAAAAAATTCTGAGATAAAATAAAAATAGAACAAACAAAGTGTGAAGCCTCCCACTGTAGGCAGTGCTGCTCAGTTGGATGGAGCATTGTCCCACACACCAAAAGGTTGCAGGTTCAATTCTTGGTCAGGGTGTTTGAGAGCAACCAATTGATGTTTCTCTCACATCAATGTTTCTCTCTCCCTCATATCAATAAACATATCTTCAGGTGAGGATTAAAACAACATAGGAAGCTCCCGTAGTAGATGGTGGGCATGTTGAATCACAAAATTGCCAGTGGTTGTGGAGAAGGGGCAGTAGGTAGACCCCTTTGAGGTGGACCATGAGTTAAGAGATGCATTATTATTATAAACTGGAAACAGGACCTACTCTTCCAAGTTATACAAGCAACACACAGGTTCAGGCTTATTTTGCCTCAAAGTTGTCATTGCCTTTTCCAAGATTAGTTTTCTTGGGTATTTTTGGATACTTTAGGTAAAGATACAAATGTTTAATTGGTAGTAACAGTAGCAAGATTTGGAGTGCTATATTCGTTTCCTACTCTTTTTCCTTTTTGTAAAGTTTGCTTGTTGGCCAAGATGGACTGAAGGAGGCCAGCATGGAATTCAAGGATTTGTCCAAAGTGACTATCACCAGGAAGAGGAGTATCACCTAACACAGTTAAGATGTGCATTTGCTTCTTGACTGTGATGCACACTCTCACAGAGAAATTCAAGCACATTGTGAAATGCCTTGTATCTGCTGCTGTCTGGGCATTTGTGAACATTTTAAGCACTGGTTTGCTTGTAAGCCATGAGAAAAATGTCCTTAAATCTCTCACCAGCATAGAACTTCAGCTGATTGCCATGGGAGCTGGGAATAAAAAGAGGAGAAAAAAAAAAAACAGGATGAAGTTCCTTGAAAGTCTAGATTTGTCCATCCCAAAATTACACAGTAAGAAGCAGGAGAGCCGAACCGGTTTGGCTCAGTGGCTAGAGCCTCGGCCTGCGGACTGAAGGGTCCCAGGTTCGATTCCGGTCAAGGGCATGTACCGCGGCTGCGGGCACATCCCCAGTTGGAGGTGTGCAAGAGGCAGCTGATCGATGTTTCTCTCCCATCGATGTTTCTGACTTTCTATCCCTCTCCCTTCCTCTCTGTGAAAAACCAATAAAATATATTTTTAAAAAGAAGAAGAAGAAGAAGCAGGAGAAAAGCAGTAAATTTGTGGATTTCTTCAAAGAGAGACTTGTTTTCTGAAAATATTAGGCCTTATTTTGTTATTTTACTTGGATTGACCTCCAACAGCTGCTCCATTGGATTTCACGGGCAGCCAGGGTTTTTAGCTTAATGAAGCCCTGGGAAACAGATTTTGTTTAATTATCAGACCTTCTTTGTGAATTTGAATGGGCAGAGTTCAGATGAAGAGGCATCTGGGGTCATGAGTTTGTATGTTTGTCTCACTTGTGAACATAGAATGAAAACAAGTTGGGGAGGGGTAGGATGGGGTGAGAAAACAAAATGTTTGGGAACTGAAAGTTCTCCTGTGTACTAGGCACATTTTTTAGATGACATGGTGGAGTTCTTGTGGAAACCATTTGAGAACTCGGATTCACATACCCTTGTTCCAAAGTAAATAAGTCATGTGCCACACCAGACCCATGCTGGGCTCAAGGCCAGAGGAAGGGAAAGGTGCACCTGTCAACAGTGAGCAAGCTAACCAACCTAGTCAGAGAGCTAGGATGCCACACCTTCAAAGGGGGCCTATCTTCTTAGGGAAGAGCTGCTGTGAGAGTGGGCTGTAGTATAAAAGGCTGGCTTAAGGAGAATGTTTTTTGAACTGGTTGGGAGTTATGCTAAGAATAAGGGTCCATTCTTGATTTCAGAAGAAAACGTAAGTTTTAAGGGAGGCTGTCATTCCAACTTGGAGTTGAACTATTATGATTCACCTGTAATCTAATAGCAGTTGACTATATATTTTTTCCCTGACATCAACTGAAGAGTGACTATCCACACTCTACAAAGTATGGCTTCGATTTTACCTGCTTCCAATAAACCCATGAGATCTGACCAGAATACATATGTTGAGTAAGTAATTTTGATTAAATGGATGTTCTTTGGATTTTATATTAAATGTTCAGAAGATCAACCTCTATCATTATGTAAATGTCTTACATTTAGAGATGATATAGTTGGAACTTAGCTCATAATACAAAACAAAATAAATACAATGCAAATTGTCTTCTTAGTCATATTTTCATTCCTTGTAATGTGCACAGAAGTTCTTGGGGGAATATGGCTCATCTAAGAAAGTGGAGCAGTATGTCAATTATACCTCTCTCCTTAAAAAAAAAGAAAAGAAAGTAAAGCCAAAAAACATGCAAAAGATTAACCAATCTGCATGAGTGAACACATTCAAAGTTCAGCCTGCAGTTCAGCCTTTAATTCCAGGACCATGGGCTGAAATATCTGAGAAATGCTTTAAGGGGCCTCCTTGTACCTAAGAGGGATTTAACTGTTGCAGCATTATGAAGTGATTCCATATGCTTTGTGATAGACTTTACATAGAACTCGCTTCTAAAATTCCGTGTATGTTCTTCATCTCAGGGGTAGACATAAATCTGCCAAAACTGTCTGCAAATTTAGCTTCAATTCTTGCCCCAGGTTTACAGAACATAATGAGCATTAATCTTCGGGAGGCTTAAGGAATTTTTGTGCATTCCCTCTGATTCACCAAGTTGTATCAAATGCCTTGCTTAGAGCCTCCATCATGTCATTGCTCCAGAAAATGTTCCATTTATCCATCCCAGACAGAGGTAGTCTCCTACCATGTTCATTTGCTCAGGAATGCCAAGGAAAGAGAAAAGGAAAAATTTTGAAGATTAAGGGAGTGGTAAATAGAAAGACTTTTTCTCAGCCAGCACTTTTCTCTGGTTACCAGTGTTTAATACTGACCATGCTATCTCATGCTTGCTAAAAGAATGTATTCCTAATACCACCTTTAGTCCACATTTTAGACAAAGGAAAGAAAATGTAAAACAAGGTTGAGGAAAAAATAGCATATATAGTCTACTTAGTAAAAATTATATATTTTGGAAAGATTGAACTATTGCAATTGCCAGAATCATACTAGGTTAAATTTGGCATAATACCCCAAACTAATCTTTCCTTTGGCAAGTAATAGAGGAATCATCTTAAAAGTGCTTTTTGTGAGCCCAAGGGGATACAAACCTTCTATAGACATGCTCCTCACCCAATTCTTTGACCAAGGGATCATTAGCTATTGAAACAGACCATCAAGGAAAACTAAATAATGAACAGGATTATTATAATGAATAGTCCTGATGAATTAGCAGAACTATTATAATTAATACAAGAGAATATAGTTAATGGTTTGAGAATTTTTTTTGAAGATAGGAAAGCTGGAATACATCAGTGATTTTAAAAATACCAAGGCCCATATCTTCTTAACAATATAAATCAGAATTTCTAGGTGTGGGCTCAGGTACCAGTGCTTTTTAAAGCACCCCACGTGATTCTGCTATGGAGTTAGAATTTGAAATCACTGAAGTAGATGAATGACACTCTCTTCTAGGGTAAGGATTTATAGAGTCTGCAGGGACTCCAAAGGAGAAGCTGCAGAGAGGGAAATCAGTTTGGCAGAGTCAAGCAGAAAAGTGAGAGAAGTTGGAAGAGAAAGTGGATGGCATGTTTCTCAAACTGTAATGTGCACGGAGGTCACATAGGAGTTGTTTACAGGCAGATTTTGATTCAGGTCCTGCGTGGGGCCTGTAGTTCTGCATTTCTAACAAGCCTCCATGGCAATGCTGCTGGTGAATTGACACACTTTTTCCAACAAGGAATCACTGATGTGTCTTCTTGCCTGTCACCAGGAGAGGAAAGGAGGTGTCCTTTTGCTTAGGGGCTTTGAGGCTTGTTCTGAGGTAGTCAAATGTACTAACCTGATGGAATGCTTTATTTTTTTAAACCAGCCATGATCCACTAACTAATTAAGAATTTGTTACCCTAAGTGTTTTTGAGCGGAAAATTAATAGTATTCTGTTCCACTTCTCGAATGTTAAATTTAATTTAACAAATAAAATTTGTTAAGACTTGGGGATTAAAAAAAGATATATGAGACAGCTTGCATGAGAAAATTCACAATTTTTCTGGAGAGACAGAAAATTAACCCTTGAAGTGCTTGCTATCTATCAGCCTTAACATGAAATACAGTACATGCTTTAGGAGAACGGTGTGGGGTGGGAATTCATACTGCTGGGGAGGGAAGATGCTTGGAAAAGCTTTCAGGGCGAGGTGATATTTAAATTTGACGTTGAGGAATGAGTAGGATTTTGACATATGAACAGTGGAGGGAAAGAGGAAGGATGCTTCAGGAACAAAGGCCTAAAGAGGGATTCTCAACTTGGGTTGTACATCACATCACTTGGGAAGATTTCAAAAATATTTTTCAGAGTCTAAATTCAGTGGGTCCTGGCACCAGTGTTTTAAACTATTTTTTAATGGGCAAACATCACTGGAAATATAGAAAAACACGAGTTTTTGTTAAAATGTGTAGAGGCATTTACTGGGAAATGGAAGGAACATAGAGTGAAAAAGTCAGATAATTCTTGGCAGAGACAGCTTGACTCACGGTGGTATTGGGTAATGATTATCACTAAAGATTAAAGTTGTATATAATCACTACTATAATACCAAAGACTGAAGATGATGTGCCTTATAAATATGAATTAGATGGAATTAAGGTCATTCCTACAGCAGCAGTCAGCTGACTGTCTTGCATTATTTTATGAGTAAAAGGAAGGTCAGTAGCCTAGTTAGGCTCATATAGGCCTCAAGGCAATCTTGCAAAACAGTTATTATTTTCACTTTACAGAGAGAAAACTTCCAAAGAACAAAGATAAAATAGCTTACCCAGGACTGCACAATGAGTACATATATGGTTGAACTGGTGGTGGAACCCAAGCAATCTGACTCTAGATCCCAGTAGCCTGTGGTATACAGCCTCCCATGCAAAGAAAGAAAAGGACCATGAGGGCCAGACAGACCCCGGTAGAAAAGACTGTTCTGTAATCTACTGGATGTAAAATCTTGTTCAAGTTTCTCAACTTCTGCAAGTCTTGGCTCCTTCATTTGTAAATTGCATTTGTTAGTATTGCTTACCTAATTGAATGTTTATGGAATTAAAACTATACATAGTTTTTATGGCAGTGTGCAATTTTCATGCTTAAGGTTATGCCTGTGTGCACAAAAATATTAGCCATTGTTATTATTACTGGTGCTGCTGTTTTTATTATAATATCATAGTAATATTTGCTTAATGACAAAATAATTTAATCCTAAATGAAAGTTTGTGTCCAATATTTGGTCTAGGAGTTACCATAGGCTTTCTCTCCAAATTTCTTCACATCTTTTTTATATTATTTTTCCCAGAAAAAGTTTTATTCATATTAAAAATCCTTACCTGGATTCTATGGATGAAGACATTCTCTATCACTTGGATTTAGGAACAAAAACACACAACCTACCAGCAATGTTTGGGGATGTAAAGGTAAAAGTATTTCTAACTTTAGGAAAAACTATTGTGTTTAACCTGCTAATATATATATTTTTTATTTTCTCATCATAAACTTTACTCATTCAGCTAGTGAAATGTCAGAGGTCCCACAAGCAACTGATGTTCATTCTCTGAAGCAATTTGGAATGTATATATCTTGAACAATTGTTTCCATTCCAACAAGACATCAAGGTTCCTGAACTAAATCTAATACATGCATGATTATTGGGCTGCTCTAGTTCCTAGAGATAAATACCATTTTATTGACAATTCTGCTGGGTGCTGAGAATTCACTATGATTCAGTTCACTGTTTAACATCTACTAACTTCACTAATTCACATTTTATTAAATCATGGCATAACTCAACAAAATTAGCAATGCTATCTTGTAAAGAACTATTATTCAATATTTCATATTATTAAGTTTTTGTTATTTCATAAGAAATGTTATGAGAAAATTGTTTATGGAATATTGCTAGGGAAATTGTACTTCTTACTTCTCTAATATATTTACCTTAAATATATATGTATGTAATAAAAGCACCTCACGTCCATTATTTAAAATTGGGAAAATATAAAAAATCAATAATTTTTAAAAATATACCTTAAAAAACTCCTACCACCTAAACATAGGTGGATTATCCCAATCCTTTTTAATAAATAGATTTTAAAATAGTTGGAATTATATAATTGCATCCTAAGTTTTTTACTTCGCTTTATATAATTAACATTTCCTTCATATTATGTCATTTTCTTAGAGACACATTGTTTATGGATGTCAAGTGACTGAGCCACACATTACATAGTCTACTTTTGACCTTTATGTAAAAGTAATTTCTATTATAAACACCATTGAAATGGATATTTTTGGACCTGAAACTTTTTCATATTTAAATGTATTTGCTTGGAATTATTCACTTAAGTGATAAAATGGAATACACTTTTAAAATAATTTTTGTTTTTCAAAAGGCTTCTACCTATTCACAGTCCCACCAGGAGAGAATCATGCAGTTTTCATCTAACTTTTACTCACTTCTTTAGCAATTACAAGAACAAACAAACAAGCAAAAAACCTTTCACATCCACTGACTCACTTAATCTTTGCATTAGCCCTTTTAGGCAGGGTAGCAGATATTTATTTATTTCCTCCATAAAACAAGGAAATTGAGTTCAGGAAAGTCAAAGGAGGTTAACAAGGTACAACATTCAGTGGCAGAGCTAGGACTTGGACGGCACTTTCCCAAGGTTCTTATCCACTGCACTAGGTGGATTCTTTGAGTCACAGTAACTGAGAATGGTCCACTAATTGGGAGGGAGCATTGAAGAAAGGGGAGGAAGAAGAGAAGGAGGCTAGAAGGAGGAGGAAAAAGGAAGGAAGGAAGGAAGGAAGGAAGGAAGGAAGGAAGGAAGGAAGGAAGGAAGGAAGGAAGGAAGGAAGGAAAGGAGGGAGGGAGAGAGGGAGGGAGGGAGGGAGGAAGGGAGGGAGGGAGGGAGGGAGGGGATGAAAGAAAGAAGAAAAGAAAGGATAAAGAGAAGAAATAAACCTATGATATTCATTAGCAGAGGGAGCTAAATTGCTTCCTCCCCTCCCATCTCTCCTAGGGCACAATGTTTTGAGGGTGTGGGCTGATTTGACATGACCCACCCCTTTCACCACTCCCCGCCAGTCTGCTGCTTCTAGCCTTTTAGAGCCTTCTCTCCATATTAGCTTCATCTTCTCAATTTAACATCTCTCCTTACTGATGTTTCTGATGATTGTGTTCCAAGAACCATTGATAAAGGCTATCTATGATGCTCATTGACCAGACTACCTGAATTCAAATGTTAGATTTGACGTACATGCTTCACAGTGATGTTCCCAGCACCATTATTTGGGGATAATTCCAGTTAATTAAAAGACTCATCATAATTAATAAACTTTGGTACATATCTAATTAATAAATTAGAAAGACTCAATGCAGATTTTTGAGACATAAAGTTTTCTATTATATACATATATAGGTATCTATCTCTCACCTACTGTTTATGGAGTACTTTCCATGCATCAGACTCTGTATTAGGTTTTTGAGTATGGGATATCATTTGAACCCCATAGCTACTAAGATAGTTATTATTATCTCCATTATACAGATGAAAAAACTGAGGTTCAAACATCTACGTAGTGTTATAATATATATACCTGTACATGTATGATAAATGTATTATTATAAATATGTTATAGCACTATATCTACATATCTGTACATAATCTATATCTATATATACCTATATCTATCATCTACCTAGCTATAACTGTAATAGGCATAACACAGCTGGTAAGTGAAAGAGCTGAAATTAAACCTTAGGTTTCTCTGATGAAAAATGGCTCTTCTCTATTTGAAAAAAAAAAAGGCACTGCACTTTGGTGCTCTAAATGTTAGTTTCTGGGAAATCATTGGGTTGAAAGCTTTGTTTTAGACATGAAAATAATGTCTAAAACATAAATTTATCTCTCATACACACACAAACACACACACAACACACAAACACGCACACAACACACAAACACACACACACATACACATGCAGAGTTGCCTCATCTTTGTTACAATCTCAGGAAATAGGCCTTTACTGCTCCACCTGACTAGATTTTCATCAGCACTTATTCTCAGGCTCCATTTGTCAGAACCACTATCCAACCTTAAAAACTCAACTGTCCACCTGGTGTCACCCCCTTCAGTAGATTTTCTTTTGAATAAAAAGGCACATTCTGGTTTAGAACCTGTTTTGTCCTACCAGAGGACAACTCTATTGATTGGCCCATTTTGATGGGTAGTGGGGCAAAAGTGTGTGTGTAGATTGGGAAGTAGTTCTAAATAATCAGAACTGGCTCTTTAACCTATGCCAGGATTCTTTTAGAGGCAGCAGGTAAAGTCTGATTTATATTTACAAATGTTTTCTCAGAAACTTGCCTTTTTTCAGCCACATTCTTATCTTTGAATGAGAACATGCTAGGTTTAATTTCTTGGTTCTGGTTAACTCGAGGGCAGCAATCCTAGCTAAGAAGAGGGAGCATAATCCATCAGAACCTGAAAACTCAGGCTTGCCTTCACAGAGATGATCTTCATTATTAAAGCATTATCTTCCAAGAGAAGGATAACTGTGGGTGTATAAAACTTCAACCTTTACCAAGATTTTGATAATTATTCTTATTTCTTACTATACTTTTTAAAGTTTTCACTGGCTGGTACTGCAAAATATAAGTGGCTTAGCACAGTGTAAGTTTATTTCTTATTTATATCAAGTACAAAAAAATGAGTGTTTCCAGTTGATAGGTGGCTTTCCTCCAACTCAGGGACCCAGCTATTTCCATTCTGATGCTCTGTCACCTTTGAGCAGTTACTTGCAAATTTTCTCTGACTGTCAACATCCATCCAGCAGATGGGAGAAGACAATCTGTAGGATCACCAATGTGAGATTTCTATGGGCTAGGACTGGAAGTGGCACCCATCACTTTTGCTCACATTCTAGTGGCTGAACTGAGGAAGATGGCATTTTCTAATTGGAAAGGAGGTTGGGAGGTAGAGTTTAATTGAATTCTCAGGAAGAAAGAGAAAGAGCTTTGGTGACTTTGCCATACTGACTGGAATGCATCAAAATTTAAAAATATAGTAGAGGAGCATTAGACCTTATCTACTCAAACTTAACTTCCAATCGGTCTTTTATAAAATTACTATCATAACCTCTGATTTCTTCCTAGAAATTTCAAGCAACATAAAAAAGAATTATCCTATAACACTCTATAATACACATTTTAAAAGTGTTTATACGCTTTTATAATTGTACATTATACCCAAACTGCAGTAGGACCAGGTTAATAACAACATGGCAAAGGTAAGTCTTTTGAGACATTACACATATTTGAAAGTGAGTTAATACTGGCAGCCTATAGCAAAGTTCTTAACACATTTTTTTGTAATGCTTCAGACTTCTTCCAATGCACTTTTATCTTTTTTGTTAAAACCAGGATAAATGATAATTTCATTTGGACATAAATCACAGTAAGCGTCTCTTAAGTTCAGTGCTGGCTGGTGGTCTTGAGCCATATTTGACTTCTCATTAAGGCAGCCAGACTTAAAATTGTGGCTGGGGGTGATATTTAGTACGTCTGATTTAAGGGTAAGTCTTCAAGAATGAAAATGCTCTGTCTATACCTATCATCTTTATGTCACTAGAAGCATTCAGAAATTCTTGTTGATTACAGCAATATCTAGAGTTCAAAGAAGAATTCAAACTGTAAGCTATTCTAGCATCTGTTTTTGGTTTTATGGTCAATCTGAATAGTTGTAATTTACATTCACTGGCACCACACAATGAAGTTATTTTCAAACTACTGTATTTTGGAAAACACACACACACACACACACACACACACACACACACACAGTCTTTGTATTTAGAACTTGAGCTTAGTCTTAATTGTCCATACCAATAGAGGGAAAAGTTTTTATAAGTAATCAATAATAACTTAAAAACTCACTTTAGACCATAGTCTTTCTCTCTTTGCTACCCAGCCTGTATGACTCACTTCTACTGCAGCTCATTACCAGCTTTAACCCCCATCAGGGAAACTCATCAGAAGCCACAAAAAAGACAAAAATGAGGATAGAAGAGAAGCAGAGGGTGGATAAAGGGATAATTACATCCCATAGTTGAAATTGGAATATTGCTAAATGGAAACAGAACACATCATGCAACCAGACCACCCAATAGTCATGGTAAATCATTTGTGAATGGGGATGCCTACTCTACAACTTCAATTTGGTATTTCCTTAGAGAGATAATCTTTCTCCCTGTGCTTGACCTCACCAGTAATCCTTCTCATCCTCTCTGCCCTGTGCTGTCCACATCACTCAGGTACCACTAACTGCCCTTTTCTTGCTGGACTTGAACCAGCTTCTTTTGTACTAAGTTCTGCAACACAGAAATAATAAGCCAGCTCAAGAGCAGGGCCAGGAAACTGCTACAAGAGATGACAAAACATTTATCAAATGTTCAGAAGGCACCTGACCTTGTGCAACGTCCTCTGCCATAGTTGATCATATTTTCTCCTTACAAAACCATCCAAAGAGTACTGTGTTTTCTACGTTGGATATGATAATCTGAGGCACATAGAGATGATATGGGTAACACTATGCAAATTGCTTAATCAGTGATGGGGTTTGGGTGCAAAGCAAGATTTATCTCCAAGGGCAGGCCCTTTACCACTGTGCTGCCTTATCTGTGACTGAGCTTCTGCAGGCTCTGTGCACTCCCCCACTTAGCTTAGATGCCCTGATGGCTGTGCTTCCTCGGGCTTCTGACACCTGCTGCTGCACATCCTCCCCACTGCTGACTCCTGGTACCCACCATGCTGGAAGGTGGTGTTGCTGGGAGGCCATTCTGGTCCTCTCCCATATCCACCTCTCCCATCCCTCATGGAACCCTCAAGCGCCTCCAAGACAATTTTATAACCATATTTTATTAGATGTGATACTCTTGACTGCCATGCCGGTTGTAATTTCAGTGATGTTAAAATGTGCATAAACCAAAACCAAATTATTGGAGCTGATGAAATGCTGTAATGAGATTTCCAGTCCACAATAAGGCTTATTCCAGGAGAATTTCTTCTGAGTGAGAAGTTGGGAAGTTATTGATGTGATTGTTTCTGTAAATCTTTAAGTTAACATAGCACATTTTACAATAAAAACTTCTGACGGGAGATGTGGGATGAAGAAACATATCTAAACCTCATAGTTCCCCTTTTGCTATGGACTTGCATTCTCCAGGCTCAGTATTTATTTACCAAGCATTTAGCCTGCTAATACCCAACAGGAAGCTGCTGATGTCACCTGAGGATCTCACTCATGTTCCCTGTGAACTAAAACACCAAATTGATCAAAAGCAACACTTGCTTTGATTTCATGATGATCTTTTTCTTTACTAATTAAGATCTTTTTCTTTACTAATTAAGCAAACTGTGTGTTTTATTTACAGGTCAATAATGCAAATTAGTTAACTCACGAATAAAAGCCATAATATCTGCACATACTTTTAAAAAATATATATTTTATTTATATTTTACAGAGAGGAAGGGAGAAAGAGAGTTAGAAATGCTAATGAGAGAGAAACATCAATTAGCTGCCTCCTGCACACCCCCTACTGGGGATGTATCCACAACCAAGGTACATGCCCTTGACCAGAATCGAACCTGGGACCCCTGAATCCACAGGCTGATGCTCTATCCACTGAGCCAAACCATTTAGGGCTCTATACATACTCTTAAGTTACTAAAAAAATAAAGTAAAATCATTAACATTGAAAGTTGCCCCTCAGTTCTGATCCCAGTCATTAAGGCATGTGATTGCTACTTTTTATTAACAGTTTGTCTGCGTTGGTGGGAGCCCCAACAGAATGAAAGCATTTGCACTGTTTATGCATAAGGAGCTCAGGTTGCAGGACAGCAGAGAGGACATAAAGGACATCTGTGCTGGGACGGACAGATACTGTATGTACAAAATTGGCCCCGTGCTCTCCATCAGCGTAAGTACTCCATGCCTGCACTCTGGTAGCCATCAGGGCTCACAGAAAAAAAGGAGTTTCTGTTTCTGGGTTCTTTTCCCCTCCCGCTTTGCTTTCTCACACAATTAAATTAAGTTTCCAGGTGTGACATTCTTTGCTGGAAGAAGTTCCAGGGTCAGAACACAGCTTTCGGAGTCACTTTAGTTACCACTTAGCTACTCCCATTAGGGGGGAAAAACCCTCAAAGCACACTTCCTTTCTTTAATTTGTGACCGATTAAGCCACCAGTAATCTCCTCTGTCCCTTCTCCAGCTTTGGGAATGTTGAGCTTAAGTATACAGGGGCCAATTTTTAGAATTGTCAAAGGCTGCTATCTAACACTGCAAAAGCTGATAATGCATTTCCACAGAGCTGGGGTGAATTGCTCTCTTGTATTTAGACTATGCTGACAGCTATGGACATACAGTGCCCTAAGACAAAACGGAAGTGGACTGATTTACAATTTTAAGGAACACATGGACCACTTCCCTCCTGGACTTGGTATGAGGGCAGTGGATATGTATGTGCATGGAGCTTGCCTTTCTAAGTGTGTCTCTGCCATGGGACTGTATTCTGGAACAATAGCTCAATTGTGTCACGTGGCTGGACACTGCAGTCCTCATAAAGGGCAGAGCCAGGCGAGGGAACCAGAAGAGTCCTCTGAAGAGTGTGACATTCCAAGGAGCCGAATCATATGTGACTCCTGCACCAGGGAAGAGCCAGCAACCTTTGATTACTCTAAGTACCTGGTGAGGGAGGGATGGATGACCATGGCTGGAAGCCTGGAGTAAAGAAGGGAAAATTGTGCTCAGGGAGCCTCTAAGTTGATCTCCCATCTGGGTCAAGAATGCCTAAACTTGCTTTGGGCTCAAATGAGAGAATCCATTAATCTGTTCATTCAACAACTTTGAATATCTACATTGGAAAGAAATTCAATATTGTTTGATCTAGGCAAATTTTGTCTTACTATTGACATTTAGACTACAACTAGTCTTTTTTTCTCTTCAAAATGAATGGGTGAGAACAAAAAAATAAGGTTTATAAAACTGTGAAATTATTGTAAACAAGCAGTAAAACTTAAGAATAACATATAAAAACAGCAGTAAATGGATCTTGCAGTCTGGTCAGGAAAAAAGAGCTGATAAACAGATTACACCCAGAGCTCAGGCAATTAGAAATGGGCCTCACTAGGCATATAGAGGATTTCCAATGTAGGCCCCTTCTTTGAAAAGTCTTTTTAGCAGCTGACGTGTGAGTGTGTGTGTGTGTGTGTGTGTGTGTGTGTGAGAGAGAGAGAGAGAGAGAGAGAGAGAGAGACTTTAGCAGAAAGTCACAAGCCCATTTGTCATTTTATCTCCATGTCACATAATAAGTGATCATTATAAACCTATCACGTATCTGATTTAGAAGGAACCTAATAGATCAACTAATGGTGCATTGCTTAATGTACAGCTGAGCAAATGAGATTTAGAGGGTTTGCTCTTTAGTGGCAGAGTCAGTGCCAAAGCCCAAACGTGTTCATCTTGGACATACAAATTAATTCAGGTTTGACTCATGTCTCCAGGACTTACAATGCTTTTGGAAGTCAGGACATATTCCATGGAAACCGAATATGGGAAACTCAGAGGCTCAAATTTGTCAGTTTCATATTCCTGATGATGAGAGGGAGGAAACTCAGATGAGGATATCACGGTCCTGGCTGCAGAGGTTTTCCTGATTTGCTAAGGAGACTATTAGTGGAAGACCTCACCTGCTGCCAAGATAACCCTGGTGCTTTCAGCACACCAAGTCTCAGTGCCCAAGGGTAGAACTAGGACACATGTGACCCTCTAAAGCTAGGCTGGGCATAAAATGGCCTCTGATTCCGAACTCAGCTCCAGCCACTACAAATTTCACATGAAGGATCGTTCTGGAGAGTTATTAGAACATTAGAGGCCCGGTGCACGAAATTCGTGCACAGGAGGATGGGGGCGCGTTGCAGAGAGGATGTGGTGTCACTCAGCCCAGCCTGCAAAGACACCAGCATCCTTCACCCTGGCCTCTAGCCAGAGGTTCCTCTCCTCCTTCTGCACAGCCTCTGGGGAGATGTTTGTCCTGGAGCCTCCTCAGGCCCTGGCACACGATGCCCTGTCAGGTACTCAGGGACTTGGGCTTTCAGGTCTGGCTTCCCCGCCTGGCATGGTTCCCATTTGCTGCCATGGGAGCAATGCCTCAGGAGTCACCTCTTTGAACCATACTACTTGGTAGTGTGTGTGTGGTGGGGAGGGTGGTTTCAGCAGCAGTGATTTGATGCTTGTAGTGTGCCCATGGAAAACCCCCAACCAGCCCCTTTGCCTCTCTCCATGCCCACACGGCTGAGCCTGCTGGCCAGGGGCGGGGCGAGGATGCTGAGCTCTAGCCTCTTTGCCTTTCTCTCGCCCACGTGGCTGGGCCCGCTGTCCCGGAGCATGGCACAGATGCTGTGCTTGGCCGCATGGGGGTGGGGCATGGACGCTGAGCTCCGGCCCCTTTGCTTCTCTCCTCCTGTGCACCGCACTCAGCCCTGCCCCCTGCTCCTGATTGGCTGGTAGAGTAGCAAAGGTACAGTCAAATTTGCATATTACTCTTTTATTAGTTAGGATATTGATTACCAGGAGTTGCCAAGTCCTCTTGTTGCCCCCTCTTCTGGTGACACTGACTGTCCCATTCCAAAAGCTGAGACACACCAGGATTACTAGTATGGTTGTGACCTGTTGCAATTTACCCTCACCTACACATTCACTATCTACTCTACTTCGTTGGATCTGGATGGAACCCATGTGTCTACTCTGTATGTTCCAGAGCTCACACAGAATTAGCAGCAATAATGAGCAAGGCCACCTGAGAGCAATGCTGTGGATTTATAATTTCACTTAATGTGGTGGAAAGGGACTGATCACCTGGCAGCCAAGTTTGAATTTCCTCGATACCAAGACAATCTTGGGGAAAAAACTATTTCGCAGGCTCAGTCGAAAGAGCCCAGTGGGGAGATGAGCAGTGGCACTGCCCTGACACCCCTACACTGTGCCATCGTGGGCCACCTTCCTTCTGCTCCCAATGACCAGGCTGCTACCAGCTTAACTGGCAGGAGCTGCCTCTTGCTGGTCCTCTCAGATGAGCACATCTATCAGCGTGTCATGTAGACATCAGTTAGAGCTGACTTACAGTCTCCCCAGCTTTGGCAAAGTCATGATGATTATGTAAATTTCTCTGAGGGCTGTTAACTTGTAATGAAGAAAGAAAATATGTCCTGTGCATATATCAGTTGTGAGATGTTGAGTGATGTTCTCTTTCTCTCAATAGCATGGCATGGGGATCCCCTCCATTTCCATCATGTTGCATGAACTCATCAAATTACTGCACCATGCCCAGTGCTATGATGTCACCATTATCAGAATGGGCACATCAGGAGGAATAGGTGAGATATTTGATTTCTACTATTAAATTTCAGGGATTGTTTCATATAAAGCAGCTGCCAAAATACACCAACATTCCCCAAACCCAGCAGAAATCCAGGTGGGCTAAGGTGTGTCAGGAAGCTCAGCTTGAGGACATTTAATGAAATTAAAGAAATATTTTCTTTTTATCTTCCTTTTTTTTTCTCCACGGAAAACTGGAGTGGACTTGGGTATTGTTATGGGGAAGAGTGGAAGAATTGCTAAGGAATATGTTTTCAGGATAAGAGAAAGTTTTGAGGGCTACAGTAAATTTTGAGGTGTAGAGATTTCATAAGTGACAGAAACAAGTGCTTTCAGGTAAAAAGAAACAATCACTACTAATTGCCTTATTTGTCAGCGAAGTATGCACACTTCATAGGAAAACATTGTTTTTAGCTCATGTTGGTGACTGTGTCCTTTTTCTTGGCTGTTTCTTTTTCTCGTCAACACACACACACCAGAACAGACCACGCTGGGCCTTTAGGGAAGAGCCAGCTAGAGCTTCCTAAGGTTTCCCAGAGCTTCCCCTCTCCCTGCCTCCTGGCTGGTCAGGCCTCTGGGCAGGGCCTTCTTCTTCGTCTTTTTTTTCTAAAAACAAACAAACATATTTTATTGATTTTTCACAGAGAGGAAGGGAGAGGGATAGAGAGTTAGAAACATCGATCAGCTGTTTCCTGCACACTCCCCACTGGGGATGTACCTGCAACCAAGGTACATGCTCCTGACCGGAATCAAACCAGGGACCCTTCAGTCCGCAGGCCAACGCTCTATCCACTAAGCCAAACTGGTTTCGACAGGGCCTTCTTTATGTTTCCATCTTGAGCTGAGTGCAAGTTATTTTTTGGAGCTGTTCTTCTGGAGCAGATCATGTGAGGGGTCATTTTACTATGTCGCCACATACAAATATAGACAGAACATTGTAACTGGAACATTTGGTTGACAGAGTGACAAGACTGAATGAAAATTCTAAAAAGGGCTGAGATTTTTGTCCGAGAACTACACATTTTTGGAGCAAGAAGAGGCCTTTATAAATCCTCAAACAGAAAACTAGAGAATAACTTGTCCAGGATCACGGAGTTGCAGGTGGCTGGGCCATGCTTCCCCAGAAA
Organism: Antrozous pallidus; assembly: GCA_027563665.1. Taxonomy (NCBI): domain Eukaryota; kingdom Metazoa; phylum Chordata; class Mammalia; order Chiroptera; family Vespertilionidae; genus Antrozous; species Antrozous pallidus. Next base: position 60,382,214 of record CM050508.1, on the reverse strand, counting down.
CAGACATATTTACAAAGACTGGGCTCTTCCTACAACTGTGGTCCAGGAATAAAGTCCACCTGAGGTATTCAGAGATGGGACTAAAGTAAAAGGACTTCTATAGATGTCCATCCTGACAGAGGAGAATGTGAGCATCAGTACTAGATGAGCTATCCTTCCAAATGACTTTCTTTTGGCCTCTGAAAGATCTTAATTAGGATACACATCTCCTAACACATCTAAATATAAACAAGATATCATTTTGATGCCCACATTTTCAACTTCCTTCTCAATCATTTTCCTACTAGAGGCCCAGTGCATGAAAATTAATGCACCGGTGGTGGAGGGGTCCCTCAGCCTGGCCTGCCCCCTCTCAAGGTCTGGGAGCCCTCAGGGACAGGAGGCAACCCAGCAATCAGGGAAAGGAGACATCCCATCACACTTCTGCTGCTGCCACTGCTGGCGAGCAAGCCTCAGCCGGCCCTGTTTACCTGAGAACTGGGCGGCCCTGGGCAGCTGGGAAGTCTCCATCTGAGGCTTGTCTGCACTTCAGGCCAGCCCTGGGTGGCTGGGGGATGAAAGGACTGGGAGACTGGATGCAGGTGTGTGGAGCAGCTATGCCCACCTGGGGGTGGGCCTGGCCTTGCCACATGCCTACCATCCCATTGGGACTGAGGGAACTGGGCACTGCCATCTTGTGGCTGTGGACATCACTATCTTTGAGGGCATGGCAGCCAATTAGCATACTCCCTTCTTATTGCCTGTGGGCACCACAATCTTTGAAGGCGGGACAGCCAGTTAGCATAATCCCTCTTTATTAGATAGGATTTCTATTCCTACTCAAATAATTCAAGGAGTCACTTGTTTGACTTATTTAAAAAGTGTCTGACCCACCAAGGCTCACTCATCAGAGCCCACCTTGGGTTCCTAGGTGGATCTCCTAAATTAGCCCCATGTTGACCAATACTGAAATTCATAAAAACCCAGAAGGATATGGGTGTGCTCTATAAAAGACCAGATAGTATTTAAGGCTTTGTAGTATGGAAGCAACGACAGACAACATATAATGAACAAATGTGGCTGTGATCCAAGAAAACTTTACTTACAAAGACAGTCTGAATTTGGCCCACCCAATGCCATTTCTATGGAAGCATTCACTCATTTGATACATTTTTATTAGTGTCTACAATTCGATAGGCATAACACTAGAACTGAGGAGACAACAGTGAACAATGCTCTTGACTTTATAGAGCTTATGTTTAATCAGGGCCATAGGCAAACAAATGAGTAATTACAAAGAGTGAGATGAATGTTAGAAAAGGAGTCTAGGGCACTGCCAGTGTATAGTCCCTTATTTTGGCTCTAAGTAGAAATCAGAATGGGTCAAAAATTAGGTCAAAAGCTGACCCTGTGGAAATTTACTGTCACCTACCTATGCTGCCTTTTTATCCCCCCACCCTCCCTCCTGAATTCAGACCTTCTGAAGGAAGTGACTTGAGCCTACACCTGAAGAATGAGTTGGTGTTAATCTGATGAAAAGGTGTGGGGAGGACAAAAGAGCATCCCAGCAGGGAGAAGAACAGTCCAGAAAATGGTTTCTCAAGTCCCTGTGACTTAGTTACTAAGGCCTATGAGCAAGCCAGACTTTGTAGCCCTGGAAGGTCAGCCAGAAGGCCTAATTTCCATGAGGTCAGAGAGGGGAGGAAGAGTGATGTGAGGAGAATCAGAAGGAAGGGAGGATATAGATGCAAAGAAATTACAGTAATCAAGGAGATGCAGAGAAGATTAAATATCAAGTAGTCACATCATTTTAGGAAAGCTACTTGCTGGCAGGCTCATTTATTTTATTCCTGACCTAATTTATTCAAATTTGAGCCTGAAGGCCAATGCTAATTTGCATGTCCAAGAGTCATGTTTGTCTTGAAATCTAAACCCCATCACATTGTAAATGTGAATCTGGGAAGACAGGACATGCAAATGCCTGTTCTGAATGTTATTATTTAATTGCATTTGGAAAAAAAATAATTTAAAGGATGGAAAGAGGGAGAATCATTAGCAACTAGCATTAATTAATGTTGGCAGAATCGATTACTTACTGTGTGTCTAAGTAACCACTCATTTATTCCCGCATCCCAGGGGTCGCACCGGGGTCTGTTGTAATAACAGACACAGCTGTGGACTCCTTCTTCAAGCCTAGATTTGAACAGGTTATCTTGGACAGCATTGTCACCCGCAGTACTGAACTTGACAAGGAACTGGCAGAGGAACTATTCAACTGCAGCAGAGAAATTCCCAACTGCCCAACCCTCATTGGACATACAATGTGTACCTATGATTTTTATGAAGGTGAGAAGAATTTATAAATTGTGGAAGCAACTGTTTGTTATTGAAACCCATAATTTATATTAAAACCTTCACTTTAAAAGTTAGGAATTTAAAAAGGAACTGAAACAGTCTTTTTAACTTCCTATAGCAGAGGAACATAAGCATATAATGAGCAGCAGAGAAACACCGATAGTGACTATGTATTGAGAAGGGGTTTAATCCTCCAAGAACAAACTGAATACTAAAATGCAATTAATAACGTTAGTAAAATCTTCTCTCTGATAATGCTCCTAATTTTAATTGATGACTCTGGGAGAAGGGGAATATGCTGATCCTATGTTTCTGCCATTTTGGGGTAGGATCACGGACAGCGCAAAGTGACCTGATACTCAGGAAAGAGTGGGACCCAGAAAATATTTAGGGGAGGAATTCCAAAGGGATGGGTGGTACCAAAGTTATCCTTTTTCTCTCAGAGACAATTAAACTGGTTCCCAAATCCAGCTGAGGAACAAATCAAAGGTGACTGCTAAGTAGCTTTTGTAACAAGCGATGAGAAGCCAGGAGAATAAAGTGTCAAGGGCAGTCCCTGCTCATTCCAGAGGTAATACTATTCATTGGAGGGTATTCTAGAACAATTGTAGTATGGTTGGTTGTGTTTTAGTGTGTTCACCAAAGCACACATTATTTCATTTTAAATTATTTTTTGGGGGGATCAAACTTAGGCTATTATATTACAATTTTAAAATTATGCATGGATTTAGGCTATAGTATCTGTAAATGTTACTTCAGGTTAGTAACATTTTATTTTATAACCTATTATTATAAAACAGGAGCCATGTTTGGTGTGATAGGGTTGAAACTCTCTATCATAGACTGCTGGCTGCTTCATTGGGAGGGCTAAGGGTGGGTCTAAAGCAGATCTTACAAATGACAGCCTGTTGGAGTCCCTATTTTCTTTGGTCTGCACAGAACTTTTAAAATGTGAATTATTTTGCCAACATTTATAATTTATTGAAATTTCACATGAAAATACATAGTTTGGGCTCCTTGAAATAACATGGCATTAAAATTTTTTAAATAATGCACAGCAGCCTGGCAAGCCCAGCCGACACCCATGGCTACATTCAATGAAGGGAGGGAGGCTGCTCCCTTTAGGCCCTGCAGACCTCACTGACACCACCTGCTTGGCTTCAGAGACATCTGAGTTGGATTTGGCTTAAACAACACAAGAGAGGTTGGCAGGCAGCCTTAAGGAGGAGGGAAGAAGGGGAAGTGGACAGCCAGGGTGGAAGTAGCCTGAAAGATTATAAGGGAGGAGAGGAAGCCAAAAAGAGGACTGTGCAAATAATGATGGTGACAGAATGCTGTTGGCCTCCCTGCTCCAACCCAGGCCATCCGTGGGCGTGTGGTGGGGAGAAGTCTGTTCCCAGAGCCTGCAGGGTGGAGGAGGAGTTAGAGCATCAGAATTTTTTCCACCTCTTTCCAGCCCCACTAATGGATACAAGTGAGAGTAAGTGATAAATGAACACTGAGAGCATCATGGAAGGGAAAAGGTGATCACCAAGGGTGGCAGGCCCCTTAGAGCTGTGTGGAAGCGAATAAGGTGGACACATTGGTACCATTGTCATGAAGAGTAGATGGAGAGTTGCAGTGTCCAAACCATGGTCTGCTCTTCAAGGAGCCCAGAGCTTCACTAAGGTTTGACATCTCTTCTTCCCCAGCACCTGGACCCGGGCGATCCTCCAGTCACGGGAGCCAACCTGAGATTTTCCTCAAAGGGCAGATCTCTCAGTGACCCTCAGGTTCAATGTTTCCTCTTTGAAAGTAGCAAGTAATCTCTGGGGGACAGTTTGGCACTACATGAATATCTTGTAACCCAACTCTCTTTTGCACAGTGAGTTTAGCCTGGGTTACAAAATGATGATTTTCTAATTCTATTATCCCTAGGCACAGTGCTGGCTGCTGGGGCACTCAGCACTGTGGAGACTGCTCTCTACATAGGAAACTCTGGAGTCTGGCACAGCCTTGCTCCCAGTCCAGGGATAAGAAGACTCAGATGGCAGATTTATACTACCTGGGATGCAGGCCCAAGAGTCAGAGTCAGCAGCAGAGCACTCAGCTGGCAGCAAGCCTCTTGGTGGTGCCGCTGCTACTGTCCTCATCAGATTGCTCATTGCTCTCCGTCTCTTTCAGGCCAGGGTCGACTAGATGGAGCCCTGTGCAGCTTTTCCAGAGAGAAAAAGGTAGATTACTTGAAGAGAGCATATATAGCTGGTGTCAGGAATATCGAGATGGAATCTACAGTGTTTGCGGCCATGTGTAGACTCTGTGGTCTAAAAGGTAAGTTCTTCATGAATGCTACGTACAAGTCCCTTCTTTTATAAAGTTACTTGCACCCCGCAGGAGAAGAAAAAGCTATAGATGGCTTTAGGTTGAATGCATGCCTTATAATTGTTTATAATATGGATTATCTCACAACGTCTTATGAGTGGGCAGGATATTATTCTCATCATGCAAATGAGGAACCCAAGCCTTAAGGGTCAAAAGCAAGTTGCCCAAGGTCACTAGCCAGTGGGTTATATAGCTAGGATGTCACAGAAAGTTCCACTTTCTTCATCCAGGTAGTGGCTGATATTTTCTATTACAATTTAATTTACCAAGACATGACACAAATAACATATTTCAAAGATAGTCCACCAAAAGACAAAATGTGAGTGGAGTAGTGGTGTGTATTTAAAGTTAATTTACATGCATTTTCGCTTTTTCCAACTTTCTATTTTGAAAAATTTCAATAATACAGAAAAACTGAAAGAATAGCTTGATACCTACAATATTTTGCCACATTGTGCATGCTCTCTAAGTGTGTGTATATATATGTGTATATATATATACACATATACACACATATATATACACATATATACTATATATATACACATATATATATAGTATTTATATATATATGTATGTGTATGTATATAAAGCACCCCTGTTTGCCTTTGCTCCTGAATCATTTATAAATGAATTGCAAACATTATGCCACCTAATTCTTATACCTAAGAATATAAATATTGTCCTAATGATCACAGTACCATATCAAAACAAAAAAGGCTAAAAAACATAAAATAAGTTTCATAACATCATTTAACATCCATCCCATATTTAAATTTTTCTGAAAGTATCTTTTATAGAATTTTTCCTTAACCAATACCAAATTAGTTTTATACATTATATTACTTTATTGTTATATCTCTGTAATTATTACATCTAGAATATTCACCTTACTTTTCATTTTTCTCAAGACAGTACGTTTCTTTTTGTTTATTTGTTTGTTTTGAGTCCGGCTGTTATATTGTAGAATATCCCATGTTCTAGACCTACCTGTGTGGTTTACCATAGGGTTTCCCTTGCTCCACTTGGCTGCATTTTTCTTGTAAAGTGGAAGTGAGGTCAAGTGACTTGATTAGATAACAACTGTATGGCAAAAACACTTCAGAGTAATGGAAACTCTCCATTGCACCACATCAAGGAGATGTAATGTGAGAATGTTCCACTATTAGTAATTTCAAGTTGCATCACTTGGTTCAAGTAGTAACTGTTATCTCACTTCATTTAAAAGCTAAAGTCTTCTTTTTGTAAGTAGCAAGTAATCTCTGGGGTGATAGGTAATCTGGCACTGTGTGAATACCCTGTAATCCAGCCATCTTTTACCCAATGATCTTAGCATGGACTGCAAAATGATGGTTTTTCACACTCCATTGTTCCTCCTACATTTATCAGCTAGCATTCTTCTTTAAGACAAGCTTTACATCCTCACACACATTTCTGCCTTTTTTCTTTTTGGTTGGGATGAGTCATTGTTGTATTGTGGATTTTGTTCAATGAATCTGTCATTATTTTTTTAATACTCAAATTATCCCAAATTTGTCCAGGAAGAGGCCCCTCTATTGCACCCCCCTTTTTGTCCCTTTGAAATAAATCTGTTAGCTCTTGAGAATTTTCTCACTTTCAGGCACAATAGGATGCCAAGGCACCTGTTGCATTTTCCTTGTCTCAAGTCTGGAATCAGCCATTTCTCCAGCAAGTTCCTGTCCCTTTTAGTGAAGAATTATATTAAGAAACCAAATGGGTGCAGCATGTACTTTTATTTTTGGTGAAATTATTCCAATAGAAACACCAACCTTGGACCAGCACCAAGAAAACTTATTGAAGTAAAACTTAATTTTCATAAGCATTAGTCAGTATAACTTCTTTCTGATTTTTAATTATTTTCAGTCACCTTTTAGATTTAATTAAAAAAAATTTGATGGAAGAGAGTAAAGCTGCAGAGTAAAGTATTCTTTATTAACTTGACTATGAAAGTCTCAGATCTATAGCATAATAGCACCAACTAAAATAATGGTTTGATGTCCAAGAAAATGTTCAAGCAACTTTCTTTAGAATTTACAATTTTGTATTTTACACAGGGACTATCTTTTTTTCCAGAAAGAAAACATCCGTAAAATATGTCATTGACTCAAATGTGTTTTATAGTGTGTCTAGAGTGCATGGCACAATTACAAGGCTGGTTTTAAATCAGATTTTGACTGATAAGATTTATCTCGATCATTTTATTCCTAAACAAAGAAGGAGTTTCCTCTGTGCATCAGCAAGTGGCTGGAGTGCCCAAGCCCTGGGTATATAGTAGTGGACACCACAGATAAAATCTCCACCTATGGAACCTAGTGAGAGAGATGAACAACAAAGACTAATGTCTAATAACCTAGTGATACATCAGATGCTGAAGAGTACTATGGCTAAAATAAGGCAGAGAGAGGAACAAGGATGACCAAAATAGGAAACCATAATTTTAAGTGGCATGATCAGGGAAGGATGCACCGAGAAGTGCCATTTTAGAAAATGCCACGTGGACATAAAGTAAAGGGCAGTTTGGGAAACGCAACTCTACAGCCACATGGCAGGAACATGCAAGTGTGTTGGAGGAACTAGCAGGCCAGTGAGGCTGGAAGGGAGGGACATCAGTGGAGAGTGGCAGGTGCAAGTGGTGTGGTCACTGTGAGGAGTGTGGCTTTCACTCTGAGCAACATGGTAAGTCATTGCAGGGATTTGAAGAGAGAAGTGGCCAGGTAAGACTTAAGCTGTAACAAGACCACACTGCCTACTAGGTTAGGAAGAACCTACTGGGGTGAAGGGAAGAAGTAGGGAGAAGAATAAGAGGGCAAATGCAGCAGGGTGGGAGAGATGATGGGCCAGGGTGAGGGCAGTGGAGGTGGTGAGCAGTCTGAGTCTAGGTAAAACTAAAGGCAAATCTAAAGAAATTTGTTGACAATACCATGTGAATGTTGATAAAAAGACAGGACTTAAGAATGATATCCAGGTTTTTGGCTCAAACATCTGGAAGGATGGAGTTGGGAGATAGTAGGTGAGGATTTGGGACTGTAGACATCAAATGGAGGCTAAGCAAACAGATGGATTTATGAAGTTTAGGCAAGAAGTTTGCACTGGAGGTGTAAAATTGTGAGTTGACAGCATATAGCTGGCAATTAAAGCCATGCAACCGATGAGATGACAAAGAGATAGAAACAGATGAGAAAAGGTACTTGGTTAGGAGTTAAGGGAGGTGAGAGAGATCCAGGAAAGGCGGCTAAGGAGGAGTGGCTGATGAAATTGGCAGAAACACATGGAGAGTCTTGTGTCCTGGTGCCCAGAAAAGAAACCCAGTAAAGAGTTACAGCTCAATAATGCTTCATTTGATCACACTGGAATTTTAAAAAATATATTTTATTGATTTTTTACAGAGAGGAAGGGAGAGGGATAGAGAGTTAGAAACATCGATGAGAGAGAAACATCAATCAGCTGCCTCCTGCACACCTCCTACTGGGGATATGCCCACAACCAAGGTACATGCCCTTAACCGGAATCAAACCTGGGACCCTTCAGTCCGCAGGTAACACTATCCACTGAGCCAAACCAGTTAGGGGCACACTGGAATTTTAATTTCAATATTCATCCTTACAGTCAATCAATATAAATATACAAACAAAATGTATGTGGTACTTTTTTAAAAATTACTTTTAGAAAGGCTTTATAGTTCAGAAGAAGAGATTAATTGTAGGACCGCTATCCTTAATTACTTCCATCTCCCAGAGTATGTGTACAAGCCAATCTTTGTGCTATTTAGGTGAAGGATGCAAATGCATCCTTGTCCTCTTTAGAAGGTCATCATTAAAACCCCTTTCAGAGAAACAATAGCATCTGATTTTCTCTGCACCAGTTAGTGAGAGTGGGAACCCCAGCTGGGGCAGCTTGCCCTTGCCTAAGAACAGCCCAATTACACACAGCCTACAGGTACTTCTGTTCCAGGAAATGCTCTTCACATTTCTTTATTATAGAAACAACAAGTGGACACTTGAGTCATAGCTTCACCAATATGCAAATGAGCAGAATTTAGGAACCAGTTTAGTTAAACATAAAATATCTACATACAAACATGCTATCCTGTTTTAAATTTGGTGATCACCTTTAGTTCTTTCTGAAGAGGCACAAATTGACAGCCAAGGAGAGCTCAGGCTTGTGTATCCTGAAGTCAAGTCTGTCTCTCTTAGAAAATGTTGCCAAAATCTCAGCGGAATTATTCTGTTATGAGGATTTTTCTGACCTTGCTGCAAGTTCTTGACCTTGCTCTCAGCCACCTGCAGGCCCCTCCTGGATTCTTTCCTGTTTGCTTGCTGTAGCTCCTGCCACCTGCTGCAGTTTTCTTTCTCTGCTGTTGTAGGTAGTGACTTTCGCCTGCCCACAGCTCTCGGCAGGCCACTGCTGCAGCCTTGTCGTTGAGCAGAGCCCTCTGCCAACATTCACACTAAAGGTTGCATGTACTTCTGTAATTCTGAAGTTTTTTGGAGTATTTCTATCTGAATTTCTTTGTGGTGAAAATTCCTCTGATTTGAAAGCTGAATTCTTGGTACACTGCCCCAAGAACAAAAACAAAAGCCATATGCATATGATGCTACCATGTCCATGTCTTTCATCACTTCATAAGATCCTTGCCCCACAGCATGAAGTGTGGAAAAGCTCTGTGTGAGCTGGAAAAAGCTTGCTCAGGGGAAGGGCTGAGGGAGCCTTCACGAGCAATTGTTTTAGCATAGAGCGTTGGAGAGGAGATTCCAATGGTAAGCAACATGGTGAAATATTTCTCACCTGGCACCAAGCTCAGGGCCTGGCTGAGCTGGCCTCCCAGGCCTGTTCCTCATCCCCATCTCACTCCCACTGTAGCAGTGGCTCAACTGACCCTGTCTCTCCACACAGCCTTTTCGAATGGCCTTTCTGTCCCTTTACCACTACCAGCTGACTGAACCCAATCTGACTTGATACTAACGTGATGATGGCTAATGGTTTTACCTTTTAAATAACAACTTTTTATTTAAACCAAGTTCTTCTAGAGACACCATTGTCCTAACTCAGAGAAGTCACTCACTGAGTTTGGACCTTTTTGTGTCCACCTGAGACAAGGAGGTCTTGGATCCAAGTGGATTACTGCTTATCTTTATGATTAACAGGGGATCTCACCATACATCTCACTTTATCAGAAAAGCCCTGAATGACTGCCTGAACTAAAGCTACTCAAATTCATTCTACTCACACATTCTACTTCACTTCTCTGCATTGCAATGGCCGCTATAGACTATATTTTGAGTTTCTTTATATATTAACTTATATATTACTTTACATATTAATGCATGAAGGTATGTATTTAGCATCTCCACCCAATGTTAGCACCACAAGAACAGGGATGATGTTTGTCATTTTCTTGTCTTATCCCCAGCACTTAGAATGATATCTGCCATATGGAAATTCAGATATTTGCTAAATGATCAAACAAACAAATGAAAAGAGTGGCTACTCAACTGTTATTTACCATGGAAAATGGCTAGAGCGGATTCAACTGTTTCCTTCTGTCCCCAGCCTCAACAGTGGCTTGGAAGGATTATGGAGTGCCTGTCATCTGTCCAAATAGGAATAGACAAAGCCTTAAGTTTAAGCCACCCTTTTCCTAGAAAGTTCAAATGACATTTCTGCATTATCTGTACTCCTGATTCTCTTGCTATTGCATAGGTGGACAAACTGCTTGAAACGTGTTATCCTGATCTCATTATCTATCATGAAAAGAATAGTGGGGTCCAATGCTGCATTAACAAAGATTTGGGAAGGGGAACAGTGGCATTCACGAAATTATTCTACCCCGAAGGGCTGAATCTCCAGAATGCTGGAAACGCCCTGTCTAATGCTGCATAAATGCCTTCACCTGTGATTTCATCCGATGCACACATCTGTCCCTCTCTTAGAGCAAAATCTGTTTTAATTACATCCCCGACATTCTGATTAAAATGATAATCCTTCTGCACTGTGAATTTGTTAAGTATGTTCAATTTGTATCCATTTTTAAAAGACAATTCTGCCTTCCGACACATGCTGGCATGGCACTATCTGAAACCTAATATTTATCTGAGATTAGGTTCTGCTTAACTCCTCTGTGTCTTTGGAGTTCGCAGCTCTCGCCGTGGTTTTTCTTTAGGGTAAAGGAAGAATTCAGTGTTATTTCTTTTGGCAGACACTGGTAACTCGGGGGATACATTCAGACTTCCTAATATTACTTTATTACATTTCAATGAAAGGGAGCAAAATCGTGCTTTAATTCCATTTGATGTTCTTGTGCTGGTCCCTGCAATGAAGGATATTGGGCCTTAGGAACTGCACGGTGATCACTGATAAAGTAAAAAGGATTCTATTCAGACTGTGGCTGAAGCGTTTCTTACCTCTAAAGTGGAGGAAAACCGAGGTTTGGAAAATCAAGACTAGGGCAACCAATTGCAGCCCTCTTCACCCTCATCAGAGAAAAAGAAGCTGTGGCTCAGAGAGGGTCTCACAGTTACAAAGTCGCTGAGCTGGAGTTTGAACACAGCTCTGTCCTCTTCCCAGCAGCCTCCCATGGATACACAGGTTCGTAGCCTCTGTTCAGAATAACAACAACAAAAAAGCAGATGTTTCCATTTTAAAAGTTGTGAACAGAGGATTGTGCTACTTTAGCAAACAAACCCTAAGGGCTAAGCATGCACCCAAAGGGTCAGTGTTGGAATCAAAGCGTTAAATTGATATGTATTCCTTCGTATGCATAGCGGTTATTTTGCCAAGAAAATCAGTCATTGTACCTGGGGAACTAGGTATAAATGGCTAGTAATTCATTTATTGCTTTTACAAAAACAATATTTAACAAAATGATTTCTTCTTACTTTCTTGGATTTTACATATTTTCAATCAAGATCAGCATCTATAGTTTTATTTGATTCATTTTCATTCTAGTCTTCTTCCCTCTATTCCAGTCCTCCCTGCCCATTACCAACCCATCACCCATCAGAGAAACATGTAGGGCCACAGCTCAGCCCTTTGTGGACTGACATTGCCTCTGACCCACCCCTCCCCTGCTCTGCCCCAGGTGGGGCATCCTGGGCTCTCCGACTAGAACCTCCATCCCCAGCATACCAAGCTTCATCCTCTGGCCATCCTGACACATTTCTGGTTGGGAGTCCAGCATCCAGCAGAGGTCAAGTCCCCAAGGTTGCAGCTGAACCTCATAGTCCTCACACCAACTAGATGATGTGAGACATATAAGCTGAGTGTGTGAACTTGGAAGAGAGATACCTCAGAGATCACCTGCTCATTTCTCTGAGAATGAAATGAAGCCTAAAGAGTGTATGTAACCTGCCTGAGGAAACACAGCTTGGTGGAAACAGGTGAACTAGAACAAGATCTCCTATCTCCTCACCCCACTCCCTCCACTATCCCATTAGGCGTGAAAGAGCAGCATATTTTATCTATTGACAGGTTACTCATACTTTTCTTTTTTTAAGGCATTAACAGAAGCTTTCAATAAAAGATGAATGTATACTATAACTTAACCAAGGTAAAGAGAATAAGAAGCACATATTTAAGGGGGTAGCTGGGTATTTCTCAATACCAAAGAGGCTACCTGGTAGTGCAATGCTAACTCTAAAGAATTCTATTTCATTCTGAGTTTTCTGGAGGCCAAGTTGAAAGTGGAAACACACTGAATTACACAACACTCATTATCTAATTTTTAAAAAAGCATTTGAGGTTTACCATAAAAACTTTATTCAAGAGTTAAACTTAAGTGAAATTATCAGCCATATGATAGTGGACAGTGTACTCAATAACACCTTTATAAAAGCTATGGGATGATTCTTGATAGAGTTAACACTAAATCTTGGTTCTAATTCTGCATTTCTTTGAAAACCTAAAGTGATTTGATTCAGGATAAAGTTTAAAGTCTTGAAAGCAGTAGTTCTCAAATATCAATGAGCAAATAACTTAACCGGGAAGATTTTTTAAATGCAGATTCATACCCTGACTCAGTTGGTTGAAGCATTGTCCCATACACTAAAAGGCTGAGGGTTCTATCCCCAGTTGGGAATACATGGGAGGCAACTGACTGATGTTTCTCTCTCTCTCTCTCTCTCTCTCTCTCTCTCTCTCTCTCTCTCTCTCTCTCTCTCTCTCCAATAAACATATCCTTAGGTGAGGATAGAAACTAAAAAAATAAAATGCAGACTCACTGGCCTCTCCACCTCTCCCCCTAATTCTTCGTATCAGGGACAGAGCCAGGGGTCTGCATTACTAACAAGCTCCAGTTTCAATGGAGGCAACTGGTCGAGCACACTCTGAGAGACACTAATCAAGAAGAACAAATTGTTTCTATGCTGTTTAGCTTTGATCAGTCTCTTTGAATAACAATTTTCTCCACTTAGTTGTTGATTTACAGACAACAGACTGATGTCTCAGGAGAGATAGAGGCAATGCGAAGGCTCTGGGTTGTCGCGACGTCTATGCTTTGTACACCAGACATACAGGGAGCAAACATGGGTCTGCCTGGTGAACTCAAAGCTTGAGGAGTGAAGGGGGCCATGGAAAGGGACAGAAGTGGAAGAAGAGCTGGCACAGAGCAGGCTGGGAACGCCTGAGTGAGCCTAGGCTGCTTTGCCACTTTCTGAGGCCCAGCCTGTCTGGGCTCTGTTGTCCCTGAGGAAATCTGGGGCTGGCCTTGCTGTCTTTGCCTACAGCTCATGGGAAACTTTCCTGGAAATCCATTCAGAAAGTTGGGGTGAAAGCAGAGGCCATGGGCTCCTAAGGATTCATGGGTGGGCTTAGGGGTTCTGACCCCCTTGAAATTATACACAAATATTGTGTGTGTGTATGCATATGTATAGTTTCATGAAAAAGAGATTCACAAAAATACACAACTTTCATCAGATCCTCAAATGATCCCACAGAGCTGACAGCTGTTGAGAGTTCCTGGTGCCCCAGAGGCCTTGAGCTCCGAGACTGTGCTGGGGTGAGTTCCCAGCACATTGCAGACCTGCCATCAGTTAGCTGACCACCTCATTGGTGACAGCCAGGTCACTAAGTCTCCCTCTGCAGGAGCCACCCGCCCTGCCCAATCTGAGGATTCTGGTAGAAAGGTGGTCAGACTTGATTTTGACAACTGGTTTTGAGCAATTAATCCACTTTCATTGCTCATGGAAACAGTAATTTCAGGTGACAAAACTGTTATGTGCTGCTTGTTAATGGGGTCTCTGGGGTCGAGAAAACACCAGAGATTGCTCTGTCGTGTTCTTTCCCATCTCTGGCATCACCCTGGAAATCTCCATATAAAATGTTCAGTCAGCGCCCACTCTGAAAGCTACAGAGCGCAGTTTCCTTTCATCCCTCTTCCAAGGGCAGGATTAGAGCAAAGCTTGCAGCCTTTCCTTGCGGCTGCCAGCTCAGGCCGCCTCCACAAGCTTGCTGATCATTAACTTGAAAAGCTGGGGAATTTTCTAGCCCTTCCATTTGCTTGTTTACCCGTCCAGCCAAGTTGCTTTACAACCAAGTGAGTTTTCAATAAAGACGGTCCCAGGTGATGAAATATTTGGCTCAGCTCAAGGCATGCAGTTCCCTTCCTTTTCATGTAGCTGAACAAGAGGGTTCCTTTGACTGAGGATCAGGGCAGGTTTGCCTAATGGTTCACCACATGCCAGCTCAGGTGATAGATAGATGGAAGGGAGGTAACGCTTCTTAGCAGTTTAGGAAGCTGGGAATTGAGTGGCTATTTACTAGCTGTACATACTGGGCCATGTGTTTGACCTGCCTAAGCCCTCATTTCATCATCTGTCAAAAGGGGATAAAAATAATAGCTAGCGCATGGGACAGCTGTAAGGACTAAGTGGTATTGTAAATGCCTGGCAGATAGCAAGAGCTCAGCAAAACAGAAAAGATAGCATCTATTATAAATACAATTCATTTCTCCTTTCCAAATCCAGATCTTATAAAGAAGTCTGAAATAGTGGAGAGGTTAAAGAAATAAATATGACACTCCAGCCCAACTTTATCTCCATGCCCTCAAAGCTTGTTAACATAGCCACATCTCGTGCCATCAACCCTGAAATCCTTTTCTAAAATGCTGCAGACGAAGATAGAAATGATTACACTATCAGTTCAAATGGCTGACACCAATTTCATTGTGTATGACCACATTGCTTGAAATGAAAGATTTATTGTGAAACTGACAATCAAGAATTTGTAGGAGACCTGCTTTCTCTCTCTGGTTCTCCTCGATGAAACAAGCCAGACACTGTCATTGTGGGTAATTTTCACAAGAGTTTCAGCAGTGGTTTTTTGTTTTGTTTTGTTTTTTGTTTGTGTTTTTAGCAAAAAGTATCTGTTCTTTTTCCCTATTTCCGCATCTATGATAGGATTTTATTCCCACTCTTTATAAATTAAATGCTAATAAATTTGCTCCTTCGTGGAGTTAATTCTCCTACTTAAGTAATTCCTTTAATATTTTCCTTCTCAAATTTCATGAGGGTTTGTATTCACCTTTATTGATATTTCTTTGGTTCTGTATTCATAGCTTTTGTTTATTTAATTTATTCATTCATTCATTTATTTATTTATTTACACTCATAGCTTTTATATTTACTTTAATCTTCAGCAAGACGGCAGCAGGCAGACTAAACATTGCACCATGTTAACTAGGAACAATGGCGTGCCCTCCAGTTATATCCTCAAGTAAGAAGAGCCTCCTCTAACTGGAAATAGGAGAGAAAACTGGAGCTGTGTGTGTCTTGAATGGCAAAAATCTCTCCTTGTTCTAGACAGGCTTTCCCTTAATCTAGCCGATTGTAGAGGCAAGGAGAACAGAGAGTGCTTAAAATTATTTCCATTAACTTATTTAGATGGGGTGTTTGGTGAGAGTCCATAGAAATATGGGTTATAGAACAGGCTAGAGTGGTCCCTGGGGTTGCATCTACATGACAGAGAAAATAACCCCAAGTACATGTGTTAGGGTCATTGGGATGTTTGGCTAATGTTTCTATACAAAAGATAAACCCATTTGTTCAATAATGTTGTTGCTTGCCCTCCCAGCTGCTGTGGTCTGCGTGACACTCCTGGATAGACTAGAATGTGACCAGATCAACTTGCCCCATGATATCCTGGTGGAGTACCAGCAACGGCCCCAGCTCCTCATCGCCAACTTCATCAAACAGCGGCTTGGACTGTGTGACCAGACGTCATAACTGGACACCCACTCTTCCCTGCAAGTTTGTAGTTCAAGTTATCATGTTAACATTACATATCATTTGTAATGTTTTCATAGAGTTCTCTCTACATGCTAAAATCATAATAGAGTGATTTTACAAAAACCCATTTCTCCTAAAAAATGAATTTATCCAAAAAAATGAATTTATCTTAAAAGAATTCAATACATTCGTTAAGTTCATATTTTATTTTAGAAGTGAGTCTACTAATGAAACATTTAAAACTCCTGGACCGTGACATTTGGAGTTTCATATGCAGCATTAATTAAGCTCACATCAAAATAGATCAGCCGTTTGTAGACACGGTTCCCAGTCACTGTTTCAGAAACCCATCCAGAAATTCATGATAGAATGTGGTCAGGCACTCTAGGTGTTGGTCAAGTGACAAGAATAGATCATGCACACTCAAAATATTTACAGAAAAAACTGTGAATGCAAGGTAGGTCTATATTAAAAAGCAACCCTTTGGGAAATATGGCATACTTCTTCTTCCGCCTGCATGATCTCAACACACCACAGAGTAGGATTAGAGGCTTATGTTTGCCTATCTTTGTGGTTTTATCATGAAATATAATGACCTTTATTTTCAAATGACAACCCTCAGTAATGCAAAGAAAGTTTCTCATTTTTCTTCAGAAATCACAAATGATTCAGTCACCTTCTAGCAATTTTTTTCCTTTGAAGGAGATATATGTTGAGGAGCATGTATCTTTTATGTTATTTCCATGTTTACCTAGTAAAAGGAGAAATTAGTCACATCTGACTTTAGACTTGAGTTCAAAATGTTAAAGCCTTCCTTTTGTGTGACTTGGAATCAGGTCCTGCCCACACCCTCCTTGTCCTCCTATTCAGTTAGACCCTCTTGGGAGGGGGTGTCCCTTACAGGGTGCCCATGCGCTCTGAGTTGATGCTCCTGGGGGTTGGGGGGGGTTCATCTAAAACTGAGCATGAATGGGGGATGGGTGCAGGAGAGCTAACAATCTTACATAGTACGTCAAGTTGTGTATATATATATATATTTATATGGTTGTGACGCAAATAAAGTTTAATTTCATCCAGATGGAGATGATTTGCATCTTTTTAATCAGTGACAATGAACAATCCCCCAAGAGGTACATCAGTTTGGGAATTTCTTTTGGCAATAGATACATTTGGAGCACAATTTTAAGGTACTCCAACAACTGACCAAGGATCAAAGTTAAAAGTTAAGTAGAGTAATATTGTCATCATTAGTGGAGTATGCATTTTGTCCCATCTTTTGTAGACCAAGTGGGAATAACCAAAATGCTCTCCATAACCTTTCAAACCCCAGATGGTAGAACTTCTTTCTTGTCTGCTCCTAGAAAATCTTTATTTATGTTTTATTGAGAGGAGGAGGCTATGGGAGAGACAGAAAAATGAAAAATTATGGTTAATCATCCTGTCAACTCCTGACTGGGCGCGTGTGAGCCTGTGCAGTACATCTGCATAGGTTCGTGTCTGTGTTTTCATGCTGAAATAAGCCAGAAACTTGGAAACTTCTCTGGTGATTCAGTCTCTTTCTTTCTTACTCAACAATCAATTGCCAAAACCTGTTAATTGATTCTCCTAAATACTTCTCCATTTGTTTACCAATGGAAAGCCTTCCTGGTCCTCAAACAAGTTTCCATTTACAGCCATGACCAGCTCTTCTACTTTCATGTTTCACTCCCAAATACCAGCACAGTTAATGATTACTTTTTGGTCAAAAATAGACTAAATAACTTTCCCTGGCTTATTTTAACTTGGGTATAGAATATTATTTAGTACTTTGTACCCTGTAGGTGCTTAATAAGGACTATTAACTATCAGTCTCAACAACATCTCAGTCAGCTGGAATTTTCTTTCTTTCTTTTAAAAATATAGCTCTTGACATTTGGGACTCGTTTTGCAGAAGATTGATAACAACCTATGGACCCACTCTGCAGGAAAAGGCACATTCATATGTCTACTCCTGAATTTGCATATAATTTCATGAGTTCACGTACCTTCCTCAGGCTGGATCGTGGCAGGATACTTGTGTCCCCTATCAAAGACCACAGTGCCTGTGGGTGGCTCCTACCACACTCCTGCCCTCTCTAGCTTCTTATAACTAACTACTCGCCCTCCAGCCCCTTAGATCAGGACTGGTAGCAGCTGTTTCCAGCTGTGTCATCCTTTGTTGTTCCCTAAATCCCGCTCTCCCTTTGTAAACAGTCCCATCAGTAAGTTCTGTCAGTTTCCCAGTTTATTTGTACCACGTGGTTCCTGCTGGGAACCAGAACACACTGAAGAACCCAAAAAATTTTGGAAAAACAATGATTTGAGAAACTGAAGTTATTCTATATGAAGATCTTTCCATTACAATATTTTTTTCTACTGCAAAACAGAAGTTAGGATTTTTATTTTTAAACTGGTAGAGGACTTTTAAAAAGGTAATCATCTCTAAAAATATGTATTCTTGCATTTAAAAGTCCTCATGGAACTCACCCGGGCTTGCAGCTTGAGAAACACAGGTTTTTATGTGTTTTCCTAGCCGGGTGCTGGGCATCACATGTATAATAGAATTGAAAGCTTGAGTCAAAGATAGATAAATGGCCTCTATTGCTTGCTTCTGAGCTATGTGTCCCATCATTCTGTCATGGAAGGAAATTAAAGTTGTCTGGCACATACTGCATTGCAGATAGCCACACCATTCCTTGCAGGATCCTCTGTGCCTCTAGATGTCTATGCACAAATATATTTTTTTGAAGATTTGATCTACAATTTTCATTTCAGAATTAGAGATAAGTAAACTAATCTTTGGTTATTAGGCTCTCACTTTGTCCTTTTAAAAAATAATAAAGGAAGCAGGACTTTTCCTACATCTGCAAGGACATTTTCTATTTTCTAAGAATCCTGAAATGATATCCAGTGGCTCCACAACCCAATGTCTCCTGAAAGTGCGTATAATGTTCAACCTGCTTTATTATTTATTTACTTAACAGTTTTCCATTTCTCAGCTTCTTCTTTTTACTCCTTTCAAATAGATGATACTCAAAATATAATTAATTTAACATTTATTTCTCTAAAATTGGGCATGGCAATTTCTCCTTGAGAACAAAACCCCACCATTAAACCACGTCTTCCCCTCTGAAATGTTAAACATGATTTAAATGTTATTTTTTATAATATAGCATATATTTTAAAATCATCAGGCAAGAAACCTAGAAATGAATATCATATATTTTATAAAGAATTAGTCAAAATCATCCCACCAAAAGATAGTTGCTTAGGGTTATTTCCTAAGTGTCTAAAATGTCTTGGAAAATATCTTATTCTCTATAGTACCTTAATCAATAACATTGTGAAGCATTGGGCATACCAATGTTAGAGAAACTATCTGAATAATCTGATTTTTTCCATCCCTTGTCAGAAAAGGAAAAAAACAGGTCTTTAAAAATATGGGTTCTTCTGAATATGTGGAGAACTAAGATGGCGGCAAAGGCAAAACACCTATCTTGCCGTCATAATCAGCAATTTTAATACTACAACTTAAAGAAAGAACAAACACCTTCCAGAATCACCAGAAAGCTCGCCTAGTGAAAATTCCACAAAGAAAAGTGAAGATAAGACACTGTGACTCGGAGGAGCAGCGGCGAACAGCGTTGAAAGATTCGCGTGGAGAGAGGTTTGGAGTGCGAGCCGCGAAGAGGGCGGGCGGCTGAAAACCGGCCAGTTTTCTCGAACGGGGAGACAAAGGCATCCCACTGACTGATTCTCTAGCTCTGGGCGAAGTCCAGAGAACCCACTATCACACGGGGTGAAAACTGGACAGTGGGAGGGCACGCCGAAGCTGGGTGCTGCCGGGTCTCCGGCTTGTGGAGAAGGCACCTTGCGAGAACAGCTCAGCTGCGTGACTGCGCAGAGAGCGCACCGCGCCTTGCCTCTCATTCGGAAAACCGTCAGACTGCTTTGTTTTACGACCCTGGGTGAGACATTGCGCATGCAGACTCATTTTGGGAAAGTCTGAATTCCCCGGCAACCGGCAGCTGGTGGAGCTCCGCAGCAGCTCTCTCTCAGAGGTGCTGGCGGCCATTGTCCCCGGAACAGAATCCCTGGGGCCGCATAGGGCGGAGCTAACGCTGTCTGCTTGGCCTGGAGACTCCGCCCACCCAACCTGAGCACAGCTGAGCTTCACAGACAATTGGCCTGGAGGTCAACCCTCCAAGTGCTAGCAACGATTAACTGAGCTTAACTTCAGCAAGACTGTGCAGCCCATATCCACCTCAGGTAACCGGGGAGGCTGAGCCACTATCCCTAGTAGGAAGTCTACCACACAAAGCTAATTGACCAACTCAGGGAAGCAGCCACCATGCAGCAACATGGAAAGAAATCAGATGTGAAAGAAATGGAGGAAAAAAAACGACTGGACATGGAATTCAGAACCACGGTTATAGGGTTTTTTAAGAGGCTCCAACAAAAGATCGGGGCCTATAAGGAAATAAGCAAGACCACAAAGGAAATGAATGAGTCCTACAAGAAAATGAACAACACCCTCAATGATATAAACGAGAGCTGCAAAGAAATGATCAAGACCAACGTGGAAATGATCAAGACCAGCGTGGAAATGAATGAGTCCTACAAGGAAATGAAAGAAACCCTCAAGGATATAAAGCAGACTCTCAAGAATATGAAAAAGGACCAACCAGAAATTAAGCATACACTGACTGAAACAAAAAATATTATACAAAAACCTGAAAGTGCCCTGGAGCACCCCAAGAACCAAGTTAAAGATTTGAAATACAAAGAGGTAAAATCCACTCAGCTGAAAAAGCAAGAAACCAAAAGAATCCAAAAAATTGAAGATAGTGTAAGGGGCCTCTGGGACAACCTCAAGCATACCAACATCCGAATTATAGGGGTGCCAGAAAAAGCGAGAGGCCAAGACAATGAAAACCTGTTTGAAGAAATAGTGACTGAAAACTTCCCACACCTGGTGAAAGAAATTGACTTAGGAGTCCAAGAAGTGCACCGAACCCCAATATATAGGAACCCTAAGAGGACCACACCAAGGCACATCATAATTAAAATGCCAAGAGCAAAAGACAAAGAGAGAATATTAAAAGCAGCAAGAGAGAAACAGTTGGTTACCTATAAGGGAGCACCCATACGACTGTCAGCGGATTTCTCAATAAAAATATGGGTTCTTCTTTTCATTTTCATATTAATTTATTTTTTACCTGAATTAAAGTCCTTTGCATTTATATTTCTCCAGACACCACAACCAAAAACAAACAAAAAACCAAACAAACATTAAAACAAAACGCTGTAGCAAACAAAATGTCACCAAATTCCCACTTGCTCTGGGTAAATAATCAGCAGTGACCACCAGTCCGCCACTCAGGTCTGTTTCCTATACTTCAGGGCCCTCCCATCTCCCTCCTTCCATTGGGACTGGGGGGTTTCACCTTTTACAGAGCTGATTCCGTGATTAATTTAAGGTTGCAATCCATGAACCCACTCTAAGTAAACAATAAAGGCTAAAACAGACATATTTATAAAGAACTTTATGCAAGTTGCAGTGCTAGTGTTCTGAGAGAGCAAGACAGTCAGTTCCTTTAAATAACTCACAGCTTATTAAGTTTGAGGCACTATGACAAATATATAGCTAACTATAATTAAAAATATAATCTGATAGACTCCAAAAGAGAAATAGAAATAAAAGTGCTTTGAGGATTCAATAGAGGGAATAATCATATGAAGGGGGAAGGATTTGAAAGGTTTCTTGGACAAGGTAGATATTTGAGATGATCTTTATTTAAGAATCATAATTTTAAAAGACTCTGGGGAAGATTTTGCCATCAAAGGGAAAGGCATGAAATAAGACAACAAAGGAAAATGTAGGACATATGACTAGAATAGTAAAGAATCTTGTTTGGCTGGGTCTGGAATGGTAATTTGGGGTTCTATTATTTGGAGCCTCAAAAGTCAGGTTAAGGAGATTGGACCTTATTCCTCCACAAAGGGAAGTGGTTGAAAGGCATAGAGCAGGACTGATGAGAAGTTTGTTGGAACTAAGTGGGAGGAGGAGGAGCAAGGTTGAGATAAGTACCAGTACCATCCACACCCAGGATGACCAAGGCTTGACCTTTTGCTGTGTTCCAGGTTAGGGGGAGGGCAGAGATAGGTTAAAGGTAAGCTGAGGCCACCAAAGACATCATTTTCTTGTTAGGCCCGTCAGCTCCCCTGCTTGTGCAGGTCAGTGTCTTCAAGTTTTCAGCTAAGAAATCAAGCAGCTTACATATTTCACAATAAAAATTCCCTCTTCAGGTGAAGCTGGTGTGTTTCCAAAGTCTTTGCTTTTGTTAAAAGCTCAGGAAAGTTCAGACACGACAGAGCCAGAGCAGCTGGGGGAGAGATGGCATAAAGGGCTGATGAGTGAGAGATGTCAGTGATGATCTCAGCGTCTATGCAGATAAAACGCTTTATAGCTTTGTGACTAACCAAAAACCAGCTTGCCCAAAAGGGTATAAAGTTCAATACATTATAAAGTAAAGGCTTAATAAAATTCTGACACATGCTAAACCATGGATGAACCTTGAGGACATTATACTAAAAGAAATAAGCCAGTCACAAAGGAACAAATGCTGTAGGATTCCACTTATGTGAGATACTTTAAAGAGTCAAATTCATGGAGAAACAAAGTAGAACAGAAGTTACCAGGGGCTGAGGGAAGGAAGAAAGGGGATTAGTGTTTAATGGGTGCAGACTTTCAGCTGGGATGATAAAAAGTTCTGGAGATGGGTGCTGGTGATGGTTGCACAATAATGTGACTGTACCTAATGCCATTAAACTATACTCCCCCCAAATGTTAAAATGGTAAAAACTCCTGTATGCATATTTTACTACAATAAAAAATAGTAAATCCTCAATTCTAATTTACTAACTTTCAGGGAGAAAGTTCATACAATGTGGCCCTATGGCACATGCCTGCTGGTTGGCATTTCTCCAGGGGCTTCTTTGTTCTACATTAGTGAAACGATCTAAGAAACTTGCTTAGTAAGTGAGGAATCAGAGCAAAGGAATTGGATTTGGCAATGGCTACCAGGAGAGAGGCAGTTTTGCCTAATGCTCTCATCTTCGTTATAGGAATATATCTGCCAGTCTGGGCACCCTTCCTCAAGACAGCATAGCCACCACAGTTCTTTTGCAAAACACAGTTCATCAGAGTCAGGAATGCAGCGAGGAAATATGACTAACACATCAAAGCTATAAAAAAAGAATGATTAAATCTAAAATATTCACTAAAAAACAGAGAAGTGTGATACCAGAGAGTATTTCTACAGGATTAAAGTCTGTGGCTTTAAAATGAAATTTTCTTGCACCAACTCAATATGCATTGCCCTTGGCATAAATGCTTGGGTGTCCCAGTGACAGCAGAAGACCAATTAATAATGTTATTTTTCTTTTCTGGTTGATGAAGCACATATGGGACTCTGTAGGATCACAATATGCTACCAGAGAAGGAAAGTAACTGGTACAAAGTGGAGGAAAATAGTAAGAAAAAAATGAAAGTAAATACTGAGAGGGAAGGGAGACTAGGAAGAAAGGAAGATGGGTGTGAAATGGTGTGATGAGAAGGACCAAGTCTACTGGGAGTTGTGCAAGATGGAGATCTAGACACCCCAAAATGCTGAAAGCATCTACCAAATCCCCATGATAGTTCCAGAAGAGAATCAAAGTTGGCCTGAAAAGGAAGTGTAAAGCCAGAGTAGTGACTTGAGCAGCCAGCTGATAACCTAGAGGCTCCGGTTTAAAGCTCATGGAGACATGAGGCCTCCACTTAGGTGAGGTGAGGTGTGGGCACTAAGGCCCAAGAGGGGAAAAATCTGCCCCACCTGGTCTTCAGGATTCCTTTTTGGAACTGGGTAAGAGTCCTTATGGCTATTTTTAAAAGGAGGTGTTTTTTTTTTTATTCATCATTAATTATGAAGCAGAGTTTTATTCACTTAAAATGTCATTTAAAGATACCACTAGTATATCTAGGCAACAAGGAGGGGTATAGAGGAGAGACATAGAATTCCCTGCAAGATCCAAACTCTGTATTTGATCCTTTTTTTTAGGCTTGGGGTTTACATTTTTTATTATATTCTGTAAAACCCTATTTTATAGGGTTTTACAGAATATAAAACAGAAAATTTGGCTATAGAACAGAGTGTTCCTGGCACTCCTCGCATAAGTACATGCAAAATCATTTGGGGGAACACAGACACACCAAGTAGGCAGGGGATCCTCACAAAATAACCAGCTTCGGTGAAAGTGAGGTCATGATAAATGACAAGCAGGTAACATTCGTATCTGAGGCACTGACAGTGGACGCAAGGTGCAAGAGAATTAAATGCAAAAACATGTGTTACTAGAAAGGGACTTCGAAAGGGACTACAAAAATATCTTTAAAATGAGTAACACTCTAATAGGAGTAATTAAAACACAGAGATAAGTGTTGTGAGGTGACCTCCATGACCAGTTGCAAATGACCACGGAGGCGGTTAGGTTGGTAATAAGCAAGCAAGGATTCATTAAACTGGTCAGGGCAGTTGGAGGGCACCACACACTGGTAGAGACCAAACTCAACTGCACCGTCCCAACTGTAGGCAGTCCTTTTATAGGCTCTTAACTATAAGCTTTCATTGTTTTAAATTCCGAGAACATCTCTCAGGGTCGTATTTGGAATAAGGAAGTTACAGAGGACTATGATTGACTCCGTTGCCTGCTCCTTATCTCTAACTCTGTATTTTGCTAGACATGGGGATGTAGTCCTATCTCTCGAAAGCAGATAGTACAGCTCAACTCTTGGCATCACTGGGTCACTTCTTTATGATTCTGGTCTGGTTTACAAAGGGATTCAAGGTCTCAAGCTAGAAGCTGAAGACTACCCTTTTGTTTTAAACAAGCAAGTATGAACAGTGGCCAGAAAAGTAGAATCAACAGTTTTACTCGAGATGAATGCTACTATATTTCAATAAGAACAGCAAAATGACCAGGCTACTTTGAATGATGTTGATGATAATAATAATATACAGCACTGACCACTTGCTAGGTATTTTTCTAAATGCTCTGCAACTGTTAATTCATTTAATCCTCACAACAACTCTGTCATTACTGCATTATAAGGTATTAGTATTTTTTCCATTTTACAGACAAGAAAATGGAGGTACACTGAGATTAACTAACTTGTACCAGGCCACAGACCTAATAAGGATGGGGATGAAATTTGCAGACATTCTTGATCAAATGCCTTAGTTCCTTTAAGGCTGCTGTAGCAAAAATACCATGGACTGGCCCTGATAGGTTTGGCTCAGTGGACAGAGTGTCGGCCTGCAGACTGAAGGGTCCCAAGTTTGATTCCAGTAGGGGGTATGTGCCTTGGTTGTGGGCACATCCCTAGTGGGGAGTGTGCAGGAGGCAGCTGATCGATGTTTCTCATCAATGTTTCTAACTTTCTATCCCTCTCCCTTCCTCTCTGTGAAAAATCAATAAAATATATTTTACAAAATATACCACGGACTGGGGTGATTTAAACAACAAACATCCATTTCTCACAGTTCTACTGGTGAGAAAAATTAAGATCAAGATGCTGATAGACTCAGTGTCTGGTAGGGGCCCATTTCCAGGTTCATAGACAGCCGTATTTTCACTGTAACCTCACATAGTAGAAGGGGCAAGGTTGGTCTCTGGGGTCTCTTTCACAAGGGCACTAAAACCATTGTATCTGGGCTCTCCCTTTATGAATAAACCATCTCCTAGAAGCTCCATCACCTAATAGCATCACACTGGAGGTTAGGATTTCAACATATGCTGTTTGAGTGGACACAAACTTTCAGTCTATAGTACCAGAATACAGGGTTGTTAAATACTACACTAAACAAAGAACCAAATTTTACTTCCAAGTGAAATTTCAAATTTCAAAATTTGAAAATTATAAAAATGAAAAAATTTGTAATTGTAAAAACACTTGGTTAATGAGTTAAATAGCACATTAACCCCTGCTGAAGAAAGAATTAGTGAAGTATAAAATAGAACTGAAAAAAAAATCTGCAAATGCAGCACCGAAAGAAAAAAAGATTGATAATATAAAAGTAAAAGTAAGAAACAAAAAATAAAATGAGAAGACCCAACATATTACTAAAAGAAACTGCAGAAAGAGAAAATAGAAAGAACAATAAAGAGGCAATATTTAAAAATGTGCTGACTAAGAAATTTCCAGAACTGGTACAAGATATGAATATTTAGGAAGCACAGTACAAAGGTAAATCACATATGAAAATATTGCAGTGAAATTATTAAAGGAAACTAAAAGAAAATGTTATAAGCAAGCATAAAGAGAGACCAGGGGATTCTCTACAAATGAATAGATCAGCAGCATATATCTCAACAGCAGTAATAGAATCTAAAAGATTCTGGATTATCAAAAAGATAATATCTTCAGTGTCCTGAGGGAAAATATTGTCAAGCTAGAATTTTATACCATCAGAATATCATTAGGTATGAGGTCAATGTAGAAACAGCTTTTAAAGCAAAGGTGAAGAGAGTTTCCTACCCTTAGATTCTTACTAAAAGAACACCTAGATACAGTAGGTCCTTGGGTTATGTCGGAGTTCCGTTCCTACAGTGCCATGTAACACGATTTTCATTGTAAGTCAGAACCCACCTACATAAGCACCTATGTCACTCATATGAAGCACATACACAGCAGTAATAAAGTGAAACAGTAAAAAATTTAAAAGAAAAATAACAATTCCTGACCTTTACTTGTGGTAAATAAATAAAATAAAATAAACATAAAAAATATATGTAAATGTGTTGAAATGACCAAAGGTTTGTTTGTTTTGTTTTGTTTTGTTTTTTGTTTTTTTTTTTAATAAATAAACTAGAGGCCTGGTACACAAAATTAGTGCATGGGGGGCGGAGGGAAGGTCGTCCTTCAGCCCAGTCTGCACCATCTCCAATCTGGGACCTCTCGAGGGATGTCCAATTGCCCATTTAGGCCTGATCTCACAATCTAGGACTGCTAGATCCAAACTGCTTGCCTGCCTATCTTCCTGATTGCCCCTAACTGCTTCTGCCTGCCAGCCTGATCACTCCCTAACCACTTCCCTGCCAGCCTGATTAATGTCTAACTGCTCCCCTGCTAGCCTGTTTGCCCCCAACTTGCCTCCTCTGCCAGCCTGATCACCCTAACTGCCCTCCCCTGCTGGCTATCTTATGGTGGCTGTCTTGCGTCCATATGGGGGCAGGATCTTTGACCACATGGTGTCAGCCATCTTATGTGTTGGAGTGATGATCAATCTGCATATTACTCTTTTATTAGATAGGATAGAAGCCTGGTGTATGGGTGAACAGCTGGTTGGCCCTGAAGGGAGTCTGGATCAGGGTGCAGTTCCCTTGGGGCCTGGGGTGGCCTGGGTGATGGGCCTGTAGTGGTTTGCAAGCTGGCCACCAACCCCCCCAGCAACCCAAGCAGAGATCCTGGTATCTGGGATTTATTTACCTTCTACAATTGAAACTTTGTAGCCTGGAGCAGAGCCAAGCCTTCTGCTTGCTCCATGGCAACAGCCATTTCTGTTGGGATTTATTTACCTTCTATAGCCTGGAGTGGGGGCCTAGGCAGGCCAGGGCTGCATAAGCTTGGCTTCCCCATCGCGGGGGGCAACCCTAGCCTCCTGCTCTCTCCAGCTCCGTGGCTGCCGCCATTTCTGTTGGGACTTATTTATCATCTATAAATTGAAATTTTGTAGCATTGAGTGGAGGCCTGAGCCAGCAAGAGCAGGTGGAAAGCTTGGCTTCCTCCATTACCAGGGAAACCCAAGCCTCCCTCCTGCTCTCAGTGGCTGCAGCCATCTTGGTTGGGTTTATTTGTATGTTTGCTCCTGATTGGCTGGTGGGTGTGGCCTGTGGGATAGTGGAGGTACAGTCAATTTGAATATTACTCTTTTATTAGATAGGATGGGAGATGGTGATGTAACTATGAAACAACAAACATTGGGTCCAAC
Organism: Antrozous pallidus; assembly: GCA_027563665.1. Classification (NCBI taxonomy): domain Eukaryota; kingdom Metazoa; phylum Chordata; class Mammalia; order Chiroptera; family Vespertilionidae; genus Antrozous; species Antrozous pallidus. The sequence goes on along the minus strand of CM050508.1, from coordinate 60,354,229 downwards.
GTAACCTGAGGACTGCCTACAATGTACTTTAGGGAAACTAAATTGAACTCAGAAGGATATCTAGGATTCAAGAAGCAATGGTGAGAAAAATATTGGTAAAAATTGACTGAAAAATAAATTTGGAGGAATTGAAAATCAATACTAGATAACATTAAAATGGAAACTGAAATGTGATCAGCTGAAGGTATTTAAGGACCCACCATCATTGGGGAGGAGAGTGGAGGTCTGGAATGATGTTACACTTTATTTAAGTTACTTGCGTATTAAAATTTTTTTCTTTTTATAAATTTCCTCCCCCATTCCAGCTTTACTGAGCTTGTATTAAAATGTTAAGGGCTACCAGCAAAAAAAAATTGACATTTAATGTTGAATATCCAATAATTAGAGTGGAAAAGAAAAGACAACCTGATTAATGTAGTATAGAGAAGAAGATAAACAAGAATAATTAGAATAGCATGGTAAATAGGGAATAGAATATAAAATATCAGAAATAAATGCAAATGTACCCATAAACAGAGTAAATGTAAATTGATTTAACTCAGTTAAATGACAGATACTCTCAGATTGAAAAGCAAAACGAAATCCAGCTATATTCTGTTTTTGAAAGAGCTTCTAAAACATAATAACACAGAAGTTGACATTTAAGAGGGAGGGAAAAAAAGTACCAGACATATTTCCAGGAAATGGAAAACTAGGTATTAAAAAATCCCTCTGCCATGCAAAACACCCAGATCGGATCAAACCACTTTACTAAAGTAAAAAAATTTTAAAAGGTATCTATAATAAAAAAGGGTAATATGCTAATTAGACCAGATATCATTCCAGATGTCCTTCTGGACGAAGTTGGGGCTGGAGGGAAGCCCAGGTCCCAGGTGCCTGCCAGCAGCTGGAGTGAAGTCTGGGTCCTGGGTGCCTGCAGGCAGCCAGAGGGAAGCCCAGGTCCTGGGAGCCTACAGTGGCTGGAGTAAAGCCCAGGTCCCGAGTGTCAAAGGGAAGCCTGTGCCAGCAGCCAGGGGAAGGAAGGCCTACTCTTGCATGAATTTCGTGATTGGGCCTCTAGTTATCTATATATAAAAAAGCCTAAGTGACCGAATGACCGAACAACCAGATTACCAAATGACCAGTCAATTGGTGGCTATGATGTGCACTGACCACCAGGAGCAGATGCTTAATGTGAGAGCTGTCCCCTGGTGTCAGTGTGTTCCCACAGCCAACCTCCTGCAGCCAGCCAGCCTCCCATGGTCCCTGCCTGGTCCTGATGACCCTGATTAGGGCTGCTGGCCAGCCTCCCATGGCCCTTCCCTCCACTGGCCAACCTCCTGCAGCCTCTATCGGTCCTGATCACTGGACAGGCCAAGGGACCCCACCCATGCATGAATTTGTGCACCAAGTCTCTAGTTAAGTTCATAAGAAATGAGGGGACATCCTTCAGAGACAGAGAAAGCAAAGAGGCAGCCCATAGTTCAGAGGCAGAGAACATAAACACAGAAACTGGTGCTGTTCTGGGTCGGGGTCAGGGGCCTGCCGCCTGGGTGCCAGCCCCTGCCTGCCTCCTGCTGTTGTCCTGTGTGATGGGAACCAGCCAGGCTCAGTGTTCACACACTGTCTCTGGTGCCTGCTGCCCTACAACAGTCCAGTTGAGTAGTTACGACAGAGATCACATGACCCTCTAAGGTGAAAACCCTTACTATCTATCCTTTAATAGAATAAGTTTTCTGACTCCTGTTCCTTGGGTCTAGAGAAATGGGGATTATTGGCCACTGGTGTGGAACAGGGTGAGATGCAGAAACAGAAGCCCAGGCCTTTGGTTCTGTGCACAGTGAGATGAACTGAAGACTCCCCCACACATGAAATGATTTTGTTCTCTGTAAAAGAATGGGCTGTGGGGAAATCTGCCTTTCTGCACAGGGCACACATGAGGAACCCTGCTGGCCTGTGACCCTGCTGTAGATGGGTTACTCTGAGCTTGACAGCCACTACCTGGACTCACGCTGCCCACCATGAAAGCAGCCTGCGGACTCAGAAGCCCACTTCCAGAGACATTTTTGCAACGCTTCCCAGCTGTGCTCTAAATGAGGCGTCATCAGCATTTCCTCCCTGTGGGTTCTGTGCACTTTTTCACTCACTGTGCTACCAACACCCCTGTGACTGCTGTGTGGTCCAAGCCAACCCCCTGGTAACAGTTGTTGATGTTAATGTTCTGGTTACAAAGTTGATATGCTTGAAGTGATCTGTCCCTAACCCCAACTTACTTATTTTCTATCACTTTTAATGCACAACATTACAGTGTGCAGGTTTTTTCATATACCCACACACCAATGTTCCTTTCGGAAAACCTGAATGCAGTGGCAACACCCAAATTCAGATACATTGGGTTGAAATATTTTATTTCATTGAATAATGTGTTTGGATTTATTTTTTTAGTAGAATGATTACACTAAGAACTATTTTTTTTCTAAATCTATATTGAGATGGCTCTATGCCTGAAAACTATTCTCGTTCCTGAGTGCTCTGAACGTTTTTGCCTAGGCATTTGTTTGCAAGAAATTTTGGATAGTGACTGAGTAATGAGAGGAGGTATGGGGTTGGCCCCCATTCATGTCATACTGGAAAAGAGATGGACAAATAAGATTGGGTTTAGTGCAGTGAATTCTTGGTGTCCCCAGCACAGTACTATTCAAAGATAAATAGTTCTCTGGAGAAGGATGCCAGCTTCTGATGGGTACTTTGGTGGTACCTGGGAGCAAGTCAAACCCAGCAGGAAGGGATAGATCTGTTTTTCCTGGACCCCCTCGCCAGGCCCAATCTATAGTTCTGGGAAGACTCTAAGGCAGGGGAATAGTTTCATCCTTGGAGCCTGAGAGAGCTGGAGCCTGGCCTTCAGACCAAGAAGACACAAGGGTTCTCTCCTGGATGCAGGTTGTCTGCCACTGCCACACCATGGCAGGCGATCCTGAGGAGAACGGTGACTGGTGGCAGGCTTCCTGTGCAAGAGCTGACCTGTGGTTACATCTAGTATATCAGTTCTTTCTTTCCAAACAGAATCTCCTTTTAGAACCTAAGCGGTCAATAAATATTGAGAATTGTTATAAGTTGATCATAGCTAGTAGGGTGTGATATTAAGGAAATTCCATGTTCATGCTTAGAGCAAAGTTCGGAGGGAGAATAGCAAATGCCAAAGTTAGGCAAATATGAGCTAGCAAAAAATGATCTGCAGGGCAGTGAGGATTGGGGGGAGCCACAGGCTCTAAGATGCCACACTTCAAGCAGGACACATCCTGTCACATGTAAGGGGCTTGCTAGGGCACTTTCTCGGCATTTCTGAAATCACGCCATTATAATCCATTTGAGTCCACATGCAGGTAAAACCCAAAGAAGAGACATTGCTGACCTGTGGTTATGTCCTATCATTTTCCGTAGATGCCCAACAAATTCTAGATATTTATGACAAGAGAAGGATGGTCAGACTGGCAAATCCTGAGAGTAGCAGGCAATAGAGTTCAAGGTTTAGAAGACAGTTTATAGGGCTTTAAATCTAGGCTCTATGAGCTGTGTAACATTATGTAAAGCAAGTCTCCTTATTTTGCCTTAGTTTCCCTCACTATACAATATTTCATAGGTTGTTGTGCATAACAAATTATTTCATACATTCAAAGCAACAAGAACAGTGCCTGGTATGCAGTTAGTGTTCAATAAATGTTGGCTGTTCCTATTAGAAGTTCAGGCAAAGAACTAGAATGGTCAAGGATTTGTTGAGTATTGATTCACATATCTGCTGTTACACAACAAACCACCTTAAAGACTGTTGTAGTTTGGTTTGGTTTTACGATTTCCAATTTTATAGGTTGACTGGGTTCAGATGGGTGGTTATCCTGGGCTCTTACTGGTGCTCTGCTGACTATGGTCAAAGTGGCCATATGGCAGCTGGGACAGGAGTCATTTGGGGGCCTGACTGTGCTGGCTGGTCTCAGATGACATCTTCCCCTGTGACTGGTGCTTTATGTCCCACCCCATGGTATCTCTCCCCACAGAGCTCCTCATTTTTCAGGGCTCCCTATGTGGCCTCTCCTCCAGCCGGGTAGTTGGACTTCTCACACAGAAACTGGCTTCTGAAAGCACGAAAGCAGAAAACACAGGCCTTTGCTAACACTTGGGCCCAGGTTCACTGGCACAGCATCACTCCTGCCTATACTATTGGTTAAAGAAGTCAAAGACCACCCAGATTCAATGGGGGGAAGGAGGACAACAGAGAGGCTTGCTTGCTGGGCAGCATGGTTCCTCAAGGTTGTCTTTGGTGACAGCTATCAAAGTGAACATGTGGAGATGAGTGTGGAGAATATGTTTCTTTCCAAATGAAGGATGGATAAGATGTAAGTCCCAGTGACTGAAGTGAACAGAGACAAAGACCTGACAGAGAGACAGCTAGGCTGGGGAGGAACAGGGACTCCATGCAGGTGATTGGTGACAAACGAGTGAAGGTAGGCACCACAGGAGCTGGAGGTTTGGGTGACAGAACACCACCTGTGTCCTGGAAGATCACAAGAGCAAAACCATCACCAAGGGACCAGAGAAGCAGCCACAGACAGGACCTGGGCAGCAGACCACGGTGATGGGATGACAAGAGGAGCAGCAACCTCAGGGCCTCAACGTGGAGCAAGGTAAGCGTCCTTCTCACCCCCTGTTGAGGATCTAGGTTGGTCAAAGATTCTGGAAGAGCACTAAGTGCCCTATTTGGGATGCAGAAGCACTTCATTTGAACAAGAGGAAAGGAGAAGCTAGAGACAGGCCAGTCATCACACCTTCTTGTTCAGGAGTTATGCTTATTTTTATCTATATGTCCACTTGCCCAGGGCTTCCTTTGTCTATGGACCTGCTTCCCCAAACCTAGAAGGGAATTTTGCAAGAGGGAAAGGAATAAATGAATTCAGAGTTCAGTTTTCCTCCTTAAGTGACAAGGATCAGAGACTCCACTGATACCCACTTTCACTTCACCTCACACCTGATTTATTATAAATGGCTTCCCCAATCCCTCCTTCCCTAGATACCATCCAACTTGTAACCTGTTCTCATATTAGCCTTCCTGAGCACTTTGCCCTATGAACAATAAAGCTTTCACTATTTTGTAATGTCGATGTGATAAAGGTTGAACATCATAGGCTGTTATTCAAGGGTCCATAGGCATCTGAGAAGGAGGAGTCTAGGTTAGAGGATGATGGAAGTGAAACTCACAGATACCAATAAGTACTGCTTTCTAGCTTTAATAAGCCTGAAAGTGTACAAACAACACAACAGAAACATCTGAATAGTGTATCATGTCCTTCCTCAGGGCACAGACCAAGGAGGTGACAATGGTTGGTCAGCAGCACCAGGTAGGAAGAAAAGGGCTACCAGAAATTTATCTTCTCTTCTGGAAGGGCCCAATTATCATGCAGAAAAAAAAAACCTTCTGCTACCTTGTAAAACCTCTCAACAAGCCATACCACTTAGAACAAGCATCCATGCCTAAGGTTTGAGTTCTGAGTCCCAACATCCTTGCTGCATAATAATCCACCTTTTTTTTCTGTGCCTGCCCACAGGTTATTCATTTCCTTTCTCTGAAGCTGTGTAGAGGACTAGGAGATTTTTCTATTTTTCCACAGAGATGTTTTCTGAAGATAATTGTGATCATGCTCAACCACAGAAGTCTTCTGCAATGTGCAGATTTCAGGTTTTAACTTCAGACTCATATGCCACACAAGAAATCTACAATAAAACTCCCTCTACTCTACTACTCTTTGGGTCCATTCAGACCCATTCTGTTCCCTTCACTTCCTGGATCCTCCTTATTCCTGTGCAGTAGGTGAAAAGAGACAGGAGAGAAGGCGTGAAGATGCTAGCTGATCCCGTGTCCCAAGATGCTGATGGGTTGGATCACATCTGTAAAAGAAGCAAGTATGACAAGAGGTATCTTCTGCATACTTCTCTCATAGCTACTGCCTTTTTATTGTATTTTTTTCTTAAATGTGTGAGACGTTTTATCTCCTCAGCCAAATTCTGAGCATGCTTTAGGAAGAGAAAGAATTTATTTTAAACTATGTCTATTTCTACCTTGTCTATTTCTTTTTACTCAGGGTAGCTATAGATAATTGTTGGCCATAAGCTCAAGGCAAAATTCATACAGATCACCCATCCATCCATTAATCCATCCATTCATCCAGTCAAAAAACCTTTATCAACTGACCCCAATCCACCTCACACCACTGCTTGGTGTTGCCCATCACAGAAGACCATTTATGCAGGTTTGGAAATCTTAGATTCCCTATGCCTGCTACATTGCACCCTACAAAAATTCAGATTTAAAAATCATTACTACAAAAGTAATACTGGCTTGTGATACACATTAAAACAGTATAGAAGGTTATAAAGGAAAAAGTAAAACTTCCCTAATCGCCACTCCACCAAACTTCCCATTCCAATTACCCAAAAGCAACAGTAGCCAACAGCTCCTTATATATCCTTCCAGAAATGTGCATTTTTTTGTACATAGGGAGGAGGGTCATTCTATAGGTATTTATCTGTCACTACTCCCTGACCTTCACCTATGCAACGTTTCTTGATTTTCTTTCAAACACCATACAATTTACCCACATAAAGTATATAATTCAATGTTTTTAGAAAGTTGTACAACCATCACCACAATCCTCATTTTTTTTAATGGCTGCAGAGACTTTATTCAGTGAATATCTGTTGAATCAAATTAAATCCTAGATCTGGACTGAGAAAGCAGAGAGAAGAGCAAATTGTTTAGAAACATTGAAATGCAGAAGCCCTGAGGCTTCTATTATGATGACAGTTTTAAGCAACAGTGTTATGGTGATATGACAACATGGATGAGAAAATACTCTCTTCACATTACCTGGATCTTTTCTCTCCAGCATGATCCTAGCCCATATGGACATAAATCCATGTCTTCTGCTGGATTTCCTTTAGCAAGTCAAGAATTTTCACTTCCAAGTAAAGTTTTACTTCGTTTTAGTAGATTCAAAAATAAATATTACTTTTAATCATCATCCCAAACTAAGTTAGTTCATAGTAATAGTAACGGGACATCTTGTGCAGCATTTACTTTAAATATACTGTGAAGGTAAGCATTTGAAATTAATGCAATATTTATAAAATGTCTAAAGAAATGCAAGCAAATTGCTTTTGAAATTGTTTATAAATATTAGGAGTTCTAAACATATGTGGTGCTATGTAATATTAACATGTCTGGGAAAATGTGCAAAATAGAAGGAAAATAATACCACAACTCTTTCCCACACTTACATTTCCACATATAAAATAATAAATTCTCTGAGAAAAAGGTAATTAGTAAAATTAGTAAGGATTACAATGACATTAAAAAGCATGAACTCAAAAACAAACCTAAATCAGTTTAAACAGTGAAAAACATGAGGCTCAGATACTACTGAAAGTAGAAAAGGAAAGGCACACAGGCAGAGAAATTCCCATAGAGGTTGAAAAACATCTTTCTAGAGATTTTAAAAACTCGGTACGAACAGGACAGATTTGATGCCACATTCCTCTCTAAGGATAGAGACTATTCCAGGAGAGGTCATGCAGCTAGTGAATTCTATTATTATTACCCAGTCCCGCATTGAGTCTCAGAGTGAAATATTCACTGTTCCTAAATCTCAGTGAGTAAGTTCCTGAACATTTTCTCCCTCAGGACCTCTCTGGTAGTTGGCAGCATCTATCAAGTGTTCATCCTCAAATGCACCAGCAAACATACAACTATTTTTCCAAAACACATCCATCAGATGTCAGAAACAGTACAATACTCAGACCTTTTTTTCTTCGTAGGTCAAACTTAATCATTTCCTGGATTTGACTGAGATCTTAAACAGTTTGTATCTTAGAACCATGGTTAGGTATCAGTTTTGGATTCAATCCCCAGTCAGGGCACATACAAAAAGCAACCAATGAATGCATAAATACCTTAAGTGGAACAACAGTTGAGGTTTCTCTCTCTCCCCCCACCTTTCCCTCTCTATCTAAAAATTATTCAATAAATTTTAAAAGTCTGTATCTTAGATTTTCCTCATGAGTTTTCCAGGCAACGTCTCAATTTTAAAAAGTCTTCAGTCCTAGCTGGCTTGGCTCAGTGGATAGAGTGTTAGCCTGCAGACTGAAGGGTCTCAGGTTCAATTCTGGCCAAGGGCACATGCCTTGGTTGTGGGCTCGATCCCCAGTGGGGGGTGTGCAGGAGGCAGTCGATCAATGATTCTCTCTCATCATCGATGTTTCTATCTTTCTCTCCTTCTCCCTTCCTCTCTGAAATCAATTTAAAAAGTCTTCAATTTCCCTCAAAATGATTTGTTACCTTCAGCTAAATAGATAATGAAGTTATTTTAATGAGGGCAACATAAAACCAAAGAAAATGGGTATCCCATAAAACAGACAAACAAACAAACAAACAAAAACTAAATAAATGCCTGAAGAAGGAAGCCCTATTACTCCTTTCATGATTTTAAAAAATATTATATAGGACTTTGGGTATGGACAAATGGGCTGAACTCTTTGAACAGAAAGTAATTTTTAGTCAGCCCTCCTCCCATTAAGAGTATGTTAAAAACAGTATCTAGCAATTATGAGTCTGTTTTAAAAAATGGAAATGTTCTCTTCTTTCTACTTTCTGAAGAGGGAAAATGATAACTGAGAGGGCAGATTACAGAGCTTGGAGAGAATATCCATCGAGGGCATGAGACCTGAGGACTCTAACAGAGCCAGGAAGTGCTCACAGGAAACTGTTTCAGTGGAAACTGAGAGTTTTACACTTTCTAATAATGAATGAGGACAAAGCGTTTGCAGTCAGGTCTGAAGGGCCAAAGAAGTCTGGGCCCCATGAATTCCCACAATGATTAGTCAAATCTCACTTCTAGGACAACAGCCCACAATGCTGCAAGGAGAATACAACTGAGCAGCACAGGAACAGCAGAATCAAAGGAGACAGCAGGTAGAGAAGGACATATTTCCAGAAAAGAAGCTGCCAACTTTTTGAACCTTGCACAAATACAACTATATAGAGAACTCCAGAGCTGTAGAGATAGAATTATTTTGAGCCACAAATAATTTTAAAAGTTAAGCAAATTAATTTCAAGTAGAAATGAATAAAACAAAGGATCAGATATTAATGTTGATATAAAAAGAACAGATTAAGCAGCATAATAACATCCTTACAGATAAGAAACGAGCACCAGAGAGACATTACTGTAATATAGGTTAACATTATAAGCTGAAAGTTAAAATCCATAAAAATGACATAAGATACGAGTGCATGTTAATCAGAATTAGGAAAACTCAGGAATTAGATGCTATATTATCAGGAAAAAATATAAATAAAAGGAAAACATTTCAGAAATAAGACTACTAAAAAAACCCTAATGAATGAAAGATATAACAGATAAGGCCTTAAAGAAAATAAAAGCTAAGAAATAAAAAAATATATATATAAAAACAAAGACCCAAAATAATTTTTTTAAATATACATTTTATTGATTTCAGAGAGGAAGGAGGAGAGAGAGATAGAATCATCAATGGTGAGAATCACTGATTGGCTGCCTCTTGCACACCTCACACTGGGGCTCGAGACTACAACTTGGGCATGTGCCCTGACTGGGAACTAAACCATGACCCCCTGGTTCATAGGTTAATATTCAACCACTGAGCCATGCCAGACAGGCAATTTTCTATTTTTAAAAAAATGAAATAATATTCTTCAAAAATGTTGATGTCATTCTCAACAAAATACTAGCAGACTGAATTCAGCAGTATACTGAAGCATTGTATACAATGAACAAGTGGTAATTATTCCTGGAATCTAAGGATGATTCAACATATGAAAATCAGTCTATGTAATACACCACATTCACAGAATGATGGTAGAAAAACTACATAATCTTGAAGATATAGGAGAGAAAGGGCATAACAAAAAAAAAGAAATTATCATGAAGTTGAGAGGGTATGAAACCCGAAACACACTTTGGTGTTTGATAGAGAGTTGCTCCCCCTGCTAGAGGAAGCAAATGCAGACTTGGATGGACTACTCTTTGCAGACTTTGTGATGGGGACTTAAGGGACTTTCTACCAGACAGAAGGATTCCAGTCTTTCCAGACAGGTTGAGACAAATAACGAAGTGGAATTGAATAAGCTATAGCTTTATTAACAATGGGAGTGAAGGTAGTGGTTTCTAATTTGGGGGTGCCATTAATAAATACATTTTTGTTTTTATCTACTATATACACACGAATAGGTGAAATTGAATTTCATGGCACAGTGCTGATTCCTATTGGGTATGTATTGTTTTCTCTTTTATGCCCACCTGAAAAGCTAGCCGGTGATGGGCAACCTTTTGAGCTTGGTGTGTCAAAATTCGCCAAAAAACCGAGTGTAACTCGGGTGGTGTGTCACTTCATACTTCTCTGTATGCGACCACATGTGGCCGCTTGTCATCGAAAATGGCTACGCGTGTCAGTGCTGACATGCTTGTCATAGGTTCCCCATCACGGAGCTAGACTGATGAGAGTCTAAGTGAAGCAGAACACAAGGACTGGGGGGAGGAAAATAAAAGGGACAATAACCTATGTCAGGGTAAATATGACTCCCAGGCAGGGAATATCCTTGCTATCAGAGAAATTCCTATAAAATAGAGATATTTAATCAGAAACTGGCTAAACAGACTATTTCTGATGCAATGATATTTTTTAATAACTTGCTTTCTTAATATTATTTTCTTCAGTTTATTATGAATTTATGGCATTGACCTAAAAGTATATAAACACTTATGTACAGTGTGGAAAATGGAAACATCATAAAATCTTGGATGATGTTTGGAAACCCTCCACCCTGTGAACCTTCCTATCCCCAAGAGGTAATAATTACCTTGACTTTAGTGTTAATCATTTGCCTATTTTCCTCTATTGTTTCACCACCTCTCCTTAAACACTATAGGTTAATTTGGTCTGTTTTTGTACTTCAGATAGATAAAATACAACACAGTATGTATACTTTTGCATCTGAGTCCTTTCACTACTTACTATGCTCATGTTAAATTTTTTTCATTTTTATCTCTATTTGCAATTCCATATATGAATATAACACAGTTTTTATATCTATTTTACTATTGATGAACATTTGGCTTGTTTTCATTTAGTAATCCCTATCCATGTGTTCTTATACATATATGCAGGGGCTTCTCAAGGACATATATTTAGGAATAGAATTGTTCTGTCCAAGTGTATAAATAGTTACAATCTCATCTGAAAAGTCTGGACTTATCCAATTTACACTTTTACCACCAGTGGGTGCTTCCTATTGATCTGTAGGGTGTTATTGATATTGTTAGATTTCTTGGTATTGTTGCCAATCTGGTGGATGAATATTGGTATTTCACTGGGTTTTAAATTGGTATTTCCATCTTTTCTTTATGTTTATTAGCCACTTGGATTTCAGAATTATTTTGTTTTGTTTCATTTTTTTAAATGCTGGTCAGGACTCACTAAATTGATTTAATGACTCACAATTGAAAAACAAGTGATCTATGGCATATTATTCTACCTTTCTGAACCTGTTTCCTTATCTGGAGAAATGGAAACAAGCTCATAAGGTTGTTATTATGGTCAGAGAAGACTCTATATTTAAAGTATATGCATGGCACTGAGCATACAGTTTGTGTTTAGCAAATGGTAACTATCATAAATACTGTTTTTTAAAAAAGAAAGAAAAGAGGAGGAACCAAGATGGCGGCATAGGTAAACACCTATCTTGCTGCCCCACACAACAATTTCAAAACTACAACTTAATGACGGAAGAAACATCATCCAGAATCACTAGAAATCTGGCTGAGTAGAAATTCCACAAATAAAAGTAAAAATAGGATACTGTGACTCAGAGCAGCGGCGGAGCGCAGAGTTGAGGATACGCGCAGAGTCAGAGGTTTGAAGCTGTATGCGAGCGAGCATATAGAGTGGGCGGCTGCAAACCCGGCTGGTTTTCTTGAATGGGGAGACAAAGGCATCCACTTAACTGAATCCCCAGTTCCGGCCAAGGTCCGGGAAACCCACACCTATACGGGGTAAAACTGGACATTAAGGAGGAAGCACAATGAAACTTGGACACTGCAGAGGTCTGCGAGCTTGCAGAAAGGGTGTGCGATTGAGCAGAGAGGACTCGTGACTTGCTCTCTCATTTGGGAGGGGGAAAAAATGAAAGAAGGGAAACCACCAGACTGCATTGTTTTACAACCCTGGGTGAAACTTTGGGTGTGCAGATTCATTTGGGGAGAGGGTGAATTGTCTGGCAGTGGGTAGAGCTCAGCAGCAGCTTTTAGAGGTGCGTGCAGCCATGACCACCTGGCACAGAGACCCAGGTGCCGCATAGGGTGGAGCTGATGGAAATCAAGGCTTCCTGCCCAGCCCAGAGACCCCGCCCATCAAACCTGAACACAGCTGATCCTCACGGCCAACTGGCCTAGAGGTCAAACCCTCCTAGTGCTAACAACAATAATCTAGGCTTAACTTCAACAAGACTGTGCAACCTATAAAGGGCTGCACCAAGAGTATCCACCTCAGGTAACTCAGGGAACTGGGTAGGCTGAGCCACAGTTCCTTAGAGAACATCTACCACACAAAGCTAATCGACCAACTCAGGGAAGTAGCCACAATGCAGAGACATGGAAAGAAATCAGATGTGAAAGAAATGGAGGAAAAAAACCGACTGGACATAGAGTTCAAAACCACGGTTATAAGGCTTTTTAAGAGGCTCCTAGAAAAGGCCTACGAACTTAATGAGACCTTGGAGGAAATGAACGAGACCTATGAGGAAATGAATGAGACCTACAAGGAAATGAACAAGACTTATGAGGATATGAATGAGTCCCTCAAGGATATGAAAAAGGATCAACTAGAAATTAAGCATACACTGACTGAAATAAAAAAATATTACACAAAGTCCTAAAAGCAGTCCAGAGGGCTGCAAGAACCAAGTTAAAGATTTGAAATACAAAGAAGCAAAATCCACTCGGCTGGAAAAGCAAGAAACAAAAAGAATCCAGATAATTGAAGATAGTGTAAGGGGCCTCTGGGACAACCTCAAGCATGTCAACATCCGAATTATTGGAGTGCCAGAAAAAGAGAGAGAGCAAGGTAATGAAAACCTACTTGAAGAAATAGTGACTGAAAACTTCCCCCACCTGGTGAAAGAAACTGACTTAAAAGCCCAAGAAGTACACAGAACCCCAAAATATAGGACTCCAAAGAGGACCACACCAAGACACATCATAATTAAAATGCCAAGAGCAAAAGACAAAGAGAGAATATTAAAAGCAGCAAGAGAAAAACAGTTAGTTACCTATAAGGGAGCACCCATTCGATTGTCATCAGATTTCTCAACAGAAATGATGCAGGCCAGACGGGAGTGGCAAGAAATATTCAAAGTGATGAATAGCAAGAATCTATAAACAAGATTACTTTATCCAGCAAAGCTATCATTCAGAATTGAAGGTCAGATAAAGTGCTTTGCAGATAAGAAAAAGCTAAAGAAGTTCATCACCACCAAAACAATATTATATGAAATGCTGAAAGATATTCTTTAAGAGGAGGAAGAAGAAAAAGGTAAAAATATAAATTATGAACAACAAATGCACATCTATCAACAAATGAACATAAAAATCAAGTGAACTGATAGGCTGATGAACAAGATAAACTGGTGACTGTAACAGAATCATGGACATAGAGAGGAAATGGACTGACAGTTCTTGGGGAGAAAAGGGGTGTGGGAAGTACAGCAAGAGACTGGACAAAAATCTTGCAACAATGGGAGAGGACAGTCAGGAGGGTGCGGGCGGAGGGTGGGATGGGTACAGGGTGGAGGGGAGCTATAGAGGGATAAAAAAGCGGGAACAATGTAATTAATAAACTGTACAATAAAGATAAAAAAGTACTTATTATCACATAAAAAATAAAAAAAAATCTGATGAACAGGATAAACTGGTGAATATAACAGAATCATGAATATAGAGAAGGAATGGACTGACAATTCTTGGGGAGAAAAGGGGTGTGGGAGGTGTAGCAAGAGACGGGACAAAAATCATACACCTATGGAAGAGGACTGTTGGGGGGACGTAAGGGCAGAGATTGGGATGGGTACCAGGTGGAGAGGAGTTATAGGGGAAAAGAAAAGGGAGAACAATGTAATTAATAAACTGAACAATAAAGATAATAAAATAAAAGAAAAAACTGAAATCAATAAAAATATATTATTTTTTTAAAAAGAATAAAATCCCCTATGTGTTTAAAAATAAACAAACAAACAAACAAATAAATAAATAGATAGATAGATAAATATAAAAAAGAAGGAAAATTAATAAGGTCTGAGTCAACAGCTACCCTGCTTCTGCCTAACCCCAAATATGAACTCACTGTGGCTCTCAAAATAGCAGCACCCCCTCCTTCTGTATATCATCAGCTACTTGTATTTGTGTGGCTCTTAAGAAATAGTAAAAAAAAACAAAACTTATGCTTGACTTATATTTGCCTTTCTATAAAATCATCTAGATATTTAATAGATAGTGAAACTTTTGATAGCATTCTAAATATTATCAATGTTAAAATATTCCTTCTAAACAGCCATATACATTTTTCCCCTAACCAAAATAGATATTCTGATGTCTGAAATGATATCTCTAATTTCTAATTTATTCTTATGGGTTAATTTGCAAAATGAGATTGTCTTGGATGATTGGTTTGCAGTAAACATGGTATACCAAATTGGTTTCTAAATTTAGAGAAAGGTTGAGTCTTCTATTATAATAATCAAGAAACAATAGAAGTATTAATGGTAATGAAGCTTCCATGATTAAAAAGTTAAATTCTGAAAATAGCAAGCAGAAATGATTATTAGCAGGTAGCAGTAACATAAATTATAATTCTTACAAATGGTTATTTTTATCTCTTTTCATGGGATAAGGCAACTTCCAAATTGCAATTTACTAAATGCTAATATATGTACCAAATGTGTCATAATTAAGTTCCATAGTGTTGGAGAATTTAGTTCCATTAAAGAAACAAAGAAGCATTTTTTAAAAAAGCAAGGCTGTTTTAATAGATGCTATGATTTTATGTCAATATTTTTTTAAAATTTAGAAAGCAGTAATCATTGTTATCCATATAAATGTATTCAGAGAAAAATTTTGTTTACATTTAATATGATTTGAAGATGAACTCTAGGTTTTAAATACGGTTGATTCCATGTCCTTTCTTGGCGGTTTGTGAGGATTGATTTTTGGTAACATCTCTTTGGCATAAAAGGTTTTATGAAGTCCAGCTTCTCGAAGTGCTAACTCAAAACGAAGTCTAGGGTCAGAAATTATCTGTAGAAATAAAGTACAATGTAAATAAATAGTAACTCATTGAACTACAGTATATCGTTTAGTGCCATATTTCCCCAAGCTGCCTAATTTGTTTTTGCTAGAAAAATGACTAGATGACAGTAAATTTTGTGCATACAGTGACTATATCATGGTTACTTTTACTGAAAACATCCAAACCTTTTGACAGTGCCACTTTCCAGTGAATCGGTGGTTTCTGACATAAGGTGTATAGACTGTTGCATAATAGATGAGTCAAAATACAAAACATTAGAATTATTAAAAGATTAGCTGAAAAAAGCTTACTTTCAATAATATCATTGATTCATTATTTATTGATGGTTGGAATATCCAAATATAGACAATCATTGATTAAAATAAGAAAAATCTGAATCACAACCTTCTGCATCTGCCTTTAAACAGACATTTTAATTTCTCCATCACTTGGCAATATGTAAATTAAGTTTAAGCACATGACCACTACCTGAAAATCAAAAATCAATAGAACCTTCTTCCCAAGCTAGATTTCTATTTCAAGCAGAACTAGAAAATGTTTCCATCTATCTGATTCTAAGTGGGACTAAACATATGAATAGTTCAATTTCTATTTTCACTTATAGCTGATTGGACTTTACTCCTCCTCCTGTGAATATTAAATGTCAGTGGTGCAGATTGCAATGATAAGAAGGTAGTCACATGTGGATTTCTGCAAGGGAAGCATTTTACATGGATTTAAAGTCCTCTGAGAGCAGGTGGGGGGGGGGACCTTTTTTTCTGCTGAGGGCCATTTGGATATTTGTAACATCATTTGAGGGCCATACAAGATTATCAGCTTAAAAATTAGCCTGCTCTATTTGGTCAAACATTTCATTGATTCATCCCAAATGCTTTGGCAGGGCCAGACCAAATGATTTCGGGGGCCTTATAGGGTCCTCGGGCCTTATAGGGTCCCCTGCTTTAAGGAGCTCTTTTATAGGGGTAATAAGATTATACCCAGATAATGACCGTTTGTGGCAACAGGTGATAGATACCCCTAAGTGGTACATCTCTTGGTGCCGGTGAGACTAGTATGGTCTCAGGTAAGGAAGAGCACCGAGCTAAAGTCCAATGTACTCTTTTCTAAAGCAGATGGGAAGGAAGAAAGATTGAGCATGAAAGGAAGGAGCATGCAAACTTAGAGGTCAAATCACTCCATTTGGAATCACCATTGAGGAACACTAGAAAAGGACACTGCTAAGCACAGGACTTGAATTTCAAAGGCTTTTGAGCTCTGCCAAGGAATCTGGAGGGCTACTGAGGTTGTATTTGCTTCTGTTTGGGGCATGGAATTAATATAATCACTATCATTATATAAAAAGATGGATCTTATTGTAAGTTTGGGATAAATTAAGAAGACAAGGAAAAAAAGAGATGGAAGCAGAGTCTGGTTAGGGGACTACTGCAATGGTCTAGACATGAAGTAATAAATATGCCTAAACTTTAGCTGGTAGCAAGGAAGAGATAATTGTCAGAAACACTGAAGGGAAGAATTAATAGAACTTGGCAACTGGTCAGATACAGGCACTAGGGCAGTGATCATACAGTCAAGAATAAGAATAATACAGAGATTTATGTCTGACAACCAACATATGTGATCCTTAGCCCTAGGTTTCTCCTCCTCTGCTTCAATCCAGGCTCCCTCGTCCCTCTCACCTACTTCCGGTGGTTCATGCCCCACCTGCTTGTGTTCACCCCTAGTCATCCCCGTTCAGCTCCGGGGGTGTGAGGTTTAAACTGCTTTAATTATTCTACTTTTTGAACAAACAAAGTGAAATGAAGACCTCCTTTGAATACTGATCACGATCTTCCCAATTTCCCAATCCAGAGGCAGCCAATTGGTTTTTTGTAAATGTGTACTAGACATTTTCACCCAACACATGACATGAACAAAAATTCTCTTTCCCCAAATCTGTTTCTCCTTCTATATTCTTACACTAGAGGCCCAGCACATGAAATCGTGCATGGGTAGGGTCCCTAGGCCTAGCCTGTAATCAGGGCCATCTTCTGCCCACTCACCAGTCCCCAGTTCTGCCCCACCACTAATACCCACCCCAGCTCCCCGTAGTTCCCCATTGGCCATCCAGCGATCAGAGCCTGCAGGCTGGGGGGAGGGACCAAGAGGTGGTCAATGCACCTAATAGAAGCTGGTCAATCAGTTGTTCTGGTCATTGCACCATTATGGTCACTGGCCTTTTATTATATAGGATGGTTGATGCCAGCCACATCAAATACTTATCATTTATTGTATTACTACTGGGTTCCAGGTAATATTTTAGGCAATTGACATTTATTATCTTAATCCTCATAAGAATCATGCAAATTATTGTTTTACACATGAAGGAAACAAGACAGGAAACTGTTCAATAGTGTATACAATTTCATACCACTAGCAAATAGTGGAACAAACTGTCTGGTTTTAAATTATTCTCACTTTCATCATCTCTCCTTCCTCCTCCCTCCTCTCTTCTCCTCTCAGCCAGAGCTATTCCTCCCCCTCCCCCACTTCTATAAAGGTGCCATTTGACCCCACATGACCTCCAGCCTCCAACCCTCAGCATCACCAATTTTCCATTCAGGACATATTGCTAAAACATAAATCCTGTTCTGTAATTTAACTGCTTCAAAGTCTCGCCTCTGCTCAGGATAAAGGTGAAATGCAAGCAAGACCCACTATAGAACTTTTCACAGTCTGACCCTAACCTATGTTCCGAATCTCATCTCCCAGCACCCACCCTTGCCCAGTATTTTTTCATTGAAGACACACTTTCCACCCTCTTCTACCTGGTGAAACTCAGATCTTTGACCCAGGTGGTGGAGAGATTTCCAGCCTTTGACTTCAATTCTTTGCAAGCCCCCGTTGCCCTCCCCACTGTGGCTTCTGAAGACTTCCTTGACTTTTTATGATTTATCCCTGGCCATATGCCCACTTCTTCCCACTAATCTATTTTTTTTTGTTTGTTTTTAGCTTAAATAATCTGGAATGAATTTTGTTTCTGCTGCTATGTTTTCAACTAAGATACAGCTTAAGTTTTCTCTTTGACACTTTCTCTGATTTCCCCAGCTATTCCCTTCCCCTGGTGGCTGCAGCCCTTAGACCTCCATTATGGAGGTGTCCTCAGCTGTGGCATTATTCCCATGCATGTTACTGTTCTCTCAGCCCAGCTCCCCAGCTACCCACTTCCACACAGGACATTCTGTGTTGTTCAGGACGGCACCTGGCTCAGTGCCAGGTATAGTATCTATTCCGTCAATAGGTGTCCAATTAATAGATTAATTGTACATTTTTTAAATCCCTAGCAAAGTATGCAGCACATACTACAGGCACACTTGATTTATTTGTCAGTGGGTGAATGGATGAAGTTTTCTGTCTTTTAAATAATTAAATAAGCATTTAGCAAGTCTCCTTAGATTTGCAAAATTAACTACTTTCTACTTTAATTTCAGGGATACATGTTCATTCACCTGTCCTCCCTTCCTATAAATGGTTAAATTACCCCTTAATATTTGTTTTCACAGAAAAATGTTGTATTATTAACTATGATGAATTATCTTCTGCTCATTTTAATTTCTGAAAACTTCCCTCTGCTTTGTTTAATCAAGTATCATTAGCTTTTCCTTCAAAAGAATTATGGTATGAATTTAAACAAATTCTGAATATGGTAGAGCAATATTCACCAGCAAAACACAGTACAAACACAACTTTAAAGTATGATTTGTAAAATTATTTTTAAGTTTAAAAAATAATTTTCAATGACAGATTCATAACATCTCCAGATAAACTGCTTTTTCTATGTTCGTCTACCAACTATATTATGTTAACAGTTGTGCAGTAACTATGTGCTATCATTTAGAAGTAAAAATTGTGTGATATGTTAATATTCAAATATAAATGTTGAGAATTCTTTATAATGCAAAACACACACTTTAACAATTCTTATAATCATCATAGCTTTTGTAGCAAACATGCTAATTCCCATAATTACCTGCTGTTCATTGTATGTATTCAATGTGAAGAGTGGCTTTTGAAGAATAAATTCTTCCTCAATTCCAATACCCATCCTCGCTTTCGATGCCATTGTATCTGACATCATTCTAACAGGATCAAATTGAGCAACAATAGCAACCTAAAAGAAGAGAAAGCATAGCAACTTGGAACAACATACAGGCTAAATGCTCTAGGCAATATTATTAAATGTTTCATGTCCATTACAGTTCAGAAATGTTATTAAAGATAAAATCCTAAGAGGGGAGCATAGAAAGAATATTGAACCAGGCCAGTCCTAGAGATCCACAAAGGAGTTGGTAGTTTAAAAACAAAATATAATATTAAAAGGCTGGGATATATCATTGTTTCTAATGATTGAAATTATAGTTATTATTACATTTAGACAAAATTTTGTCTTTCTGATACAAAGTCTTAGGAAATCTTATATAGAAAACCTACATATTCAAACACCTTGAAAGTAACCAAAAGTTAAAAAAACAAAAACACAGTAATCTTTAACCACTAGTGATCTGTGGCCATGGTGACAACCTCATGAAACCTTTTAGAAAGTTAGATCTGATTAAACTGAATCTAGAGCATATTATTCATGGGTAAAGTTGAGTGTGTTGGCATTAAAGGGCCAGGTGGGTGAATTTCCAATGTACCAGGCAACTAGATTTCCAGGGGCTGTTATAAACCAATGCTCCCACTTCTGCTGAAAAACTTTAACCCAAGTGCCCTTGTTCTTTATTATAATTGAAATAATTCAAACATGTGTCCTGATTAAACGAAGCCACTAATTTTGTAAATCATATGCACCATTAGTAACACCTGTGTGTTAACTCCTAAAGTCAAGAATTAGTATTAAAGCCCTGCCTGGTGTGACTCAGATGGCCCAGCATCATCCCATGCACCAAATGGTTGCTAGTTCATTCCCATTCAGGGCACATACCTAGGATGCAGGCTCAATCCCAGTAGGGGCATGCAGGAAGCAATCGATGAATGTTTCCCTTTCACATCCATGTTTCTCTTCTCTTCTCTCTCTCTCTCTCTCTCTCTCTCTCTCTCTCTCTCTCTCTCTCTCCCCTCCCTCCCTCCCTCCCTCCCTCCCCCCTCCCTTCATCTCACTCTAAAAATCTATTTCTGAAAATCTTTAAAAATAAAAAATTAAGAGAAAAAATAATTATCATTAAAATGACATTTTTAATGCATTTATGAACTATAATGACATAAGTAGGAATTGAACATACTTTCATTTCTATAGGTTTCCTGACTAAAATCTTAATTATAATTCTGAACACAATTTATAGATAATTGCTGCAGATATTTCCTCTTTCCAAGGGTTCACAGATGGAAACAATTCTAATCATACGGATTCCATAGTTGTCAAAGTTCTATTTTGAACAAGGATGTGTTTAGTAATAGTGACATTAAGTTTTGTACCCAGAAAGCCATGGTATATACTTATTTGCTAATGACTGAATAATTTAAATTTTGTTGAATCTAGCATGACCAGGACTTACATTCATTCCTATGCTTTGAATTTCTCTAATATATTTTATCAAAGAAGATGAGATGCGTTTGTCCCTCCCCTATACCACCTCACCTAACTAGACTTCCTTGGATTGAATTCAGCCTGATCTCTACTAGTGGTGTAACTCCGGGGAAACTCTTATGTCTCTTTGGTTTTCCCTTCTACAAAACAGGAATATTAATAACACCTATAGGATAGGGTTTTGTAGAGATTAAATGATTTAAAGCCCCAGGGTGTTTATAAGAGGATTTTATACTTAATAAATATTCAAAAAAATGCAAACAGACATTACTACTAACCTACAAGGCAGGGATTAATATTGTTATTCCCATTTTACAGAGGGGAAAAAAAGCAATGGGAGTTAGGTAAAAGGTCTAAGTTTCTTTCTGCCAGTGAGTAGCAAACCAGGTTGTACCAGGTTTGAAGGACTCCAGAAACCCAAGTTCCTATCCTAGAGTCTATGTTGCCTCCACTGACACTGAACAGAAACCCACCACTCCCTATCAGCTGGGAAATGGTGCCAGTGAAGTCTTCAGAGCTTTTTAGCTAAGCTAATCACTCCCAGGCTAAAAACTCTGAAAAATTACCAAATAAAACTATTTTATCACATTTCCCAAGTTCTTAAATTTCTGATCTTGTCCTGTACTATCTACTTGCTAAACTTTTGCCTACTTTTATTAGGCAAAGCAGTGGGAGATTTTTATTTCTCCACACACACAAAAAGTGATGTTATATTATTTTAAAGTACTTTTTAACATGTTTATTTATTATGGGATATATCCAAACAGAGGTTCCTACCCCAAAGAAGATTATATATTGGTGGTCAAGCACCACCAATTTTTTGAGAAGAGTAAAATCTTTGGGCTAGATGCAGAGTTTCACTGCTGTAAATGGATACTATTCAGCTATTAAACTGGAGGTAATGTGGATGCATTTAAATCTTGGGAGAGCCTTTTAAAAGGTGCTGATAAAGTTCTTTTAATATATGAAGAAACTGGAAATGGTTCAACATAAACCTAATTGCTCTCCAGAATGAAGATCAGTGTCTCAATTGGGACGAGTTACATTTTATACAGCAGAACTCCTAAACTAAGCCCTAGGAATAATGTTATTAGGAGCACTTAGCAACATTCTTTTAAACCACCCATGAACATTTCAAATTAAAAACACCTGTTTCCTAAGGGCTTCAAGCCGCTTCTCCCTTTCTTCTTCTTCATGTGCTTCTTGAAGAGCCACCTCTTTTTTCTCCATCAAACGCTTTTCCAATAATTGTTGTCTGTAGTTAACCCTTTAAAAACAATGCACAGGGAAGTTGGGAAAACATCACCATAATCTTGGACATTGTAGGATAAAAGCATAGCTGCTGAAGGCACCTCAGGTTTTGTTTTCAGTTGCTCTGGGTTGATCCCTCATATCCAAACAATAAAAGACATTTGTGGAAAATGCACTTTACTAATAATTCTAATAATAGCAGGAGAGGAGAACCAAGATGGC
The DNA here is from genome assembly GCA_027563665.1 of Antrozous pallidus. Classification (NCBI taxonomy): domain Eukaryota; kingdom Metazoa; phylum Chordata; class Mammalia; order Chiroptera; family Vespertilionidae; genus Antrozous; species Antrozous pallidus. The sequence goes on along the minus strand of CM050508.1, from coordinate 60,331,773 downwards.
GGCATAGGTAAAACACCTATCTTGCCGTCATACTCAACGATTTTAATACTACAACTTAACGAAAGAACAAACACCTTCCAGAATCACCAGAAAGCTCGCCAAGTGAAAATTCCACAAATAAAAGTGAAAATAAGACACTGTGACTCGGAGGAGTGGCGGCGGACAGTGTTGAAAGATTCGCGTGGAGAGAGGTTTGGAGCGCGCGCCAGCGGAGAGGGCGGGCTGCTGAAAACCGGCCAGTTTTCTCAAACGGGGAGACAAAGACGTCCCACTGGACTGATTCTCCAGCTTTGGGCAAAGTCCAGGGAACCCACTATCACACGGGGTGAAAACTGGACAGTGGGAGGGCACGCCGAAGCTCGGGTGCTGCAGGGGTCTCCCGGCTTGTGGAGAAGGCAGCTTGCGCAAACAGCTCGGCTGCATGACCGCACAGAGAGCGATCTGCTACTTGCTTTCTCATTCGGAAAACCGTCAGACTGTTTTGTTTTACGACCCTGGGTGAGACACTGGGCGTGCAGAGTCATTTGGGGAGAGGCTGAATTCCCCGGCGGCTAGTGGAGCTCGGCAGCCGCTCTCTCTCAGAGGTGCTGGCAGCCATTGCCCCGGCACAGAGTCCCTGGGGCCGCATAGGGCGGAGCTGATGCTGTCTGCTTGGCCTGGAGACTCCGCCCATCCAACCTGAGCACAGCTGAGCTTCACAGACAATAGGCCTGGAGGTCAACCCCTCCAAGTGCTAACAACGATTAACGTGAGCTTAACTTCAGCAAGACTGTGCAACCCATATCCACCTCAGGTAACCGGGGAGGCTGAGCCACTGTCCCTAGTAGGAAGTCTACCACACAAAGCTAATTGACCAACTCAGGGAAGCAGCCACCATGCAGAGACATGGAAAGAAATCAGATGTGAAAGAAATGGAGGAAAAAAAACGACTGGACATGGAATTCAAAACCACGGTTATAGGGTTTTTCAAGAGGCTCCAACAAAAGGTCGAGGCCTATAAGGAAATAAGCGAGATCACAAAGGAAATGAATGAGTCCTACAAGGAAATGAATGAGACCTGCAAGGAAATGATCAAGACTAACATGGAAATGAAGGAGACTCTCAAGGATATAAAGGAGACTCTCAAGGATATGAAAAAGGACCAACCAGAAATTAACTACACTGACTGAAATAAAAAATATTATACAAAGACCTAAAAGTGCTCTGGAGCACCCCAAGAACCAAGTTAAAGATTTGAAATACAAGGAGGTAAAATCCACTCAGCTGAAAAAGCAAGAAACCAAAAGAATCAAAAAATTGAAGATAGTGTAAGGGGCCTCTGGGACAACCTCAAGCATACCAACATCCGAATTATAGGGGTGCCAGAAAAAGAGAGAGAGCAAGACAATGAAAACCTATTTGAAGAAATAGTGACCGAAAACTTCCCACACCTGGTGAAAGAAATTGACTTAGGAGTCCAAGAAGTGCACCGAACCCCAATATATAGGAACCCTAAGAGGACCACACCAAGGCACATCATAATTAAAATGCCAAGAGCAAAAGACAAAGAGAGAATATTAAAAGCAGCAAGAGAGAAACAGTTGGTTACCTATAAGGAAGCACCCATACGATTGTCAGCGGATTTCTCAACAGAAACAATGCAGGCCAGACGGGAGTGGCAAGAAATATTCAAAGTGATGAACAGCAAGAATCTACAACCAAGATTACTCTATCCAGCAAAGGTATCATTCAGAATTGAAGGTCAGATGAAGTGCTTCGCAGATAAGAAAAAGCTAAAGGAGTTCATCACCACCAAACCAATATTATATGAAATGCTGAAAGATATTCTTTAAGAAGAGGAAGAAGAAAAAGATAAAAGTGTAAATTATGAACAACAAATACACATCTATCAACAAATGAATCTAAAAATCAAGTGAATTAATAAGCTGATGAACAGGATAAACTGGTGAATGTAACAGAATCACGGACATAGAGAGGGAATGGACTGACAACTCTTGGGGAGAAAAGGGGTGTGGGAAGTGCAGCAAGAGACTGGACAAAAATCACCCAACTATGGGAGAGGACAGTGGAGGAGGGTGAGGGCAGAGGGCGGATGGGTACCAGGTGGAGGGGAGCTATAGGGGGGGGGGGGAAGGGAACAATGTAATTAATAAACTGAACAATAAAAAAATAAAAAAAGAAAAAGAAAAAGAAATAATTGTTTTGACTCTCAAACTGCCTGTTGGCTGCTGCACCCACAGCTCATTTGAGTCTTCAGATGAGTTTTAACAATTTTAGACTTTTAAAAGACGATGTTGCTTATTAAATATATATACTTTTAGAAAGAATACTAAATAAAATACTAAAGTAACATGCCCAAATTATCTTCATTGCTAGAACTTAAACCAAACTATATTGTCACTCATTTTGTCAAAATGTTTTTTCTGAATCTGTGTGTGTGTGAAGCAACTTTACAAAATTGCACTTTGACTGTAGATGGCAGCAAAACATGACTTAGCCTTCACATCATGCTTCCATCCTCCTTAACATCAGCAGCTATCAGAGCAGGGCATAAACAACTGACTTAATACCCCCGCAGCTCATTTGGCCTTCTTCCGTTGCCTTTTTTGGAGAGCCTCCCTTACCATCTTCTTGTCCAAGCTACTCCTTTACTGAATTATAGAGATGAGATTTGTCTTTTCAAAAAAAAAAAAAATAGTAGTCACCTGGATTCTCTAGGGAGTATGAGGTCATTGCTTCTCTCTTCCATCATGGATGATTTAACTTTGTGACATCAGTCACAAATGTGCTTTCCCCTTAGTGTATTTTCAATGGATGTATCTTCCCTACACCCTTTTTATTCTGAATCCTGTTTACTGACTAAGATGTTCCCTGTGCAACAAGGCTTGTGTTAAGTCCTTTACATCAGTCTAAGTCTCATTTAGATTTCACAGCAGCCCTATGATAGGGTGCCATTAATGCTTCCCCTTTAAAGATAACGAAATGGAAGCATAGACAGACAATATAACATGTTCATGTTCTCACACCCAGGAAGTGGCAGAGCCAGAGATCAAATGCAAGCAGACTGGCCCCAGGGCCCATGTCTGACCTCTCCCCTCCCCCCCAGCCCTATGCAATTAACATTATACCCTCTTTTCTCTTCTCCCCTTGATGGCTCCACTCACTTCACAGGCTTGTGAATCCTGCCGCCAATGCCAAACCCTGTGCTAGATCATGACTGAGAAAAAAGACTGTCCTTAAGAAGTCGTAGAGATAAAAAGGCAAGGCTGGGAGCTAAAAAGGTAAACAGTGCCTTTGGAGAGGTATAAGTAAGGCCTTAGGGAATCTGGGGAAGGGGGAGATGACTACTTGCTGGGAAGGGGAAAGAACTGCTGGTTTAGCAAGAGCTTCACTGAGAAGACAGCACCTGAGATGGGGCTGGAGGATTAGGAGCCGTAGAGGCAAGGAGGCACGACAGCTGAGCTGGGCCAGCCTGGCAGGCAGGGAGCGAGGGATGAGTCAGGGGAGGCGCTGAGGCTGAGCAAGTGCAGGGCTGGCATCTGCGAGGAGGTGATTCTCCAGTTCTGTCCCTGGAAACCTGGCTTGCCCCATCTGCTTACAGGCCTCAGAAGGAAAAAAAAAACCGGGATGGCCTGCACAGAGTGAGCAAATGACCCATGATTGGTAAAGAGGGGCCGGTTTTTTCCCTCAGGAAGATTTGCTTCCGGGGAGGACATCTCTTTAAAACCAGGTTGCTCCTGTCCTCTTTGGTTTGGCTCAGACCTGCAGACTGAAGAACCCCAGGGGTCCGATTCCGGTCAAGGGCACATGTCCGGGTTGTGAGCTTGATCCCCAGGAGGGGTTGTGCAGGAGGCAGCCGATCAATGATTCTCATCATTGATGTTTCCATCGCTCTCCCTCTCCCTTCTCTGAAATCAATAAAAAATATTTTTAAATATATTTTATTGATTTATTTTATTTTTTTACAGAGAGGAAGGGAGAGGGACAGAAAGTCAGAAACATCGATGAGAGAGAAACATCGATCAGCTACCTCTTGCACACTCCCTACCGGGATTGTGCCCGCAGCCAAGGTACATGTATGCCCCTGACTGGAATCGAACCTGGGACCTTCCAGGCTGCAGGCCGATGCTCTATCCACTGAGCCAAACCGGTTTCGGCAATAAAAAGTATTTTTAAAAAAACAACAACAAAAAAGAAAACCAGGTTGCCCTGTGGCGGGCAATGAAGAGAAAGCCACTGAAGAGAGAAGAAAGGAGGGAAGGACACAGTAAACCCCTGTGGAGTACAAATTCCAAAATGGGATTGAAAAGGGCAATCCTGGCCACTTTGGTGGCTGTGGCTGTCCTTCCCATCATCTTCTGTATCAGGAGCTGGTACAGTCAGACACACAGACTGAAGAGTCCACAGGCCAGATTGCTCCCTTTCCCTGACGCCTCCATGTCATGGAAAGCTGTATTTCTCATTCTCTCCATTTGTACTAAGGCATCCCTAATGAGGTTCTAGTCAATTTAAGCTCTGAGTACAAGCTAAGTGAACCACTGCGAAGGTTCGATTAAAAGATACCCTGGGATTTGACAATTACCATATGCTAATTCTCAGAACCTCTGGAAAGTTTCTCTCCCTTTGGGATGCACATGTTGCTTTGTCAGCAACAAAGTTTTATTTGCTTTTTGGAACTTAGACTAGTGAGGAAGAAATTGCAGGTCAGAGTAAGGCATTTTGAACCTGTGTCATATGAAAGGCTCATGGTTTACTTAGAGGCTCATTCATTCATTCCACAAATATATACTGCATACCAGCTCTACATCAATCACTGCGTGAGTCACTGGAGATACAATTTCAACACAAAACACATGCTCCTATCCTCTCAGAAGTGGCAACCTAATGGGAATACAAAGACCCAGGCAATTATGACACATGATGGCTCTTGCTCTTACTCTAATGGGACAATGGGGCAGAGGCGGTGAGAGTGGCACCTCTGCCAGGCTTAGGACATTCAGGGGAGCATCCAAGAGGCAGTGCTTTTGAGTTTAGACCCAAACGGAAGCAGGAATTCACCAGAGGGGTAATAGGAAAGTTCAAGGCAGGAAAAACAACAACACAGAATCCAGAGGTCAGAAAGCCCAGTGTTTGAAAAACTGAAAGAAATGAACAAAGCAGTTTGGGAGTCCCAGGAACTGAGGCTGGAGAGGGAAGAGGGGCCAGATTGTGGAGGCTTTGTAAGGATGGGAGCTTTTAATCAGGGAAATGCAGTGATCAGGAAAATCTCTCCAATGATATGAAAGATGGATTGGTAAAGGGGAGGGATGAGAGAGAGTTACTGAGATGTGAGTTGTTGGTTTCCTGAACTAAGGCAAAGGGAGGGGTACTGGTAAGAGGTAGGGAGAAGAAATCAATTTAAAATTTACATAGAAAATAGAATAAATAGAATAAACTTGTTAATTTATTTATGGGAGAGGGGACATGCTAGAGAGGAAGAAGTGAGAAAGGTTTCTGTCTTGCACAGTGAATGATTGAGTCCTCACTAAAAATGGAAACTTAGAAGGAGGAACAGAGAGGAATTAGGTTTAATTAGGACATAAACCTGCCTTCCCAAAATCTGGTCTGAAGAATTGGATGTGGAATCTTACCCATGGCATGGAATTGAGGCCATGGGGCAGATGATATTAATCAGGACTAGACTAGGCATACCTCATTGTATTGTGCTTTGCAGATATTGCTTATTTTACACCAACATAAAGATTACAACTCGCTTTATTGAAAAACTCGCTTTATTGGGGTGGTCTACAATGGAAACCCCACTACCCCAAGGTATGCCTGTATAGAGTAAGAAGAAAAGTTGGCCTAGGATTGATTCCCAAGTAAATAACATTTAGACAGAAGAAGAGGAAATTCTCTGGGAGAAATAGAAGAAATCTTGCAAAGAAGCTAAGGAAAATGGGATCGGTGATATCAAATGCTATGAGAAAATCAATTATAATCAATTATAATCAATTATAATCTGAGGTATTCTTTGGATTAAATAACAGGGAGCAAAAGCAATCAATAGAGAGGTGGCTGAAGAATTAGTGGGAGGTGAGGAAGGAAGAGAGGAGTGGAGACCAGAGAGAGTAGAGACCATGCCTTTAGTAAGACCTATGCAAATGGGGGTGGTGGAGGGAAATAATAGAGGGGTGCTGAAGAAAGCACAAAGCTGACCACTGGCTCTAAAGTGGTCAAGATTACTCTGATTCCCTTAAAGATTTGCCAAGGGAAAATTTAAGAAAATAGGCAACATGCTCAAATTCTCTATTTTTACAGATGCTATGGTTTAAACTCAAATAGTAATTCACTTCGAAGGGGTAATTCCTGGTGCCCCTTTCTTCTTCCTCTCTGGATAGAAAAACTTCTTTGCCTAAAAAGAAGTGATGCAGAAAAACTTCTGGAAGAATGCCAAATACTCACATATTTATGGAGAAAGAAAATTAGCAATGTAGTGAAGTCAATCATTTGGAAAATTTTCCACGTAACTACCTTTACCCATTTGGGGTAGCAGATTTTCTCCAAATTAAACTGCTGCTATGAAAGTCAATGTCAGAAAGTGGATAAACTCAAAGGTCTTTAAGCTGTTCCCTGAATTCTCAAACAGAATCCCAGGTGCATCTCCAGGTCTGTTTTTTGTTTTTGTTTTTGTTTTTTGCACCCTGAGTCCAAAAAAGGTGGGAAATGTTGCAAAAGAGGCATTTTCAACTTCTCTTGGGGGAAGAGAAGCGTCCTTTGTTCAAAAGCAACAGCTGCTGTAGAATCAGGCACAGCATTAGCAATAACCTGAGAAGGATGTGTGTAAGCCTCCAGGCCTGAGTGTAGAAGAAGGGACAGGAAGCTTTCATGTAGAAGTGGAGAATTTGCGGATCATTTAGGATACTTTTTTCTGTGCATCCTGCACTCAAAGAGATAAATGCATATGATATGGAATCACCCTGGGCTTCAGTGAACCTTCAGTAAGAACTTGGCAGATTCTTTAATAACACAGAACCTTGAACTTTCTTTATCTGGAGCCACAAGTAACTTCGATCTAAAAAGAAGCAACAGAAAGCAAGAGGGGAATGAAAGACTTCTGAAGAACAGCTGATAGTGGCAGGTTCTACATCTAAAAAAATGCTTCAAGCAGTAAGTAAAGCTATGTCTTAATTAGAGTACTCTAATTCTAATTAAGTATTGAATTTTCCCTTCCTTTCTCCAATGTTTCAGGGAAGTAATTTGCCCTACCGAATTAAAGGCAGTTTTATGAACAAATGTGCTACTCAGTGTTTAGGTCTTGTGGCTTACTCAACATTGAATATGAAATTGTTTAACAGGCACATGCCTTCAGTACTACTGCCAGAGGTATTTTGCCTGCTGGGAAATTCATTTTTAGCTCAAACTCACTCAGAAAGTTGTTCTTGCCACCAAGCAGAAAGAATCCCTCCATTAGCCTATAGGGCATTTCAACAAAGGAGAATGTTCAGATCAAAAGATAGCTGGGCCAGGTGGCAGAACCCCCAAAAGGGGGGGGGGGGGGGAGGAGGGGAGAAAAAGAGAAGCGGGCCCAGAGAAAAGAAGGAAAATTACATAACTGGGTACTCAGATCAGAGGGCATAACCTGTCTAATGAAAATGGCAATGAGGCCCCACTCAATGGTGATTCTGGCTAAGGGCATAAACAGGGGCCAAAGATAATGTGAATCCTAATACAAGGCAGTGACATCCTGGTACAGATGGATGTAGGACAAGAACAAAGAGGATTCATTGAGAATTCCCAGAACTAGAAGGAGTTGAACCCAGGCCAGCCCCAAACAGTGACCATTCTTCCAGCTCAGAGCACTTACTGGTTCCTTTATGAGGTTTAAAAGCAATTTCCTAATGGAATCCATTCTTTAATGGATGAATTTAATTAGTCAGTGTAGTTATTTGAGCACCTACTATGTGCCAAGCACTGCCCTAGGTGCTCAAGATACAATAGTGAAAAATAAAAAACAGACAGAAAGACCCCCACCCTCTTAAGTCTTACATTATGTGGGGTTTGTTCTATATAAGCATGCCTAAATTAACACTCTAGTAAAATGAATAAAGTTGTTCTCAATAAATTGTTTTTCAATTCATCACAAAGCCCGTGCTCACATTATAACAGAACGATGGTTCTCAACTATGACGGTCATTAGCATGGTTGGAACTTACAAAACCTAATGCCAAGGCACCATGCCAAACTAATTAGATCAGAATCTGGTGGTGGGGCCCAATCACTGGTATTTTTAAATTTTATAGTTGCCTCAGATGATGCTAATGTGAGCCTGGGCTGAGAACCAATACCACCTGGCCCAGTGGTTCCCTAACTGGGACTAACATCAAGATCACCAAAAGAGCTTGTAAAACGCAGACTGCTAGACCACCTCCAGTTTGTGATTCAGTAGTAATGAGGCAGGGGGTTCAAACTGTTGCATTTCTAACAAGTTTCAGGTGATGTTGATTCTGCTGATCTGAAGACCACAGTTTGAGGACTACAGAACAGATAAATAATTCAGATTAGAGGGACTCTACCTGACCATCATTATCAAGATAAAACCAGGTATAAATTGATACCTAGACTAGGCTTATTTGATTGCATGCATGGAACATCATAGTTATATGCCTCAGGATTGTTCCAAACTAGACATTCCTGCTTTGGCACCAAGAGACGTTCAAGAGCAGAATTTTTCAACCTACACCCCAATACATATGGATGACAGGTTCCCTCAGTGACAGTGGCCCTCTGAGGCTTGGGTCAGTGTTGGTGATGAGCAGCCACAACAATGGCTGTCACTGAACTTCTTTCTTTCCCTCCAATGGACAAAACACTGGTATATCTGATGACAGTTGGAAACTCAGGCTACAGGTGATATTTAAAGGATCTATTCAGTAAAATCAAAGAAGAAATAACTTGAAAGCAATTCAGCCTTAAAGAGGAGGTGTGAGGCACTTGCTTTGCAAATAGTCCTTGAAACTCTAAGGGGGTGGATGTTTATCATGCTGGATGTGAAAACCCATAAATGAGAGTAAAGGACATTTTCTTGTGGGTTATAATCAGTCCCAGCCTACCTGAGTTCACTTGAGTTGGAAGTGCAGAGATATAAACAGCTGTGAAACAGGGACTTAATCCTGGGAATTTAGAGCTGAGCAGAGGAAAATATGTGAGGAGGGGATTACTGGAACAAGACTGCAAATATCATAGTAGCCCTTTCCCCAAATTAGTGCAGAATGACATTTCTGCCACAATTTACGTATCCTCCTCTTTTTGTATAATCCTAACTCTTTCCATCTAGCTTTCAGTAATCGTTTTATTTCCTCAGATGTCCTCAGAATTTTCCTAGAATAGTTCTTTTCAATCGAATTTCAAAAGTAGAGTATAGACTTATTGATGGGGAGAACCAAGATGGCGGCATAGGTAAAACACCTATCTTCTCTCCATACACAGCAATTTCAAAACTACAACTTAACGAAAGAACAAACACCATCCTGAATCACCGGAAAGCTGGCTGAGTGAAAATTCCACAAATAAAAGTGAAGATAAGACACTGTGAGTTGGAGGAGTGGCTGAGGACAGCATTGAAGATACACGCGGAGTCAGAGGTTTGGAGCGAGCGCCAGCAGATAGGGCAGGCGGCTGAAAACAGGCCAGTTTTCTTGAATGGGAGAGACAAAGACGTCCCACTGGACTGATTCTCCAGCTCTGGGCAAAGTCCAGGGAACCCACTATCATATGGGATAAAAACTGGACAATGGGAGGGCACACCGAAGCTCAGGTGTTGCAGAGGCTGGCGGGCTTGTGGAGAAGGCGAGCTTGTGCAGAGTGCGTGTGAGCTTGGGAACAGCGCAGCTGCGTGACCGTGCACAGAGCACTCGTGACTTGGTCTTTCATTCAGGAAACTGCCAGACTGCATTGTTTTGCCACCTTGGGTGAGACATTGGGTGCGCAGACGCATTTGGGGAGAGGCTGAATTCCCTAGCGGCTAGTGGAGCTCGGCAGCGGCTCTCTCTCAGAGACCCTGGGGCCGCATAGGGCGGAGCTAACGCTGTCTGCTTGGCCCAGAGACTCCGCCCATCCAACCTGAGCACAGCTGAGCTTCACAGACAATTGGCCTGGAGGTCAACCCCTCCAAGTGCTAACAACGATTAACCTGAGCTTAACTTCAACAAGACTGTGCAACCCATATCCACCTCAGGTAACTGGGGAGGCTGAGTCACCGTCCCTTGTAGGACATCTACCACACAAAGCTAATTGACCAACTCAGGGAAGCAGCCACTATGCAGAGACATGGAAAGAAATCAGATGTGAAAGAAATGGAGGAAAAAAAATGACTGGACATGTAATTCAAAACCATGGTTATAGGGCTTCTCAAGAGGCTCCTAGAAAAGATCGAGACCTATAAGGATATAAGCAAGACCTACACGGAAATGAACGAGATCCTCAAGGATATGAACGAGACCTGCAAGGAAATGAACAAGACCAACATGGAAATGAATGAGTCCTACAATGAAATGAATGAGACCTACAAGGACATGACCGAGACTCTCAAGGATATGAAAAACGACCAACCAGAAATTAAGCATACACTGACTGAAATAAAAAATATTATACAAAGACCTAAAAGTGCTCTGGAGCACCACAAGAACCTAGTTCAAGATTTGAAATACAAAGAGGTAAAATCCACTCCACTGAAAAAGCAAGAAACCAAAAGAATCCAAAAAATTGAAGAGAGTGTAAGGGGCCTCTGGGACAACCTCAAGCATACCAACATCCGAATTATAGGGGTGCCAGAAAAAGAGAGAGAGCAAGACAATGAAAACCTATTTGAAGAAATAGTGACCGAAAACTCCCCACACCTGGTGAAAGAAATGGACTTAGTTGTCCAAGAAGCGCACCAAACCCCAAACCCCAATATATAGGAACCCTAAGAGGACCACACCAAGGGACATCATAATTAAAATGCCAAGAGCGGAAGACAAAGAGAGAATATTAAAAGCAGCAAGAGAGAAACAGATGGTTACCTATAAGGGAGCACCCATACGATTGTCAGCAGATTTCTCAACAGAAATGTTGCAGGCCAGACGGGAGTGGCAAGAAATATTCAAAGTGAAGAACAGCAAGAATCTACAACCAAGATTACTCTATCCAGCAAAGCTATCATTCAGAATTGAAGGTCAGATAAAGTGCTTCACAGATAAGAAAAAGCTAAAGGAATTCATTACCACCAAACCAATATTATATGAAATGCTGAAAGATATTCTTTAAGAAGAGGAAGAAGTAAAAGATAAAAGTGTAAATTATGAACAACAAATACACATCTATTAACAAATGAATCTAAAAATCAAGTGAATTAATAAGCTGATGAACAGGATAAACTGGTGAATGTAACAGAATCACGGACATAGAGAGGGAATGGACTGACAACTCTTGGGGGGAAAAGGGTTGTGGGAAATGCAGCAAGAGACTGGACAAAAATCATGCAACTATGGGAGAGGACAGTGGAGGGGGGTGAGGGTGGGATGGGTACCAGGTGGAGGGGAGCTATAGGGGAAAAAAGGGGAACAATGTAATTAATAAACTGAACAATAAAAATTAAAAAAATAAAGACTTTGGGCACTCAAAAAAATTGACTTATTGATTTCAGAGAGAATGGGAGAGGGAGAGAGAGATAGAAACATCAGTGATCAAAGTGAATCATTGGTCATGTGCCTCCTACACACCCTACTTGAGATGGATCCCGCAACTTGGGATTATGCCCTCACCAAGAATCTAACCGTGACCTCCTGTTCATAGAGGAACTCTCAACTTCTGAGCCATGCCAGCTGGACCAGGTTGACTTTTAGAATATATGTTCTCTGTATTTCTCCTTTTTTTTCTTTTTTCTTTTTGTTGATGATGCCTTATTTATTGCTGTTTTTTTTCTTTAATCTTTTAGTTGATACATTGGGAGTTTCCTTTTGCATACAATCGATGGAAATACAAACTTGGTTATGTATTTGCCTTTCAAAAATGTGAATTGTATAAAATTAATGTAGTTTTTTATTCCATAGCATAGAAGTTATTTTTGTAGCTATTGTGTCATTTCTGGAATAAACACATAGTGAGTCACATCTTGAAGGAGAAGAATTGAGACATAAATTTTGTCTCCTTATATGTCAAGTCAAATGAACTATTTATTTTAAATGGTACAGCATCTACAAAAACAGTCCTTTTTTTCTAATCCAATATCTTCACTATTGTGAATAGTGCTACAATGGATATATGAGTGAATATTACTTTTTGAATTCGTGTTCTCTGTATGAATCGCCAGAAATGGCATTGTTGTGTTAACAGGTACTTATTTGTAAATATTGGATAATCCTCCATCGTGTTTTGTTATTGGATGCACCCATTGTATTTATAATCTTGCTGACAGTGCATCAATGTTCTCATTTCTACATTTCATTGGTAACACTTGTCGTTTTTTATTTATTAGTTTTTTTAATGAAGAAAACATTTATTTTCATCACAAGAAGTACACAGTCCAAATACAGTACATACCAATAGAGGTTTTAAAAAAGTGCATTATGCATCTTCTGCAAATTCACAATAAAAAAGATACTGCCTTAAAATATCCTATATAATAGCTGAACTGGTCTGGCTCAGTGAATAGAGCCTCAGCCTGTGGACTGAAAGGTCCTGGGTTCAATTCTGGTCAAGGGCATGTACCTTGGCTGCGGGCACATCCCCAGCTGGAGGTGTGCAAGAGGCAGCTGATCGATGTTTCTCTCCCATCGATGTTTCTGACTTGAGAAATCAACAATAATCATATATATATATATATATATATATATATATATATATATATATCCTATATAATAAAGAGGTGATCTGCTAATTAGAGAAGACAGAGGAAAAAAAGTAGGGTATAGACAGTAAGAGGTACATTGTCTGTAGGGAATTAAAAATAATAATACTGATAGAGGCCTATCTTGTGTTTTTAATGGCCATGCACCAGCAAGTCTGAACAAAGTTAGTGATCAGTATGCCCTCCATGGAAACACACAACCTCTCTCACTCCACTCTCCATTGCTCCTTTGCAAGGATTTCTTTAATTGAAAACCAGTGCCTCCCAGATGATGCTACTTCCATTGCTACCCTTAGAAAAAGTCAGAGAATGAGGCTTCCCAATGACAATTCCAGAAAAGTTCTACCCCATTGACTTTGGGATTAGACCATCCTCATTCTAAATGGGTTCTTGGAATCAACTGCTAGCTGCTTAGGTCACAGTGCCTAACATTACTGAGGGTTATTCAAAACTATGCCATTGATCCCCAATAGTATTCACTTCTCTCTCCTTAGAACTTGGGCTTGGCATCACCTAGAACTAACTGTTCCCCTGTCAAAATCTCAAACTGGGAGATTCAATTCCGACTCCAATCTCCAAAATCACTGCATATATTTAATAGAGATATACACTGCACCACACTAGGAATGGACTGCCTGCAGACCTCCTATCTTCCTTATGTTCTCCCTCAACCTTACTCGGCCTGCTGCCTTAGCTTACCAAGCTCACCATTTACCTACAATATTTATTAACTGTGAACTATGTTCCAGGCACCAGGCTAGATGTTCCCTCATTAAGATTATTGTCATTTGACCTCTTCCTTTCCCCCCAGACTGTAAGATACAATCAGACTTTACTTCATTCTCTCGCAGCTTGGGATCCCTGGGTCTCACTCTTCAAGAGCATCATCACCAATATCCTTTAATTATCTCATCTTCTTTTCTTTCCACACCTGCCCTACCAACTCTCAGCCCTAATTCCTTGTTGGATTTATTACACACTTATGAGGTTGAACCTTAATTAGACAGTCAACACTCCTCCAGTATTACTTTATTTACCCCCAGATGATTGATGTTCTCCATATGTTTCTACCTCATGCTTAATTCCCCCTCTTAGCAGAAAACCTCACATCTTACATAATTGAAAAAAAAAGGCCACTAAACATCCATTTTCCCAACCACTTTGTGCACTTCCAATCTTGTCAAGAGTCATCTTTACTCATTTCTTGCTCCTTACTCCTAGGCTTTTAATCCCATAAACAACCTAGTTGTCTCCAGGATCTTGCTCCAGAAACGAACATCTTGCTTTGCTTTTCTATTTCTTTAGTCTCCCGCCCCCCGACCCCAATACACATATACTCTCTCCCTCTGTCTCCCTCTCTCCCTTTCTCCATCCCTCCCTCTCTCATGTAACCTTTGTATCTCCAACAACTATCATAGTGCTTAACAGAAGGCATGTGCCAATACATGAAAAAATAGTGAATGAATTTAAAAAGTTATGGAATGTATTCAATTGAATTTCTTCAGTTGTAGATAAATCACAGGATATAGGAATTGACAAAATAAAAATTTATGAATAAATTCAACATACACTTTTCTATTATTTAGTCAGTAGGTATTCCTTTGTTAAATATGTAATCATCTGAGAAGTTTACTAGTAAATAGAAGTTGAATCACTGAAGAACAAATCAGGTATGTGGTTCCTTTGGACAATAAGAGCCCTGAGTGCTAAAAGGCAAATCAGACATGACATCCATGACACAGACTTGCCAGTACTATGAATTTGGAGGGGAAGCACAAGCAGGAATGGCATGTTGGTTTTAGGGGATTATTTATTACTAGAGGCCTGGTGCACAAAATTTGTGCAGGGGGGGCAGGGGATGTCCCTTAGCCCACCCTCTCTAAACGGGCAGCCAGACATCCTTCTCACAATCCAGGACTGCTGGCTCCAAACTGCTTACCTGTCTGCCTCCCTGATTTCCCCTAACTGCTTCTGCCTGCCAGCCTGATCCCCCACTAACCACTACCCTGCCAGCCTAATTGATGTCTAACTGCTCTCTGCCAGCCTGTTTGCCCCCAACTTCTCTCCTCTGCTGGCCTGGTCACCTCTAACTGCCCTCCCCTACAGGCTTGATTGCCCCCCAACTGCCCTCCTTTGTAGGCCTAGTCCCTCCCAACTGCCCTCCCCTGCTGGCCATCTTGTGGTGGCCATCTTGTGTCCACATGGGGGCAGGATCTTTGACCACATGGGGGCAGCCCTCTTGTGTGTTGGAGTGATGGTCATATTACTCTTTTATTAGATAGAATAGAGACCTGGTGCATGGGTTGGGGCCAGCTGGTTTACCCTGAAGGGTGTCCCAGATCAGGATGGGGGTTCCCTTGGGGCGAGGGGCAGCCTGGGCGAGGAGCCTGTGGAGGTTTGCCGGCCGCCATGCCCCCCAGTGAGCCAAGCAGAGGCCCTGGGATCTGGGATTAATTTATGTCTACAATTGAAACTTTGTAGCCTGGAGTGGAGCCAAGCCTTCTGCTCGCTCTGGGTTGGCAGCCATTTCTGTTTGAAACATTGTAGCCTAGAGTGGAGGCCTAGGCCAGCAACGGCAAGCGGAAAGCTTGGGTTCCTCTGTTGCCAGGGAAACCCAAGCCTTCCTCCTGCTCTCAGTGGTGGCAACCACCTTGGTTGGGGTTTATTTGCATAATTTGCTCCTGATTGGCTGGTGGGCGTGGCTGTGGACATTGCTTGTGGGTGTAGTGAAGGTACGGTCAAATTCGCATATTACTCTTTTATTATAAAGATGAACTGAAATTCATAAGGCTACCTGGACAGACCACTATTTATTTGCCTACTTGCCTCCATATATCCACTTATTCAACATATTTATATTAAGTGCCATATATAAATGTATAAAAATCATGTGATACAAAACGTAAGGAAAGCCCAAAGCAACCAGAAATATCTATCAAGTAGACAACAGCAGAGCCTACATCTGGACTTTTTAATACAAACAGGAGCTCACCACTTGTCATCATAGGAGTTCACGAAGAAAAGCTACTTTCCATTCAACACTAATTGGGTAATTTGCACCATGACTCTTGAATTTACAAATGATTTATGGTAGAAAAAATTTACTTCATAATTAATATGTATTGAATTTTTAAAATCCTTTAGATACTGTATTTTATTGGATACAAGAGAGAAACTCACATTGAGGGTTTTTCTCACAATATTGGAAGTTTTCTTTAAATTCTTTCCCCATTTTGATTTATTAAGAAAAATAAATGATTTAAAGGGAAGAAAATGACAAGCATGTGTGATTAATTTTATTGGATTTTTAAAAATAATTCTTATAGATACATACAATTTCTGACCCCCACAAATTTCAGTGAGTGTTTTTAGAATCACAAATACTGAAAGAAGCATTGCTTTGTTGTGAAACTTTAAAAAGCCGTGTTATTAAAGTGCTGATCTGTTGTCAGATCTGTTAATAAAGTACTGATCTATTATCAGATCTGTTAATAAAAACCTATTATCAGATCTTAATATTTCCATCTGGCTTTATCTATTTTTCACTTCTGACTTAATTGGTCCTCATTTCCCCAGAGTCAGACATGGGCATCATTCTGATGGATCTGGTTTCTCTTCTTTAAGACGGGCGGTGGGATGGCACTGACACAACAAAAGAAACTATCGTCATCTCCCTCAAACAAATGACTTGAGTTTAATAAAACCTGCTTTCCCTAATGCTGTTTAAAAAACCCTCCTTAACCTTCTGTTTCTTCCTTCCAGGTCTCTCAGAACTTCTGAAGTCAGCAAACATCAAAGGACCAAATATTCCTATAGCAATTCAGCCACCCAGGGCATGAGCAAACCCTGATTCTCAGCCAGCCCAAGCGACCATCAGCAAAGAGACTTTACCAACAGCCTCGTTAGCTTTTGAGGTTTAAAACAAGTCAGTGTCACAGAAAGGTTACTCATAAACACATTTGGGGGCTTGTTTTCTTCCTCCCCCCACTTCCTCTCTCTCTCTCCCCCTTTCTTTCTTTCTGAACCCTTCTAATTCCCCCATTCCCTCAGTCTACAAATATAATATTTTTAACAAGACTTTTGATTAGGCATTTTAAATATGCTTTAAAAAAAAAAAACAAATGGTAAAATATATTTAGTTTTGGGAGTGACGTTCTGTGCACTTTTGTCCTTGGCTCCCTCCAATGCTGACTGACTCCCCTGCATTTGAGTTTCCGCCTTCAAGTTTCAACTCACTCCCCGAGGGACTTGCTGCCAAGCCACGCTTGTCTGGGTCTCCTTTAGGTCTCAGCTCAGCCTGCAGGATTGAGCTCTGGAATCATTCATCATCCCTCTTTTCTTTAGAGATAGTCACCTCTACAAAGCAGAAACCCCAAAGCCCCGGCAGGTGAACCCTGGCCTTGGGTCTCGGGACAGGGCCCATCCCCGTGCGAGCTTGTTGAGCTCCGCTGCCTACAAGGCAGTTTTGTCAGGTGAGATGCTAAAGTTTCTGTTCTAGAAAGGCTGTTACCTGAGGCCACAAGAGACATGAGTGGCTTTCCCCAGAGCCCAAGCAGATACATAAAGTTGGAAATAGCATTGCTGGATAAATTGACAGAAACACAACTGTACTGGAAAAGATAATAGACTGGACAGAGATCCAGATAAATATACAAATCCTCAGTCCTGTTTTTTTACAAAATGCATATAGTTTCTCAACAGCACTATTTAGTTTGGGCAGAACTAAATCACTCCAAACCCTCTACTTTCCTTTCCTAGATTAAGCTGAAGATGTCCATGCCCATATTCCTTGAGACCTCCTGTGGCTGGCTGTCAGAGGAAATGGAGAGCTTCCTAGAGGCGGGTTAGATAAGAGCCAGAGAAGAAGAATAAAGCAGACTTACAAAAATGCACAATTTGTACAATTTAACATTATATCAGAATTTAATTAATTCTTAAGCTTGTGGGGGTGGGGGGGAAGGATGGTGAGTGGGGAGATGATGGATAGGCTGGAAGAAAAATAGGGCAGAATTTCCTAAGCCAGTTCACGGTTGAAAAAGGATAGATAATTCCTTTTTATGGAATTTTATTTTAATGAAAGTCACAACGTCCAAGTTCTGCTCTATCTAGACACAGCTTTGTCAGGACACGAAGAGGGGAGCTGTGTCTCTTTGTTCCCATTTTGCACAAAGAGTAAAGCATGACCTGAGAGGCTCCTTAGGAAGGAGAGTTCCCTCTGGTCCCGAGAATATCACAGGAATGGAGCTCAGAAGACAGACCAACCTAGCTCTCCCAGGGAGGTTGTGCATGGTCCCCCCAAACAGTGAGCCCATGCAAATTCCACTTAGTCCATGGTAAGCTGACAAAGGAACATTAATCTTGCTCCTCAGAGGTAGATCCTTCAGTCTAATCCAAGCTACTAGGCATCCCAAGGCCTGGACAGCAAAACAAAGGCTGTTTCATTCTCTCTCAAAGCTATAAGCTGACTGTCCATACAATTCCAATATCTCACAGACACAGCCAACCCTGTCACATTTATACTAAAAAGCAACCCACATGTTCTCTCCAAGTGACTCTAAATTTTAATCTTTATTGTCCTCTCCCAGATGTCACAGCTCCTCTCTGTCAGGTTCCCTGTTATTTCAAGAGACAAGAATATTCCCTAAGGCCTCCATTTGAATATACATCTTTCTGCGATTGTGTCTCTGGTTTCCCCGAAGACTGTCACATCAATAAATCTATCTTCTGCCTGGATCCTTGATTCTGAAAATAATTTTATTGCCTTAGCCAGGCACAGCCAACATTTCTCTCTTCCATGTATTCTTCAGCTAAAGCAGAAAATCTTGCTTAGACTGCTCCATTTCCACGGATGAAAACATTCATATACAGAACTCGGCATCATTGCAAATGGAGACAAGCCTTTTTGCAAATAGGCCAGTTGCCACACCTGGGCCATTGCCTGAACCTGGTCCAACATAACATCAGTTAAGTCCATTACCTGGAAGCCCTACGAAGGTCTGGCTTGCGGAGCAATAGTCTGACAGATCATAAGGATTAACGTACACCAAAAGCTCCCATTATTTTTTTTTTAAGCATCTAAAAGACTTGCTGTTTTAGAGACATTCAGAGCTTTTCAAGCCCACACACACTCAGATAGTACTGATAATCCTCTCTGTGTTTGTGGGATTTGGAAGAGCTACAAAGAATAAAGAGCCACAATATTATGAAAAGTGATGTGTTCTTGTCTTTGTGCAAATGTTTGGACTCCCCCACCCCAACATCATAAATACAAGAACATGTGAGTATATAAAAATGTATAGAAATACAATAGATAAAATACCCATACTTATTTGATGTATATAGAAAGTAATATATTTTTAAATTACCTATTTGTATAAAACTTTACAGTTTTTAAGGTATTCCCTCATACATTAACAAGACAGATTTAGTAACATTATTATCCAACTAATAATTAAACAGTGTCTCTCTCTCCATTACTCTTGAAGATGAGAAGGCATGAGCAATTAAACTTTTTATTTAATTAGGATCTATACCCCATTTGTCTCCAAACAAAATTTGAAATTATATATATTATTAAACCCAAGGTAAAATGTCATCATTCAAAATCAAAGATTTAAAAACAAGTAAAAGGAGTAGAGATTTTCAAGCAACTATAACAGGTTGTGACAGCTGGGCCATGAATTTGCCTCGAAAAGGAGTAGGCATTTGCTTGCCAGGTGAAATGCTGAACCCCTGGGACAGCGTAGCAGTATGTCTCCAGACACATCTCACCAGCAGGCCCCGGCATTAATTATCTTGCTGCAGTTCTCAGAAAGTGGTTGGTAGACCAACTGTGTTGGAATTTTCAATGATGCTTATTTTTTAAATGCAGATTCCTGGACCCGACTGAAGAACATTGGTGGTAGGATCCTGGGATTTATGTTTTCACTATACCACCACTCCCCAGGTGATATTTTTGTTCTCTAATGTTTGGAAACCACTGTTTTTCTGGGATTGATGCCTGTTGCATAGGAACAATAGAAAACCCAGCATCAGGAAGTTAGAGATTTGTCCTAGTGATCAGCCCTTTGTACACTGCTGTGTGCCTTCTCATTTCTGCCTTGTGCTCATAAAGCTTAAAAACACCTGGTTCATTGCCCACTCGGTGTTTTACTTTGAATGGTCGCAAGTGCTTGGCCTCTTTTGAGGGTACTAATATTACTCTCCTTCTAGCACCCTCTCTTCTTCATTGTCCATTTCTCTTTTCATTCCTGCCACAGCCTCCTGATATCTGTGTATGTTCCATTACCTGCTGGTTACTCCTAAGCTCACTTTGACAGCTCTGCACATAAGACCGCCTCTACTTGTCTCACTTGGAATCAATTTACTCCACAGCTGTTCATGGGAACCTGTGAGACACTGGCTTCCCAGCATCTGGCCCGTGATGCCCACATGTGTGCCTAGGTATGAGGAATGACCTGTTCTCTGCTCATTAATATTTCTAGTTCATGGGTTTTATTGGGTTACTTTCATCTTATATGCTTTTCCTACTCTCCAAATTCTCTCAGACACATCACTGCCCCTGTTACTCTCCACTTTCCTCCATACACTCATTGGCTTTTACTACTGTCTTTGGATTTCCCCCCTGTTTGCCAATTTCACATGAAAGTACATCCAACATCCTGACTTTAAAGTTTATGGTCCTATTCCTGCACTAACATTATTAGTTCTCTATCCACATAATTGGGAATTCATCATCATTTAACATTCATTGGTTTCCCAAGTTTTTCCACTTGTCTTCTGAAAATTTTGCCTTTTCTTTTAGACGGCTCTGATGGGGGATGGTTTGGGGAGGGAAGGGATTGAGCAAAAAAGAAAAAAAGAAACAGAGAAATCATGGACATGGACAACACTGTGGTGATTGTGAGGGGAAGGCAGAGGTGGAAGAGGACACAGAACAGATTAACAAATAAAATAAAACAATTTATGCACTAAATAATAATAATGAAGTAGGCTCTTATTTCGTGATGTAAATATTTTCTCTATCTTTGAGAACTATCCTTTCTCCATAGCTCAGAGCCTCTCTTTCTGGTCATAGACTGCCCAGGAAATAACTTTTATTTTATTTTATTCTTTTATATTTTAACACATTTATTCTTTTTTTAATTTAATAAATCTTTATTGTTCAGATTATTGCAATGTTGCTCTTTTTCCTCCCCATAGCTACCCTCCCCCCGGTTCCCATCCCATCCTCTGCCCTTACCTCCCCCTCACTGTCCTCATCCATAGGTGTATGCCTTTTGTCCAGTCTCTTCCTGCACCCCCACACCCCTTTCCCCCCGAGAATTGTCAGTCCACTCCCTTTCTATGCCCCTGATTCTACTATATTCATCAGTTTATTCTGTTCATCAGATTTTTAATTCACTTGATTTTTAGATTCACTTGTTGATAGATGTGTATTTGTTCAACATTTTTATCTTTACCTTTTTCTTCTTCCTCTTCTTAAAGAATACCTTTCAGCATTTCATATAATACTGGTTTGGTGTGGATGAACTCCTTTAGCTTCTTCTTATCTGTGAAGCTCTTTATCTGACCTTCAATTCTGAATGATAACTTCGCTGGGTAGTAATCTTGGTTGTAGATTCTTGCTATTCATCACTTTGAAAATTTTCTTGCCACTCTTATCTGGCCTGCATAGTTTCTGTTGAGAAGTCAGCTGACAAGCATATGGGTGCTCCTTTGTAGGTAACAAGTGTTTTTCTCTTGCTGCTTTTAATATTCTTTGTCCTTTGCTCTTGGCATTTTAATTATGATGTATTGTGGTGTGGTCCTCTTTGGATTCCTTTTGTTTGGAGTTCGGTGCACTTCCTGGACTTTTAAGCCTATTTTTGTTTTCACCAGGTGAGGGAAGTTTTCGGTCACTATTTCTTCAAATAGGTTTTCAGTATCTTGCTCTCTCTCTTTTTCTGGCACCTCCATAATTCGGATGTTAGTATGCTTAAGGTTGTCCCAGAGCCTCTTTACACTATGGTCAATTTTTTGGATTCTTTTTGCTTCTTGCTTTTCTGGCTGAGTGATTTTTGCTTTTTTGTATTTCAAATCTTTGACTTGATTCTTGTGGTCCTCTAGTCTGCTTTTAGGTCTCTGTATAGTATTTTTTATTTTAGTCAGTGTATGCTTAATTTCTAGTTGGTCCTTTTTCATATCCTCCAGAGTTTCGCTCATATCCTCAAGAGTCTCATTAAATTTATCAGCCTTTTCTAGGAGTCTCTTGAAAAACCTTATAATTGTGGTTTTGAACTCTTATGTCAAGTAGTTTTTTTTTCTTCCCTCCATTTCTTTCACATGTGATTTGTTACATTGTCTTCGAATTTTGGAGGCTTTCCTGAGTTGGTCGAGTAGGTTTGTGTGGTAGGTGTCTTTTAGGGGACAGTGGCTCAGCCTCCCCAGTTACCTGAGGTGGATACTCTTGGTGCACCCCTTTATGAGCAGCAGTGTCTTGTAGTTAAGCCTAGATTGTTGTTGGTATTACTAGGAGGGGTTGACCTCCAGGCCAATTGTGAGAATCAGCTGTGTTTAAGCTGTGGGTGCCTCTGTGCTCAGCTTGGATGGGGTCGAGTCTTCAGGCTGAGCAGGCAGCCTTGGTTTCCCATCAGCCCCACCCTAAACGGCTCCCAGGTCTTCGTGCTCCACGGCAACGGCTGCAGGCACCTCTGAGAGAAAGCTGCCCGGAGCTCTGCCTGCTGCCAGACAGTCTAGTTTTTCCCCGAATTAGTCTAGACACCCAAAGACTCACCCGGAACAGGAAAGCAAAGCAGTCTGGCAGGGTTTTTTTGTTTTGTTTTGTTTTGTTTTTTCCCTCTCGAACAATAGAGCCCTCTTGGATAGTTCGAACACCTCTGCAGCACCCAAATTTCAGCGTTCTTCCTCCTTACTGTCCCAGTTTCACCCCATACGAGTCTGGGTTCCCTGAGACTTACCCGGAACTGGGGCTCTGTGCAGTGGGATGCCTTTGTCTCCCTCCCAGTTTGAGAAAACCAGCCGGGTTTGCAGCCACTTGCCCTATCTGCTAGTGCGCAGCTCTGCAACTCTGCCCTCCGCAGCTCCCCTGAGTCTCAGTGTTCTTTTATCTTTCCTTCTGTTTGTGGACTGTCCACTCAGCCATCCTCTGGTGGTTCTGAATGATGTCCATTTTGCTTTTTAGTTGTAGTTTTGAAATTGTTGTATGGGGCAGCGGTATGGGTGTTTACCTATGCCACCATCTTGGTTCCTCCTCCCAGGAAATTATTTTTAAAAGATCATATACAACACATACTAGTGCTGAGAAATTTATATGTTTGACTTTGCTTCCAAAGCTACTAGTATCAACAAACATTACCTCCAGTCTTTTACTCAAGATGTGGAAAAACCTTCCACTTTTCTTTGAAGTGACCATCCAAGTCGAAACAGATGAGGTCTGGTGAGAGCATAAGGTTTAGGACCTCATTTCTGAACTTGGGGGAGTTCACAGGGGAGGCAGCACGTGAATAGGGCTTAGCAGGCCTGTACATGCAGTTCCACAGCAACCTGTAGGGAACCACAATTACCTCTTCATGGGACTTAGTCGTGTAATTTCTTTCATCTGTTTGGTGCCTGTGAACACTACTCAGGTGCCAGAGCTGCCTCCCACCAGCTACACAGAGCCAATTGCTAAACTTTTAGGGCCTTTACAAGTTAACTGTTAAATACAGCCATTAACAAACATTAAGTTATATGAACTTAAAATGAAATAAAAACAAAGGTAACAAATACTCAAAACTCATTTCCCAATTATTTTACTATTATCTGTGCTCTTGGGGTTATTTATGTCTATTATATATGTCTGATAGAAATTATATATAATGGCATGCAACTGTACATTTCTTCCTGATTCTGTGTTTTGTAACATGAAGTTGGTATTTTGAAATAAGACATGGTGCCTTTACACCACAGAAATCAGAAAATGCTTCAAATCAGAGCTTGCCCGTGCCCCTCCTCTCACCTCCAGCCAGTTGTTAAATGTTTACCAGTTTATAACTGCTGTGCACCCTCTTAGTATGAAGATGGAAAAACACAATAGTGCAATACAGTCATGTGAAATTTCCCAACTTTAAACATTTGCATTCCTTCCAACCTGTTTTCCTTTGAATGTGGTCTAACATTTCCCAAGTCAAGGCCTGTGGAAGTATAACCTATATCAAACGATGGATGTGAATAATGTTCACACTGAGTTTTTATTTCGTGTATTGCTTTTCTTCTCTAAGATGAAGTCAGAAGTTCCTTTGCATAAATTTTATATCTAATTTTTCTCTGCTCAAAATCCTGCTGTTTTACCTACATTATCTCCTAGTCCCTATTTGCACATGTGTTTGCATCTATGTTGTGTTTGTGTATGCATATCTGTATGTGTTATAAAGTTGCTGTACAGTTACTTATGAATGGCTAACTTTAACTTAAAATAGCTACAATTTAAACCCTCAGTATCTACTAAAATACTAGAAAGGGAGATCATTAAATGTCTTAGAATCAATATTTGAATTCTTAAGAGGGAATTCAGGAAGAGGTCAGCAAACGATATTAAAGGATCAGGAAACTGACTCAGGAAAATCTAAAGAAAGTGAGACTCCTTCTGTAGCAATGATAAGGCTAATGAGAAATTGAAAGTGATCGTGGCGAATGATTGGGAATTTAATACAGAGGCATCATTGTTCCCTGTTTCCACTCAGGATAAGTCAAGAGGGATTCAACTTACAGCACTTTATAGAAAGAACTTTAAAGAATTCAGCAAGAGAAAATTATCTTAAGGTTTCCCCCGAAAGTTGTTTTTAATCAGCTATTTTAATCAATGATCCCATAGAAGCTTAATTTAAAGGCAGAGTCTTATTACTGAAAAGTAATGCATTCAATGGAAGAGGGATGTCTGAATTTTCCCCCAAAACAGATATGGACATTAGCTTTCTAAATATTCTCCAAAGAGCTAAGCTTAATGGAAGATCGTATTTACTAAGGCTACCTCAAATAGGTGGGTATGTGTAATTAAGGGATAAAGGAATGACTCCCTAACACACATAATACAGAGTAAGACCCTCCCCCCCACACAAAAAACACAAAACACATTCTGCTTGGAACTCAGTTTCTGATCATGTCAATGAGGTCTTTTTGTGGGAAGGCCTATGAAGGCCTCAAATAATTTCCCTTAATAACACACTAGGTCCATTTGTGTGTCTAGTCCCATTTTAAACCCATTTATGTATTAATATATGCAACCTTCTAGGGTAATTATTTTCCTAGTTTTCACTACCCCTTTAGTGGTAGATATGATTTCTATACAAGGTTCTTCTAGTATCCTGGATTTTGTTAAACCTCTAGGTATGCATTACAATTCTTTTGAAAATACAAATGGTATAAACCACTAAATTCACTCATTAATTGTTTGATGCAGTTAATGATAATTAATTAATTAAATGACACTAAGTAAAAATTTAGCCTACTCAAACACTACAAGATTTAATTCTTCTAAGGACTTCCATAATTTGGCTTCTACTTATCTACTCAATGGCTTCTCTTACTACAGCATTTCCTCAACTCCAAATTTTATGCTTCAACTATACTAATTTATTCACAGCTCCTTAAAATGGCCATGGGTTTTTGCCAGGAAGTCAATTCCCATTTGTTCTAGATGTTTTCCTTCTACCTTCTCCTTCACCCCTCCTACCCTTGCTCCAATATGTTCCCATAGTACTTTGTCTTGCCTTCACCAAGAATATCCAAATTTTCCATTAGACTGTCAGGTCCTTGAAAACAGGGACTGTGTCTTTTTTATCACTCTATGCCAAGACAATAGTTATTCGATATAATTATTTAACTTACATATAACAATTAATGGATTTAAAATAATATCAACACTAGGCAATTCATCAACTCTATCCTTTACAAATAGCCCAATTTCATGGTGATTATACTCATCAGTTTCGAATCACACCAGGAATCATGTAATCCCCCAAATGCAAATTTATGATGATTTCATATACATGCCAGTTCATGCTTTTGCTTTCTTTCCTAGAGGTGCTTAGGATTTTATTGGACCTTTTGGCTGCTTCAGACAATACTTATAATAACCTCATGATCTCTTTTTCAGGTTAGAAAGGAACATTTAGAACTATCATCCTATAAATATAGTTTATAGGTTAGGAAAGCAGAAACAGTGAACTGAGTGTAAATTTATCTTGTTTGATTTTATACGTTACTGGCAGCACAAACTTTAGCCCTTTGTTAAACAGAACAGAAAGGCTACTATAAAGTTCAAGAACATCTTCTCCCCTAAGGACCAAAGCAGGAGAAATTTTCATCATGATGAGGGAAATCAAACAAACCTTGATTTTGAAACAGCTTTGTCCTCACAAAGATGAGTTCTTAAGGGAGGAGACCAAAACAAGAGTGGAAAAACAGAAGTCAGGATGAGCAGCCTAGTGAAGATCAGTTGAACATACATAAGTCAGCCCTACGGTTGTATGTAGGTTTTACGGGGAGAATGGAAGAATAGCATGGAAATGAGGTGTGAATTTTAATGTCTTGGTCTATAAGAGATCTTACTTGGCTTTATTAGTTTGCTCTAAAGTATATGATACTTTAAGCTTGAAAAATAACTTTCTTGTAAATAGTTTCAATAAAGAGATATATTGATAATAATTTAAAAACCAGTTTTCAGCTTCTCCGTTATTTTAAATTATTTTTCTACAAAAGACCTTATAAATGGTATTTTTTGAAGTAAGTTGAGGTTTTAACTTCAAGTCCTGTCTTGTAGGAAAATTGCAAGTGAGTATAAAAAAACACTTTATTATAATTTTTAGTGAAAACATAGTTATCTGCTTATATTGTTATTAGGAAGAAGCAAAATTTTTTTTCTTTGAGCACAAAAGTGTCAAATAATTCAAACAACTTGCTTGTGACTAATGATAATTAAAGACTGGTGATTAGAGCATAGCTGTTTTTTTCTCTGCCTCTTGCTCTGCATAAACTTATTTTCTTTTTTGTTAATATTATTATTTTTTTTAATTTTTTAAATATATTTTATTGATTTTTCACAGAGAGGAAGGGAGAGGGATAGAAAGTCAGAAACATCAATGAGAGAGAAACATCGATCAGCTGCCTCTTGCACACCCCCCACTGGGGATGTGCTCGCAGCCACGGTACATGCCCTTCACCAGAATCGAACCTGGAACCCTTCAGTCTGCAGGGTGACGCTCTATCCACTGAGCCAAACCGGTTTCGGCTAAACTTCTTTTCTTAATGCTTTTAATAAGTTTAGAGAAAAATAGTATTGATTTTAATTTATGAAATTTTGAAAAACAATTAAAGTGGGCTAAGACACTCTCAAACTAGTCATCCTGGTAGTGATTGCAAATCATTCCGATAGAGAAAAGAAAATAATTGAAAGATTCTGCACAGAATAGAGATGTCCTGAAAAACTAAAAAATAGATCTACCATATGACCCAGCAATTCCACTTCTGGATATTTACCTGAAGAAACCTAAAACACTAGCTTGAAAAAAAAAACTGCATACATATGTTCATTGCAGTATCTACACTAATAAAAGAGAAACATGCAAATTAACCATGACTGCACTACACCCACAAGCCACTCCCACCAGCCAATCAGAAGCAAGTATGCAAATTAATCCCAACCAAGATGGCTGTGGCCATGGAGCTGCAGAAAGCTGGAGGCTTGGGTTTCCCCAGCAATGGAGGAAACCAAGCTTCCCTGCCACCCTGGCCTACTCTTATTTCCACTCAGGGCTACAAAGTTTTAATTATAGAAGATAAATAAATCCCAACAAAAATGATGGCAGTCACAGAGCTGGAGCTGAGCAGGAGGCTTGAGTTGCCTTGGCAATGGAGGAAGCCAAGCTTCTCAAAGCCCTGGCCTGCCCTGGCCTCCGCTCAAGGCTACAAAGTTTCAATTGTAGAAGATTAATAAATCCCAAATACCAGGGCCTCTGCTTGGGTTGCCAGGGGATGTGGCCAGCTTGAAAACCACCACAGGCCCCTTTCCTAGGCTGCCCCATGTCCCAAGGGAACCGCCACCCTGACCCAGGATACCCTTCAGGGCAAATCAACCAGACCCCATCCATGCACCATGCCTCTATCCTATCTTAATAAAAGAGTAATATGCAGATTAACCATCACTCCACCACACAAGATGGCTGTCCCCATGTGGACACAAGATGGCCACCACAAGATGGCCAGCAAGGGAGGGCAGTTGGGAGGGACCAGGCCTGCAAGGAAGGGCAGTTGTGGGTGATCAAGCCTGCAGGGGAGGGCAGTTAGGGGTGACCAGGCCTGCAGGGGAGGGCAATTAAGGGCAAACAGTCTGGCAGGGGAGCAGTTAGCCATAAATCAGGCTGGCAGGGGAGTGGTTAGGGGTGATCAGGTTGGCAGCAGAAGAGGTTAGGGGCAATCAGGAAGGCAGCCCTATAGCAGTTGGGAGCCAGCAGTCCTAGATTGTGGGAGGGGTCCCAGATTGGACAGGGTGCAGGCTGGTCTGAGGGACACCCCCTACTTGCATGAATTTTGTGCACTGAGCCTCTAGTTATTTATAATAGCCAAGATATGGAAGCAACCTAAGTGTCTATTAATAGACAAGTGAATAAAGAAGAGGTGGTTTAGCTCAGCAGATACAGTGTTGGCCTGTGGACTGAAAGATCCCAGGTTTGATTCCAGTCAAGGCTACGTACCTTGGTTGTAAGTTCAAACCCTAGTCGGGGCATGTGCCAGAGGCAACCAATTCATGTGTCTCTCTCACATTGATATTTCTCTTTGTTTCTCCCTCTCCCTTCCACTCTCTCTCTAAGAATCAATGGAAAAATATCCTTGGGTGAGGATTCAAAAAAATGAAAAGAAAAAAGAGGTGGTAGATATATGCAATGGAATATTCTCAACTATAAAAAAAAGTGAAATATTGCCATTTGTGACAACATGGAAGAACCTAGAGCAGTGATGGGTGACCTTTTGAGCTTGGTGTGCCATAATTCGCCAAAAAAAACAAGCATAACTCTGGTAGTGTGTCACTTTGAGAAAAACAAACAAACATAATTTCGCGATATTTATAGTTTAAATAACAAAAATGTATAAGTGTAATATATAATTGTATTTAATAAACCAAAAACTAATTATTTAAATTACCTGGTTAGTGACTTCTTTGTTCATATGTCAGTCTGTTTCTTTTGTTGGTCTTGATATTATTTAACTTGTGTGGGGTGCTGTGAACTAAGTAAGATAAGTGAGGGGGAGGGGGAATTCTTTAACTAACCTGCCTATTAGTGACTTTTTTGTTGCTGAATTTCAGTGGCTAAACCTTCAATTGAAAGTTGGTATTTTGTACACTTCAAGCCCAAGCAAGCGCTACTAACGTCATCTGTCGATCTGTTTCTTTTGTTGGTTTTGATATTATTTAATGCTGAGAATAGGGTCTCACGAAAGTATGTAGAGGGAAAAATTGTGAGTAAAGCCATTGCTATATTTTTCAGGGTGCTAAAAGTGTCTGGTAATTGGTTCCAGGCACTCCAAATTTCCTGTTCGTAGTGGCACTCCTCTTGATTCTCCAAGCGGCACCTTTCCAGATTCTCAAGCTTTGACCTCAAGTCAACAAACACCTGAGTCTAGATGCTGTCTTGAAATTCTGCAAGTTCCATCTCCAAATCATCAATCTGCATCCATTGGAAACCATTTAATTCCAAAGTAAATCAGGATACTTAATTATTTTTATGGTCTGTTCTAGGCTTTCTAAATTGATTAAATTTATCACTGAACTGATCAAGTAACGAGTCTAAAACATGCTGGTACTTTATATGCAAGGGTTTCATTTCATTTTGTACAGCGGCACTGGCCTTCTCGAAATACTTTGTTAGTCAAGGAAAATACTTATAAGTTTTAGTTTCTATATCTCACTTCAAAATTTTAAGTTTACTTTCAAAAGCTTTTATGTATCCAAACTTAATGTCAATACTTTTGCCAAAACCTTGTAACTTTAAGTTCAGTTCATTAATATGAACAGAGAGATCTGTAAAAAATACCAGGGTGTTGATCCATTTATCATCATTGAGCTGAGAAAGGTTTCCCTTATCCTCAAGAAATACTTTAATTTACTCAAAGCACTCCACAAAGCAGGAAGGAAGCCTGGGTCTCAGTTGTGGGGCAAGGCAGAGGCAGTTAGGAGCAATCAGGCCAGCAGGGGAGCACTTAGGAGTAATCAGACAGGCAGGCAGAGGTGGTTAGGGGTGATCAGGCAGGCAGAGGTGGTTAGCAGCAATCACGCAGGCAGGCAGAGGGGTTAGGGACGATCAGTCAGGCAGGCCAGTGAGCAGTTAGGAGTCAGTATTCCTAGATTGCGAGAGGGATGTCTGACTGCCAACAGTCAGACATCTCTGACTGCCAACAGCCAGACATCTCTGACTGTCAACAGCCAGACATCCCTGAAGGGGTCCCTGATTGGAGAGGGTGCAGGCTGGGCTGAAGGAACCCCCCTTCTGTGCATGAATTTTGTGCACCGGGCCACTAGTATAGTTAATAATATTGTAATAACTATGTATGGTATCAGATGGCAACTAGACTTATCAGGAAATCATTTAAGTTATAAACATGTCTAATCACTATGCTATACACCTAAAACTTAATATTGTATGCCAACTATAATTTTAAAAATTAATTTATAAGAATAAAAAAGGAATATCATGTGCACAAGACAGGGAAGAGGAGGTAGGGTTTAGTAGCTCCATGTATGAAAAGGATGGTTGTTACCTTGGTTCACACATTCAAACTGGTTTTTATGTCTCACTAGTTTACATAAGTCTGAATAGTTTCATCACTTTTCCCCCCATAACACCAACTTTTTTAAAGCATTTAAGTATCTGTATTGTAGAATGTTACTCATTTTGGATTTGCCCAATTATATTCTCTTGTTATCTATTTTCTTTTGTTCCTCTTTCACCTGAATTTTCTGTAAACAGTTAATTACGTTTCAACTGGGGGTTGACAAACTACCACCAGCAAGCCCAATTGAATTCAGCACTTACACTTGTAAATAAAGCTTTATTAGGACAGGCACAGCCATTTGTTTACATGTTATCTGTGGAAGCTTTCCTGATATAAGGGCTAAGTTGAGTAGTTGTGACAGAGACCATATGGCTCACAAAGGCTAAAACAATTATAATCTGTCTCTTTTGAAAAAAAATGTCTCAATTTCTAGGAAATTGGTTAGATTGAAGTAAATGTTTTTGGCACAAAGGTGATATATTTTATATTGCATCACCTGTTGGGACACAATGTCAGGCAGTCCTACTATTAGTAATGCTAAATGAATATACTTGGTTCATTCAGGTGGCAATAGCCAAATTATAAAAGTGTATGTTTTTGTTTGTTTGTTTCATTTAGTAAGTAATTCATAGAGTAATACTTTGGATCTGTGTGCATTTCCCATTTCTAAAAAAATCTTTCATCTAAAGGTTTTACCATCCATTGATGATCTTTGCCTGAATTACTGCATGAGAAAACTGTGGTTTTCTAAAACTATCATTTCTTCAACATTTATAGGCTGAAACAATACAATAGTGTATGGCCACCTTGCAAATTTCCTACTCCAAACCTGGAATCAACCTTTTTTTTTTTTTTTACAATTAGCCCTGATTCCTTTGAGTGAAAAAGATGTTTAAAATCCATATTAGGAATGCTCATTGCTTCTAAGTATCATTGTTTGTAGGCCCTTTCAAAGACCCTTCCAAGTGGGAGAAAAATACTTGAAAAAACAAGAAAAATCATGTTTTATTGATATTTTCATTTTACAATATTATATTTGTAAAAAATTTATTTAATACTAGAGGCCTGGTGCATGAAAATTCATGAACTTAGGGGGTCCCTCAGTCCAGCCTGCATCCTCTTGCAGTCTGGGACCCCTCGGGGGATGTCCACCAGCTGGCTTAGGCCTGCTCCCTGGGAGATCGGGCCTAAGCTGGAAGTCAGACATCCCTCTGACAGCCTGGGAGCCCTTGGGGGATGTCTGACTGACTGCTGAGGCCCGCTTCCCACAGGGAGCAGGCCTAAGCTGCAGTGGGACATCTTTAGCACTGAGAAAGTGGGAGTGGCTCCCGCCACCACTGCTGCACACATAGTCATCAGCCCGGCTTGTGGCTGGCTGAGCCGAGCTGCCCCTGTGGGAGTGCACTGACCACCAGGGGGCAGTTCCTGCACTGAGTGTCTTCCCCTTGGTGATCAGTGCGTGTCATAGCGACTGGTCGTTCTCAGTCATTTTGCCATTACAGTCAATTTGCATATTACCCTTTATTATATAGGATTGGTATCTTTTCTTGTATACTGAGTCCTAGTTCTATTAATGTTAAAATGTTTATTTATACACTTTATCTTACCACGAAGGTAAAACATTTCAAGATCATGATATCAATGTTACTACCAATAAAAAGCATACTAAGTAAAGTTTAGGATTTCCTTACAATGCTTTTCCCCTTAGAATATATCCAAGTGAGGATGCAAAGAGTACTGTTTTCAAAGGTTACAAAATAATTTTTTTTCTTTGTGTGGTAACATTATCTTAGTTGGAGAGGCAATAAAAACATTCTAATAACAATTAGTAAAATTTGAATATGAACTGAACGCTAGATAATACTATAGAATTATTGTTCTTCTTACTGTCTTTGTATATATGTATGTATGTGGGGGGAGGAGAGAGGCAGAGACAGAGCCAAAAAGAGAGATAGAAACAGAGCAAGAATATAAACAATAAAGCAAATAGGGCAAAATACTAAAAATTAGTATATCTGGTAAATATTCTTCGTACTACTCTTGCAACTCTCCTTTAGACTTGAAATTTTATCAAAATTTAAAATTAAATAAAGAGGTGAAGAAAAAAGAGAAAGATGATCATTACTTCAGTATGGATTTAAAAAGTGATCCATGTACCCAAGCACAAATGCTTTGCCACTTTGTGCAAACTCACTTAGCATGTGTGTCTTGGAGAAGTTTTTATTTTGTTGTGCGTCAGCAGAAGTGTCAGACCATAGCTAGAGTTCTAAGTACATTATTGGGAAAGGGAATGGACAAAAAGAAATGCAAGCAGGGAAAATAATGTATTGGGTTGGACAGAATGACAAGTTTTTCTGGCTTTCCTTCATTCCAGGTCAGTGTATCTTGAGGCTGGCTAAGGATAGGACCCCAGAAGGTAAGAATATTTTGTTTTTGCAATAGCTAAGATCTAGAAATGGCCAAGTGCCCATCAGTTGGTGAGTGGATAAAAAAGCTGTGGTACATTTATACAATGGCATACTTTGTGGCTATATAATAGAAGGAGGACTTATCTTTTGCAAGAGCATGGATGGACCTGGAGATTATTATGGTAAACGAAATAAGCCAGGTAGAGATAGACAAATATCACATGATCTCACTTAAATGGGGAATTTAATGAACAAAATAAACTGATGAATGGAACGGGTCCAGAGGCATGGATATGCAGAACAGAATGACAGACCTCAGAGGAGAGGGGTGTGGAGAGGACAGGAAGAGATGAACCAAAGAACATAGATTTGTGTATGCATTGCCCATGGACACAGATAATAGTAAAGGAAGGCCTGGGGTGGGGTAGGGGCAGGGTGGTGGGGGTGGTAAAGGTAGGGGGAATGGGGGACAACTATAATACTATCAACAATTAAAAAATAATTTTGATTTTTATGCAACAGCATTAATACCCCTTCCTTCTACCATCTCACTAGACCTAGGGCAGCAAACGTGTTTTGTAAAGGGCCAGATAACAAATATTTCAGATATGTGGACCATACAGGTACTGTGTGTATCACTATGGCCCAAAACGAAGCCACAGATAAATGAATGGACGTAGTTATATTCCAATAAAACTTTGCTTATGGAAATAGACATTTTAATTTCATATAGTTTTGCATAACACGACATCATCTTTTTTCCAACCATTTAAATATGTAAAAAACATTCTTAGCTTGTAGGTAATACAAGAAATAGTTTCAACCCAGAAAACAAAAGGGGAAAACTTACCAGTGCACCTTTGTTGCCTGCATTTTGGCTGCCTCACTTGGCTTTCATGAAAGAAAGGGGCTTCTTTGGATATATAACAGATCTAAGCAGCTCTGTGCTCTGAAGCGACTGAGCAGACAGTAGCAGATCTCCAAGATTAAAGTTCATGAGCTGCTCTAAATAGAAAGACTCGTTCCGAGGAGAACTAAGATGGCGGCAAAGGCAAAACACCTATCTTGCCGTCATAATCAGCAATTTTAATACTACAACTTAACGAAAGAACAAACACCTTCCAGAATCACCAGAAAGCTCGCTGAGTGAAAATTCCACAAGTAAAAGTGAAGATAAGACACTGTGACCCGGAGGAGCGGCGGCGGACGGCGTTGAAAGATTCGCCCGGAGAGAGGTTTGGAGCGCACGCCGCGGAGAGGGCGGGCGGCTAAAAACCGGCCAGTTTTCTCGAGCAGGGAGACAAAGGCGTCCTACTGGGCTGATTCTCCAGCTCTGGGCGAAGTCCAGAGAACCCACTATCACACGGGGTGAAAACTGGACAGTGGGAGGGCACGCAGAAGCTGGGTGCTGCCGGGTCTCCCGGCTTGTGGAAAGGCAGCTCTCGCGAACAGCTCGGCTGCGTGACTGCGCAGAGAGCGCACTGCGACTTGCCTCTCATTCGGAAAACTGTCAGACTGCTTTGTTTTACGATCCTGGGTGAGACATTGCGCATGCAGACTCATTTTGGGAAAGTCTGAATTCCCCGGCAACCGGCAGCCAGTGGAGCTCCATAGCAGCTCTCTCTCAGAGGTGCTGGTGGCCACTGTCCCGGGCACAGAGTCCCTGGTGCCGCATAGGGCGGAGCTAACCCTGTCTGCTTGGCCCGGAGACTCCGCCCACCCAACTTGAGCACAGCTGAGCTTCACAGACAATTGGCCTGGAGGTCAACCCTCCAAGTGCTAACAACGATTAACCTGAGCTTAACTTCAGCAAGACTGTGCAACCCATATCCACCTCAGGTAACTGGGGAGGCTGAGCCACTGTCCCTTGTAGCACGTCTACCACACAAAGCTAATTGACCAACTCAGCGAAGCAGCCACCATGCAGCAACATGGAAAGAAATCAGATGTGAAAGAAATGGAGGAAAAAAAACGACTGGACATGGAATTCAGAACCACGGTTATAGGGTTTTTTAAGAGGTTCCAACAAAAGATCGAGGCCTATAAGGAAATAAGCAAGACCACAAAGGAAATGAGTGAGTCCTACAAGAAAATGAACAACACCCTCCAGGATATAAACGAGAGCTGCAAAAAAATTATTAAGACCAACGTGGAAATGAATGAGTCCTATAAGGAAATGAAAGAAACCCTCAAGGATATAAAGCAGACTCTCAAGGATATGAAAAAGGACCAACCAGAAATTAAGCATACACTGACTGAAACAAAAAATATTTTACAAAGACCTGAAAGTGCCCTGGAGCACCCTAAGAACTAAGTTAAAGATTTGAAATACAAAAAGGTAAAATCCACTCAGCTGAAAAAGCAAGAAACCAAAAGAATCCAAAAAATTGAAGATAGTGTAAGGGGCCTCTGGGACAACCTCAAGCATACCAACATCCGAATTATAGGGGTGCCAGAAAAAGCGAGAGGCCAAGACAATGAAAACCTGTTTGAAGAAATAGTGACTGAAAACTTCCCACACCTGGTGAAAGAAATTGACTTAGAAGTCCAAGAAGTGCACCGAACCCCAATATATAGGAACCTTAAGAGGACCACACCGAGGCACATCATAATTAAAATGCCAAGAGCAAAAGACAAAGAGAGAATATTAAAAGCAGCAAGAGAGAAACAGTTGGTTACCTATAAGGGAACACCCATACGACTGTCAGCGGATTTCTCAACAGAAACGATGCAGGCCAGACGGGAGTGGCAAGAAATATTCAAAGTGATGAACAGCAAGAATCTACAACCAAGATTACTCTATCCAGCAAAGCTATCATTCAGAATTGAAGGTCAGATGAAGTGCTTCACAGATAAGAAAAAGCTAAAGGAGTTCATCACCACCAAACCAACATTATATGAAATGCTGAAAGATATTCTTTAAGAAGAGGAAGAAGAAAAAGGTAAAAGTGCAAACTAGCAACAACAAATACACATCTATCAACAAATGAACATAAAAATCAAGTGAATTGATAGGCTGTTGAACAGGATAGACTGGTGAATATAACAGAGACATGGACATAGAGAGGGAATGGACTGACAATTCTTGGGGAG
This sequence comes from Antrozous pallidus, assembly GCA_027563665.1. NCBI lineage: Eukaryota > Metazoa > Chordata > Mammalia > Chiroptera > Vespertilionidae > Antrozous > Antrozous pallidus. The sequence continues at coordinate 60,295,596 of CM050508.1, read as the reverse complement.
AAAAGGGTTGTGGGAAGTGCAGCAAGAGACTGGACAAAAATCTAGCAACAATGGGAGAGGACAGTGGGGAGGGGGAGGTGAGGGTGGAGGGTGGGATAGGTACAGGGTGGAGGGAAGCTATAGGGGGATAAAAAGGGGAAACAATGTAATTAATAAACTGAACAATAAAGATTAAAAAAAAAAAAGACTCGTTCCAAATTTATCATCAGTGTAATTGGGGGGAGCCATACAGTAGGTGTTAAGTATCAACCCAGGATCCATCTGGAACTAGAGGGAGGCATGCCACTCTCACCTTATGCATATGATGCCCCCTCACTCACGGTGCACTCTGGACCTGTACCTAGACAGGTCAATCTCACGTTAATGCCTCTGTGCATTCAAATCTATTTGCCGCAAGATATGAACTTGTCTTATTTAAATAAGTGTATATTAGGTACTGATACAAACAAGTTCCTACATATAACTTTTATTTACAATCATTTATGTCCTTTGACAATACTATTTCCATAGTGACCCTAAACCATGATATGAGGTGAATCATGATGAGGATTTTCCCTAAAACCATTCTCCACTGTAAATGACACATGAGCCAAAAACATATCCTCCCAAAAGACCTTATAAAAGAAAGGATTTATAGTGATGAAATATGTATGGGGCAAGAAAAATACATAACAATCCTCAATATTTAAGTGGTTGTCAAGGGAAAGAACGTACAGACTTGTTCCACATGGTCTCAACAATAGGAGGAGGATTGATGTGTGAAAATAAGTGGGACAGAGCTGGGCTTACTACCAAAAACTAAATAAAGAAAAAGGGAAAGCAAGAAATCCAATAGCTGCCTGAAGATGAAATGGACTGCTCTGGAAGACAGCAAGTTTAGCATCAAGAGATATATACACAGCTAGGATGCATTACCGCTTAGTGGAGAGGCAGTAGAGAGATTTAAAAATTAAAATCATTGAACTAGATAACTTTTAAGATTTATGATCTTTTATGATTAGGCTTGAAAGTTTTGGAATGGCATTATTTTCTTTGTTAAAAATACAAAGGCAACCACAGATAACCAAAAGAGTGAGGTAATTCCTTATTCTTCTACTTTAACCACAACCAAGATCAGTGTGGCTCAATCACCTAACCCTAATCAAAGCCCTACCATTTGCCTAGTTGTAGTGTACTCTAGTTATATTCATTCCTCCACGTAATAATTATTTGTTGAGATCGAGTTACCAGCAATGTAGCAAATATGAGAGTATTGTGGTGAAGACAGATACAGATTCCACTCTCATAGAATTTACAATTTCCTGGAAAAGATAAAAATGCGACAAATAATTTCAATTTTAAAAAATGAAAGTTGAGATTGTGCAGATTTAGGGGACTATGATGGTCTTTAAACATGATTACAAGTCTTTTGGTACTCCTGCTATTAGAACTGTGGTCTAAATTCCCTTCAGCTGAATCTGGATGGGCTTATAACTACTTTGACCAACAGATAAAACAGAAATAACACTATGTGACTTCCAAGGGTGGGACATAAAAGTTGATTTGGTTTCTACCTTGTGTGACGGGGTCCTGAGATACCCTGCAGGAAGTGCTGCTACTCTGAGCCCACCTCATGCTTTGCAGAAGTTCATGCCCATGCAGAGCTCCAGTAGACAGTCCCCAGCTACCCCTAGTTTTCTAGCCACCCCAGTTCAAATGAAAGAAGTCAGTTTATTTCAGCCATTCACTCTCAGCCATGTGCATCTTTCTGGCTGCTATTCCAGTCACCATGGAGCAGAGACAAGCCATCCCTGACCAAATTCCTAACCCAACGAATCCATAAGCACAATAATAACATGCTAATAAATTAGGAGTGGTTTGTAATGTAGCAACAAGCACCATGTAAACATATGGTGCTTCAAGAAGAACCAACCTTGCCTACAGGCCAGTGATGCTTTCTCTGAAGAAGTTACTTTTGAGCAGAGACATGAAGAAGGAGTAGGAGTTAGCCACAGGAGGGTTCTGAGTAGAAGAATCAGTTGGTCTGAAGAGCCAGTGGAGGCAAGAGAAATCCTGAGGCCCTTTAGGAGCTGGTAGAGGTAGGAATGGAATGGGTAGAAGTGAGGTGGGAGAAAAGCCAGTGTAGACAAGAGAAATCCTGAGGCCCTTTAGGAGCTGGTAGAGGTAGGAATGGAATGGGTAGAAGTGAGGTGGGAGAAAAAGATGAAGCAGACTAACCCTGGCTCATCTCATAGGCAAGATTAAGGCATCTGAACTTCGTCCGTGCAAACTTCTGAACTTTGTCAGAACTGCAGGGTTTTCAGTATCAGAATAATATGATTAGATGTGTTTGCATTGCAGGCAAAGCTGAAGTAGAGGGAAGCTGTAGGGAGGAGAAAATAGTGTGATAATCAGGGTAGAAAGGTGATCAGTATTTAAAAGGTAAATTCAAGGGACTTACTAAGCCCTTGCCATGGAAATGGAGAATGAAAAAGGAAGGAGTCACCTGAGCAATGGTGTTATTTACTAAAAAGGCAACACTAGCAGAAGACCAGACAGGAGTGGGTGATAAATAACTCCATCTGGGACATGGAGAATGTGAAGTGCCAGGACACAGCTGGCTGGTCATTATCGATAAAGAGGAGGGAAACGAATATTACTGAGTGTGCATTTTAATTCAGGTACTTTGTAGATGTTTTTTCCCTTGATTTTGAGAACAACCATGTGGGAGTCTTCAGAAAGGTAACTAACTTGCCTAACATCAAAGAAACAGGATGTGGCAGGATAGGGATTTTAATACAGACCCTCCATGTTCAAAATGACAAACACATGGTACTTTTTCCCAATAAAAATAACACAGTGTGAGGTGATACTCTTTGGGTTTTGAAGGCAGCAAAATCAGTTTTGGGGAATGCCTCTCTGGTCAGTTGAATGGGTGACCTGAAACGCTAGCAGTTTCGAAGAGGAGCCAGAGCAAGAGCAAGCTGCCCAGCTGGTCCAAGCCACAGGATGACAGCAATGCCACTTGGCCCATATGCAGTGGATTCGCTGGCGCACTGTGAGTTCTGGATGACCAGAGGTTCCACAGATAGGTTGATGTATAGTAGAGACCCTCAGAGTTCAGCAGCAGACTCATGCCTTCTCTGCACTTTAAGAATTTTATTTTAGCAAATAGTTCTTGGCTTGTTATTTGGCCCTAGTAAGAATTATAGTAGCTACCATTTGTCAGGCAGACACAATGTGATAAGCATTATAGTGAGTGCCTCCCTGTTCAAACTTATCCCTCAGCACAACTAGATGAGGTATCACCTGGATTTTGCCTTTAAGACACTGGGTGACGGTGAGACTCTGGGTACTCAAAATGAGCTGGGTGCTATCTGAGACACCTGGCCATAAGGCTGGGTGTGAATAACAGCACAGACTAACAAAATGAAAGTGGGCTGGACTTGAGCAGGAACTGAAGACACAGGTAATTCGCATGAACAGGTTGCTCACGCTCCTTCCACACTGACATTCCTCCCTGAACCCACACCTGTGGCCACTGGGGCATTCTCAATGACTAGTTGAGTGAGGAATAATTTAAAAATGAGCCAGTTGTACAGCTGGGTCTACAGATACTGGCCCCAGACTAGAGTGCTGCTATGACAGACAGCACTGCTCTAAGGTGCCCCTGAAAGGTGGCAATGAAGGGAAATTTTCCCTGTGGGTAAAATTCACGAGGAATATCTCAATGTTCACTTTACCTGAGGTAAAGGACTAGTGACTATTAAACGCTACCTATTCAAGAAATATTTTGGGTAAACAAATAAATAATGGATTAATAATACTTTGTGGGCACTAGTTGGCCAACTGGATAGGGGCCCTGAAGGGATGTGATTGGAGGAGTTGTGACAGGAAGACTCAGAGAGATGATGTGGGTGGACCTGTTGGAATTGGTCCAGAGGGCAGGAATACTGTATGGAGGTGATCTGAAAGACTGGGTGGAAGAGATGATCTTTCAGGTGTGTATGAGTCTTCTTCCCCTGCAGCCTGGTCCTTGCTCAATGGGGTCATGATAAAATGCTCCCAGCTGTAGGCACAGAAGCTATGCATAGCTCACCATCCCTCTGAGCTCTTGACACAGTATAACATTCTGGAGAAATGAGCCTAATGTTAGCTGGTAACAACATTATATCTCACCGTTTTATAATGGGAAAGGCAGAAAAAGAAGTTGGGTTTTTTGTCCCTGTTCACCAGGTTTGCGACACCTGTGTGCACTGACAGTGTTCAACAGGAGAGCACTTCTTCCTTAGGGAGAAGCAGGGCAACGAGCTGACCCAGGGACTCACTACATCACCCGCAGGCTGCTGTCCTAATAAAGTGGAGGGATGGCCTATTGCAGATGTAGGCAATTATGAGCTTGTTGGTAACACTTTGTAAAGTGGGATGCTATTTTATAGGGAGTGGTTTTGTCCTGAAGTAGTGACCCATATATGATTCTATTTCTCAACACTGACAGAAGTTGTACATAGGTGGACCAATAAGCACAAGTGAGAATGGTGCTTTCCACAATTAACCCTAAGGACCCATTTGTAAAATGTGTTTCCCATCCCTAAGATTCTAGGCTCTGCTGGTCTTAACTTCTAATACTTTCACCAGGAGGATACTCATGGTTACATTGAATTAGGAGCTGATGAAGTACGTGCCTTTTGGGGTTTATCAAACCACTAAGCAAATAGGTAGAAAAGAAATTACAGTGCTGGCTGAACAATGGCCCATCAAAAGGAAACAGGGCGGCTGTGATTTAACAGAGGCAGGGAGAAGTAGACAGAATCCAAGGAACTTCCAGGATACCTTCTGCTATAGCATGCCCAGTGGAAAAAGCCACCCTGTGTAAGCCACTCCCTCAGAAACTGAGGTAGAAGTTAACCCAGTAAGTAAGAACCTCACCCAGCCAAGATGCTGGCTGAAAGCAAAGGGCATATGCAATTCAGAGTAGAGAGAGGAAATTATAAATTTGTATTGTGATCCTAACCATTTATTAAAAGAGAGGAAAGATGTCCGTCTTTGATGTCACACACACACACACACACACACACACACACACACACACACACATATTTTCTGCCAACTTCTTTCCCCTTTCTTTTCCTTACTAGTTTACATGAGGCATGTTTATTGGTGGTAAACTTTAAAATATTGCCCATAGGTCATGAAACATTGAAATGGATTATGACAGGACTAGAGGATAACAGGGGGAAAGTCAAGTAGAGATCTTAAATTGGGAGTTAGATGCTGTAACAAAAGAGACCTTGAGTTGATTCCCTTTATAAATGGGGTGAGATGTTTTGAGTTACAAAAGGTCAAATTATACAGAGTTAAGTGAAAGTAAACTTTTAGGTAGTCTTAGCATAGAAAGATATTTGTTCATTTTGCCAAGCAATATTGTGAACTTTCTTCCCCCCTCTCTCCATCAGCTCTGAGCTCCCTTTCTCTTCTGAAGAAGTCACACTGTCTGTTGATGTCAGATACTTTTTTTCTGAGCCTCCTCTGCAGCTAATACATGAGCATTTGACCTGAGTTCAGCCCAGCAAATCCTTCACTTGGAAGCCAGTGATGCAAAGAAGCAGGACCCGTTAAGATTAGGGCTATGGGCAGTGGCCACACATCAGGAATATGATCAAAGGCAATGTTGGCAACAGTGATGTCCTGAGTCCCAGGATAGTAGAGGAGGAGACAATCTGGGGGAGCTAATGGTCAGTGGTTCAACTTGCTGGGATGATTCTGATGAGGGAATTGGGGTACACTCTTGACTCTTCCCTATCTTCCCAGCCATTTTCAAAGCTTGGTTCCACAGATGATTCAGTGAGCTACCCAAGTATCTTCCAATAAAATATGTTTACTATAAAATTAAACTAAAAATGATTTATTTGCAAACCAGAACCCTAGTTACTACAAGGATACTGGACTGGATGCTTTCCAAGATTCCTTCCAGCTTTAAAATTATATGATTCTATAAAACTCATATTAAAAAATATAAAATAAGACTGTAAAATATATAAAATAAGATTATAAATGTGCTTTCTTCACTAACTAAATAAACCATTACCTGATCGTTCTGTGTGTGGGTATGCTTTGCAATAGTTCTAAACAAAGGATACACATCAGTGCTTGAAGCTATATTGTATCCAGTACAGTGGTGGCGCTTCATAAAGTGGCCATTATATTTCTCCTAAACCATGGCTTTATACTTCCTGCATGTGACTATGGCTGCTAAGTTTCTGCCTACCTAGACCTGCAGCTTTATAACATCTTCCTAGAGTTTGTCTAAAAGGTCAATATTTCATTTCCTGAAAGTGCTCAGTAAAACTCCCTACGTAAGGGGTTCATGGCAAAGACATCAATGCATACATACACAGTGGTTGCTGCCAATTCATTCACAAATACTCTATGTGGTCCTGGAGAGCACAGCACCACTTTGCAGCTGGAGAGGAACAGCAAATCATTTACCTCTGCGTAGCGGTGTACATGTTGATGTAGAGAAAGAGAATGCAGTTTCAAACACCCCAGTGCCCCCCAAAAGAAACCTTTATATGTCTGGAGAACTAATTATAGGCCAAGATAAAAGTCTGTGTTTCTGAGGCAGAAAATATGAGATAACTGGTTCTTGAAAAGACCAGAGCATCTAGTTGTCCCATTTATAGTTACAGCATCTGTGGTCACTTCATTGACACATAACCAGTACATGTGAAAGAAAAATAGTGGTGGGCACTAAAAGAATTTAATCATGCCTATTTTGCATAAAAATGTTTTATAAAGGCTTTCTGATTATTACCTGCTCCTATCAAATGCACACATTATGACATTCCATCTTATGTCCATTTGTGGGGTCCCTTGGCATAGCCTGGGTGGATCAGGCAGAAACCAGCAGTGCAACCTCACCTGCCACTCCTGCCTGCTGCCCCTACTCACCCCAACCCCCACTGCACCTGCCACCGCCACTTGGTAGGCTTGCTGCCACTCCACTGCAGTCTCCAGGCTGCAGTGACCAGCCCTGAGGCCAGCTCTGGCGCCCAATGGTCAGGTGAATGGCGCTCCCAGGAGCACACTGACCACCAGGAGCAGGCTTCTGCATTGAGCATCTGTTCCCTGGTGGTCAGTGCACATCATAGTGACTGGTCAACCAGTTGTTTAGTCACTTAGGCTTTTATATATATATAAACTAGAGGCCTAGTGCATGAATTCATGCACAGGTGGGGTCCTGCTGGCCTGGCCCCAATCAGGGCGGATCGGGGCTGGGCCTGTCGGGAGGAGGAGATGACGGGAGGTTGGTTAGCTGGCCTGCCCTGATCAGGGCCAGGCTGGCTGAGGGAGGGGTTGTGGGTGATTGGCCAGTGGGCCCCGCCCCCTATTGGGGTAGAGGAATGATCAGGAGCAGGGCTGGCTGGGGGTAGGGGCTGCAGGAGGTTAGCTAGCCACCCCCGCCCCCTATTGGGGTAGGCGGTGTAATCAGAGCCAGGGCCAGCGAGGGAGAGGGACTGCAGGCCTAACATGGTGGGGCAGGACGATCAGGGGCAGGGCTGGCCGGGGGAAAGGGAAAGGGGTGTTTGGCTGGCCAGCCCGCCCTTGATCAGGGAGGGGGAGTCCAATCAAGGGCGGGTTGGCTGGGGGAGGGACCACAGGAGGTTGGCCAACTGGCCCCACCACCTGATCTGGTAGGTTTGCTGGCCACAGTGTGTGTCATAACCAGTCATTCCAGTTGTTACCATGTTATGGTTGCTGGATTTTTTATATATAGACTAGGGGCCCGGTGCAGGAAATTCATGCACTGGGAGTGGGTGATCCCTCAGCCCAACCTGTACCCTCACACATACTGAGAGCCCTCAGGAGATGTCCTACTGACCACTCACCCCCAGTCTGCCCAGCCATCGCCCTGCAATGGGGCTGATTGCTGGCTCTGTCCCAGCCCTGCCGAACTCTCGGGCCTGGGCCTTCACCCCAGCCACCTCGTGCCTGGCTAGTGCGGGCCTCAGCCCCGGCCCCCTCCCCTAGCCCAGGCCTTCTCCCTGGCCAGCATGCACTATCCGCCTCGGCCCCACCCCCCACAGCTCTGGCTGCCTCAGCCCCGCCCCTCAGGGCCCTGGCCACCTTGGCCCCACCCTCCCATGGCCCTGGCCACTTCGGCCCCGCTCCCCCCTAGCCCTGGCTGCCTGGGCCATGCCCCCCATGGTCCTGGGTGCCTTGGCCCTGCCCACCTGGCCCAGGCCTTCTCCCTGGCCAACACGTGCTGGCCACCTCACCCTCCCCCCCCACACACACACAGCCCTGGCCACCTCGGCCCCACCCTTCACGATCCAGGCTGCCTTGGCCCCACCCCCCACAGCCCAGGCCACATGCTCTTGCTGGCTGGCTCAACTCCAGCTCCTGATTGGCTGGTGGGCGTGGCTGGTGGGCATGGCTTGTGGGTGTAGCGAAGGTACGGTCAATTTGCATATTACTCTTTTATTAGATAAATAACTGCAATAGACATATCAAGTTGGCATAGAGAAGAAGTCCAATAGCTTTTTTAACGAGCTGAGATTTCTAAAACTGAACATCAAAGTCATAAACTATAAAGTAAAGGCAGTCTGAACTACTAAACAAAGGGCCCTCTCTAATTGCCTGTGGTTTGGAGAGCACCACAGATCTGAAGCTGGACTTGCATACCTCAGGAGGTAAGCTGTCATCTAAGACCACGAGAATGACCTTGGCTGAGCTTGTCTGCCTGGCTGAGCTAGTCTGTCCAGCTGCTGTTCCGTCTGCCCACTGGCACACACTTGCTTGTTCATTTTCACATTAAAGTAACTGCACATTGTTTGTCCATAAATTTCTTAGCTTCCCTCTGTCAATCATTCTTATCACCTCTGATTCATTCAAGGACCACTACAATTATGTCCAAATAATCTGTGTATTCATGCCTCAATTTATGAAAGCACACACATGCCATAGTTAGTTATGTTATACTGATGAGCAGGTTCTAAGTGTTAGTATTATTTGACAAAATAACCTCTATATTTGGAAGATGGCATGTTGCCTATAGTGAGGTCTTTTAAATTAATCTTTTAAATTAATGTTAATTTGTGAAACATTTCTAACTTCATTTAAAAGGCAAAACAGACAGACTCACTGAGAACTGTATCTGTTTAATGCCTCCCAGTAATCCCTGGTTGACATCATTTGGCACCTCCACTTGGAATGGAGATTTGGTTGACAGAGATTTAATGAACAAGAGCAATTCCACTAATATGGGGAAATCTCATGCTGAGAGGCCAAAACATGACAAATGTTTGCAAAGTCTCTGTTGACTTCACTTTATTCAGCATACTTTAAAAATCCCAAAGATTAAACTATGAACCCACTTTAAATGCCCTTAATGTCTTCCAATAAAACATGCTGAAATTTGCATATTGGTAAGAAAATATATGGAAAATAGAGAGAAACATCTGGTTTTACCACTTAGAAAATGCAATAACTGTCCTTTCATGCTGTTGGCAAGCACCCAGAAGCACACACTGGATTAACAAAGCCAATTTAGTGCTAGGAAGGCAGCTGGTTCTAGTGTCTTCCTTCCCAATGGTCATCACCATCTTAAACTTCAAATAATGATTGTCTCACAACATAGGAAAACAATAACGAAATAGTGTTTGTTACTATAGAAAGCAATGCTTTCTCCATTAAATGTGCACTGTGTACACACACACACACACACACACACACACACACACACACACCTCTGCTTGGAGAGAGATACCCAAGGCTTGGCCTTGCAGAGGATTTCTGGAATTCTTCCAATGAATGGAAAGTTTCACTTACATGACTTACCTGAACTATTTCAGTGAGGTATGTATAGCATTGAGAAAAGAGAGGTGAGGGCCACTTCTACAAAAAGTGGAATCCTCTCAAGAATTTAATAGGTATTAGGGACCCATATTGCAGAAAACATGCAAAGAATCCTAGAACACTAGTTCTCAAACTTCAGAATTCCCTGATGATTTTCAAAAATTGTTGCAGAAACCCTATTGCCAGATATTCTGATTGACTTGGAGGGGTCCCTGGCCTGAGCGTCAGGACTTTAGACGCCCAGGTGATTCTATTGAATGGAACCACTGCTCTAGTATTACATTAACATTGACCAATAAAGTTCTTAACAACCCATACCTTCCTTCTGTTGGTTATGCCCAACTTCATTCATTTTCTTCTGGTTATGAAATGATATCCAGAGGAATTTCCTGGCCAAGTAAATTTGCCTTTAGAAATCTTTAAAATTACTGGCTAGAGTATATAGTGGGAAAAATTAAATGTATTAAAATTATTACAAAGGCAGTAAATGGGAGAGGCAGACTATTAACTTACAAGGCACAGCAATGAATAGAACTGAAATGCCACAATCATATCTACCCCTGTAAAAGCACACATTGTACATAGAAAGGGGTGTACACATCAGCTATAAGGGAGCTGGACTTCAGAAAGTTACAGATTGAACGTTCTAACAAGCATTTATAAAATGTCATAACAATAAGAGGAGAGAGGCCTCGGTGTAAGGAAGGGTGATCTTATTTCTGCTGGTTTAGTCAGCAGCTTTCAGTGGTAATGAGAAGCAACGGTGCTAAGGAAAGATACAAAAATGAGGTCTGACTATTGCATGTCCTTGTTTTCTACTCTTCCATATGTGTATCTAACATAAGGAGTGCTCAGTAAAGAAAATATACATGTAGAGTGGGGCAAAGGTAGGTTTACAGTTGCTTGCATGGAAAATAATACAAAAAAATAATACAGGAATAAATTCTGTGTTTTGCATGCTCACAACTGTAAACCTGCTTTTGCTCCACATAGTATATATAATTAAGATTACATCAAACAAAAGAAACATAAATATCACAGAACCATCGCAGCGTACAGGGCTGCACACTGCAGTGACTAGGGCTGTGACACTGGCCCCTAACAGGCACCAGTAGTAAGATTGTGGGGAGCTAGTACATTCACAGCCCTGCTAGAAGGAAGGAAAGAACCACTGTCTGCAAAAGAAGAGAGTTCTGCTTCCAGCTGTGGGTGGAGAAGGAAGCTAAGGAGAGAGTCCTTAAGAGTTCAAATTATAAGGAGTTGGAATGGCTAGAAAAGAATGAATGGCTATATTCTGGAATGTAGAATCAGATAAATAAGACAACACAAGCTATAAACATTATGGTAAAAAAAAATGAAGAGGAGTACATACTCTTATATCTATTTTGAAGATGATTTCTATTACCTGAAAAGGGTATCTTCTCCTTAATACTCTTATATGTGGAGTAGTACACTCACTTTTATACATTGCACATTATTTTCTACTTTGCCTACCAGTTTCAAGCCCACATTCAAACAACCAATGAAAATGGCAAAGTATGTTTTACTTATAATTTTCAAAACGACTACGGGTTTTTCTTACTATTATATATGTATTTTCATTGTGGAAAATACAAAAATATACCAAAGAAAATAAAAACTATCCTTTATCTCATTACCTGGAGACAAAAACTATTATCATAGGGCGATGTTTCTTTCCAGAGCTTTTCTTGACACAGATATCACAGAAAGAACATTTTGAAAATATTAACTTCATCTATTTTATTTCTCCTGAAAATCATGTTTCCCTTTGGCCATCACTGGAATGGAAAAGAGAAATAGGCGAAGTTCTCAGATACCTGCTCCAACACGTTCTACGCTATAGTGGATGCTTGGGGGCTAAGTAGAAATACTGTGATAGTTAAGGGAGCATCCAAGGACATGAGGCTGGTCCCCAACTTTCCTGGTGTAAAATGCCTTTCCAGTCCGGGATCCCTCTCACAATCCAGGACTGCAGGCTCCCAACTGCTCGCCATTCCATGAAACAGAAGCAGACAGGGGTGTTTAGTAGAAATTATATGAGGAAACATTTGTTTCTCACAGCTTGCACAAGGTCTAATTGGAGGCCCGTGTGGGGAAAACCAGGGCTGTAAGACCTGGAGGAGGGGACCTCAGGACCAGAAGCAGGTTCAGCAGTAGCACATGTTGGCCCACACCCTAAGACTAAGTGGGTCCAGTTATGTTACCAATGAATTGGATAAGGCCCAATGCCAATCCCAATAGAAGAGATACCTTAGACATCCCGGCAGGGATAGTGAAAACACTGAAAGATGCAAGAAGAGGAAAATAGCAGGGTTCAACATTTATGTAAAATGTGATATCAAATTCTAGAAGGGAGTCAGAATCTGCAGGAGGAGCAGCTACTCACTCCCCAGCACCAGGAAACTGGGAAAGTTTCCTACAAGTTCCACTGGCCAAAACCCTACCCATTAACCACATGAGGTTGGTTATTATGCACTCGAAGCGTGACTACTCCCAATTGAAATGTGCTGAAAGTGGAAAATGTACAGCATATTTCAAAACTTCATATGAAAAAAGAACATAAAATATCTCAATAATTTTGTATTGATAGCATACTGAAAGGATGTTTCTAAATAAATTGGGTTTAATAAAATTGATTATTAGTCAATTTCACCTTTTACTCTTTATATCTTTAAATGTGGCTACTAGAAAATGTAAAATTACATAAGAGATTTGCATGATATTTCTATTGGATAGTACTGCCTTGTACCCTGGGAGACAAAGGGATGCGGTGATATAGCGAAGAGTGATGAAGGCCCTCAAGGGCATCAGAACCTGCAGGCTGACCAGCTGCCGCCATTCGCTTCCACTGGATGAGGTGTCCTGACTTCCAGAAGAGTTTGTAATTTACCCCCAAAGGGATAGAGATGACCCAAAGTGGAAGATATTGAGATTCTTTTAATTAAAAAGTTCTCATTTTCCTCACTAACCTGAAGAAAGGGGTTTCATAAAGCAGTTGAGATCAGTTACTATTCTTCACACATTTGGGAGTCATATGAGTGAATATTTGACTTTGATACAAATGAAAGTCTTTTATAGAATTGACTAGAGGCCCGGTGCATGAAATTTGTGCATGAGGGAGGGAGGTGTCCCTCAGCCCAGCCTGTACCCTCTCTAATCTGGGATCCCTCTGCAATTTGACCATCATGCCCTCACACAAGATGGCCACACCCATTGGTCACAAGCTCACAATACAGACTGCTGGCTCCCAACTGCTCACCTGCCTGCCATCCTGTTTGCCCCTAACTGCTTCTGCCTGCCAGCCTGATCACTCCCTAACCACTCCCCTGCCAGCCTGACTGATGCCTAACTGCTCCCCAGCCAGGCTGTTTGCCCCTAACTTCCCTTCCCAGCAAATCTGGTCACCCCCAACTTTCCTCCTCTGCTGGCCTGGTCACCCTTAACTGCCCTCCCCTGCAGGCTTGATTGCCCCCAATTGCCCTCCCTTGCAGGACTGATCCTTCCCAACTGCCCTCCCATGCTGGCCATCTTGTGTCCACATGGAGGCAGGATCTTTGACCACATGGGGTAGCCATCTTGTGTGTTGGAATGATGGTCAATCTGCATATTACTCTTTTATTAGACAGGATAGAGACCTGGTACATGGGTGAGGGCCAGCTGGTTTGCCCCAAAGAGTGTCCAGATCAGGGTGAGGGTTTCCTTGAGACATGGGGTGGCTTGGGCGAGGGGCCTTTGGTGGTTTTCAGGCTGGCCACACACCCCGGTGACCCAAGTGGAGGCCCTGTTGTCTGGGATTTATTTATCTTTTACAATTGAAACTTTGTAGCCTGGAGTGGAGCCAAGCCTCCTGCTCGCTCCATGGCAGCAGCCATTTCTGTTGGAATTTATTTTTCTTCTATAATTGAAACTTTATAGCCTTGAGTGTAGGCCTGGGCCCACCAGGATGTGTTGAAAGCTTGGCTTCCTCCATTGCCAGGGAAACCCAAGCCTCCCTCCTGCCCGCTCCATGGCTGTAGCCATCTTGGTTGAGGTTAATTTGCATACTTGTTCCTGATTGGCTTGTGGGCCTGGCTTGTGGGTGTAGTGGAGTGATGGTTAACTTTCACATTACTCTTTTATTAGATAGGGCTAGAGGCCCAGTGCACAAAATCTGTGCACTAGGGGTAGTGGGGGTTGTCCCTCAGCCCAGCCTGCACCCCCTCCAATATAGGACCCCTCGGGGGATGTTTGACTGCTGGTTTAGGACTGATCCTTGTGGACAGTCAGACATCCCTCTCACAATCCAGGACTTCTGACTCCCAACTGCTCATCTGCCTCCCTTCCTGATTGCCTCTAACCGCTTCTGCCTGCCAGCCTGATTACCCTATCCACTCGCCTGCTGGCCCGACTGCCCCCAACTGCCCTTCTGGGCCAGCCCAGTCTCCCCCAACTGCCCTTTCTTGCAGGCCCAGTTGCCCTCAACTGCCCTCCCCTGCAGGCCTGGTCCCCCCCAACTGCCCTCCCCTGCAGGCCTGGTCTACCCTAACTGCCCTCCCCTGCAGACCTGGTCCTCTCCTAACTGCCCTCCCCTGCAGGCCTGGTCCTCCCACAACTACCCTCCACTGTTGGCCATCTTGTGGTTGCCAGCTTGTGACCAATGGGTGTGGCCATCTTGTGTGAGGGCATGATGGTCAAATTGCATATTACCTTTTTATTATACAGGATATCATACTTAGTGGTTGAGTGTTGACTTATGAACTGAGAAGTTATGGTTGATTCCCAGTCACGGCATCTGCCTGGGTTGTGGGCTTGATCCTCAGTAGAAAATGTGCAGGAGGCAGTCAATCAATGATCCTCTCTTATCACTGATGTTTATATCTCTTTCTCTCCCTCTCCCTTCCTCTCTTAAATCAATAAAAGTATTTTTAATTTAAAAAGCCAGTTGATTTTTGTATATTGGTCACGTATCTTGTGACCTTGTTAAATTCATTTTTTAAAAATTATTGAATTGTACACTTAAAATGGGAATTTAGGATAAGAGTTATTCTTTAATAGTCTTTAGTGATAAAAGTAGCAGTATGGCTAGTTATTCTGGCTAGTATGGCTCATTTGGTTGAACATTGTCCCATATCACCGGTTTGATTCCTGGTTCGGGCACATGCCTGGGTTGTGGGCTCGATTTCCCAACAGGGGGCATGCAAGAGGCAGCTGATCAATATTTCTCTTACATTGATATTTCTCTCCCTCTCCCTCTCCTTTTCTCTCTCTAAAATCAATAAAAACAAAGTAGCAGTTTTAGTAGCTTCCAATAAGCAAGCTGAATTTCTGCACATTTTTATGTAATGACCTTGGAAGTAGAGCTGTAGAAAATGAAAACTATCAGCAACCTCACCTCTGGCAAGCACCCCAAAATCTACCAACTTATTCTTAGGACATCAAATGTAAAATGTAAAAATTTAGTAATTAGATAATAAAAACATATTTCAAACCTTGTATAATGTGGCCAAAGATATAGAGAAAAGAAAAGCCTATAGCCAAATATATTTGTTAGAAAATAAAAGAGACTGAAAACAAAATAACTAAAACTTTCAACCCAAAAGGGCAGAAAAAGCTCAGTAAACTTCAGGATCATGCCTCTTTCTGTCTGTGCTCCAACTCCACCCTTATGAAATGAGCCACCATATTTTACCTCATCTAAATATTTTATAAACATCTGTTATCTCTACAATCCCACTGCCACTTCCCACTTCAGACATTATTTCTGACAGAGCTATGAAAGAAAAAATGTTTTAATCTGTTTCTTACTAATTCCAAAATAATATCCAAGCCTTCACCGGAAAACTACAACAACAACAGAAAGCTATAAAATTTTCTAAAGAACCTACAAGAGGATTTGAACTGAAGAGCTATTCTGGAAGCATGATCCTAGATTAGAGATTAAATTTGGTTTATATACCAGTTCTCCTTAACAAAATTTCAGTGCAAAAAATCAACAGGATTTTTAAAATGAAATTTCACATTACTAATTACAATATTTTTGAAAAGAACAATGTGTGAACACTTGCTCTGTCAGGTAGCAAACAGAATAATTAAAATAGTAGGTGAAAATATAAATATACATCAGGGATTATTTCATCTAATCAAGATTCCATATGGATAGAAAGGCATAATTAGAAGTGCAATATATGATAAAGATGGTATGTCAAATCAATGGGTAAGAATGAATCATCAAATAATTGGTGTTGAGATAATTTGCTATCAATTTAGGCCTAAAAATGAAAATCAGACACTTAGCTCCTATCATTCATGAAAATAAATCCCAGATGAGTAAATTTTAGAAGTAACATGGGTAATATGTAATATTTTGAAATAATTAAGTAAGTCTATTTGCAAGGATGGCATGTATCATTTTGTAGTTTGCAAAAGTGATGCCCAGTCAGGAGTAGAAATGGGGAATGATGCCCAGCTTTGCTGATACTTGTCAAGCTGTGTCCCATGGTTCGGGAATCTTTCCTTTTTCTTATTTTCTACTTCTAAAACTCTGCCACCAAAAGGAAGCAGCTTTTCTAACTGGAACAAAAACGTTATAGGCCAGGAGCAACCAATAAATAGTATTTACAGTAAATAGGTAATGTGTGTGTGTGTGTGTGTGTGTGTGTGTGTGTGTTTATGCTTTTTTCCCCACACACAAATGGTGGCTATCGATGGAATGTATCCCTTCAAAATCCATATGTTGAAGTCCTAACCCTCAGTGCAATGGTATTTGGAGGTAGCGCCTTTGGGAAATAATTAGGTTTAGATGAAGTTATGAGGGTGTATCCTCCTAATGGGATTAATGCTCTTAAAGAAGAGGCATAAAGAGTTAGCTGCTTCTCTCTCCCCACTGTGGGAGAGGTCCCAGGTTGGAGAGGGTGCAGGCTGGACTGAGGGACACTTTACCCACCCATGCACGAGTTTCATGCACCAGGCCTCTAGTATATTATAAGACTATTTTCATATTACATATTGTATCTAAAATATTTCAGGCCTAAACAGGCAGTCGGACATCCCTTTCACAATCCAGGACTGCTGGCTCCTAACTGCTTGCCTGCCTGCCTTCCTGCCTACCAGCTTGATTAATGCTTAACTGCTCCCCTGCCAGCCTGTTTGCCCCTAACTCCCCTCCCCTGCAGGCTTGATTGCCCCCAAGTGCCCTCCCTTGCAGGCCTGGCCCCTCCCTACTGCCCTCCCATGCTGGCCATCTTGTGGTGGCCAATCCTGTGTCCACAAGGGGGCAGCCCTCTTGTGTGTTGGAGTGATGGTCAATCTGCATATTACTCTTTTATTAGATAGAATAGAGGCCTGGTACATGGGTGGAGTCGGGCTGGTTTGCCCTGAAGGGTGTTCGGATCAGGGCAGGGGTTCCTTTAGGGCATGGGGTGGCCTGGGCTAGGGGCCTGTGATGGTTTGTAGGCCAGGCACATCTCCTGGTGACCCAAGTGGAGGCCCTAGTATCTGGGATTTATCTTCTACAATTGTAGCCTGGAGTGGGACCACGCCTCCTGCTCGCTCCATGGCTGCAGCCATTTCTATTGGGATATATTTATCTTCTATAATTGAAACTTTGTAGCCTTGAGTGGAGGCCTGGGCCTGCCAGGGTGTGTGACAAGCTTTGCTTCCTCCATTGCTGGGGAAATCCAAGCCTCCCTCCTGCTCGCTCTGTAACCACAGCCATCTTGGTTGGGCTTCATTTGCATACTCGCTCCTGATTGGTGGGCATGGCCTGTGGGTGTAGCGGAGTGATGGCTGATTTATATATTACTCTTTTATTAGATAGGATGAATACCTACTATGTTCTAGGAAGTGAGTATGTTAATTCAATATCTCCTTAATCCCTTGCAACAATTCTATGAAGTATAGACTATTTATGCCTTCATTGTACAGAAGAAACTGAAGTTCAGAGAAATTAAATGACTTAGCCAAGAGCATATAGCTATAAAGGGTAGAGCCAGGATTCTGACCTCAAGAACCTGATTCTAGACTAGAGCCTTTTCTTTTAATCTCTGCAGCATGTTGAGAAATGAAAATAAGGCATCATGAAATTAGCAGGGCAGTGAAAACTCTGAAAACAACTTCAGTAGAAAGATGAAGGCAAAAGATATTTTATAATAGAATGAGAATGGATGTATAATTAATAAATGAATTGCTATTTTTAAAAAATTATTTTGAACCACATGAAATTGTGAATACTTAACCATTTTTTACACAAAAATTGAAATTTTCTTATGGTTCAACCTATTATATGTGTGAATTTATGAATATTATTTCCAAGAAACTTTCTTAGAATTATAAAAAAGACAATAAAAAGCAGAAGTTTCCAAAACTATCAAGGCTGTATGTGTGTTTTTAACAAATCTGAAAACTGTGCCAACCCTTCTTATTCTGACATGAGAAAAATGTGCCTACAAGAATAATATCAAATATGAGATTTGTGAATTGTATTTTAGTAGCGGAGAAAAACATTTTAACCAATCAACCAATTTCTTGGTTTCAGGATGGTTATGATAAAATACAACTTTTGGTTCAGAAGAAAAATCCACTAGCCATTTTTATATGCTGAACTTTATTTCCCTAAGTCACAGATTGAGGACTATACTTTTAACTACAGCATCACCCACAATTTTCTGAGTATTATTTTCCTAATATGTTATTCTAATATTTCAGTGGCCTTTTTCACGGATTTTCCATTGGAATGCAAGTACCGGATTCCTAATCATCTTAATCTACAACATTTCACATGAGCGGAACATACAGATCATACACCCTTCAGAGTTAATAGCTCACTTACCTCACAGAAATCATCCAGCTCACATTGACAAAGCACAAAACAGAACATTGTAGAGGTGAAAAGAATGCTTTTCCTTAAGTCACCGACTATTCAGGAAGATTTAACACTAAACCCCTGGTTGTCTGGTTCCTACTCCTTAGTAATCTTTTTTACTTTGTTATAATGTGCCTATTTTATCCTGTTACATAATGCAGATTAATCTGACTCTCCTCTTCTTTTCAATTGGAGTTCTGAGTCAGCTAATCTTGATAATTATTGGGACAGGAAGCAAAGGACTAAAATGGCTCTGTAATCAAAGAAACCCTGGGCTATGAGGAGAGATTCTATTAGATACATGTCCCCTAGCTGCTGGGACCTCAAATATGTTCTGTTTTTCCCACCCCCTTTAATTCCTGTGGCTCACTTTTGTTTCCCCGGCATAGTTTCAGACTATCCAGCCAGCCTTTTGACCCTCACCTTGTCCTTGTCCTTGTCCTTTAGTACTTAGTTGTTTGAGAGTTTTTGTCTCTGACCCATGCATGGCATAGGGCCTGTCTTCTGATTTCCACTCATTTCTTGGTTTGTGCTTGTTTAATCGGTTTCTCACTGGCTGCTTCACCTCCTAGCCTTAAGCCTGGACTTTGCTATATTCTGTGTTTTCTTCATAATATACTAAACTGAACTCTAAAATCCTGAGATGCCTAATAAGTAATGTGAATTTCATCTAGAAAATCCTTAGGGATTTCCTGGCATCTATATATGGAACTCCAGATTCACTCTCCAGTCTTGTGATTGGAGTCTGCAATGGCTGTCCCACAGGTCACACCGGAAGCTTCCTGGATACAAGTGAACCCCACTGTATCAAATGGTAATACCTTCAAAGTTATTTATAAGTCTAAGGAGACATTTTTACAGTTGATTTATTTTTTAGAGCAGTTTTAGGTTCCCAGCAAAACTGAACAGAAAATTCATAGTTCTGGGCAATTTTTTTTTTTTTTACGTTGACTATAAAGAACATTTATTGTGCTTTATGTTATGAAGTGAAAGATCTATGCTTAATTTATCTTTTATTAAAGTCCACTCAGGAGCTAGCAAAACTAGATAACTATGCAAATTACTGGTTTATTGTCTCTCAACTCCAAATCCACCCTTCATTGTCTGCTCTAGGACCAGATCTGAACCCTAAAATTATTTCTCTCTCACAGCTCATACAATGTGATGTCAGAAAGGAGTGCTGGCAGGACACTAAAGAGGGAAGCAATTTTCCTTCCTGGCTCAAGTGTTTACTCCTTCTTGCTCCCACCACGTGGCAGCCAGTGGCATGTGAGAGACACGCCATGGTGCTTGTGCCCATGAAGTTCTAATGGCACCTCATAATCAGGTCCCATCAGATTTTAGAGGCCCTCCCATGGTCAGAGTCCCACGGAGTCTTGCAAGCATACCAGGAGTTAGTTTTCAGCTTTGGCTCCTGCACCCAGGAGGGGGTTTCCTGCTTGCCTGCTGACTGTGCACAGGATCTTGTTGGGACCACCCAAGAACTTCTCCACCATTCAACCGGCTGAATCCCAACCATGGAGAGGGATGGGAAACAAAGCTTCAAATTTCTTTCTTTCTTGGGAACCTTCCTTTATCCCTGGGATAAAGTTCTTTTTAAAGTTCTCTTTATCCCTTTATGTAACAGATTTTTCTGTTAGAATGAACAATTCTTTTTGTAAAGCTTTTCCTATTCAAATTACTATGTTGTCTCTGACTTTTCCACTGAATCTGACAGATACATTAACATTGGGAAAATAGCTTTAATTTCTCAGTATACTCATTCATAGAACGTGGAGATTGTTGATCTCAAAGTCCTTTCCAGTTTGAAAACAAACAAGCATTATTCTAGGACATTTGGTTTTTTTCCAGTTCAAAAACAAACAAACAAATAATATTCTAGGAAATTCAGGGTTTTTTCTATACCTAGTATAGAAAAATGAAGTATACTACAGTGAATATCTTACAGCACAATGTAATTATGTATTGTCTTCCCCAGCCTCAGCTATAGTAACTGGGTCTCCCTTCTCATCTGAATAATGATGTCCTCTTTCTGGGTCAAAATATGTAAGTCACAGCAGCAGCCAGTATCATTCATGTACACAGTGGGCAATCAAATACTATGGAATCTTCTGTGAGGGTTTTAACTAGGAAACTATCTAAGGAATAAAATAAAAAACTAGAGGTTCATGTATGAATTTGACAGTTTAAAATACATCAGCAATATCAGTTAGCCATTTGTGAATATAAATACTATAAATTTATATTAAGTATAAAAAATGTTCCTACTGATATTGTTTATCCTAACACAGGATAGAAGATTCCATCCACTACCTCCATCACTACACAATTTAATTTTTTTTCTTTTACCTTTCTCTGTCTTTTACTGACTGTTCAGCCATTATTTTCTTCAGTTCTTCTAGACGCCGAAGATCTCTCATTTCCATTTCTTGCCATTTCTGTTCTTTTTTAGCCCAGTATTTTCTGATCTGTTGTATAAATGTTACATAAAATTTAAATTAACAACAGAGATATAAAAACAAGGAGAAAGTTATAACAATATTACCCGTTGGCTCATAGAGCGAAGATTGAATTTTTTTTTTCCTGAAGATTGAATTTAAATGGCACTTCATCCTTTTCATTTTTTTAGATCTGCTTACAATATATTGGCAACAGAAAAAAATAAATTAAAACACGAAGGGTCACATTCTGAGACACTGTGTGGTTTAACAATTTTTGAAATGGAAATGTGACTTGGGCTGAGACCTAAGGTTTTAATCTATGGTTAAAGTAATTGACTTTCAGGGAACCACAATAAAAGCATGTTATTGTCTCTGAAGTATATGATCTACCTGTCACTCAAGAATATTTTTATCCCTTCTGGTAATACAGTCTTTAACAAATATAGCATCAAACCTATTTATACTTTAAAAGCATGAGTTTATTTATGCTAATGGACATCAGGATGTTGAAAGCTTTATGCTTCTGGGGAAGTAGCAGGAGATAGGTGGGAGGAAGGAAGAAAAGAAAAAATTAGCCATGTTGTGAAATATAGCAGGTATGACTTATGCGGTAAAATAAAGGGCAAATTTATCAAGCATTGTTCTTGTTAGGCCTGTTTCACTTTCCTTCTCTGGGGGCAGAATGAGAAAACCAGAATTACACACGTGCTATCATTAGGGGCTGAAACCATCTCTCAGGGCTCTCCCCACTGATGGATGGGGCAGTTGAAATTGATGTTTGACTCCGGCTTGCCATGTTGTGTCTGGGTCCAGAGACTGGATCTTGCTGGCAAAAAACCGAGTACCTTCCAGGTGAATGATAGTGAGTGACTCACAGAGGGTGTGCCTTAGAGGATGGGTTAGCCCCCACCCCCAATGTGGCATTTTCTCTTTTTAAAAGTGCATGTGAAAAACTCGGAGGTTTCCGGATTTCCCCTAGCAACGCGGTTTCCGACCCCTCGGAGGACCAAAAGGAGCATCCTGAGCACCGTGGCCACTGCAGAGCCTGCAACCTTGGCAGCCACATCCGTTCAACACTTAAGGAATAAGTGGACAAGCTCCAGGTAAAGTGATTCCACTACAAAAATGACTGAAATCTGAATTTGGGGAGATGTGGGAAAAAGCCAGAAAGGGAGCAGCACCACAGATGGGAGTGAAAGAGAGGACAGGCGAGGGAAAGGGAGAAAACTGACTGACAGGGTGCACCTCAGAGCCCTAACAAAGGCGAGGGCATTCTATCAGTGCCAGACAGGGCTCTGTTAACAGTGGTTATATTGTCTCCCTCTGGAATTTATAAATGATCTTTATTTTATTCTTTATACTTTTCTGTGATACTTTATTGTTTGCAATGAGTATGTATTTCTTTCATAATCAGAGAAAATAGAGCTACTTCAAAGCTAAAATTTGAAATAGGACAGATATTGGATTGAAGAGCATTTTTCTCTGTGTTCCAGTGTTTGCTTACTCCAGTACTGGCCTTGAAGACAAGTCAGTGATCCTTTGTCGACAATGCCTTGACTACAAGTGGACCCGCCCTGAGTTTCTAATATCCTGAGATCACTGACACCATTTGGTGCAATGTCCTGTGCAGGCCCTAGACATAGTCACACCTCAGACTTTTTGACATCTCAGGATGAACTGTTTTCATTCTTTACTCTCTGGTACCCTCATCTATTGCTCTGCCATGTGTCAGTCAAACACTTTCTCTCTCTCTCTCTCTCTCTCTCTCTCTCTCTCTCTCTCTCTCTCTCTCTCTCTCTCTGTATTTACTCCTTCCCAGTTCTTTCTAACAGGCCTCTGAAACATCTGTATCATCATACACCAAATCCTCTACCTCTTTAACCTTCCAAACACTACTCCATGACTTTGACTGAAATTCTCTTAAGTGAAGGAAGGATGCTCATCTTCTGATGCCCCGTGTGCCAAGGCTGGGAAATGGCTTGTTCATTTTCCTTCTTCTCTCCACTCGCTCCTATTGGGTACAACACCTTCTTCCTTTGATGTCCAAAACAACTCCTCCCACCTTCCTAGACAACTTCAGCATCTGTCTGAATGCCCTTCCCACCTGAAAATCTCAGTCCCATGACTTCCTCCTTTCCAATGAGCCACCTCCTCCCACTCCTCCAGGATTCTATTACCATCAAGAATAGCTCCAGTTCTGAAATCTTTCATTAAGCCTTTGATCCTCTAGTATAGCCCTCATCACAAGGCTTTGCTAATTAGTATACTTGTTTCTCTCCCCCAAGAGATGGCAGAAACTGTGATTTATTTACCATGGCACTTACAAAGACAACTAAAGTATAGAGAAGGTAGTATATACCTAATAAACATTTGATTGATTAATGAATTACACAACTGTAAAAACTGGTGCCACAGTCAGGATTTCAACTGACAATCTTTACTGACAATCAGCACTCCTTTTATGAATTCCTGGTCAATGCCTCTCAGTTTCTCATGGTGGTATTGTAAAGCCTGTTCATTATGTTAAGCCCTATACCAGCCTCTACTTCTTCACTTTATCAGAGGTAAGGGAAATCAAGTTCATTTATCTCTCTTTGAGGGGCAAGACATCTAAAAGATACCTTCATTGATGTCTTGCCCCTCAAAGGAAGAGGTGTCCTACCTTCTGTCCAAGATTTTCCCCTCGCCTGGGCTCCAGATCCTTTTCCCCAATCCCACTTTTCCATAACCTTACTCTATCATCTACCTCTCTCCTCTCTGTACCTGCAGCCTTTAGTCTTTGCTGTTTCCTTTGCCTCACATGAAAATATACATAAATCTCACCCATTAATAAAAATCTAAAAGAACTTTCTTTAGGCTCCAAAAACTGTAACACATACTCTTCATTGTTTCCTCTTCAGTCAAGCATCTTATAATATTTACTAGAGGCCTGGTGCACGAAATTCATGCATGGGGTTGGAGGGGTTACCTCAGCCCAGCCTATACCCTGACCAATCTGGGACCCCTTGAGGAATGTCTGACTGCCCTTTTAGGCCCAATCCTGGATCAGGCCTAAATGGGCAGTCAGAAATTCTCCTCACAATCCAGGACTGCTGGCTCCCAACTGTTCACCAACCTGCCTTCCTGAATGCCCCTAACCACTTCTGCCTGCCAGCCTGATCACCCCCCTAGCCACTACCCTGCCAGCCTAATTGATTCTAACTGCTCCCCTGCCAGCCTGTTTGACCCCAACTTCCCTCCTCTACAGGCCTGGTCACCCCTAACTTCCCTCCCCTGCAGGCTTGATCACCCCCAACTGCCCTCCCTTGCAGGCCTGGTCCCTCCCAAATGCCCTCCCCTGCTGGCCTGATCGACCACAACTGCCCTCCCTTGGAGGCCTGGAACCTCCCAATGGCCCTTCCCTGCTGGCCATCTTGTGGTGGCCATGTTGTGTCCACATGGGGGCAGGATCTTTGACCACATGGTGGCAGCCTTCTTGTGTGTTGGAGTGATGGTCAATCTGCGTATTTCTCTTTTATTAGATAGGATAGAGGCCTGGTGCATGGGTGGGGGCCAGCTGGTTTGCCCTGAAGAGTGTCCTGGATCAGGGTGGGGGTTCCCTTGGGGCAGGGGGTGGCCTGGGCGAGGGGTCTGTGGTAGTTTGCAAGCCAGCCATGCCCGCCCCCCCAACAACCCAAGTGGAGGCCCTGGCATCTGGGATTAATTTATGTTCTACAATTGAAACTTTGTAGCCTGGAGCCTTCTTTTTGCTCCATGGCGACAGCCATTTCTATAATTGAAACATTGTAGCCTAGAGTGGAAGCCTAGGCCGGCCAGAGCTTCAGAAGCTTGGCTTCCTCCATCGCCCAGCAACCCTAGCCTCTCCTCTCTCCAGCTCCATGGCTGCCACCATTTCTGTTGGGATTATGTATCTTCTATAATTGAAACTTTGTAGCATTGAGTGGAAGCCTAGGCCAGCAATGGCAGGTGGAAAGCTTGGCTTCCTCTGTTGCCAGGGAAACCCAAGCCTCCCTCCTCCTCTCAGTGATGGCAGTCATCTCGGTTGGGGTTTATTTGCATAATTTGCTCCTGATTGGCTGGTGGGAGTGGCTGCAGGCATGGCTTGATAAGAGGTACAGTCAATTTGCATATTACTCTTTTATTAGATAGGATTGTTGGACATCTCTTATTTCACTCCTCACCCATGACATTCCTACATTCCAAATTCACTACACTCACCAGTGACTTCCAAAGGATCAAACCAAATGTCCTTTTCAATCCTTATGATACATAATATATTCATGTATTTGACTCTTTCAACACTTATCTGTAGTCTTAAGACAGTACTGATTTTGGCATTCATTTGTTCAACAAATGTTTATATGACACATGCTGTAGACCAGATACTATGCCATATATGTGGGATACGGTGATTAAGGAGAAATAAGATCTCTTTGTGTGTTGGAGTCTCACTTCATTTCTTGAGTGCAAGTGATCATTATCTTCTATATGAGCTGGGACTTTCTAGAAAAAGAGATGAAATGAATGAACAGAATATTACAATAAGAAGAAAATAAGTATGGTGATGATTTAGAAAAATGTGGGTAGAACTATTAGAAGGCATAATTTTTAAATGACATTTGTATCAAAACTTGAATGAGTGAGACAACTATGGAAAAAGAAAAGGGAGATCTTCTCACTGCAAGAAGTGGGAATTTTAGGTGCAATTGCACTAAGTGGGAAGGACCTTGCACATGTTCAGAACTGGGCAGAAGCCAGTGTAGCTGGAGCAGGTGGCGTGAGTTAAGACTGGAGGTGAGATCAGAAAGCTAGATAGGGACTTGATATTAGGCAATGATTTAGTTCTAAAAAAAAAAAAAAAAAAGGAAAAGCTACTAAAGTGCTTAAAGCAAGGAGTGACCTGATCTGGCTGATATTTGTAAAAGATAGCTCTGGCTATTAAATGATGAATGGATGGTAGAGCAGGGAAGAAGAAACCAGGAGGCCAGAGATAATAAGGCAAAAATGATCACTTGCATTCAGGAAATGAAGTGAGATTACTTCTTGGCCTCTTGGCTATGATCTAATATAGGAAATGAAGTGTTAAAATCTGGGATATGCTTTTGAGTGGAGTCAAATGCTCACTGAGGGACTAGATATGAAGGCTGAAGGAAAATGAATCAAGAATGATGCCTAGCCCTCACCAGTTTGTCACAGTGGATAGAGCATCGACCTGTGGACCAAAGGGTCATGGGTTGGATTCCAGTCAAGGGCCCATTCCTTGGTTGTAGGTTCCTCCCCAGCCTGGGCCCTGGTCGAGGATTGTTCAGAGTTTATCATCCTGCAACCAACTGATATGTTTCTCTCTCATCAATGTTTCTCTCTGTCTTTCTCTCTTTCCACTCTCCCTAAAAATCAATGGAAAAATATCCTCAGTTGAGGATTAACAACAACAACAACAACAAAAATGAATGTTGCCTAGGGTTTTGCTAGAGCAACTGGTTGGATGATGGTACCAATACTGAGATGGAAGAGGAGAAGAACAAAAGAACAGATTTGAAAAAAAGACAATCAGGAATTCAGTATTGAACATTAAACAGTTGATATAACTATAAGTGGAGATTCCATACAAACACCTGAAGGTATAGTTAGGTGGCTCAAGAGAGGATTCAGAGCTGGAGATCTAAACAAAAGAGACATCCACTTAAAATGGTATCTGATGCTACAGGACTGAATATGGTTTCTAGGGTGAGAATGGAAATAGAAGAGAGATGGCGGCCATGCACTTGCATGCTTATTTGCCTTTTACAGATTTTTCTCAGCTAGAATAATTTTATTTCCCTCTTTTACTTTCTAATTTTACTCTACCTGTAAGACCAGAACAAAAGCCATCTCCTTGCATCTTCCTCTGAACACTGCAGTAAAATTGTTAGCAGTATCCTTGACACACCAATGACCTTTGATTAAGGTTTATTACTTTTCATTCTTTGTCCTATCTTGTATTCCTTGATTATTTTTCATGAGGCTCTGCCACTGTTATTGAGATATTTGGACATATACTATATGCCTGGTAAGCTCTCCCTGTCTTGTTGCTTGCCAAAACCCTCCTGTCCAGCTAGCATTCAATTTCAGTATTGCTTCCTCAGCCTTCCTCCCTCTCCCTCTCCTTCAGACATAGCTAAGTTTATTTTGTAAGGCACTATTTATGTATCCTTAGCATAGCACTTTCCATATTGATCTGCATTCTTCATCTTTTTATCCCTGGTACCTTGTATTGTGTCTGACACATAATAAGGCTTAATTGATCATCGTTAGCTGAGTGGAAGCTTCTGCTGGTCTCTGGTCCAAGAATAACAAACTTGTGGGTGGGAACTAACCAGCAATTTTATTTGCAGGATGATAAACTCTGAACTAAGCACTTCCCTAAGGACAGTTCCTTTCACTTTTTGTCAATTAATAGGAGCAGGAAGTGTGTATCAAGAATTATTGGAGTTGCAAGACTCAAACTAAAGTTAAGGCTAAGTCTATTTAACTAGCCCTTTGGGACATTTGTTGAGACAGATTTTAAACACATTGCTTTTTAGAATTCTTAAGTTATTCTTGATAGGGGATGAGAAAGTCAGTGCAAGTGATAAGAATTGAATTTAAAACTTCTCTCTTGACTTCCAGCTGAGGGTCTAGAGAAAGCTTGTTTTTCTTAAAACCAATACAGATGCTCATTGTTCCACATCTCCTCCCATTATCTCTGATTTGTATTGAAAGTTACTCTTTCACAGTTCCACATTTTGTTCATTTTACCAAAAGCCAGTAAACATGTGAATAAAGCAAATAAACTATTCCCTATAGAAATTTGTGAGTCAAAATAATGCTATGCTATTTTTTCAGGGTTTTAAAATCACTTTTATATCTCATCTTACTTTTGTAATCTTCCAAGACATTTGTTTCTCATGAAAAACATGATGTTACAGAAACTAATAAAGTATTCTCTAAATAAAATAAAAAAACATGATGTTTATGGTACTGGAGTACCTCAGAGTTTAATTTTTAAAAATTTGGATTAATACTACACAACCATTAAATTATGTATTTTCTACTCCTACAGTCCAAGAATTATTACAACTCAGCATGAAATAAGAATTTCTTGTTTATAGATAGAAAGTTAGTACTAAAGCATTATTAGGAAGATGATTTGATGTCTGACTTTAAGCAATCTGTATAATATTGAATCTTTGAACAAACAGATTTCTGTACCTTGCTTTCAGGTCATTATTTCAAATAATTTAATGGCTTATTCAGGAGGAGGTCATAATTCTTAACTAGATACACAAAATATATATTATTCACAAACAAGAGCTAAATGCTTCCTTTTAACTTTAACTATGTTCAATTACAGCACCCATTTTTAGTCTTGGTTTGAGGACATAACTATATTCCCATTCTCTTAATTTTTTGTCTGTCATTCTCTTACTGATTTCCTATATTAATGATTCTTAATAGGAAACCGATAGAACACTCAAAATTAGGATAAGCTCAGAAGAATGTAATAAGAGGACAATTGACAAGGTAGGATTGGAATCCAGGGCATTCACATGGGGCCATTCAGTAGCCTGGCTGCTTCAGAGCCATAGAGCAGAGTCAGAAAGGCTGATGTGGGGAGAGCCACTTGACAGGAGCTGAGACCTTAGGTAGAGGATAGTTAGCATGACGCTGCAGGGCAAAGAGTTGGGGAAATAATGCTTCCAACCTCACTGTCCTCCCTTTTCCTCATTTCTGATGTTTCACTTTGAGCCCAGCGAGGAGCCAGAGGATAGGGACCCATGTAGGACAATTCCTTGGTCACAAAGCAGAATGGAGAGTAGATACAACCTAAGGGGAGGACGTCCAGCATGACAGTACTAATGCATTTTATTATAAATTATTTGGAGGTAAGTGATGTCTACATGCGTAAGTAAATAACATGAATGTTTTCTAGGTGGTATTTAATTTGATCACTTATGTGAGCCTTTTTTCATGCCAGAGCTGCCTACTCAAATGGTAATAGCTATTTTCTGCTGTAATGTAGTCTTAGGTTCTTAGAACATGATGAGCCAAGAAATGGAATACACACATTAGTTATCTCCCTTTTAATTGAATTGTCAGGTAGATTACAAAATAATTCTGATGTCTTCTCTAGGAGTAAGGTCTATTTTCAGCAGGGGCATTGAAATATTACATAATGATCATGTCATATGTTGATATTACTAAAATGAATTTGTCTGTAATTTTGCTTAATTTCTCCCTTTTCACTATTCATTAAGAAGGGAGTATATACACTGAGAATGCTATATTTCACTGCCTCAAATGTCAGGGAGAATGAAAAGTAATCAAATTTCAGTCATTCAATCATGACTTCTTAGAGCTTTGGTGATTTTAGCAATCATTCAATCCAGATACCTCATTTTACAATTGAGGAGGTAAAATCTCATGAACCTACATAACTTGTTCAAGGTTGCCCACTTTGTTAGGGCCTCCTATTTTGGAATATTTTCCTCTATACCCCAACAGCAAAGAATAGTCTACTGCTTACTCATTAAATTCATTCATTCTACCAGTATTTAATGAGGGCCTTGCCAGGCATTGGAGATAAAGCAATAAAGAAAACAGACATAAGCCTTTTTTTAATGGTGCTTATATTCTAGAAGATGAAGAGAAAGCAATCAACAGATAGACATGTCAGTGAAATGGTAAATGCTAAAAAAAAAAAAAGTTGGGTAAATGAACAGAGCAACAGGGGAGGAGGATGCTGTTTTAAGTTTGGTAATTGGGGTTGAACATTCTCTTTGATAACATTTGAGTGGGGCCCTGAATGAGGTAAGAGAGTGAGTTATGCAGATCTGGGAGAAAAGAATTCCAAGAAGAGGGAATAGCCAGTGCAAAAGCTCAGGAGAGATGTGGTAGAATGTTCAAGGAGGAGGAAGTGGGTTGGTATGGCTGGAGTAGGGTGAATGAGGAGAAAAGCAGTAGGATGTGAGATCTAAGAGATATGGAGTGTAGTGCAAGGAGTGACATATCTGCCATGACTTTTAAAAACATCACTGTGACTATTGTGTGGAAAATACACTGGAGGGGGGTGGGAATGGAAAAGGAGGAGGCAGAAAAATTAATTAGAATATTAAGATGTTATTAAAATCATTTTAATGTGAAAAGAAGAGCCTTCTCTTTATGACAATGAGCTTTGCAGACCAGGTGGGAATAATAATCAAATATAATACCAAGGCTTTTGGCCTGAATATTGGGAGCATATGTTTCCACTTTTTTTGAACAAAGAAATACTGGGGAAGGAACAGGTTTAGAGGGAGAAACAAAAATAGATTTGAAGCAGTGAGATGAGGAAGTTCAGAGTTCAAGAGAGAAGTCAGACCAGAGAAATTAATTGGTACTGTGAGCATATCATTGCATATAAATTACAATGGCTTGATTGAGATCACCTATAAGGTGATATTTAGAGGACTGAGCACCCAGGCCACTCTCAGACTTGGAAGCTAGAATGACAAGAAGGACCCACCCAAGTTTATTGAAAAAGAGAAAACAGTGAGACAAGAAAACAAAAAGAATTGGCTTTCTAGAAGCCAAATATCAAGTCTTCCAAGGAGGAGGCAGTAACCACTTTCATTTTAATGTTCGTGTACGGTAAGGACTGAGAAGTGATCCCTGGAATTAGCAACATGAACATCAATGATGACCTTGGCAAACACAGCTTTGCTGAGGGAAGAGACAAAATGGCTCAAGACAGAATGGGCAAAAAGAAGTTCGAGACAGTGTGTATGTGCTATAGAATGTGTGATTTTCCTAAGGGAGAGGGTGAGGGGTCAAGGAAGATTATTATTTTTCAAATACGAGCCATAATGATATATTTGTAG
The DNA here is from genome assembly GCA_027563665.1 of Antrozous pallidus. Classification (NCBI taxonomy): domain Eukaryota; kingdom Metazoa; phylum Chordata; class Mammalia; order Chiroptera; family Vespertilionidae; genus Antrozous; species Antrozous pallidus. Next base: position 60,264,580 of record CM050508.1, on the reverse strand, counting down.
GTTAGTAGGAAATAATTTGTAGGAAAGATGTAGAAGAAAAGGAGGAGATGGTTGTGATAACCTTGACTAGGAGAGAGGGATTAGGATGCAGTGTGTGAGTGAAGGGTCCGGCCTTAAACAGAAGTACAGACACTTAATTCATGCATTGCAAAAGGAGGGAGGTTGGTACTCAGTACGGAATCTGATAGATTGGTAGATGTGATATTGGAAGACTATGGAAATTATCTTCTTGTAAAGTAAGATATTGATAAATTTTTAAAATCACATCAAAATCATTAGTATTTTCTTCAGTCTACTAGTTAACCAAAGAATAGCACTAAGGAGGCAGTGAAAGTGTTTTTTAATCTATCCATAACACAAAGTTATAATTTATGCTTCAATTGTGATTAAACTATAATGATCCATCTTCTTGCAGTTTAGAGTGATTCATTAACCCAAGGAGAGAAATCCTGAGAGAGTATTAAGAGTAAGGAGACATGCCCTAACTGGTTTGGCTCAGTGGATAGACCATCTGCCTGCGGACTCAAGGGTCCCAGGTTCAATTCTGGTCAAGGGCATGTACCTTGGTTGCAGGCACATACCCAAAAGGGAGTTTGCAGGAGGCAGCTGATTGATGTTTCTCTCTCATTGATGTTTCTGACTCTCCCTCTCCCTTCCTATATATATAAAAAACCAATATATATATATATATATATATATATATATATATATATATATACACACACACACACACACACACACACACACACATATATATATATATATATATATATAAAGAGTAAGGAGACAAACAGTGAAAATGTGTGCACCTGTAGAATATAAAATACTCCTAGTAAGCAGACTATTATAGAGTTAAAAGTATCAATTATCTATCTACTAATAGGTAAAGTAGGATAAGACTAGAGCCATAAAAATGACCATAAAGCAAATAGTTTCAAACCAAGACTTCTCAAAATTGATAAATCACAATCTTAATAGCAATTATAATGAAGGGCAGTATACCAGTGTTTAAAATCATGAACTATGGAGTTAGCCCTCCTGAGTTCAAATCCTAACTGTACCTCTTAATGTTTGGGAAAGTTATGTACATTCTTTGTATCTCTGTTTCTTCATTTATAAAATGAAGATCATGTTGGAGTAGTTAAGAAGATAAAATGAACATAGAGCAGTGACCTGCACATAGCAAATACTCTGTAAAATAAAATTACCATCCTATATAATAAAGAGGTAATATGCAAATTGACCATCACACCTGTGGACACAAGATAGATGCCACCCCCCTGTGGACACAAGATAGATGACCACCCCCCTGTGGACACAAGATAGATGCCACAAGATGCCTGGCAGGAGAGGGCAGTTAGGGGTGACCGGGGCAGTAGGGGAGGGCAGTTGGGGGCAACCAGGCCTGCAAGGGAGGGCAGTTGGGAGCAATCAGGCCAGCAGGGGAGCAGTTAGGCATCAATCAGGCTGGCAGGGGAGTGGATAGGGGGTGATCAGGCTGGCAGGAAGAAGAGGTTAGGGGCAATCAGGCAAGCAGGCAGGCAAGCGGTTGGAAGCCAGCAGTCCCAGATTGTGAAAGGGATCTCTGACTGCCAGTTTACGCCCAATCCTACTGGAACTGGGCCTAAACTGGCAGTCAGACATACCATATTGGAGACGGTGCAGGCTGGGCTGAGGGACACTGCCCCAGCCCAGTGCACAAATTTCGTGCACTGAGCCTCTAGTAAAGAATGAATTCCTACCCAGAAAATAAAACCCAAAATTAACACCTGGAATTAATTTGTAAGACTTTTCTTCTAAAGCTATCTATTGAGAAATATTTCACAGGAAAACAAATATATCTAGCTCTTGATCATCCAGAGGTTCTTTTCCCCTCTCCATCTGACATTTTTAATTAAAAAAAAACTCTCCCAAGAAGACACAAATGGCAAACAGATATATGAAAAGATGTTCAACCTCAGTAGCTATTAGACAAATGGAAATCAAAACTACACCTGTTAGAATAGCTATTATCAACAAGATAAGTAACAACAAGTGCTGGAGAAGTTGTGGAGAAAAAGAACCCTCATTCACTACTGGTGGGAATGTAAACTGGTACAGCCACTATGGAAAACAGTATGGCACTTCCTTAAAAAACTGTGAACAGAGTTACCATATGACCCAGTAATTCCTTTTCAGGGTTCCTACCTGAAAAACTCAAAAACATTTAATTGCAAAGATATAGGCCCCCTCTATGTTCTTTGAAGCTTTATTCATGGTGGCCAAAACATGGAGACAACCAAAGCATCCTTTGACAGACGATTGGATAAAGAAATTGCAGTACATATATACTGTGGATTACTATTCAGCCATAAGAAAAGATGAAATGCTGCCATTTGCAACAACATGGATGAACCTTGAGACTATTATGGTAAGTGACATAAGTCAGTCAGAAAAAGCTAAGAACCATATGATTTCACTCATATGAGGGACATAAAACTAAACCTCATAGACACAGACAACAGTAAAGGTGGGTAGTAAAGGGCAAAGGGGGCCAAGTACACGGTGACAAGAGAAGATTTGACTTTAGGTGGTGGGCACACAATGTAATATACAAATCATGTATCATAGAAATGTACACTCAAAACATATATGATCTTATTGACCGATGTCACCCCAATAAATTTAATTTTAAAAAGAAAGAACAAAAAAAAGGGAAAAAAAACCCTGTCCTGTCATCAGTTAGTTAATAAGCTTCTATTAATATTCATTTCCAAATTTTAATAGCAAAACAAGAAACATTGTGAATATTTAAAAATTATATGATCTCTTGGATAATTAAACCTCCCATACTACACTAATTTCTCTACTCATATAATATTAATCAGATGACTGATATTAAATATTCAGAAAATAAAGTACAAACCCACAGTTTGTTTTTGAAATAATTTCTACATAAAATATACATTATCTTCTGATTTGGATCATTATAAAATTCTGATGGTTAATTTACTCATTAGGTTTTATAGCACCCATGTTTGGAGTATTTAATCGGATTTCCCCCTGAAAGACCAATAATTAAAATAAACTTTGACTGCAAGATCACATTTCTGGAAGTTAGTAGTTGAGAGAGCCTCAAAATTGAAGGTAGGAAGCAATTCAACAGATTGGTCTTCAGCCAGATGGAGATACTTCACTCCAGTGGCAGGTGGTTCCTTTGCAAAGAGGATGCTTACAGTGAGAGATTTGGGTGGGTGATGTTAGAGCAAAGGTCAAACTGTTCATAAAAGTTCAAAGACATGTTTTAGGGTCCAAGGAGTTTATGGAGTTCTTATATTCAATATTTTCCATTTTATGAAAATGTAAAAAAAAAGTGCTGTAAGCCAATTTTAGATCATCTTGATATGACTGCATTACTGAGTACAGCCACAGAGGTTTTGTGTTCACAGTTCAGTGGGTCCCCAATGATATACTATCTAATAAAAGAGTAATGTGCAAATTGACCATACCTCTGCTACACCCATAAGCCATGCCCACCAGCCAATCAAGAGTATGCAAATTAACCCAACTAAGATGGCTATGGCCACTGAGTAAACAGGAAACTTGGGTTTCCCTGGCAATGGAGGCAGCCAAGCTTTCTACACACCCTGGCTGGCCTAGGTCTCCACTTAAGGCTATAAAGTTTCAATTATAGAAGATAAATAAATCCCAGATACCAGGGCCTTCACTTGGGTCACCAGGGAGTGTGGCTGGCCTGCAAACAACCACAGGCCCCTTGCCCAGGCCACTCCATGCCCCAAGGGAACCCCCAACCAGATCCAGGACACTCTTCAGGGCAAACCAGCTGGCCCCAACCCATGTTCTGGGCCTCTATTCTATCTAATAAAAGAGTAATATGCAAATTGATAGTCACTCCAACACACAAGATGGCTGCCCCTATATGGTCAAAGATCTTGCTCCCATGTGGACACAAGATGACCACTACAAGATGGCCAGCAGAGGAGGGCGATTGGGAGGGACCAGGCCTACAAAGGAGGGCAGTTGTGGGCAATCAGGCCAGCAGGGGAGGGAAGTTGGGAGGGACCAGGCTTGCAAGGGAGGGCAGTTGGGAGCGATCAAGCCTGAAGGGGAGGGCAGTTAGGGGTGACCAGGCTGGCAGAGGAGGGAAGTTGGGGGCGAGCGAGCCTGCAGGGAAGGGCAATTGGGGGGACCAGGCCTAAAGAGAAGGGCAGTTAGTGTGACCAGGCTTTCAAGGGAGGGCAGTTAGAGGCAATCAGACTGGCAGGGGAATGGTTAGGGGGTGATGAGGCTGGCAGGAAGAATCGGTTAGGGGCAATCAGAAAGGCAGGCAGGCAAGCAGTTGGAAGCCAGCAGTCCTGGATTGTGAGAGGGATCCCAGATTGGAAAGGGTGCTGGCTGGGCTGAGGGACACACACCCCCTTGCACTATTTTCGTGCACTGGGCCTCTAGTATTATATAAATTGACAATATTTATACCTTGAGTTGTGTTAGTCTAAATGGGTTCCAGTTAGATATCCCTCCCCCTCGCCACGCCCCCCACCCACTCTCTCTCTCTCTCTCTCTCTCTCTCTCTCTCTCTCTCTCTCTCTCACACACACACACACACACACTTTTACTTTACTCAAGGTTGAGAAGGAGCAGCATGAGGAAAAAAGAGTTGGAGGAAACAGACCATGGTCTGGACCAGAAGATTGCATTTCTGAGGGACCTTTCTGCCAGGGATGCTTTCCAAGCAGAGTTTCGATTATAAAGGTCCTTTCTCCCAATAATAGCCCAGATCTATGCACTCTCCCTCTGCAACAGCAAGGCATTCATTACAAGAAATGAAAGCCAATTCGTCACAAGTATTTGAAGGAAATTGCAGAGGACAGTTTCATATCCTGCAGCTCCTCGGGTGCGTAAATGCACACAATAGCAATTAAAGGCCTAAGCAAGAAGAAAAAAATAGTAAAAAGAGAGATGATGAACCTTATTGGAATCAGTGCAAAAAGGCCTAAACTTTGATCAAATATGGCAAAACGAATGACCTTTATTGGCATAGGAGCATTCACACTAAGAAGCCATCAGGCCAGCATGGGCCAGTGTGAGTATAGATGGCCAAAGTATAGTTTGATGATACAAGACTAGAAAATTAGAGAGGAGGAGGGCCAGGCATGAATGACTGAGGTCAAAGTTTCCACGCAATCCTCCTCAAGCTGAGGCCTTCATCAATCCCCACTGAGAGGGGCAGTAGTCACACAATAATTATGGTTGTAAGTGTACATACATAGATATACACATTTGCACTTACTATGTATACGTTCAGATATATTTATTTACTGAATATAGTTATACTTAATTTAACTAATTGCAAACTCCATATAGTTCAATTCATTTTATATTTTTAGTTTTTCTCTATTAACCCTTTTGTTCTACTTATAAAGTTTGAAGCTAAAAGAAATCCTTCTGTCTTAATAGGAAGAGCATCTACTGATCTAACCAAGAATTGCATATTATCTTTGTGGCAGAACAGGAAAATGCATCCCTTTAAAAAGATACCAGAAAAGGGCAATGTCTGTTTGAGTAGAGTGACCTTACAATTGCATGGAGGACTGGGTGTATGATGTGTTATATTAAAGGCACTTGGTGCATACTTATTGACTAAGTGGACTAATGAATGAGTGATTATTCTATTTGGACTTTTGACGCCTTTGGGAGTATACACAGTCTTACTGTCAATATGCTTTACTAGGAGCTGACATAACTATTCTATGTGTAAGGTGGTGAGGAGGGAAGGGAAGCTTTTCCCAAGCCTGGATGACTGGGTTTCATTCGGGAGCTGGAAGTAAAAGGAATGTAGCCTGCTTCCTGCCAATAGAATTGGGGGGAAAGGGGGGGGAGTGTTCATGATCCTCCTTTCATACTTTCTCAGTTCCTTTCAGTCCAAGCTGGCAATGTTTTAGACAACATATTTTTGTCTTATCAGAAATCAGTGTTTCCAATAAAATTTTCTCGAGAACCAAATGAGCTATTATGGATTTATGGGGATTCACTCCATTAGACAAATGCCACACCCACAGGTATTTTTGAGGTAATCCCTTCTCTCTTTTGGCGTCTTATTGAGGTGGCTAAGAAAAGACTGTCCTTAAACATCCTAAAGACCTTCTAGTATGAGAAAATCTATAAGAAACACCCTTAATTTCCTGGAAGTATCTTTCATGTGACTGAACTCTCTAATCTTTTCATCTTTTTGAGGTTGTAACAAAGGTTTTATATTAGCACACTCGGCCTTTTCTCCATCCCATTCTATCGGCAACAATTTCTTAACTTTAGAGTAGGTTTGGAAGTTAAAACAAGAATACATTTTGGGCATATCAGATTTGAAGCAGTGAGATATGTCAGTCTGCAGTTCAAGAGAGAAGTCTAGTCTGGAGTTTTAATTAGTATTAGCATACTAATGGCACATAAATTAGGTGGGAGAGATTACGATCACCTAGAAGGTACACAAAGTTTAGAAATTGTTTTCAGTTTATCACACATGGAGTTCATTACTTAGGAGAGCTTTCCATCTACCCGCAGGACAGAATTTCCCTAGACTTTCTCCCACCACATTACTATGATCTTCTTATCCCTAGTTTCCAATAATATAGTCACTGAATTTTTCTGAGTCTTCACCATCCACATCTCCACCGTTGATATTTTTATTAGCAGTCTGTTCAAGGCTTTCTAGTCTTGTTTTAATCATGCTCCTCAGATTCTTCCAGCATCTCCCCAGACCCCAATTCCAAAGCCACTTCCACATGTTTCTAGATTTGTTTTGGCAGCATTTCACTTGTAGATACTAAATCCTATACTAATTTTTTAATTGCTGTGTAACAAATTACCACATACTTAGTAATTTAAAATAACACTCACTTATTAGCTCAGAATCCTCTAGGTCAAAGTTCACTGTGCTGTGGCTGGGCTCTCTGCTCATGATGTCACAAGGTTGAAATCAGTGTACAGACTGAGTTCTCATCTAGATGCTTTAGAGAAAAATTTGCTCATTCTTGCTTTTGGCAGAATTCAGCTCCGTATGGTTACAGAACTACAGTACAGGTTATAGGTTCTCACTTCCTTTCTGGCTGTCAGCCATGGTCACTCTCAGCCCTTAGGAGACCCTCTTCCCATTCCTTGCCATGTGATCGCCTTAATCTTTAAGCCACAAATATGAGTTATGTTCTTGTTGTGTTTCAAATCTCTGACTACCCCTCCTATAAGCAGCCAAAGAAAATTCTCTGCTTTTAAAGGACTCATGGTTAGGTCAAGCCCACCCAGATAATCTCCCCCTTTCCCAAGGTGGTCTGTGTTGTACAACATAACCTAATCCAGGGCATTTACCGCCTTGGTGGTTATACAGGGCATGCATCTCTCAGGAGCAAGAAATCTCAGGGCCCATCTTAGAAGCCTGCCTATCACAGGAGTTATTCATTGGCCCCTTTATGTATCAACAATCCCAAAAAAGCAGAGTTTAAAGTCTCTGAATTTCGTTTTTTATCATTCCCCCCGCTCTCTCTCCCACTTTTAGCTTTTTAGATCAGTATATTATTAGATTAAGAAATACTGGAGAAGAGATTTTTATGATTTTATAATGAACTGCTCTCATAAGAACCCAGAGATTCCCACCCTGAGAGAAAGGTTTTGAACTGAATTGAAAGGTACTGTGAATTCAAACACAGAGCTTCTTGAATCTTCTATGAAGCAGGACTGCATTCTGTTTATGATAGCCAGCCCTCTTTTGTTTTAGATTTTTCCTCCTCATTGCTGGTTTTCTGTGTGCGGGATGAATGTAATTCTGAGTATTTGCCAAGTTGCCTGAAGACAAGGGGAAGCACCCAAGTGCCAAGGTTCTACTAGAGACTGGGTCTCTGGTATTTATTGGTATGATGTCACTTAAAACTAAGAGATTACAAAATGTTATATTCCTAACTCCTTCCACCCCTCCCCGCGCCCCCCCAAAAAATCTCTGAGGTAAGGCTAAAGGCCACATGGCTGTGGAGTCATTCTGACTTTCTTTTTTTTTTTAATCTTTATTGTTCAGTTTATTAATTACATTGTTCCCTTTTTCCCCCCCTATCGCTCCCCTCCACCCGGTACCCATCCTACCCTCCGCCCTCACCCCCCCCCCACTGTCCTCTCCCATAGTTGCATGATTTTTGTCCAGTCTCTTGCTGCACTTCCCACACCCCCTTTCTCCCCAAGAGTTGTCAGTCCATTCCCTCTCTATGTCCGTGATTCTGTTACATTCACCAGTTTATCCTGTTCATCAGATTATTAATTCACTTGATTTTTAGATTCATTTGTTGATAGATGTGTATTTGTTGTTCATAATTTACACTTTTATCTTTTTCTTCTTCCTCTTCTTAAAGAATATCTTTCAGCATTTCATATAATATTGGTTTGGTGGTGATGAACTCCTTTAGCTTTTTCTTATCTGCGAAGCACTTTATCTGACGTTCAGTTCTGAATGATAGCTTTGCTGGACACAGTAATCTTGGTTGTAGATTCTTGCTATTCATCACTTTGAATATTTCTTGCCACTCCTGTCTGGCCTGCATTGTTTCTATTGAGAAACCCCCTGACAGTCGAATGGGTGCTCCCTTATAGGTAACTAACTGTTTTTTTCTTGCTGCTTTTAATATTCTCTCTTTATCTTTTGCTCTTGGCATTTTAATTATTATGTGCCTTGGTGTGGTCCTCTTAGGGTTCCTATATATTGGGGTTTGGTGCGCTTCTTGGACTCCTAAGTCAATTTCTTTCACCAGGTGTGGGAAGTTTTCAGTCACTATTTCTTCAAATAGGTTTTCATTGTCTTGCTCTCTCTCTTTTTTTGGCACCCCTATAATTTGGATGTTGGTATGCTTGAGGTTGTCCCAGAGGCCCCTTACACTATCTTCAATTTTTTGGATTATTTTGGTTTCTTGATTTTTCAGCTGAGTGGATTTTACCTCTTTGTATTTCAAATCTTTAACTTGGTTCTTGGGGTGCTCTAGAGTACTTTTAGATCTTTGTATAATATTTTTTATTTCAGTCAGTGTATGTTTAATTTCTGGTTGTTCCTTTTTCATATCCTTGAGGGTCTCGTTCATATCCCTGTAGGTCTCATTCATTTCCTTGTAGGTCTCATTCATTTCCACGTTGGTCTTGATCATTTCCTTGCAGGTCTTGTTCAATTCCTGGTAGGTCTTGTTCATTTCCTTGTAGGTCTTGCTTATTTCCTTATAGGTCTCGACCTTTTCTAGGAGCCTCTTGAAAAGCCCTATAACCATGGTTTTGAATTCCATGTCCAATCATTTTTTTTCCTCCATTTCTTTCACATCTGATTTCTTTCCATGTCTCTGCATGGTGGCTGCTTCCCTGAGTTGGTCAATTAGCTTTGTGTGGTAGATGTCCTACAAGGGACAGTGGCTCAGCCTCCCCAGTTACCTGAGGTGGATATGTGTTGCACAGTCTTGTTGAAGTTAAGCTCAGGTTAATCATTGTTAGCACTTGGAGGGGTTGACCTCCAGGCCAATTGTCTGTGAAGTTCAGCTGTGCTGGGTTAGATGGGCGGAGTCTCTGGGCCAAGCAGACAGTGTCAGCTCTGCCCTATGCGCCCCCAGGGTCTCTGAGAGAGAGCCGCTGCCGAGCTCTACCGGCTGCCGGAGAATTCAGCCTCTCCCCAAATGAGTCTGCACACCCAACGTCTCACCCAGGGTTGCAAAACAAAGCAGACTGACTGTTTCCTGAATGAAAGAGCAAGTCATGAGTGCTCTGTGCACGGTCACGCAGTTGCACTGTTCCCAAGCTCACGCACACTCCGCACAAGTTCGCCTTCTCCACCAGCCCACCGACCCCTGTAGCACCGAGCTTCGGCGTGCCCTCCCACTGTCCAGTTTTTACCCCGTATGATAGTGGATTCCTTGGACTTCGCCCAGAGCTGGAGAATCAGTCCAGTGGGACATCTTTGTCTCCCCCGTTCAAGAAAACTGGCCGGTTTTCAGCTGCCCGCCCTATCCACTGGCACGCGCTCCAAACCCCTCTCAGCATGTATCTTCAACGCTGTCCACCGCCACTCCTCCGAGTCACAGTGTCTTATCTTCACTTTTATTTGTGGAATTTTCACTCAGCCAGCTTTCCGGTGATTCTGGATGGTGTTTGTTCTTTCGTTAAGTTGTAGTTTTGAAATTGCTGTGTATGACAGCAAGATAGGTGTTTAATTATGCTGCCACCTTGGTTCTCTCTAGTCATTCTGACTTTCTTGATAATGTTCCCCATCCCTCAGTCATACAATGTGGCTGGTTTCAATTCCGAATTAGGAGTTGGCTAAAATTGGGGGAGACTTGTGGTATGCCTGACAAAAAAAGGACAAGTCTCTTTTTTAGGTGAGTCCTGGTTGAAATCTTCATTTTGGAAGCAAGGCTGAAACTTTCCTTACTTTGGATTCCATAAAACTCTGGGCATCATGTAGCAACAAACTCCTAAAATGTTGTGATACAGAGCAATCCTGTTATTCAAGCCATCCAAAGAGCCATGTCCACTGAAAAGGTGATGCTGAGACCAATATCACACATCAAGTGTTTTAAGGTTCATCTAGCACAGTAATTCTGTTTCTTACAATAGCTCCTAGGGATAGTTTATAGAAAGGCAGCACCTTTTGATTTTATCATGATAATAATTTCAAAAGTGGAGAGAGGCTTCTGAAATATTACCATTATTTCCTAACAGCCTATAAATCAAAACTTTCCTGTAGTTTATAATAAAACCATGAAAACTGTGAACATTATCTTCAACTAGAGTTTTAAAACACAGGAAAAAGTGATCTAATAACGTAAAGGTAGATTTTGGGAGGAGATGGGCACCTACTAGGGTAAACTTTGACACTGAATACAAATCAAAATGTTATTCCAACAAAACACAATATTATTCCAACAAAAAGACATTATTATTCCATAAAAGAAAAACACTGGGAAGAAGAATTAGGACAAAGATATCTCTTGTTCATAAACCCTGCAGTGGGGTTTTACACATAGTTTCTCTATCTCTATTGCTACTCTGTTAAAAAAAGAGAAAGCCAGACAGGTGAAACAGTCCCAGCTAACAAAGCAACCAGTCTCAAGACAGCAAAACTGCCTATGAGAGTTTTTCTGACAAGCTAGTGTTAAAATTAAAGCATTAAACTTTGTCATCAACATATAAAAAACTAAAATAAATAGAATCTGGATTTCTGGTTAGTATACATAAAGGTAGCCAGAACTATGGTGAGTATATCTGAGTTAAGATGGAAATCTCCTTTCCTACTTTAAACACATAAATATTTTGGACAAACTATAACATAACACTACACACACACACACACACACACACACACACACACCAATGTCCCAGTTCTGAAAATAAAAGTAACTCAAAATCAGAGCAGTGAGAGGAAGCCAAAGCCGAGGGACTCTTAGGGAAATGGGGGCCTGAGATGGGTCTGAGAACTTGGTGCCAAGACTTTTAATATTAATTAGTTGTAGGCCCTGTCCACACAGGAGCTAGAACCAAGCTTACAAAGAGCAAGAAGTCAAGCAGGGATTATCCAAGCACAAAATGGGAACTATATGCACTATGACCACCCCCGAGGAAAGTGACAAGGGGACCAACTGGGGAACCCAGGCTGGGGCTGTCATCTGTGCTGAGTCAGCACCCACTCCAGCTCCCAGCACAGGTCCCGAGTCTCAAGTTAATATACCAACTGGTCCTGGGCCAGTGAAAGGCATGGGGCCCTTAGCAGAGGCAAACATAAAAGCTCTCTATAGAGATGCTCTCACTACCAGGTCACAGATCCTAAAGGAATGCGTGACTCAAAAAGAGAAAGCTTAATAACTTCAATTGCTTGATCATTTTAAATTTCTGTGAAACTACAGATGCTACAGAAAAAAATTTAGAGGCAAGTGACCAATGGAAGAAAACATTTGGAACCCATATAACTAATGAAAAGAAATGCAGAATTTATAAGAACTTCTACAGATTAATAAAGAAAAATAAATGGACAAATGGACAAAAAGTACAAACAAGCAATTCACAGATGAAGAAAACTGCCCAATGAATATGAAGAGATTTTCAATCTTGCAAGTGATCAGGAAAGTCCAATTTAAAACAATGAGATACTGTTTACATTTATAAGATTGGCACAAGTCAAGAAGAAAAGTTATAATATCTCATAAAATAAAAATAAAAACCTTATGAAATGGAAAGCATACAGATCCAAGAACATAGTAATTCCCCTCCAAAGTGTACCCTAGAGAAAGCTGTGTATATATGCCCCAGTGGACATGTATGCGGTGGCTGCTACAGCATGATTGCAAGAACAAAACTTTAGAAACTTAAATGTTAACCACTAAGAGAAAGGATAGGTGGTAGCCTAGTTCTACAATGGAGCACTGTGTAGCAGTTCAAAGGCATGAACTAGGTCTCTGTATATTAATATAAGTATATCTCAAAATTGTAAGGTTGAATGAAGTACATGCTGTAGAATGATTCAATATGATAGTATTCATGAAAAAGTTTAAATTCACAAGCTACATATTAAAATATGTAAAAAGCAATAATAGACAGCCTAGAAAGATAGAAATAAAATTCATGAGGAGATTGCTTTTGAGGAGGTAAGAAGGGCAATGAGAATAAGTACATCCTCAAAAGAGGACTGAAACTTTATCTATAGAGTAAAATAATCTGGAGGATGAAAATATTAACAGTTTCAAGGCTAGGTGGTGAATAGTAAAGCATTTTTTACATCATTCTCTGTACTTAAAAAACACTTTCTAAATGTACTTCTATCCTATATAATAAAAGTCTAATACACAAATTGACTAAATGAGAACAACTGGTGGAATGACCAGTCACTATGATGTGCACTGACCATCAGAGGGCAGACACTCAATGCAGGAGCTTCCTTCCAGCCCAAAGTCCCCAGGCCAGCCAAGGGGAGGCGACCAGTGGTGGTGGCAGGGGCAGGACTGGTGAGCAGGCACCAACAGGCAAGCCAAGGCGGGTGCCAGTGGCGGGGGGGGCCCAGCCCGATCACCCCGCCAGTCGCTCCACAGATCAGCTCTGATCGCTGGCCAGGCCTAGGAACATTACCCATGCACAAATTTTGTGCACCGGCTGATAGCTATGATGTGCACTGACCACCAGGGAGCAGACGCTCAATGCAGGAGTGGAAACCACAGGAATGGAAACATGGAACAGACTGATGAATCTCAGAGGGAAGGTGGGAGGGAAAAGGTAGGAAGAGATTAACCAATGATCATATATGCATAATAGTGGCCTGGTGCATGGATTCATACACCGATGGGGTCCTTTGGCCTGGCCTTCGGGGAATGGGACAAAACCAGCTCTCTGACATCCCCCAAAGGGTCCTGGATTGCAAGCAGGTGCAAGCCAGGCCAAGAGACCCCACCAGTGTATGAATTCGTGCACTGGGCCTCTAGTAAATAAAATAAAACAGATGCCTTGGTCCTATATAATTGCAAAAGGTTGACCATGAATTTGGCTTACAGATTAATTATTCATTTTATTACTCTTTGCTTAGTTGTTGTTTCTGTTTAGGTGTCAGGCCCAATATCAATAGCTCATCTACAAGCTGATAAAAGTATTTCTGCCATCTTTCAAAATGCCTTCTCACACGAACATTTTTTGATAGTCATTGACTGCACTATGGTCAAACGCTATGCCAGTATGCTTGAAAAGAAATGCAGGATTTCTTTGCCATGGCCTGCTCAGTACAAGACTAAACAACAGTCACAAAACCTGTCTTTTCTTTACCATCAGCATCTTTTCTAATCACAAGTACCTGTGCTTATGCAGATTAATAAAGTGGGTTCTCCTTCATGTCCAAAAATCTTCCTAAAAACTGTCTATGAAAATCCCATGCAAAACACCAAGGTTAATCAAAGCTCAACAGGCAGTTAAACATTCATTCACACATTCACAGCAACAGCGAATTTTATACTTTTTCTTTCTTCTCTTCTCTTTGTAAGAATTCCTTCTTCTTCCACAGTTTCTCTTTCTCCTCTTCCTTTTCCCTTCTTCTGGCAGAAATTTCCATTTCCAGTTGTGCTACCTCTTCCTGGTGGGCTCTCCACTGAAGAACCTGAAATAGAAATTCATTTCAAAAACTATTCACACTCAGTGGTTTTACCGATCACAATGAGACTATGTTCTGTAACAAGCAGATGTCAAAGTTTTTCCAAATACACATTAAAATTCTGTGTGCACATGAGTGTGATATGTGTGCAATTTGTGTGTGCTGTAGTGTTAAAAGGAGAAAGCAACCTTAAAATCACCTCATTCAGAGATTTTTCACTTGGATTCATGGAGTGAAATCCTAAAGACTCTGTGAATTAACTTGGAAGGACCTATGGATTCTCCTAAATAGCATATGAAAATTTCTCTATTTTTGCTTAGGTGTGTTTTTCTGAAGCAACAGTTTCAGCTTCTGTTCAACAATTTTTTTTTAAATCTCAAATGGTCCTACGGTGCTAAAAAGTTTAAGAACCACTGATTATTTCATCCTCTTTATTTTACAAATGAGGAAAATGAGCCCAAAGGAGGATGAAAAAAAATTTTTTTCAAGACATTTAAAAAAAACTTTTGGGGTGCTGATAGGTTTTATTGGTAGAAATAAACTGCTACAGCCTTTATTAGGCAATATGTATCATAATATAACATGTCATAGCCTTCGACCCACATCCCATTTTTAGGAAGTTACTCAGACAATTAGACAAGTGCACAAAAATGTGCCCACTGGAACATTCACTGGAGTGCTGCTTAAACACAAAAATTGGAAAGAGTCTAAGTGTCTGGCAATAGGTGTCAGCTTAAATGAATTATGGTACCTTCATACAATGACTGCCATTGGAAAAAATGCTTTTTATTTATATTCACTGACATAGAAAATGCCCACAACATATTGTTAGGTGCAAAACCACTTCACAGTGTGATCATATTAAAGTAAATATCATCTATATATCTACACATAGAAAAAGATTTTGAAGGAGGTTTATCAAAATAATATATTGGCTATCTTTGAATAGCATTATTTCATGGAATTTTAAGAATTTATTCCTTAAGCCTGTCTGTGCCAAGGTATATTTTTACAGTGAACATGTATATTATCTTTGTAAGCAAGAAACCAATGAAACTAAAAAATAAAATCAAACCCTTACATGTTCCATGGACACATGTATCTAAGGAAGCAGAGAGAAGGGAGATGGAGAAATGTGCAGAATTTTTTTTTTTTAGTAAAGGAGGGAACTAGCATTCCCAACTTAATACTTTGTATTACATATTTGATATAGCATGACTCATTATGGTAACACATAAGATGAAAACTGAATAACAAAAATGTCCTAAAATATGATGAATTCAAGTCACTAAAGAGTTAAACTCTTTTTACACTTTAACTTTTCTAAATTTGTTTTCTAAAAATATATTTGCCCTATATATCAAAATAACCAAAAAAAATCAGAATTTTGGTTTTGAAACACACTTAGGTTTTCCCATCAGCTGCTATTCTGGCCATCATATTTACATTCTTCTTTGGAAATCCTTATCTAGAATAAGATCACCTGTGCCTACTGTCCTGACCCCCTGCTTCCAAACCTTTCCTTCCTGTAACCCACATGCTATCTTAAGCATGCTGTATCAAAATCAAGTGTCCAAGTGCTGCTAGTCATCTTCCTCACAAACACCTGAAGGACAGCTCTCAGTTCCCCTTTCCTAAACCTCATGGTGGTACCTCACCCTGCTGACCATCTCTTTATGTTTAAAACTCTTTCCTGCACAGGCCATACATTGTCTCCCATGCTTCTCCACTAATGGATACTACTCTTTTCTTCTTCCTGCTTCCTGTACCCACCTCACACCCACAACTCTACTGCTATGCTTTCTCTTTGACCTCAGCCTCTTCATGATCATTATTTGACGTGTACATTCTCTCTGATGAGTTAACCCAGTGGTCAGCAAACTGCAGCTCACAAGCCACGTGTAGCTCTTTGGCCTCTTGAGTGTGGCTCTTCCACATAATACCACATGCGGGCACGCACATACAGTGCAACTGAAACTTCATGGCACATTCACAGAAGTCGGTTTTCGGCTCTCAAAAGAAATTTCAATCATTGTACTGCTGATATTTGGCTCTGTTGCCTAATAAGTTTGCTTACCACTGAGTTAACCTATCATTTCTGTGTATCTGACTCTAAAATGTACTCTTTTTGTCTGCAACCCCATCCTAACAAATATGTAATGGTTTTTCTATTTGTATGTGCACCCAAAATACATTTCCAAAGTGAAACTCAACATCTTTAACTTGGCTACAGCTTTACACCAAGCTCTGTGGGCCTGCCTCTTCTTTTATTATTATTTTTTAAATATATTTTTACTGATTTCAGAGAGAAAGAGAGAGGGAGAGAGAAATAGAAACATCAATGATGAGTGAGAATCATTGATCAGCTGCCTCCTGCATGCCCCCTACAGGGGAGTGAACCCACAACCCAGTCAGGTGCCCTTGACTGGAATTGAACCCATGACTCTTCCGTTCGCAGGCCAATTCTCTAGCCACTGAGCCAAACCAGCTAGGGCCTGCCTCTTTTTTTAAACATCCTGTTTGTTCTGTGGAATCACAAGTACCTCTGTAGTTTGTAATTTTTTTTATTATGCACACCAATCAACATGACTAACTCTTTACAATTTATGTCTGACTTAGGCAATCTTATATATTTTAAGTTCAGATGAACTTTTACTTATGACAAATCAATTTCTAAACTATTGACTTTCCGTGGGCTACTTCATATAATTACCTAGACCACTCCATCTACCTGCTAAATGCATTTAGAACAATACCAAAAAGTTCAGGAGAGTATGTCAATTTCTCCAGTGAGAACTGGAATGGTTCTGCCGTCTCATTGTCCCCAACAATGTCCCCCATTAACCCAGCTAATGTGTTATCTCTAGGTAGGTTTTGTTTTGTCTTCACCTTCCCTTGCTGCTCTTAGCCTCCCAGCACGGTCCATACTATTTCCTCACCTGCAGTGCTCTCAGTTCCTCCCTGTTCCATAAAATGCTTCTTGGCCTGCACATGTCGCATGTCTTCCATGAAGCATTCTCCAAACCTTGCTCATCTCTCTTTTCTTAATCATTTTATTATTCCATAATTGCGCTTGACTTGTTTTGAGCATAATGCTTCTAATTCTATTTAGAACAGGGTCCATGATATATATGTATTTTGTCTTGACTTGTTTTGAGCATAATGCTTCTAATTCTATTTAGAACAGGGTCCATGATATATATGTATTTTGTCTTTTCTTTTTATTGTCTGCAAAGTGCTAGAACATCATAGGTACTCAATAATTACCTACTTGTTTATCAAAATAAAGAAATTAATAAAACCTAATAAATGAAGAAGAAATGATACCATTAGAACATATCATTTTGAAACATCTAATCAAATAATGGGTCCTCATTCATGATTACCAATGGCTAACAAAACTGCACATTAAGAGCTGATGGAAAACTTTATAATGGTTGGGTCAGAGTGGCGACAATTGAGCACACTAAAAAAATTAACACTGCAGACAAGAAAACAGAAATTTTGGCATCTTGATGGAATTAAGTAACAGTCCCATAAACTTTTCTTGCCAAAAAATAAAAAGGAATATAATCAAACCTCAATATCCATGCATCAGGATACAGGAAATTCAGCCAATGAAGAAACACAAAATGACAGTATAGAAATGCAGTCAGCAAAACTGAACCCTGAAAACTTTAAAGGACTTTGAAAATTACAAAAATAATAATAAAATAAGGAGAACTATGGGTTAGAAGAGATTTAAGAAACATAACAATTAAATATAATATATGGATCCTATTTGGATTCTGACTTAAATAAGTTAATGTGAAAAGAAATTATAAAACAACCAAGATTTCATTTTTGATTAGTTAATTGATGCTATTAATGAAATTTTGTTAAAGTTTTTAGGTTTGATTAAACTATGGCTATGCTTATTTAAAGAGTTTTTCATTTTAGATAGATACTGAAATACTAAGAGATGAAATGATAACAACTGGGGATTTGCTCACTATTAGTTATTCTTTGGGCACGGGAGAGTAGGTAAAGGCATAGATGAAACAAATTTGACTATTGAGTTAATGATAACTGTTGAAGCTGAGTGATGACAGACTTTTGTCTATGACTAAATGTTTCCACACTAAAAATTGTATTTAAAAAACCATAAAATATAATGTATGTCCAAAGATATTTCTATAATCAAATACTGTACTCTCAAGGTTCTCAGAGAGTAGGAAGAAAATTTGAGATGCAGTGAGCTAATGAAAAGAAAAATAGCATACAGTTGGCCTTTCTAAGTACTGAGATTATTTCTGTAAATTCCAATAGAAAGAAGTTTGGGCTTCGGAACTACTCTTCTCACCTTTTGATTTAAAACTAACTTATGGGAATTATAATTAAACTAGTGGCCTGGTGCACAAAATTCATGTACGGAAGGGGGTTCCCTCAGCCCAGCCTGCACCCTCTTCAATCAGGGACCCCTTTGGGGATGTCTGACTGTTGGCAGTCAGAGATGTCTGACTGTTGGCAGTCAGACATCCCTCTCGCAATCTAGGAACACTGGCTCCTAAGTGCTCACTGGCCTGCCTGACTGATCACCCCTAACCCCTCTGCCTGCCTGCATGATCACCACTAACCACCTCTGCATGCCTGATCACCCCTAAGCACCTCTGCCTGCCTGCCTGATCACCCCTAAGTACTCCCCTGCTGGCCTGATTGCTCCTAACTGCCTCTGCCTTACCCCACATCTGGGACCCAGGCTTCCCTCCCTTTGGCCAGCTATAGGCATCCAGGGCCTGGGCCAGTTTCACTCAGGCCAGCCACAGCTACAGGCAGCCGCAGGCACCCCGCCCACAGCCCAGCCTGGCCTAACCACATTGGGGCTCCGCCCCGCTGCAACCCCCTGACCTAGGGAGCAGCAGATGCTGCCCTGCCACTGCCAGCTGGCCCGAGGCGCCCGCCCCGCCCCTCTGTGACGCCCCGGCAGGGACCGCCAATGCAGCTCCACTCCCCAGGCTGGGGCCCCTTCTGCTGCCACCCCTCGTCTCGCGTGCACCTCGGCCCCATCCCCTGCTCCTGGATTGGCTGGTAGTGTAGTGAAGGTATGGTAATTTGCATGTTTCTCTTTTATTAAATAGGATAATCTTTGCATAAGTGATACCACATGATGTAAAGATGCAAAAGTATAAGTAGCTACCTGTAACTGGAGAAGATTTCTGTTTCCAATGGCAAATATAGCAAGAAAATTACCAGACCAATTAAACTGGGATAACCCAGTTCACTCACCAATTTATCTGATTTACCCTCCCTTGTCATTTGTAAGTCTAAATGATGTTTCTCCTGTTCCCTAGAAAGTATAAGATTATGGCTATTTTTTTTTAAATGGACATAAACACCATCAATGAAACAAATCCAAAGCCAGTGGGCTGTAGCTACCAAGCAATACAAGAAATGCTGGAGCAGGGAGGGGAGGTGGACTCTTGGGCAAGTCAGCGTCAGCCTTTAGACACTCAATTGCTTCCATTTAATATTGGAATCATGAGAATGGTCAGGGACCCTGACTGAGAGTTTTGACTGAAATCAATAACTCACAACATCAATTGTAGGTATTACCATAACCGCCCCCCCCAAATGTGAAGAGTAAGGCAGAAAAGGTTGTTGAAGCTGGCATTATATCCCAGGTAGCCAGGGATGTGAGATCTTGATGAGAAACACTATCTGCAGCAGTCGGGATCCAGGCAGCAAGGTAAACGGGGCTTCTCAGAATGCACAACGGGGAAGTTCAAGAATCTAGTGGGAAAGGGGGGGGGGGGGCATTGAGAAATCCTTAACCAATGGAAGCCCACAGAGGCAGCCCAGGGCTTTGGATGGCTCCCATGTGGAGAAAATGACAACCGATTATGGTATTTTTGAGATGCTCAAGAATAAGAAAGCTGGCTGATGAGTGAAGAAATCAATATTAGCACAAAAGGCTAAAGTATAGAAAACTTCTGAGCAAACAGTGAGCAAAAAGGAAGAATAGCCTGGAGAACCTTTTAGTGGTTTTATCTTAAAGTGTTGGCTAATTATGCAGCTTTAAGCAGAGCTGGCAAACATAACTGTATAATAATAATAATAAGCACAAAAGAATGTTACCACAGTGGCAGTCAGGAGTGCATTGTAAGGAAAACATTAGATTATTAACTTTGGGACATTTTACTAGATCTTTAGTTGATATTTTAATATTCTTGCTGGAAGTACAGTCCTTGAATGAATCCTTAGCCTAACAAAAATCAAGTAACATTTAAAATATGTTCATCTATTGCAAATAATAAATTAAGAGTTAAAAATGAAAATGATTAGCAGCATTACATATATTCCTTGCTCTTACTATAAAAGTAAAAATGGTTCAAGTGAAATTAAAAACACATATATTTTCAGAATGAATAAAATACTAGAAAAACAAAAAATGAAACCAATAAAAACTTCAAAGGTGATAATGAAAACTAACATTAAGGTAACAATAGTAACACAATTTTATATCAAAGTTGAGAGCTTTGAAAAAAATCCTATCTAATAAAGGGGTAATATGCAAATTGATCATACCTCTTATCAAGCCATGCCCATAGCCACGCCCACCAGCCAATCAGGAGCAAATTATGCAAATAAACCCCAACCAAGATGGCTGCCGCCACTGAGAGCAGGAGAGAGGCTTGGGTTTCCCCGGCCTAGGCCTCCACTCAATGCTACAAAGTTTCAATTATACATAATACCAACAGAAATAGCAGCAGCCACGGAGCTGGAGAGAGAAGAGGCTAGGGTTGCCAGGGTGATGGAGGAAGCCAAACTTCTGCAGCCCTACTCTAGGCATCCACTCTAGGCTACAAAGTTTCAAACAGAGATGGCTGTCACCATGGAGTGAGCAGAAGGCTTGGCTCCGCTCCAGGCTACAAAGTTTCAATTGTAGAACATAAATTAATCCCAGGGCCTCCTCTTGGGTCACTGGGGGTTGTGACTGGCCTGAAAACCATCATAGGCCCCTCGTCCAGGCCGCCCCACACCCCAAGGGAACCCCCACCCTGATCCAGGACACCCTCAGGGCAAACCAGCCGGTCCCCACCCATGCACCAGGCCTCTATCCTATCTAATAAAAGAGTAATTTGCAGATTGACCATCACTTCAACACACAAGAGAGCTGCCCCTATTTGGTCAAAGATCCTGCACCAATGTGGACACAAGATGGCCACCATAAGATGGGCAGCAGGGCAGGGCCATTGGGAAGTTCCAGGCCTGCAAGGGAGGGCAGTTGTGGGCAAACAGGCTGGCAGGGGAGCAGTTAGGCATCAATCAGGCTGGCAGGGTAGTGGTTAGGGGTGGTCAGGCTGGCAAGCAGAAGTGGTTAGGAGCAATCAGGGATGCAGGCAGCTGCGCAGTTTGGAGCCAACAGTTCTGGATTATGAGAAGGGTCTCCGACTGACCATTTAGGTCTGATCCCAGTAGGATTGGGCCTAAACGGGCAGTCAGACATCCCTCGAGGGGTCCCAGATTGGAGAGGATGTAGGCTGGGCTGAGGGACCACTCCCCTGCTCCAACCCCCCCCCCCATGCACGAATTTCATGCACTGGGCCTCTAGTCTATTATAAATGGCAATGTGCTAAAAAAAAAAAATGAGTAGAATGGTCCCCTTTATCTGTGGGACATATATTTCAAAGCCCCCAGTGGATGCCTGAAACCATAGACAGTACCAAAACCTATATATACTAGGTTCTTTCCTATACATATGTATCTATGATAAAGTTTAATTTATAAATTAGGCACACTAAAAGATTAACAGCAACAACCAATAACAAAATAGAACCATTATAAATATACTAGAGGCCCAATGCATGAAATTCAATTTAACATTGGAATTGTGAGAATGGTGAGGGACCCTGAGAGGTTTGACTGAAATCAGTAACTCACAATATCATCTGTAGTTATTACCATAACCCCCCAAAATGTGAGGTTATGCGGCCCACCCAGTGATCATTCCAGGTCATTCTCCATCCGTTCTAATTAGCCTATTAGGTCTTTATTATATAGGGGGATACTGTCATAGAATTTATGTGACTGTGGTATCTCTCTCTTTTTTCAAAATATCTTATTGTACTGCACATACCGCATGGATATGCTGGACAAAGGAATGGTTCACATCCCAGGCAGGACAAAGCAGGATAGAGCGGGATTTCATCACACTACTAAGAACGGTGCACAATTTGTCTTATAAACTGTTTATTTCTAAAATTTTCCACTTAATGTTTTCAGATCACATTTGATGCTGGGTAACTGAAACTGCAGAAACTGAAACTGAGGATAAGGAGGGACTACAGTATTCAACTGTTAGTCCATACACCTGCATTTTTGTCTTATTTCTTCCATTGTTACATTGTACAATATCCTCATGTATTAATGGAGAGGACTGAATCAGACGACTGCTATAGCTTCTTTCAAAAATTTTAATTGAAATATAATTTATATATAATATTACATTAGTTTCAAGTGTACACTATTGTGATTTGACATTTCTATACCTTACAATGTGATCTCCACACTAAGCCTAGTAATCATCTGTCACTGTGCAAACATCACTATCCTATCTAATAAAAGAGTAAAATGCAAAATGTACCTACCTTGGCTCCTGAGTAGCTATGGGACTGGGTGGGTGCCGCAGGGTATCGGGAGCAGCAGGAATTCTGGGAAATGTAGTTTTGAGCTCTGTGGTGAACATGTTGGGGCTGTGACCTGGGTTTAGGCAAAACTTTAATTAAAGCTGTGAACTCTCTGTAGGAGAGAGTTTGAAGTACTGAGCATGGAACGCGGAAGCAGCCAAGGGGGGGCGGGGAGGCAGCGGTGGTGCCCTGCAGCCCCCCCCCTCCCCCAGCCACTTGAGCACAGAAGCGGGTGAGGGGGAGGGTGGAGAGAGGTGGCAGCAGTGGCGGCCTTTTTTTTTTTTTTTCTTAGTTCACAGCTTTAAATGACATTTTGCCTAAACCCAGGTCACAGCCCCAACATGTTCACCACAGAGCTCAGATTATTGGTCAATTCAGTGAAAACGGGACAGAAAAACTCACTAAGGAACAACAGCTTCCTGAATCTGTTCACTCATATCCTATCTGACCCAGAAATGCAGAAAATTACCATCAGACACATCACAGGATCAAAGCCTTTGCGTCCAGGAGAAGCTTAAAAGGACACAGACTTTTCCATTTGCTCTGCTCTTCCCTCCACAGGATTATCTTCTGACACAGCGAGTTCAGAGTTCTCTGGTGATCACAAGGACCTAGGTCCTCATTGCCTCCTCTTCCACCCTCTGCTGCTCCTTGAAATAATTGATCATCCCTCTTTTGGGGGAAAGGAAGGGACACATTAAAGAAGTCTTCTCTAAAGGGATGCTTATGAAAAAAAATGTAGAAAGGACTACAAGAGAAGAGTTTTCTTTAGTAGACAAAGCAGCTCGATTAGGTAACACGTTTGGGAGCTCTGACAGCTTGAGCCCACACTGGCTACCTACAGGGGTGCTTGCACTTCCACCAACCTTCTCCGCTTTACATTGCAACATGGTCTTCTTAGTGAACCTAATCCGTAATGAAAAACTCCTGAACTACACTGTGTTTTACAGATGGTTTTTTAAAATTGAGGTTTTAGGCCTTGGGCAGGCTGGGGGTGAGCTATCAGTTGGACATCCCATAGGGCTCCCAGTATGTGAGAAGGAGCAGGTTGGGCTGAGGGACCACCCTCCCCCGTGCATGAATTTCATGCACCAGGCCACTAGTATTGACTATATTCCCCTCCACCTTTTTTGCTATAGTTTTTAAGTTCTATTATTCTGATTTTATTTTATATTTTTCTTATATGGATAAATCACAATATATGGCATGCTCTGAATTTTCTTCTATAAGCCAAATGAATTGCAATGAGAAACATTAGTATTTTACAGACCTGTTAAATAATAATAGGCAATTAAATATTAATAGTGAATTCTATCAGCCATATTTATGGAAACATTGTGTCATGCATGCTGTTTCATATAAGGAAAGTACCATCTGACCAGTGCCTGTAACTGACAATAATAAAATATTAAAACCACCATTAATGAGGGTTTATTGTGTGACAGGTCTATGCTTTATAAATGCATTAAACACATGGTATGATGTAATCCTTGAAACAAGGAAGCTATCTTCTTCACACTTCATCTGGCCAACTTCTGTTTATCCTACTCAAGTGTGAGCTAAGATGTAATTTTTTTTAATCCTTATCTGAGGATATTTTTCCTTTGATTGGTAGAGAGAGCAGAGAAAGGTAAATACAGAGAGAAACATCAGTGTGAGAGAACATCGATTGGCTGATTCTTGCATGAGCCCTGACCAGAGCCTGGCCAGAAAAGAGCCTGCAACCGAAGTACATGCCCTTGACCAGAATCGAACCCAGGACCTTTCGGTCTGCAATTTGATGCTCTGGCTTTGCTTGGGCTGAGCTTACATGTCATCTGCTCCAGGAAGCCTTCCCTAACTCTCCAAGTCCAGGACAGGTGTCTCCTCTTCTTCCCTGGCACCTTGACCTTTTCTTCTATTACAGCATGCATCAAACCATTTGGATTTGCCTGTTCCTCTGACGTGGCTACAGAGTTCTTTTTTTAAAAATCCTCACTAAAGATTTATTCATTTAATTTAGAAAGAGAGGAAAGGAGAGAGAAAGGAATGGAGAGACAGTCAAGAGGAATATCAACCGGTTGCCTCCGAACCATGCCTGAACTGGGAATCAAACAAGCAACCAATTAAACTTTTGGTGTACAGTACGACACTCCAAACAACGGAGCCACCCGGCCAGGCTTGGCTACAAACTTCTTAAGGCAGGGAACAAATGTGTTTTATTCATAGTCCCTCTCCAGAGCATAGAATGGTAGCTAGCACTCAGGAAAAGTTCAAAAAATACTTGTTGGTGGAAGCATGAATAAGGCCTTGGGCCAAGCATGGAAGTTAAGATTGACAATATTTCCCCTTCTCCCTGTTGAATTGGTCTTTAGAAAGAAAAGGTACCCTCACCAAACCAAACGCTACCATTTTCTGACCCTGCTGCTGTGGCCTCTCCATTCTTGCTTTCCCCAGTTCTAGCTGTTTCTGGGCTTCTTATACTCCATGCCTGCTTGTCTGATAGCAAAAATGTCCAGAAAAACCTTATCAGGATTTTCAACAACTAATCTGTATTTCCAGGAATGTTAGAGGTCATTTGCAAAAAAAGTGGCAAGTACACCCTTTTCTGTCTTCTCCCTACTTGTTCTTATACTAGTAAGCTTCTAAATTCAGTCCAGTTGAATAAACTTCAGATTTTCATTTTACTAAATATTTAATAGTCTGATAGGTCCATTAAATTCTTTCCCAATGTCCCACCACTTTCCAATATTACCTAAATAAGCTTTTTTCATCTCAGTATCCCGTTTATGTTCAAATTTCTCTCATGAAATGTGGTGCCTGTGCTTCCGCACATGTTATTAAAACTCTCTATTCTCTCCTTGGCATTTTTGCTTAGCAGAAAGGTTTGGATTTTCCTCTTGGTTTCACAACTGTCCTTTGCTTTTCTGAGTGACTTCATAAGTGCAGTTTTATCACCTCTCTTTGATAACTGCTTTCGATTTTCTTTTTATTAGTTGTTCTTGGAATCTTAAAGATTATGCCCTGTTATCTTCACTGTTTCATATCCTTTACTTTTCAAATAAAATCTTGCAACATTTCACTTAATTAGGTCCTAAAGAGTCTTAACCTTAGTGTAAAACAATAGTTATAAAGGAAGATACAAACTAAATGTTAAAAAGCAAAAATCTATTAACAGATTTTTCCCCCCTAAGGAACAAATTTTACAAACCTATCAATTTTATTTATAAAGCTGCCAAAGCCAAATTGTATAATAGAATTAGAAAATGGAGCCAACTGTTAGAAAGTTATTTGTTTGTTGATGATGAGATCTAGGGAAATCACTTCAAATCCTCTTTGAAAAAAATGTATAGGACCAGATCAGTTTTTCAAACAGAGGGTCACAACTCCTTAGTGGGTAGTAAAATCAACTCTGTGGAAGGGAACTAGTGTCTTTTTTAGGAGAGAAAATATCAGAGTGTATCTCATTATTATAGTAAGGCTGTTTCAAGAAATTTTTTCATGAAATTGTGTATGTGTGTATTTGTAATATGAAATACATTTTTCACTGTAGGTCACAGTCAAAGAAGCTTGAAAAACACAGCATGAAGTTCTCTATAATCTTTTCCAATCATAAAATTCTATGGCTCTGAGATATAAAACACCAAAGCTATTGTCTTTCCATCATTAAGTCACAGGCACTCCTTCTGCAGTCAACCCAGAAACATGATATAGAAAAGAGAAACCAGGATTTGAAATCATTAAACAGACTTTGCATCCTATTTCTGATACTTATTAATGGTACTCCCTCATGTACATTGTTTAACCATCTGAAACTTCAGATTAATGTCAAATGGGATAACAGTGACATGTACCATACAGAGTTGCTATTTAAACACTATTAATTTGCACAACCCAAAAACTCAGGAACCATTCCAACACTCCACACATTGCCAAGTCTTGTTGACTGTACCTACAGCTATCTCTTAGACCAATTCACTCCACCCCATCCTAATGCTACAAGGATGCATCCAGCATCCCCTTTTTTTAAATCCCTGTCCATATCCTCATCTCACTCTCCATACTTCCAATGGTTTCTACTGCTCTTGGAGTGAAGTCTGAACTCCAATTATAGACCTCCAAGGTTGACTCTGCCTATGACTGCAGCTCCAATTCAAAACCCCCTCCCAGTGATAGATTCACTCTCTGGGTTCCAGGAGCACTGGCCTGAACAGGATCTACATGGATGTTGTATGTGCTATTTTCTTTGCTCTTCCACTCCTTGCCTTCTCCACACTCAGTTCTAAATTTTACCTACAATGCCTGTTGAAGAAATCTTATCTACTCACCCTACATGAGGAAAAGCGCCCCCCCACAGTTGCCTCCCATAACATTGTTAATTTTTTCTTCAAGATAATTATCATAGTTTGAAAGTAGAGATTCAGTCCTAAGATTACATGGGCAGTGTCTGTTTCCTCACTAGACTGATTTCTCTATGAGGGCAGAGACTATATTTGATTGTCTCACCATTGTACACACCATCTGAAACATAACAGGTGCTCAATAAATATTTTTGGATGGATAAATAAAGGAGATGAGAAAGCATAAATGCTGCACAAATGTTAACCATGTTCCTAGACTGTTGCAATTGATTTTCTGCCGACTTTCCTGACTTCAGTGTCACTTTGATTCAACCCATTCTGTACACATTTGTCTATGAGAGTAATTTTAAAATATTTTTGCTCCCCTGAACAAGATTATAATAGTGGCTTTTATGGATATTTATTTGTTTATTTGGACACCACATTGATCAGAAGGCAGGCTCAATCTTGTAAGGCATATTTGGACTTGACCCAACACACATAAACTTGTTCCCTATTATTCTACCAAAGCAAATAGGCTAGCCCTTCCTTTTCCTGTTATGTCTCTCCTCTCCACCCCTACACACCCATATTTATCTCTGTTCCAGACCTTTGCCTGTAAAGCCTTCATTCCTGCTAATCTGTCCTCCAAGGGCATTTAGGGCTCCTGCCTAATGATTTTACCCAACATTTGTCTATCCCATCTCTGACCTGTATCCCTGACTAGTGTCCAAAATAGATATCAGCCACTTACTCTTTAACCTCTTCTTTATTTTCATTTCACTATATAAAATTATATTATTACTAGAAGCCCACTGCACAAACTGGCTCTCTGACATCCCCCAAGGAGTCCTGGATTGTGAGAGGAAGCAGGCCAGGCCGAGGGACCCCACTGGTGCACAAGAGGGGCCCGGGTGGATGTGGGAGGTTGCCCAGCTGAGGAGGGACTACTGGAGAGCTCTAGGGCATGTCCAGCCCATCTTGCTCAGTCCTGATTGGCCAGACCCCAGCAGCAAGCTAACCTACCAGTCAGAGCATCTGCTCCCTGGTGGTCATTGCACGTCATAGCAACTGGACAATTGTCTGCATCCTGGTGATCAGTGCACATCATAGCAAGCTGTTGAGTGGCCTAGGCATATCATTAGCATATTACATTTTGATTGAATGGACAACCTGACGATTGGACACTTAGCATATTAGGCTTTTATTATCCTACAAAATAAAAGAGAAACATGCAAATTTGACCTACCTTAGCTCCTGATTGGCTATGCTACCAGCCAATCAGGAGCAGGGGTGGGGCCAAGTGGGGCCGGGCCCTGGGGGGTGGAGATGAAATGGCGCACCCAGTGCCCAGGCGCTGTGAGGGGAAGCAGCGGCAGCAGCAGCAGTGGTGGTGGTGGCAGCAGGGAGTGCCTGATCCCCGGGCACTGTGAGCAGAAGTGGCCGGGTGGTCGCAGGCAGTCGGGGCTGAGCTGAGCAGGGCGATGGCTTGGGCAGGCTGGAGGTGAGCCATAAGTATGTGAGAGGGGGCAAGTTGGGTTGAGGGACCACCCACCCCCAGTGCACGAATTTCATGCACCGGGCCCCTAGTATAGCATAAGAGTTCTTATCACAAAGAGAATTTTTTCTTTTCTTTTCTTTTTTTTTACTTGCTACTATTCTTCAAGTCTTTATATTTCCAAAGTGAAACTGCTGTTGAATTCAATACCTTAAATTTGAGTACTTCTAAACACATAATGCATAAAAAATAAAACAACTAAGCAAACAAAAAGAAATCTGTCATAGAGATCATACAATGTTATCTTTTTTTTTAATTTTTCTTTTCTTTTTATTGTACCTATATGAGCTGAAGAATGTTAACTCAACCTATTGTTTACATTTCAAGATATATGCAAAACAGACCATCACACTGTACACCTTGAACATAGAGTAATGTATGTCTACTTCTTAATAAAACTAGAAAAAATATATTATTAATCAATTGATTTATTTTCTTGTCTATATTTCTCACTAAACTTTAAGCTCTATGTTGGCAGGGACCTGGTCTTATTCATTGTTCTTACCCCACTCCCGGACAGTGCCTCAACTGAAGTGCTCAATGAATATTTCTTGGGCAGAAAAATAAGTATCTAAAACTCAGATTAGCAATCATATACTTGTTTAGTCTCTAAACCTTGAATCCAGATGACTATCAACTAGTATGTCACTTCTGGGATTCCATAATTTCAATAGGAAACTTTAGGCTGAACAATTCCTTATACATACCATACTTCCTTCTATCTCTTCTCCCCTCCTCTCTGACCTTTTATCAACATGATAGGCTAAAATCATCATGGCTTCATACAGCTTGTAGGACCTACACTCAGCTTTAAAGTACTTATAAGAAGAAAGGAGGCTTTAGACTACAAGACAACATAATAGGTCAGAATGCATTAAGACTCTGCTTTAGGATACATACTCCATGAATGAAGTTGTTGAGAAAAGTTAGGCTGATATATGTGTACAGTTATCTTCCCCCAGTGGCTAGAGGAGATTGACTTACTGTATATTTTATCTCCCATAGAAATTATCTCTGTGCCTGGCAAACAGTAAATGTGTATTGATTGATGTGTGTTAAAACATATTTAGCACTTTATTATCTTATATAAAAATTTTTATTTATAAAACTACTAGAAGAAAGCATAGAGGGTTATGATATTTTGCAATTTAACAGAAAAGCACAGTCAACAAAAGCAAAAATAAACAAGTTGGACTACATCAAACTAAAAAGATTCTGTACAACAACAAAAAGTCAAGAAAATTGAAAGGCAGGCTACTGAATGAAAAAAAAATTGCAAATTACTTAACCATTAAGGGGTTAATACCCAAACATAAAGAATTTATACAACTCAGTAGAGAAAAAGCAAAACATCCAATTTAAAAATGAGCAGAGAACCTAAAAACAAACAAACAAACAAAAAAAACCAGCAAACATTTTCTAAAGATGACATACAAATGGCTAACATGAAAAGGTGCTGAAATGCAAATCAAAACCAGAATGTGATATCATTTCACATTTGTTAGAATGGCTATCATCAAAAAATAAGAGCTAACAAGTTTTGGGGAGGATGTAGAGAAACTGGTTGTGGGAATATAAATTAGCGCAGCCACTGTGAAAAACAGTATGGAGTTTTCTACAAAATTAAAAATTGAATTACAATATTCTGTGGCAATTCCACTTCAGGGTATATATCCAAAGAAAATAAAATCACTTTCTCAAAGAGATATCTGTACACCAATGTTCAATGCAGCATTATTTACAACTAGAAGCCTGATGCACAAAATTAATGCATGGGGGACAGGGTGGGGTGGGGGGGGCATCCAACAGCCCGGCCTGTACCCTCTCCAATCTGGAATCCCCCCTCCCCAGGGATCAAGCCTAAACCAGCAGTCACACATGCCTCTCGCAATCCAGAACCACCAACTCCTAACCACTCCACTGCCTGCCTAATCATCTGTAACCCCTCTGCCTGCCTGCCTGATCATCCCTAACCATCTCTGCCTGCTTGCCTGATCACCCCTAACTGTTCCCCTGCCAGCCTGATCACCCCTAACCACCTTTGCCTCATCTCCGTACCTGGGACCCAGGATTCCCTCCTCCAGCCGGCTACAGGCACTAGGAACCTGGGCTTCCCCCCCCCCCCCCCCTCTGGCTGGCTGCAGGTACCCGGGACCATAGGCAGGCAGCTTCTCCTGGGCCTGCTTTGTCAGGAGAGGTGTCCAAAAGATGTCCAGTATAAATAGCATATTACCCTTTTATTAGTACAGATAGACAAGACATGGAAACAATCTGAGTGTCCATCAATGAATAAATGAATAAATATGAAGGAAATCTGACAACATGGATACATTGAAGGCACTGTATTAAGTTATTAAGTAAAAAAAAGTCAAATAAGACAAATATCAAATACTATCTGATTTAATTTATATGTTGAGTCTAAAAAAAAGTGAATTCATAGATACCTAGAAGAGACTGGGGGTTGCTAGAAGTGAACGGATGAGAGTGGGTGAAATGGATGAAGGGGGTCAAAAGATACAAACTTCCAGCTATAAGTCCTGGAGATATAATATACAGCATCATGACTATGATTAACAATGATGCATTGCATATTTAAAAGTTGCTAAGAGGGTAAATCTTAAAAGTTCTCATCACAAGAAAAAATAATAATTATTTGTGGTGCTGGATTTTAACTTTAACTTATTGTAGTAAGCATTTTGCACAGTATTTGCACAAATCATTAAGTTGGACACCTAAACTAATCTAATGTTCTATGTTGCTTATATCTCAATTTTTTTGTTTATTAACCACTTCATATGTATACCCCACTTCCCAATTAGAGGTAAGCTTTTTGCAGTCTGAGGTCGTTTATGCAATTTTTGTAACTTAACTACAATGCTAAACTCACAGAAGGTACTCTATAAAACTCATTATTAAAAATAGCTGTGTCAAACCTGAGGGAATGCAGGAGTAGGTGGAGGGAGAGATCAACCAATGAACTCATATGCATATATGCATAACCCATAGATACAGACAATAAGGTGGTGAAGGCCTGGAGGAGGAGGTTAGAGAGGGCAATGGGAGGAAAAAGGGACATATGTAATATTTTCAACAATAGCGATTTATTTTTAGAAAAATAGCTGTTATCTTATAAACACCCTGTAAGATGAATTCCTGTGAAGCCCTACATTCAATTTTACTATTGGGAATTTTCTGTAGTCACTAACCCCCCAAATTACTCCACTTTTGATTTTGCAATTCAAAGCCTTCTTATCTTGAGCTATGATTAAAAATAAAATATAAGTAAAATATCTAGCACATTTGCCTAACAAGGCATTTGCCTAATTAATACAAGTGAAATGGATTACAGAGAAGAGTTATGTAGAATCCTTTCCTGTAACTAGGATGGTATGATGTGTATTAAATAAGCATTGGTAAGCTATTTTTACATTCACAAGTTTACACTAGCATACTCCCCCAAGCTTTGCTTTCCCTTAGAGTTATTATTTTAATGAACAGAACCTCAAGAGAAATGCTCATAGATCAGTAACCACTGGAACAGTTGTTTTTTGTTTTTTTTGCTTTCTGATAATTATATACTTTTGGAGCTATGAAATGGAGCCCACTGCTGAGAACAAAAATTAAGGAAAGTGATTACAGAATGAGATAAAGATGATTACAGTTTATGGATTCTCTAACTCATAGAACCCAAACAGGAATTCTTCAATGAGAATATTTCTTTTCCCCCGTAAGCTCAATTCTTAGATATAGCACAGAATCAACAACTGATCATTTAAAGAACTTGGCAGTACTTGCAATCTCTTCACACAAACTCATTATTGCTTACCTATATAGGGCGCCAAGAAAAGGCAACAAGCAGTGATCACAAGAAGATTAACTGGAAAAAATCATAAAAGAACGTGACTTCCATTATCATCAACAGAACCCCCTTCACTTGGGATGTTATTCAGCAATAAATATTTCAGACTAGATGTTGTGGATGTTGCCTGAATGCTTTCCTCCAGAAAACATAGTCAGTACATATACAAAAAAAGAAACAATACTGTCTTAAGAAAGAAAAAAAAAGCAATAGAAAAAAGAGGTGAGGGGAAGACAAAAGGTAAAATATAAACTCAAGGGACCAGAATATCCATGTACAGGGGCCTCACCCAGATTATCCTCAAAGATGCTATGGAAGTTACACACATCAATTCCCTAAGCATTCATGCAAGATGATAAATTCCATCATCTTTAAACTTTTTCTAAACAGATACTAAGAAAGAGGCAGGATGCTACACTGATATTATAATTTGTTCATGGAAATGGGAAATCTTATTCTTTTCCATAAAATCTCAGTAAACCTCTGAAGTGCATGTTCTGAGCAGATAAATACTAAAACAATGTGCACTGTTTTGAATTCATTTGTTTCATTTGTTTTATGTTCAATATTTGACCAGTTTTACTTTTTTAAAAAACATTTTTTATTGATTTCAGAGCAGAAGGGAGAGAGAGAGAGAGAGAGAGAGAGAGAGAGAGAGAGAGAGAGAGAGAGAGAGAGAGAGAGAGAGGAAGGGAGGGAGGGAGAGAGAGATGGGGGGAGGGAGGGAGGGAGGGAGGGAGGGAGAGAGAGAGAGAGAGAGAGAGAGAAAGTGAGAGAGATCAATGATTACAGAGAAGCATTGATCAGCCACCTCCTGTACATCTCACCCTGGGGACTGAGCCTGCAACCCGGGCATGTGCCTTGACTGGGAATCAAACCATGACCTCCTGATTCATAGGTCGACATTCAACCACTGAGTTATGCCAGTGTGGCATCAGCTTTACTTTTAAATGACAACTTCACTGAGGCTCATTTATACACTTCTCCAACTTCCCTTGTCTGCTAATTACTTATTCTGCATATGTTTCTCAAAAGAATAGCTATGACCCCTTACATAAAAGTATATATTATTCTGCCAAGGAGACAACTCTGTCCTAACCCATAAAAATATAAAAATACATATGAAGCAAGATGGTGTGAATCTAATTGCCACTTATGCTATGAGATTTAGAAATTTGAATTAGGTTTTTCAAGACTATGTTCCGTAGCAAGTTTCCTGTTTACAGATAATTACTCCCAGCTAGAAAAAAAGATTCTGTCATAACAGAGATAATAACTGACCAATAATTCTACACACCATTATGTGCACAAGTCTTGGGGATTTCTTACATTTAAAACTACTCTGTCTCTTCATAGGAGTCAGAGGAGGTATGGCCCTCCAGGTTTCTCCATGTCTGACTCCTTTATATCATGCACACTCCCTGGATCACATAGGGAGAGGCTATAATCCTTGAATAATACCGTCATTAGCATTTAAATTAAGACATACTCTGTGACATTAATAAGAAAATGCCTCTAATTTATAATTGAATAAAAGAATATTTTGAAGCAGTAAGATGTCAGAATTAATAACCCTAATTCTGCACATTCTCAGTCAGCTGGGTTAACCTCCTCTATGTACTCTCTGGTGTTCCCAGGGTTTCCTCTCTGGTTTTTTTCCTTTCACTCAACCTGCTGGGCCTCTAGTTCAAATAGCTTTGAGTTCTTCATTGATGTCTGAAAGAATTTAACTCCACTTTCATTTACACTAATACAAGAGAAATATACAAATTGACTGTACCTCCACGATGCCCACCAGTAAATCAAGAGTGAGTATGCAAATTAAGTGAACAAAGATGGTGGGTTAATTTGCATATGCAGGTGCGGAGCAGCTGTGTGGGGCAGGACACATGCTATGAGTTATAAGGAGGGACAGAGGAAGCTACAGGAGCTGTGATCCAGCCGGAGCGGAGAAGACTAAAGGCTCTGAAAACTGAAGACTCTGGCTGGAGCGAAGATGCAAGGTGGTGGCCAGAGCAAAGGCATGGGTTCTGGGTGCCAGAGGAAAACCTGTGCCGGCAGCCAGGGGAAGGAAGGCCTATTGCACAAATGGTTGTGCAACGGACCTCTAATATAAATATGACAACTTCAGCTTTAACTGAAAAATGATTTTACTCTGCCTCTTCTCCTGGCTGGCCAGTCCTCCATTCATTAGTAGTGGCTTTGGCTCTGTTTTATGACCCTATAGTTTTGTCTCTTCCAGAATTTTCTATAAAAGGAATGATATAGCATATAGTCTAGAGTTTGGCTTCTTTCATTCCGCAAGTATTGCAAGTCGATTCCTTCCTATGGCTGAGAAGTATTTCACTATGTGTGCACCATACCATAGATGCAGGACATTAGGTTTGTTTCAAGTTTTATAAACATTTGTGGCAGGTTTTTTTGTTTGTTTGTTTGTTTTTTGTTTTTTGTTTTTTTTTTGTGTGTGTGTGTGTGTGTAAACGTAAGTTTTCATTCCACTTGGATAAATACCCAGTAGGATTGTGAATTGTACATAAGTGTATGTTTAACTTTATAAGAAATCATAAAACTATTTTTCCAGAATGGATGCACCATCCTGCATTTCCATCAGTGATGTATGAGAGTTCTAATTACTTCATATCTTCACTAAGACTTGATTTTTGGACAGTCAGTTTTTCTTATTCTGGGTGGAGAGGAGTGATTAAAGCCATATTGCGTTGTGCTTTCAATTTGTCTGACCTCTCAGAAATCCTTTTTTTTTTTCACTCTCCTTTAGTAGCTAATGTGTTAGACATCTGTGTCCCACCCCACACTCTTTGCCTGCCTTTTAACTGCAACAGTTGTAGTCACTAGTTGCTCTCAGATAGGATCTAAAAGCAAGGACCTCGCTTGCACCATGTATCTCTCACTTTCTGCCACATGGTTTCTCTGTCCCCACCTGACATGTGAAATATTTGCACTTGTAAACCTAGAAATGCAAGAAAGCTTATGCCCTAATGGGTAACTCCTGACCCATGGTGACAGAAAAGAGAATACATATTCCTACCTTTGGGAAAGGCATTAGTAAGGCATTTTCTCTATGGCTCCTCACAGGGTACCCAGTGAGAATGAACAGATTGAGCACTCCATAGTCCACAGTGGGGGCTCAGCAAAGTAAGATATGGCAAAGGCTTTCCTGCTTTACTTTTTTACTCTTTCCAAACCCCTACCTTTCTTCCTTGAGGTCACTTTCTAAAGTAGATTACCTGCATACAAGCTTGGGCTCTGCTTTAGGTGAAATTCAGGCTAAGGTTTCTTTGGCAAGTACTTCAACTTAAAGGGAAAGTAAAGAGCAAAACAAAGCAGAAGTTATGCTAAAACTTGGGCACAAGAACACAGTTTTTTCTCTTGTTGAGTATGATTCTTTAGGCATGCCTACAAGCATGAAATATAAGATTGCAAAGTTATGTGACTAACTGCTGGATTTTCAATACTTAATATGTCTCTGCAATTAGAATTTTAAGTAGCTACTTGAAGATAGTATTTTAGATGTATTGAAAACAAAATATTGCAGAACATTAATATTAAACTTTTATTCTTCACCACAATAATTAGCAAATTTGCCTTGTTTTCCTTTACTTTTACATTTTGTGACAGAGCCTCATGGGAGTAAGCTGAATCATAACTGAGGTGGCTTGCCTTGGTGTGGTATCTACAGAAGGGGTGTTACTCTGCACAAGGACTCACACCCGGTCTAGGAAAAACAGATGAGTGATAGCAACCCTTGTTATTGAGGACAGAAGCAAATAGCAAAGGAAAACATTATCTTATATGAGGACCAAAGCCTTGATCCTGATAATGCTGCTCACTCAAGTTACACTCAAATGGCTCAGTTAAAACTTAGCACTAATAAATGTCTCTACAGAGAACAATTCATAGGTAAGTTTGAAATCTTGTAAATGTTTGCATTACATCACTTTTGACAACAGATACCAATGTGCTAACTGATCATACAAAAGTAGCTTTTGTTAGCAACAAGAAATAAGTCTATCCAGCAGAATAAATTTCTCAATTTTCTTGGTGAAAATATAAATATAACAGCTCTTCATGGCATGATCTTCCCGGCACATATACATCACATATATGTGTTGACCATATCTATGGCTTCTTTGTGTAAGGGTTTTTTTCATAGTGTAGAAAGCATTCTTAGTATTTCCATAAAAGGTAAACCTGACATATTGGTAGACAAAAGGCACAAATGTGTATTATAGCAGAGGATAGCCCCTGAATTTCATTCACAGTATATATGCTTCATGGATGAGTGCTAGAGAAAAAGCTCCTGGGAAAAATGAGCAACTTTAAGTTGGAAGTGATTCCAGATATAACTATGTAAGAGAAAATTATAAAAATAATTGCTTAGTACTTATACTAATCAAGCATCGTAAACATTCACAACATCTTGTGTTCATGAAATTGATCTATCCTCTGTTTCAGCATAATCATCATCACCTTCACTGTCACCAATGAATGAAATTAATGATGCAGATATTTAGGTTAATAAGCTAATTTGGCAGGTTATGTGTACTCTTTTAAATTTCTCAGAAAATAATTACGAATATATGAGTAACTTGCAGTATGTCCGTTTTACTATATTGAAATCAGATAAAACATTCTCTGTTTACAATTTTTATGTGGGGGTACAGCTATCAGATAAACCACATACCTTAAAAATGAATTTAGTGATTTTGTCATAAAAGTAAATTGCTCTTTTCTTTTCTCTATTCTCTTAAACATTTTAGGTTGAAAATTTCAGGCATCTTATGTACTCTTTACCTCTCTACAATAAAGCTCATTATACCCTTTGTTTTATTTCATTCTTCTTTTGCAATTCCTCTTCTCCTAGCCAAGTCCAAAAGTTTAGACAGATACTCAGCTGGTTAATATCAGGACCAATTATAAGTGAGCTCTGAGCTTATAATTACCTCACAAGCTTAATTACAGCATTCCAAGAGGTTTTCATAAAGTGACTTACAGTGGGAATTTGTGGGGGAAGCAACAAAGAGCTGTAGCTCAACTTTAGACTTACAAATGATCTTGGAACTCTCTCAGGGGCAAGCAGAGCCTGTGCTAGAGGTAGAGACAAATATATGGGAACTAAATGCAAGTTGTTTTCCTTGATAGAGGAGAATGATTTGGTACTTTCCTTTCTACACTTCTCATTTATGGAGGGTGAAATATAGTTCAAGGATGAATGAAATAAAGTATCCTTGAACTAAAGTCAAATAGAAAAAGAATACAACTACTGCCAGTTCTTTGGCAAGTCTTATCTTTGACATAGATAAGAAAAAGAGGAAACTCCATAATGCCTTAACCCCAGGCAGCCTGGACTTAGATCTGATGAAGCTGCTGAAGCCGAAGAGAACAAGACCCATGATGCTGTGCTGGAATGGATGTGTGGGCCTTACCTCAGAGAAAGGGACAGTCGAATGCAAGTCTGATGTGGGAAATCAACCTTCCAGTCAAGATGCAAGGAGAGCATGCCTAGAGTCAAGTACACCAACCTCCACATTTCTGCTCATTCATTGGGAAATAATGAAACAATAAAATACAGTATGTATCTCTTGGACCTTAAAACCTTGTCTCAGAAACTGAAACCTTCCAGACACAAGAGTGGATAAATTTTTTCTTCTAATTGGAGGTTGTGTCTTTGGACGAGGCTGGAGAATGTAAGAAGTAAATACTGGCTCTGAACAAAGAGTCAAAGTAAGGTATGCTTTCTGCACCACCAAGTATGATTCTCGACCAGCAAACTTCTATATGAGCATCCTATAAAATCAGGAAGAATCTTTTTTTGGGGAGTCATACAAACCTGATATAGACTGTGTCAAGATGAAGACTGGTAAAAAGTGCATGTAATGGTGATAACAAGCATGATATTCAGAGAATAACAGTGAAGGAGATATTTGATTATCAATAGTAAATAACAAATATATTATTTACTACTAGGTCCAGTGCATGAAATTCATGCATGGGAGGGGGGTGTCCCTCAGCCCAGCCTGCACCCTCTCCAATCCAGGATCCCTTGGGGGATGTTCAACTGCCTCTCACAATCCGGGACCACTGGCTCCTAACCGCTCATCTGCCTGCCTGCCTGATTGCCCCTAATCACCTCTGCCTGCCTGCCTGATCACCCCTAACTGCTCCCCTGCTGACCTGATTGCCCTTAACTGCTTCTGCCTCGCTCCATACCCAGGACCCAGGATTCCCTCCTCTGGTTAGTAGCAGGCACCCAGGACCCAAGCTTCCCTCCCTCTATCTGGCTGCAAGCATCCAAGACCTGGGCCAGCTTTGCCTGGGCCATCCACAGCTGCAGGGAACCATGAATGGGTGGATTTACCCAGGCCGCAGCCGCAGGTGCCTGGGACAATGAGGTGGGCAGCTTATCCTTCTCCCAGGCTGCAGCCACAGGTGCTGTCACCTGGGACTGAGGGGCAGACGACTTGTCCCTCTCCTGGGCCACAGATGCAGATGCAGCAGCTGGTGCATGGGACCATGGGGCGGGCAGCTTGTCCCTCTCCCAGGCCAAAGGTACAGCTGCTGACACCTGGGGCCATGGGGATTGTGGGACATGCAGATTATCTCTCTCCTGGGCCGCAGCCCCAACCGTTGGTGCCTGGGACCATGGGGCAGGTGGCTTGTCCCTCTCCTGGGCTACAGCCTGGCTGGTCCCCATTCCTCTCTCAGATTTGCACCTGGCTGATCCCCATTCCGCTCTCCCCAGTGTAAAGTGTTTGAATTGTTATGGTGTGGCGATGTGAAGGCATGATAATCATTTGCATATTAGCTCTTTATTATATAGAATTGCTCTCTCAGTGTTGACTACCACTGAAGTCACATTAGCATTTGTGTACACAATTTATTGCTTCCTCTTGCTCACCTCCTCCCATGGGAATTCAGCCCACTATAAATTTCCCTTAAAGCATTTCTAGAGATTAACAGGAGGTAATGTTCATGTCTGATAGGCATTTTCTCTTTCTTAGACCTCCGGGGAGGATCTGCGTGCACTAAGTCTGAAGCTCTTACAGGGGCTTTGAAGCCGCCATTATTGGTGCTTGCAAACTCTAGAGGTGCTAACCATCCCTGCATTCTCTCCAGTCTTCCTATGCCACAGTGATTCTGGGTCTCTTACAGAAATGAGTTATGCTCATTACTCCCTGTTCCAAAGGATTCAGATGCCAGGCAATCCCTTTGTCAATATCTCTCATGCATTTTCTCAGATATATCAATACCAAAATAGATGTATGGCATGAAATTATAGAATCAGTAAAGGTTTTGCAGGATCTATCTTCTCCTGTTAAATATTATAAGTCCCCTAGAGAGGATTCCAACCTAAGCCACTGATTCTTTCTTAAACAAGGGAAGAGTGTCTACTCTGCAGCTCCCTGGCCCGTGCTCCATGCTATGTTCCAAGACAGCAATATATTACATAAGATAGAACCTGTATATTACTACATTATATAGATGACTCCTTGCTAAAATTCATGAAATCTTCATGGAACTTCAAGATTTTACTGAACTATCATAGATTTATCAGCCTCTGATTACAAATGAAACTTGCCTAGTCCAGGCTCTGGCTATTCAACATGTGGTCTATGGACCAGCAGCTTAGCATTCAAATGGGAGTTCATAAGAAAAGCATAATCTCCAACTCCATCCCAGGATGTAGAGTTTAAGGAGATCCTCAGGTGATTCATGTTTACATTAAATTATGAAAAGACAGTATTATAAACTATATCATTAAATTTCATTTTAGAAAATTATGTCTCTGATGGCAGCACGGCTCATAGATCTCTGTATCCATCTGCTGCTACAGCCACCACAGCCTCTGTGATTCACATATAGGTGCCAGCATCTGACCATTGTAGCTTCTGGTGGTGTTACACCCAAATATTTAAACATCGGAATACATATTATTTTACATTAAACTAGAAAACTGATGCACAAAATTCATACAAGGGGCTTGGCCCCCTGCCACTGTGGCTTCATCCAGTAGGACATCTGGAAGGACATCTGGTCTAATTAGCATATTATGCTTTTATTATTATAGACTAGTGGCCCGGTGCACAAAATTTGTGCACGAGGGGAGGTTGGAGGAGATATGTCCCCTAGCCTGGCCTGCATCCTCTCTAATCTGGGACCCCTATGGGATCGGGCCTAAACTGGCAGTCAGATGACTCTTTCGCAATCCGGGACTACTGACTCCTAACTACTCACCTGCCTGCCTGCTTGATCTCCCCTAACCACTCCACCTGCTGGCCTGCTTGCCCCCAACTGCACCCCCCTGCCAGCCTGATCACCCCCAACTGCCCTCCCTTCCTGGCCTGATCACCCATAACCGCCTCTGCCTCGGCCCCACCACCATGGCTTTGTCTGGAAGGACATTTGGAATGAGTCATGGTCTAATTAGCATATTACCCTTTCATTAATATAGATAGGATATGACATACTGCCATAACTATAACATATCTACCAGTATTACCTATGAGAATACGTACTTCATGAGATAGGAAGGCATCTAGTACATTACATTATATATGTTGTAAGTAGTAGAAAATACAATGTTTGTAGCAATAATATACACCCTGTGACTTCTCTTCCTGATCTGGGAATGGTTCCCAGGTCTTTGAACATTTCCTGGCCCCTAATGTTTTTTGTTTGTTTGTTTGTTTTTGCCATTCAGTGTAACTTTATTTTCTGTTTATTGTACATGATTTGAGGTCTTTAATTTCTAACCACCAAAGATTCAAAGGACTATTTTTTCCATGAATTTTAACATTAACATTAGTGAATTCATGTATTCATGTATTTTTAATGTAAACATCTGAGTTATTCACATTGTCATAGATCCTGAACTCTTAAGTGTGGACCATGCACAGGCTGGCAGCAAGCTAGGAAGCCACTCTGCAAGCAAACTGACACTCTGTATAAGGAGAAAAGTCATAGCCTAACATTTAATGTCCAACTTTAATTCATATACTATTGGGGACTCAACTGCTTGGTTGGTGATGGGGTTGATTATTGGGAGTACTATTCCTGAAATAATTAAGGAAAGGGGGGATCAATCTTTCTTCGTGCACTGGGGGTGGGTGGTCCCTCAGCCCAACCTGCCCCCTCTCACATACTGGGAGCCCTTAGGGGATGTCCAATTGATGGCTCACTCCCAGCCAGCCCAAGGCCTAAAGCCTCAAGGCTTTAGGCCTTGGGCACCCAGCCATCTCCCTGCTCAGCTCAGCCCCAGCTGCCTGTGACTACCCAGCCCCAGGAACTGGGCACTCACCGCTACTTCACTACTTCCATTCACAGCGCCAGGGCGGGGGCCGCGGCGCTCCCACACCACCACCCCCACCTGGCCCACCCCGCCCTGCCGCTTCTGAGTTCCATGCTCAGTACTTCAAACTCTCTCCTACAGTGGGTCAGCCACCAGAACTACATTTCCCAGAATTCCTGGTGCTCCCGATACCCTACATGAACCAAGAGCACTGTGAATTTTCTCCACCTGGTGGTGGCCACAGGGGTCTCCAAACACCCCAGAGACTGGCAGCAACTCCCCCACTCCCATGGTGGGTGTTGGGCTCAGGGGCATGCAGGGACCCCAGGGGCTCATTTGCATGTGATTCAGTCACCATAAGAGTAAGGAGGGCTGGCCCTTAAGTACTGTGTGGGCAGAGCTTATAGCGTGGTGGTTGATTTCACTGCACTGAGGCCATGCCCCTGCCAGCCTCACTCCCTGTGTGATGGCCACGCCCCTGCCACACCCCTGCCCTGATTGGCTGGTAGCATAGCAGAGGTACGGTCAATTTGCATGTTACTCTTTTATTAGGTAGGATTATTATAGACTAGAGGCCCAGTGCACAAAGTTCATGCACGAATGCAGGGGAGGTTCTTTCAGCTGGTCTGCACCCTCTCACAATCTGTGATCCCTCTCACTATCCAGGACCACTGGCTCCTAACCGCTCACCTGCCTGCATGCCTGCCTGATCACCCCTAACCCCTCTGCCTGCCTGCCTGATCGCCCCTAACTGCTCACTGGCCTGCCTGATCACTCTTAACCACTCTGCCTGCCTGTCTGATCCCTTAACTGCTGGCCTGCCTGCCTGATCACTCCTAACTGCCTC
The DNA here is from genome assembly GCA_027563665.1 of Antrozous pallidus. NCBI lineage: Eukaryota > Metazoa > Chordata > Mammalia > Chiroptera > Vespertilionidae > Antrozous > Antrozous pallidus. Next base: position 60,221,896 of record CM050508.1, on the reverse strand, counting down.
TGATTCAGTACACGGGCACCTCTGTCTTGGGCCCTGCTGCTATGAGTTCACCTGGAAGGTCATCCAGAAGGATATCTGGAAGGTCATTTGGCTGTCAGGTCTAATTAGCATAGTATGCTTTTATTATTATAGACTAGTGGCCTGGTGCACAAATTCTTGCACAGAGGGGATGTTCCCTCAGCCCAGCCTGCAACCTCTCCAACTTGGACCCCTTGGGGATGTGTCTGACTGCCTGTTTAGGCCTTATCCCCTGTGGGATTGACCCTAAATTGGCAGTCGGACATCCCTCTTATAATCTGGACCACTGGCTCCTAACTGCTCACATGCCTGCCTGCCTAATTGCCCCTAACCCCTCTGCCTGCCTGCCTGCCTGATAACCCCTAACCTCTCTGCTTGCCTGCCTGATCACCCCTAACTGCCTCTGACTGACTGCATGATCACCTCTAACTGCCCACTCCTACTAGCCTGACCTCACCCCCAACTGTCTTCTCTTGTCAGCCTTATTGCCCCCAACTGCCCTCTTCTACTGGCCAATTTGGTTCTGATTGATTTCTATGCCAGTCAATGTCAAAAGCTCTGCCTCCTAGCCAGACATTGGCTTCTCACAGTTGACCCAGATTTGGTTCTGATTGGTTGGTTTCTATGCCAGTCAGCATCTCTGGGCCTATCAATGCGGCATGATCAGAAAGATGGGGCTAATCAGCAGCCCTGGTGGAGGCCTGGAGAGAAATGGAGGCCCAGCCTGGAGAGAAAGAGAGAGGCTAGTGCTGATCCACAGCTGTCACAAAGGCTTATGGATCAGACCCTGCTTTTCTCTTGAGGCCTCTCTCTGGACGTGATTTGCAGCCCCCTCAGCAGTCAGTGCTGGGTCACCATGGCAACCCAGCACTGACTGCAGGACAGCCTTCAGGTTGGTCAAGCCTCCGGTCATGATGGACCTTGGGTTTTTATATATTAGGATTATTTTATTTTACTTCCATTTTACATTATTGCTAGGGTATGATAGTGATTTTATTTTCAAGTTATGTGTTTAGGTTGATAGTAATTTCTATGTATTTCATTTTGGGAGAGTACATGAGATGGTATAGTATATTTGTTACAAATAGGAAGCACTGGGTCTGAGGACATTGACAACTGCTGCAAGGTCCATGGGAAGCCATTCACAAATTTTATGCAGGAAAGTAACATCATAGAATGTTTTCTTTCAGGTAGGTTCTTCTGGTGGCTCTTTGGGTTATAAAACTAGTGTTAGAGGAGTTGATTTCTGCAGTCCAAGAGAGTCTGTGAAGTTGACAAAAATAAAAAGAAAAACTGGACAAAGGGGAATCTCAGAAGCACGGATGGAAGGATTCAAGAAGAAAGGTGTAAATCAACAAAATATAATGAATTTATATGAACTACAAAATGAGTAGCTAGGTAACTACAAAATACTTGCACAGCTGGGAACAACAAGGCTGACTCCCTTAGCTTTGGCATGCGTGTTGAAGGAAGAAACATGGAAAAGGAGAATGGAGAAACTGCTACCTGGCTTTTTTCTGAGCAGTGTTTTCCTTTTGTCCCTAAGTCCCTGCAAGTGGTCCTGCAGTCCTTAGGAAATGGCATTGCTAAGCATGTGCAGAGTGATTTCTAGTCCCAAATCAAATGCCAAAATACATCACTTCTGGCAGGCCAATTTTCTGTGGCTCCGTGTCCTCATCAATAGCTTAGGGATAATAATGTGTGCTTGCTCATAAGATTCTGGTAGCTTTGATGACAGAAAAATATTCATCAATATACTTTGAAACCGTTAAGGAAGATAACTAATTTGTAATTGTTATATTATTTAGACTTCAGCAATATAATAGATTTCCATTCATAACCTGTGCACACACAGGTGGCAGCCATGCCATTCGCTTCTAGGTAGTAATTAGGTTTCTCCTTTCTCAAAAAAAGAAAGAAAGAACTTCTTGATATTAACACTTCTTTGTGGCTTCCTACGAGGGAATTTATGTGAACAAAGAGACCTAACAGCTCTGTGGCTTTTGGGAGTCTCTTTCTTCTCAAATCTCTATCAATTTAGTTTTACAATCAAAGTATATTCTTTGGAGACCTTTGGTGACAGCTGGAAGTCAGAGTTGCACTTGGTTATATTTATTCATAGCATTTTGTAAAAAGATTCTTGATGGGGAAATTTTAAATTGAAAATACATCTCTAGAGAAATTATTATTACTTCAGACAAGTGTAGGTAGTCACAATGACATACTGTGGTGAGCGTTTTTCCCAGACAGAATCACCTCTGTGCAGCGATAGCAGTACTGTCAGTACCCAGAGTGTGTGGCCTGAGCATCTATTCACTTTCAAATCAAAAAATGACCACTACACCTGTAGATTCCTGACAAGCTTTCTGATTTATTTTAAGAATGCCTAACTTTTCCCAAAAAGTCAGTTGATATACTTAAATGCAAACATTAACAAGTAAAATAGTGCTATTTAGTTGTAAATGATTTATATGGCTTGAAGTTTTTCAAGAGTCTTATCAGGCCAGGATGAGGCACTAGAAGTTTACTGGGTTTTAATTCAAAACTGCCTAATTGTACCATTCAGCCAATTTTAAAATGAAGTATAAAGTATTTCATTAGGTGAGCTGAAACTCCAGACACACAAAATGAAATTTCTATTGTCACTGATGAGGACTTTCTTCTGCCATATGAATTATTGTGAAGTAAGTAGGCATCCCATATGGTCATTTATACACAGACTAGAGGCCTGGTGCATGAAATTCTTGCATGTGGGAGGGAGTCTCCTCAGCCCAGACCCCTGCCAGCCTGATTGCCCTTCACTGCCTCTGTGTGCCAGCTTGATCACCCCTAACTGCCCCCCTCTGCCAACCTGATCATGCCTAACTACCTCCTGATGCTGGCCAGGTCACCCCCAACTGCCCCTTCCCTTCTGGCCTGGTCACCCCTAACTGTCCCATCCCCACTGGCCTGGTAACCCCCAACTATCCCCCTCTGCTGGCCTGGTTGCCCCTAACTTCCCCCCATGCCAGCCTGGTTATTCCCAACTAACCCCCACCCCCACCGGCCTAGTCACCCTTCACTGCCCTCCTTGCCAGCCCACTGCCCCCAACAGCCTCCCCTGCCAGCCTGGTTGCCCCCAACTACCCCCCTGCCAGCATGGTCACCCCTCACAGTCCCTCCACAGGCCTGGTCACCACACACAGCCTACTTGTTCAGTCATTTGGTCATCGTTGCCAGCCTTGTTGTCCCAAGCAGCCTGCTTGTTCAGTTGTTTGGTCATGCCTAGGGCTGGCCCTGAGTGGCTGCAGGACCGAGGGGATTGGGAGGTCTCAGGAGGCAAGTGTGCAGAGCAGCCAGACCTGCCTGGGGGCGAGCCCGGCCATGCCGTGCGCCTGCCATCCCAGCAGGGCTGAAGGGACTGGGCATCGCCATCTGTAGTTGTGGGAGCCACCACCTTTGAGGGCGTGGCAGTCAATTAGCATATTCCCTCCTTACTGGTGGTGGGCGCCACCATCTTTCTGAGGGTGTGATAGTCAATTAGCATATTCCCTCTTTATTAGATAGGATTATCATGGTGCTGGAACAGACTTTAAAAAGGTCTCTTAGATCAGACTAAGCCTCGTTATTTTATTTTTAATATATTTTCTTGATTTTTTTAAAGAGAGGAAAAGAGAGGGAGAGAGAGTTAGAAACATTGATGAGAGAGAAATATCAATCAGCTGCCTCCTGCACACCCCCTACTGGAATGTGCCCACAACCAAGGTACATGCCCTTGACTGGAATCAAACCTGGAATCTTTGAGTCTGCAGGTTGACGCTCTATCCACTGAGCAAAACCAGTTAGGGCAAGCCTCATTATTTTAAATGCCACACATTTGTTTAGAAAATGTACATTTTGTTAATATGACAAATAGGAGGAAAAGTATGATGCTTCATGCTAATTAACAACCTATAAACAAATTCCAAATTACTAAAAATTCACTCAAAGATGCAAATGCACTACAGAGATACTAAAATGGCATTTACATGTGAATCACCGAATATTAGAGGTGGAGATAATTTAGTCCAACTCTCATCTTTTACAGACAAAAACATGAGGCCTGGAAATATTAGGTCCACACAAAAAGTGCCAGGGCATGAAACAGAATGCAAGAAATTCTCTTAAGAGCAAAACTTGTTAGGAATAATTACGACAGATATCTTAAGTCCAATTATGATTTGCAAATTAATATTGCAAGTGTGTTAAGGCTATTCCCAAGGCTACTGCAAGTAGTTGCAAAGAATGAATGCAGAGCACAGACTGAGTGGTTGCTGACATTTGCAGAGACTAAAGTGAGGCAGCACAGCCTTAAGGGTTAAGATTTAGGGTTGTTTTTTTTGTTTTGTTTTTTTTCATGTTTGACTCCCTGGTATTTAGAAATATGCCAGCACATACTCAGCACTCATTAAATATTTTTTGAATGGATGAATGATTGTATGAATGAATGAACAAAAGAACAAATGAATGAATCATTCATTCAATAATGAAAACTATAAATCTGGCCATTTTTGGCTTTTTCTTCTCCCTCATCCCATTCTGTTGATTTAATTTTGTAAATAACCCTCCATCCCTTCCTTCTCCATCTCTATAATCCTCTCTCTAATTCACACCACTGTCATCTTTCACTCAGAGTATGGCAACTGGTGGCCGACTTCCCTCCCTTCCACTCGCCCTGTCCCCATAAAATCCATCTTCCACAGAGCTATCAAACTGATCTTAAACTTGTCAGTTTCCTACTCAAACTCTTTAATGGCTCCTCATTACACACAATGACTAAATCTCCAACCCCTCCACATTGCACACAGGGCCCTGCAAGATCCAATACACACCCACCTCTCTAGCCCTCATCCCATTGCTCTCTGGCCCACAATTTATGAAGAAGAAACAACAAACTGCTACTGAACCCTGACATATTGGTTACTGATCTATAGGAGATTGGCTTATCTGTCCCCAGGTCTGGAATGTTCTCCCACTTCTCATTTTACCAAGCTAACGAATACCATCCTTTAGGATTTAGTTCAAACGGTTGCCTCTCTTGTTGCTTACCTGGTAAGACCGCTGTCTCCTCCTGTAGGCTATGTACCCTCCTCTGTGCTCCCATAATTTCATACGTCTCTCTCCCAAGGCACTTACCACCCTCTATAATAACTGTATGTTTACATGCCTATATTTCCTACTACAATCTGGATCCCTGATGGCATCGTATCCATCTCTAAGTGCCCAGCGGCTATCATAGTGCCTGGCACAGTGCAGGTGCTCAAAAAAATAATTGGTGACTTAAGTAAATGAATGGTTTATGCTATATACAAAGGAAAAGAATTTCTGTAATAATCACTAAGTAAATAGTAACAAGCAACATGTGCCACTTTTAAATATTCAGCCATTCAACATATGTCTTTTACAAATTCCATCTTTTGTTAAAGTAAAGAAATAGGCACAGAGCCCAGAGGAATCACTTTTAACATGTCTCTTATGGTTCTTTCATGCCCGGAAATTTGATTCTCTTTATTATAAATACTTCAGGCACCAACAGGTTATTTTTCTCATTTTTTTTTTCGTTCAACTTCATCCCTTCCTTAGTCTGCCTCTCTCACCCACAACAAAGAATTTCCATCAAGCAAACACAACCAAATATAACATTTGTTAAAAGAAGACAGAAAAAGGAGAAATTTGATATACATTATTCTAGACATTTACAAAATGGAGATGTTCTCAAATAGTCTGCAGTGAAAATAGACCAGTGGGAATTCACTGGGTTAAAGTCAGCCTGATGCCAAGCAATCATTGTGCTCAGAGTACTAAATGCTTCATTATTTAAATACCACAGATATCAAAACAGAGATTTCCTTCAATAGCCAATATATTTCATGTCTTCATTATCATCCAGAGTGCTATGAAAATACATGACACATTAAAAAGATGACCTCATCCACTCATTTATAACCTGTCAATCTTAAAATTGAAATTCTTTTGATAAAAGACTTCTGTGCCATCTGGGTCTAAGAGCAAGGAATCAGTGTTTCTACCCAATTATTCTCTCATTCGCTGCCTAAAGTTTCCCCAGTCAAACAATGCTAGGGTGAAAGGGCAAACTACAAAACGCAAATAGATCAGCCCTCTGAGTTTTTGCTGGAGAAAAGTATATATAGAAACCAGAATGAGCTCTGGTGTTATGAAAGCCTTAGGGATTGCCTTGAACAGAATAAGGTAAATTTGTACCATGAACTGATTTTAAAATACAAACTTTGACAAACATGAAAGCCAGATGTGAACAATTTGAAACATAAGTAGATTATTAGAGGATATAAATGGGTATACAGGATTCTTTCTATAGCTCTTTTTTTAAAGTCAATTTCATGCAAATATGAGTTATTCAAGGGTATATGAAATTAATACTGGTGGTTATTGAGTACCTATTATGCATTATAACTGGTGTTAGGCAATCCTATATAAAAAAGAGTAATATTCAAATTGAACTTAACAGCAGAACAACCAGTCACTATGATACGCATTGACCTCCAGGGGGCAGACACTCAATGCAGGAGCTGCCCCCTGGTGGTCAGTGCACTCCTACAGGCGGAGCTCCGCTCAGCCATAAGCCAGGCTGACAGCTGCAAGCTCAGCCGCGGTGCCTAAATCAGCAAGAAGACCCCCTCCCTAAGGTTCCAGACTGCAAGAGGGAGCACACCAGGCTGAGGGACCCCCTCCCCCAAGTGCACAACTTTTCATGTACCAGGTCTCTAGTAGTGATACAAAGATGAATAAAACATATATCCTTTTCTTCTATGTTTAGAGTCCAGGAATAGATCTAATAAATATAATGAGAGGTGAGCACAGGGAGAACAATGTGGGGTAGGAGGAAGATCATATTTACCTAATGCATTACATGTAAAATTGGATCTCTAGAAAAATATAGTATATCATCCTATATAATAAAAGAGTAATTTGCAGATTGACCATCACTCCAACACACAAGAGGGCTGCCCCCAAGTGGTCAAAGATCCTGCCCCCATGTGGACACAAGATGGCCACCACAAGATGGCCAGCAGGGGAGGGCTGTTGAGAGGTTCCAGGCCCTGCAAGTGAGAGCAGTTGTGGGCGATCAGGCCAGCAGAGGAGGGCAGTTGGGAGGGACCAGGCCTGCAAGGGAGGTCAGATGGGGGCAATCAAGCCTGCAGGGGAGGGCAGTTAGGGGCGACCAGGCTGGCAGAGGAGGGAAGTTGGGGGCAAACAGGCTGGCAGGGGAGCAGTTAGACATCAATTAGGCTGGCAGGGTAGTGGTTAGGGGGTGATCAGGCTGACAGGCAGAAGCGGTTAGGGGCAATCAAGAAGGCAGGCAGGTGAGCAGTTTGGAGCCAGCAGTCCTAGATTGTGAGAAGGATGTCTGACTGCCTGTTTAGGCCCAATCCTACCAGAATTGGGCCTAAACGGGCAGTCTGACATCCCTCCAGGGGTCCCAGATTAGATTGGATGCAGGCTGGGCTAAGGGACATCCCCTGCCCCTATGCACGAATTTCGTGCACCGGGCCTCTAGTTATACATAACTGTAAAAAGAGCCCACACACCTGTCTACATACGAGGTTGCACCATATGAAAGTGCTGGTATGCAGCCATTCTGACCTACAAAAATAGCAACTTGACATGTTTTAGCCTATGAGTTTCAAAGCAAAGTTTTATTTATTTATTTTACAATACTTTGTCTACACAAAGCAAGTACAGGGAGAGAGAAATGGAGAGGAGGAAGGTTACATGACACCATGGGATTAAGAGAAGTTAGGGAATATAGTTACCTTTTAAACAAGTCATTTTCCCCCCTTAAATTTTTCTAAAAATTACCAGATATTCAGCCTTTCACAGCCCTTCAAGGGTCCTGTGTTTGTCCTTAGAGAGATTAGTCCATAGAGACCCTTCATGCAAATGCCTGAAGCAGAGGTAGAGTCTCAGGGAAGCAGGTACCCCAAAATCCTGCTAGCAACTCACAGACATAGGATCTGCTAGTTGTCCCTCTTAACTATTCATAGTAACACTCTTAATTTTGGTGGACAGTAACCACCTAAAATAAATAACACTGTTCAGCTTGCAGCCATGTATGGAAGGTATGCGTAAGTTCTGGTTCATTGGATGTTAAATGGGACCTATTTCGGGAAAATAAACTTGAAGGCAGTGGTGGTTTTCTCCTTCACTTCTTCCTGATGATTGGGGAAGTTCCTCCTTCCCAGTTCGTATAAGTTTTGTCTTTGCAAGACGATCATATAAATGAAATCACATAGTAGGTAGCTTTTGTGTCTGGCATTTTTCATTTAGCATCATACCTTTGAGATCTGTTCATGTTGTTGTACATAACAGTAGTTCATTACTTTTTATTGCCAAGTAATATTCTATTATATGGAAGTATCATAGTTTATCTCTTTCCTGGTTGAGGCATTTGGGTTGCTTCCAGTTTTAGTAATTATAATAAAGCTGCCACACATGTCCATTTACAGGTTTTTGTGTAAACATAGGTTTTCATGTTAAATGAGTAAACATCTAGGAGTAAAATTGCTAGGTCATTTGGCAAGTGTATGCTTAATTGTGTAAGTGTATCACAAAGTGACTGCATCATGTTGCACTCCCACCAGCAATGATGACATTTCCAGTTGTGCCACATCTTTGTTCACATTTGGCATGGCCAGATTTTTTTTATTTTAGACTTTATAGTAGGAATATACTGAGATCCCATTTTGGTTTTACTTTGCATTTTCCTAATGACTACTGATATTTAGCAACTTTTCATGCCTTATTTGCAATATATCTTCTTTTGTGAAGTCAGTGTTCAAATATTTTTCTCCTTTTTTTATTGGGTTGTTTACTTATTATTAAGTTTTGAGAATACTTCATAAATCCTGGTACAGGTCCTTCATCAGACATGTCATGGACAAATATTTGGGAAGGCCTGTCATTTTATTGTCTTCACACTGTTTTTCAATGAGAAGATCTTAATTTTGAGAAAGTCCAATTTGTCTATTTTTTTTTTCTTTTAAGAGATAATGCATTTGGTGTGATGTTTAAAAAATTTTGTGCAACCCAACATTATAAAGATTTTTCTCCTATATTATCTTCCCTTTGTTTTGTAGTTTTCAGTTTACATTTAGGTCAATGATCCATTTTGAATTAATTTTTGTATAGGACACAAGGTATGTATCTGAGGTTCATTTGTTTTTGCATCTGGATAAGCAATGGTTCCCACACCATCATAATAAAAAAAAGGCCAAGAGGCATCATGATGAAAAAGACCAAATGACCAGTCACCATGAGGTGCATGGAGCACCTCTCGGGCCCTCCCCCGCAGCCCACAGGCTCTGATCTCAGCAAGGCTGGTGGCCAGTGGGCAGGCGGGGTGGCAAGGTGGGCACAGCTGCAAATGCACAATTTTGTACACTGGGCCTCTAGTTCTCCATTGAACTGACTTTGTATCTGTTGAAAATCAACTGACTATGGACATATGTGTTTATTTCTGGATTCTCTATTTTGTTAAAAGAGACATACTTAAAAAAATTTTTTTAGTAAACATGTCTCTATTTTAAATAGAAAATTGAAATACTGGTTTTCAAAGCTATGGCTTCCACTCTTAAATTACTAGTCTTTGAGATTATGGCTGCCTGAAATTATATCACATAAAGTCACTGCAAAATACAAACATAGAATACAATGTATGCCATACCACATAGCTTCATTTCCAAAACATCTTGTGAGATGATGTTATGACTTGTCACTGAAATATAAGGCTATCATTACAAAGACCATTAAAAAGTATAGCCTTGTTTTAGACTTTATAAAACAGATCCCAATACATCCACTATGCTTTTTTTGAAGCAGAGTTTAAGAGCGGGGCTATTTTAAGTATTTTACTTGGAACTAATACCTAGATATCATAAAGTCCCCAAACCCTGTGGAATTTCAATTAACTACCTGCCAAGAGCCATGGATAGCATAATATAGCTGAACAGAGGAAATACCATCTGCTTCTGTGACCCAAAATCACTCTAGTATCAATGCCTATGGCTCCTCAGAGCTCTCTTGATTCTGCCAATGTTATAGCCATGGTTAACCACAGACAACTTCCCTGTGATGCCCCAACTGCAGAGGCTTTAAGGAAGCCAGTAATGCAAGGGATTCATCAATATCACTGATTATGCTGATGGTTCATGACACAGTTGACAACAAGACATTTATGAACAAATGTCCTCAATTGGCAGCAGCTTCTGAATGCTTGCCAATTGCTGTGGTAAACTAGACATCTACATTTTTTGAATTATGTTGTTTTTCTTTTCTGATCAAGGAGGTATATAATGTGAGGATTATTAATGTCCAAGAAGAAACTTACTATATATCCCATTACCAAGAGAAAAAAATAACTCTGAGATTATGCCAGAAAGAGAAATGACGACAATGGACACTGATAGATTGTTATATGGTAAAAGCGTCCTTTCCCCTGCATCTACTCCCTCAGGCCATGTGACGGATGGGTAAGCTTTTTGTGGTCACTTCTCTCTTTAAGGTGATCTTATACAGCTAAGTGAAGAGTTGGTGCTGGTTCTGACTCCTGCTCATCTAACCTGCAGTCAGCAAGCAGTCATGTCAGTCTAGCACAGCAGGACCCAGACAGCATCGGGGTCAGAGTTATTAATAGCTGCACACAACATAATGCACACTAGTTAGCTTAAAAATAAAAGTATTAATTATAGGATTTTAGAAAGTTCACAAAGACTTTGGAAGGATCACAGGAGTGAGCTCTAGATTAAGCTTCCAGGAATAATATCCAAAACTGCTTATCACAGAGCTATCTGGTAAGTCATACTGCCTCTGGCCCGATTAGGAAACTGCTGCCATCACCACTGATCCCAGAATACACTGCCTTTGCTCGTGACCACACCAGTAAAGTGGATCTCTATGCCTTCATTATCTCTTCACATAACTCCACCTCCCTTTAGCTTCTGTTTCAGTAGTTTGATAAGTATGTACCTCGGTACCATTTTCTTTGTATGTATACATGTTAGGGTTTCTTGAGCTTCTTAAAAATATAGATTGATGTCCATCAAATTTTATTATTTGATGAACATCAAATAGATATTATTTCTTCAATATTGCCTCTATCTCATTTTCTCTTACTTCTTTCTGGGACTTTAATATATATATATATATATATATATATATATATATATATATACACACAATTTTTTTTAAAAATCTTTATTGTTCAGTTTATTAATTACATTGTTCCCTTTTTTTTCCCACCCTATAGTTCCCCTCCACCTGGTACCCATCCCACCCTCTGCCCTCACCCCCTGTCCCCTGTCCTCTCCCATAGTTGCATGATTTTTGTCCAGTCTCTGGCTGCATTTCCCACACCCCCTTTCTCCCCAAGAGTTGTCAGTCCATTCCCTCTCTATGTCCGGGATTCTGTTACATTCACCAGTTTATCCTGTTCATCATATTATTAATTCACTTGATTTTTAGATTCATTTGTTGATAGATGTGTATTTGTTGTTCCTAATTTACACTTTTATCTTTTTCTTCTTCCTCTTCTTAAAAAATATCTTTCAGCATTTCATATAATATTGGTTTGGTGGTGATGAACTCCTTTAGCTTTTTCTTATCTGCAAAGCACTTTATCTGACCTTCAATTCTGCATGATAGCTTTGCTGGATAGAGTAATCTTGGTTGTAGATTCTTGCTGTTCATCACTTTGAATATTTCTTGCCACTCCCATCTGGCCTGCATCGTTTCTGTTGAGAAATCCTCTGACAATCGTATGGGTGCCCCCTTATAGCTAACCATCTGTTTTTCTCTTGCTGCTTTTAATATTCTCTCTTTGTCTTTTGCTCTTGGCATTTTAATTAAGATGTGCCTTGGTGTGGTTCTCTTAGGGTTCCTATATATTGGGGTTTGGTGTGCTTCTTGGACTCCTAAGTCAATTTCTTTCACCAGGTGTGGGAAGTTTTCGGTCACTATTTCTTCAAATAGGTTTTCATTGTCTTGCTCTCTCTCTTTTTCTGGCATCCCTATAATTCGGATGTTGGTATGCTTGAGGTTGTCCCAGAGGTCCCTTACACTATCTTCAATTTTTTGGATTCTTTTGGTTTCTTGCTTTTTGAGCTGAGTGGATTTTACTTCTTTGTATTTCAAATCTTTAACTTGGTTCTTGGGGTGCTCCAGAGCACTTTTAGGTCTTTGTATAATATTTTTTATTTCAGTCAGTTTATGCTTAATTTCTGGTTGGTCCTTTTTCATATGCTTGAGAGTCTCCTTTATATCCTTGAGGGTCTCTTCATTTCCTTGTAGGACTCATTCATTTCCACGTTGGTCTTGATCATTTCCTTGCAGGTCCCGTTCATATCCTTGAGGGTCTCGTTCATTTCCTTGTAGGACTCATTCATTTCCTTTGCGGTCTCGCTTATTTCCTTATAGGCCTCGACCTTTTGTTGGAGCCTCTTGAAAAACCCTATAACCGTGGTTTTGAATTCCATGTCCAGTCGTTTTTTTTTCCTCCATAAATTTCACATCTGATTTCTTTCCATGTCTCTGCATGGTGGCTGCTTCCCTGAGTTGACCAATTAGCTTTGTGTGGTAGACTTCCTACTAGGGACAGTGGCTCACCCTCCCCAGTTACCTGAGGTGGACATGGGTTGCACAGTCTTGCTGAAGTTAAGCTCAGGTTAATCGTTGTTAGCACTTGGAGGGGTTGACCTCCAGGCCAATTGTCTGTGAAGTTCAGCTGTGCTCAGGTTGGATGGGCAGAGTCTCCGGGACAAGCAGACAGTGTTAGCTCCGCCCTATGCGGCCCCAGGGACTCTGTGCCGGGGGCAATGGCTGCCAACACCTCTGAGAGAGCCGTTGCCGAGCTCCACCGGCTGCCGTGGAATTCAGACTCTCCCCAAATGAGTCTGCACCCCCAACGTCTCACCCAGGGTCGTAAAACAAAGCAGTCTGATGGTTTCCCATATGAGATAGCAAGTCACAGAGTGCTCTCTGCACGGTCACGCAGCTGAGCTGTTCGTGAAAGCTGCCTTCTCCATAAGCCGGTAGACCCCTGCATCACCCGAGCTTCGGCGTACCCTCCCACTGTCCAGTTTTCACCCCATATGATAGTGGGTTCCCTGGACTTCGCCCAGAGCTGGAGAACAGTCCAGTAGGATGTCTTTATCTCCCTGTTCGAGAAAACTGACCGGTTTTCAGCCGCCCGCCCTCTCTGCTTTTTTTAAAATTTTCGCTTTATGTGCTTTAGTTTGAAGATTTTTAACCTGCCTTCAAGTTCAGTAATCATGTTTTCTACCCTGTCTTTCTGCTTTTAAAGCTTATCCAATAAGTTCTCAATTTCAGGTATTGTATTTTGCATTTTTGAGGTATCTATTTGATTTATTTTTATATATTGGAATTCTTTACTAAAATAATAAATATTTTTAGGCATTGGCCCATCTTTTCTTCTATTTACTTGAACACATTAAGCATAATTATTTTGAAGTTTCTCGTTGTTTCTCGGTCTTTTGACTAAGATCAAGTATATTTTGAATTTGTTGCCTTTCAACTACAATATATAAATCATTTCTGTATCTGTTTTATTATGAGTCACTTTCTTCCTGTTTCTTTGAATCTTTGATAATTTTTATTGTGTGTTGGACATTGTGAAGGATCTATCATAGAGGCTCTAGATTATATTATTTTTCTCTAAAAAGGCAATTAAAATGCTAGAAAATCTCCTGGATCTTGTTGATGCTTTACTTTTACTTTTTTTAGGTTAGGTCTCTTTCAGTTTTGTTCATAATCACAGAGTGCAGCCCATATCCTTAAGGCAAGACCATTCTGGAGTAATGGAATGTCTAGAGTATTCCCCAAGATTTCTCCCCTTTAGCTGGACTAGAACTCCAATACCTACTCCGCCTCAAAATGTGTGACCTCTGAAATCTCCATAAAATCATCAGCCTTCCAGTCATTGTTACCTGTTGGCTTTTTGGTATCTCACTCTATATATTCAGAGCTTACAAGTTGCAAATGACTCATCAGGTATTTTTATATGCATTTTAGAGGCTCTTTATCTGCTGCTTCTTTATCAGTGGTACCTTGACCCCAAATATCAGCTACCTTTACATCCCAAACTACAATCTCTGCTTCCTATAGTCTATCAGGACTATAACTTTCTGCTTGGGTTACATTTATTTCCAACTCATATTGAAAAAAAAAGACATCAGGAAGAAATCCAGAGAGAATTGGGGCTCACCTTAGAAACTTTTCTTATTTCAAGGATATTATCCACCACTGTTTGTCCAATACCTGCAAACGGTGTTTTACCATGTAATCACAGTTACTTACCATGATATCAGTCATTCATTATCACTGGATTTTGAATTTAAATACAATTTACCATCTGATTTGTGAAGCCTAAGTCGAAGTCTATACTCCAGCATCCAAGGAAACTGAAATCGATGGAGAAGGGAGATCATGGAAAGAATGGATGCTGTGAGAAACTACCAAAATGAGAAAAGAGTGTTCAAATAATATTTATTCAAAACAGTACCTTCTACCTTTACTAACTACTGTAGCCTCTTGATTAGGGCACACCATTGGCTAGTGATGAGGATAAGGAGCACAAAAACAAGATGAACTGGAAAGAAAACAAGTGCCTGGTAAATTAGTTCATGCCTGAAGTGTGCCTCAGCTTTTTAGGTTACCAGGTTTTATTTTTAAAAACACACTTGACATCTCAGAATATTCAGTGTTGACAATTAAGAGTTTAAATTCACTTCTTTTGTGTGTGTGTGTGTGTGTGTGTAATTACTTCTTAATGACTTTGCATATCCACATACTTGTTTCTACGGCAAGCTTCCTCATAAGTAAGGCAAAAAGAAGGCAAAGTAGTACTATATCAGGAGTCATTATAAAAGGGGGAATATGCCTAAGATTTATTATATACTTTATTTCAACAAAGTTACTGAGCACCTACTGTGTTCCAAGCACTGAAAAATCTGTTATATTGGGAGAAGGGGACTGAAGGCATAGGGAATTGGAGGGGGTATATATAATGCCAACATGTATAAGATGGGCTTCTCCCTTGCAGTTGTGCAGGGGACATGGATTTTTCAGTATGCCATAATCGCTGGCAAGTCAGGATTATGTCAAAGGGTTAGGGAGCATCAAGAGAGAATTGAGTCTAGTCAAGAATTCAAGGAGATCTTCCTAAAGCAGACATTTGAGCTCAGTCTTGAAGATGAGTGAGACTTAGCGCGATAAAGAAAGGTAGGAGGGACATTCTAGGCAAAGCCAACAACAGCAGGAGCAAAAACACAGAATTAGGAAATAAAATATTATACAAAGGGAGAGGGAGAGATTACAAGGAGTTTTGTAATTCTAATTTGTAAAGTGTGAGGTGGAATGTGTCAAGAAGGGAGGCTGGAGAGGGAGCTGGGGTCCATGCTACTGAGGACTTGGAAAGCCATGCCAAGGAATTTGGCTGTTATTATAAGCAAAGGGGTGCCACTGAGCAGTTGCCATCAAGGGATAAGATAACCCAAACTGCACTTGATGTAAAGCATTCTGACTGTGGTTTAAAGGAAATATTCCCGAAGGGCAGGTTGTTAAGCGTCGCTGTCAGAGGACGGCTGTAGTCAGTCAGGAATAATGTTCCAGGGTCCAGTGATAGAAGAAAGGAGTAGACAATTAAGATATAAAATGTTCTAAAGTTGGTACATGGCTGTGAGGGTGAGAGAGGAAAGGAAGCTAAGATAATTTCCGAGAAAGAAGTATAACCTAATAGATGAAAACAAAGATTCTATTTCGGATACTGAGTTTGAGGCATCTGTAGACTTCTAAGTTGATATAACTCGTATGTAGCCAGATAAATGAGGTTCAAGAAAGAGCTGTTCAGAGATGGGTAAAAAGAGTTGAGAGTAACTATCTATATATATAAAAGCCTAAGTGATTGAAATGACAGAACTATCGGTTGCTATACGCACACTGACCACCAGGGGACAGATGCTCAATGCACAGGATTGAGCTCCCTTCTGTCTGAATCAGGCCTGAAGGAATTAGGCTAAAACCGGCTATCCAACATCCCCTGAGGAGTCCTAGATTGCAAGAGGGCACAGGCCAGGCTGAGGGATCCCAGTGTTGCACAAATCTGTGCACCGGGCCTCTATTATATAATAAAAGCCCAGCAACTGAATGACCAGAAGGAATGGTTGACCAGTCGCTATGATGCACACTGACCACCAGGGTGGTAGATGCTCAACGAAGGAGCTGCCCCCTGGTGCTCAGTGCACTAGCTCAGTGGGAGTACTGCTTGGCTGACAGGGATAAGCCACTGGTCCCGCTGCTGCGAATCCCTGGCCGATGGACAAGAACCCCGGTTGTGATCATCACCTCCTTGCCCCAGGCTCCTCCTCCTTGCTCCCTGCCACCTCCTCTGGGCCCACAGAGCTGACCCTGGAGGTTGGGAGGTGGGTTCGTGGCTGCCAAGCAATTGAGGCCTACTCCTCCACCTCTCAGTGCTATTGTCCCTGGGTCCAGCCCCAACTGGGTCCCCTGGAGAGGCGAGTGCTCCAGCTCCACAGAAGATGCTGGACCAGGGAGCAGCTGCTCAGAGGTGGGTCCACAGGGCTTGGCTGACTGGGATGAGTGATGCTCCCACAGCGGGCCAATTCCCACAGGCCACGCCCCCCATCAGTGAACGAATCACAGGCACCGGGCCTCTAGTTAGCATATAGAGAACTAACAAAAGTAGAGAGAGAAGAACAAAGTGCAAGGACAGAAACCTGGAGGACACCAGGGTTTTAGGAGTAATGACAATACATGGGCAAACTAAGAATCACCTTCAGATGTGGTAACATGAATAATTATTTAGATGTTAACGGAGTGAACAATGTCAAAGAATAAGTGAGAAATGAAGCTGGGAGGTCCACTAGACTCAGGATGGAAGAATGAATTACTTAATATGGAGGTGACTGGTGACTTTGGCAGAGGGGAGGATTGTGGTAACATAAAGGGGTCAGAGGTCCTAGAGAAAACAGTATAGATTATTCTTCCAAAAGGTTGATTTCAAGCTAAAGGTTATAGATTAGGGACCATCCAGGAACCAGAGGATGATTTAGAGTCAAGAGAATATTTTATTTGGATAAGAAAGACTTAACCATATTTACAGGCTGAAAGAAATATCCAACAGAGTAAGAGAAAAAAAGATAAGGAAAGTGATAAACATTAGAACTAAGTTTCAAAGTGTTTACATGGATCAGAATCCCAAACATTAGAGGGAAAGACCAGGTATGAACAGGTAGAAGACATCACATTCCTCATCAGGAGGAAGGCAAGAGGCTACAGGAAACAGAGACATAGGGTGGGGAGGCAGGAATTAGAAGTCAATTTCATCACCCCATGACTTCTTTTTATTGATAAAATAGGAGGTGGATAGTCTCTTGGGGATTTGGTGGAGACAGCCTATAGTATTAGGTAAGGATCTTGTAAGGACTGCTGACCCTTTGAAATAGTCTTAAGAGGAATGGGGAGCATTGGCAAACTAAAGGCTTCTCATGTGGCACTGGGAGTCCAGGTGAAACCGACTTTTCCTAGCAAAATCTGGCCACCCATCATGGCTGCAGAGGACATAATCTGTGTGAGGGATCTGAGCTTCCCCAGCTGCTAAGAAAGCAAGCCTGCACCTAACTAGTGATCTGGGCTGGACACTGGGGAGGGGCTAGTAGTCTGGGAAAGATTAGGAGATCAAAGAGCAGGTTTTGTGGGAGAAGAATGAGAGTTCTACTCCCCCACTTCCCTCTTATGCCTTTGGCGAGAAGTCTAAAAGCCTCTATTTGCTACAGCAACTGTAATTGATAAAACACCAAAATAGAAAGAGAAAAAGAGAAAGAAAATTCATTATTTCAAAATTCTTCTAGCACTATTCTTAAAAGACACAAACCATCTAAATCAACTCCTAGAAGCCCTTTTAAATTCCAAGACCGAAAACAAAATTATGGTTAAATGTATAATTAATGTTTATTATAGCTAGCATGTTAGTTTTAGAAAGGTCAAATTTATGATACAATGAAGTGATATTTTTCACATTCTGTGAGTCTATTTTATAGCACAATGGAGCCCATAGCATAATAAATATCTTCTATTATTCTGTAAGATGATTGTATGCAAAGCTTTGTAGGGCTGAGATAATATTGAATTTCAAGTCAAATGAGCTGGCGTGAACCTCAGGCAAGTCAGTTTATCTCTCAGGACTCAGCCTTCAGACTTGGAAAATGCAGGAGAAGGATAAATCTCCAAGTTTCCTTCCAGGTTAAAAAAAATCATGAGTATAACTTGATATATTAAATTACTATTCGAATTGATAGGGTTACCCTTTTTTATTATGTATTTTTGGTCCTAGCTATACATTCTTGTGCCTCAGTCCCTGATCAGGAACACAAACAATGATAACACCATCTCTATGGGAAATCAAATCCATTTAGCACAGTTTAATTTATACACCAATATCTCCATTCTCTGCCCGAATTTAATCCTGGGAGACTTCATCTCCAAAAATTCAGAGATATTTGTCCATCCTCTTGTGACCATGGTCACAAGACACTCCCTATTTTGTCTCTAGGATCCAAGCAGCTAATTTCAGTGGGTGCACACTCTGCAGAAACCCTTGCACCTCTTAACTTAGATTTGTCATTGACGGTAAAAAGAGAAAATACCAAGATGTAAGGGGCCCTTAGTAGAGTATGCCTGATACACTGAACAGCACAGTGTGTGTGAAATAATAAAAGCACAGCATTATGTATGTCCCCCATTCAGATGTTTCTGTCACTAGATGAAAAGTAGTGAGAGCCCATGGTTCCCTCTTGGGTTACAGAGGATCCCAAAGTCACTTGGAATCACAAAATACAGTCTTGATTCAAAATTAAATAGCCTCGTTCCAAGATTAATTAGTTCTTCCCTCTTTATGCAGAAGATGACATCTTTCATTCCCTAGATGCTTAGACCCTCAGTTCACAGGTGGGAGGGAAAAGGAGAAGAAAGGTCAATAAAAGGACTGCAGAGTTCTGAGCATACTGGTGACTGACACTGTCCCAAGCAAACCTGGCAGGTGGGTAATCCTGACTCTTGCTCTCCTGCTAGTTCTGTTGCCATGATGGTGAGCTGAACCATTCTCAAGAAATTCCCCTGATGTTGGCCATACAGATTTTCCTCTGACTAGCTCCTTCACTTCCACCTATCAGATTTCCACTTATTGTAGTTCCACTGCACTGTTTTGGGGGTCTCCTTAGCTGTGGCAGAGAATGCCTTTGAAAATGACCCATGCCACTAGCCAATGATTTTTTAAATAGGGTACATAAAAGACTGATAGATAACATTTCCTGAGATCATCCCAGCTTCCATTTAGGATGTAGAAAAATGTTCCTCCTACATTGAATATAATAAAAAGCAAAATAACCTATAACATCAGAACTTTTCTTGAACCCACCAGAGAGTAGAGGCCATAGGGCAATAAAGTAGCATGAGATTTAAAGAAAAACAGATGGCTCCGAGAGGCAATATGAGAACTAGCTTACCTGAGGCAGAACACCTAAGAAAGACAAGCCACCAGAGGAGTGGGGAGGAAGACTGCAGCTAATGCTCTGTACTGACTCTGTGGAAGGCAGTTAGACAGACATGCGTAGAGCAAGGCTGATGGGCCAGGTACAGAAGGTCACCAGGGTAGAAAGCCCCGGTGCCTATAATGAACAAAACTGGGAAAATGAGGGCATCGCCCTAGCATATTGGTGGTCATGAGGTTCAGACCCCCTGAATTTTCTTATTGCTGGCCATGCTCTTAGAGGAGGAACAAAAAAGGAGGCTGAAGAATAGCCCTTAAGCATTAAGCCCTCAGGACAATGGGGATCTGACCCACATCAAATACATCTAGGCCTAGGTTGTGTTCTAGCTCCAAAAAAGCAGCAAAACCAGACAAGTGAGGCCAGAGCTGACCTCAGGACCAGCTACATTCACTAATGACCCCTACCCAGGCACTAACCAATCAGTGAAGCCCACAACCCTGAAAGGACACCAGTGGAAAGCTGATGACTATTCTATTGGGATCATCCCCTGAGCCCTCTCGTAAAATCTTCACCCTTAAAAGCCATTAGGATGGGGGGACCCAGCCTGATCTCTCTCCCCCCAGCCCCAGGAGCATACCTGTGCTTTTCCTTTTTTCCTCTCCTCCTTCCCTCCCGTCCCCCATCCCATAACCTTTATCTTCCTCTTTCCTAAGCTTCAAGGGCCCTTCTTTTGCCTCTGCAACTTGTTTCCTGACCCCATTTCTTCTACCACTCACTTCTTCTACCTCTGTGACTCTCTTATAGTTTGAGCCTTGAATCTGAATTCTTTCCTAGCCAATACCAAAGTTACTAAACCAAGGTCCAGTCTGACACCAGTAGTCTAACATCTGGTACCATTACGCCACCAACAAATGTAGTTAATTTTTACTAATTTACTGCGCTACAGAAGGACCCATGGAAGCTACAGACACATGAGGAATTTACACCCCCTTACAGATTTTTCTACACAAACCTCACAGAATGCTCACAGAACATCAGGGTCTGAATGGGGGAGTAGAGGAAGCATTCTAAGGTGGTGCAAGTCTGTGAGGGAGGAACAAAAGCCCCCAGGGGTGGGGAGAGATGAAGAGCAGCAAATCCAGCAGGGCCCAGGGTGGACTCATTACAGCTGGGGAAGGGGAACGAAGAAACCTCCTACCCTGGGGGAGGGACAGGAAGCTCTCTCCCACACAGGTACCACTAAGACACCAGGCAGGGTTTGTTTGCCATGGGGAGGAGGGCAGGATTACTGAGAAAATTCTAGCCCCAAAGCTCAGGGACATAGGTCCTGCCTGACTGAGACTGAGACTGAGGCTGAACCAAGAGAGCAGAATGCCTCTTCCCCTACCAGACTGGCAAGTGTCTACTGAGAAACTACTGCAGGAGAAGGAACAAGAGTGCCAAGTCTCTCCCTCAGGCACAGGTTATAAACAAAGTAACACAAGTTGCCCTAAACTGGAAACAATGATGAACGGATAAATGGTGATAAAGCATACCATGGAATACTACTCAGAATTTCAAATGAACTATTAATACATATAATAACATGGTTAGATTGCAAATGCATTATGCTAAGTGAAAAAAAGCCAGACTCAAAAGGCCACATACCGTATGGTTACTTTTATATGACACCCTAGTGGGTGGAGGGTCCCTCAGTCTGGCATGCACCCTCTGGGAGCCCTCCAGGAATGTCCGACTGACGGTTTGGGCCTGCTCAAGGGGGAGTAGGCCTAAGCCGTCATCGGACATCCTTAGCACCACCGCAGAGGCAGGAGAGAGGAGAGGCTCTGGCCACTGCTGCTGTGAGCCTGGCTTCTGGCTGAGCAGCACTCCCCCTGTGGGAGTGCACTGATCACCAGGGAGCAGTTCCTGTGTTGAATGTCTGCCTCCTAGTGGTCAGTGTGTGTCATAGCACCCAATTGTCCTGATGTTCAGTCAATTAGCATATTAGCCTTTAATTATATAGGATTCTAAAATAGGAAAAACTACATGGGCAGAGACTCATTGCCAAAGGCTGGAGGTAGATCAGGAGCTAACTACAAAGGACCATGAAGGATTTTTGAAGGGTGATGGGTCATTTCTATATCTTGATTGTGGTGATGTCATACATTTATCAAAACTCATAGAACCATACACTTAAAAAGGTGGCTATACTGTATAAAACATTTTAAACACATTTAAACATTAAAAAGAAAAGAGAATTTTATTCAAATTAAGAAGTTATGTTCATCAAAAGTCACCATTAAGAGAGTGAAGAGACAAGTCACAGATTGGGAGAAAATAAAAAGAAATATAACTTGCATACATAAAATATAAGAAAAAAAGACAACCCAATAGAAAAAAAAATAAGCAAAAGACTTGAGTGGCATTTTACAAAAGAGAATATCCAAATGGCCAAAATACATATAAAAAGCTATTCAATATCTGTATCCTAAATGCAAATGGAAACCATAAGGTACTTCTACACCTCCACCAGATAAGCTAAAGATTGGCAATACCAGTGTAAGTGACGATATGGAACCAAAAATGATCATCAAGGGAAACTAAAAGAATAATCCCATTCACAATTGCTTCAAAAACAATAAAATACCTAGGAATAAATTTAACCAAGGATGTAAAAGGCCTGTATTCAGAAAATTATAAGATACTGCAAAAAGAAAAAAGAAAACGACAAATAAATGGAAGGATATACCGTACTCGTGGACAGGAAAAATTAAAATCAGAGGAGCTCCTCTGTATTTCTCCGTGAACATCAGACACCAGTCCTCAAGCCTTCAACTACAGGGGTGACCCACTAAACTCCCCAAGCTGTCCTGGAGGCGCTTCCCTGGGTCTGAGGAGGAAGGAAACCCCATCTCCTCGCCCTCTCACTTTATTGAGGTCTCATACACAGCCCATCAAGCTCTCCAAAAATATCTCTTGACAGATTCTCTTTCCTCTCCATAACTTGACCCTTTTGAAAAATGTGAATGAGAAGTTCACGAGTCTTTGAGCCAGCATCAGACTGTAACTTGACAATTACACTCTGCGTTTTCACCCAGCACCTCACTCTGGCGGGCAGCATGTATGGTTTGGCGTTGGCTATCATCTCCCAATCAGGACTTCAATGTTAAGCTTCTGTTATCGGAACTTCAGCTCGAACCATATGAAATTCTTGATTGTTGATGGTTTGAATTAACAATTTTATTCAAAACAGGCTTTTCAAGGAAAGTGAACTTTAGTTAGAATTTGAACAAGAGGGAAAAGTGGATTCTTAAATGAATACCCAGGAAAACACTGAAACACCTCGTGCAAAGCATCTCACCTTGGCTTTCAGGTCAGCACACAAATCCTGTTGCTTTCTCCTGTCCTTAGCCAATGCGCTCTCCATCTCATGAGCCACACAGGCCTCGGCAAGTGTCAGCACAGCCTTCTGTATAAAATCCCTTCTATTCTTATTCCAATTTGATATCAGGACCCTTCGCTGCTCCCTGGCAAAGTGATATTGGTCACAACATTTCTCATGTTCGACCTGAAAAGAAAACGGATGGATATTAGAACACTCATTACACTTACAACGAAAGTCAGACTATGCCTTATGTCATTATTATGAAAATAAATAAAATGAATTATAACAACTGATATTTACTGGGGACAAACATCTTAATAGTTAATACAGCACCCAGGACTTGGTTCCTATCCCAGAGTTCTGAGCCTGTGGCAACTGGTGACTGAGATTACAAATCCATAGCTTCCTCATATAGAATGGAGTCAGACATAGGTGGCCCTATAATAAATTCCACTTCTAACATGGCAAGGAATCTATGAGCAGAAATCATTATTTCCTCTATGTATAATTTCAAAAATACTCCATCTTTAAATTAGTTCTGGTATTTTAACAATTCCGTTCAAAGTGCTTCAGCAGTTTGGCATATGCTAAAAAAACATTTAAAAAATGGTTACAGTCATCCTGAAAAACTCAATTTGCCCTTGATAATGGAAACATTCAGAAAGTAAGATGTCTAAACTTGAAGTAATTATAGAAATGACATTAGCCCTCCCCATCCCATGCTCCTGAGGGACATGGCATTCTCACATTAGCACTAGAAGTTCCCCATGAATCCCAGGCAGAGGAGATCTCAGCCTTGAGGGGAGGAACAGGAATGGAGAGAGCCTGAGTAGTTGGAAAAATCTCTGTAGGTGATTCTGAAATGCTCATTATATAAATGTGTCTCCTGAAATTGAGAGTCACTGACCTAAATAATTCTTTATTTTGCCAGTACTGTATAGACCATGTTTCTGAATTTGATACATTATTGAACCTCTAAATGGTAAGAAAAAAGAAGGCTGCAAGCAGGGAAAGGCTGGTCCCACCTAAAAGAAAAATACAAGTTTGTTTAATTAGTGTCAGCACAGCTATGAAACAGGCTATGGCTTCACTTACACCAAACATCCACTGCTCAAATCTGTTCTGTAAACTTTTTAGCTTTGTTCCCCAAAGCCAAAAATACACTTAAAACCTGTCAAACATTAAGAAAGGAAGCATGCACCATGCAGAAATGCATACTAATCAGCCCACTGTAAGAAAGTATATGTAAAAATCTTTATTATGTAAATAGTAGGCAAATATAAAAAGTCTACAGAGATAAAAATGACAGCTGGTCACAGAAGCAACTAGATTTGACAGGGGATAAAAAGAAAGATCTAATTTAATAAATTAAGACTTTTTAAAAATTCTAGAGTGAATTATTTATTATGTAACATGTTTTTTTAATGTGGTGTGTTGTGTGTCTTTTTTCAAAGAGAAAGAGAGAGAGAGAGAGATCAACCATTTGCTTCTCATACACACTCCTACTGGAACTGAACCCACAACCTAGTTATGTACCATGACTGGGAATCAAACCTGTGAACTTTCGGCATACAGGACAATGCCCCAACCAATTGAGCCACACTGGCCAGGGCTAACATGTTTTTTTTATACAACAGGTATCTGCTATTTATAGCGCAAAATTAAAACAAATAATTATGGGAGGGTGGGGGAGAGGACAGATGATGATCCTCTGTGTGGCCTTTGCTCCAATTTCTTCATCTGTAAAATCAGAATAACAATGGTACTTCCCTTATCAACTATTATGTGTGCTACAGGAGCTTACTATGCACATGCCTGACATAAGGTAAACTCTATATACATGTTAGTATTGTTCTTATTTGCATAATTTAAAATACTTATAAAAATGCAGATTATGTGATAATATTTTATAAGCTGGCCCATTTAAAAGCTAAAAGTCTATGCATGCTTAGTTACATACTAGGAGCCCAGCGCACGGTTTGAAATTGCACAGTGCCGCCCACCCTTGAGTCGCCAGCTGGCCCTGCCTCTCTCTCTGATCCTTGAAGTAGCCACAACCACTGCTGATCAGGCCCTCCCCCAGCGCAGGTACATGGAGGCCCCTGCTGCCCCACCCACGACGCTGCGCACACAACCCTCTCCTGTCTGGTCGACCCATTATAGCGTCCCTGTTAATTAGTATATTTCTCTATTTTACATATATATATATATATGTATATATATATATATATACACACACACACACACACACACACACACACACACACAAACACACACACACATACACACACATAGTATTTTAAGGTGAGTTTTATGAAATTAATTGGTAAAAAGCTAGCTTTCGTGTTCTTATCAACTAGAAAAATGAAATAATAATTTCCAGGCCCTTCTCAGGGAAATTTCAGGCATGGCTATGAATTTGAGGCATTTGTGTCTCAGAGCCATGTAGAGGGATCAAACAGAATTATGATGATGGGGACGGTATAGATAAGAACCAGCCCACAAGGTGAGTGTTGACTAGAAGGACTGAGGTGTGGCAGCTCTATGGGCCATGGAACAGGAGCAGGCATTCCACTTTCCAGCAAGACCCAAAGATGAAATCACCTCTGATGTAGGCAGGTCACTGTATCCACACCTGGAAGTCCAATACTAGCAGAGCAGCAAGGGAGGCACAGTGATGATCTCTGGGGCAAGTGAGCACAGAAGAGCAAATGTTGTCAGGGGGGTCACCCACCTTCTTACGGGCCACACAGACTTGAAATATGAGACTTCAACCTAGAACACTATTATTTTCTAAACTGTAGGAATAACTAAATTTTGGAGAACCATTTAATATGTATATATTTTACTTAACAGTTATGGACCATGAAAACAACTTGCCAGTACTCACCAAAGCATCCCTAGATTTGTGAGGAAAATACCGTTGTAACATGTCCAGATACAGAGTCCTTCTGCCACAGAGATCTCCAGGATACTGATCCAAAACAGCCTGGTACACCCAGTGTTCTTCTTCACTTAATTGGAAGTTTCTGGAAGCAACAAAAATATTACGACATGTTGTTAAACAATCATGGAGTTTGAGGGACTTCAAACTATTCAAACTATTACCAAGTAAAAATGATTACCTAAAATGAAGCCCTTTTTTTAAAATGCCTTAGCCAAACTAAATATCTGCTATTGAAAAGGTGCTAAATTCCACTACAATTGGTTCTTTCAAACCTTTATTTGGTCTTGCCATGAGTTCTAGGCATAATTTGAAGAAGTTTGACAACAAGACATAATATTGTTAAAATATTTATTCTATCTTGCCTATATTTTTAAAATATGACTAGTAAATGAAAATTTTAAAACACTGGGAAATAAATTATTAAACACTAGAAGCCCAGTACATGAAATTTATGCACTCGGGCGGTGAGGAGGGGGTCTCTCAGCCCAGAATGCAAGACAGCGCAGGCCAGACTGAGGGATCCCCCCGATGCATGATCAGGGCCGGAGAGGGACATGGGAGGTTGGCCAGCTGGGGAGGGACCATAGGATGGTTCCAGGGTATGTCCATTCCATCTCCCTCAGTCCTGATCAGCTGGACCCCAGCAGCAAGCTAACCTGTCAGAGTATCTGTCCCCTGGTGGTCAGTGCATGTCACAGCGAGTGGTTGAGTGGCCTTAGCATATTATGTTTTGATTGGTTGAATGGACAACCCGACATTTAGTATATTAGGCATTTATTATATAGGATACAGATTAAAAAGAAATTTTGCTTATTCAACAAAGTTCCTATTTCTATATTGGAGGAAAACAGAAATGTAGACAGTTAAATAAATAATTAGACACAAGAAACTAAGGCCTGAGGAATGCACTTCATTTTAGGTTTGACTTTAAAAGCAAGTCTAAAATTATCTTTTACTTTACCTTCTCAACATCTCGCTTTCTGGGGTAAGAATAGACATTGGTTGTGAAAAGATAACCAATAACATTACATTTCAGATCATTTAAAAAAATCATTTTTAAAGAGGATCCCTTCAAGTCATCTTACCAATAATTGTACAATTCAAAACAATTTTCATATGTCTTCTCTGCCCTTGAAAAATACTTGAAAATTTAAAATAAAATAAAAAAAAACTCTTAAACCAGTGATACTAATGGGAATTCCAATGTCTTTACACAAGTTTACCTAGTATCTGTAGAGCATTTCATTATTCTGGTAAGCAGAAAGAAAGAAAAGATATTTCTCAAAGAAGATAATCTCTAACAGCTCTATAACTGGGGGGGGGGGGGGGGGGGAGGGAAGGAGGAGGGTTACAGATATTCTATCAGGAAGGATACTTTAGAGTTTGTCTGTATGGCCTAATTTGTTGCAGAGAAAGAATTTGAGATTCATTCATTCATTAAACACCTTGAGTGTCTTGTTCTGTCTGAATCGGTTGGGCATGTATAGGCAGTCAAAGGCTCCTGAAAATAAATCATTTCAAATAGGGATATTGAGCCTGGAGAAAAGCTTTCCTGAGTGTACTTGGCATTTAAAACACCTCAAGTCTTCAAGAGCAACATCTCTGGTGCTCTCTCAAGGAACTCATTTTCATTCATGATAACATAAATGCATTTTAATAGCAGAGTTAGCCACATGAATTCTCTATTACTACACCACAGCCACAATAATGAGTAGACCTAAAGTCCATGTGCTCATTCGTGTTTTTAAACTGTTTCCATAAACAAAGGGCCTTTAACACGATTTTAATTTCTACCTTTATTTGATTACAAATGTGGGTGGGTGCCGGTGGGAAATGTGTGCTGGGGAGGAGGAAGTGACAGAGTCTAAGTTCAGTAATTTTTGTTGTTGTTGTTCTTTTACATTGACATTCATCTGTATAAAGGATGCTTTGAAACCATGATAGATCACCTTTATTAGGTAGAATCCCCATTATCAAGATGCTGATAATTCACAGACGCACCTTCCTTCTGTGGAGAATTGTTCTGAACCAACTGGGAGCTGCCTCTTGCAGAAGGCTACTCTCCTACACAAGAACTAACCACAACTGATGACTGATTGTCTGATGGGGGGCCACAGAAGCCCAACCCACTTACCCCAAGATGGGACCAAGTATGCGATACTGTTTGTGCTGCAGAGTTTCACTGTGGGAGCAAACTGCAGCTCACTCCCACTGAGATCTCTGCATGGACATTTTCCCCTTCTCTATTTTGCTTCCCTGACTACACTTCTCCAGAGAGCACTGCCCAACAAATCACTTGTTGCAATCTCTGTCTCAGCATTGCTTCTACTCCACCGGACCTAAAGTAATATACA
Organism: Antrozous pallidus; assembly: GCA_027563665.1. NCBI lineage: Eukaryota > Metazoa > Chordata > Mammalia > Chiroptera > Vespertilionidae > Antrozous > Antrozous pallidus. The sequence continues at coordinate 60,193,633 of CM050508.1, read as the reverse complement.
AGCTTTCTTACCCATCATTTTCAAAAAAATAGTTTCAATTCTTTAGTAAAGGAAGTATTTCCAAGCTTATTGCGTTGACGGTCTCTCATACTGAATGGCGGTACAAGATTTCTCTCAAAGAGAAACTGCAAATAGCAAATATTTAAAGAAATGCTTTTCAAATAAAAGCACACATTAAGCAGTGTACGTTGCTATAAATAAATATAGCAGCAGGAGAATGTGTGGTGCTCACTGCATTTTTATACATCGGCTGAATTATTTAGGTGCCATTTTAGTGACATTAAAACCCTTTAAATGTCTCAAATGATAATATAACATTAAAACCAAATATGTCATGAACAATAACCACATTTATTTTGCTTTTCTTATTGATTTTAGAAACCTCATCTTAACAGCTTTCCTCAATTATCACAATTACACAAATTGTAAGTCATTTTCCAATATATGTGGAATAAAAAAAAATCTGAAAAGAAGTCATACATAAATACTCACAACATTATTATTTTTAGAGTATTCATAGCAGTTTCCACAGCCGCAGGCTTAAATCTTGAGGCAAATATTCCCATCAGCAATACTAATGGCGCAGTCATACATCTCCATTAGGATGCTGCTTGTGAGGGAGAAAACTCCCACCACTGTGTAAGGACTGAGGCTTCTGGGTGGTAAAATTCAAACATGATAGCCTCTTCACAATAACAAAGTAGTCATTTCTTATGTAACCTCTAAAACAAAATCAAATTTCTAAACTCAGATTTGGCCATCTTTTCTCTCCTAATCCAACCTTTAGCTTTCTATTGTTCAGAAAAACCTATACAGACTAGCTTAGCTTTATAAAATATCGAGGATTAGCTTTTACCTTCCGAAGTTCTTGTTTAGTTTAACTTCTTTGCTGGTGATTATGATGAAAGAAGGAGCTAAATTACACAGATTGAAGAATATTCTGATCACTTATCCCCTTTCTGAATTAGGGGGAAATGACTGTCATTTTAAAGAAAAAAATTTAAAGAAGACTTTACAATTATCCTATGCTTTTGCAAGTTTTAAAATATCCTTAGACAAAAGATCTTTGGCAGGTCTCTGCAATTTCTATTCTTTTCGTCCACCCAAATGTTCTAATTTAAGTTGTTTTGTAATTTTTATCTTTAAAATAGCACACTAAAATTCTACAGTTTCCAGGTTTATTGGGTACTTCTAACACTTCAGGGAATTTCAGCCTGCAGATGTATGAGATATTTACCCCTCAATCCCACCCACCATCTCCTGCCCCCAAACATTGAAATCCACTGATCTCATTTCATCATGATTTCCCAGGATATGAGGTAAAATAGTTAATTTAGAAAAGGAGGAATACTGACCTGTGAGAATTCAACTAGACTGAGGCTGGTTTTCCCCCTGTTACTCCCTATTTGAATCATTCCGAAAATCCAAAACTGACTTACAATTAAGTTAGCTACCAGTTTTCTTAGTAGTCATATTTAAACCATATCCCTGGAATCTGGTGTCATGACATCAAGATACATTTGGGTGGGGGGGGGGGGGTGGAGGCAGCCAACAGTGGTAAATAAAATTCATAAGGGTGAGAGGTACTTGAACAACAAAAACAAGTCTCTGAAACTAAACATTGTGTTTACAAAGTGGCTGAAAGTTGTTTCCCATTTTCTCAGAGTGAAGGGAGTTTTCCAGCCAAAAAGGTAATTAGTGCTTCCTGAAGCTTGCAGAGGCAGTGCTCAGCAAATGAGGACTGCCTGAAACGTGGGAAATGGCCAGAGTAAATCTGGCTAAAGAGAATCTCTTCCAGTATAACACTCTCAGGGGACATGTAATGCTCCTCCACTAAGAAGCATGCTTGCAGTAGCCGCTGTAGGTGAATGTGGATGAAAGAGAGCTCTCACACTATCTGTTTGTCTGGCTACATTGGGTCTGACCTTCTAGAAAAGATCATTTGACTTCACTTTTTAACACTGTCTTTCCAGATCCAACCCATCCAAACACCAATTCTAATTAGCCCGGTTCCTGAAACTGTCTTCCCACCAACCACCCCACCATAGGTCTATTGTCCAAAGACAAATCTATCTTTGACTTTCAGCCTAATTTACAGGGAGCTCCCTGGCCTCGGACTCATTTTTGACCAACGGAACCTGCATCTTGTGTTTCCTTTGGTGTGTACATTCTCTTCCCACAGGACCCATTCCCACTTAGCAGTTCTTGCCTCCAGGATCCCTAGGCTCTGCCCAGTCTGGCTACAGAGGTGGGAATTGACAACTAGAATAAAGTGGGCTCTCAGGAGTATGGTCATAATTCACTGAATTGAAGAATCAACAACAGCAGAGTGGCCCACCACACCTTGGACCACATTCTTCTGAGGGGTGACAGGAAAGTGAAAATAGGGCAGAGTTCTAAAAGTAATGGCTCCAGAATTTCTTATAGGTGAGTTAGGAATGAGAATCAGAAGAGAAGGCTACGTAATTATTTGGAAGGTGCAATTGTTATTTTCATAACAAACCTGTTTTTACTTATAATTTTTAAAAATAATATTTTGCACAGAAAGTTCAATTTTTGCTTAGAATATATATATTTTTTGGAGGTGGAATGTGTACTTTGGAATGATGGCAAGACTCCTAATACATCCTTTTTTTCTACATCTATCCACCACTAATTTTAAGAGGCAACATAGTTACTAGTGGAAGTTTTAAGAAAAAATGATCAAGACAAAACAGACTGTTAAAAGTAATGACTCAACTACCCTATATGCTAGATATTAAGTAATTACATTCATCAAGAAAATATAAGAGAAAGGTAATTGTAGAAGATATTGCCCTTACTCCTGCTCTTATCCACCAGAATCCTGATTTTATTCAAGATCTACCTTCTTCTATTGCCCTCTTTCATAGCTCTCTTTCATAGCTCACCCACCTCAGGGGAGGTGAACTTTCTCCAGCCCTGGGAGTGAATCTTGAATAATCTTAAGACATTCACAAATGTTCATTCATAAGCTTCCTATTCCTCTGGCCAGTGTTAGGGATAAGCATGGACAAAAGACCCAGTTCTGGCCATTGAAGTGTGAAAAGTCTTCTGGGAGGAAGGCTTCTTAGCTCTTAAGATACATCAGCAGGAAGAAAAGAGCTTCCTGCTCCTGTGTGTTATGGTGTGGAGCAACAGCTGTCTGTTGGGAAGTCCTCTAACCTGAAGTAAGACAGGGCAAGAGAATGCAGAAAACCAGACCTCACTGGACTTGATTTCTCTACCTCTGCACTTCGTGTGAAATAAGATATCACTTTATTGTTAAAGTTGTTTTCACTTGAGGTGTGTATTCTCTTACAGCTAAAGATATCCTGTTGATAGTTAAGTGAAGGAAAGAGAAATTATTTTTTTAATGTAGCATCCTAATAATTCACTTTGGTAGGAAAATATAATGAAAGATATAGAGATTAAAGAGATGCAGACCCAAGGTGGCCAGAGACCAGCATCTACAGTAACTCTCCTCAGCTCATTGGAAACAGATGTTCAACACCAACAGTCATTTTCAGGACAAATAAACTAAACAAAAAACAACTCAAAATCAAATGAATAGAATCAGTAAAGACAAGATAATCTACAAACACATTATTTGCTCTCATTACTTTAAAATCTTTCTATTGAGCCAAAATCTGCCTCCAAGTTACCCCATTTTATTTTTCATTTTTAGAGCATAAAAACATTTTAAATTGAAACAAAGTTCAACTGAATAAAATTACTTTACATATACATTTTGATTCAGTTTTCCAGGTTCAAAAGCAAGAATGATAAAACCAGTGTACTTCTTTGGAATAGCATGAGGAAACAATTAACCGTCATGAAGGCTTCTAAAATTTTAATTACCACTAAAGACTCTAAAATATCATCTCAAACCTACCAGTAATCATTAAGAAATTAAAAAGATGAATTAGAAGAGTGATGGAACTCTTTCTGAGTCTGTTATTTGTTTAGACATTAACAATGTTCAATGTTATGTTCCTTTATAGACACTAATATGGCAAATAAACATAACCCTGTGAGCATGGAGATTATAATTCCTTACATTACTGGTTCTCCATAGTCTCAATTTTAAAAATAGGGTTTTCTCAAAGTATTATATTTACCCACAGTTGATCTTCAATATAAAAGGCGTAGGAAAAACTTGCCATGAACACTTGATTTGAAGTATAAATAGGGGTTTTAATTCCTCTGTGTCACAATTCAGCTATCATGTCCATAGAAATTTTAATCTTCTTTTTGCTCAGAGCTACACATATTTATATTATTTTAATAACAAATTATATTTGTATTATCCAGGTTAAAAAATAACATATTAATTATCTTGGACACAAATCTGCCAAGCTGCTATGTTTCCATTCTCTCCAATGTGATTTACTCAAGGTTAATTTGATTTCACACCCAGGAAAGAATAGAAACTTCTCATCAGTGATTCTCACTCCTTGATTTTTTAAAACCCAGATTTTAGTCTCCCAAAGTATTAGAAGTGCAGCTTCGTGCATCATTACCCTGTAGTTCCTGGCTGAAACGATTATATCGAGAAGGCAGTTGTGGGCTGCAGTGATACTCACAAAAAGGACTGTTGACCTAGACAGTTATAGCCACTACTTTTAGATATACTTTTTACAAATACATTTAAACAAACATAATATACAGGGTGAGTTATTAATTAAGCAAAGGCAAACTCTAAGACTAACTTTGAGTATACTCTAGAAAATAGACCCATTGTTTTCTCTTGATAAAATGCATTCTACCATAGCCATTCCTACAACAAACCAAAGTAGGTTGAACAATCACAAAATAAGGCTTGTGGTTCAAAAGTCATAAAATAGTTGTTTTCAATGATGTGTTTATTTTAAGAGAAAGCTACTAAATCTATATGACAGGGCGTTGCCTAGCGACCCAGAGAGAGCAGCCAGAGGGCTCCAGGCCCCTGAAGGAAGGGAAACGGTTGAGGAGGGAGCTGAGGCTTTGGTCGCCGCTGCTGAGGAATCTGCTGAGAAGTTCAGCATCAGGTGGTTCCCCTGGCTTGCAGAACAATGGCTTTACTGATGAAGTCAAAATTTTAGGAAAAAATTGCATTGATTTGATACAAATCCTTAAAGAGAAAATAGCTCAAGAGAAAATACATTCCAGAGAGAGAACCAAGATGGCGGCATAGGTAAACACCTATTGTTCTGCCTAGCGCAACGATTCAAAAACTAGAACATAACAACAAAACAAATATCACCCAGAATCACCAGAAACCTGGCTGAGTGAAAACTCCACAAATAAAAGTAAAGGTGAGACACTGAGACTCAGAAGAGCGGCGGGAGCGCAGCCTTGAAGACGGAAACAGGTTGGGAGCTGTCCTGGTCGCACACGCGGGCTGTAGGGCTGGAGCAGCAACCCCGGCTGGATTTCGCCAATGGGGAGGGCGGAGACGTCCCACTGCACAGATTCCCCAGTGCCAGGCGAGGTCTGAGGTCTGGGGGACGCACCCTGGAAGCCGGGCGCGGCAGAGGTCTCCTAGTCTGAGGAGAAACCGGGTAGCTGGGAAAAGAAGTTTGCGCGCAAGTGTCGCACAAACACGCGACTTGCTCCCTGGAAACTTGTCTCCTGGTCCCAGAAACCACCTATTTTACAACCCTGGGCTAGACTTTGGGTGTGCAGACTCATTTGGGGAGAGGCAGAGTTGTCTGGCAAGGGGAAGAGACTAGCGGCTTTCTCTTGGAGGTGCCTGCAGCCATCCCCATCCAACAGAGACCAGCGTGTGAGCGCCGCATAGGATGTAGCTGACACTGAGGCTGCCTGCGCAGCTCAGAGACTCCGCCCATCCAAGGTGAACACAGTCTCCCTTCACAGTCAATTGGCCTGGAGGTCAAACCCTCATAGGGCTAACAACAAGCTGGGTTAAAATCAAAAACACTGTACAACCCATAAAGGATTGCAGTAAGAGTACCCACCTCAAGTAACTGGGGAGGCTGTGCCACTGACCCTTAGAGGACATCTATCACATAAAGCAGCCACCATGCAGAGATATGGAAAGAAATCAGGTGTGAAAGAAATGGAGGAAAAAAGACGACAAGACATAAAGTTCAAAACCATGGTTATAAGGCTTTTCAAGGGGCTCCTAGAAAAGGCCAATGAACTTAATGAGAACTAAGAGGAAATAAACAAGACCACCCAGGAAATGAATGAGACTTACAAGGAAATGAATGAGACCCTCAAGGAAATGAACAAGACCTCTGAGGATATGAACCAGACCCTCACGGATATGAAAAAGGACCAACTAGGAATCAAGCATACACATGCTGAAATAAAAAATATTACACAAAGTCCTAAAAGCAGTCCAGAGGGCCACAAGAATCAAGTCAAAGATTTGAAATACAAAGAAGCAAAATCCACTCGGCTGGAAAAGCAAGAAACAAAAAGAATTCAGATAATTGAAGATAGTGTAAGGGGCCTCTGGGACAACCTCAAGCATGCCAACGTCCGAATTATTGGGGTGCCAGAAAAAGAGAGAGAGCAAGTTAATGAAAACCTACTTGAAGAAATAGTGACTGAAAACTTCCCCCACCTGGTGAAAGAAACTGACTGAAAAGCCCAAGAAGTACACAGAACCCCAAAATATAGGAATCTAAAGAGGACCACACCAAGACATATCATAATTAAAATGCCAAGAGCAAAATATAAAGAGAGAATATTAAAAGCAGTAAGAGAAAGACAGTTGGTTACCTACAGGGGAGCACCCATACGATTGTCAGCGGATTTCTCAACAGAAATGATGCAGGCCAGACGGGAGTGGCAAGAAATATTCAAGATAATGAATAGCAAGAATCTACAGCCAAGATTACTCTATCCAGCAAAGCTATCATTCAGAATTGAAGATCAGATAGGGTGCTTCACAGATAAGAAAGAGCTAAAGGAGTTCATCACCACCAAACCAATATTGTATGAAATGCTGAAAGATATTCTTTAAGAAGAGGAAGAGGAAAAAGGTAAAAATATAAATTATGAACAACAAATACACATCTATCAACAAATGAACATAAAAATCAAGTGAACTGATAGGCTGATGAACAGGATAAACTGGTGAATATAACGGAGACATGGACATAGAGAGGGAATGGACTGACAATTCTTGGGGAGAAAAGGGTTGTGGGAAGTGCAGCAAGAGACTGGACAAAAATCTTGCAACAATGGGAGAGGACAGTGGGGAGGGGGAGGTGAGGGTGGAGAGTGGGATGGGTACAGGGTGGAGGGGAGATATAGGGGGATTAAAAAGGGGAAACAATGTAATTAATAAACTGAACAATAAAGATAAAATAAATAAATAAATAAATAAATAAAATCTATATGACAAAAATAAGCTCTTAACCTACAATTATTTCCTCCCTCAACCCCAACAAATATAAATTCCAAGGTCAGGTTGGACAATACCTGTTGGAATACACCATGAGAAAATGGGAGCTGCAGTGACCACAAATATTGCTTGAGGAGGTCATTTAACCACTGTGATTAAGTGAACACATTAGTGTTCAAATAATTATGCTTCCATTTCTCAGCTCTTCTCCCCATGTTAACCACCCTTGACACAACCAGCCCAGACCAAAAATGTAGAACCTGAGACTGGACATGGCCAGGAACTGAAACTTTCCAAAAGTCTGAGACTACATTCTGAGAGAAAAACACCACCTGCTATTTAAGGCTCCAAGGTTCTAACTTGTTCTGAGTTCATCAAGTAAGCAAATGTCAATTATTTATTATTACTAGAGGCCCAGTGCATGAAATTCATGCATGGGATGGGGGTCCCTCATTCTGGCCTACACCCTCTTCAATCTGGGACTGCTAGCTCCTAACCACTTGTGGTACAACCATATATTGTAATACCATGCAAGTAATAAAAATAGGTTGTAAAATAATATTTAACACAATGAAAGTTAGTAAACATAGAAGATTAATAAACATTTATTGAAAAACAATAGATAATACTGGATCTGATTCATCAAGAAAATCAATGAATATGTGTAGAAAACTTTTTCATTTTTATAAACAAAATACCTATAACTCATATAACTATCTTTACAAAATCTGTACTTGGAAATTTGACAGCATCTCAAATTCAACATGTCCAAACGTGAACACCAGATCTCCCCACTTGGAGGTTTCTGCTCTTGGGTTTCTTCTTGGTAAAATGTGACTCTCTGTATTGCCTGTCTCTCTAATTTGAAGGGCAGCAGTGTGCCCTGTGACTTTGCTACACTAATGTATCTAAGAAAAGTTGGTGATTTTTTTAGCTTGTTCGGGTTGTTGGAGCAGAGTCACAAACTCTAAGCTCTTTACCTGTTGGACCAGAAACTGGAAGTCCCTATTGATTATTTAAAGATTTAACTTGCCCAAGAGGATGTTAGATTTTTTTTTAATGATTATGTCATTGCACTTATTTAAATCTTTTCTTTATGATTTTCCCTGCAGGTAGCATACGTTAAAAGACCTTCCCCATTCCAAGATTACTTAATATTTGCCTTGTTTTTATCTCATTATTTTATTATTTTTCTTATTTATATTTTAATAAACCTAAAAATTTTTTAGTAATATGAGATAAGAAAGAGCTTTAATCTCAATTTTACAATTTCCTGTTATTTAATGCTCCTATAAATAATCCAATCTTTACTATAGTTTTGAAATTTTTCCTTTATAATAAATGAAATTATTGCTGAGACCGGTTTGGCTCAGTGGATAGAGCGTCAGACTGCAGACTGAAGGGTCCCGGGTTCGATTCTGGTCAAGGGCATGTACCTTGGCTGCGGGCACATCCCCAGTAGAGGACATGCAAGAGGCAGCTGATCGATGTTTCTCTCTCATCGATGTTTCTGACTTTCTATCCCTCTCCCTTCCGCTCTATAAAAAAATCAATAAAATATATATTTTTTTAAAAATAATAATAATAAACTAAATTATTGGCTACAGCACTAAATAATCCAGGGGCAGTTTTCTCATCTTGTGGAAAGGGAGATAAAGTTATGATAGTTTATCTCCCTTTCCACAGGTTTCTTGTGGATTTGTGTCTCTGCTGCCCCAACCCATGCCCCTGAGCAACCCAAGCGCCTCCGCCTCAGGCCTTGGGGTTGCTGGGTGCCAGGCCTGCGGGTTTGTGTCTGAATCCACCCCCCTTACCCCCAGCCCCAGGTTTACCATGGCAGGACTTGGCGCTGCTGGGGGCTGGCCTCCCTGGTGGTTTTGTGGCTGCAATCACAACCCCTGTGGCCCCCAGCACTCCATGGTCAGGTTTGAGACCAGGTTTGTAGCTGTGATCAAGGCCCCCACAGCCTCCAGCGCCGCCATTGCCAGGCTTTGGGTGGCAGGGGGAGGAAGGGGAGGGGTACAGATCCCCTGCTGGGTCTGGGGCTGGGATGGGGACCCCCACCGCCCCAGCACCACCATGGCCAGTTCAGGGCGGAGGGGACCCACCCACCATCTTGGTTGGGAATTAATTTGGATATTGCTCCTATTGGCTGGTAGCATAGTGAAGGTATGGTCAATTTGAATGTTTCTCTTTTATTAGATAGGATTAAATTATTATAGATATGTTCTGTATTTCTATTTTGTTCTACTTATCTGCTATATATCCCACAGATGTATAAAACTTTCTAATCTATTTTGACATTATATATTGGTTGCACATCCAATCTCAGTTATTCTTCATTTTGAAACTCTGTTGATTTTACAACCTTAATCTTCCTAATACATTTTAGAATAGGTTTTAACAATTCTTCAATTGTAATTGCACTAAACTAATAGATTATTTCATAAGTTATGGATATATTGAAATCAAATAAACTAGCATATCAAATTTTAGTTGCTTGCATTCCTACTCACACTGGCTTTAGACATTAATGTGGACTAATTACCCTTGAAAATCCAGCAGTGAGGGTGGCTTCCCACACAGGTCAAACAGGGTGCCAGCTCAGTTTCCCCATGATTATCTGGGCTTCTTGTGTGTTGCTTTCCTTCACTCACACAACAACTGCCAGCAGCAACCTCAACTATATACTTTCTTGGTCCATCCCCCCCCCCCCCCCCCAAAAAAAGGCACTATTTCTCAAGTACCTAACAAAAGTTCTGAGCTTTGTCCTTGACTTGGGGAGCACCATGAGCTAGTAGCTGTGGCCAGGGAAATGTGGTGACTGACTGGTGCACAATCCCACTAGAGCCTACCTTTGGGTCTGCTATGGAGTCATTCCAAGCCAAACCAGTAAGCCGCTACAAAATAGGGGGAATTAAAATAAATGTTGGGATTAAACTTGAGGTCCACTTCGGTTAGCCCAAAGAAAACTTATAACTTAAAAATGTCCCCCAGAAATGTCAACAAACATTCTTATAGCAATACACATCTATTTAAAATATGCACAAACTGACTTATTATGTAGGTATGTACCTACACGGGCATAATCTATGTGTATCCTTACAAAGCGTAATAACTGGAACCAAAAGGGAAAATGGCCTTATCAAAATAATGGCAGATAAAGGGCAAACACATATAACAGTTGAATAAATAATTCATTGTGCTGGTTAGAATATTATTTTGCTCACTTTACTGCCCACCAGTCAGATTGTTGATGCCCATGACCTCTGTACTTATTCAAAATAGCCCATTTACTCTCTTTCTCCTCAATGAAGCTATGCCTGAAACGTCATTCAGTTTTATTTCATCATTCACAGCCAGCATATTATAAAATAGTGTCTTAGTTGCTGTGAGCATGTAATATGTATTTGATTAGGATACATGTGAATATATTGCTTCCTCTAAATATTTCAAGCCCTCTTAAAGGCAAAGCCATATCCTATCTAGTCTGTCTATTGAACACCCTAGTAAGGAGCTTAGCAGATATCACTGATATGTTAAGGATTACCCAATAAATATTCATGAAGTAAAACAACATTACTTTTATAAACTTCATTCTGTATAATTATATGTGAGAAGCATACTATTAAACAAGGATTCATGAACCTGTATTCCTCCAAACTAGATTCCTGCTGGCCCCATAACATGCCTTGCCATGCTCATTTTCATTGTTTGCATCTTTAATTCAACTCAGTTGAACAATTATTTATTTTACAGCTATGATGTGCCCAGATATTGCTAGGTCCTAAGGATACAAATGTTGTTAATGAATTACTTTGTCTTCAAGGGATCAGAGTCTAGTCATTTAATATCCCTTTTTAGAACATCCTCCCTACCCCTTTTCTGTCTCGTTCTAATCCTTGTTTCCTCCCTTAGCATGTGATATACATTCATCTTATTTTCTACTTAATCTTCAGTAACATCAATGGAGCTATGAATCTCATCTTTTTCTGAGTGCTCAGGGTTGTATGAAGGAAGAAGTCAGATTAAAAGGAACGTAGGAAGGTGGGCTGTGAGGGGCAGGAGAGAGGCATCACAGGCTGTAACGGCAAACTCCTCCATGTTTAGGAGCTGCTAACAGAGAGACAACATCATCTCAGTTACCTGTGCTAAGGGGACAAAATGCCATGTGTATGGGAAGGTCACGGGGCAATCAATTTGCTTTAGAAGGAGAGAGTCAGCCTGGCCAGTGTTGCTCAGTGATTGAGCATCAACCTATGGACCAGGAGGTCAGGCTTTGATTCCTGGTCAGGGCACATGCCCAAGTTGCAGGCTTGACCCCCTGTAGGGGGCGTGTAGGAGGCTCCAATCAATGATTTTCTCTGATCATTCATGTTTCTCCCTCTCCCTTCCTCTCTGAAATCAATTTTTAAAAAAAATTCTTTTTTTAAAGACAGAGTCAGATGTACCTTCCTCACAGCCCAAATCAGCCTGACAGTAATGCATCTGTCACAACACACACACACACACATACACACACACACACACACACACACCTTCTCCTTATTTTCTTGCTGAGTTCTAAAATCTTTTTAATAAGGTTGGGATAAGGAAGGGAGAAAGGATGTTTATTTTACAATTAGAGGCCCAGTGCCCAAAATTCGTGCATGGGGGGAAGGGGAGATGAGCTCCTCAGCCCAGCCTGCACCCTCTCCATTTTGGGACCCCCTTGGGAGATGTCCAACTGCCAGTTTGAATCTCTAAACTAGTAACTGGGTACCTCTCTCACAATCCGGGACCATTGGCTCCTAAACATTCGCCTGCCTGTCTGCCTGATTGCCCCTAACCCCTCTGCCTGCCTGCCTGCCTCTATGGGAGGCGACCTGGCAGATCAGGGGAAGGTACCCGCCTCCATTACCCCACTGCTGCTGCCACTGTCAACCTGAGCCTCAGCGTTAGCCGCCACCCACAGCTGCCTGAGCCTCAGCCCTCACAGCTGCTACGGCTTTGTCTGGAAGGATGTTTGGAAGACGTCCACTCTAATTAGCATATTACCCTTTTATTAGTATTGACTAATAACTTAAATCAAGTGCATGGTTGAGTCAATACATCACTGTGGCTGATTTTCAATTAACTCATCAATTACTCAACACGTATACGTTATATATTATCATTTTTTTTCCTCAGCTTTATTGCAATATGGAAAGGAAAACTGGAGGGCAGAGAGGTGGAAGAGATGAAGCTCTTAGGAGACCAAAATGTGTTTGTTAGGGCAGATGTAAGAAAGAAGATTAGGTCAGGAAAGACTCAGATGTCACCTAGACTGCCTCTCCGAATGTGCAGAGACAAGTAGTAACTGGAGACTGTGGGTCAAGAAGCTACTAAAGCAAATATCTTTACTTGGTTGGATTTAAGGTTTTCCTTGTTGTTATTCATTTCTTAACACTAGTAATTTCATATAGAGGCATTTCATTTACAAACAATTCATTAAGAAATGAAAGAAATACAAATATTTGTTATATTTATTTTCTTCTGTTTCAAAGTAACAGCCCTTAATAAAAGGACACTATAAATGTATCTCTGCAATAGTTTTTCTTTCTTTTTAAATACAAATTCTTTGGGGAAATTTTTTTAAGTCAATGTAATAGAATAAAAAGCATATTTCCATACAAAACATTCCCCAGAAACTTAATATGCCAAACATTACATGATGTAAACTATTGATCTGAGCCACATGGCATTTCTGAGTTTGTTCATGAAATGAATTTTAATATAGAATTTACACTAGAGAAGTTGACCCTGCCAAAACTGAATTTTAAATCACTTAACAGTATATTTGTCATTCAAGAAAGGATTACAACTAAAAATACACTTTCTAAAAAAGATTTAGCATGTTTTTAAAAATTTACAAAACATACTTATGTTCACTCTAAGACAAAATCACGGTGGATTACAAATAACCTAATTCCATAACTAGATTTTTCATTGCAACCGATTGTTACTACTGATATATAAATCGCCACTGAAGAAGTGCTTCACATCTTGAAATGAACATCCATAGTTACTAAAATTTCATGTTTGAAAATAACTATTTCTTCCCTGTGTAGTAAAGAGCTCAGTGAGAAGGCTATTTTCATCATGTTTCAACTTATAAAAACCTTTAAAACCACTATTTCAGAGAAATCAGTTTGGAGAGGGGAAAAAGAATCCTTTCCATTCAACAAATATTCAATCTAAACATTTATCGATTGACTGTATTCCAATCACATAGTACCTATGAAAATGATAAATCAGAAGTACAGTAACTCCCAGAAAAATTAAAATGTAGTAGCAAAAATCTACATAATTCAGGTAGTGTTATGTTATTACCTATTTATGTCTTCTAACTGCAGATCAAAATATTGAAGTTTCTTTTGATATTTCTCTGTAAAGTTACAGAACTCATTAAAAATTGAAGACTTCAAATCAGGGTAGGGACATTCCAAAACTTCTAATTCCGTTGGCAGTTCACTAAGCAGATTCTTCCTGTCTTCTGAATAATGATCTACTATCTGAAAAGTAAATTAAATGATTGTTTTACTTAACACCAATGACAAATTGATAAACAAATTACTGTCTGCTTCACACTTACTTTAATACTGCAGTCTGAAAGATTATTTTCTAAATTCTGTTGCTCCAGGCTAAGTCTTTCAAAGACAGCTTTTAATTGTTTCTTCACAGAGTCAACCTATTGGAACATTTAGAACAAGTAGTATGCAAATTCTTGTGATTCATTCAATATGTATATTTAAATTCACAGGAATTAATGGCAAAAGCCACTGAGTGATGAGAAATTAGATGAGAGAATGCAATGCGCCTTTGAGGACCTGGGGAAGAGGGTTCAAGTGATGCCAGCTGGGCATGTGCTTATCAGAGGATCTTCCAGATACAGAACTCAAAACTGGGCTGGGAAATGCATTGGGGTCCTAGCCTCTGCACCCACACTTTTATTTTATTTGTGGTTAGGCAGAGAGCTTATCAGATTGTCTGTTCTAATCACCCTTTCCTTCCCTTGCAATCTTGCCTCTAACCCCCAGCTGGGCAAGATTTTTAATGTTTTTATAAATTACTAGAGGCCCAATGCACGAAATTCGTGCATGGAGGTCCCTCAGCCCAGCCTGTGCCCTCTCATAGTCTGGGACCCCTTGGGAGATGTCCACTGGCAGTCAGACATCCCTCTCGCAGTCTGGGGCTCTCTCAGTCCGGGACCCCCCATTTCTTACCGTCCACCTGCAGCGGAGGTGGGAGATGCTCCTGCCACCACTGGTCTGCTCCCCCTGTGGGAGGGCACTGACCAGCAGGGGGCAGCATAGCAACCAGTCATTCCAATGTCCAGGTGATTTGCATATTAGGGTTTTATTATATAGGATTATTTACAAAAGCAATTATTAACAACATTACAGACAACTGAAAAATAGAGCGAGAAAAATCACCTAAAAGCCTACATCTAGTGCAACTATGATCACAGAGTTTATGCTGTAGTCAGGGGAGATAGTCAATAAACTAATGAAAAATAGCTACACGAGTATCAGGAGGAGGTAAGTAATGTAAAAACAGGGTGAGTAATAGGAGTGGACTATCAGAACAGGTCACTCAGAAGAGAGGACATTTAAGCAAATATCTAAAGGACAAAAAGTACCCTCAGTGAAATAGAGGAAATAGCCAGCGCACAGGCCCTGAGACAGGAAGGAGCCGGATAACTGTGACAAGGAATAAAAAGAAGGCCAGACCAGTGACAGAATCTAGGAGGAAGAGGGTTTCAGGTAGGAGATGAGACTGAAGAAGCAGGGAGGAGCATGATATGGGCCAGGAGGAACCCTGAGGGGATTTACCAGGGGAATGGCTTGATCCCCATGCACTGAATGTAGGTCCCAGAATGCAATGAGGATGTTTAAGGTACTGAATGGACAGAATTTGCTGTATCTTCTATTAAATACACCCATGTTGGTTCCTTATTTCAAACTGTTCTAGTAGGGACAAAAAAAATGAAATATTACATTATTAAAAGTAAAGATAATATACTGACCTCTTTCAGTACATCCACTGAGTTCAACTCAGTGTGTGAGTGTGAATGCTGTGCAATGTGATGCTGTCTGTATTTTAGGTCTGCTATCAATTGCTGAATAGGATTTATCACATTTTTAAGATATAGGCACCATTGTTCAGATAACTCTTGTTCTATAGTGAAACAAAATTAAATCAAGATAACACATTATTTAAAAATTTTAAGAACAGGTTCTTAGAGTGCAGATTTATTTTTGTATTATTTTAGAAAAAAACAAACAGCAGTTCATAAAATAATATGAAGTGAGTGGTCCACTTTCATTTTCAAAACACCCCTTTAAATATAGGATTTTAAAAAATCTCACCAAAATCCTTAAGGTCAGACAGACATTCATTTCCAGTGTTCTCTTCTTTGAAAAAAGATTTTATTTCAGATTCCACTTTACACCTGAAATAGACATTCCTGGGTTTTAAAAACATGGGTTTAAAAAAATAGTAGTAGAATTTAATCTAATGTGGTTTTATTCACCATTTTATTTATTCTGAGCATATACTAAATTCCTAACATGGATTTGGTACTAGCCTGACATAATCAGTGAACATTTGGTCTCTCCAAAATGTCCACTAAGACATTTGGTCCATACCAAAATGTCTTGGATAGTTCATCCTGACCAGAATATCCATGGAGACTTTGATCTATGTCTAAAGATCCTTGAAATTTGGTCCTGTCTAAAACATCCATGAGCATATTTGGTCCATGCCAAATGGTCCTTGGTTCTGTCAAAAAATGTCCATGCTTAGGAAATGCTGGATTAGATAAAAATGCTTATTTCTACTTTTGGTTTACAGGAATAATACATTAAAAAGTACTATCATCACCATAGCTAAGATTTGGAAACAGCCTAAGTGCCCATCAGATGAGTGGATTGAAAAACTGTGGTACTTCTACACAATGAAATACTACACTGTGATAAAAAAAAAAAAAAAAAGTTCTTACCACTTGCTACAGCCATGGATGGAACTGGAGAGTATTATGCTAAGTGAAATAAGCCAGTCAGGCCGAACCCATTTGGCTCAGTGGATAGAGCATCAGCCTGCAGACTGAAAGGTCCCGGGTTCGATTCCGGTCAAGGGCATGTACCTTGGCTGCGGGCACATCCCCAGTTGGAGGTGTGCAAGAGGCAGCTGATCGATGTTTCTCTCCCATCGATGTTTCTGACTTTCTATCCCTCACCCTTCCTCTCTGTGAAAAATCAATAAAATATATTTAAAAAAAAAAGAAAAGAAATAAGCCAGTCAGAGAAGGATAAATATCACATGATCTCACTCATTTGTGGAATATAATGAACAACATAAACTGGTGAACAGGGATAGATCCAGAGACAGAGAAACATCAATCAGGCCAACAAACCTCAGAGGGAAGGTAGGGGAGGGTGGGGGTAAGAGAGAGAAATCAACCAAAGGACTTGTATGCATGCATATAAGCCTAACCAATGGATACAGACAACAGGAAGGTGAGGGTATGAGTGGGGGGGATGGAGAGGTAATTGGGGAATAAGGACATATATGTAACACCTTAATCAATAAAGACAATTTTTTAAAAAGTACTATCATGTTTTATTGATCCAATAGGGTTGTGACTATATTGCCAGTAACAGCCCTTCTTGCCTCACTAGCCTAGCTGGTAATGGAAAATGGGGTTAGCTAGGTGGTTCCAGGTTGGAATCTTGCAGACGAGAAGAATTTATATTAACTATGCATGTTTTGGACAGGATCAAATATTAAGGTGTGGATCACATATCAACATCTGTGGACGTTTTAGTCAGACCAAGTGTTTTGCAAGGAAAAGAAGTGTAAGTGAACACTCTTGGGAGAAGTAACAGCAAAAACCAAGGTGACCCCGTGACATGCCCTAGGACCACTTCTTGAGAGAGAGAGCTCAGGGCTTTGGGAAGGGATATTCAGCTAACCTCTCCTACTCAGCAGATCTGTGTTTCAGAAAGATTCCCAAGGCAGCAAGATGCAGCACAGACTGGAAAGATCAATAGAAAGGGAAAATGTACAGGAGGGGACAAGGTAAATCTGAACCAACAAGGTGGTTATTTTAAAAGTTAAGAGAAAATGAACTTCTGAACTAAGGAAATAAGAGTAAAAGTATATTTGATTTTTATACAGTAGTAAAAGAAATAAATCTTAATTACCTTTTACGTATTATTTAAATATAGTGATTTTTATCCCTAGTTGGTTTATCAGTGGTTAGAGAATCGGCCCAATCAAGGGCACCTACCTTGGTTGTGGGTTCAGTACGCAACCCCAAAAAGATTGACAGGCAATCGGTTGATGTGTTTCTCTCACATCAATGTCTGTCTGTCTGTCTGTTTCTCTCTCTCTCTTCCCCCTCCTTCCCTCTCTTTCATTCTCTCTAAAAATCAATGGAAAAAATATCCTCCAGTGAGAATTAAAAACAAACAAAAAATAAATATAGTCATCTTTAGAGTAAAAGCATTACCTGTTCTAAATGGACATTCAAAAATTTTGTAGTTTATTCTTTGTTTATGGCTGATTTAATAAAATAATAGAAAAGAGTTTTGATTTATTATGATTACAAAAATGCAATATTAAAAATGGCATGAAATTAAATAGGAACAATTATAACACTTTAATACAACAATTTTTAAAATTTTTCTTATAAGTTTCTAGTTGTTGTCTACATGTATATATATTTTAAATGGTTATAATTATGGCATATTTTCTATTGAGGTTTTTTTAAATAATATTTTAAACATATTTTAAAATAATTATCATATTTACCATTTATTTAAATGGCTGCACGGTATTCCATGTTATATATGTGTCATCTTCTTCTAAACCTATTCACTTACATGGGCCAGGGGTTTTGTTTGTATATATAAAAAAGGGTACTAGTGTAGATGACACTTCACTATGTTATTTCCTAGTGTGTAATTTTTGTCAGAAGTACCTTTAAGATCATATTTGAAACTATTAAATGAATGATGGAGGCATAGTAGTGTAGTAAAACCAGAAATTATTTCACAATGGGTTTGTTTAAACAAAAACATAGTACTTATGAACCATTTAGCTTAGTTCTCTTATATTTGCAGCACTTAGAAAGCCATAATAGATTCCAAACCAACAGAAGTGGCTTTGATCAACCTGCTACTTTGCATGTACAATTATAGTGAGCTCCATCCTGGCTTCATAGACTAATAACCCTGACCCATCAGGTAAGACCAGCCCATTTCTCTTCTTGTCCTGAGTGCCCAACAATATCCAGAAGTATTTCTTATGCCCTCAAGAGCTACAAGAATCTGGGACTAACTCATGAATGCAGTCTAGCACTTCCTAAATTGTGATCTATAGAATAGTAATATATGGGAAAGCTAGCTGTAAAAAATAAAAAATGGTGAACAAAACAAAATCAGACATGCTTCTATAGTGCATGATTTCCTAGAAATCTGATTATGCTAAAGTACATTGAGATTCTCCAAAAAAATGTATGAAATATGTTTTCCTCGAGAAACAAGATGGCGGCATAGGAAAACACCTACATTGCTGCCTTGCACAACAATTTCAAAACTAGCCGAGACCGGTTTGGCTCAGTGGATAGAGCGTCGGACTGTGGACTGAAGGGTCCGGGGTTGGATTCCGGCAAGGACATGTACCTTGGCTGCGGGCACATCCCCGGTAGGGGGCGTGCAAGAGGAAGCTGATCGATGTCTCTCTCTCATCGATGATTCTGACTTTCTATCCCTCTCCCTTCCACTCTGTAAAAAATCAATAAAATATATTTTAAAAAAAAAACAATTTCAAAACTACAACTAAAAGACAAAACAGACACTATCCAGAGCCACAGGAAATATGGTTGAGTAGAAATTCTACAAGTAAAAGGAAAGAGAAAAGCACATTGAGACTCAGAGAAGCTGCAAAAGGCTGAGATACAGAGATGCGTGCAGAGAGGACTGGTGGCTGAGTGTGTGGCTGCCTTTCTTAAGTGGGAGGGAGACAGAAGCTCCCAACTGTGCTGAACTACAGTTCTGGGTAAGACTCTGGGAACCCAGACTCATTTGGGGGGAATCTGGACTGTCAGGAAAAGAGAAAAGCACACTAAGACTCAGGAGAGCTGTGAAAGGCAGATGTCTGGAGGTGCTTGCACACAGGAAGGCCTGACTGCTGAGTGTGCAGCTGGCTTTCTCAAGCAGGAGGAAGACAAAAGCTCTTGACTGCACTGAACTCCAGTTCCAGGTGAGACTCTGGGAACCCAGACTCATTCAGGGAGAAACTGGACTGTCTGGCAGAAGGCATAACTCGAGGGAGGCTTTCTCTCAGAGGTGCGTACAGTGATTAACAAGGGACACTGAGATCCAGGAGCCTCATAGAGCAGGGATGATGGGAAATCAAAGCTGTCTGCTCAGCCCTCAGACTCTGTTCCATCCAAGCTGAGCACAGAGGCTTTCACAGTTTTGCAAGTCTTGTCTCGTAAGGCTGTCTCCAAAACAGAAGTTCTCCCAGCATAGACACAGCTGATCCTCACAGCCAATTGGCCTGGAGGTCAATTCCTCCCAGTGATACCAACAACAACCAAGACTTATCTACAGTCACTGCAGGAGACCCAGGACCAAACCAGAGAGGGTGGAACGTGCATTGCCACCATATGTCCACCATCCAGATACCATCACTGACATGTACACATAGGGAACTATTTGACATTGAAACTGGGACTCAGAACAGTTGGACGTTGAAACTGAGACTCAAACATATTTTGTTCTTATACATTTATTTCCAGTATGCAGATGCAAATTCTTTTTAAAGAAAAGAAACAGAAGGAAAAGATTGATACAGAGGCAAAGAATCATTGAACAGACTGTCAAACTACAGGGGGAAGGCTGGGGAGGGTGAGGACAGGGGGGTGGGGGCTGTAAGTGATCAACCAAAGGACTTGTATGCATGCATATAAGCATAACCAATAAATACAAGACACTGGGGGTGGGGGGGTCAGATGAGGACATGTGCTGGGGGTAGGGGAGGCTGGGGGGAGGAGAATGGGGGAAAAAAGAAAAACATGTACTACTATTGGTAATACTTTAAAGAATAAAAAACAAATAAAATAAAAACACTTAACTACAACAAGGCTATGCAAACAGTCCACAAAGGGATGCACCAAGAGTGACTACCTCAGGTAACTGGGGAGGCTGAGCCACTGGGCCCTATAAGACACCTAGCACATAAAGCTACTCTACCAACTCAGGGAATCAGCAAAAGTGTGGAGACAAAGAAACAGATAACAAATAAAAGAAATGGAGGAAAGCAAATGACTGGATATAGCGTTCAAACCATGGTTATAAGTTTTCAATAAATTTCCTAGAAAAAGGCCAATAAATTTAGTGAGACCCTTGAGGATATGAAAAAGGACCAACTAAAAATTAAGCATACACTGACTGAAATAAAAAATATTATACAGAGTCCTAACAGTAGACTAGAAGACTGCAAGAATCAAGTCAAAGATTTGAAATAGAAAGAAGCAAAAAACACTCAACCGGTAAAGCAAAAAGAAAAAAGAATCCAAAAATTTGAAGATAGTGTAAGAAGCCTCTGGAACAACCTCAGGCATACCAACACCTGAGTTATGGGGGTGCCAGAAAAAGAGAGAGAGCAAGATACTGAAAACCTATTTGAAGAAATAATGACAGAAAACTCCCCTCACCTGGTGAAAAAAATAGACTTACAAGTTCAGGAAGTGCACAGAACCCCAAACAAAAGAAATCCAAAGAGGACCACACCAAGACACATCATAATTAAAATACCAAGGCTGTTTGCTCTGCCCTGAGATTCCACCCTAAGATTTATTTTAAAAGCAGCAAGAGAAAACCAGTAAATTACCTACAAAGGAGCACCCATAAGATTGTCAGCTGATCTCTCAACAGAAAACTATGCAGGCCAGACGGGAGTGGCAAGAAATATTCAAAGTGATAAAGAACAAGAACCTACAACCAAGATTACTCCACCCAGCAAAGCTATCATTCAGAATTGAAGGTCAGATAAAGAGCTTCACAGATAAGAAAATGCTAAAGGAGTTCATCAAAACCAAACCAGTATTATATGAAATGCTGAAAGGTATTACTTAAGAAGAGGAAGAAAAAAGTAAAGATAAAAATTATGAACAACAAATATATATCCATCAACAAGTGAATCTAAAAATCAAGTGAATAAAAAATCTGATGAACAGAATAAACTGGTGAATATAATAGAATCAGGGACATATAAAGGGAGTGGACTGATAATTCTGTGGGGGTTGCAGGAAGAGACTGGACAAAAATTGTATACCTATGGATGAGGACAATGTGGGGAGTAAGGACAGAGGGTGGGGTGGGAACCAGGTGGAGGGGAGCTATTCGATGGAGAAAAAGAGGAGCAATTGCCACAGCAGAACAATAAAGATTTATTGAATTTAAAAATAAAGAAATACATTTTCCTAACATATAGGACCAGGAAATTCATTATACTCCAGAGTATCATGAAGAATATTTCTGTTTTACAGAATCTGATTTAGGAAATATAGACACAAATTGTGATGTACACAAGAACATTTAAAAAATGATAACTCTGGAAGGCAGCTCTGCCTTTTCATCACTGACAAGCCAGACTAGGTTCAGGTGTTCATGAGTTTGCTACTGTGCAGTACACACAACCTCCTCCACATCAGTAGAGGGGTTCAAATAAATGTTAAGTAACTTTGTGTCCAAATCTTCCAATTTAAGTTCCTCCGAATGCTATTTGGCCTTTCCTCTGGTACCACTGACCATGATGCTACTAGAAAAAGCCTCTTGAAATTTTGTGTGACCATTTACCCAGATGATATATACTTTATATATATATTTTAAACATATTTTTATTGATTTCAGAGAGGAAGGGAGAGGGAGAGAGATACAGAAACATTAATGAGAGAGAATCATTGATCAGCAGTCTCATGCCCCACACCTGGGATCGAGCCCATAATCCGAGCATGTGCCCTTGACTGGAATTGAACTGGGACACTTCAGTCTGCAGGCTGACACTCTATCCGCTGAGCCAAACCAGTTAGGGCTGCCTATATGATATATTAATCTACTTTCTAAATATGTCCATTGGCAAGACAACTACCTGCAAGGAAAACCAGCCTGGTGAAGGGTGTTTTGAGCTCTCAGAGTCTACTCTCAGCACAGCTCCTCCAGGATGGTGCAAAAGTTCCAAGTGTAGAATCAGTCTCTTCAGAACATGAAAATTATCCAGAGTTTCCTAGGGTAACCACTTAGTTATGATTATGGCAACCAAGTGAAACATGGGGTCCAAAGGGTGGTAGAGTCGGAAGCCATTTAAGCAAACAATAAGCAAAGATACATAGGTTGTAAAAGGCAGAGCAAGAGAGGAAGTCGAAGTCCTATAAATGAAACTAACAGCCAGAAGATCTGCAGAAAATTAGGGGAGCAGTGCAGGCTGAAGGTCAAAGCTTTAATCCTCCAACAAGGAAGGAACTCAGCAGTGCAGACAGCTTGTACCTTAGACCCAGCTATTTGATCCACTTCTTACTCTTGAAAGTGTCCCAGGTGAGTGCACACAGAGGCCAGATTAAGTCTCACACCTGTTAGCTAAGGAATGTGTAGAAGCTGGGCTGAGAGAGAGCTCTATGGTGCCCTGAGTAACACAGTATGAACAGTGATTGATCTCAGTGTAATTTTTAAGGATTCATTTCCAGACAGCATTTAATTGTTGGTAAAACCCCGTGATACCCTCTGCATAAAGATGATACTTTAAAATAATGCTTTAAAGCAAAAATTGTGAGCAAGAGACTATATATATTACTAACAGATATCCTATCTAATAAAAGGGTAACATGCAAGTTGACCGTACCTCCGCTACACTGCCAGCCAATCAGGGCAGGGGGTGGGGCAGGGGGCAGGGCAGGGTAGGACAGGGCAAGAGGCAGGGCCTGGCAGGGTGTGGGGGGCAGGGCAGGGGGTAGCCAGCACACAGGAGGCGAGGCCTGCAGAGGTGTGGCCACAGTGTAGTGAAAGCAACCACCACATTATAAGTTCTACCCACATGGTACTTAAGGGCTGGCCCTCTTTACACTTATGGTGACTGAATCACACGCAAATGAGTGCCCGGGGTCCCTGCATGCCTCCGAGCCCAGCACCCACAATGGGAGTTGCGGGGGCTGCTGCCAGTCTTCGGGGTGTGCAGAGACCCCAGTGGCCACCACCGGGTGGAGAAAATTCACAGCGCTCTTGATTCGTGCAGGGTATTGGGAGCACCAGTAATTCTGGGAAATGTAGTTCTGGGGCCAGACCCATTGTAGGAAAGAGTTTGAAGTACTGAGTGTGGAAT
This sequence comes from Antrozous pallidus, assembly GCA_027563665.1. Classification (NCBI taxonomy): domain Eukaryota; kingdom Metazoa; phylum Chordata; class Mammalia; order Chiroptera; family Vespertilionidae; genus Antrozous; species Antrozous pallidus. The sequence goes on along the minus strand of CM050508.1, from coordinate 60,169,869 downwards.
GAGGAAGCGGCCGGGGCGGGGGCGGGGGGGGGGGGGGCAGTGGCAGCAGCGATGGTGCTTTTTTTTCTTTTTCTTAGTTCACAGCTTTAAATGACATTTCGCCTAAACCCAGGTCACAGCCCCAACATGTTCACCACAGAGCTCAGTTTATTGGTCAATTCAGTGAACATGGGACAGAAAAACTCACTAAGGAACAACAGCTCTCTGAATCTGTTCACACATATCCTATCTCACCCAGAAATGCAGAAAATTACCGTCAGACACATCACAGGATCAAAGCCTTTGCATCCAGGAGAAGCTTAAAAGGACACAGACTTTTCCATTCACTCTACTCTTCCCTCCACAGGATTATCTTCTGAAATCCCCAAGCGTCTACCCCTGACACAGCTTTCTCACATACCACGCTACCCACCCTCTCATCTATCCCCATCCATTTTAAAGCGCCTGGCAAACACAAGAAGGAGAAACAAAGGGCAAATGCCAGTCTGTGGCCTCTGTCTGGACTTAGTCAAGCATGATATCTGTGGAATGGCGTGTGGAAGTTTCCATGGCAACAAGACTTCAAGGCAGTAAGGGGAGTCACATATTCTTCCTACCAAGGTAACAGAAACACGGAGGCCACCCAAGGGATGCTGAAGGGAGGACACAGCAAGTTCAGAGTTCTCTGGTGATCACAAGAACCTAGGTCCTCATTGCCTCCTCCCCCACTTCTGCTGCTCCTTGAAATAATTGATCATCCCTCTTTTGGGGGAAACGAAGGGACACATTAAAGAAGTCTTCTCTAAAGGGATGCTTATGAAAAAAAATGTAGAAAGGACTACAAGAGAAGAGTTTTCTTTAGTAGACAAAGCAGCTCTATTAGGTAACACGTTTGGGAGCTCTGACAGCTTGAGCCCACGCTGGCTACCTACAGGGGTGCTTGCACTTCCACCAAGCTTCTCCGCTTTACATTGCAACATGGTCTTCTTAGTGAACCTAATCCGTAATGAAAAACTCCTGAACTACATTGTGTTTTACAGATGGTTTTTTAAAACTGTCCAACTGATGGCTCACCCCCAGCCTGCCCAAGGCCTAAAGCCTCAAGCCTAAAGCCATCAGTTGGACATCCCATAGGTCTCCCAGTATGTGAGAGGGGTCAGGTTGGGCTGAGGGACCACCCACCCCCAGTGCATGAATCTTGTGCACTGGGCCACTAGTTTGGTTATAAAAGCATCCCTTGCAGGAATGATAGTAAAAGTAGTAAGGTGAACAAGTAAGCTTTTAAACTTTATTATTACAAAATCCTTATTAAAATAAAAATTGTAATTCTTTATCACACAACCAATATAAATAACTTCTATTCTGAATCGCTAAACCTGCCATTCTGAAACAAAGGAGCAAGAGACCCTGGAGAAGTATGTCAATGTGTTCAACAGGTGTAGTTTGAAATAAACATTAATTATTGAATACAATTTTACATTTAGAAATTTTATGTGACTAGTTTCTTTAGACAGGTTTCAAAGAATTAAAGTTCAGCAAAATCTCATGGTTTTTTTTTTCTAGCAAGGCTAGATCAATTAGATGTGGAAGAAGAAAAAGCTGTTCAACTCCAAGTATATGGAGCATGGCATTAAAAGCAAATGCTCCAATCCCACCTCCAAATAAACTAGCTGATTTGCTGTCTGCAAATAGCTTTAATCCTCTGAACCTCAAGATTCTTATCTGTAAAATGAGGAGAGCATTCATACCTCCTCTGCAAGTATATTGCAGAAAGTAAATGAAATAAAACATGTAAAATAGTTAATACATATTACTCAGCACATACCAATTTATCCCCCCAAAAGTTAAATGACATTGTAGGCTCAGAAGGTAATTCTGCAGGCTTAAAATTCTCAAATGAAATTTCTCATGATAATGTGTAAGAATATTTTGCCTTTTTTTTTATATTAGAAGGGAATGTTGATTGGAAGGTTAAGAAACACTGATGGAGCTCACAATCATGATTTCCTGATAGGCCCCAAATTCTCCACAAATCTAGCCACACTCTAACTGTCCTCCTTTTGCTATTATTTTTTAATTTCACAGAACACATTTTGAAATTAGCCTACTTTCTAGAATAGCACAGAAAATGTTCTTGAACTTCTTCTTATCCAGTTTTCAGCCCTCAAAGGTCTCAAAACATTAAGGTTATTATTACATGAATGTTCCTCATCTTTATGTCATGTCAGGTCAACAAAAAGAATTACTTTCTACAATGACATGAACATTATATGCCTCTTCCATCTAGCTCAAGAACAACTCAGTAATCCTATGTAATAAAAGGCTAATATGAAAATTGACCAAATGGCAGAACAACCAGTCACTATGACATGGACTGACCACCAAGGGGCAGATGCTCAATGCAGGAGCTGGCCCCTGGTGGTCAGTGCACTTCCACAGGGGGAGCACCACTCAGCCAGAAGCCCTGAGCCAAGCTCACAGCTGGCAAGCGCAAAGGAGTTAGTGGGAGCCTCTCCTGCCTCCTTGGCAGCACTAAGGATCTCTTGGGGGATGTCTGGCTGACAGCTCAGACAGGCTCCCACAGGGAGACTGTGAGAGGGCTCAGGCCAGGCCGAGAGCACAGGCTGGTCTGAGGGGTGCCTCCCCTCCATCCCCCACACCAGCAAGTGCACAAATGTCGTACACCAGGCCTCTAGTAGAATAGGAAAGAGCCAAGATAAAAACTGTTCATGCCCTAACCAGTTTGGCTCAGTGCATAGAGCATCTGCCTGCACACTGTGAGGGTCCCAGGTTCGATTCCGGTTAAGAGCATGTACCTTGGTTGTAGGATTGATCCCCATAGGAGCTGTTCAAGAGGCAGCTAATCAATGTTTCTCTCTCATCGATGTTCTAACTCTCTATCCCTCTCCCTTCCTCTCTGTAAAAACTCGAACATATACATATATATATATAAAAGTTTACTAGGGTCTTCCTTTACATTTGAGCTTGCATCAGTGGGCAGCCACCTCCTGATGGCTTTCCTTTTGTCATGTTTCAATTCATGCAAATTTTCCCCAAAGAAAACTTCTAATGAGCCCAAAATTTCTCTCCACAATAAGTGACCTTTTGAGGTATAAGTCTTATAAGATAAGCAGTATGGTGACAAAATCTATATAATTTTGTTTTTCTGTGAGTAAAATTACATAATGATGTAAAACCATTTCCAATCATGAGCCTTTTACTTCGCATGAAGAAATCTCGTGGTGAAATAAAAAAATTCCTATTAATATAAAAGTGTCAAAAGTAAAGTTAACAGTATTTGGCAATTTGACTTAGACTAAGACCACAAAATTTACCTATTTTGCTATAAAATCTAAATTTTAAAATCTACATTTTTTCCATTCATTTTTTTTTTTTTTTTGCTTAGAGCAAGTTTATTTTTTATAATATTTTTATTTATTTTTTGCAGTATAACTTAGATTTAATAGTAGTACATATGTTTTCCTTTTTTCCCCCCATTATCCTCCCCCCAGCCTCCCCTACCCCCCAGCACATGTCCCCACCTGCCCCCGCCCCCCCCCCACCCCCACCCCAGTGTCTTGCATCCACTGGCTATGGTCACATGCATGCATACAAGTCCTTCGGTTGATCTCCCCCAGCACCCACCCCTCACCCTCCCCAGCCTTCCCTCTGTAGCTTGTTCCATGCCTCCCTGCCTCTATATCAATCACTCTCCCCTGTTTCTTTTCTTTAAAAATATCTTGCATCTGCATACTAAAAATAAATGTATAAGAACAAAAAATGTTTGAGTCTTAGTTTCAATGTCCAACTGTTCTGAGTCCCAGTTTCAATGTCAAATAGTTCTTTATGTGTACATGTCAGCAATGGTATCCAGATGGTGGACACATCGTGGCAATGCAAGATCCATCCTCTCTGGTTTGGTCCTGGGCCGCCTGCAGCCTCGCTCAGCTGCTAACTGCTAGCATGGCAAGATGTCGTCAGTGTCCCCCATTTATTTTAAATATTTTTATTGATTTCGTAGAGGAAGTGATAGGGAGTGATAGAAACATCGTTGATGAGAGAATCATTGATCAGCTGCCTCCTGCACGCCCCTCACTGGAGATCAAGACCACAACCTGGGCATGTGCCCTTGACCAGAATCGAACCTGGGACTTCTCAGTCTGCATGCAGGCCGATGCTCTATCCACTAAGCCAAACCAACTATGGCCAAAATCTACATTTTAAAAAACATACTTTACAAATACTACTATTGTTAAAATTAGTATATATGCCTCTAATGGAGGGAACCATCTGCCTTTTCTTTTTGCCTTAACCTGTGGGAAGACATTTATTTTTCAAAGATTACAATTAAGATTAAGTATAGAATCATTATTTTGTTTTAAAATTTATCTTGAAGTGAATGCTGGAATAATAACAAAGCTCATAAATCAAAATTAAATAAATGAGTCACGATGTAGCTCCATCCAGAAATCACTGAGCAACTTAAGCCTCTTAGTTTATCTGTTCATTTATTTATTGAAAACATTTATATAGCTCCTATATTGTATCCTACAACGAAAAAATGAATACGATGGGATGGTTGCCCTACTTACCATTTTCGCAGATAAAGATTATCGTTTTTTTCTGAAGGAAAGCAAAAGTCATTTTAATATAGTCACTGAATTCCAAATTAAATTGAGGAAATGAAATTACTTTAATTTGGCTCACATTCAAACTGTAACTTTCAATTTTGTTTATAATAGTTTAATTAACATGGAGGGTTATAGTACAGCTAACTAAATCAGTGCGCGTCTTAGGAATCCCTCCGTGTACTTACCGAGATTTCCCCTAGTCCTTACCTGACTTCCTTTAGCCGTTGGTGTTCCTGCCACCACACCTGCCTGTGTTGTTTTATTAGTTGTTGTTCCTTAGATATCTTTGAAGTCTGCACTGCTTTTTTGATCTAGATTTAGAGAAACAATAGATGAGCCATTTAAAATTCCTAAAATGTGTTTTCCAAGATGGAAATGTTTAATCTGTATTTTCTAAATTAAATACTTACTCTCTTTTAATCTTACTAGTACATATTTTAACACAAAGTTTACCTTAAAATAAGAATTATCTTAAGCAAAAAGCAGGGAAGTGAAAGAGAAAATGGTTTGGAATATTGACCAGTTTAAGAACTGTTTTTAAAGCATTTATGAAAAAAAAGATGAAGTGGTTATATTTTCCATACAAACAATAAATAACACCTAATTCATTCAGTCCCAGGACATTTTTCCATATATTTTCTCACCTTCTGAAATACCCTCCCATTCAGGCACCATGAACATCGTTAGGACCATTTTGCAGATGAAGACATTGATGTTCAGAGAAGTTAAAAGACTTGGTCAGGGTCATAAAGCTCATAAACATGAGAATCACACAGAACCTCAGTGTCTGAATTGGTTTTTATCTGATCTTTCAACAAAGGATGAAAAAAGTCATTGGATAAATGGTTAGGAGGCCTGGCTATGTGACCTTGAACATGCAATTTTAATCTCTCAACTCCATGACTTGACTTGGTAAATAATTTTTTAAATATTTATTTGAAGATACATAAAGTTACAAAAATTTATATACATTAAAACCCATATTTTTTAAAATTGAAAGTTTCCCCGAATTTTACGACTTTAAAAAAGGGAGCATAGAATTAGTATCGGGGTTTCTGTTGACAAGTTCTGTCAGGCTGGGATTTGTTTACCCTAAGATCCATTCTTGGGCATCTCTCTAATCTGCTCCACATCACAGAGCAGCCTGTGCTTCTTAAACACTCTATCAGCTGGCTTCCCGTTGGGTTCAGCCAAAGGGAGACACTAGCAGTGGGAGGTCGAGAGGAAGGAGGAAAGAAGCCAAAAGATGACTGCTCCTACTCTCTACTCTCACAAGGGTCTCCAGGAGCACCTCCATCTTCTCCATTTGTTCAACTTTTCTTGACAGTTTTACTACAGTTCCGACTATCTCTGGGTAGGTAAGTTCCACTCATGAGATGTAGTACAGCCTTGCTTTAGTTATTGAATTTATTGGGGTGATATTGGTTCAATATCCCCTGGGCATATAGATACTTCCACACGTCCCTTTGACTTAGGCGTGGCATGATTTCCTGCTGTTTTAATCTCATATTGCTTCAGGGTCCTGGGTAACCTTTTGCTGAATTAAATACCTCTCTGCTTAGTAAAAACCTCTCAAGTGGTTTCTGTTTCCAGGTTAGACTCTGACCAATACTTATGTGTATTTCCAACTTGTGTATTCCATATTAATACTTTTTTAAAAAATATATTTTATTGATTTTTTACAGAGCAGAAGGGAGAGAGATAGAATGTCAGAAACATCCATGAGAGAAACATCAATCAGCCGCCTCTTGCATGCCCCCTATTGGGGATGTGCCTGCAGCCAAGGTACATGCCCCCAACCGGAATCCAACCTGGGACCCTCCAGTCCGCAGTCCGACTCTCTATCCACTGAGCCAAACCGGCCTCGGCCCATATTAATACTTTTAAGCACCTACAAACGTGCTACTCATATCAGAAACTTGATGAAATATGCATATTTTACATTTTCTCTGCTACTAGTAGCCTAAAAGTGTTAACAGACCAATACTTAAAATGTATCAACTTCAGAAGACAAAACCTAAAAAGACTCTATAATGCATACTATTTCTAGCTGTCATTCACTGATTACTTTAACCTTGAGTTTATCTTTCTGCTATTCTGGTTACTGATTCAAAATTAGGCCTGTAACAAAACAAAATAACCCAAACATTACTTAAAAAAAACACAAAGTCACATCTTTTCTTCAGAAGGTCTTAAGAGTGCTACAATCATAACATTTAGAAGTACATTCAAATAACAGGACACCACCAGAATACATTCAGAATCTCTATTTTATCTACATACAAAAAAGTACATAGTGACACCATGTACTTCTAAAAACTGACACTTTCCTAAATTCATTCCAACTATTTGTCATCTATTGTCTCTAAAGTTTGTTGCAGCAGACACAACTTTTAAAATTAGATTTCTTTGACATATTTGGTCCATGTTGTACAAAAAGTTAAAACACACTGGTAAAAGATGTAGACACATTTTTATAGCTGAAAAAAATCAATATTGTTGCCTTTGGGCCCAGGGAAAGACAAATTAAGTAGACTATAAACATCAAAATAAAGTTACTATTTTTCATAGACACTTCCAATATCTTGCAGAACATTCTAATTTTTTTTTTTGTAAATTCACTCATTGACTTCACTTCTATCCCCAAGCCAAAAATTAAGAAAAATAAAGTCTTAAAAAAGCAAAAAGTTTTAAGGTTGTATCTTTATCAATATAGAGATTTTCAGGTTATTCCAATTCATGTTGCTGGGCAATGAGCCATATGAAATCAATATTTAAGGTGGATAATGACTTATGCAGAATGCTGATGAATTTAAAAGAACAAAAATAATAAATTCATAAAAGAATCAGAAACTAGGGTTCCTTATGTATGGACTTCACTGTGATGATCCAAGATAATAAAACTTAAACAGGCACCTTGAAATGCCATAAATCCTTTATGCCAGATGGTCCATCTTTAAATATAAATAACAATAACTGGTGGACTATTTAAGTGTTGGTTACATGTGTGCAGATATTTGTCAAAATTCATTGAGATGTACATTTAAGATATGTACACTTTATTATATGTGAGTTATACCTTAATAGAGAATTGTTAAATAAATCAAAAGAAAAAACAACTATTTTCACTAAGTTGCAATTTCACATCTATCAGTTTGGCAAAACCACAAATGTTTCACAAAACACTTTTTTGAGGTTATGGGAAAACATACTCTCTCTTTAGTTGCTAATGGAAATACAAAATGATACAAACATGCCCTCCCGGGGAATCTGGAGCTGTATAGCGAGATTTCATATGGATTTTCCTTAACTTATAGAAATCTGCCTGAAAAGTATCTTAGTAAAAACTTAAAAAGATAAATGAACAAAGCTGCTCATTCACTGAAGCACTATTTGTAACAGAAAGACTGGAGCACAAACATTCCATCAGTAAGTATTCTTGTTAAAGTAAATAGAACCTGAATCTGATCAAATCTCTTCATATAACTATCAATTTACTGGAAATGCAAGAGACAGAAAAACATGTTAAATGACACCACCAGGATGTAACCAGCACAATCCAGACTGTGAGAAACTAAAAAACAAACAATAAAATTCATGCAAGAGCCTGAGCTGGCTTGGCTCGGTGGATAGAGCTTCGGCCTGTGGACTGAAGGGCACTGGGTTCTATTCCAGTCAAGGGCACGTGCCCAGGTTGTGAGCTCGAGCCCCAGTGTAGGGCGTGCAGGAGGCAGCTGATCAATGATCTTCTCTCATCACTGATGTTTCTATCTATCTCTTCCTCTCCTTTCCTCTCTGAGATCAACAAAAAGTATTTTTAAAAAATGTATTCAAGAAATAAATTACAAGGACACGTGAGGAAGAAGGAGAAAAAAATAAAAATAAATTTCAATATAAGGATGTTATTTAGATAATGATTTAAATAAAGTTTAAGAAAAAAATTGGAGAAAAATTGGGGAAATGTCACATTGAGTGGAAATTTGATATTATTAAGAAATTCTTGTCATTTTTAATGGTAATGCTATTGGAGGATTTGGGGACATATTAAAATTTTTATGGTTGAGCATTATGATGCTGAGATTTGCCTCAAAATAATCTGTCACAGGAGAAATTGTGGGTGGGAGTAAAGAAAAAACAATGGCCAAGAATTGATCACAGTTGAATCTGGATAATGTTACAATGGAAAGTAATGACACCATTCATTCTAATTTTACATACACTAACAATTTTCCATAAAAAGCCATTTATAAAAAGAAAAGCACATGGATACTTGAATTGGACATGTTCATTTTTATTAAGCAAATAAATTCTAATAAAAATAATCATAAAGATCTCTTTTATACTTAAAATAGGAATGAACAGTTAACATGTAAATGTATTACAATTTAGTCTCCGTTTTCAGCCCAAATCTACTATTTGGCTTCAGGTTCAACCTCAACCTTTGAAAGACCGGATCACTCAATGTCGACATTAGTCTCTTATCTGGCATCCTAGAACTTATGCATGATCTCTGACACAGTGATTATTATATAGGTGACCATCACATCTAGTCAGTATAACAATATCAGTAATATAAATCAGGCAAGTCTTCTGAATTTATTGTTAAGTAACAATAATTTTTATTAAATTTGAAAATAGTTAAGTATACTAAATGTAACTTAGAGCAAAAAACCTACTTATGTGCTTTAAATGTTAACATTCTATCATTCACTTTTAAGTATATTTACATTTAATACTGCCAGAGTAGTGTTGTAATAATTAACAATGATTGTTAAAGTTGCTAATTTCATGTGTAGAAAACTGAGCACATTTAATTAGTAAAACTAATTAGAAAACTTTTAGAAAAATAAAATAGTCTTCTTGAGCCAACATATATTTTATAAAAATTCAAATAATATAAGAAAGAATAACAGAGATGACATTATAATCATAATTTTAGTTGGTGTAGACATACTAGCATTCATAACATTAAAAAGTTAAACTTTAAGAGTTGTATTTAATTTCCAGATCTCTAATTCCATTTAATCCCTGAGTCTTTCAATAAAAAAAATCATAGTTGGGAATTGTCCACATCTTACAAGAGTAAATTAGAAGCAAAATATTAATTTGCTATCTCTAAATTGGAGAAAAGAAGACTCCACAAAGCATATATAACAATATTTGCAATATGTCTTCCTTAATACAGAAATAGTAAAAAATGAAAACTATTAAAAAAAAAGTGTTTGAAAATGAGAGAAGTAATCTAGCAGCTGATAACACTGAGAAATTATGTCAAACTTCAAAAATCTCACTAACTATTAAAAACTTTAAAGACTTTTATTATTTGATAGTGACTCAATTATCAAAGTGAAATTCACTTTGCTCACGGGAGGTCACAGTTCAATTCCTGGTCAGGGCACATGCTCGGGTTGCTGGCTTGATCCCCAGTGTGGGGTGTGCAGGAAGCAGCTAATCAATGTTTCTCTCTCATTACTGAAGTTTCTGTTCCTCTCTCCCTCTCATTTCCTCTCTGAAATCAATAAAATATATTTTTTTAAAAACCACATAGAAATTCACTTTGTCCAAATAGAGATTTTAACACTCAAACATTCCACCTTCAGCCAAATTGTTATTTTTTGGTGCATGATTGATGGATGGATGGATGGATGGATGGATGGATGGATGGATGAATGGATAAAAAGATGGACAAAATAAGTATATCAATAATATTAGGACTGTGTACACATATGTAAATACTAGAGGCCCAATACATGAAATTCATGCATGGGGGTGGTGGTGGTGGGGATGTCCCTCAGCCCAGCCTGTACCCTCTCCAATCTAGGATCCCTCACAGGGATGTCTGACTGCCCGTTTAGGCCAGTAGGACATCCTTTTCACAATCCAGGACTACTGGCTCCAAACTGCTCACCTGCCTGCCTCCCTGATTGCCCCTAACCGCTTCTGCCTGCCAGCCTGATCACCCCCTAACCACTTCCCTGCCAGCCTAATTGATGTCTAACTGCTCTCTGCCAGCCTGTTTGCCCCCAACGTCCCTCCTCTGTGTCCTGGTCACCCCTAATTGCCTTCCCCTGCAGGCTTGATAGTCCCCAACTGCCCTTCCTTGCAGGCCTGCTTCCTCCCAACTGCCCTCCCCTGATGGCCTGATCACCCACAACTGCCCTCCCTTGCAGACCTGGAACATCCCTACTGCCCTCCCCTGATGGCCATCTTGCGGTGGCCATCTTGTGTCCACATGGGGGCAGGATCTTTGACCAAATGGGGGCAGCCCTCTTGTGTGTTGGAGTGATGGTCAATCTGCATATCACTCTTTTATTAGATAGGATGTATGTGTACGTATTCCAATAGTGACAAGGGTATAGAGAAAATGTTTGTGGCAGCATACTTTTGTAAAAAGATAAAAACCATTCACACTTTTTTGCTCAGACATTCCAGTCATAGGAATTTATCCTATGTAGTAGAGGATTATAAAACCTAAAAGGTATCTATGCAGGGAGACATTTATTGAAGCATAATTTTCAATATCATAAAATTTAATAGAATCGAAATATCCCAAAAGGGAGGTGTAATAAGTCATGTATCTTTTTATATTTGGTACTCATCAATCTGTTTTTGCTCAATTTCTTTTTGCTAGCCTTAATATCCCAATTCCAATGTCACTTCCTCAGGAAAACTTTCCCACTCAATTGGGATCAAGTCTTGTTATACACCAGACAGTATGTTTTTATTGGAGTTTATCCTATATAATAAAAGGGTAATATGCAAATAGACCAATGGCAGAACAACCAATCAAAGTATAATATGTTAATGATATGCTAAGGCTACTCAACTCCTCACTATGACATGCACTGACCACCAGGGGGCAGATCCTTTGGTTAGTAGGTTAGCTTGCTGCTGGGGTCCAGCTGATCAGGACTGAGTGAGATGGGCCATACATGCCCTGGAGCCCGCCTGCAGCCCCTCCCTGGCCCGAATGTGCACTGGGGAGCGGGAGGTATCAGCATGACCTGTGCTCTCTCACAATCTGAGACTCCTCGGGGGATGTCAGAGACCTGATTTCAGCCCAATCTGGCAGGCCACTTCCCTTTTGAGGGTGCCAGACGCAAGGTTCATGGCTGGAGAGTGCTGCTGCAGCAGGGCAAGCCTCTCCTGATTGGCTCCTGATCGGGACTGACTGAGCACGAGCCCATAGCAGGCATAATGGAACGGGGATGAGCGGGAGTGGCAGGTAGGAGCTGCAGGTGGCGTCGGACTGCGGGTTTTCACCCGAACCCTGCAGGCTACCCAGAGACACCCCACCTGTGCACGAATTCGTGCACCAGACCTATAGTACTTAATATAATTTTGTTTGGGGGTTTATCTGAGAAACACTTCCCTCTTCCCACTCTCCTGCAAAAGTACATTCCATGAAAGTAGGGGCTATATTTTATTCACCATTGTATCTTCAAGGCACATGATAAATAGTTATTTACTTGAGTAATTAAATATCATAAGATAACTAAATATTACCAAGATTATGTGGCAAAATATTAGGGGAAAAACCAGGGTATTATGTCTATGTTTACCATGGAAAAAATCAAATATGTATGTCTACATTTATGTATGTATGTATATATGCTGTATGTATACAGTGGGTCAGAATATTAGTCAGAAATATAAAAATAGCTTTATTAGGATGATGTTATATAAGTGATTTTCCCATGATTGTTCTGATAACATTAAATTATCTTAAAGTTATATCTCAGCCAAACAAACAATGCTCTACTTTTTAAGTGGTATTCTTAGAGGAGATATAACTCATAGATATATGGTAATTTCTTTAACATAGGATATCAACTGTGTTTAAGATTCATAACAGTTGCCTTTTTTAAATATCTTAACAAATAAAAAGCCATGTAAAATGAATGTGATACGAAAATATTAAATACAAATGAAAACTTGTGAATTACCAGATTTTTTATGCAACAACACAATTTATAATGTAACTAGGGGCCTGGTGCACGAAATTCGTGCACTGGGGGTGAGTGGTCCCTCAGCCCAACCTGCCCCCTCTCACATACTGGGAGCCCTCAGGAGATGTCCTACTGATGGCTCACCCCCAGCCTGCTCAAGGCTGAAAGCCTCTGGCTGAGGCTTCTCGGCCTTGGGCACGGGACCCTGGCCAGGGGACCCCCAGCAATGGCCTTGCAATTGGGTGGATCACTGGCTCCATCCCAGCCCTGGCCTTGGGCAGCAGCCATCATGGTTGGGGGTTAATTTGCATATCACTCCTGATGGGCTGGTAGGCATGGCTAGTGGGTGTAGTAGATGTATGGTCAATTTGCATATTGCTCTTTTATTAGATAGGATGTTATGCATTATGTACTCTGTTATTTTATACAAGAGGGAAATATATTGCAGGATAATCCTAAACCATACATGGGCCTAAAATACTGTGCACAATCACTTGCACATAAACCCCTTTCAAATCTAGTCCAGATTCACCCTTTCTTAGGTCAGGGCAAAAAATGGGCATTCTAGAACAGAGGCACCAAGGACATTCTTGAAAAGTGTTGCAGAAGGAGCCCTAAATCAGAGGGTAATCAATCCACGGCTGGCATTTACTCGCAATTTTTATTTTTCTGATTAAGATAGAAATTGTGGAAAGCTAATGAAATAGCAATCTTAATGAAAAGTAAAGTTGAATTCAGACCTCATAAGTTGTTATGAACATTAAGTGAGTAATGAATGTAAAGTGCATAGCACAGTGTCAGATAACATTCAATAAAGGTTAGCAGCTATTCACTATTATTAATAGAAGATTCTAAATACTATTTAAAATATTATTTATTTTCACATTTACATTTAAATATTTTACTTCCTTGCAATTCAGTTTTATAAAACTAGAAAAACACCCACATACAGCTTCTAACCTTTAGCTCTGTGGAGGCAGCAGCTAATTTTTTTGCTTCAGTTAATGTGTGCAATTGCTGATAGTCTACTGGCTTATACTTAATGCTTCTCATTCCATTTTTCATACGCAATACCAGATTATCTGTTTTCCATCAAAATATAAAATGAGAAAGAAATAATATCACGTTATTGGACATCAAAATACAGTTATAGCAGCATGCTGACTACAGGTCTTATTTTAAGTATTTTAAAGTAAATATAAGAAATAATATATTACAAATTCATAGTATATTTGAACCTATATCTATAAAAATTAAAATATATTCCCACTACATTCCTTGCATAAAATTATTTCTAGATGGCTATCAAAGAAATACTTTCATTTAAATTAGTATAGTGACTGAGAGGAACCAAGATGGTGGCATAGGTAAACACCTATCTTGCTGCCCCACACAGCAATTTCAAAACTACAATTTAACGACAGAACAAACATCATCCAGAATCACCAGAAAGCTGGCTGAATGAAAATTCCACAAATAAAAGTAAAATAGGACATTCTGACTCAGAGTAGCAGGAGATGCCAGAGTTGAGGATACGCACAGAGTCAGAGGTTTGGAGCCATGTGTGTGAGCATGCAGGCGGCTGCAAATCCAGCTGGTTTTCTCGAACAGAGAGGGAGACAAAGGCATCCCACTGAACCGATTCCCCAGTGCCGGGCGAGGTCCAGGGAACTCAAACTCATACGAGGTGAAACTGGACAGTAAGGAAGCATGCTGAAACTCAGGCACTGCAGAGGTCTGCGAGCTTGTGGAGAGGATGCGTAAACTTGGGAACAGCAGAAGCGTGTGAGCGTGCAGAGAGGACTCGTGACTTGCTCTCTCATTCGGGAAACCACCGGACTGCATTGTTTTACAACTCTGGGTGAGACCTTGGGTGTGCAGACTCATTTGGGGAGAGGGTGAATTGTCCGGTAGCGGGTAAAGCTCGGCCTCAGCTTTCTCTCAGAGGTGCGTGCAGCCATTACCACCCGGCACGGAGACCCAGGTGCTGAATAGAGCTGAGCTGATGGAAATTAAGGCTTCCTGCTCAGCCTGGAGACTCCGCCCATCCAACCTGAGCACAGCTGACCCGCACAGCCAATTGGCCTGGAGGTCAAAACCTCCTAGTGCTAACAACAATAATCTAGGCTTAACTTCAACAAGACTGTGCAACCCATAAAGGGCTGCACCAGGAGTATCCACCTCAGGTAACTGGGGAGGCTGAGCCACTGTCCCTTAGAGGACATCTACCATACAAAGCTAATCAACCAACTCAGGGAAGCAGCCACAATGCAAAGACATGGAAAGAAATCAGATGTAAAAGAAATGGAGGGGGAAAAAACGACTGGATGTAGAGTTCAAAACCACGGTTATAAGGTTTTTCAAAAGGTTCCTAGAAAAGGCCGATGAACTTAATGAGAACTTCTAGGAAATGAATAAGACCTACGAGGATATGAATGAGATGCTCATGAAAAAGGACCAACTAGAAATTAAGCATACACTGACTGAAATAAAAAATATTATACAAAGACCTAAAAGCAGTCTAGAGGACAACAAGAACCAAGTCAAAGATTTGAAATACAAAGAGGCAAAATCCACTCAGCCAGAAAAGCAAGAAGCCAAAAGAATCCAGATAATTGAAGATAGTGTAAGGGGCCTCTGGGACAACCTCAAGCATACCAACATTCGAATTATAGGGGTGCTAGAAAAAGAGAGAGAGCAAGATAATGAAAACCTATTTGAAGAAAACTTCCCCCACCTGGTGAAATAAATTGACTTAAAAGTCCAAGAAGCGCACAGAACCCCAAACTATAGGAATCCAAAGAAGACCACATCAAGACACATCATAATTAAAATGCCCAGAGCAAAAGACAAAGAGAGAATATTAAAAGCATCAAGAGAAAAACAGTTACTTATATGGGAAAGGGAGCACCCATACGATTATCAGCGGATTTCTCAACAGAAACGATGCAGGCCAGACAGGAGTGGCAAGAAATATTCAAAGTGATGAATAGTAAGAATCTACAACCAAGATTACTCTACCCAGCAAAGCTATCAGTCAGAATTGAAGGTCAGATAAAGTGCTTCACAGATAAGAAAAGCTAAAGGAGTTCATCACCGCCAAACCAATATTATATGAAATGCTGAAAGATATTCTTAAAGAAGAAGAAGAAAAAGGTAAAAATAAAAATTATGAACAGCAAATACACATCTATCAACAAATGAATATAAAAATCAAGTGAAATAAAAATCTGATGAACAGGATACATTGGTGAATACAACTGAATCATGAGCATAGAGAGGGAATGGACTGACAATTCTTGGGGAGAAAAGGGGTGTGGGAGATGCAGCAAGAGACTGGACCAAAATCATACACCTATGGGAGAGGACAGTGGCGGGGAGGTAAGGGCAGAGGGTGGGATGGGTACCGGGTGGAAGGGAGCTATAGGGGGAAAAAAGGTAGAACAATGTAATTAATAAACTGAACAATGAAGATTAAAATATTTTTAAAAAATATAGTATAGTGACTGCCCTTTGTACAAACCACCAAAATAAATAAACAAACAAACAAACAAACAAACAAGTTAATATAGTAAGAATATTTTTAAAGTATAATGCCAAGATACAAAGTATGGCTACTTTTTTAATTTAAAAAATGTTAGTCAGCAACTATAAGTATTTAAGAATCACATTATTTAAAATCAAATTAAGTAAATTGACTTTTTAAAGTCATAGCTGTATTTCTTAGCAAAAAAAATCAATTCAATTTGAAAAAGGTTGAAAATGAAAGCTAAAAAATGTAATAGGCCAAATAAAACCAAGACAACATGAATGGATAGAGTGAGGCACTGTCCTAGCCGCCACATCTGCTCTGCGTCCTCTCAGGCCATACACAGATAAGCTGCACTGCCCTGAGATGTGGCCAACAGAGAGCTGTGGGCACCGTGTCGGAGCAGTACCAGAAAGCCCGAGTCCAGTTCCTGCAGATGGTGGCAGAGCTGGTGACCAGATCCGAAAACATGAGACCTTGTAGAATGTGGGTGTAATGTCTTTGCTGAAGCCTGTTCTTCCGGATATGGTCCCAACAATTCAACCCACTGCTGCTTTGGCTAATTATAATGATGACCCAGCAGAAGCAGTTGTCAAAGGCGACATTCTTCCATAGTTTGTTGTTTCAATGGCAGAATAGAATTCTATTCTAGATATGGCCGCATCCCACCAAAGGAACAGAGCATGCCATTCATCTGGACCCCGCTGACTCCAGCTCCATCCCAGAGCCCCCACCTTAACCTTTCAACAGACCTTAAAAACCTCAGCCTCTCACAGATACAGGCCATCTATCGCTCTTGGCCCCTTTGCTCCTTTGGAAAGTGAATACACCTCTTTCTGCTCAAAAACAAATAATAAAAATAAAGTGATATAAAATGTTTAGACAGGCATTCTCCATCCAAATACTTAGTTTAGTATATTAACTATTTTGAAAAGGTAAAACATAAGTAGAGGGTACTTAAGGCCAAGTCGCATAAAGAATAATAACCTGATTAATTCGAGAAAAAAATTACCTTTATCTTAATTATGAATCATGTGTCATATAATGTAATTAAGATTTGTTAAGTATATCATGGATCACATCACTATAAGAAGGCTGTAAACAATTTAAGGACAAGCACAGTGAAGAAAAGCATATTTGAAGATGATTAAAACACCCATTGTATTTAAATAGCATAGTACTGGCACAAGAACAGGCATATAGATCAATGGAAGATAACAGAGAGGTCAGAAATCAACCCATACCATTATGCTCAATTAATATTTGATAAAGGAGGCAAAAGCATACAATGGAATAAAGATAGTCTTCAATAAATATTGTTGGGAAAATTGGACAGGTACATGCAAAAACAAATGAAACTAGACTACCAACTTACACCATACACAAGAATAAACTCAAAATGAATAAAAGATTTAAATGTAAGTCACAAAATCATAAAAATTTTACAAGAAGCCATAGGCAGCAAAATTGCAGACATCTCACATACCACTATTTTTGCCTAGGGCAAGGAAAACAAAAGAAAAAATAAACAAATGGAACTACATTAAACTAAAAAGCATCTGCACAGCAAAGGAAACCATCAGCAACAACAACAAAAAAGAAAACAGTATGGGAGAACATATTCATCAATGATACATCTCATAAGGGGTTAATTTCCAAAATATATAAAGAACTCATTCAATTCAACGAGAGGAAGACAAACAATCCAATTAAAAAATGAGCAAAGGACCTGAATAGACACTTCTCCAAAGAGAACATACACATGGTCAACAGCCATATGAGAAAATGTTCAACATCACTAATCATCAGAGAGATGCAAATTAAAACTACAATGAGGTATCCCCTCACTCCTGCCAGAATGGCTATCATCAATCTATCAACAAACAACAAAAGCCGGCAAGGATGTGGAGAAATGAAAAAACCTGATACACTAGTGGGAATGCAGAATGGACAGCCACTGTGGAAAACAGTATAAAGTTTCCTCAAAATATTAAAAATGGAACTGCCTTCTTAAGAAACCCAAAATACCAATCAGGAAGAATATATGCATACCTATGTTTGTTCATAACAGATTATTTACAGTAGCTAAGATCTGGAAACAGCCCAAGTGCCCATCAGTAGGTGAGTGGATAAAAAAGCTGTGGTACATTTACACAACGGAATATTATGCCGCTGTAAAAAAAAATTAACTCTTACTCTTTGCAACAGTATGGATGAAGCTGGAGATTATTGTGCTAAGTAAAATAAACCAGTCAGAGGAGGATAATATCATATGATCTCACTTACTAGTATATGTGGCATCTAATGAACAAAATAAACTAACAAAAGAGGACCAGAGGCATGGATACATGCAACAGACTAACAGATCTCACAGGGTGTTAAGTAGGACTGGAAGAGATAAAGCAAAGAGCATATATGCATATATGCATAGCCCATGTACACAGACAATAATGCAGTGAAGACCTGAGGTGGTGCAGGGGCTAGGTAGATGAGGGCATGATGGGAGGGCAGGGGGAATGGAGGACATCTGTAATAGTGTCACCAATAAAAAAAATATTTTTTAAATACTCATTGTAAGGGAACTAAATATGATCCCCAAAATTAGCTTTCCATAATTAAAATTTTAAAAATTAACATTCCAACTTTATATCATGCATAATAAATCCACCATAGATCATAAAACAGACATGGAAATAAAAAATAAATACCTGAGGTATCTTTTTTCTGAATTGTCATGAAGGGTCGGTCTCTTTTATTCATGCTTTCCATATCTGTCAAGGAAACAAGAGACAGCTAAATTTTACAATGTGATTTTTAAACATTTTTTTAAAGATGTGTTAATTGTAGTGTTTTTAAAATAAGGCCCAGGACTAGGTGCACTTTATTAAAATTTTCTTATCCTTGCTCTTAGAAGCCTCTTTCCATTCATTTTTCCCCCTCTTGCCTTTCCTGTTTTTGGTCTCCCAATCTCTAACTTCTTAATTCCCGCCTCTTAGATTGTGCCAGTGACTGATAAATATTTCATAATTTAAAAATATGTATGTTTTCTGTTGAGATCCTGGCGAGGAAAGAAACAAGATAAATTAAATAATAAAGCAGCTATCCAAATTACTCCCTACTTTAATTAAGTAATATTGCACTGTGGTGGACATGGGATATGTCATCCACTTTTACAAAACACCTGATGCCCAGCTGTCACCTCCTTCAGGGATGGACTCAGTGGCAGAGTCCAAAGACATACCATTGCTGGGGCAGCCTAGACCTAATGAATGAGCAAGACAAGGAAGTAAAGACCCAGCAGCTTGGACCCAATGTGGGCCACTCTGATTTGCAACATGTTCCAAAGTTCCTTGCAGGGTTGACCCAGACTTTGTTGAACCTGCATTGAAATTTATTTTTTCATCTCTTCTATTTTTCTTCCTCTATCTTCCTTTCACAAGTTTGGATCCCCAGATAAATATCTAGCACTGCAAACTCTGCCTCAGCACCTCCTTCCTGAGGAAGTACTTACTAAACTGACCTGAGCATCTCTGGGGCATCAGATGAATCAAGTGGTTCTCTAAGTAACACTACCCGTTTTCATAAATTTTTGTTCCATATACACCAGGTTGAATTGTGTAACCCACCTCTTTATTCTTTTGATATTGTTTCTGTTAAAGGTGTTTTTGTTATGAATTGTCAACTAATATGTAACCTGCGAATGAGCAGCATATTTGTGTAAGAGTCTAGGAACTAGCTTTGGGGGAGGAGGCTGACTCTAGCAATCAAACGTTCTGACTCCAAGAGACTTGCTGACTCTGAACCATAAAAACCAGACCTCTGTTTGACCAGTTTCAAGATAATCATCGGAATGCACTGCACTGACTTACATGAAGGGAACTTTCAACCTCTTCCGCCTATTTCTTTTTTCTGTTTTCTCTCTCCATTCTAATAAATAAAATTCCCTGCCTGCACTAAGATGCTAAAATGGTCTTTGGGATGGGAGTCTGCCATCTTCTCAAGCTGCTCAGGCACTTGAATAAACCATCTTTCCTTGCACCAACACCTGTCTTTCAAAGTGGCAGGGAGCCAAACCTGAGTTCGGTATCAGAATTACCCATGTCTAGTGGCCTTTGCAGTAGCCCAAGTCTTCCTAAATGAAAGGAAAAGTAGCACAAGTCCATGACTTTTGGAAACTCTGCCAAGTTACAAGAATCATGGTGGTTGCCCACCAACTTTAGGAATTTAGGGATAAACTCCAATGTATAATTCTATAGGGTCTCTAGTCAATGGATTATTTTATCAAGCCTTTAATAACATTGCCAACTAGTCTTGTTTCTACTCACAGCCACATCCTATCAATTAAGATTCTTATTCTTTTCAGAAGGTATTGCACATCCAATCTGTCCATCTACACTGCCTCAAGTCACCATCACCTTCAGCCAGGATGACAGAAGTTTCACTTTGTACCCTTACAGTCCATTCTCCACATAGCAGCCCAAGTAACCTCTTAACATTCTAATCTGATCTTGCTTGAATTCCTTCAGCGGTTTGTCATCAACCTTTAGAATCGTCCAAACTTCTTTTAATGGCTTTGTCTTATCTCATTCATACATTTCAACCACATTGTTCTTTCTGTTTCTCATATATTAAGTTCATTCTGCATCAAGTCCTGCCCATTTGCTGTTCCCTTTAATTTAAAGACGTTTGCTTCATTTTTTATCGGGTTGGCTCTTTCTCAGCCTTCTGTGTGACCAACATGTCACCACCTCAGAAAGACCTAAAGAGACTTCTCTATCTAAATAAGGGAGGACCCCTATTTCTCTCTCATCCTCTTCTTTCATTCTCATAATAATGTGTACTGTTCTTCATAGTTGCATGTTTACTGATTTGATGTCTGTCTCTATCCATAGACATGTGCCCCATGTTTGTCTTATTTCTGATTATAGCCCCAGTGCATAGCACACAATAGTAAATGCTCAATAAATATTATGTAAGGAAAAGGTAGCTGATGGTAACTAGATAGCTTCTAGTCCCTCAGAAGAACTGTAATAACAATTCCTAAATCTATACTATAGCCTCTCTCTATCAATAAAACACTTTAATTTTTAAAAATCTGCTTTGATAGCATCACCTACAGACAGGAGTAGCAAATTTAAATGTCTGGGTCATCAGGTAAGTTAAGTGAGGGAAGTGACAAGGTACATAACCATAGGGAGTGGCAGAAAACATGGAAAATGAAAGAGTATTTCATTTCTAAAAATGATTAAATACATTTTTAAAATTTTTTAGACTCAGGTACTAGACAAATAAAGTAAGTTACCAAAACAAATATATGCTGTTCTCAGCAGCAGGCTCTCTGGCCTACTGCATCTCACCTCTAGTTTTCACTTCATTCTCCCACCCATAACTTTTCTAAGTTTGTCATCTCCATTGAAGAGAGCCCTCTTCAGTACTCTAATTGATTAGTTTTAGTTTTCCTTTATTGAGGAGCTTAGTCTCTATGTATTTAGGACTCATTTTTCTTGGGATTTAGATTGAGATTAAGGCTCTGAAATAAAATGGGGTTTTGCAGATTCCCTTTTGTTACCCTAGGTCTAATCCTGCTTAATTTCCTCCTCTTGGTTTTCAGAGGAAAATTATGAAGCCCACACAATGTTTCTCACCATTTCTACATAGTTCAAATTTAATTCTGACTACATAACCTTGTGAGATAGAATATATAGCAACACAGCTGCAATCAATAAATAGGAACTGTCAAGAAGTAAGATCATCCCCCCACCAGATTTATGGCTTCAAACCAGCCAGATCAGCACAATCCAACATGGCGACTTATTTCACGTGAGGGTAACCCCAAGCCTCATTATACACTAGTTTTAATACATTAGCATGCTAAACGACACACCCTGTGCCATTATGATCAGAAACAAAAAGCACATATAAGGACACAAAATGGTTACCAAGTTCCTCTGAGAAACCTCTACCCCTTTCCCGGGAATCTCCTGAGTAGTCCCCTTTTTATTGAACACTTTTCCCCCACTCCTCACCCTCTTTAAATGAAACTCAATAAAAGAAACAAATTCTGATAAAGTAGGGTTGCTCTGACCCTCACCCCCCTAACCTTGCAGGGGCCTGAACTCTCACCACTTCTGAGGGAGGTCTCCTGCCCCCATGGCTGCTTCACCTCCCATGCACAGCTCAGATTGGGACCAGGTTACAGTCAGAGACTTGGCCAGCAACAGCTGCCCTATATCTAAATCCAGTCTAGCACCAGGATTGCTCAGGGCCTACTCAAGATTGCAAATAATCATTTCCACTAATATTTACAGGGTAAATTAAGATTATTCCTTGAGTATTAAATTTAACAGTAAAATAGTAATCAAGTTCAGATTAATTTAAATTGGCTAATTGCAATAAGTAAATACTCAAGAAATTTTAAGTGTACTGGACAAAAAGCTGTTCCTAAAATATTAACTAAAATTTCTATTAGTAGTTCATCTCATCGTAAAATTGCCTAACATGCAAAGAACCTAAAGCAGTCATATTTTTGTGCAAAAATTAAAATTTAAAGTTACCAAGACTGCAATATAAAATTTCCAAAAGTCCCCATTAATTTAAAAAAAGGGGGGGGAGGGGGTTAGTATGGTAATATCATGTAAGGAAAAATATCCTGTAAGTAAATTACATCTAGAAAATTCTTCAGAAAATATTTTCAATTTGTAATGCTAACAGCAGGAACCCTATACAAAACACATGGTGTCAAAATAAGCCAAAGGAAAATCATTTGGGCAAAAATAAAAAGAATTCCAAGTCTAATTTACAGAAAAGATTCCTTTATTAACTTTTGGTCGAGAATATCTTTGTATATTTTCAGAAAACAACTACAAGACCCTATGGATTCCTGCAACAGAGAGGAACCGACAGGTCTATTCCAACCACGAAGACAGTCCAGAGATGGGAGACGCTGACGACACCTTGCCATGCTAGCAGTCAGCAGCTGTGCATAGCTGCAGGTTGCCCAGGACCAAACAAGAGAGGATGGGACCTGCATTGCCACCATTTGTCCATCATCCAGATACCATTGCTGACATGTACACATAAGGAACTATTTGACATTGAAACTGAGACTCAAACATTTTCTGTTCTTATGTTCATTTCTAGTATGCAGATGCAAGATTTTTTTAAAGAAAAGAAAAGGGGGAAAATAGATATAGAAGCAAAGAAGCACTGAACAGACTGTCAAACTACAGTGGGAAGGCAGGGGAGGGGAGGGGGCGAGGGCTGTAGAAGATCAACTGAAAGACTTGTGTGCATGTATATAATAAGCATGACCAATGGATACAAGACATTGGGTGGGGGGCAGGTGAGGTCATGTGCTGGCGGGGTAGGGGAGGCCGAGGGGAGATCAAAGGGGATAAAAAAGAAAACATATGTACTATTTGTAATACTTTAAACATAAAAAAAGAATAGTAAAAAAAAAAATGAAGGCATACCTTCATTAATACTGACCCTCCCCCCCAAAAAAAAGGGGGGATGGCTGCTCTGTCTGTGGAGTAGCCCATTCTCTAATGGCCTCACTAATAAACTTACGTTCACTTTAAACTCTATGTGGGCTCTATTTTTAATTCTTTCCTTTGTGAAGCTAGAACCCACAGTGGGTCATGAACCTTTGAGTCCCCAAACCCTCGGAACACCTGCATCACTTACACTAGAAGACATTTTGGAAATCAAAATTGCAAAACTAATCTGTCTTCATGAATTTGAAACCTAGTTTGTTTTCAACTATATAGAAGGCCAAGTGGAAAGACATCTTGACCTACACTTCTTAATATTTATATATAAATCATAAATAACTGCTACTCATCTTGCAAGAATGTTGACAGCCACTGAAATAATTAGTAAACTGCAATATTATAAAACTGATTTAAGTGTAGTGTTTATTTATCAGGGAATTAAATAGACATTTAGATTTAGAATTTGAAAAGTTTATATATAATCTACTTATTCTAACAAATTGCCAGTATAAAAATAGTCTCAGATGTAAAGTGTGTTATTGGAAATAGAGTAAAAAATAATGTAACAACAAATATTGTAATAACTGTGTATAGTACCAGATGGGTACTAAACTTATCGCATGACCACTTTATAAGGTATATACATGTCTAATCACTATTGTACACCTAAAACTAATGTAATATTTTAAAAATATGTTTTTATTGATATTTGAGAGAGAGAGAGAGAGAGAGGAAGGCAGAAAGAGAAAGAGAAACATCAGTTTGTTGCCTCCTGCATGTCCCCTATTGTGGATCAAGCCTGAAACCCAGGCATGTACCCGGATAGGGAATCAAACTTGCCACATCTTGGTACACAGGATAACACCCAACCAACTGTGCCACCCTGGCCAGGTACTAATGTAAATCGTGTATCTACTGTAATTGAAAAATAATTTAATTTCAAAAAATGTTCTTACACAAAAGAAATAATTTACAAAGTCTAGCTTCTCATTTTAACATTTGAGATGATTGAGGCCCAGAAAATTGATTTGGGGCTTGAAGTTCTCTGTGAACTTTAAGCCCCAAATCTCATATTCATAATATAAATATCTCTGAAAATGAAGGCTCATTTCATCATCAAAATGGTGGCCTATGCCAATCTGAACTGAAACTGACTAGAAGCAAACTTGATCCAAACTGAAGTTTTTCCTACTTAATGTGAATACACATACATTTGTGTAAAAGTGTTAATGTATTTAGTATGGGATGTTGCCCAGGCACCACCAGTTTTAAGTAATAAGATGTACATCACATTTCTAAACATCTGAAAAATTCAGAATACATCTGGCCCCAAAGACTTCAGGTAAGAAATGTGAAACTGGAAGAAACCAAGATGGCGGCATAGATAAATACTTACACTGCTGCCTCGCACAACAATTTCAAAACTACAACTAAAAGACAAAATGGACACCATCCAGAACCACCGGAAGGCTGGCTGAGTGGAAATCCTACAACTTGAAGGAAAGAGAAAAGGACACTGAGACTCAGGAGCTGCGGAGGGCAGAGGTGCAGAGACGTGGAGATGTGCGCACGTGAGGGAAAACGCTGGGTGGCTGAATACGCAGTGGGCTTCCTCGAACTGGAGAGAAACAAAGGCTCCCCACAGCGCTGAAATACAGCTCTGGGAAAGACTCACATGGGGAGAAACTGGTCTGTTCGGCAGTGGTCAAAACCCGAGAGGAGCTTTCTCTAAGAGGTGTGTGCAGCCAATGCCTTGGGGGTCTGAGACCCAGGGGAACTGCAGAAGACAGAGGTAAGAAGGTGCGTGCGGAGAGGGCTCAGCAGCTGGGCGCAGAGCTGGTTTTCTCACTCCAGGAGAAAACATAACCTTCTGACTCACCGTACTCCAGTTCCGGGTGAGACTTTGGGTACCCGCACTCATTCAGGGAGAAACTGGACTGTCTGAGAGCAGCTTTCTCTCAGAGGTGCATGAAGCCATTGCAGCAGGATACGGAGACACAGGAGCCACTTAGGGCGGGGCTGACGGGAATCCAAGGCTGTCTGCTCCACTCTGAGACTCCACCCAATCCAAGCTGAGCACAGAAGCCCTCACAGGGTAGACACAGCTGATTCTCACAGCCAATTGGACCTTCCCAATGATACCAACAACAATCTAGGTTTAACTACAACAAGACTGTGCAACCCACAAAGAGATGCACCAAGAGTGCCCACCTCAGGTAACTGGGGAGGCTGAGCCACTGTCTGCTAGAGGACACCTACCACACAAAGCCACTCTATCAACACAGGGAAGCAGCCAAAATGTGAAGACAAGGAAACAGATCACAAATGAAATAAATGAAGGAAAACAAATGACTGGATATAGAGTTCAAAGCCATGATTATAAGGTTTTTCCAATAATTTCCTAGAAAAGGCCAATAAATTTAATGAGACTCTCAAGGATATGAAAAAGGATCAACTAGAAATTAAGCATACACTAACTGAAATAAAAAATATTACACAGAGACCTAACAGCAGACTAGAGGAATGCAAGAATCAAGTCAAAGATTTGAAATACAAAGAAGCAAAAAACACTCAGTCAGAAAAGCAAAAAGAATAAAAAAAATTGAAGATAGTGTAAGGAGCCTCTGGGACAACCTCAAGCATACCAACATCTGAATTATGGGAGTGCCAGAAGAAGAGAGAGAGAGCAAGATACTGAAAACCTATTTGAAGAAATAATGACAGAAAATTTCCCCCACCTGATGAAAGAAATAGACTTACAAGTCCAGGAAGTGCACAGAACCCCAAACAAAAGGAATCCAAAAAGGACCACACCAAGACACATCATAATTAAAATGCAAGAGCAAAAGATAAAGAGAGAGTATAAAAAGCAGCAAGAGAAAAACAGTTAGTTACCTACAAGAGAGCACCCGTACATTTGTCAGCTGATTTCTCAACAGAAACTATGCAGGCCAGTGGGAATGGCAAAAAATATTCAAAGTGATGAATAGCAAGAATCTACAACCAAGATTACTCTACCCAGCAAAGCTATCATTCAGAATTGAGGGTCAGATAAAGTGCTTCACAGATAAGAAAAAGCGAAAGGAGTTCATCACTGCCAAACCTGCATTATAGAAAATACTCAAAGGTATTCTTTAAGAAGAGGAGGAAGAAGAAAAAGGTAAAGATAAAAATTAGGAACAACAAATACATGTCTATCAACAAGTGAATCTAAAAACCAAGTAAATGAAAAATCTGATGAACAGAATAAACTGGTGAATATAATAGAATCAGAGGCATAGTAAGGGAGTGGACTAGCAATTCTTGGGGGAAAAGGGGTGTGGGAGGTGCAGAAAGAGACTGGACAAAAATCGTACACCTATGGATGAGGACAGTGCAGGGGAGGTAAGGGCAGAGGTTGGGTGGGTAACAGGTAGAAGGGAGTTATGGGGGGAGGAGAGGAACAATTGTAATAATATGAACAATAAAGATTTATTAAGTTAAAAAAGAGAAATCTGAAACTGTATTAAGACATTCTCTGATTCACTAACAAGCATATGTCATCTAGGTCATTTCAATTTCATGCTTACTAGTGAGAAATTCAAAGTGGCTACTTCAGCCTGTAGTTAAAATGCTTTTGGCTGAGTAATGGCTACTTGAACAGAATTTTCCATGTTTAATAATTTAAGAGCACTTAGTTTCAGAAATTATTCCATGTTCACATTGTGTGACATTTTAGAATTGCTTATGAGTGTTATCAAAATGTTAAGCCTCTACATCTACTCAATTACTGAAAATATTTAAAAATAATATGTTATGGGAAATTACTTATAGTGCAGGAAGCACATCCTATATAATAAAAGAGAAACATGCAAATTTGACCATACCTTCACTCTTGATTGGCTATGCTACCAGCCAATCAGGAGCAGGGGGCGGGGCCAAGTGGCAGGAGTCCTGGGTCCCGTGGGTGGAGATGAAACAGTGGTGGTGGTGGCAGCAGGGGCTGCTCAGCCCCCGGGCACTGTGAGGGAAAGCTGTGGCAGCAGCAGCGGTGGTGGCGGCAGCAGGGAGCACCCGGCCCCCAGGCACTGTGCGTGGAAGTGGTGGTGAGCGCCCAGCCCCTGGGGCTGAGCTGAGCAGGGGGTACCCAAGGCCTAAAGCCTCTGGCCTTGGGCAGGCTGGGGTTGAGCATCAGTTGGACATCCCCTGAGGGCTCCCAGTATGTGAGAGGGGGCAGGTTGGGTTGAGGGACCACCCCCCCCCCAGTGCACAAATTTTGTGTACTCGGTCCCTAGTTTGATATATAATTTAATGATAGCTTTGCAGTAGCTAGAAGGTTGAAAAGCATTTTAATGTAAAGTTAATTTTTACAAATGTACTAGAGAATCTAAACTTTAAAAATAAAATAATAATAAAAAAAATATGACCTCAACTAGTTTCCTGCTGGTAGCTAAGCAATTAGGAGTTTAGAGATGAGGGGAAAAATAGCAAAGAGATCATTTATATAAAGAGGTAATCTTTTTACAGTATTAAAATCTGTTCTTTGCTAAGAAAATCTCTTTTAATACACTGAAGAAGAAAAGGTCAGTTGTACTTAGACTTAAAAATGCTTAACGTGTGGACAGTTTGTTACTCTTAACTGCTTAACTGTGTAGATATATAGATTAGCCAGTCACCAGCTGAGGATGTTTTCAAAGCTGATGGGCACTCTGCCAGGCCAAAAGTGTGACAACAATACAATCGGAAAAAACAGTTTGGATATAGCATCAAATTATAACATTTTCATGTGAAAAATCTCACGGCATTTATTTTAAGCAGAACAGCACCCATTATTCCCATTATGAGACATTACACATTATCCTTATCACAAAGTAAAATGATTGTCCTGGAAAAACTAATGGAACCTAACTGTACAGAAAACTGTAAGGTAAAATTAAAACGTCCATCTCTATTTAGTCCTTATACCCCAGTTGTGCTGTTTCTTTTCTTTTTTTTTTTTTTTTAATAAATCTCTATTGTTGAAAGTATTATATATGTCCTTTTTTTCCTCCCATTGCCCTCTCCCTCCTTTCATCACCCCCTCAAACCTTTACTGTCTGTGTCCCTGGGGAGAGGGAGTGTTATGGGGGGAGGGGGAAGAAGAGATTAACCAAAGAAAAGCCATTTCTTTAACACGATCCTTTCTCCTTTCTGTTTGTCCACTTCCTTCCTTAATCATTAAGCCCTTGGGACATCAGACTCTGGTCAGCATCAAACTGTCTTAAGAACAAAGCCTCAGATCAGTTGACCACAGAAGCAGAGTTTAAAAAAGCTAAAGATAACAGATTGACTTCAGTTGTGTTTCAGCCTCAGGCCCATGAAACCAATTAAGGACCACACCCTCATGAAACCTGACAGAACAATACTATGGCTGGCATTTGAAACTGATACAATGATCAATTACTCCCTACCCTGACCCCAACCCATCAGTAAAGCCCACAACCCCAAATCCTTTAGCCAACAGGATTAATAATTTCACCCTATATAACTAACCCATCCCCTGGGAGCCAGGCAGGAGCCAGGTCTTTGAGCATGAGCTTACCTGTGACTCTGGGCTTGGCACCATTTCCTCAACTAATAAACCCTTACTTTCTTATCTTCAAAGTCCTCTTTATGTTTGCCTGGGCTTTGATATTTGCAGGCAAACTGACCCCTTTAGTCTGTTAATAGTCTTTAGCCCTGGTAGTCATTTTTAATGTTTATTTTATATTCTTTCAAAGATTTTCTGTGCATACGCAATTACATGTGTATATCCAATTTTTATACAAATGTAATCATCATATGTACATAGAGTTCTACAAGTTGCTTTTCATTTAATGAATTATTTATCCAGGCAATGCATCTAGAAGTTTTTGAGGGACTTCAGAGTTCCACAGAGTGCAGACTCTCATGCTCTTACTCCCACTATGTCCCCAAAGCTATTTTAATCATTTCAAAAGTCTGAGAGAAAATGCATATATACCTACTTTAAATAAGTACATAATGTAAAAAAGGGGGTATGTGTTACAGCCTAAGGGTGGGGGATTTTGCAATACTCTTTTATCTGATTTTCTGGCCCCAACTACCATCATATAAGTGCCTGGTTTAATTATGCCATATAACATAGTTAGCAGGTCTGAGGCTTAGGATGTGGGCATCTTTGGGGAGCCATTGTTCTGCCTAACACAAGCATTGTGCATTCTACAAATGGTTTGGGAATCTATACAAACAATTTGGAGGATACAAATTATATGATACCCCTCAACTGATGAAAAAGTTAAAAGTAAAAGAAACCACAAGGAAGCAAGCAAGCTTCTTACTTCAAGTCCAGGTATGTAGGATGAGAAGTTGGATTCCCAAATTGGGTCAGAAGAAGGTTGACAAAGTCTTCAATTTAAGCACACCTAAAATGGCAAGTCAAGTCAGGAGGACACATTCACATGTACCCTAGAAAGGAAAAAAGGCCAAAAGATATACAAATAGAACAAGTTGGAAAGGATACTGCAATTGCAGGTTATGTTCAAAGGGGACTTTATGTATAATGAAATATTTGCATTTTAATAAAAAGAATGTATCTATATATATATAAAAGCCTAAACGACCAAATGACTGAACGACCGGTCGACCGGTCGTTATGATGCACACCGACCACCAAGGTACAGATGCTCAATGCACAGGATTGGGCTCCCTCCAATCTGGATCAGGCCTGTGGGGATCAGGCTGAAACTGGCTATCCAACATCACTGAGGGGTCCCAGATTGCAAGAGGATGCAGGCCAGGCCAAGGGACCCACTGATACATGAATCCATGCACCGGGCCACTAGTATATGTATAGTTATATAATTAAGAGTAATAAATATTATTCTCAAGTGCCTCAAAAACTCAAATATTTGTGATCTACCAAATGGTTTCCCACTGCTTTCTAGGACAAGGTTGAAACTCAGCATAGACTGACAAGAATCTTTTAAATTTAGCCCTATGCTATTTGGTCCCTTCCTTAACCATTACCTCATATGCATGTTACACTCCAACATTTTAAAACCTTTTGCAGGTTTCTAAATACACAATGCCTATGGTAGACAGATCAATGGCTCTCCAAAGATGTAGGTCCTCATTCTGGTCCTCAGAACCTGTGACTATGTTATATTACATTGCAAAGGAGAATTAAAATTTCAACCAGCTGATCAGTTGACTTTATCCATGGAAATTACCTGCCTGGATTACCCATGTGGGCCCAATGTAATAACCAGGAATCTTTTTTTTAAAACACATTTTATTGATTTTTTACAGAGCAGAAGGGAGAGGGATAGAAAGTCAGAAACATCGATCAGCTGCCTCTTGCACACCCCCACTGGGAATGTGCCTGCAGCCATGGTATATGCCCCGGAATCGAACCCGGGACCCCTCAGTCCGCAGTCCGACGCTCCATCCACTGAGCCAAATCGGTTTCGGCATAACCAGGAATCTTATAAGAGGAAGACAGGAGGGTCACAGTCAGAGGAAATAGGATGACAGAAACACAGAGAAGGAAGATTTGAAGATGCTTCTCTGCTGGCTTTAAAGTTGGAGGAATCAGACCATGACCCACAAAATTCAGGCAACTTTCACAGCTGGAAAAGGCAAGGAAATAAATTTTCCCTCAGAGCCTCCAGAAAATGCAGCCCAGCTCAAACCTTGATTGTAATCCAATGAGCCCTATTTCCCATGTCTGACCTCCAGGATTATGAGATAATAAATTTCAGTTGTTTAAGCCACTAAGTTTGTGGTTATTTGTTACTGAGCAATAGGAAACTAGCAATGTTCTGTCACACCTCCCTGCCTCTGCTCATGCTGTTACCTATGCTTGCAATGTCTTTCCCTGTTCTTGTCTCTCAGGCCAGTGCCTCCTTATTTTTTATTCCCATCTTATGCATCTTACTGGAGCCTCTTTTAATGTAGGTAGAGATGATTTTTCTCTTCTCGTATGAATATTTACTTTGTGTATACCCCTACTGATGCAGTTATTCATTTATTCCAAAGGTTATTGAACAGCTATGGTATACTAGACAAGGGATATAGATTTGTTTAGGCTCTGCAGAGAGGCTGGTCCTAGCCATCTCATCTGAAGCAACCCCCTCCTCTCCCACCATTAATCATTCTTCATCTCCTTAATTTAATTTTTTTCTTCATAGCACTTTTCACTAAGTGACATTATACTATGTACTGATTACTTCATTTGTTTATTGTTCCCTACTACCATTAGGATGTATGTTCCACAAACAAAAGGCCTTAGTGATCATCTCTATTTCTCCAGAGTGTCTAAAATCATGCCTGACATATATTAGACAATGCATACACGCTGAAAAAGCATCGAGTGATTGCATTATGGATTATAGTCCTGTCTCTAAGGCTTGCTAGTATTAGAGACAAACACCAAGTTTTCACCTCCTCTTCTTCAATTTTTAAAAATCTAGGCTGGGCTGTTTGAGGTAAAAATGATTATCAAGAACAAACTCTAAACCAAAATGAGCAGTGGATTGATGTGCATGTCAGGAAGTAAAGAAGGAGAAACAATCCCACTTTATCTTGCTGAGTTTCAGTACTGACCATAAGTTCGTGTTAACTACAGCTGAATAAGCCCCTTGACCAGCAAGTGATTAAGCTGCCAGTGACAGCACACAACCCCTTACATGCAGAAACCTGGGCAATGTCTGCATTTATTAGGAATCTAAGGCTCTTTATGCCATCTTACTTCTCCAAAAGCTGAAGGGTAAAAAGGACATTCTTTGCATAATAGACACATAATCTGTCTTTGTTCCAACATATACTGAATGAAAAAGGCAAGCTGCTCTATGACATATACCTTACAACATTACATAAACATGCACAGACACAAAACAATATATGTATATTATAGACACACACAGACACACTTACACTCTACAAAGGACAAAAGTCTAAAGGATATACAAACAGATCAAACTGGATAGGATTCTGCAACTTTTGATTTTGAAACTAGAGGGTAGTTTCGAAGGGAATTTTAGCATTATCTGTAATGAAATCTTTGCATTTTTATAAAGAGAATATATACATATATAATTAAGAGTAATAAACAATAGTCCAAATAATATAATTATTTATGCCTAAATAATTATATTAGGCATAAATAATTCTATTATCTATCGTAGGATTAATGCAGTTACACTAGAAATGAAAAATGATTATACAGTGGGCTCAGCTAGTGAGAGCCCCAGAGCCTGATCATCCAGCCACACCAGTTTCTGAACCTGCCAAGTTTGAGCTACTTCTGGAGCACCCTGACCCTACCAAGTTGCAACGACTTTGTGAAGCCCAGCCTGAAATATCCAGTTAACTTTATTTTTAATTTGGAATACAGTCAAATAGTACTTATACCAATTTGTTGTGCCTTGTATGTTTCTTCTGAAATCTTTAACAAAATGATTCAAAACAGAGTACTTTTTCTTCTGATTAATAGTCACAAATCCATTGTTTTTTCTGTTAAGTACAAGCTTGTTCATTAAAAAAAAAAAACTGTTGCCATCAAGGTCACAAGTAAGGTTGTACAGTTCAACAATTAAATGGAATTTTGATGTTCTTTTCACTATAATTGCTGCAGAAATTGTAGCATCTGAAGTTTAAAACTGTGGCAGACACAGCTAGCTGCTAATATCTGTCCTCTCTTATTTTCTCCCTAACAGAATCCAATTTTGTTCAGGGTTAGAACGTTGGCCTTTCTTGATACCTCTGAGACTCTCAGTGACATGTGACACAGTTAAGGCCAATGAGATATAAGCAGAGGTTTTCTGGGAATTTGGAAACAAGATTTGCTTGTTCATATGGGCACTGCCCTTCCTCTCCCTGTCCTTCCTCTTTCTTCCTATCTCGAATATGGATGTGAAACTAGACATAGGTAGGCTGTCTATGACTGTGTAGTGAGTATCAGGATGAAAGCTGCACACTATTGCACAGAGGCAAGCCAAAGGAGCCTGGGGCACTGATGAATCTGCTGGGCCCTGGCCTGGCAGCTTATTGCTTAACATGTTCTCCTGAGTTGCAGATGTTTTTTGTTTATCTGTTTGTTTGTTGTTGTTAACCCTCCTCGAAGATTTTTAAAAATTTGTTTTTAGAAAGAGTGAAACGAAGACAGAGAGAAACACTGGAGAGAGAAACACATTGACTGTTTGCCTCCTGAATGCTAGGGCAGGATTGCAGGTTTGATCCCTGGTCTGCAAATACAAGAATCAACAAATGAATGCATAAATAAGTAGATCAGCAACTCTCTCTCTCTCTCTCTCTCTCTCTCTCTCTCTCTCTCTCTCTCTCTCTCTCTCTCTCACACACACACACACACACACACACACACACACACACACACACACCCTTCTCTGTCCCTCTCTCTCCAAAATAATTTTTTTTAAAAAGCCCTGTACCAGTTGTGGACTACGTCTCTCTGGACTTGTTATGAGAAAAATAAATCCCCAAGCTTCTGCAATCAGGTTCTATACCTTTCAGCCAAACAAAATTTCCAACTAATAAAGACTGAAATTTTCTGAAGCACACAGGAAATCTTGATGCTTCTTCATAAAGAGCAGTATAAAAATTCTTCTAGGAAAGTACCCATCAATATAGGCACAGGATAAAATACTAGAAAATATTACTGTCATTGTTCTTCAATAGTAGCATGAGAAAAATACATCTAGCAAAACTTCTTATTTTGAAACTCCAGTGAAGTTTCATTTGTAGTTTCAGCATCGTTGAAAAAGAGTAGGTAAAACGATGTGTAGGAGGTTCTGAAAGGGGAAACAAAAGAATCCTCAGAAACTTAATTTCACTACCAAAAGGTACCACAGAAGAATGTTATTTGTGGGTTTTCAATTCTCTACAATAAATAGTTTTTCCACAAAGGATCAATTAAGAAAGTAGAAATGTTCTTTTAAAATGCTACATAAAAGTTTTTTTTTTATTAAAAAAATAGCAATCCACCTCTCCTTAAGAACACAGACCATAAAACCCAGTTAAATGGCAGTTCTTGAAACATAGTAACACTAGTATATTTTGAATAAATGAAACAATAATAATAGGTAGGAAATAATAATTTTTTATGTTATTGTCAATTAAGGAAAAGATCTCTCAGCTAAGACATGAAGAAACAAAGGGAAAGATTAAAGGAGTTAGGTTTAGAGGGAGGGAAAGAAGTCGAGATATGAGATATGCATGTATTAGGAGGTTTTAAAAAGATATTCCTATAGCTGAAACCGGGTTTGGCTGAGAGGATAGAGCGTTGGCCTACGGACCGAAAGGTCCCTAGTTCGATTCTGGTCAAGGGCATGTACCTTAGTTGTGGGCACATCCCCAGTGGGGGGTGTGCAGGAGGCAGCTGATCAATGTTTCTGACTTTCTATCCCTCTCCCTTCCTCTCTGTAAAAACTCAATAAAATATTAAAAAAAGATATTCCTATAGAAAACATTATATTAAACCAACAAAATAGATTTGTTTAAAATGTAATTGAAATCAAAGCACAACCTCAAAGGTAAGTTATGCCTTAATTCTACAGTAGTGTTAGACTTTAGAATAAGGTTGCCAAAGGCTGAATTTCAACTCCATCCATCATAAACTGGAACTCTCAGCAAATTACTTACTAAATGGTAGATGAGATTAAAGAACTGTAAAGATGCCAACTATTCCAAATTGATTTATACAATATCAAATGAACTCATAGAAGATTTTTTCTGCATATTAAAATTGGCAAGCTAATTAAAAAATGTGTACAGAAATACAAGGGACAAAAAAGAGCCAATGGAATCTTAGAAGAGAACAGAGCTGGCGGATTTACAGAACCATATATCAAAATCCATTGTGAAGGTACAGTAATTAAGACAGTGTGTTATCAACATAAGGATAGATAAATAGGCCAACCAACAGTATAGAGAGTCGGGAAACAGATCCATACACATCTGATGACCTGACTTATGACCAAGCCGAGGCAGTGTGCAATGAACAGTCTTAAGGAATGCTCCTGACTAAGATGGATGTCCATATGGAAAAAAGGAATCTTGACCCCCTATCTCTCAACATTCAAAAATATCAATTCCATATGTATTTAAGGTCTAAGTGTGGAAGATAAAAAATAAGGCTTTTAAAAGACAACATATAAGAACATATGACCTTGGAGTTGACAAAAATGTTTTAAACCGTTCACACACAAAAATGCTAATCATAAATGGAAAATATACTGTTAGGAGATACTAAAATCAAGAAAACCTATTAATTCATCCAAATATACCATTAAGGGAATTAAAAGCAACTCAAGGAGTGGAAAAACACAATATATATTTTGTACAAGTATGTATGTATGTACAAAAAGTATATGTATGTATACATGTCATTATATCAGTGTTAGCAGTGTTATATATAATGTGGTTTTCCACTCCTTGAGTTGCTTTTTCATTCCCTTAATGGTATATATATATATTCAACAACAGACTTGTATCCAGAATATAGATATTTTTTATAAGGAAAATGCAGACATCCCAATACAAAATGGGACAGAAGACATGATTAGATACTCCATAAAAAAGGATACCTAAATGGCCAATAAACATATAAGAAGGCCTCATCTTTATTTAATCCACCTTAAACCCAAAATGCAGTACTGCCATAAACACACCAGAGTGGCTAATATGAAAAAGAAAATACCAAATGTAGTAAGAAGGTGGGCCAACCAGAACATTTATACACTGCTGGTAGGAGCAGAAATTGATACAATCTCTTTAGAAAACTCATTGGCAGTTTAGCTACTATGACCCAGCCAATCTACTCCTACATATACCCAACAGAAATATGTATGTATGTACAAAAAGTATATGTATGTATACATGTCATTATATCAGTGTTATCAGTATAAGGATATGTTCACGGCAGCACTATTCTTAGTAGCCTCAAATTAGAAACTACCCAAATGCCTATCAGTGATTGAATAAATAAATTGTGGTATATTAACAAATTTACTCTTTGGCTTTTGCTATAGGGGATGAGGCTGTGTGAGATAGAGAGGACAGTGAAATATTCATGAACATTAGTTAATTTTCTTAGGTCAAGAAAATGATGCTGCTGGTTCTGTCATAAGGAAAGGGTATATAAACATTAGGTATTGTTCTTCTCTGAAGTATGAATTAACTTAATTGTTCTAAGACTTGTAATTACCAGTGGAGGTTAATCTGACATGGTGACAAAGTTGACAAACTTGATGAGAGGTACTCACCAAATTTTTAAAATCAAATCTGAACATTGCAAATGACAACACAATGTACTTTACATACAAAAAACTTACCATAAAGTTAATATCATAGAATACTGTTTAATGAACATGTAGATCATATAAAAATCATAAAATAAGATACAAAAGAGACCCAGCTGGTGTGGGTCAGTGGTTGAGCATCGACCTATGAACCAGATAGTCACAGCACAATTCCTAGTCAGGGCACATGCCTGGGTTGCAGGCTCCATCCTCAGGGTGGGGCATGCAGGAGGCAGCCAATCAATGATTCTCTCTCATCACTGGCGTTTCTCTCTCTCCCTCTTCCTTTCTCTCTGAAATCAATAAAAATATTTTTTAAATAAGATACAAAAGAGGAATAATTCTTAATTTTATGTGTGTATATATAAAATATAGGCATGAATATTTAATCAATTATTAGAAAGCTATACACCACAATGCTACAGTAATAATGTGACTAGAATAATTTTTATTTTATTCATTTTTTCTCTGTATTTTATATATTTGCAGAGGATTTGAAAAAAATGTTTTAAAAGTATTTAAGTTATTTTAAAATTTAAAACAGTAACAGACAGACTTAAGAGGAAGTTGCTACCCTAATTCACCATCATTGATGAATACTTGAGGATGTCTTTCCTACAAACAAGGATATTCTGCTGCATACAAAAAACTATCAACAACAAGAGATTAACATTGATAACATTATTATCAACTAGTCCTCAGACCCCATTTGCCAATTGTTCCAATAATGCCTTTTACAGCAAAAAGCTCCTATTCATCCAAATATACCATTAAGGGAATGAAAAGGCAACACAAGCACTGCATTTCCTAGTAGCTGTCATGTCTCTGGTCTCCTTCAGTCTGAAATTGCTATTCAAACTTTGACTTTCATGATCTTGATACTTTTTAAAATTATAGGCCTGTCGTAGCTGTTTTGGCTCGTGGGTAGAGTGCTGGCCTGCAGACTGAAGGCTCCCAGGTGCGATTCCGAACAAAGGCACATGACTGGGTTGTAGGCTCAATCCCCAGTAGAGGGCATGCAGAAGGCAGCCAATCAATGATTCTCTCTCTTGATGTTTCTATCTCTCCCTCTCCCTTCCTCTCTGAAATCAATAAAAATATATTAAGAAAAAAAATTATAGGCAGTTATTTTGTGGAATGCCCTTCAACTTGAATTTATCTGATGTTTTTTAAAGGTTTTGGCAGGCCTACCATAGAAGTGATTTGTGTTCTTGTTGTATCTTACCCTGATTTCTATTTGTCCATTACTGATGATACTCACTTTAAATAATTCAGGCAGCATCCGCCAAGTTCCTCCACTATAGAGTTTACTTTTTTGTTCACTTGTAATTAAATATTTTGTGGACAGTTACTTTAAAGTGTTATATATATCCCATTTTTTATTAAACATTTATGTATTTACCTATATCTGTGTAGATTCATTTTATTCAATGGTTTACACTCTGTTACTAAAAGTATTGATTTTGATGCTCAAATTATGCCTAATTTTGTCAGTGGAAACTGCATCAAGCTGTCTTCTGAGTCCATACATTTAAAAAACACACAACATTTATTAACTCACAGTTCTGTAGGTTAGAAGTTTAGTAAGGCATGGCTGGGATTTTTTGCTCAGGTTATTTAGACAGGTTAGTAAAAAGGTAGGAAATTTCCTTAGCAAGTGGAATGGGGAAACAGACAGATAGCTAATTCAAACTGGCCTCACCAAGCACCCTGACTCACCTGCCTCTTCTCCCTTACACAACCACTCCCTTCAGCATTAAGCATATCAGGACAATAAGGTTCTGATTAGCATCTTAGGAACAAAGCCTCGATCACAGAGAGAGAGTTTCCACCAAACTGAAGATAAAATCTAGGCCTCAGTTGTGTTTCAGCTCCAGGCCCAGAAAAGGACCAGATGCAATGACCAACAACCCCCTACCCTAGTCCCGAGCAATCAGTAGAGACCAAGTCCCTCAGTCTATACACTCATTGTGATAAATCAGCATATTAAAAGAGCAAGCTGGGAAAGCTGATGAATATTCTATGGAGATTCTCCTGAGACCTCCCCTAAAATTACTGCCTTTAGAAAACAGATAAAATATTGGTAGGTAGGTAGGTAGGTAGATAGGTAGGTAGGTAGGTAGATAGATAGATCATCATGCACACTAACATTTCCAACTGCAATACAACAGTGTAAAAGCTCATTTTTGTTTTCTCCTTGTGTGTATTTATAACTCCTATTCCAACAGTAAGAAACCCCGCCCCTGTTAACCTTGATTATCTTTTATTTGATCAACTTCCCATAATTAACCAATCTCCCATTTCGGATACCTCCCTTCCTCTGTACTAATGCCTTTCTCATCCATCCATGCCAACAACCCACAGCAGGTGCCCCATCCCCACCACCATATGAGCTCCAACATACCATGGAAAACTATACCCTTCCAAATGGACTCCTTCCTCACTTTGACTCCTGATTCTGCCCTCGGAGCTACTGCATGGATATGCCTTCCCCTACAGTTAAGTTTCAAAGCCTTATGTCAGGCTTCTCCTCCATATATATTGACTCTCCTCTCACCCTGCCTGGACTCGGACATGCTGCACTGGGTTATCCCCATTCAGAGGTGCAGCAGCCCTACTTCACTGGAATTCTGATACCCACATCAGGCTGTCCTTCTGCATGGATACAGTCCTTATCCTGGTTGGTCTCCGACACCAGCACAGGTCAACCCACCCAAATGAATGTCCTCTCCCCACCTTTTGGGCTCTGATACCATGCTCTGGCCCACTGTGGTTACCTCCTCTTCCAGTGCAGAAACCAGTCTTGTTCTGCCTCATCTAAGGACTTTAGGACTTCAGAATGGCAAGAGAAAGAAGAAAAAACTGGTTAGAGGAAACAATGCCTTCTTAAATAAATAATGTACCTCCACAGAAAATTTCTACTTTGTTGCTATTGTGATTTAACAGTCTTCTATTGACAACTCTAAAAATATTTGGTATATAAATTAATTTCTTCTATAGTAGTCATACTCTTAAAATAAGGACCACTCAACATATATGTTTGTACAGCCTTATTTACAATAGTAAAACAACAACAACAACTGGGAATAACTCAAACGTCTATAAACAGATGTGTGGACAAACTAATACTGATATATTCAAAGATAATAAAAAACAAACATATCATTAATGAATCTCAAAGTAATTATGCAACATAAAGGAAACCAGCATAAAAAGAGTAAACATTTAATTGTTCTAGTTGTGTAAATTATAAAAATACAAAGATATCTATATTAATGGAAAATATTAAGAAACAATATATTAAAATGTATACTTTGTCACTTATGTGACCATGTGACACTACTGTCATTATAAATTCACATGCACAAAAATGGACACCAAAATTGTATGAGTGGGTTAAGACTATATATTTATATATTGTCTTAAAGATTGTGTTTGAAATAGAAACATAAAG
Organism: Antrozous pallidus; assembly: GCA_027563665.1. Lineage (NCBI taxonomy): Eukaryota > Metazoa > Chordata > Mammalia > Chiroptera > Vespertilionidae > Antrozous > Antrozous pallidus. The sequence goes on along the minus strand of CM050508.1, from coordinate 60,129,539 downwards.
TATTTTAATTATCAGAGAGAACTTACAACTCTCCTACCATATATTGGCAATCTCCAGTATGAGAATAACTTCTATTTAAGTTATAGTATTTTTTTTCATTCTGCCTACAACTTGAGGTAATATAAGACAAAATTAAATAGTTCTTAAGTGAATTTGATTTTAGTTTAAATAGGCAGGTCTTCTTTCTAAATTATTCTGAATAAGAAGAATCTAGAACACAAAAGTTTATTTATGATGGAATTGATGCTAATCAACTGTAGAACATGAGAAGTTTATGGTAAAATTAATTGAGCTAATCCTCAATAAATTCCAATTTTCAACCTACATTCTCTTTAGTACTAGATCATTATTCTTTCAAAAACAATTATCCACAGTTTCATAAACTAATTAAACTAAAACTTCATCTTTTTCTCACTCGAAAATATTTTCACCATTAAAACTAAGTGAAAAATGCTCTGTGGGATCACCACCTTATCTATTTAGATCCACCCTGCTCTCTAATTTAAATTTTAAAATGTACTTTCAGAACAAGTTATTTACGTTCTGTAAATTCAACACCAAAATGTAAGTGGAAGACTGAAGATGAAATGTCCTGCTCTAAAATGGGCTGGTACCTCCTTTGCTCATAGTCAAACATGTCATTGTCAAACCTGACTCAGGTAGACTATCCCATGGCTAGTGAAGAAGAAGCCTTAATTGCCTCTTCCGAAAGAGAAAGAAAAGACTATCGATAATTCTCACGCTTCAATATATATGTATCTTTTTACTAATCAAGGTCATTTCTTAGTACTTGTTTCAGAGAAAATTCTAGTTGTCTGATGATTGAAGGTGTCCCACTTTTCAAAAGAAGTTATTTTAAGAAGTCCTACTCTATTTACATGCTGCTTGGGAGTACAGTAGATATAAAATAACTGCCTTTTGTCCTTAAGTGAAAACCTTTTAAAAGCACCAGGAAATTTTCATACAGCTATGGTTTATATAATCTTAAAACTTACACATTATATGCAATTCCTCCTAGACAGAAAGCTGGAAGGGGGATTCCTGGGTGGAGTCCTCAGTCAAGACAAGAGGATAAAGGGAATAAAAGCCATATCAAGCACAAGGAACAGAAAACCCAAGGGCCAAATATGCCAGGAGGAGATTATGAACAGGGGAAGACCAGGGCCAGGAGATCCAAGATCAGAATGAGGAAAATGGCACTGAGAGAAAGCAGATAGGGACACAACCAGAGGGTAAGAAAAGAGTGGTGAGATTGCAAATAAATTGCTTAGAGTGAAAAAGTTTCAAAACCTTTTCAATAGCCAAACTCTTTGTAAACAAAATTCCTTCTCCAAGATTTTTAACTTAAAGCCAAAGAAAGCTTCAAGTCAGTCTTTATTCAGTAACTAAAATTTTAAGATACAAATCTTAACAGCTGCCATAAACTGTTTCCCACTGAAAGAGAGCAGTCCTTCAGTAAGTATGCATGAAGCTGACATGCTGAGGGAGGTGGAAAATTTTTCTGAGACCTACACTGAATCCTGCCCTTTCCTTGGCTTCATTTGTTCCTCTTTAGTTGGTATTCCTGAGCCAATAATTATACATACAGTGTATATATTTTTGCATTGTAACTAAGGCTGAAAATATCCTCAGAAAGTAATTCATTGTTTGCAGAACCCCTCAGCATGTCTGCAGAGCGCCAAGGTTCCCTAGATCAGAAATGGAAAGCCACTGCCCTAAGTAATAGCTATTATCTGAGACTTGTCTTTGTGTGCAGACAGGGCTCTAATGGGGGCTGGTGTCAGGGATAAACTTACACACACTTCATTCATTCAGTCCATATATATTTAATGGATTCCTCTTATGTGCTAGGCCTGGGGACTACAACAGTGGATGAAAGAGACATGTTCCTTGCCTTTCTGGTGCTTACTGTCTAATAGCCTGATATACTCATTGGCAATAAATTACAGAAGGCAAGCTCTCCTTGTTATTGATGGTTGCTATTCTTTCAGAATAACGCAATAAAAAATATTAGTGTTCAAAATGAATATTCTACGTTTATCATGAACAATTAATTGCAAGTTCAATATTATTTGTGCAATGCCTACATTATTAGTCCTAAGACATACTAGGTTAGCTTACGACCACCATAAAATCTTTGAGAACATTTAATTAAGATGACATAGATGAGCTAAATATATGCTAGCATATGAGGCTTTATTTTACATTACTTGTTACTGAAATTGTTTTGCTCCTTTAAGCAAGGAGAAAGGTATCATTCTTTACATTTGAAAATACAAGTTGTTAGCTCATATTGTTTTCCTTAGCAGTTAATATTCATTATTTATAGTAGAAAAGATTAAAGGATCCCTCTATTAGGAACCCAGAACTTTTAAGCATAATACTTAAATAGTAAAACAACTTATTCCTACAGTGAGATTTTTGGTGCAGTTATCACAACATGAATTTGAAAAGACTTTTGCCACCACACTGAAGGAGAGGCCTGGACTTGTAGGGTTGTGTAAGCAAAATTATAATCATTTATCAGAAAATACCTTTGGGCTTTGATCACACTGGAGATAAATAAAATCATTCAAGAATTTAGGTCCACTTTTCAAGTTTGCACAAAGTTTCCACAGTACCAGAGGTACCAGTGGAAGATGTGAGAGGACAAGAGCAGGATGAGAATCCGAGCAATGAGGTGCAGTTTTAGGGTGAAATCACAAGAAGGATCTCAAATTCTTCCATTTAACTGGCAGCCTCCCTTTCCCCTGAGACAGGAAGTGATGACCTCACCAGATATATTTACACTGTAAGGTCATAATTCCACTATATCTGCTCAGACATAAATCTACTTCCTGGATCTGAGTCACCTGATTTTTATCTTGGTTCCCCACCTCTAGTTTGAGCTTAAGCTAGAAAAATGACTCAGGTTTCTCGGCAGAGCACTCCCCTTTCTGTGTTGGATCTTCCATGGATTTTTTCACTGTGTATATATTCTATGTTCTAGTCACTGTGCTAGGTGCTGAGCTACAAGGATGAAGAAGACAGTCTCTATCTTGCAACAGTGTCAAAACTCATGGTAATGGTCTCTAAACTTTATTACACACTCCTAATTATTTTTATTTTATTTTATTATTATATTATATTTTATTTTATTTATTTATTTATTTGCTGCAAAAAGCTTTATTGTTTCATTTGGTCCAATGCACAGGAGAGGGTTCCAGGGTGGTTAAAAGAATGGCTAGTATTTTTGGGGAGAGGCTCAGGTAAAAAAAACAGAGACAACAGGGGGATGCGGGGGGGAGGAGGGTGGAGGGGGGGGACTCTGAAAGGTTTCTGGGCTCCAAAGGCGGCTCCTAGTCATGCTTGAGGGTGAGCCTTTTGAAGAGATACTCGCCCAGCCCAGCCTGGGGGCTGGCCAGCCTGCAGATGTTAGTCAGGTGGTCGCCCATCTTCTTGATCATTTTCACCTCCTCATCCAGGAAGTGGTTCTCTAGGAAGTCGAAGACACGAGCGTCTGCATGGCTAGAAGCCAGGGTGTGCAGCTCCAAAAGGGCCTGGTTCAGGCTCTTCTCCAAGGCCAGGGCGGCTTCCATGGCGTCCAGGGTTTTGCCCCAGTCATCCTGGGAAGGTTTTTCTGCACGTCCTGGAAGATGATGCGGCCGCCTCGCTTGTTCTGCAGCTTTAAGAAATGCCCCACGCCCTCGTGCTTCTTCTCCACCAACTCGTGGAAGAAGTGGCCCACACCCTCCAGAGCCACATGGTCTCGGTCGAAATAGTAGCCCAGAGAGAGGTAGGTGTAGGAGGCCCACAGGTGCAGGTTGGCCAGGTGATTGACCGCAGCCTCCACCTCGGTGGAATAATTCTGACAAATTTGGGAGCTCATGGTTGTGCAGCAATGAGGAGTTCAGGTAGAAAAAAACAAAAAAAAAAACCAGTGTGTTGGCTGGTCCAGGAGAGTGGCCGGATGCTGAAAGAGCGGGTGTCCTTGGGTCTGTTCCGTCCAAACGCTGTTGAAGCAAGAGACAGATCCGGGACCTCGGAGTGCGCTGCTGCCTCCCAATTATTTTTAGTAAGTTTTGTCAATGATGTATATTCACTATTTGCAAATTTTAATACTATTATTGTATTCCTTTCATCTAATATCTGAGGGCAAAATAAACTCCCAGGATAATGTTCCTAAATAGCAATAGTTGATGTAAATCTATTATTTTAAATGATCTTAATCACCTTAAGTCTTCTGTAAAATGCAATCAGGTTGCTACTGTGACTGTTTTCACCTAAAATGGGTCTGATGGCAGGTCCACTACATGGTACAGCCCACAGCCACATGTCATATTGCAGCTGACGAAGTCCTCATAGACCGCTCTGGCTTGTTTTTATCATTTGTTGAGGCCACATCACCATGTCATCTAGAATACAGGGATCTTGGTAGGAATACATTTAAGGAACTTGTCCATTTTATGAAGGTTAGTTTTGGCTTTAAAAATTTTTTCCATAATTTGTAAATCCTCTTAAAAACCACAGAAAAGTAATTACATTTCACAGTGTGCTGAATATGGGCAAATGAGTGAGATGCAACTTGGTGTAATGAGGAACTAGGTGAAGGTAGCCGGATGGATGCATGCATTAAAGATGAGAAAAGCTTACTTTGTTCTCTAGATTTGAAATAAATATAAATAGAAGAGCTCACACTGCCTTCCTGGACCTTCCTGCAGGGACCAACCTGCATGCCACCTGGAGTAACAGTAATCTGCACAGTGACACAAAGACTCTGACAACTACAATACAGAAGCACAAAGGGCAGACAGCCTCATTTTGCTTGAGGCAGAAGACTGAGGTGAAGAGAGGTAGGAGTAGGTGATATATACGGTGTGGCTTAAAGGATCACGGTGTTTTCATCATGGATAGGGAGAAAGAAGGCCTTAGAAGACACAGCTGATGAAGTCGGGGGGGTCACAAAAGCAGGACGTATTTGCAGGAGTACAAGCAAGCAATTCTGGTGGCTGTAGGGTAGGGCAGCCTTAGCTATCAACAGGGAAGTAATGGATGAAAAGGGGATTGACAGGAATCTGCTGGTGCCAAGAACACTGATGGCTTTAATTTAGAGAAGGGCAGCCAGAATTAAATAAATGAGCTGACAAGAGAGCAGATCACAGAGGGGGATAGATTTTTAAAGAGAAACCATTGAGGAACATGTCATATTAAAAGACACTGATATAGAGCAGATTTCTTGGCAACTAAATAAATGGTTTTTATCTCCATGAACATCACAGAGAATAGAGCAGTTATCCATCAAGGCCTTTCCCAGAATCAGATGTTTCTAGGTTAAACCAATAAAATAATTATGTAACAAATTTGATTTTAAAGAATCTGATGACCATTTTGTCTGGCATGGCCACAGAGCTTTCTGAACTCCTAGCCACCGACATTCCTCTTTGTAGCCTTCCTCCTCTTCAATATCTCTCACAACACTGGAGACTGATCAGTGAGAGCTATGTAGACACAAGGAGCTGAGGCTGTATTATGGAGCCTTAGACCACTTACTACTCTTATTATATCAAATCATCACATTGTACACTTATATATCTTAGAAGTTTATTTGTCAGTTATGCTTCAATAAAGCTGAAAAAAAAAACACTACTCAGCTACTCTTGGAAAATTCAAACTTTTGCAGAAAGATAATATTCTATATTTAAGGTACTACAACAATTACATTGACACATAATTAGGGAACTGAGTTGAGGATCTCAAGCTGCATCTGAATCAGTATAAGAAAATAAATTTTTTTCATAACTAGTGTTGTCCAAAATGTAAAAAAAAGGGAAGACATTAAAACTATTCTGAAATTGCCAAAGAGTTGGGGGGGGGGGGAGGGAGAGGGAGAGGGAGGGGGAGAGAGAGAGAGAGAGAGAGAGAGAGAGAGAGAGAGAGAGAGAGAAGAAGAAGAAGAAGAAAGAAGAAAGAAGAAGAAGAAAGAAAGAAGGAAAGAAGAGTCATGTTACAAGCAAGCATGAGCAAATTCTAAAAGGGTTGGCACATTAAACATTAAGGGGCTGTTTTAGGCAAAGCTGTGTAATAAATAACAGTCAGTATGAAGGCTTGGCAGAGGTCAAAGAACTCAGCATTGAATCACCCTGAATTCTTCCAACTTTCTTATTTTCTCCTGAAGAAGGAAAAACTTGGGGGGAATAGCACACTCCTTGGGGCTAAGGAGAGAAAGACCAAGTAGAACTTTGCAAGTCAGCCCTTCCACTGCCCCTTCCATGTGCCCTCTAACCTTAGCAGGACCCCTCTCCTTAAGGTAATTCCAGATGATACCAGGGAAGAAGAAAAACTTCTCCACCTTGTTCATACCACACATTGACAACTAAGAATGTCTTCATTCACTCTGCTTCTCTAACAAAACTCTTATTTGTTCTCCTTCTAAAATGAGTTATCTTATTATAAAAAATAGATTTAAATACTTAAAATATCCATCACAATCCTATCCCTTAGAGACAGCCATTTGGTGATCATTTTTTTAGCTTCCTTTACTTTTTCAAAAAAATATTTTTGTTATTAATCCTCACATGAGGATATTTTTTTCTTCAGAGAAAATGTAAAGTAGTAAGGAAGTGAAAGAGGGAGAGAAAGAGTGGGAGAAAGAGGGGGAAAGAGAAATATTAACTAGTTACCTCCCCCACAAGCCCCAACTGGGGGGGAAGGGAGAGTGAACCTATAACCTAGGTACATGCCTTTGAGCGAACCCTTTGGTGAGCAGGCAGATGCTCTAACCACTGAGCAACCAGACAGAGCAAAGGTTGCATTCTTTTTTTTTTTTTAATTTAATAAATCTTTGTTGTTCAGATTATTACAATGTTGCTCTTCTCCCCACTCATAACTCCCCTCCCCCTGGTACTCATCCCATTCTCTGCCCTTACCTCCCCTGCACTGTCCTCATCCATAGGTGTACGCTTTTTGACCAGTCTCTTCCCACACCCCCCACACCCCTTTCTCACCCGAGAATTGTTACTCCACTCCCTTTCTATGCTCCTGATTCTATTATATTCACCAGTTTATTCCATTCATCAGATTTTTAATTCACCTGATTTTTATATTCACTTGTTGATAAATGTTTATTTGTTGTTCATAATTTTTTTTACCTTTTTCTTCTTCTTCCTCTTCTTAAATAATATCTTTCAGCATTTCATATAATATTGGTTTGATGGTGATGAACTCCTTTAGTTTTTTCTTATCTGCAAAGCACTTTATCTGACCTTCAAGTATGAATGATAGCTTTGCTGGGTAGAGTAATCTTGGTTGTAGGTTCTTGTTATTCGTCACTTTGAATATTTCTTGCCACTCCCGTCTGGCCTGCATACTTCTGTTGAGAAATCAGCTGACAATCATATGGGTGCTCCCTTGTATGTAACTCACTGTTTTTCTCTTGCTGCTCTTAATATTCTCTCTTTATCTTTTGCTCTTGGCATTTTAATTATGATGTGTCTTGGTGTGGTCCTCTTTGGATTCCTTTTGTTTGGGGTTTGATGCGCTTCCTGGACTTTTAAGTCAATTTCTTTCACCAGGTGGGGGAAGTTTTCTGTCACTATTTCTTCAAATAGGTTTTTAGTATCTTGCTTTCCATAATTCGTATGTTGGTATGCTTGAGGTTGTCCCAGAGGCTCTTTACACTATCTTCAATTTTTTAGATTCTTTTTGCTTCTTGCTTTTCTGGCTGAGTGATTTTTGCTTCTTTGTATTTCAAATCTTTGACTTGATTCTTGCGATCCTCTAGTCTGCCTTTAGGTCTCTGTATAATATTGTTTATTTCAGTTAGTGTATGCTTAATTTCTAGTTGATCCTTTTTCATATCCTCCAGAGTCTCACTCATATCCTCGAGGGTCTCGTTCATATCCTCAAGCGTCTCATTAAGTTTATCGGCCTTTTCTAGGAGCCTCTTGAAAAACCTTATAACTGTAGTTTTGAACTCTTATGTCCTGTCATTTTTTTTTCTCCATTTCTTTCACAAGTGATCTGTTACCTTGTCTTTGCATTTTGGCTGCTTTCCTGAGTTGGTCCAATAGATTTGTGTGGTAGGTGTCCTTTAGGGGACAGTGGCTCAGCCTCCCAGGTTACCTGAAGTGGATACTCTTGGTGCACCCCTACAACACTGTCTTGTTGTAGTTAAGCCTAGATTGTTTTTGGTATCGCTGGGAGGGGTTGACCTCCAGGCCAATTGGCTGTGAGGATCAGCTGTATTTATGCTGTGAGTGCCTCTGTGCTCAGCTTGGATGGGGTGGAGTCTTTGGGTTGAGCAGGCAGCCTTGGTTTCCCATCAGCCCATCCCTAAATGGCTCCTGGGTCTCCATGCCCTGCAGCCACGGCTGCACACACCTCTGAGAGAAAGCTGCCCAGAGGCTCTGCCAGCTGCTGGGCAGTCCAGTTTCTCCCCAAATGAGTCTAGACACCCAAAGACTCACCCGGAACAGGGAAACGAAGCAGTCCGGCAGTTTTGTGTTTTTTTTGTTTTTTTCCTCTCGAATGATAGAGCCAGCCACGAGCTCTCTCCAAGAGTTCATGTGCTTCTGCAGCTCCGGAGTTTCAGTGTGCTTCCTCCTTACTGTCCAGTTTCACCCTGTATGAGTCTGAGATCCCTGAGACTCGCCCAGAACTGGGGCTCAGTGCAGTGGGACGCCTTTGTTTCCCTCCCAGTTCGAGAAAACCAGCCGGGTTTGTAGCCACCCGCCCTTTTTCACTCGCGCACAGCTCGGAACCTCTGACTCACGCATATCCGCAACTCTGCCCTTGCAGCTCCCCCGAGTCTCAGTGTCCTTTTATCTTTCCTTCTATTTGTGGAATGTCCACTCAATCAGCCCTCTGGTGGTTCTGAATGATGTCTGTTTTGTTTTTTAGTTGTAGTTTTGAAATTGTTGTACGGGGCAGCAGTATGGGTGTTTACCTATGGTGCCATCTTGGTTCCTCTAAAGGCTGCATTCTTGTAGTGTTAATAGAACAAAAAGCACCAAGCAATAATATGGCCTCATCCATTTGAGGGGACAGCTCTATACAAAAAATAAAGTAGCTAACAGACTTGTGTGTCCCCTCTCCTGCTTCTGAGGCATCCAGAAGCCTGCCTATTCTAAGTTCCACCATCCATTCTCTTGACCTGAATGGTGACCCATACTTCAGAATGGCCTTTTTCTCTGTCCTGCTGCTCCAGGAAAATTCCCATGATGTCAGGTAGTTGATTAACTTCATGTTAACATGTGAATGAAGAAGATAAGGCTGCTTAGGGCCAGGACCTTCCCAGGAAGATACTTGTTCACGCAAAAGTATCTCTGAAGGCTAGTGTTTCAGGTTGGGTGCTAGAATGAAATGGAAGAATTTTCCATACCGTGCAGAGATCATTTTGATCTGAGAAGTTATCCCCCACAGAAACCTAAAATCACAAAATGGAAAGTCTGTCTCAGCTTAGTACTTGAGTTCCAGCATAATGCTGAGCTCCCAGCAATGGCACACTGTGAAGGCAGGTGAGCTGGGCAGCAAGACCCAGGTCTTCGGGATAAGGCACATGCAGATGCAAACCCATCTTGCCCCTTCTTAGAGGAATCCCTTTGGCCAGATGGTGCTGTTGTTATTTAACTTCTCAAACCTCTTTCCTCACCTGTTAAACAGGGCTGCTATGGGACAAATGAAATCGCTTGGCACACAATAGTACTCAAAATAGGAGTTACTGTCATTTTTGTTATTTCTTTCCATCGTGATGCAATATATATATGTAATATGGAAATTAGGCTAGGACTCCATCATAACGGGTCATGACCAGACAGGAGGAGGTTACCTGCACAGGTGAGGCTAGAGTGGAAATAGAGGCAGAGGGGCCTGCCCAAGCTGGCATAGTGGCTCGGTCAGCCCCGAAGTGGACACAGGCAGGGGATCCAGGGACACTGTGAGTCAGGCATGGGTCCTGGCCCCCTGCAGCGCTGGTCCAGCCTCCCACAGTGCCAGTCTGGCCTGACTCCCACGGTGGCCGGTACTGAGCAAGTCAGGAGCGGGCCCCGGTGCCCCACGGGGTGCCTCCTTGTGCAATTTAAATCCCACACTGGGCCTCTAGTATTTAATAAACTGGAATTGCCCCAGTCAACTGTTAAGCAATAGTAATTAGAGTGGAGAAGGACGGTCCTGCTGACTCCTGGCCAATGAGGAACAATACATCTCCATGCAATGTTACCACTCACTGAAATGCTTAGAATATTGTACATTTTTACCCCAAGAGAGGTTACAAACCAGGCCAAATTTGGCCCCCAAACAATAATTACTTTAACCTTCACAGTGTTTAGTTTAGTTTTGTTGAGGTCATTGTCAGCCTTTAATAACCAGGAAATATGATATAAAATACTTATTTCCATCATCTTTTCAAAAATTCATGTTTCAAAAGCTTATTCCCTTATGAAAACAATGGATGGAGTAAAAAGCAGCTAGCTTTTTTAGCTAGGGCATATGTTCTTCAGTAAGCCACAGTCCTCATCTTGCCTTATTGTACCCCAACACTGAGGAAGTATGTCAGGTGCCATTGATTATCCAGCCTGCACTGTTGGCTTGCTAACTGTGGGCTCTCTTACTAATTTTCATTTCTGGCCTGGCTGTTATGGGAATTTGAGTTAGTGACCTCTGCCAAAGAGCTATTGAATATATTCCGTAATACCATTTAGCACTGTATTCAGGTTCTGAAGTCAGATCATCTGGGTTTGAAGATTGATTCTCCAGATTCCCGTTTTGTGAGCCCAGGCAAGTTATTCCTCTCAGAGTCTGAGTTTCTCACAGCTGCAAGAGTAGTAATTGACTCATCTCACGTGGTCCTGATGGAGTTTAAATAAATAACGCAATGCATCTAAAGAACTTTTCATCCTACCTGCCTGTAAAAAGGGACAATAAATGTCAACTACTACAATGACAAATTTGAGAGGACAATGATGATGATGATTGCTGCTACTGCCACTATCACAAGTATTACTAGTAGTAGCACCACCACAATTACTGCTAGCTAGTTGAGAAGGATAAAAACACTTCATCATCATATGTGCTTTCTCAAAGAAATTGAAACTCATTTAGAAAGTCTTAGGTAACTTGGAGCCTTTCTAAAGTGAGAAGACCAGTTTCCATCTTCCATTTGAAATGAGCAAAATGAGAGAGCTTCCAACCTTATTCAAGCCCAGGTGAAGAAGGCCAAACTGTCTCAAAATCCCAGTAAAAAATATGTTTGGAGAAGCCAACCCAGCAGAGAGAACCAGAGTGAGGAGAAGACAGAACCTCTAAAGACTGGAAATTTGACAACTTCTGATGGGGCAAGGAAGATATCCAAAAGTTGCTGCTGACCCCAGGAAAACAAGACTTTCTCTTGGGGAAAGAAATATTGAGACAGAATAAGGGAGGGAAAGGTGAGAAAGCTGGTCCAGTCATTGCAGAGAGGAAATACAGTGCAAACTGTGGCCACAGCAGACAAGCTCTGACCTCAGCTAGGGAGCCAAAGACAGGATTGGAAGAAAAGGAAGATCAGCAGACAGGGAGAAGCCCTCCAGCGTGTGACAGCACAGTCTGAAATTACTTCCCTTAGGGCTCCACAAAGGAGAGAAAAACAACTGGGGTGTGCACCAAATGTACCTAACAGCCTTAAGGCAGGCCTTAAGTCATGAACACAACTAACATCTATTTTTACGTTTATCATTTGATCCCAAGCTAGCTCTAGGAAGTGGTATTCTCCGATTTTACAGATGAATGGCAGAGAAAGGGATTAAGTCAGTTGCTTAAAGGCACAAAACCAGGTAATGGTGACTATTCCTAGAGCTTAACTCTTCCAAAACCAATTATTATGCACTACTCACAGCACCGTCTTCAGAAATTGCATTTTGTTCATCATGTGGTTTTCAGGTTTGTTTTTCCTTCATAACTGTTCCTATCTGCTTAAGGAAGTTTTATTTTGTTGTTTGTTTTTAATGCAGATACGATCTGGCTGAATACAGAAGGTTAAAAAAAAAGAAAAAGATATGTCAAAGCCTTAACCAGCATATCTAAAGAGATGAGTTTCTCGGTGGTGTCAGGCATTGACTGAATCATCCACAGTCCCAGCTATAGATGAGAGTAGCCCAATTTCCTACTCCAACCCCTAAACCACTAGAATTTGAGTTGGGGATTATCTGAGGTAAAATTTTGATAATAGATACATAGTAACTTTATCCAAAATATCTTTACTCCCTTCCATCCCCCATGAATATATGAATCTTGTATTATTCTACTAGGAATGAAGGATTATAGTCAAGAAGAGAATGAAAAGTGTTACAAAAATGTAACTCAAAGGAATATTCTCTTCCAGGATTTGAAATTTGCCTGTTTAGATAGAATAACTTTGCCAAGAACTTTTCAGTTAATACATTCTTCCAACACTGATTAGAAAGTAAAATGAACTCTCTCAAACTAGAGTGCTACCTTTTATTTTTTTATTTTTTATTTTTAAAGGAAGGGCTCTTGGAGCTTGGGATTGAGGAAGGTAATGGCAACAGCCTGGAGGGAAGAAGAGGAGGAGGGGAAAGGCACAGGACTGCTCCCAGGAGGGAGAGTCCAATCCTACCTTTTAAAATAGGTCCTATGATTTTGCTTTATGAGAGTTTTCCAGAGCTGAGAATAGAACCTGTCTCTAAGGCTCCCAGTCCAGTGAACTAAAGAATGTAGCTTCCTCATTTTTAAAGGCCTGTTTTAAAATGAACAAATCTTAACACTTCATCAAGCTAAGAAAGAAATAGTCTCTTTGGCCAGGAAGAAGCTGAGATAGGTCTGAAGTTACCTGTAAGGCTGCCAAGCTAAACAGAATCCAGTTCTTCTTTTTCTTTTTTTTAATCACACAAAACCCACCACAAAGCTTTTCTGTTTCCTGACCCAAAGTCTGCATTCCGAAGTCATACAGACGAAATGCCTATCAAATCCAATGATATAGAGTAGGTTCAGAGAAAATGTTGATGTTTCATAAGATAGAGATTTCAGGATCCAATGTGTAAGTTTGTAAGACTGGGCTTTCAAACAAGATGTGCATGAGCCCACAGATGCACACATACAATTCACAGATCACACATATCTACACCTTCCTACAGAAGCACAAAGGTACTCATTTCAACAACTGAGGGAAAGCACCTGTGACACATATTTATGACATCACTCACTAAAATGCATGTTTTTAGCTCTACTGACCTTTATGTGAACTAAGCAATAAAGCTGTTCACAAACCTGACAGAGAGCAGCTTTTCCCAAGTGATATAGTAAACCACTGTCCCTAATGCATCCATCCAATTGTTTAATTAAACAATTAAAATGGCATCTGATCAAAAATTTTAAAAGCCATTGTAACATAACACTGCTAAGATGACTGGGCCTATCTAAAACACACACACACACACACACACACAAACAACAACAACAACAACAACAAAAAAAAAACAACAAAACAATTTGTCAAAGCATTTATTTAAAAAAGAATAAGAACTTAGCCCAGAAGGGAGGGACCAAGATGGCGGCATAGGTAAACACCTATCTTGCTGCCCCACACAGCAATTTCAAAACTACAACTTAACGACAGAACAAACATCATCTGAGTGGGCTACTCTCATCTATCAGCTGGCTGAGTGAAAATTCTACAAATAAAAGTAAAGATAGGGCACTGTGACTCAGAGGAGCGGGGAGGGCAGTGTTGAGGATACGCGTGGAGACAGAGGTTTGGAGCTGTGCACGTGCGAGCGGAAAGGGCAGGTGGCTGCAAATCCAGCTGGTTTTCTCAAACGGGGAGGGAGAGAAAGGCGCCCTACTGCACTGATTCCCCAGTTCCAGGCGAGGTCCGGGGAACCCACACTCATACAGGGTGAAACTGGACAGTAGGGAAGCACGCTGAAACTCGGGCACCACAAAAGTCTGCAACCTTGTGGAGAGGGCGCATAAACTTGGGAACAGCAGAGTGTGCAGAGAGGACTCGTGACTTGCTCTCTCATTCGGGAAACCACGGGACTAAATTGTTTTACAACCCTGGGTGAGACTTTGGGTGTGCAGACTCATTTGGAGAGAGGCTGAATGGTCTGGCAGCAGGTAGAGCTCAGCGGCAGCTTTCTCTCAGAGGTGCATGTAGCCATTACCACCTGGCACAGAGACCCAGGTGCCGCATAGGGCTGAGCTGATGGAAATTAAGGCTTCCTGCTCAGCCCGGAGACTCCGCCCACCCAACTTGAGCACAGCTGACCCTCACAGCCAATTGGCCTGGAGGTCAAATCCTCCTAGTGCTAACAACAATAATCTAGGCTTAACTTCAACAAGACTGTGCAACCCACAAAGGGCTGCACCAAGAGTATCCACCTAAGGTAACTGGGGAGGCTGAGCCACTGTCCCTTAGAGGACATCTACCTCACAAAGCTAATCAACCAACTCAGGCAGCAGCCACAATGCAGAGACATGGAAAGAAATCAGATGCGAAAGAAATGGAGGAAAAAAACCGACTAGACATAGAGTTCAAAACCATGGGTATAAGGTTTTTCAAGAGTCTCCTAGAAAAGGCCGATGAACTTAATGAGACCTATAAGGAAATGAACAAGACTTATGAGGAAATGAACGAGACCTACGAGGATATGAACAAGATCCTCAAGGATATGAAAAAGGACCAACTAGAAATCAAGCATACATTGACTGAAATAAAAAATATTATACAAACACCTAAAAGCAGACTAGAGGACCACACGAACCAAGTCAAAGATTTGAAATACAAAGAGGCAAAATCCACTCAGCCAGAAAAGCAAGAAGCCAAAGGAATCCAAAAAATTAAAGAGAGTGTAAGGGGCCTCTGGGACAACCTCAAGCATACCAACATCTGAATTATAGGGGTGCCAGGAAAAGAGAGAGAGCAAGATAATGAAAACCCATTTGAAGAAATAGTGACTGAAAACTTCCCACACCTGGTGAAAGAAACTGAGTCCAAGAAGCTCACAGAACCCCAAACTATAGGAATCCAAAGAGGACCACACCAAGACACATCATAAATAAAATGCCAAGAGCAAAAGATAAAGAGAGAATATTAAAAGCAGCAAGAGAAAAACAGTTAGTTACCTATAAGGGAGCACCCATAGGATTGTCAGCGGACTTCTCAACAGAAACTATGCAGACCAGACGGGAGTGGCAAGAAATATTCCAAGTGATGAATAGCAAGAATCTACAACCAAGATTACTCTATCCAGCAAAGCTATCATTCAGAATTGAAGGTCAGATAAAGTGCTTCACAGATAAGAAAAGCTAAAGGAGTTCACCACTGCCAAACCACTATTATATGAAATGCTGAAGGATATTCTTTAAGAAGAGGAAGAAGAAAAAGGTAAAAATAAAAATTATGAAAAACAAATACACATCTATCAAAAATGAATATAAAAATCAAGTGAATTAAAAATCTGATGAACAGGATAAACTGGTGAATATAACAGAATTATGGGCATAGAGAGGCAATGGACTGACAATTCTTGGGGAGAAAAGGGATGTGGGAAGTGCAGCAAGAGATTGGACAAAAATCATGCACCTATGGAAGAGGACAGTTGAGGGGAGGGGAGGGCGGAGGATGGGATGGGTACTGGGTAGAGGGAAGCAATAGGGGGAAAAAAGGGGAACAATGAAATTAATAAACTGAACAATAAAGATTAAAATATTTTTTAAAAAGAACTTAGCCCAACTGGTGTGGCCCAGTGGCTGAATGTCAACCTATGAACTAGGAGGTCACAGTTCGATTCAGGGCACCTGCCTGGACTGTAGGCTCAATACCCAGTTGGGGCGTGCAAGAGGCCCCCATCAATGATTCCCTCTCATCACTGATGTTTCTATCTCTCTGTCCCTCTCCCTTCCTCTGTGAAATAAATAATAAAAACATATATTTAAAAAAGAACAAGAACTTGTTCATTTATTTAGCAGATGAATGGACTGAATAAATTTACGGCAATCAAAAGACACTCAGTGGTCCTCAGATCGCCATGCTGCTGCGAAACACACTTAGGCACTGGTGGCCACAGACTGGTTCTAATAACACAGGAAGAGACAAGAGTCCCCTGGAGTCAGAGACACCCTCTTAAAAGAAAAACAAAATTCATTCACAGTCACCTACTCTATAACCAAGACTACTTTACTCAGCAAGGCTGACATTTAAAATTGAAGGAGAAATAAAATTAAATAATAAAATAAAGTAAAATAAAATTAACATAAAGAGCATCCTAAACAAGAAAAAACTAAAGGACTTTGTTACCATGGCACCGGTATTACAAGAAAGGTTAAAGGGTCTATTTTAATAATAATAATAAGAAGAAAAGAACAGAAGAAAGAAATATAGTTAAAAAGATAAAATGGCGATAAATAATATCTATCAATATTATTTAAAGTGTTAAATGTAAATGGCTAAATGTTCCAATCAAAAAATATAGAGTAGTTAAATGGATAAGAAAATAAGACCCATATATGCTATCTATAAGAGACCCACCTTAGGATGAAAGATAGATACACACAGACTGAAAGTAATGGAAAAAGATATTTCATGCAAATTTTAAAAAGCTGAGATAGAAATAGTTAGATCTACAGTAAAAGACAAAGATGGATACTATATAATGATAAAGGGAGCAGTCTATTTATGCACCCAACATAGGAGTATTTAAATATGTAAAGCAATTCTTGATGAACATAAAGGGAGATATTGACAGTAATATAGTTAGAATAGGGCATTTTAATGTCCTATTGACATCAATAGATTTTCCAGACAGAAAATCAAGAAGGAAATGGTAGCCTTGAATGACACACTAGATCAGGTGGATTTAATTGCTATCTTTAAACTATTTTACTCCAAAACATCAGACTATACATTCTTTTCTAAAAATATATTTTATAGATTTTTTTATAGAGAGGAAGTGAGAGGGATAGAGAGTGAGAAACATTGATGAAAGAGAAACATTTATGAGCCCCTCTTGAACACCTCCTACTGGGGATGTGCCTGCAACCAAGGTATACGCCCTTGACCAGAATCGAACCTGGGACCTTTCAGTCCACAGGCCAATGCTCTATCCACTGATCTAAACCAGTTAGGGCACAATATACATTCTTATTCATAAAACATAACAAAAGAAAGATAAACAACCCAATAAAAAAAATGGGCAATAGACCTAAATAGATACTTTCAAAAGAGGACATAAGGAAGGCCAAGAGACATATGAAAACATGCTCAAAGTTACTAATCATCTGAGAGATGCAAATCAAAACAACAAGGTGCCATCTCACACCTGTCAGAATGGCTATCATCAACAAATCAACAAACGACAAGTGTTGTTGAGGATGAAGAGAAAAAAGAACCCTCGTGTCCTGCTGGTGGGAATGCAGACTGGTTCAGCCACTGTGGAGAACAGTATGGAGCTTCCTCAAAAAACTAAAAATGGAACTCCCATTTGACCCAGTGACCCCACTTCTAGGACTAGATCCCAAGAAACTAGAAACACCAATCAGAAAAGATATATGCACTCTTATGTTCATAGCAGCACAAGTTACCATAGTTAAGATTTGGAAACAACCTAAGTGCCCATCACCAGATGAGTGGATTAAGAAACTGTGGTACATCTACACAATGGAATACTATGCTGTGGTAAAAAAAAAAAAAAAAAGAAGATGAAGAAGAAGGAATTCTTACCATTTGCAACCACACGGATGGAACTGGAGAGTATCATGCTAAGCCAAATAAACCAGTCAGAGAAAGATAAATATCACATGATCTTACTCATTTATGGAATATAATTAACAACATAAACTGATGAACAAAAACAGATTCAGAGACAGAGAAGCATCGATCAGTCAGTCAAACTTCAGAGGGACGATAGGGGAGGGTGGGGCTAAGGAAGAGATATCAACCAAAGGACTTGTATACATGCATATAAGCCTAACCAATGGACACTGACAACAAGGGGATGAGTGGGGCTGTGAGGGGGCAATGGGGTGAGTGATAAGGATGCATATATAATACCTAATCAATAAAGAAAAAAAAAGAATATACATTACTTTCAAATGCACATGGAACATTTTCTAGGACAGACCACATGTTAGGACACAAAACAGTCAATAAATTTAAAAAGACTGAAATTATATCAAGCATCTCTGACCATAATGATATGAAACTAGAAATCATGCACAAGAAAAAAACTTAAAAATACACAATTTTATGGAGACTAAATAACATGCTATTAAACAATGAGTGGTTAAACAATAAGATCAAAGGATAAATGAAAGATACAGTGAAACAAATGAAAATGAGAATACAACAACCCAAAATCTATGAAACACAGTGAAAGCAGTCTTAATAGGGTAATTCATAACATTACAGGCCTATCTCAAGAACAAGAGAAATCTCAAGTAAACAATCTAACTTTACATTTAAAGGAACTAGAAAAAGAACAAAAAATAAAGACCAAAGTAAGTAGACAGAAGGAAATAATAAGATCAGAGCAGAAATAAATGAAATAGAGTCTAAAAAAGATCAATGAAACCAAGAACTGGTTTTTTTAAAAGATAAACAAGATTGACAAACTCTTAACCAGACTCATCAGGAAAAAAAAGAGGACCCAAATAAATAAAATATTAAATGAAAGAGGAGAAGTAACAACTGACATCACAGAAATAAAAGTATGGTTCAGAAAATATTACAAACAATTATATGTCAACAAATTGGACAATCTGGAATAGATAAATTCCTAGAAGCATACAATATTTTAAAAACTGAATCAGGAAGAATCAAGAGTATCTGAATAGACAGATTATAATTAGTGAAACTGAAATAGTAATTAAAAACACAACATCCCCCAGAATAAAAGTCCTGGACCTGATGGCTTCACAGGTGAATTTAACTAAACGTTCAAAAAAGAACTAATACCTATTTTTCTCAAACTGTTCCAAAATATTCAAGAGGGAAGACTCCCAAGCTCATTTTATGAGGCCAGAATTATCCTAATTCCAAAACAAGAGAAAGACACTACAAAGAAAAAAAATTATAGACCAATAATTCTGATCAACATAGATGCTAAAATCCTCAACAAAATATTAGTAAACCAGATCCAGCAATATTAAAAAGATCATACAGCATAATCAAGTGGAATTTATTTCAGGGATGTGAGGTGGGTACAATTATTGCAATTCAATATATGCAATACACCACATAAACAAAATTAAAAATAAAAATCACACAAGCATATAAAAAATGCGTAAAAAGAATTTGAAAAAAAAAACAGCACTCATTTATGATTAAAAAAAAAAAAAAACTCTCAGCAAAATGGGAATAGAGAATGTGCCTAATGTAATAAAGGCCATATATGACAAGCCCACAGCCAACATCTACTTAATAAGCAAAAACTACAAGTGTTTCCTTTAAGATCAGAAAAAAATAAAAAACACAACAGGGTTGTTGACTTTCACCAATCTTATTCAACATAGTGCTGAAAATCTTAACCACAGCGATCAGCAAGAACAGTAAATAAAAGGACCCAAATGGGAAAGGAAGAAGTAAAACTGTCATAATTTGCAGGTGACATGATACTGTATATAAGGCTCCTTACATGCCACCAAAAAACTACTAGAACTGGTAAATGAATTCAGTAAAGTAGCAGAATATAAAATAAATATCCAGAAATGAATGTTATTTTTGTACACCTTAAATGAACTATCAAAAAGTAAATCTAAGAAAACAATCCCATTCACAATTGCTTCACCAAAAATAAAATGCCTAGGCCTTGCCAGGTGGCTCTTTTGGTTGGAGTGTCATCCCATACACCAAAGGGTTGTGGGTTCCATCCCTGTTTGAGTGAGTACAGAGGCAATCAATCAATGTTTCTCTCTCTCTAAAACAGTGGTTCTCAACCTTTCTAATGCCACGACCCTTTAATACAGTTCCTCACGTTGTGGTGACCCCCAACCATAAAATTATTTTCGTTGTTACTTCATAACTGTAATTTTGCTACTGTTAATGAATCATAATGAAAATATCTGTGTTTTCCAATGGTCTTAGGCAACCCTGCTAGCGTTTCTCAACCTGTGGGTCACAACCCAAAGGTTGAGAACTACTGCTGTAGAATAGAACAGAGAGCCCAGAAATAATTCTATGCTTTTATGATCAATTAATATTTGAAAAAGGAATAATTAAATAAAAATTAAATTAATAATAATTCATCTAGAAAAATAACCCAAATAGTTGGAAATTAAACAAAAAAATGACAAAGGAGGCAAAAACATACAATAGGGAGAAAATAATCTATTAAATAAATAGTTTGGGGAATATTGGAGAGATACATGCAAAAAAATGAAAGTAGATTAACTTCTTACACCTACACAAAAATAACTCAAATGGATTAATTACTTCAGTGTTTGAAACCATAAAAGTCCTAGAGGATAACATAGGCAGTAAAAAGACATTTCTCATAGCAAATTTTTTTTCTGATATTATCTCCTCAAGGAAGGAAAACAAAAGAAAAACAAATAAATGGGTCTACTTCAAACTAAAAAGTTTTTGTATAGCAAAGGAAACCATCAACAACATGAAAAATCAACTCACTGAATGGGAGAACATATTTGCCAATGATACATTTGATAAGGGGTTAATATCCAAAACTTATAAAGAATCTATAAAACACCACCAAAAAAATCCATTTAAAAAGTGGCCAAATTACCTGAATAGATACTTCTCCAAAGAGGACATACAGATCACCAATGGACATATGAAAAGATGGTCAACATCATTAATCATCAGAAATGTAAATTAAAACCACTTCACACCTGTCAGGAAATCAACAAACAACAAGACTGGGGAGGATGTGGGGAAAAGGAAATACTGGTGCACTATTGGTGGGAGGGCAGACTGGTTGCAAAAACAGTTTGGAGACTCTTCAAAAAATTGGAATTGGAACTACCTTATGACCCTGCAATTCCACTTCTGGGAATATACCTGAAGAAACCTGAAACACTAATTCAAAAGACTATATGCACCCTTATGTTCATTGCAGCATTATTAAAAATAGCCAAGATTTGGAAGCAGCCCAAGTGTCCCTGAATATATGATTAAAAAAAAAAAAGATGTGGTGCATATACACAATGAAATAACGAAATACTCCTCTGTCACAAAAGAGTAGAACTTTGAGACAGCATGGATGGACCTGGAGAGCATAATGGTAAGTGAAATAAGCTAATCAGAGAAAGACAAGTACCACATGATTTCACTCATACATGAAATCTAATGAACAAAATAATCTAACAAATAAAATAGAAACAGACTCAGACAGAGAATAGAGGGGTGGGGGGTTGTGGGGCTGAGTGAAAATGGTGACAGGATTAAGCAAAAAAATATAAAATAAAACCTCATAGACACAGACAACAGCATGGTGATTACCAGAAGGAAGGAGGGTAGGAGGAGGTAAAAGAGGGATTCGAGGGATAAATGGTGATGGAAAAAGACTTGCTTTAGAGTGGTGAACTCACAATACAATGTACCACTGAAACCTATGTAATTTTATTACCCAATGTCACCCCAATAAATTCAATTAAAAACCAACTGTAAACTTTATTAGTCATGATAGATGATATTTCATAGTTCTAGATGAAGAAAATGAGCCAGCCTTAAATAATCCACAGATACAAATAGAGACACAGACACAACTCATATATAACCCACAAGATCTTATTAACCAGATTTACACAAAATTTGAAAAGTAGGTAGAAACAGAGAACAAAGCTGAAGAAAATATTGAAAATATTGCAAACATTTTCAACTTAATTATTTACATGAACAAAATATATTAGATGTTTAGTTAATTATCATTAAACATTAAAGAACAGTTCATTAAGATTGAATCATGATAGTTAATGACTTCCATATTTACATATTTCATATTCTGTTACAGTAGACACAATAGGAATAATTTATAAAATTATAAGTATCAGATAATTTGTTGGATATTGTATAGAATGGCTAGGATTCAAAAATATATGTACATTTGAAACATATATGAACCTTATGAGTGTGCCTGAATATATAGGATGTCCCCAAAAATGTATACACACTTTGAATAATTATAAAGGCAGTGTTTAGTAAAGAACATTTTATTTTCAAAATTGAGCTATCAGCTGTTAAAGTGTGTATACATGTATAGAGAAATATGGTGACTTGTGAAATTATTGTTATGGTTATTTTTGAAAACATAAAAGTTATAACTGGTTTATATATGTGAAAGCAACCTGGCTGGAACATCTGCCTCCTGATTGTCGGGTGGTTCTATGATGTGGCTGCCCGGCTGCACCATCACCTTCTTCCCCGTTGAGCTCTCATGTGCACCTCCCTCACGCCAGCCCGCTCTGCCACCTTGCTACTACAGTTCACGTTTACTCGGTTGGATTGTTTGAAAACAAAATATTATGGACACGCTGGCTTATAAGAGATCTGAAAAGTCTTTAGAGACCCAAAGGCTCTCCTTATCCTTTCTACTGCCTGAAGCCTAAGCAGAAATTCAACTGTAACAGGGCTGATACACAGGGTTGAGCAGAGAGTTCACTGTACAAGTTAGTCTGGCAATAGAGAGAAACAGAGGCTGAGATCTCAACTGCGCCCTGGTTTCCGAGCTATGTGCCCTGGCGTGAGGCTGCATCTGCCTGTTTGCAGTTCATACAAAAGTGTCCTGTGGGCTAGTGGGTCATAATTTGACATACAGGTAAGAGACCAGCCACTTTATATTCTCTGGTTCTCTTCCTCTTGCTATGAGGCCTAAAACACTATACTATATACTTTCAGGAAGTCATTTTAAAGTACCACACGTGAGATTATATCCTAGTAGGTACATTACATTTCCAGTATAATCTATGAGGCCTGTTTTGTCTACATTAATACAAGTATGGCTTCTTTCCTGAACTTCTCTTTTTCTCTATTTTTCTGTCTCACTTCTCTCTCTCTCTTCCACTCCTATCTCATCTCCACTCAATATTTTCTCTCTTACTCTACCACCCTGACCTGATCCCTAAGACCTTGAAGAAAACAAAATTCTTTCTGCCTGACTGTTTGGTACAATGCTCAAATTTGGGTTGAAAGAGTTTTTTTCCCCAAGCCATCTGCCATCCAAGCTGTTTGCATCCTCACTGAATTCCCATTTCTAAAACTAGGGAGGAATAGAGGGTTATGCTGCCAGCTTCCTCTGAATTCGCCCGTGACTCCAGTCTGCCCTAGGTTTTGCATGCTGGCCTCTGGTCACCTCAGATCCTTCCCTAGGCATCTTCTTTCTCCCATTACATTTCCATCGGAAGGCTCCTGGTCTATGGAGTATGTTTCTCTGTTCTACAAACTGTTAACTTCTTGCTCTTCCCACAAATAACACCCCCAAGCCCATAGCTGTACATGAGATTTTTTAAAATACATGGACATATTAAGCAAAACAAGTACAATGACAATATATGTCCTATTTAACTGGAAAGAGAGATACATTCAGTCAGGAAAATGTCAGTTACTAAATTTTGGGCTGTAGGCCATCTGAGAAAAAAATACATTAGAAGTAAAGACACTTAGGTATAAAACAAAATTGAAAATAAAGTAGACCCCAATTGAAAATATATCTTAAACTGGTCCATGGTTGGGTTCCATTATTATATGTCAGGGTTAGTAAAAAACATGTAATGATATGCAAATTTTTTGTGTGTTCATTTTTCTGGGAAGAGATTAACATATTTCATCAACTTCTCAGAGGGAAACTGTCACCTAAATAAGCTTAAAATATTGAATGAGTGTCAGTGATGGAAATACAAAAAAAACACACAAAAAAACCAACAACAAAAAGCCCTCACTCTAAGTAATGAATAAAATTGTCTAATATTTAGCCTATTTTAAATATAATTATTAACTTCTATGTGTAAATATTAAAATGGTCTAATCATTGATGGGAGTATATAAGAGGTCCAGGTAAATTTTTCAAGCTCCATTCAAATCACTTCATACATGACTAAAAAAATGTGAAGATATTCTTTAAAGTAGCATTTCCTAAACTCTGATGATGTGAATTACTTGCAGTGCTTTATACTTAAATAATAATGAGTCCTAGGCCATAACAAAATTTAGAAGGAGGGAGGCCAAGGAAGTTTTCATTGCTTTTTTGTTTCAAAAAAAAATTTTTTTTTAGAGCAATGTTATGTTCAGAGCGAAATTAAGAGGAAGGCAGAGAGATTTCCCATATACCCCTTACCCCCACACATGGAGACAAACAAGCCTCCCCCATTATCAAGATTCCCCACCAGAGTGGTATATTCTTTACAATTGATGAACCTAAATTGATACATCATTATTATCCACAGGTCTACAGTTTACATACAGTTTACTCTTGGTGTTGTTCAGTCCATGGATTTTGACAAATGTATAATGACATGTATCTACCATTGTAGTATTGAAAAGAGTAGATTCATTAACCCCTAAATCATCTGTGCTCCCTCTATTCATCTTTTCACTCTGCAATATTTTTAAAGAAATGTCTCAGATGATTCTTATCAAAAGGAAGCATTTTATGGAAAATTTCCAAAGTTGTTATTAATTGATGTCCTTGTTTATCACACGAAGACAAATGGATAAACAGAAGGAAAGCCTAATATTTTAAAAGTATCATTTATTTAAAGCTAGATTCCTTTCCTTGTAAAATCTGAATACAAATGATTAATAAATAATAACAGTTTAAAATGTTTTTACCTTTGTAGCAATATAATAGGAACTAGTTAATTTCAAAATTCATATATAACTAGATACAAAAGGTTTTTTTAACCTAATTTTTCCAAATCAGGTACTAGAATACACTTATTGAAATATTTGGAGGTGACCAAGCATGTAAATCTAGGAACTTGATGAAATATCATGTCTAAAGTATTAAGAAATTATTAGAGGAATTTTAGCATAAAAAACAAAACATTAAAAGAAGCAGCAGGGAGCCAAGTATTCTCTCTCAAATACATTATTCCATTAAACTAACAGTTTTTTCACCAAAATAATGCTTTTCTAATGTTCTAAACCACCCCAGGGAGATTATTTATAATGGCCACTCTAATGGGCTTGCCCAGTTAGTTTACTCCACAGTGCCAACTTTAATAAAAACATACTAGGAGGACATTTCTTTCTAATTTTAAGCATGTAATTTTTCAAATTAATATAATCAATTCAATTTGACAAATATTTGTTTACTATCTACTGCAAAGCCAGGCTGTAGGCTAGCTGCTAAAGGTAAAGCAATAAGTAAGGCACAATTCCTATCCTCAAGAAGCTATTCTGGTAATGAGGTTAGATGCCAGTGCCAAACAGACATGGGTTTAAATCTTAGCTTTACCACTTAATCACAATGGTACTTGAGCAATGTATTTAATTTCTTCCAAACTTGGCTTATCTGCCTATAAAATTAAAATAAAGGTACCTACAATCTGGAGATGGGAAAGAAGGAGGGGAGAAGCTATTTTATTTTTAGATATTTTAAATTTTTTTCTTATGCTTTTGAAAATTTGGGGTAAACTAAATTTTGTCAATCTTATTCTATAAGAGGTCAGATATTTTAAGCTTAGTGGACAATACAGTCAGTCTCCTTTGTAATTACTGAATTCCATTGTGTATCATGAAAGCATAGACACAATGTAATCTAAAAAGCATGGTTCCAATAAAACTTTATTTACAAAAACAAGCTGCTGGCCAGATTTGGCCTTTGGGCTATAGTTTGTCAACCACTGGACTAAATCATTTGTGAATTTAACCTTTTAAGTATTTATTTAACCTTTTATTACATTTGGCTTACTAAAAATGTTTAGACCAGGAATAGTGAAAAAAAAAAAAAGGACATACCAAGGAGATAGAGAATTAAAGAATAGAAAAAACAGGCTGTGAGAAATCAAGGAACATGTTAAAGAAGAAGGTGTAACCCAAACAAAAAGTAATTCATCAAGAAAGGCCAAGCTGCAATGCGGTACCATCTCGCATCTGTCAGAATTGCTATCATCAACAAATCAACAAAACTACAAGTGCTGGTGAGGATGAGAGGAAAAAGAAACCCTCATATACCGCTGGTGGGAATGCAGTCTGATGCAGCCACTGTGGAGAACAGTATGGAGTTTCCTCATAAAACTAAAAATGGAACTCCCATTTGACCCAGTGATCCCACTTCCAGGACTATATCCCAAGAAACTAGAAACACCAATCAGAAAGGACATATGCACCCCTATGTTCATAGCAGCAAGCTAAGATTTGGAAACAGCCTAAGTGCCCATCAGCAGATGAGTGAATTAAAAAACTGTGTTACATCTACACAATGGAATAGTACACTGGGGTAAAAAAGAAGAAATTCTTACCATTTACAATAGCATAGATGGAACTGGAGAGCATTATACTAAGTGAAAGAAGGCAGTCAGAGAAATATAAATATCACATGATCTCACTCACTTGTGGAATATAATGAACAACATAAACTGATGAACAAAAACAGATTCACAGACAGAGAAGAATCAATCAGACAGTCAAACCTCAGAGGGAAGGTGGGGATGGGGAGGGTAAGGAGGAGATATCAACCAAAGGACTTGTATGCATGCATGTAAGCCTAACCAATGGACACAGACACCAGGGGGGTGATGGCATGAGTGGGTGTGTGGAGGGCAATGGAGGATAAAGACACATATGTATTACCTTAATAAAGAAAAAAAAGGTCAAGCTCTTTAGAACAAGATTGAACACTTTTAAAATATTTGTGCAATAATAGCAGTAATAATATTAGACATAAAATAATACACCTCTATGCAAAATCGCTTTGGTAGCTCTAACTTGCTTTAAAAAGTGGACATATTAAAGAATTGGGCATAGCCCTAGCCAGTTTGGCTCAGTGATAGATTGTCGGCCTGTGGATTGAAGGGCCCAGATTCGGTTCCGGACAAGGGCACATGCTGGGGTTATGGGCTTGATCCCCAGTGGGGGTCATGCAGGAGGCAGCTAATCAATTATTCTCTCTCATCATTGAGTTTCTATCTCTTTATCCCTCTCCATTCCATTCTGAAATCAATAAAAATATGTATATATATTTACAGTTTAAAAAAATAAAGAATTGGACATAAAATTTAAAATGTAATGCATAATCATTTCTTAAATTAAAAATACAAATAAGCATAATGAAAAAAATCTAGTATCTCCTCAAATATTACCAACCGAAAGTTACTTTTTCACTAAATAATTTCTAAATGTGTTAGGCTCATTCTTCAAAGGATTCTTCTGCAGCTTGCAGCAGCCAGCTGAGCCTCATGCATCCATTCACTCCTTGAGTTCACCTCTTATACTGCTGAACCCGCTCCAGTGGGGCACACTGCAGTGCTCAGAATGGTATGTGCCAGGCATGTATGTGAAGATTACCTTCCTGACTCCTCTCCACAGTTTGAAGAGGCAGGCACTGTTCATTGCATCCATGTTAGAAATGAGGAATCACAGTATGGCAGAATCACAGTATGAACCCAGGAAATTTTTCTCCATCATTCATGCTCTAAATCTTTAGCATGTTTCCTAAGGAAAAATAAGTACATATGCATCTTATCATGTAACCCTGCAACCAGAGATAAATAAAAGTATGAAAAGTATGAATGTCTCTGCCACTCCTGAAAACATAATAGAAACAATGCCACCATTTTCAATGGTTTGGTGAGTAACTCCTGTTTATTGACTTTCAGTAATAAGTTTGAGTCCATACTTTGGTTTCTGAGGGCTGCAGTTTAACCATTCAGGTGTCAGAACAGTTGGTGGTTCTGCACTTTTTGGAGGACCAAGACACCTTGAGAATATGAAAAAACCCAAGACACTTCCCCCCTTGAGGAATGCACATGAGCACATGTGGTGGCCCTGGGAGTACATGGCTCCCATCTCCTTCCAGACAGCCACTGCCTGGAGCAGAGTTAATGGACAGTCATGGCTGCTGTCACCTGTACCTATGGCCGTGCTCACAGCAAAACCACACTTTCCCTGGGGCTGCTCAGAGCCTCTCTAGCCCACACAAGATGCCTCCAACTGCAACTTTTGCTTGGAGACTCTCCCTACCCCCTGCCCCAGCAGCTTGGCTGAGACTTACTTGGAAACTGTACTGCAGTTTGAGACTTTCCACCCAATCCGTCCTTTCCTTTCTTGCTCTACATATGAAAGATCTGCATTCTGATCTCCTTCTACCTACTCCTGCTCCCTCTCCTTTATCCTCCATAGGCATTTCCCCATAAATTGATTTTGCCTAATCCTGTCTTATGTCTGTTTTTTGGGGACCTGGGATGATACTCACAAGCATGCAAAATATTATTCACCTTTTCAGAGGGTTAATAGGACCATGCAGCCCATTTGTGAATCCCGTGGAGTGTAAGAAAATCAGGTTAAGAACCTCTGCAGATGGTACAATGCAAGTCAAATGAAAGATAAATACTAAGTCAATATCTGCATTATTCTGCTCTTAAAAGAATTTAGCCAATGAACTAAAAAACACATATAATCCGAAAGTAAAACAATGAACTATACTTAAATACTGGTTAAATTATGGAAAATTGTTACTTTTTAACAATCTAATGGAAAATAGGAGAACCACAAAAACAGCATAAAAAAATCTTTTTAATGTTTTCTTAAAAACCGGTTTGCTGCAAAGAGCATGGGACCCTATAATGCTGAAGCCTGAAATCAAAACCTGGGTTGTCTGGGCTTGCTGAGTTATCTCCTTCCTATAAGTTGCTTTACCTTTCTGGGCTAAAATTGCCTTGTCTCTAAAATGAAGGAGTTGAACTAGGTAATTTCTAAGGAACCTTTCAATTCTTAAGATTGTATGATAATATATGTCTCTCTCTGATGCATAATTAATAAATAGTGTCAGGGAGATAAAATTAATTCTAAGCCAAATAGAATAATATGAATAATGCTATATTCAGAAGAAATGGATGGCAACTATAATTTTATTTGAAGTCTTTAAGATTTGGCTCCTGACTCCTTTTGTTCAGCCTTACAGACTGTTTCAGCAGAACCTTCCTGGTTCCTCTTCCTCCAAAAGTCATTCCTGCCTCTAGGGCTGTTGTATCTGCTTGGAAAGTAGTCTGGCAGCTTTTCAAGTGGCTTTTTCCTTCCCATAATTCAGGTCTTGGTTCAAATGTCGCCTCTACCAAAATACCTCATATGACCATTCTGTCCAAAATAACTGTGCTCCTTTGCCTAACTATTTATTTATTTATTTTGCAGCAGAGCAAGCAAGAATTTATTGACCAGAGCAAAAATAAGGAAGGGCATAGAAGTAACAGGAGAGCATAGCCTGGGCTGCTTAGGCTCACAGGGAAGTCAGAGAAAAAGAGGGCCTTGGAGAGAGGTTCAGTTGGGCTAGCCTGGGCTGAGCTGCACTGCTCACTGTTCCCCTGGTTATAAGTCTCATGGGGTCTCTTGGAGTTTAGGGAACACATGTCTGTGGGGGAAGGGAATGGAATGGGCATGCTCCCCAGGGAGAGTGTGCATCCCCAACCTTCTTTATCAGAATGCCTTTTTCCTATCAGCAGTTATCACAATTTCATTGTTTGGTTGTCAATTTCTTCCTATTAGAGTAGAATATCTATGGTGCAAACATTTCATCTGTCTTCTTGACTATTATATTCCCTATAATAATGATGCCTAGAATATAGAAAGAACTCAATAAATGTTTGTTACATGAACAAATGAGTAAGCAAATAAATATTCACCTGCTAAAAAACTCCCATACATTTTAATATTTAAAGAGTGAAAGGCCCAGCTGGCATAGCTCAGTGGTTGAGCATCAATCTGTGAACCAGGAGGTCTGGGTTTGATTCCCGGTCAGGACACATGCCCAGGTTGTGGGCTTGATCCCCCAAGTGGGGCATGCAGGAGGCAGTCGATCAATGATTCTCTCTTATCATTGATGTTTCTATCTCTCTCTTCCTCTCCCTTCCACTCTGAAATCAATAAAAATATTTTTGAAAGAGTTAAAGGGATTGTAAAAATCATCTCCCATTCAATTTTTATTCAGGATCATATAGAAGCAGAATATAAACTTGGCTTTCTGTGTTGTTTTTCACAATCAGAGAAGATAATTCAAATGTGAGCCAGAATTAGCATTAGTATTAGCTTTTGGCTGGGATTTCCCTTTTGGAAGTAAGTGGAAATGTATGTTGATCAATACCAAGATTGCATTCTAACTAAATGGGCAAAAATACTAAATTACTTAGCTTTTAATATTTGGAAACAAGCAAGTATCAAAATAATTCTATTGATTTCCAAAGAATTAAAAAACATAATGCCTAATGATAAAATCATGAAATAGTTCTATGAAAATTTAATTACTAAAGAAAGGTTATATGAGAATGAGTCATAGATGTTTAAAGAAATAATTTTTCAATAAGATAATCCTTTCACTGAATTTGATGTCATAAAGTCCAAGAAACAGATGAGTTTAAAGACAACTCTCAGTTTTCCATCATAGAGCCAGGTTTGGCTCACAAAGAAGTAGCAAAAAGCATAAACGTATTGGAGCTTCATAAATTCTGTCTCTGATCCTTACCAACTATGGCTTTGAGCAATTCACTTAGTTGTTGTAGGCATTCATTTACAATTTGTAAAATGTGGTTAGTAATGTATGTTTTGCATCATTAGTAATACTGTTTTTAGAGTAACATGATACTTTAAGCACTGAATGTGGGACTAGGCACATGTGATATAATAATGACAACTAAGCTGGACAATGTAAGTCTGTGGTGCTTCCGGAGTTTGTGTGAGAGGGGCAAGATATCAGAACTACCTCTACATGCCCATTTCCCTCACCAAAAACTGGATACTATCACCTCTTTTGTGGAAATACATAATCCTTTGTGGAAATTCATAATCTATGCAGTTGAAATGGACTGAAATATTTTGAAATTAGGCCTTTTTCCAATATAAAAAGACAAGTGTGGCAAATAGCATCTAGGAGGAGAATCCTTTAACCATCTATCTTAAAAAATAGAAATTTGTCCTCATAATAAAAGTTTATTTGAAATTAAATTCTTCTATGCTATTATCTTCAATACTATCAGTTTCATTTTTAAAAAGCTATAAACTATCATTTAGGATATATGAAATGACGCACATTAGATAATTCATAAAGTGGTCAACAAATTTCATTCAGAATCTGTCATGCTCATGATTCTATAAAAACAAAAAGTCAATCATTGACTCAATTTTCACTATTCATTCATTAAACAAATATTTATTAAAAGAGCTGTTATATTTTTTTAAAACTGCTTTGATAAATAATTTAAAAAGAGCCCCTAATCAAAAGCAAAAATTTGGTAAAGGTAGTATTAAAAATAAATAATTAGCTTTTGTTCACAAATGGCTAATTGTATTTTATAGGTTGAAAGTGCTAAGAACATATTGCTTCCCTCAGATTGTTAGCAAAGAAATGTTTTCATCAATTAACATTCTTTACTAAGAACAGCTTTTTCCAGTGCTATTTGTCAAATGGAGTATTATATAAACAGGCCTATCCGAAGGACAGTTGCTGAGATGTTTTCTTTAATGTTCCAAAGTATAGTAATTATGGCATGTCAGTTCAGAATTATGGCAGAAAACAACCAACAACAAAAACCACGTTTCAAATAGATAATTTATTTGGAGAAAAAGTTGCAATATATAGTCATCCCTGCAATTTAAATGGAAAACACACTATCTACAAATCATGCCAGGCCTTTCCTTCATTATTTTGCCCAACATTTATCATTTATATCCCAGAAGGATGGAAGGAAAACAGCAGGAAGTCAGGAATAGAGTGTTATGGCAAAAGCCCCCCCTGCCCACCCCGCCCCCCGAATTGTAAGACAACATTCTCCTCACCCAGAGCTACCCTGTGCCTCAGCTTCACTCTTTCCTCTTCTACCCTATCATTTTATGAGGATCTATATAGAGAGATGCAATAATTGCCAACATTTAGTGAGCAATTACTATGAGCCAGGCACTATCTTAAGAGTTTACCTATTTTGATTCACTTAATTCTCAAAATAATGTTTGGGTAACACTGCTATTTTTATATTGCCGAACAGGAAACCAAGGTCCAAAATCATACAGCAACTCAGTCGCAGAGACCAGATAAATACCCAAACAGTCCACAGCGCGTGCAACTAATATCTCTATTCCACTCTCTGTCAGTGAAGGGTCACACCTCACAGGTGGTGCTCCTCAATATGTACAGAAGTATTGAAGTGGAATCACTTCTGCCATGCTTTTTTTTAAGTAAACAGTTGCTCCCTTGTTAAGGTAAAGATGATGTTCCAGAGAGAAGGAAAGGGGGCAAAGTATAAGTAGAAATTAAGGGGAGAGGCAGAGAAAAAGGGAAAAGTCTTTTCAAAGAGAGTTTATGGAAAAATGAAAACAAAGAAGGTGATGGAAATAAAGTTAAGGACTACAGCAAAGTGATAGACATTTTCAGTAAATTGCTTTCAACAGAAAACAAAGATAAATTTTAAAAAAGAAAACAAAGCCAAGATTTAGAATGAGATCAGGCTGTAATTAATTTTATAAATGAATTCATTTAAGCAAAGACAAAATTTTAGTCTGACTGGTGCATTTTACAGATCTGTAAGCACAAGGCGAGAGAGATTCAATGCTTTGTTCAAGACTTGAAGAAGCAGGTAGTATGTGGGTCAGGCTACATCCTGACTCTGAGCTCAGTGCTCTTTCAAGTGTTTCACCTTTTAAAACACAGAAGCAGTACTCAGTAGGTTTTGACTCAATTCCAAGAACATAAAAAGTAACTACAGTGATTATATATTGACGATTAAATACAAAATACCTGATGTTATCTTCTCAGTTAAATAAGAAGCATACATAATCATTAGACCCTCCCCCCTAAAAAAAGTAACATTGTAGAAGAGCAGTGTAGATAACATAGTCATTTATACAGGCAAGGGAGATAATTCTTGGTATAACTGCATATTAGTTTCCTCTATTGTTTTGACTTTATAATTGTTTTCAAATTATTATTTTAATTTGAGAAAATTTAGTCACACATTTTTTTTGGCAAACAGTGAGATTTCTAAATGATGTTAATTTTTTCTTTATTAAAAGAGAATGATATGGTTGAATGAAAAAGAGTCTTAGGATGATAGTTATATGATTAGTTTTAATGCTGGTTTGCAATCTCTAAGGTTTTTCCAGCTCTAAAATTCTATAACTTTAGGAAATTAATAACTGAAACAAAAATAGGATTAAAATACTAAATTTAAGTATGTTTGTCAAATGAGATTTAACATGAGCCTATGAGAAAACTGCTATAGTGGTTTCAAAAAAAGGAGAAGGTTTACAAGAAGTTAATAAAATGCTGATGATTATGTTATCTATGGTAGTTCAGACTATGTTAGTTAATAAAGAAATTTTTACCTAATGTAAAGAAGAAAGGGAAGGAAGCAAAAGAAAAAGTAGGTAGAAAGGAAGAGTCCTTTTCTGAGATAAATTCTTAGATCCCAAAGACCTCTTTGTTTATGGTCAAATACAGGTAGGGCATATTCACACTGCAAGTTCAGAAGTTTACATATTTTACATTTTTTTTAAGTTTAAAAGTTAATAATTAATGCTTGTGAGAATAGAGAAGTATAGTAAGCCTCATTTTAATAGATGTGGGGCAGAGGCAGTGGAAAAAATAAGTGGCTTTTTCCAAGGTCAAATAGTAAATCATTGAAAGCCTAAGATTTTGAAATCAGGTTTTCTACCGACCATAAACCACACATTAATTCTGAGTGGGTAGAATATTTTTCCTTTCTCTTATTCTCTACTTCACAGCAATTTCCTTGGCCTTCTTTGGATTGTATATTTGTTATTTATGTCTCATTTTACATCATTTGATGTGTCAAAAGAAGAATACTCTTCTCAATACCAGTCGACATCTCACTGACTTCTTTGAAGTTGGATAATGATAATGATCAGTGTCTGTGATGATGTTAGAGAAGATAAACGATCTACATGATCTTCAAGACAAAGGAAAAAGAAAAAGAAAAAGATCAGAATCTGGTCTTCCCAAGACAATCTTACTACCTGGAGTAGACAAGACGACAAAAACTTTAAAAAAAAATAACCAAAACAAGAAGAAAAGAATGTACATTCAATTAAAAGATATAGTATAACCAAGGGCTCCAAACATTCTCAACTACATACTTCTATTACAAAATATCATTGAGCACACACTTCTAAAATTATAAATTCTTTAAGTATAATATTGTGTTAACATTATGCAATTACAAAACACAAAAATCCATATGAACATAATATTGATAATTTGAATAAAGTTTAGTTAAAGTGCTGGAAAATGTTGCATTACCTTGAAAAATCCTGGTTTTAATACCTGATCATAGAAGAATTCAAAGTCCAAGTTTAGATTATTTTTATACTCGAGTATAAGAACTACAATGCTAATATACAGGATGTCCCAAAAAATGTATACACACTTTGAATAATTATTAAATCCAATGGGCTAAATCTGAAAAGAAACATCAACTGAACTATAGAAAACAGTATGTGTAGCCAGGCCAGTGTGGCTCAGTGGTTGAGCACTGCCTATGATCCAGGAGGTCACGGGTCCATTGCTGGTCAGGGCACCTGCCCAGGGTGTGGGCTCAACCCCCAGTTGGGGACATGCATGAGGCAGCCAATCAATGATTCTCTCTCATCATTGATGTCTCTCTCTCTCTCCTTCTCTCTCTCTCTCCTTCTCTCTCTCTCCCTCCCTCTCTCTCTCTCTCTCTCTCTTCCTCTCTGAAATCAATAAAAATAATATTTAAAAAAAATATATGTAATACATTTCTGGGGGACACCATATAGCTACCACAAAAAAGATATGAAAGTAGTGCAAAATTGGCTTCATGCACTCAATTATGATACTCACATTTCAATTCCACTCACTAATTACCAAAGGGTTGTAGTTTAGTCTTTTTTTCCTAGTCAATATCTGATTTCCCTGCTAAATTTTCCTTTAATGTTTAACAAATGAGGTCTAAATCCACTGAAATGCCATTAGGAAGATGTTCAATCATGTTAGACAATAGTTTCCAAATTAAAATAAAAACAAAACAAAACACAAAGTGACTGAGTACTCATATATGAGAGTTCTAAGATGATGTACTTGTTATTTTTTAATTTTTATCTTTAATAGCCTTATTGAGATCTAATTTACATTCTGTGAAAATATGTTCATTGTTAAGAGTACAATGCAATTAGTTATTTATAAAATCTCTAAAAATGAATTGTGCAACCATTACCATCATTCATTCCATCACATGAAAAACTTCTATCAAAACTATTTGCATCCAAAATTCCAGTCAAGAGCTGCTTCACAAATGAAGATAGTTGGCTTGCCAGGTAGTCTGCATCTTCTGACAGCCTTCTTTTGCTTTGGGCTTCACGCAAAGCTGGCAGCTGTATGGGTCTTGTCCAGTAATTAGCACACTTTCAACATAGATCCAAATTTTAGGACTCCCATCTTAATTTCTGACAGATAGTTTGCCAGATATACAATTCTTAATTGAGAGATTTTTTTTCTATTAACACTTTACATCCTTCTCTCCCTTCTAGTTTTTTTTGTTTGTTTTGTTTTGTTTCTAATAAATCAACTGCTAATTTTATTGTGGTACCTTTGTACATGATGAACTGTTATTGTCTTGCTGCTTCAAATTTTTTTTTTTTTTAATCTTTCGTCTTTCAGCAGGCTATGATGTACCTAGTTGTGGCTCTACTTATGTTTATTTTATTTATAATTATTAAGTTTCATGGATCTATAGATTAAAATTTGAAAAATTTTAGGCCATTGATTCATAATTTTTTTTGTTGTTGAAACCAGAATATTTTAGATAAATTATAGCAATTTGGGACAAAGTCTGGTTTTCCTCCTGAGAGGCTTTTTAAAATTGCTGCAACTTAAATTTCATAATTTGTTTCCTGTGAGTTGTGGGGCTACTGATCACTGATGTCTTTGATAAAATTTCCTATTTTATTTTTATTTATAGCCTGGTTAAAAAATTAGTATAAATGTATAAAATAAATATAAATTTTAATATATTTCTTTGATACCAATGGTGTGGCAAAATGATTCTACCCTAAATAGGCAAATGTATTGTTTGTTTTCTCAAAAAGCTTTTGCTCCCAACTTATAAGAAGAACTGAGGGTTGAAGAATATAAGGCTTTGATGTTGTATAGTGGGGCTAAATAAAGATATTTTATTCAAAGTAGGTTGGTATCCTAACCAATTTGGTTCAATGGATAGAGCGTCAGCCTGCAGACTCAAGAGTCCCAGGTTTGATTCTGGTCAAGGACATGCACCTTGGTTGTGAGCACATCCCCAGTAAAGGGTATGCAGGATGTAGCTGATTGATGTTTCTCTCTCATCGATGTTTCTAACTCTTTCTCTCTTTCCCTTCCTCTCTGTAAAAAAAAAATCAATAAAATATATTTAAAACAAAAAACAAAAAATAGGTTGGCAATATTTGGAATTAGATCATTTACTTTCTATTCTCTGATGTTAGAAAATTTTAGATTGTTG
The DNA here is from genome assembly GCA_027563665.1 of Antrozous pallidus. NCBI lineage: Eukaryota > Metazoa > Chordata > Mammalia > Chiroptera > Vespertilionidae > Antrozous > Antrozous pallidus. Next base: position 60,092,942 of record CM050508.1, on the reverse strand, counting down.
TGCTTCATAGTTTTATAAGATGATCACAATATGTGTTTTCTTTTTTTGTTGTTGTTGTAAAATACTTGCATAATACTTTAGTGAAATGTTTTTATTGTAAGGAAAAGAGGTTCACTAAAGGCAAACCAAGAAAAGAATGGCTTGGAGGTGATTATAAGAAAAATAAATCTTAGGGAATAAAACATGAAGTATATTCTGGCTTCGTGGGGAGAATAGTAACTCAGACACCATCAGGACCAAGACAGTTGCTCTTCCTGGCTCACTTGTTCTCTTAATTCCAAATTTCCAGAAGAAAAATCTGATTGGCTCTGTAACAGGTTATGGGGCAGTGGTCAGCCAATGAATTGGTGACATTTGAATGAGGTGCCCGCTGGGGCAGATGCCATGCTCAGAAGCAAGATCATGAAGCATGCAGAGCTGCCTGCTTCAAGGAGTATAGATATAGGTACTTGGGAACATGCCTGTTATACTTGCCAGATGTTTGAAGCCTTTTTGATTTTATGAAGTTGTTAAATTCTCATGATTATTCTGTGTTCCAAAAGACAGAGCGACCTGAATGTTTCAGATGGAAAAAATGTAGGTAACCCTTACTCAACCTGTTGGGAAAAGCTGAGTTTCAACTGCTTTCCCTCATACACAAAATTTTATAGCCTTAGCTCTAAATGTAACTTCATGCCAAAATACATGCAACCAGTCTTTATCCCCTCCCTCATTCAGGGGTCCAGATAAAATCTGAAGCCTTTTCTCTCATTGGAGGCTATGTGGCAAGAACTTTTCTACTCAGCTCTGCCACACATTACCTCATTTTTCCACACTGAACCTCTAGCCCCATCTTTTTCTAATTACCTCCCAATATTACTGATTCCAATTTTTCATTGTTGGAAGTCAAATTCTTCCAAGGACTAAAAGAAAGGATTAATGAAAGTTAGCTTTCCTTAGCATGAGAAACACTTCAGTAGTCGAGGGAAGGATATGGTCATGACCATGATATGTATCCTGTCCTCTAGGGAGAAGGCTCAAACACAAACACAAATACATATTCCATGGGGTAGAGAGGTTTAAGTGCCACAGTAATATACTAAAGCAGAAATCAACCTCTCTGGAGGGAAGTCAAGTCAGGAAAGTCTTTGCAATTGTATCAAGTAATTACTGGGCTGGGCCTCTAAGGGCAGAGGAAGATTTACATATTCAGTGTTGGGCTGCCTGTGGGGCACAGCGGATTCTGAAATCCTGAGCATAACTTTTGTTAAGCTCTAGCACCCTTTCTCTGGACTAGTTTGTTCACTGCTTTCTTTGCTTAATTTGCAACCGGCCTACCTTTTAACGTTCCCTAGTCCAAACAAACAAAAATCCCACTATCAACTTATCAGTGTACTTTTGGGAGTTATTATCTTAACTGCCCTCACCTTCTCTAGAGACATCCTAGAATGAAAAGAGACCGTGTTCCTGCTACCCCCTTTTCCTCGCTGCCTCTGCTAATATGAAATAAGCTTCGACAGTTTTCATAATCATGAATGGTTCAGGTTGACTTCTTTCTGGGGTGGTAACTGAAAAATCCCCTCAGATTTCTGCTGTCTACATTTGTCTACAGTGCAGAGCCCACCAAACTTTCTTTTTTCTAACTTTTCTAATTTGCCTTAGGCCTCTCTACCAGCCCCTCTTCCCACACTTACTTCCAGTGATTAGACCGACTCAGGTGATGCAGCCACTAGATAAAAGCTCCCCCTTCTCAAGTAGATCATTTGCATTTCTATAGACCCTCTGGCGGGTGACAATGGTCTCTACCCTTCACTGGAAATCTGGAATCCAGGCATTGCAATCTGCAAAAGAAGGCACTTTTTTTTTTTTTTTTTTTTTTGTAGGAGACAACTTTACTGGCAAAGGAATTAGGATTTTGAGAAAAAAGAGCACCATCTTCACAGATGTTCAGGTTGTTTTCAAACACCAGAACATTGGAGCTAAAAGAAATAGAAGCCTGGAGAAATTCCTTTCGGATGGTTTTTAGGCAAAAGAAAATGCCAATAAGTGAAGATGGATGTAGGAAAGAAGGGAGGTGCTTTCACAAAAGGCCAGGTATTTAAGGTATAGGGGAAAGATGGTAATACACGACCAAGGTTAAATTATAATCAGCAAAGCAAAATGGTGGAGAATAAGAAGGACCATGTTTGAAAGCATAAGCGGAGTATGAGCATCAAAGAGAAGGGTGGGCACCCCTTCTCAGCCAGATGCAGTGTAAAAATTGAGACTGAGGTTTAGGAAAATTAAATTGAAGAAGCTCATGGTGAATGCCTCAATTAAATATGAAGTAAATTTATAACTGGACAACCAAGGGTTCTGGCTACCTGTTACTACTTGACCAATTAAGCCGAGACAGGGTTGAATTATATTGAGCATTTATTCCAATACTAATGGCCCATTGCACAAAATTTGTGCATGGGGGTGTTCCTCAGCCCCACCTGCACCCACTCCAATCTGACACCCCTTGAAGGATGTCCTACTGCCAGTTTATAGGGATCAGGCCTAAACTGCCAGCCTGATCATTCCCAACTGCCCACCCTGTCAGTGTGCTTGCCCACAACTGCCTCCCCTGCCAGCATGCTCACCCCAACTGCCCCCTGCTGGCTTACTTGCCCCCACTTCTTCTCTCCACTGGCCTGCTGGCTCCAACTGTGCTCCTGCTGGCCTGCTCACTCCAAACTGCCCTCCCTCCCCCGGTTATCCTGATCACCTCCAACTGATCCCCATTCATGGCCTGCTTGCTCCCAACTGGCCCCTTTGCTGGTCTGCTTATCCCCAATGGTCCCGCCCCCCACCAGCCTGATCACCCATAACAGCCATCTCATCCTGGCCTGATCACACATAACTGCCCTCCCCTCTTGGCCTCTAACTGCCTCTACCTCGGCCCTGCCACCATAGTTTTGTCCAGAAGGTTTCCCAGTCTAATTAGCATATTACTCTTTTATTAGTATAGATAGAGGCCTGGTGCATGGGTGGGGGCTGGCTGGTTTGACCTGAAGGATGTCCCAGATTAGGGTGGGAGTTCCCCTGTGGTGTGGGGTGGCCTGGGTGAGTGACCTGTGGTGGTTTGCAGGCTGGCCATGCCCCCATGGGGTGAAGGTCCCCACTGGGAGGTATGGCCAACCTGGGTGAGGGGCTGAGGGCTGTTTTCAGGCTGGCCAAGCCCCCTGACTTAGACCCTCACCCATGGGGGTGTGACCAGCCTGGGTGAGGGGCTGATGGCTGTTTGCAGGCTGGCCACAACCCCTTCAGTGTGGGGGTCCCTGCTGGGGTGCCTGGCCAGCCTGAGTGAGGGGCTGGTGGCTGTTTGCAGGCTAACCAAGCCCCCCCCAGTGGGGACCTTTACCCCATGGGGATGTAGCTAGCTTGGGTGAGGGGCTGATGGCTGTTTTCTGGCTGGCCACACCCCCTTCCAGGTGGGGGTTCCTGCTGGGGTGCCTGGCCAGCCTCAGTGAGGGGCTGATAGCTGCTTGCAGGCTGGCCACATGCCCTGGCAACCCAAGCTCCCAGCCCCTCCTTTTTTTCTTTTCTTTCAGTGTCTCCTTGAGTTATGGCCAGATCTGGCTGGAAGCAGGTATCTGGAATTTATTTATCTTCTATAATTGAAACTTTGTAGCCCTGAGTGGAGGCCGGGGCAGGCAGGAAACTTGGCTTCCTCCATCACCAGGGGCAACCCAAGCCTCCTGCTCGCTGCCTGCCATCTTTTTGGGGGGGGGGTTAATTTGCATACTTGCTCTGATTGGCTGGTGGGTATAGCGGAGGTACAGTCAATTTGCCTGTTTCTCTTTTATTAGCTAGGATTGCCAGCAGCATGAGAGAGCAGCAGGTCATCCACAAAAATCTACTTTGCACCCTATTATAAACAAGCTGCTTATGTTGGATAGAAGGACAAAGATTAATTGGGGAAGTAGGAATTACAGGCATGGGAAAGTAGGCACAGGATAATTAGCACAAGCTATAAGTCATGTGGGCTGCAGGGGAGAAGGGGCTCGCAGGAGGGTGGGCACCTCTGGACCAGATTACATGTAACAGGGGCAGGGGGTTGTAAAGAGGAGGTGCCTCCAGGACTAGATTGCTTTGGCCACAAGGTTGTAAATCTTTCCATAATGATAGGTGGTTCTTGGAAGGAGGATGGACTGCATTCTGATGTTAGCTCCCATGTCCCAGGGCCTACAACTCCCAGCCAGGTTAGAATGTGCTTTCTCTAATCAGTACAGAATCACCATGGTTAACAGAGCATGATTAATATTTCTTATAAGTATAGCTGGTCCCCATATTCTATTTTTGCACCTAACAAATTCATTTGCAGAACTGGAAGAAGACCAAGTACAATGGGGGTTTAAGGACAGCAGAAATAGGACAGGTTCGAGACAAGTGCCCTGGATAAGTGTCCTGGATAATCAATCACCTTACTGATAAGAAAAGGATTATAGAGGTTCAATGAAGACCCAGTCAAGGCTGAAAAGCATAAACTTTCAGTGGAATAAAATTTTTTTTAACTTTATTCAACAATGCTTGGTAGTAAGTTCAAAAGAAAGCTTTCAAATGAGCATAATGATTATGAAAAAAATAATGTTAAATGAAAACGTTTTAGGGACATTATTCATGGTGGATTTTAGAAACATTTTAAATTACAAACATGAAATATATGATATCAAAACACTCTTCGAACATATGACCCGAGAACAACACAAAAAGAAAAATTACTGGAGTAAAAAGATCAATTGGCTCTTCTTTTCTTCTTTCTATGCTAGCCTAAGGCAAGAAAAAGGAAAGTTTTTTCTTTCCATTGGACACATCTTCCTTTCACCCAGTATTATTACATTTTTTAAAAAAACAAATCATTGCTATCTTGTTAGTGTATCAGCAAATAAAAACTTTACACTTCTCTTACTAATCAATGAATAGAACTAAAATAAGAAAGTAGTCAGTCACTAAGGAAACTAGTAAAAATCTATATAAAGCAAACCATTTTATTCTTAGCTGTTAACCCCAGCTTATTACTCTATCTTGATTTCCCCCTTCAAAACTAGAGCTTGTGGCCCTAGCTGGTTTGGCTCAGTAGATAAACCATCGGCGTACGGACTGAAGGGTCCCAGGTTCAATTCTGGTCAAAGGCATGTGCCTGGGTTGTGGGTCTGATCCTAGGTCAAGGGCATGCAGGAGGCAGCTGATCAATGATTCTTTCTCTTCATTGATGTTTCTATCTCTCTCACCCTCTCCATTCCTCTCTGAAATAAATAAAAATATAAACAAACAAACAAACAAACAAACAAAAAAACAACTAGAGCTTGTGCATGGTGAAAGCCTGGGGAATGGCAGATACAGCGTGGAGGGGGTAAATGGAGAAAAAGAGGGGACTTCTGTAATACTTTCAACCATAAAGGTAAATTAAAAAAAACAAAAACAAAAAAACTAGAGCTTGCATGTTAAACTTTTCTTTATTATAATTTATAGGGATCTGCAGTTTTAGTTCCTGTGTGAACCTAAGGAGCAGACTGACTTTAAGACACCCTGCCCCAGGAAGTCAGCTGACAGACAACCAGGTGGCCCACTCATGGATGCTGATTATAAAGCTCCATAATCAAAGCCTATGGGAAGGTGCCCTGCACATCCTACACAAAATCTTACTCTAAGAAACAAAATAACTTTCTTAATTAAATAACATGTAATGAACTATACTTCTCCACGAGTTGGGAAACAGGATGTATACCTTAAAATAAAGGCCTGATTAGTCATGTTTGCCTTAAACCCTAACATCCTTTTTTGAGCATATTGTAGAAACAGGTTGTTCTGGATGCTACCTGGGTCTGGGTGGCTTGATCACAAGACTTCAGATGACATTAAAAATCTATATAGGGACAAGAAAAAATACTGCCTGAAGGTCCATAGCCCCCTCCCCTTGACTTCTTTGTTCTGCTTTCCCTCTCCTTCCTGATAAAAACCTTTGCCAACCCAGAGATGGTAAGATGGTTTTTCTGGACAAGAGTTTGCCATCTTCTCAGGTCACTGGATCTTGAATAAATCATTTTCCTTCTTACCAGCACCTATTGCACGGATTTGGCTTGCATTGAGGCAGGTAGCCAAACATGCGTTTGTATTCATAGTACATTAAAAGTGAGTCTTATTTATAAAAAGTTATGTTTTGTCTATTCTCCCATAAACAAACACCAAAAAATCAGAAATCAAAAGCATAATGACCTAATTTCCATGATGGCAAATGAGCCACCACTCTATGGCCTCTGATAATTCCTTCCCAATTTGGGAAATGCTTAGGGGGGAACGTTAATATGTTCAGCTGTTTTGTTTAGCAGTCCAAACCTGCATAGGATTATTGACTAAATTCAACTTTACTACAAATTGTGAGCAATATTTTTCTAATCAAGGAACCGCATTCATAATTCTTATCTATGGTTATAATCATCAAATACAGTAAGATAAAAAAAAAAACCAAAGCACATTATCTAACTTAAAACTCAGGACAATAATTAGACTATATAGCTTGTACACACATTAATCTATTTCTCTCAACAAGATATTTATAATTTCCAAAATCTTATTAGTTGTTTCTTACAATATGGTCCCTCCAACTTGAGGGGCAGTAACATAAACACAGTCTTTTTACTAAAGAGATTAGTATACCATAAGAAGGAACCTAAGAATATCGCTGGCTGTATGATAGAGCAATATAATGCTTGAAAGCCTAATGTATTCATGAAGTTCCACTTTAATAGCCAGTATCTAAATATGAAAATTATTTACAAAAACCTGGTATTGACAAATGAACACAAAGTAACTTTAAATCAAAGCTTGTTATTAAAGCACATGATTTTTATGTGTACTAATTTCATGGTTCAGTGTTATCGATTTAGAGATAAACTGGAAAATACCCAGAAAATAAAGTCTATCAACTGTAATCTATTTCCTTTACTCACTTGTGAAATCATTAGAAGCATGGATTTACTCTGTCATCCGTGTCTTTCCCCACCTATAACCTTTTAAGGGAAAGAGCAAACACCTGTCAAGCTCATGGTGCAGAATGCACACACAGATGGGTGTTTAATAAATATCTTTCAACAGAGAGATTAGAGGTTTGCTTTGGGAAGCAGAGAACACATTATCTTAAGTGTTAAGCTGATGACATCCATTATACAATATATTAGTCTGTTTCTTTACTGAAAAATCATTCAAAGGGAATCTTTTTTGAGTATCCTCTAGGTAGGGCTATAAGTTTGAAGAGCCAAAAATTTGAGGCAAGATCAGCCCCAGGGAAGGTAGAGTGGTTGGGATGAACAAGGAAATTTCAGGAGTTTCAGTGACGTCAAGAAGCAGCAATTTAAGGGATGGGGTGCAAACTCACCTGCAGACGAAGAAGCTGCACACATGTCAAGGGTCAAAGGGCATAACCTTTGGGGCTCTCCAGCCAAGGGGATAGTGGAATACTCCTGGCCTCTTACATTGAAATATTCCTCTAGGGGGCTCAGCTGTTCCCACTTCTGACGCCAGGGGACAAACCCTACCTTTCACAGGTGGCGCTGATAGAGAGGCAAAGCACAAGCTGCTCCAGACTTCAAAGCCAGCTCCCGGGGACCCCCCCAGTACTTCATTCCCCGACCGCCACCCGCGCCCCAAACCACAGACCCCCTCACCCTCAATCCACACCTTCTCCAGGCCCTCTCCCTCTTAACAGCATCGGTCTCTATGGCGACCTGAAACCGCAGTTCCTATTGGCCCGTTCAATATAAGGGCCGGGCCAATAGGGAGGGCCAGCCTTTTCTTCCCAACCAATAGGATTGGCGGAGACGAGGTCCGGAGACGGCGGCGTGCTGACGTTCCCGGGAGTTCGGGGCTGGCTGGGCAGGCGGGCTGGCGGCTGGGCGGGCGGCGGCGGCGGCCTCTGGGCAGTAGAGGGGGCTCCGGGGCTGAGTCTGTGTGGTTGCCGGGCGTGGAGGCGGCACCATGGGCACGGGGTAGAGCGGCAAGTTGGCCGCCGCCGCCGCCGCCGCCGGGGGTGGTGGGAGAGCCGCTTCGGGGGAGGGGGCGGGTGGGAGAGGGAGGGGAGGGCGGACGCTCGCCCGCGGCACTTTTTTAATCTTTTCGGGTGCCGCAGCGGCGACCCGGCGGCGCTGATGTCCCTCATGCCCGGAGCAGCGACGGCCTCTGCCTGACCTAGAAAGTAAGTGTGCGGGCTCGCGGGAGGGCGCGGAGACTCCTGCCCGCGAGAACCTCCGCCCTCGCGCCCCAGCCGGGACCTGCCTGCGAGGGGTGCGGGTGCCTCCCTCCCGTTACTCAGTCCCCCACCGCCTCGCAGCCGCCTCGGCTTTCCTGCCCCGCCTCGTGTTCCTGCCCGCACTCGCCTGCCTGCTCCCCTCCCCCCGGCAGGCGCACAAGTTTCACCTCCATTTGCTTTTCCCGATGGTTACTCTCCCCTGGTCTCCCTCACACGGCGCGCACGACCCCTACCCACATTGGCCTTTTCGGATCCATAGCCCCCAGCCCCGAACTTGAGCACCACGCCGAGTCCTCCTGGACTTATGCCCGGCGGGTTCTCCGCTCCTGCCCTCCTGGCACTCCGCCCTGCGCCCCAGCACCCCGAGGCGCCCGCCTTCCCCAGCTTTCGGGGCCGCCTGTCCGTCCCTCCTTGCCCTCCTCCCCTTTCTCGCACGTCTCTGCTGCCTGCGCCGTCTCGCGTGTGGCCCCCGAGTCCCGCGCTCCTGCCAAGTCCTGCCGACCCCGCTCTGCCCAGTGCGCCCCTCTCTCCTCGCGGCGTCTGTTCGCGATCCACCCCTCCAGCACCCCGCGCCCAGCTGCCCCGGCTGTCCTGCGCCGCCGCTTCCTCCTCTCCTCGCCCGGAGTAGAAGCAGAGCGGCGGCACCCCGCTGGCAGCTCGGGTGTCCTTTCCCGGCGCTGGGGCTGCCCGGCCGGCCCTCTTCCGTTTTCCCTTCCCAGGGAAGCCAGGGGGTGAGCGGCGGGCCGGGATTTGGCTGTGTGCTGGCGGAGTGCGACAAACAGCGAGCGCGAGCAGTAGATAGATGCGCGGCGGCGGCAGTGGCCACTCGGGGCGCAGCAATAGGCAGGTGTCTGTGTCCGGGTGGGGGTGGGGGACACGCACGCCACGGGCTCCTCGGCTGGCGACAGATTGTGCAGGAATGCGAGGAATGCACCAGAGGCTTAGTCCACAGGGCCCCCCGCGGAGGCACTAGCTAGCGCCTTCCTTGCCCAGCACCCGCCGTGCAGCCAGAGGTCACCGGAGCATCTTCCTAGCTGGTGAGGTTCACTCGACTTCTCTCCTCCCTTGCCTCTCTCCCTGCGGCAGAGGGGGCAGCCGAGGGGAAGCGCAGCAGTTCTGTTGGGCTTCGGCTAGCCTTTCGTTTTGGGTTTTTGCTGCATTGGTCTCCAGGACCGTAAATTTGGGGCTTGGTGGCAGCATAGCCAAGGTTATTGATCATTGCACAAGATTCTTGGCAAGTTTGTTTCGCAAGGTTTGAATTGTGCCTGGTTTATTTCCCCAAGGATTTTCCGAAAACCTGCAGGAAAGGTTGCCGAAGGTTCTTAGTGTAATGAGCTTGCAGCTCTATCAAAAAAAAAATGTCTGTTAATGCTCATGGACAGGGATGTAGTGCAAAAGAGATCTTGAATGCATCACTTTGCTGTCATAAGAATTGCAATTTTTTTCTCTTCATACTGGGTTGTGTTTAGACCTCTTATAATACATAATGAATAGAAACAGAGAAGCAGTGTTTGGTCAGCGATGGGACAGATAGAACTGTCTGGTACAGTTAAATTCGGGGCGTGTCAGTTACCATTGAAAGTAACATGGGGACAGCACAGTCATGTATATTTAAAGGTGTAATTTATTAGTGGAAGTCGCAGTTCTTTTTCTCTTTGTTACTGCAAATATTGAAAAATAATATACCCATACAACTTTAAAGAAGGTAATTATGTATAAATTCAATACTGATTACTATACATTTTTGTCAAATTTTATTTTCTTTAAAACAGAAAGATAAATGTATGATAGAAGATGCTTTTCTGGAATTAGGCTTCGATACTTTTCTTTTAAAATGGAAAATAAAAGACTGTTTCTCTTTCTGAATGCATTATATTGCTGGTTCCTGTGGAACAGTTAAGGAAAATGGCATAATGAAAATGAGGATAACTGGCTTTCAAAATAAATGTTTCTGGATGTTGAAAAGCGTATTATGTGTGTGACACAGTTTGCTTTGGAGGTTGAGTTTACTATAAGCCTCTTCACACTTGGTTATTTTGTACAGATTCATGAAAATAAGTTGATTGTTCAGCTGCCTTCCAACACCTACTTTGCAGGATCAAGGGCATTGAAAAGTATAAGATGATCACCTTTAGCTAAAGACCTAATGGAAAGGAGAAACAGGAAAGAAAAACACCTTTGTACTGAGAAAGGTTATGTTTTTTGGCTGCTACATTGTTTTTCAGGTATGTCCATAGTTAAGTGGACCTGTGAACATTCCAATTTAGAGGTTTGACTCAAAATCAGTGATTTTCAACCAATGTGCTGCAAGAATTTTTAAAACATGCAATACCTGAATATTTAGTCAGGGATACTGACTGAACTCTTTTTCTCTTAGATGGTCAAGTTAAAAAAAAAAAATGACAATAGCCAACACAATAGCCTTCCAGTGTGAAAGAATCAAAATTGTACCCTTTTTTTTTGTCAGATTGACAAAAAAAATACATATATTTTGATGTGTTGCAGAATTTTAGCAATTAGTTTATGTGTGCCATGAGATATAAAGGTTGAAAACCACTGCTCTAAATTATAGTCAGCAACACTGTGCAGGATATTGGGAGATGTTTGTAGATGCCAACAGGAACTATCTTATGTAACAATATATTACAGCAGAGTTTAACATGTGCTTATTTGATTTGAAGATTAGAAAGTAAAAGCACATTTAGTTTCCTTACTACATTGGAAATGGAAATAACCCCTTCGAATATATCGTTAATGTATATGCAAGATTGGCTGTGCAAGTAGTTTTACCCATTTAAGTAAAGTTGGGCTTTCAGTTAGAAATATATTCTACTAGGGGCCTGGTGCACGAAATTTCGTGTCCTGGGGGTGTGTGGCCCCTCAACCCAACCTGCCCCCTCTCACATACTGGGAGCCCTCAAGGGATGTCCAACTGATGGCTCACCCCCCGCCTGCCCAAGGGCAACCAGCCATCACCCTGCTCAGCTCAGTACCAGCTGCCTGCAACCACCTGGCCCCGGGGGCTGGGCCCTCTCTGCTGCTGCTTCCCCTCACAGTGCCTGGGGGCTGCACAGTGCCTGGGGGCTGGCTGCCACTTGGCCCTGCCCCTGCTCCTGATTGGCTGTTAGCATAGCCAATCAGGAGCAAAGGTATGGTCAAATTTGCATATTTCTCTTTTATTATATTGGATATGTTACACATATTTGTAGAGAGGACGTATTCGAACAGGTTCACAATCATAAACAACAAATTATGTTTGACCAAGTATGTTACTTCCCCATCCCCCACTGTTATGTAAGGAAAAGGTATGGCATTTCATGTTTTATGTCATGCTGAAGATTGCAAATAGGGGTCTAAGTATCCAATTACCTTAATTCTTATCTACACTGTTTTTGGAGGGAGATAGGGAGAAGTAAGGTTGTGATTGAAAGGATGAGAGAAGGTAAGTAGAAAGGGGAGCAGCTAACATTCATCCAGAAAAAAAAAAAAAGTATGTTAATGCTACATTTATAAGAATAAACCAAATCTAATTCTGTGACTAGTTCTAATATCATAATTTGAATTTTAAAGAATCTACTACCAAACTCAATTTAATAAAATCTTCAGCAATTGTAAGATCTGAGTATTTGGGTGAAGTCTATATTAAGTCAGACAGGCAATTTTCTTTCTTATTCTGTTCTACACAAATAGGAAAAGTAACTTTAATTAAAAACTTTAAGTATACATACTTTAAAAAAAAATCCAGTTATTGCCAATTTTAAAACTGAATGGTTTGCTTGCTATTGACCAGTTGTTGATTTAAATACAGAATTTTCATACCCTGGATGGTGCCAATTATTTGGTAAGTCCAACCCTTCACCTTAATAACTTAAAATACTAAGATATTTTGAAAATGCTCTATAATTTAATTTTTATTTCAATCAAGAGGTAAATCCCTAAATTGCTTCATTCTGAAATGGACATCATACCTTCATACTTAACCGGAGGATAAAGTAGAGGTTATTCCAGGGCATAGACATTCACTGAATTATAGGTCACTTTGGGAGTTGCCTTCACACCTTCAGTGTACTGGGAGATAATTACTTCTTCGCTGTGTTAAATGCTTTTGTAGCGCCTTTTCTGCACTGAAGGGGGAAGAAGAATCTGAAACATAACACAAGTGAACTGGATATGTTTGGAAAATTCAGTAACCATTTTATCATCCAAACTGTCACTATGCATGACAGAGAGAGAGAAAAACTTGAAGCATATCTAAATATTAGGTCAGATGCTTCATATACTGATAGTAAGTAATAGCAGTCAGCAGGTCAGTTTGATGTCCAGCAGTAAGAAATAACAGGCTTCTTTTAGGGTTAGGATATGCCTTAAGTCACAAAGAGCAATAATTCATGTGCTTGCTAGTTTCAGTTGAGGTGTAGGGCATTCGGATGTTCACGTTGCTACTGTAATAATTCAATGGAGTTATGTGTTATCTTTCAGGTGCTATGTTACCATAACTAAATTGAGGATATTTCATGATGGTGCACTTCAAATTAAGCTTAGAATGCTGCAGACATTTCATTTGTCATTGGTCTAAGTTTTTTCCTTTTTATAATTTAGATTTATTTATTTTTTTATTTTAAATGTATTTTATTGATTTTTTACAGAGAGGAAGGGAGAGGGATTGAGAGTTAGAAACATCAGTGAGAGAGAAACACCATCAGCTGCCTCCTGCACACCTCCCACTGGGGATGTGCCCACAACCAAGGTACATGCCCTTGACAGGAATTGAGCTTGGGCCCTTGAGTCTGCAGGCCGATGCTCTATCCACTGAGCCAAACAGGGCTTAGATTTATTTTTATTTGATAAAGCAATAGATGTCAGTTACATTGCTGATAATTTTATTATTTATAGTCTTGATAATATAGCTTATCACTTATATGACTTATAATAGATGATAAAACATAATTAGAGTTTAGATTTTAAATTTTTAAAATGCTATCTATATATAAAAGCCTAAGTGACCATTACTACCTAATGACTGGAACCACTGGTGGACCAGTCACTATGATGCACACTCACCACCAGGGGGCAGACACTCAATGCAGTAGCTGCCCCCTGGTGGTCAGTGCACTCCCACAGCCAACCTCCTGCGGCCTCTCCCCCAGACCAGCCAATCTCCTGCAGCCCTTCTTCCTGGCCAACCCCCATTGGCCACAATAGGGGGGCTGGCTGGCCAACCTCCCATGAGCCCCCCCTCGCGGCCCCCCCCCCCCCCACGACTGGCCAGCCAACCTCCCGGGCTCCCTCTTCCCCCATCCCCGTCTAGCCAGCCCCCATTTGAACCCTCCCTGTCTGGCACTACCTTCCCCTTACACACACACACACACACACACACAGAATTCGTCTGCTTGGAGAGGCAGAGAAAGCCCCTTTTCAGGTACTATTTACATAGAATATAGAATTTGGTGCCTAATGTTTCAGGTTGAATTTAGAGTGGATGTGGGTTTTGTCATAAAATCATATTATATATGAAAGTTAGGTAAAATATGTAGTTGAAATGGGACTATGAGGGTACTATGCAGGCTTTGGGGACCTGTCAAATGGAATACAATTTTTCATAATATACCCACAACCTGTTTACAAATATACTTTTAAGACACTGGGTAGGTGATGTTTGAAATTCTGGTCCACTATAAACTCTTAAATTGCAGGCATGAGAGGGAGATGAAAAGCATGCTAAAGCCAGAATTAGGAGACCTGGAATTGAACAGTATGTATGACCTTGGCAAACCATCTAGCATTGGGTTATAGTTTATCCCTTTTACTAGTAAAAATGCAGGGTTTAGATTGCGTTGATCTAAGGTACATTTCAGCTCAAGGTTCCCAAAGTCCTTGTTTTTAAGAAAAAAAGGTTTTGTAAGTATTCATGTATATAATTCATCCTTTTCCCCCTCCTAACCCAGATCGTAGCAAAAAGGAAGTTGGGGTTCTCTTTTGAGACTTTTGAATCTCTTTCAAGTTAATCTTAAATAGATTTTTAAAAAAACAATGTCATTTTAGGAAATGAGGAAAAGAGAAAAAAAGCACATAATGTTTTCAAGATCTTGCTGTCTACCCTCAACCCAGTCCAAAATTAACTGATACGTTGGGCAGGGGACAGTTTTTTGGGCTGCACCTTCACACTGAGTGAAACCCTTAAGAGTCATTAAGACAGTAAGGTGTGGTGGTTAGCAGCTGACTGTCAAGAGTTCAATTCTGGCACTTCTATTTGCTAGGTGTGTAACTTGGTAAATTATATACTCTCTGTATTTCTTACTTGGTTACCTGTAAAACAGAATGATAAAAGTATCCACCTCGTGTGATTGTTGTGAAGACTGAATGAGTTAATATGTCATTATTTTATTATATTGTGGTACTTAATGATGCTTTCTGTAGCATCTACTATATGCCAGGCAAATTATTGGCTTGCTTTCTATGAACTTAGTCAATGTGATTATGAATCTAAGCAGGATATTTCAGGGAGGAAGCAAACGATTAAAAAAATTACTGTGAACTTAATAGTTTGCAAGAAATTGCCTGTAAGAAAGAGAATCCAGCAAAAGAAATAGGGGGCCTTTTTTAAAAAAAAAAATTATTGGGGTAAAATTGGTTAATAAAATTATATAGGTTTCAGATTTATAATTCTACTAGAGGCTGGTGCATGAAATTTGTCCATAGGTAAGGTCCCTAGGCCTGGCCAGCGATCAGGGCCCATCATGTTCCCCACATTCCTGCCTCCCCACCTCCTTCCCTTGTTCCCTCTGAGCCCCCACTGCCCCCACTGGTGGACCGCCATGTTCCACACTGCCCCCTGGTGGCCAGTGCTGGTCATAGCAAGTGATTGAACTCATTCTCCTGGTGGAACTCCTTATTAGCATATTAGCCTTTTGTGTGTGTGTGTGTGTGTGTGTGTGTGTGTGTGTGTGTGGCCTTTTAAAGTAGAAAAGTTGTAATTTCTTTGTGTAGGTAATATAGGCATGCAAACACAACTATCACTTGTAGGAGGTTTAATAAACTGATAGGTTTAAAAGGTGCAGACTGATAGTATACTACAGGAGTTAGAAGTGGAAACACTTGCAAAATGTAAAACAAAATATTTAAATACGTGTACAACTATTGCATTTGTAATTCTTTTTTAAAAAAATATATTTTATTGATTTTTTACAGAGTGGAAGGGAGAGGGATAGAAAGTCAGAAACATTGATGAGAGAGAAACATCCATCAGCTGCCTCCTGCACACTCCCCACTGGGAATGTGCCCGCAACCAAGGTACATGCTCTTGACCGAAATCGAACCCGGGACCCTTCAGTCCGCAGGCCGACACTCTATCCACTGAGCCAAACTGGTTTCGGCTATTGCATTTGTAATTCTAAGTAGCAGTCATTTTATACACTGTCTACTCAATCCATGAAGGAAGTGTTAGAAAGTGTTAGTCATTTATGGACTAAAATGCACCTTGAAAAATTAACTCCATCAGCTGTCTTTTCTATCCACAAGTAACCACAACTGGAATTGGCAGAAAACTACCAAAGCAAGGAAAACTAGAAGAGAAATTTGGAAGATAGCTTATGTAAATCATAGATATCAGGAGGTGCTAGTTCCAGTCCTGGCATCCCTTGAGCAAGTCATTTAACTCATCTGAGCTTTAGTTTCCTCATCTACTGTATAAAATGTATTCCACTACTCTCAGAACATCAGGGATTCTCCTTTGATTACTTCCCCCTCTCCCATTCCCCAGCAAGAATATTCCTCAATAATTAATTACAGTTTAGCCTCTATGATAAGGGGGAAAATTAAAGTAACATACCTGAAATGCTCAGCTCCTAAAAATGTGTATTGCAGCCAGACAAACTGACTTCATACTGACTGAGTCAGTTGCTACCCTCTTGGATTCTTTGCACATTTGAGGCTTAGGCCCTGATTGAGACGAAATTTTCTAAGAAGTTAAATAGAAATAGGGATTTTAGGTGGTGGTTAAAGGGGATTAGTCTTGTTAAAATTAGAAAGACCCACATATCATTTGCTTTAGTTTGATTTGTCCTCAAAAAAAAAAAAATAAATAAATAACTGAGACAGTTGTTCCTCTGAAAACGTTACTTTTCCACGAACACTTTATGTTCATAGAATTTCACTGATTTATATCCATTATAGAATATTAGAGGCCCAGTGCATGAAATTCATGTACGGGAGGTGGGGGATGTCCCTCTGCCCAGCCTGCACCCTCTCCAATCTGGGACCCCTCACAGGGATGTCAGACTTCCCGGGACATCCCTCTCACAATCCAGGACTGCTGGCTCCAAACTGCTCACCTGCCTGCCTCCCTGATTGCCCTAACCGCTTCTGCCTGCCAGCCTGATCACTTCCTAACCATTCCCCTGCCAGCCTAATTGATGTCTAACTGCTCCCCTGGCAGCCTGTTTGCCCCCAACTTCCCTCCTCACCTGGCCTGGTCACCCCTAACTGCTCTCCCCTGCAGGTTTGATCGCCCCTAACTGCCCTCCCTTGCAGGCCTGGTCCCTCCCAACTATCCTCCCTGCTGGCCTGATCACCCACAACTGCCCTCTCTTGCAGGCCTGGAACCTTCCAATGGCTCTCCCCTGATGGCCATCTTGTGGTGACCATCTTGTGCCCAATTGGGGGCAGGATCTTTGACCACGTGGGGGCAGCCGTCTTGTGTGTTGGAACGATGGTCAATCTGCATATTACTCTTTTATTAGATAGGATAGAGGCCTGGTGCATGGGTGGGGGCCAGCTGGTTTGCCCTGAAGAGTCCCAGATCAGGGTGGGGGTTCCCTTGGGGCATTGGGCATCCTGGGCGAGGGGCCTGTTGTGGTTTGCAGGCTGGCCACGCTCCCCAGTAACCCAAGTGGAGGCCCTGGCATCTGGGATTAATTCATATTCTACTATTGAAACTTAGTAGCGTGGAGCAGAGCAAAGCCTTCTGCTCACTCCGTGGCAGCAGCCATTTCTGTTGGGACATTTACCTTCAATAATTGAAACTTTGTAGCATTGAGTGGAGGCCTACGCCGGCAAGGGCAGGTGGAAAGCCTGGCTTCTTCCTTTGCCGGGGAAACCCAAGCCTCCCTCCTACTCTCAGTGGCTGCAGCCATCTTGGTTGAGATTTATTTGTATAATTTGCTCCTGATTGGCCGATAGGCGTGGCTTGATCGGAGGTACAGTCAATTTGCATATTAATCTTTTATTAGATAGGGTAGGTATGTTTTATTTAACTCTATTTTTTTGTGTATAAACAACCTATTGATGTTTAGAAATTGTGGTAGATGTCAACAGGATGATGTTTTGCTTGGATTAGTACTCTTGGATATGTGTGGGATTTTTTTTTTTTAACGCAATTTCAGAATCCCATGAAGAGAATTTCTCTGATATTCTGCTTTGCCCCTACAAAGGTGGGGACTGGGGTAGAGATAACCCCTATAACATTTGCATATGTATACATTTACAGGGTAATTTAAAATATTGAGATTGGCTGTTTCCCTTTGCTAATGGAACAAATACATTATTTTCAAAAAGGAGAATCAATTATATTACTAATGTATGCAATATTAAATGAAATCTCAGTGTCGTGATAAAAATAAACACTTGAACAGGCTCTTCGGTTTCCATACGTTCATGAGAATTGTAAACACACCTTTAAAATGGAAACCCATAATAACCACTTTGCAGTGAAGTACATCGTGTTTTCTGACACTTGTACCCTGGATTGAATGGGAAACAAAAGCTGATCTAGTTTGAAGTAATCTTCCTGAGTACCACCTGGGGTCCAAGCTAGCAGATAAGACAATTAGTGCTTCACATATTTGCTAGAGTCCTATTTTGTGTGAAGAATTGTATTCTGTTTTAAATACCTCTTATTTTAAAAAATATCATTCATTTGAGCTCAGCTAACATTCATTAATCCCTCACTCTATATCAGATTGTGCTAGATCTCATGGACAAAAAAATGGTTTTCCCCAGGGAGTTGACAGTCTGTGTTGGATTCAGTATTAAGAGTCTCCACCTTTGACAAATCTGATTAATTTTTCAATATAGTTAGGTAAGATAGGGACATAAGCACTGGAAAAAAATTGTCCTAGAAAACTTAGATATATAAATAGGTAAAATTGTTCTGTGTTAAGGATGAGCTATAAAATGGTTTTGTATTAACTAGGTTTTAGTTAACCCTACTTTTTAGCTGTATGTTACTTGATACATCATTACCAGAATCTAGACTGTTGCATTAAATATCAGTGGATTTTTGGAAAAAACCTGCATTTCAAAAAGTATTCGATACCAATGAAAATATAGTGATTTCAAAAGAGGTTTTAATCATGGAATTTATTATTTTGGTTATTTTTCTTGGAATACTTTACCATATAGCTTATGTAAAATAACCGATGGCAATGAAATGCATTGCATTGTTTATAAAGAATCTTAATTTATGCCTCAAGACTTGCCATTTAAGTAAATTCTTATTTTCATTTTCATACAGCAGTACTTTGGCTGATTGTTTTTTGTGCTTTTCTTTATTTTTTATGCAATTTACTTACCTTTGTAAGTCTAAACTCATTATTTATTATTGCAAATATTCCCTTCCATTGTTATGAATAAACCGAAGAATGTTTTGAAAATCTCTTGTGACATCTGCTAGAATAAATGATCTCATTGAATCATACCTTGAATCTCAGACTGACGCACTGATGGAAATTTTCCACTTATTGTCAATTTGTCAATGACTAAATAAGCAACAAAGTCGGTGTTTAAAAGCACTGAAAAAGGAATCAGAAAGACCAGTTGGACTTTCTCAAGAATCTTGTCAGCAAATGAAAAATATGTCATTCTGAAATTTTGGGACATTATATTGGCAGGTGTCAATCTTCCAAAATATTTTCTGTGAGTCACTTGTTTGGCACTCTGAATACAATTTCCATAGAAGTAACATTATGTATAAACCACCACCAGTCAGTATATTGGTTCCATGTCCCCAAGGCCTGCCTCCGTCAGCTAACTTGACAGCAGGGACTTAGTCTTTTAGCATGACTTATCTTGACCTCTAGTCTTTCAGATACCTGTAAATGAGTGAACGAGTTTTGAATTTTAATCTCGGCATACCTTTACCTACCACTCTTACATATATTTTTCTCTGCCTTATATTTGCCCTCCTTCCTTTTGTAAACTGCTTTTCTTAGCTTATGCAAGTTTTCAGTGGAAAAACGGCGTTGACAAAAAATTACCCTTGTAATACAACTTGCTAGATAAATATCAGATTCCTTACTAAACCAAATATGAGATTTTACATTGATTCTCATACGTTCTAACCTCAATTGTTTGGATTATAGCTATGGTGAGAAGTTTACATAGTGCTCTTTCTCAGACTATTCATGTGCAGCCTGCAAGTACCAACCCAGCTTCCTTGTCCAGGTGTTGGCAGCAAACTTTGTGTCCTTGCCTTTTGTGAACTAGTAGTACCTTTTGTATAATTTAGCTAATGAATTGAGACCAAATGTAGATGTAATTTTCAGTACATGAAGTTTTTCAGAGGAAAATGTTAGCAAAATGACACCAGTGTAATTTGTACTTATACTAGTATGTTTATAATTACATAAACATTAAAAGTAATAAAATACAAAATATTATAGATTGTTTTGATGTAGTAGGTGTAGCAAATATTCTCTTACTTTTAACAATGTAGTGTGAAATACTCTCAGCCCAGCTGGTGTTCCTCAGTTGGTTGAACATCGTCCCATGAACCAGGAGGTTACGGTTTGAATCCTGGTCAGGATGTATGCCCAGGTTGCCAGTTCGCTCTCCAGTAAGGGGCGTGCAGGAGGTAGCTGATTGATGTTCTCTCTCATCGATGTTTCTCTTTCTCTCCCTCTCCATTCCTCTTTCTGAAATCAGTAAAAACATATATATATATATAAAAAGAAATACTCAAATATTTTGGTGGTCCCTACCTCAAGTTTTCATTATAAGATTTGAATAAATTATTTAAAAAAACTAAACTTTTAATTGTGAGATGATTATGAATTCACATGCAGTTATGCTATATAATAAAAGGGTAATATGCAAATTGACTATAATGGCAGAACATCCAGAACTGGTTGCTATGATGCGAACTGACCACCAGGGGGCAGATGCTCAATGCAGGAGTTGCTCCCTGGTGGTCAGTGTGCTTCCACACGTCAGTGTGCTAAGCTCTGCTTAGCCATAAGCTGGGCTGAGGGCCGCGAGTGCAGCAGCGGTGGCGGGAACCTCTGCTGCCTCAGTGGCAGTGCTAAGCTTTCAGTCAGACATCCCCCAAGGGTTTCTGGGCTGCCAGGGTGATGTCTAACTGCCACCTTAGGCCTGATACCTTAGGGAGTGAGCCTAAGCTTGTAGGGGGATATTCTCTGAGGTGATCTGGATTACAAGAGGTTGCAGGCTGGGCTAAGGGGACCCCTCCCCCCGAGTGCATGAATTTTCATGCACCAGGCTTCTAGTCTTCTGTATTTATAAAAGACTAATATGCAAAGTGCCCCCTCGAGAGTTCAACAGGGAGAATGGGAGTTCGATCACTCGCTACAATGTGCACTGATCACCAGGGAGTGGCATGGACCATGGCGGGTGACTTAGCAGCAGTGGTGGGGCACAGAGGGAGTGAGGGAAGAAAGAGGTGGGGAGGCAGGAAGGTGTAAAACTTGATCAGTCCTGATCACCAGCCAGGCCCTAGGGACCCTAATTGTGCACTAATTTCATGCACTGGGCCTCTAGTAAGAAATAATACAGGTATCATTACCCAGTTCCCCTCCATGGTGACATCTTGCAGAACTGTAGGGCAATATCATAACCTGGGTCTTGACGAGGTACAGAACATTTTTGTCACTTGGGATACATGGGTCATGTTGCCCTTTATAGCTACCCCCACTTTTATCTTCTCCTTTCCTAGCAACCATAAATTGTCCTTCATTTCTTATTTTAAGGTTGTTATATAAATGGAATCATACGGAATGTAATTTGGGGGGATTTTCTTTTTTACTCAGCATAATTCTTACATATTCATCCAGGTTGTTACAGGGACTACAGTATGCTTAACTAGTCACCTACTGAAGGATATCTGTCTGGTTCATGTTCAATTTATAATAATTTTCAACTTACAAATAGAACTGCTATAAATAATCAGTATATAGGCTTTTGAGTTATCATGTTTATGTTTCTTGGGGGTAAATGTTCCGGAATGCAATTGCTAGCTTAAATTATAATTTTTTAGAGCTATCTTTCTATAATTACACACTGAATTACATGAGATCTTGGTCATTTAAAAGTTACTTTTGTAGTTTCAGTAAATTACAGAATTTGTTTTAAAAATCAGGTCTTCATGAAATTGCTTTATAACTTGATTTCAGGATTTGTTGTTTTTTCTGTTTTTCTTTTTTAATACACTTAATTGATTTTTTACAAAGAGGAAGGGAGAGGGATAGAAAGTCAGAAACATCAATGGCTGCCTCTTGCACACCACCTACTGGGGATGCGGCCGCAACCAAGGTACATGCCCTTGACCGGAATTGAACCTGGGACCTTTTTAGTCCGCAGGCCAATGCTCTATCCACTGAGCCAAACCGGTTTCGGCTGTTTTTTCTGTTTCATTTTGTTTTAGACATCAAGTGTATTTAATTTCTAATAAAAACACTTTTTAATATGGCTCTTTCAGAATTTTACCTGTATATGATGTAAACAATTGTAGATAATATTCTTGAAAAAAAAGCTTATTATGTACTATGCTAACAGGCAAAGTGGGGATGTAACATGCAGACAGTATCCTTGTTTGTATTTGGAATTGATTCAGTTGTCAGGTGGAAGTCATCAAGCACATCTGATACTTTCAAAGGCAAGGGCTCTTTCTAGAATAGAGGGCATTTCAATAAAGCACAGTTTTGTCATTCCCCCTCCCTCCTAGTTGTCTTTCTTATTTTTGCATGAGTGTTGTATACAATTTCTGTCAGAGGAAACTGTTGAAATGATGTCTGGTCTAAATAAAGTCTTCACCATTGATAATTGGATTTTTTTCTACCCTGAATGTCAAATATGTTACTTTTTATAGCTTAAAATACCACCAGATCATTTAATTAATTTTATTATATATCTTGTTCTGTATTGCTTATGTATATCCTAATATTTTTAATGCTTTTAGCATTCATGGTCTTCAGAAATCATATCTGAGAGGACAATTGATGACTGCAATCATTCCTAAAATAGAGCTATACAATAACATTCTTCTTTAACACAGCTTTTAAAGATTTGGTTCTTTCTCTATATCTGAATGATATAACCTTAGAGCCCTTTAATTTTGCAGAAATGTGATCTTCCCAACAAGTTGTATATTTCTTGAAGGCTTTTTCTGTAGGCAGCTAATATGCCCTTTCCTGTCTGGTGAGCCCATGGTTTTTTTTAAGGTCAATTACCCCTTCTTAGTGAAGACTTCCTTGGCCCTTCTCTCCAGATTTAAATCTTCCCTTTTGTGCTTCTCAGTACTTTAAAATTATATATTTTTTATTTCAGATAGGAAGGGAGAGGGAGAGAAAGATAGAAACATCAATGATGAGAGAACAATCATTGATTGGCTGCCTCCTGCACATCCCCTACTGGGCATTGAGCCCACAACCTGGGCATGTGCCCTTAACCGAAATCAACCTGGGACCCGTCAGTCCCCAGCCTGATGCTCTATCCACTGAGCCCAACCAGGTAGGGCTTTCTTAACACTTTGTACCTAACTCAGCTATGAACATGTGTCACCTTGAGTTGGAGTTGCGTCTGTATCTGTGTTGGCTGGCTAAGTTGTGAGCTCTGCCCAGGTTAGGACTGTGTCACAGCCATCATGGTAATGAATAATTAAGTACTCTGTTTATAACCTTAGTTTGTCCCTCTCTCCTCTAACTTTTAATGCCTCCCTGTTGTTTACCCTGCGGGATCACTTCCAACTCCTTAGCTTGCCTGCCATTTAAGGCCCTTCACAATCAAACACTAATTACTCTCCTTCCTGAACATTCCACATCAGCAAAAGTAGTTTTTACTCACTGTTCCCTACCTCCCTGCCCTCGAAGTTTATATATTCATAGCCTCATAGATCTAGTTCAAATTCTTCCTAGTGTGTGTGTGACCTTCTCAGACCACTCTGACCAGTGGTCATGTCATCTCTCTTCCAAATGTCTTTACTTGTTCTCTGTCTTTTAAGGATAAACTCTCCATGGTGATTGGTTTTTCTGTTTTATTGAATATAACTGCTAATTTCTACTGGTTAACTTTTGTCTTTCTTCCAGCTAGATTTTAGTTTCTTAAGGGAAGGGTTCTTGTCTGGTACATTTTCTATGTAAAATAATTGATGACACTGAAATATTTCAAGAAGTCACTCAGGAAGTAGAAGTTGCATCAGTTGGGATTGTTGAGGGCAAGGTCAACCTCTAATTAGGTCATAGTAAGACGTACAATCATTTGTCCTTCTTTCATTAATAGTTTTTTTTTATCTTTACCTTAGGATATATTTATTACTTTTTAGAGAGAGAAGAGGAATAGGGGAAGAGAGAGAAAAAGTGAAACATTGATGTGAGAGTGAAACATTGATTATTGCCTCCCGCATGCAACCCAACTGGGGACTGAACCTGCAGTTTAGGTATGTGTTCTGTCTGACCAGGAGTTGAACCTGTAGCCTTTTGGTGTACGGAACGACACCCCAACCAAATGAACCTAAGTGCAATAGTTATTTTCTAACCACCTAGTATGTGCCTGTTTTTGGTATTGGAGACTTCATTTAAGATCCCATTTGTCAAACAAGGTGTATTAAGTGGTGGTTTGCTTCTCTTAGTTGTTGTCTTTGATTTTTATAAATACTGTCTCACACTGAAAAGAGTAGAAACTGGTTTAGAAAATGAAATTTCATCTCTTGAAATTTTTAACAATGGAAAAAAATGTTTCTGAACATACAGAGTTGTGATATCTATATGATAGCCACTGACCACATAAGCATTTAAAGTTTTAAATTAAAAATTCAGTTTCTTATCCACACTGGCCACATACTAAGTGCTGAATAACCACGTATGGCAAATGGCTCTAGTAATAAGCAGCTACAGAACATTTCCTTTGTAGAAAGTCTTATAGGAACTAATACTCTAGTCTTATGGGACCAGTTGTATATAATAAAATGGTAGATGCTTTTTGGGTAATGATGCAAAATAACACCGCTTTCCAGTTTCCAAATATTAATATTCACTTGGTGCTTCCAATAACTAAAAGTAGGTGATATATTACCTTCATTTTACAAACAAGGAAATTATTTGAGAAGATTTTGAGAGGGAGAGAGACTTGTTCTGTTTAGTTACGTGTTTATTGGTTTATTGTTCTATGTGCCCTGACCAGGGATCAAACCCACAACCTTAGTGTATGGGGAAGGTGCTCTAACCAGCTGAGCTACCCAGCTGGAACAGTGGTCGTCAAACTACAGCTCCAGAGCCACATGCGGCTCTTTGGCCCCTTGAGTGTGGCTCTTCCACAAAATACCACGGCCTGGGCAAATCTACTTTGAAGAAGTGGCATTAGAAGAAGTTTAAGTTGAAAAATTTTGGCTCTCAAAAGACATTTCAATCGTTGGTATTTGGCTCTGTTACTAATGAGTTTGGCGACCGCTGAGCTAGAACAAGAGTCAGTAACACTTAAACAGGATATTAAAATTGCTGTAAGTGGAGCTTATGGTTCAGTTCTACGTACTGAAACAAAATAGATGTTATTCAGTAGTTAGTAAATATTTGATTGAGTTATGGAAAGTATTTGATGTATAAGAATGTGTAATATTTTTTCCTTTGCTTAAAATCTCATCAAATTGAAAAAAACAATTTTGTATTGGTTTATGCTTTGAAATTTTAAATGGAAATTAGTGAATTCTAGTAATCATTTATTTCTGAGGTCCAGTACTAGGCATGGGGAGGTTGACGGAAATGAACATGGTGAGTTCCTTTTGTTTACATTTTATACTAAGGACATTTCTCTTAGAAGTGATTTGATAGTAGCAACGGTGCCTCTGAGATTTCAGAAATGCCATTACTGACTACAGAAAGGCTTGAATGTCTTCATCTGTGTAGTAACTTGGAGTATGCCAGAGCCTTTTACTCTCCTCTGTCCAGTCTGCCTGCTGAGACCTGCAGGGGCAGCAAAAAGCTTGTCCTCGAGAAGCTAGCATTAAAATGTCCCATGATTCTTGGGGTAAAGAAGGGGAAAAAATGTGCTGGGCATTTTTGATTTGTAGTTTTGCTTCAGAAATGAATATGAAAGATGCCTGAAACATAGAAGTTTGGGTATACAGAGTAAGTTAACCCATATGTGAAATATAATTCATATAGTATTTAGAGTATCACCTGTTCTGCCAAGGGCTATTTGGATATTTATAAAATCATTTGCAGGCCGTACAAAATTATCAACTTAAAAATTAACTTGCTATATTTGGTTAAACATTTAACTAACTCACCCCTAATGCCTTGGCAGAGCCAGACCAAATGGTTTCTTGGGGTCTTATATGGCATGGGCCAGACTTTCCCCACCCTGCTTAAAATGGATGCCTTAATTTTATGTTTTTATAATTTACTGTATAACAAAAGTCTTACAGCTTCTAGTCTTATTTCCTTTGGTTTTAAGAAATTAGGTGATTGATCCTCCTCAGAGGGAACACAAGCTGTATCTAGGGTGCAGGTCAGACTCAATCAGATTGTATAGACATTTTAGAACTGATAGAATCAGTTGGAAGAGCTTTTTGTTCACCTTTTTTGGATTCATTTTAATTTTTAGTTTTTTGCTGAGCTTGTTAAAGTTTTTTGAAGTAGAGAAAGAACTGAGGAAGAACACATTTTCACTCTATGCCTTTTAGAAATTATTTGATAAGAAATATTTAAGTTTTGGCTATCTGTTGAATAAGAATGAATAATTTAAGCATGTTTAATTTTTCATAATCAGAAGCATTTAAATGCCTTTGTTAAGTTTAATGTGGTATCTAAAATGGAATTACTTTTCAATGACTAGTGCTTCTTTTCTTTGAAATAATGCTTAGTTCAATAAATGACAGTTAATAGAAGGAAATTATCCTGATTTTTTAACTATGAATAAGATTGAAGAAATAGTAAAAGACATTCATTGATACTATTTAGGTTGGATGCTACTGCTTCTGTCAAATCAACTAGGAGAAAAGATGAATTTTGCTTCCAGTAAGTCTCCTCTAATATGTGTGATGTGCTTCTGTTACTTCAGTGATGTGCACAATTTGAAATAAAGTACAATTCTTCATGTCAGCATTTGAAGGTTTTTTTTTTGTCAATGAGCAAAACGTTAGACATTTCAGTAAGAATAGCTTTCATGATCCAGAAAATACAAGCAGACAATTTAATTGTTCTTGACTATAAAAATTAAATCTGATATTAAATTTAATTCAGGAATCTATTCATGTAGGATTTCTCCCCTTATTTTAAACAAAAATTAAACTTGCATGTCTAAGCAACTGATGTTTCATTCAGAAGAAAATTCGTGCTAAGTGATTCATAGCCTGTCCTACTAACTGCCTGGTTATTATTAATCCTGCTAGAGGCCGGCAGTGGGAGGAGACGCCCCACCTACCACCTTGTGAGGAGGCTCCCCCAGGGGACCTGCCCTGCGCCTGGCCTGACTCATGCATCCCGGCAGCCACAAGGGTCAGGCCAGACCAGCGCTGCGGGGGTCTGGGACCCAAGCTTGACTCCAGAGCTGGTCTTGACCCTTATGGAATCCTGGCCTAATTTGCATATTACTTCTTTTTTTATAGATAGATAGATAGATAGATAGATAGATAGATAGATAGATAGATAGATATAGAGACAGAGATAGAGATTCTTTGACTTTGTTGCTAAATCCATAACCATGCTCATCTTCATCTTAAAACCTTTCTTACATTAAAACCTGCTTATTGGCTGTCATTTTCTCTCCTTCAACTCCAAGGCTCTGAAAAATTCATCCACCCTGGGTGGCTCCATAGTGTTTGTTGAAAAGGCACTTAGGCTGGCGGCCTGGCTGAAGATTGGGATCAGGGTCTTGAAATTGTGCCTATAACACGAAAAGCTGTTTTTAAGTTAGACTGTTCATAATGGTGTGACACAGGTATACTGACTTAAGTTCCCAGCTGCAATGGACTTGCACCATTGTCTTAAGGAAGAAAAGGTGGTTTTGTTGTTTCATTTCCTCACAGTTGAAGGCTTTTGTTCTGTAATAGAGATGAGAGAAGGATCAAGGTAAGATTGGGCCTTTCTCACTGTGCTGCTCTTCCCTCCCCCACCTCACCTGGTGGGAGACTGCCTCCAGACCTGGCAGGCTTTCCGGTTAGCAGCTGGGCAGTGCCACAGAGAAAAACCGGAATGTAAATCCACCTCCTGTCTGTGGCCCTAGGGGGTTCTGTGTTCTTCCGCTTGCCTACATTTAGCCTTTACCAATATGGCAAAAAGTCTAGCTCATCTCTTTTAGTAGCATCTGCCCCAGGTAAGAAGTTCATCCTTACTTCTCTTTCCTTTATTTCAGCTTATTTGGTTATAATGTGTTTTCAGCTCTCTGATGGGTTGAAAATATTGTGAATTGGCAGATTGTGTGGTGTTTTTGTTACTGTCATCAGGGTGAAAACTCTGCTCTTTCTTCCTTACTCTTGAAAGAAATGTGATGTTCTATTATAGCTGCTTTGCGGAGGATAATCTTTCTACTAGAAATGCCAGAAACCTTGGCCCTATTTTTAAATCCTTCTATTAGAGAGCTTTTTAGTTTTTGATAACTTGTATGCTGTCTGCCACTAAATTGTGGACTAAAAGTCATAAACTGACTTTATTCCTCTTTTAAATCGTCAGTGCCCAACAGAGTTCCTGGCACAGAATGGGGGCTCAGTGTTTGTAGTTTGCACTTTAATCTAAGGAAGGGAATTTTTCTTAGTTGTACTTAGGGGTGGCAGCTCCTGTCTGTGTGCTGCCTGCATCCCATGGCACGCACCACCAGTTTATTGTCATCTGACCCAACAGCTTCCTAACTACAAGCCCCTGGAACTTTGAGCCTGGAGGCTTTCCCTGCCAAGGTAATAGGTCAGGTCAGAAATGCCAAGAAGTTACTACCTGTTGAAGCAGCCCCAATCATTAACTAGAGGGAACTGGACCAGTAGTCCAAATTCTTTACCCAGAAGTCCTCAGAGGGGCATGACACCCATTGCTCACAGCAGTAACTGCTCATTAATGCACCTGTATTGATTTCTTTCCCTGGCCTGTCTCACTTGTGGAGCTCCCAAGTCAATTACTTGCACTCATATCCTGTCTTGGGTTCTGATTCTGGGCAATTCTAGGTCAATACGGACAATTATATTTCACATAAATATTCAGACATTTGAAATAGTGCCAGATATTAGGAACAGTTTACAAAATTAAGGATACTTGTAGTCTTTTTTTTTCTTTTTTCTTTAAGAGGAATTATAACTTTCAACAGGTTTTCAAATGGTATTTTTGCTTTGCCCTTCCCCCCACAGAGTTAGGATACTATCTAATAAAAGTAATATGCAAATTAACCCAGCCATGTCCATCAGCCAATCAGGAGTGAGTATGCAAATAAACCTCAACCAAGATGCCTGTGGCCATGGAGAGCAGGAGGGAGGCTTTGGTTTCCCTGGCGATGGAGGAAGCCAAGCTTTCCACACACCCTGGCTGGCCCAGGCTTCTACTCAATGCTACAAAGTTTCAATTATAGAAGATAGATAAATCTCAACAGAAATGGCTGCGGCCACAGAGCGAGCAGGAGGCGTGGCT
This sequence comes from Antrozous pallidus, assembly GCA_027563665.1. Classification (NCBI taxonomy): domain Eukaryota; kingdom Metazoa; phylum Chordata; class Mammalia; order Chiroptera; family Vespertilionidae; genus Antrozous; species Antrozous pallidus. Next base: position 60,063,863 of record CM050508.1, on the reverse strand, counting down.
CCACTCTAGGTTACAAAGTTTCAATTTAGAAGATGAATAAATTCCAGATACCAGGGCCTCTGCTTAGGTCGCCGGGGGGTGTGGGGTGTGGGGGGAAGGAACGGCATCGGCCTGCAAACCACCACAGGTCTCTCACCCAGGCCACCTCATGCCCCAAGGGAACCTCCACCCTGATTCGGGACACCCTTCAGGACAAACCAGCTGGTCCCCACCCATGCACCAGGCCTCTATCCTATCTAATAAAAGAGTAATACGCAGATTGACCATCGTTCCAATACACAAGACGGCTGCCCCCATGTGGTCAAAGATCCTGCCCCCATGTGGACACAAGATGGCCACCACAAGGTGGCCAGCAGGGGAGGGCAGTTGGGAGGGACCAGGCCTGCAAGGAAGGGCAGTTGTGGGAGATCAAGCCTGCAGGGGAGGGCAGTTAGAGGTGACCAGGCCAGCAGAGGAGGGAAGTTGGGCCTAAATGGGCAGTCAGACATCCCTCAAGGAGTCCCAGATTGAAGAGGGTGCAGGCTGGGCTGAGGGACATTCCCCTGTCCCCCATGCACGAATTTTGTGCACCAGGCCTCTAGTAAATTATAATAAAGGGGAACAAGTCCTTTTTTTCCTTTTTAACTTAAGACTTTAATGCAGTTCTTTTCCTCTCAGTGGACTGGTACACTGAATCTTTCTAGATATGATCAGGAAACCATTGGTGCATAGTAGGTGTACATGTGATCATATTTCAATAAGTGAAATTTAAAGGTGATTTCAGTTTATATTTATGTTACTGGCTATCATCAGCCACATGTGGAGGAGAAGTGTGGTGTGTCATATTTTATCACTCCTTTCTGTGCTTTTGAATTGAAACTCATTCTCTAAACTTTTAATTGAAATAAAATAGTGTTAGTCTTGGTTTCAAGAACCACTATCTTAAATATAGGAAAATTCACTTTTTAAATAGTTCTTTTAACCCTGATTATAAATGTGATCTGTACTTTTGTAGAGAAATCTTCAAATGCAGAGAAGCACAAAAGAAAGTAAAACTGACCTATATTTACCTGCATCCAGAGGTGAGCACTGATGACATTTTGATGTAAATAATAAAATTCCTTTTTAAATTTATGATTGTATTAAACTTAAGCCACAGATATAATGATCACACTTTTAAAAATAATGTTTTAAAAAGGAAGGGAGAAGGAGAGAGAAACATTGATAAGAGAGAAACATCCATTAGTTGCTTCCTGCATGCCCCCAGCTTATGCCCTGAGCCAGAATCCAACCGGCGGCCTCTCGGTGAATGGAACAAGGCTCAACCAACTGAGCCGCACCAGCCAGGACATGATAACACTTATTTGAGGTCTAGAGGCCTGGTGCACTAAATTTGTGAACAGGGGGTGGGGGGTGTCCCTCAGCCTAGCCTGCACCCTCTCCAATCTGGGGCCTCTCAAGGGATGTCCAACTGCCAGTTTAGGCCTGATCGCACCGGCCCAGGCCTAATCCAGGACTGCTGGCTCCCTGCCTGCCTTCCTGATCACTTGCTAACCACTCCCTGCCAGCCTGATTGAGGTCAACTGCCCCCCTGCCGGCCTGTTTTCCCCCAACTTCCCTCCTCTGTCAGCTTGGTCACCCCTAACTGCCCTCCCCTGCAGGCTGGATTGCCCCCAACTGCCCTCCCTTGCAGGCCTGGTCCATCCCAACTGCCCTCCCCTGCTGGCCATCTTGTGGTAGCCATCTTGTGTCCAAATGGGGGCAGTCATCTTGTGTGCTGGAGTGATGGTCAATCTGCATATTATTCTTTTATTAGATAGGATAGAGGCCTGATGCATGGGTGGGGGTTAGCTGGTTTGCCCTGAAGATTGTCCTGGATCAGTGTGGGGGTTCCCTTGGGGTGTGGGGTAGCCTGGGCGAGGGGCCTGTGGTAGTTTGCAGTCCGGCTATACCCCCTGGTGACTCAATTGGAGGCCCTGGTATCTGAGATTTATTTATCTTCTACAGTTGAAACTTTGTAATATGGAGTGGAGCCAAGCCTTCTACTCTCTTCGTGGTGGCAGCCATTTCATTTCTGTGGGGGTTTATTTACCTTTTATAATTGAAACTTTGTAGTCTTAAGCAGAGGCCTGGGCTGGCCAGGGTGTGTGGAAAGCTTGGCTTCCTCCATAGCCAGGAAAACCCAAGCCTCCTGCTCTCTTCAGCTCCGTGGCTGCTGCCATCTTAATTGAAACTTTGAATCCTTAATTGGATGCCTGGGCCAGCAAGGGTGTGCAGAAAGCTTGGCTTCCTCCATCGCCGGGAAAACCCAAGCTTCTCTCCTGCTCTCTCTTCATGGCCACAGCCATCTTGGTTGTGATTAATTTGTATACTAGCTCCTGTTTGGCTAGTGGGTGTGGCTTGTAGGCATGTCTTGAGGGTGTAATGGAGTTATGGTTAATTTGCATATTACTCTTTTATTAGATAGGATAACTGTGAGCACACTGCTGATGAGGTCAGTGCTTACAGAATCAAAAACTTTTAGGCCAAGGAAAGATGTTATCAATCACCATATGTGGTCCCTTGCTCCCTTTATACCTGAAGAACCTGAGATCTGGCAAGGTGGTCATTCAGGGTCATAAGAATGTCTGGGCCCGGAGGCTAGGTGCTTGCTGTGACTCTGTGTATCTGTAGCCTGGTCCTCCTTTGTCAGAAGAGTCTTTGCAAGCTGAGTCCTTTCTTGAGGGGTGCCAGATTGTTCTCTCTAGCCTTATTTCTGCTTTACTTCTGAAGACAATCAGCTTGCTGTTCCAGTAGGCACCTTACTTAAGGTTACTGTGGAGGATTTATTCGGGAGGCTTGACTTCAGGTTGAGAGGCAGGAAACAATGACAGGTGTGCAGCTTCTTTGGAATCCTTGTTACTGATACCATTTTTGTCATCCAGTCCCCAAGGCAGGTCTAAGTCTCAAAGATGAGAAACAGACCTAAGTCTTCACCTGAAGCCTAAACCAGATACCGTGTTAATATCCCAAATTATTAGCCAGGTCATAAAAGATATATTGATTTTGTTGAGAGTTAACATCTTTCTGTCATTTCATGGATTAATTTTATGTTTGATTTTAGGGTTTTGGTCATATGAGTATTTTTTAAACTTTGTATATTATTGCTACTTTATGCTTTTAAATTTTAGGATGTACTAAACATGCACATGTTATGGAATCCAGATGTAGCCCCAGATTTGACATTCAAATGTTTTCAAAAAAATGAAATCAGTCTGTTTTGCCTATTCAAAATGTACCTTTTTATAGAAAGTAAAAATGCTGTATATAGTTTTTCTTAATAATGCAAATGTTCTATGTAAGATGAATCTAGCAGTTGAACCCTCAATCATTTATTCTCATATTGTCACCAAAGCTATTTAAGTGGCCTTCTTTCTATTTTTGGATTTATTATTTTGATGAAAAGGTCTAGCCCAGGAAAATCTTTCTGCTTCAAGAAGCTGGCCTTAGTACTTGAACCTTTGGTCTAGTGGTGCATTGTGATGTTGACAAGTAAATATGAGAAGCTAAAGATACTATTGAATAACATCTTAGGCTCTAGATGTTGCAAAAAAGAAATTGGTGAGGTGGTAGTGAGTGATGTGCTAAATAAATTTCTATCAGGATTTGTCTTTTATGGATGTGCTAGTGGCCTGGTGCACAAATTCGTGGACATTGAAAGGAAATTAACTAGAATAAATAATTTAATATCGCTATTCGCCCTTTATACTAGAAGTGTCAACCAAATTCACAATTGACAATGATAGATCGAAACACACGTGTGCAATTGGTGCCAACGAGAGCTTTATATGTATCTCTATTGTGTGAGTCAACTTAGCCTTTTACAGATATAGACTAAACTTGCTTAATTAGACCTGCTTTCTGATTGAGCTAAACTTTTTTTTCAGCCCAGATAAGCTCCCTAACCTCTCTTTCTGGTCATTGTCAGTAACATAACAGTTAATATCAACATGAAGCAGATTATTACTGTAGATCATGCAAGGAGAACAAAGGGTAAAATATTTAGCTGCAGCAGTGTTTGATGATATTCTGCTCAGTGAGAAAACCTGGTCATTTTCAATGCTCACGATTCCTTTTCAGTCGCATCAAGTTCCTAAGCTTTCTAAATCTCCATTTTCAAGCCAATGAAATGAAAATAGGATTCTACCGAGATTCCTATCTACCTACTCTAAGACTTCAATGAGGATCAAATGAGATGAGGCACAGGAAAACGCTTCACAGACATTTGGTTAAAGTGTGAAATGTTTCCATTGGGCTGTAAAGCAAGTTGTGTTTCTGGGCTGAAGAAACTGCAAGGAGGCTAATCACTAGGGAGAGGAAGCTGGGCATTGCTACACCCAGGACATGATTACCCGGAGCCCACAGCAACCGTTTTCAGGCTGGCCAAGGGGTCTTGGCAGCATCGTGGTGGTGGAGGAGCCTGTGTCCCACTTGGGGGAAGCTGAGTGTTGCTTTGTAGCATCAAGTCCATGCTGCCATTTCTCTGTAAATGGCCAGTGCGCATCCTGGCATCTCCTGCATTGAGCGTCTGCACCCTGGAGGTTAGTGTGTGTCATAGCGACTGGTCAGACAAGTGGAGGGACACTTAGCATATTGGCCTTTTATATTTATTGATGTATTTCAGTTAGTTTGTTGTTTCAAGTATCATGTCTTAGGGCCAACTAACTACAAAGCTAGTCAGCACAAATCCCAGGAGTTTGGATTCCAGTTTGGTTACATATAAAATTGTTTTTATTGTTTAAAGTATTACATATAGTAGTACATATGTTTCCTTTTTTTCCCCTCCCTTGACTCCTCCCCCCCGCCTCCCTTTCCCCCCAGCACATGCTCTCACCTGTCCCCCCCCGTCTCCCCCCCCCCCCCGCCTTGTATCCTTTGGTTATGCTTTTATGCATGCATATAAGTCCTTTGGTCGATCTCTTACAGCACCCTCCCTCCCCCCGCTCCCAACCTCCCCTGTTTTCACCCTGTAGTTGGACAGTCTGTTCCATGCTTCTTTGCCTCTATTTTAATTTCCCCCGTTACTTTTGTTTTAAAAATCTTGCCTCTGCAGACTAGAAATGAACATATGAGAACAAGAAATGTTTGTATCCCAATTTCAATGACCAACAGTTCTGAGTCCCAGTTTCAATGTAAAAACAAACAACAACAACAAAAACTTCCTTATGTGTGCATGTCAGCAATGGTATCTGGATGGTGGACAAATGTTGTCAATGCAGGTCCGACTCTCTCTTATTTGGTCCTGGGTAACCTGCAGCGACACACAGCTGCCGACTGGTAGCATGGTAAGGCCTCATCAGCCTTCCATCTCTGGACTTGATCTCCTCGTCTTTGTGGCTGTACGTATAAAATTTTGAATTCACATCCAAATTTGTGTAGTGTTGAAACACTTTATCACAAGATTTTGCTGTAGTGTTTTTTGTTTGTTTGTTTGTTTTGTTTTTGTTTTTTTTACAAGACTGTTTCTATCCTGAATTTGTTGGTGACCAGAAACAAGTTCAGGATACGAACCAGGTGGTATCTATTAGTCATTGTATCAAAGGAGAGCAATAAACCTGTCATCAGTAATTACAGAAATCTTCAAGTCCTTGCTAGGTATCTGATTTAGAAACACCGGGAATGGCCAAGTCTTTAGGTCTAGAGTCTGACCTTACCTCTTGGTTTTGCTTGAACCTCTTTCGAATCCTTAGATGCCTATGTGCATAGTGCTGTGCCTGATGGGGAGACACACATGCTCAGTGCATTCCATGCGCTTTTAATATATAATCTGCCCCATTATGTGCACTGTGAGAGGAAGAAAACTTGTTGACGGCAGTGGATGGTGGATCCAGCTGGTGCAAGATCATAGGAAACTTCTTCAGAAACTTTAGGTCTAATATGATTATATCAGCACCCTGGGCAAGTTACCATGCTTTCCATTAGCTAATTTAGAAAAGAATTCTGGACTTTAATTCCCTCCCTCCCCTACAAAAATTTAAAAACAGAAAATGATGTAGGCCAAGTCAGCTGGAGATACGCTTTTTGCAAATAAGGGACTGAAAAGAAGCCATGCCAGAGTAAATGAACTGCTTCGCTGCAGCAGAAGTATCAGCTCCTGTGCCATTGAAATATTAATTATGGCCTGGTTTCTCTGGAAGCCAAGCAGCAAGGGACAGATCCTATAGGGAATAGTGAAGGGTCAATCTTGCATTCGGGTTCCCTGAAAATCTGCTGTCATATTCACTAGGGTTAGGCTGAGGTTCAATTTCCTGGTAATAATTTCCTGGTTCAAAAAATGGTTAAATCCCCATGCCAGCTGAGCTGTAGGGACTGGCTTTTGAGGTATGCAAATAAATAAGTTGATAACCATAATAATACTTCATATCTGTTACCAATAAGCCAGGGACAAAGTTTATTCTCTTAGCTCTTGTGTTCTGAAGAGAAATTCTTAGTTCAGGCAAAAACATTTTCAGTGTTCTAAAATAGACTGGCAAAGGTTTGAGATCTTAAATTTTCAGTTTTGTTTTTGAAAGGGTGTGGCTTGAAGTTTAACCTCTTGTTATCTACAAAATGTGAGGCTGTTGGAAAAAGACTTTTAGCTATATCCGAGATTATAAAGACATAATCATTACTTAGGTTATTTTGACTTTGTTTTTAATTAGGGAAGGATTTAAAAGAATTATTCTGTACTTTAAAGTAATCACTTTATGTTGTGTGTTTTGATTCTTCCACTCAGTGGGTTTGAATATTTTAAGATGAGACCCTCACAAGCAGATGCCATGCTATGATTTTGACTTTCAGTGTTTAGTAAACACTTTGAATTATGCTGACAATATATGTGGTCATTAAATTTCTGTACTAAAAGGTATTCACCCATTATAGAGGTGGTGTACTAATCAAGATAAATTCATTCATTAGTGTGTGTCTACTGTCCACTGCTCTACTTTGACAGTATTTTATCTTTTTCTGTTGGGTAGCTTTGTAAATATTTTATTGAATTATTTAAGTTATTAGCAATGGCTTAAACCTTAATTAGCATGGTGAAGCACAAACAAAATATAAATTATCTACATGACATTTTGGTAGTTGTTCAAAACATAATTTGAGCTTTTGGTCTAAGTGAAACTGATGATCACTAATGATCATAAGACTTTGTTTAAGTTTTTTAGGTAATATTTCAAAAACAAAAAGATTCTAAGAGTAATATAATGAATACCCATGAAACTAACCTTTGAATTTAAGAACTCTTACCAAATTTGCTTAAGGTTTCTAAAGTTGGTATTTATCCTTTTTATTATGTTTTTATTTTTACTACATTTATATATTGTTATGAACATGGGCTTTTAAATGCTGAAAATTTTGTTGTGCTTGATTCCCTGTGTCTCCTCCCTTCTCCCCATTAGAGTTAGTAAATTCCACCCACTCGTTCCTTTTCTAGGCTGGGCTTCCCCCAAGCCAACATTCTCCAGGAGGTTTCAATTTTTTTTTTTCTTTTCCATTAGTAGGAGTAACTTAAGCAGCATTTAGTTTTCAACCCTTTATACTTTCCATCAATTTAGATATTCATTAGCTAATTTTAAATGCAGCATAATTTTAAAATTTCATTTTTAATTTATCTATTTCTATTTAAGCTTCCATAGGCAGCTTGACATTTTTGTACTTAAAATAAGACTTGAGATACCAAATTGGAAAAGAAATTCAATGAAGAACAACCATATTAAGGGGGAAAAAACTTTATTAACCTACAACAGGTGGTAATTTTGTTCCCTGTCTTGAAGACAACTAAATAAGACTTTGAGTATTGGTTATTCTTTGATGTGTTAATTGGTCTTTGACTTATTGTGTGACCCAGACAAATGATCCTTTTTTTCCAAGCCATGAAATAGACATGTATTTCTAAAGAATTTATTATTAATTTTTTTGATTTATGCAACTTTTGTACTTCCTTGTTCTTATTGCCTTATTCTTTACTCCAGTTTCTCTTTGCATCTTTCAGGAGAGACATTTCAGCCCATTTCTCACGTTTACTTGAGCAAATGTTGAAGCCCAGGGCTTGCCCATTACTTGGTTCCCCAGTTTTCTATCATCTGTATCATCTACCTGGGCTGCCCTGGGTAATTTTCCTTTCTCAAGATGCCTCTTTTGTCAGCTGAGAGGAGGTCGGAAAGAAAGGGACTCAGTCCTTCTTTTCGAACTTTAGCTCAGAATTGCTACTGCTTTGCATGAGAGCCAAATAGACTTATCCTGTGTCTCTAGGTCAGAAAGGTATTCCTGTCCTCTTCTACTCAAAAGTCAATGCCAGCTTAGTGCTCTGCCTGATTTCTATTGAATGTTTCTTAATTCTAAATAACTAGCAACCTTTAAAATTTGCAGCCTATAGTGTGTCTCAGAATCTTACTAGTTTGTGTGCCATTAGATAAAAAAGGTAAAAAAAAAAAATCACTGCTATATAGAATTTTTGTTTACACATGATCTCTTTTTACATAAAATCATTTATTAAAATGGTTAGTGTATTTCTTGAGAGAGAAAAAACCCCTAAGTGTTTTAAAGCAAAATTCTGTAAATAGAAAACTAACAAAAATTAAAAAGCAAAAATAGAAGTGCTTTTAAAAATTAGGGTAAAATTCACATACTATAAAATTTATTTCTTTAAAGTGTGTAATTTAATAGTTTTTAGAACATTTACAGAGTAGTACAGTCATCATTATATGATTCCAAAACAATTTCATCATCCCCAAAATAAATCCTGTACCTGTTTAGCAATCATTCCCCATTTCTCTTCTCCTGCAATTGTTAGGAACTACTAATATATGTTCTCTATGGATATGGCTATTTTGGACATTTTATCTAAACAGAATCATGCAGTGTGTATACTTTTGTGTCAGGCATCTTTTGCTTACCCTATAATATTTTCAGGATTCATTCATATATTAGCATGAATCAGTATTTTCTTTTTATGACTGGACTAGAGGCCAGGTGCATGAAAAATGTGCACGGGTAGGATTCCTAGGCCTGGCTGGCGATTAGGACCTATCAGGGCCTTCCTTCCCACTGCTGCCACCTGGGGCCTTCCTTTGTTCAGCGTTGCCCCCTGGTGGTCAGTGCATGTCATAGTGAACCATTGAACTCCCGGTTGGTCAAAATCCCAAAGGGACACTTGGCACTATTAGCCTTTTATTATATAGGACTAGAGGCCTGGTGCATGAAATTAGTGCACTGGAGGCGGTGTCCCTCAGCCCAGCCTGCACCCTCTCCAATCTGGGACATACTTCTTACAATTCGGGACTGCTGGCTCCTAACCACTAGCCTGCCTGCCTGCCTGATTGGCCCTAACTGCTTCTGCCTGCCAGCCTGATCACCCCCTAATCGCTCTCCTGCCAGCCTGATTGACACCTAACTGCTCCCCATCCAACTGCCCTCCCCTGCTGGCCTGGTCGCCCCCAACTGCCCTTCCCTGCCAGCCATCTTGTGACAATGTGGTGGCTGTCATCTTGTGATGACATGGCATGGCCTTATTGTGGCAGCCATCTTGTGACGATGTGGAATGGCCATCTTGTGATGACATGGAAGGCTGCCATCTTGTGGCAGTGTGGGGGTGGCCATCTTGTTGCAGCCATCTTGTGATGACATGGGGCTGGCCATTTTGTGATGTTGTGAGGGTGTTGGTGGTCAATTTGCATATCACTTATTTATTATATAGGGTAATATTCCATTATATGGATATATCACAGTTTGCTAATCTGTTGATCATCAGATTGACATTTGGGCTGTTTTCAGATTTGGCTACTAAGGAAATGCTAGTATAAACATTTGTGTGTGTTTTTCTGTAGACTTATGTTTTTGGTTCTAGGTACACACCTAGTAGTGAAATTGCTGGGTCATATGATAGCTTTATATTTAACTCTTTTGAGAAACTGCCAACTGTTTCAAAGCAGCTGCATTGTTTTGCTTTCCCACCAACAAGGTTTGAGGGTTCCAATTCTCTATACTCACCCACACTTGGTATTGTCTGTCTTTAATTACAGCTTTTCTAGTGGGTGTAAAGTGATAACTCATTATAGTTTGATTTACATTTTCCTGATTTAGTCATTCGAGCATATTTCATATGCTTATTGGCTATTTGTATATATTTTTGGGGAATATGTCTATTTAATTTTTTTGCCCATTTTTAATTGCTTTAAGTGATTTCATTTCAAGAACTATGATTACTTTTGCAGAAAGAAAATTTTCTAGGAATGAATGATAATGTATGAGTAAAGTACTTGTTAAAGTATTGACTGCCTCATACCACATGAAAATAGCAAAACTGGTTACACAAATGAACATGATCCAGCCATCAGTATTATTGTAATGTTGCCAAATTAGAGTATAGCCTTAGTGTCAGGTATTAAAACATTAATGTTAGAGATATTTTATTCTACTTAGAGTAATATCAGTAAAGTTTATAAATTTCTTAACTGTGGTCTTTTATGCCTTAATTATCTATTTGAACTACCATATATCCACTGGCTACATTTGGCTATGTAATTTTAAATTTAACTTAATCAAAATAAAATTTAGTTCCTCAGCCATCACAATAGCCATATTGCAAGTGCTCATTGTAGCCACATGTGGAAGGTACCTACCTACCATACAGGGAGTATAAATAATACAGCATTTCCATCATCACAGAAAGTTCACTTGGGTCGTGCTGGCCTAGTTTTACTTTATCAAAGTTTCATACTCTAAGGAAAATGTCAGTGGGATTAAAAAAAAAAAAGTTTTTTGTTTTTTTTTCACCTCAGTGAGCTTAAAGCCTTATAATTTGAAACTAGTGACCTGGTGTACAAAATTTGTACACAATAAAGGGGGGTTAATTAGAGGAAATAATTTAATATTGCTATTTGCCCTTTCTCTATAATAGGAGTATCAGAAATAAAAGAAAATTAGTAAAATGTATAGGAAAATCTTCCTCCTGTCAGAATCTGGGGCTCACCATGGGACTCAGAGTCAAGTCCCTGCCACACACATGCATCTCAAAGTCACCTGAGACCCAGACCCGGCCAGTCCCACACTTGTTAAGCCCTGCCAGGCAGGGGGCTTTGTTTCAGGTTCCCTGGCCCAGTGCCAGGATGGGGGGCGTTGCCTGAGGTCCCTCAGTCCAGACTGGGGTGGGGATTGTGCCTTGAGGTCCCTTGTCAAGCCCTGCCAGGTGGCGGGGAGGGGGCCGCAGCCTCAGGTCCTCTGGCCAGGCACCAGGAGTGAGGAGTGCAGCCTCAGGTCCCCTGTCAAGCCCCACTGGGCGGGGGTGCGGCCTGAATTCTTCTGACCTAGCACTGAGGGTGAACCTTGAGGTCCTCCCATCAAGCCCCGCTGGGTGGGGGGCACAGCCTGAGGTCCCCCAGCCTGGCGCTGGGGCGGGCAGGACAGCCTGAGGTCGTCTAGCCCAGCACCAGGACAGGAAACACACCTTGATGTCCCCCATCAAGCCCTGCCTGGTGGGGGCCGTGGCCTGAGGTGCCCTGTCAAGCCCTCCTGGGTGGGGGGTGCGGCCTGAGGTCCCCTGTCAAGCCCCACGGGGGCAGGGGAGGGTGTAGCCTCAGATCCCTGCTGATTGCTTATGGGAATTTATGGGAACTTGTCCTCAGCTGTGGGTGCATCCATCTTTGTGAGGAGTGCTTGTCAATTTGCATATTCCTTTATTAGATAGGATTATTAAATAGGATAGTAACTTTGGAGTATTGGATGGTAGTACACCTGTTCATATTATTTCTGTTAACATTGTCTTTCATGTGTCTGAGATTTGTAGAGATCGTAACATCTCATCTTTAAAGTCATTTGCAGTGTAAAGTTTTTGTTATTATCTTCCCCAGTGGGGTCAGGTTGACTTATCTCTTAATATCCTATGATCCTTCTGAAACTTTGAAATTTTACTTGCAGATAACAGAGTGAATTGAATTCTTAAGGTTTATTATAGTCTAGTGGTTCTTTTTTTAAAAAAAATATTTTTATTGATTTCAGAGAGGAAGGAAGAGGGAGAGATAGATAGAAATATCAGTGATGAGAATGAGTCATTGATTGGCTGCCTCCTGCACGACCCCACTGGGATTGAGCCCACAAACCAGGCGTGTGCCCTTGACTGGAATCGAACCTGGAACCCTTCTGTCTGCATTCCGATGCTCTATCCACTGAGCCAAACAGGGTAGGGCTAGTCTAGTGGTTCTTAACCTGTATACAGACCGATTAATTTTAAAGTAGCCTTTTCCTATCCACTGTGAAAATAGTAAGTATTTGTAGATTTAGACATCAAAAGTAGTCATTTGACCCATGTCAAAATTACCAGTGAACAGCTAGCTGTCCACTAGTGTGTCCTTAGAAAAATCAGTATTTTCAGTTGGGAAAGTTAGTATATTGGAAAGTTGAGGTAAGGATTATGGGCCTATGATTGGTTTTCTTTTCTTACTTTTTATTTACTTATCTTTTTGGGGGGGAGGGGGGCAGTTCTCATGGTAGAGCTAGTTTCTTGTCCTTAGTTCTATGTTTCCTTAATACATTTTCCTCAAAGGTTCTTAATTTCTGGTGCCATTCTGAGACTTCTTGATATTTGCTCTACTTTTTTCTTTCTGTATAACAGACTGCTCTTAAGGCATGTATTTTTATTATTATTATTATTTGTCTTCTTCTGTTCTTATATTGTTGATGTTTGTATCCTCAGTTGGCAGTACATGATCCCTGGTCATTCATAAATTTCATGAGGCAGTAGAATCACCTGGACATTAATTAGCTCTACATAGATATTAGTAACAAAATACAGGGTGGAGCAAAAGTAGCTTTACAGTTGTGAGTATGCGAAATACAGTTTATTGTTGCATTACTGTTTATTGTATTACTTTTCATATGAACAACCCTATAAATAACATCATAATGTTATGGAGACTGTCAATGGGGCAGGTTGGAAAGTAACATTTTGTGCAGTGAGGTGGTATTTGAGGGACCTGCTATCTTGAAAAGCATTTGTTGTTGGTACTATTTTGAAACTTGAAACCCCCTATTTAAAAAATACTATGGGTAAAGTTAATTATTGTTCTTAACTCTTGAATTTATTACCATTTATTACAACCAGATGAATTCGTGGAATTATGTTCTACTCTAAAAATTTATATAGGTAAAATTAGGAGGTAGAGAAATTAACATAATCTGAAAGTTACTGTTTTTTATCAGAGTTCTGCAAAATATTTTAAAACTGCCAGTAAAATTTATTATTAGTTGATTTGAGTTTTATTTTTTAATCTGTTGCCAACCTGACTGATGAATCTGTAGTATGTGTGTGGACATTAAAAAATAAGCCTAATAAGAATGTGAATAGTTGCACATTTTTCAAAGCCTTTTGATATTGAGCCAACTCCGCATCAATTTACTTTGAGACCTGAAGCATTGAGCTTCTGCTGTTCAAAGTCTACATTGCTGTCTTGGCTTGGCAAATATATTAGAGAAAAGTTTCTAATTCAATGTTAGCATTTCTTATATGTTGTCTATTCTTAGGAATATCTTTTTGTTTGCACACTCTGAACTTTGTGTGAGTGTTGGGGGGGCAGACATTGTTGTTAATACTCAACCAAGAGAAGTTTCCATTGATTTCTAGAGAGGCTGGAAGAGAAAGGGAAAGACAGAGAGAAACATCAATGTGGGAGAAACACATTGATTAATTGCCTCCTGCACGCACCCTGACCAGCACCCAACCAGGGAGGAGCCTGCAACCTGGGCATGTGCCTCTGACCAGAATCGAACCTGGGACCCTTCCGTCTACAGGCCTATCCACTAAGCCAAAGCTGCGAGGGCTGCACTCTCTGAACTTTTAATGATTAACTGCCTGGTCCATGTTGGATATGCATGTTGGATATAAGGTCAAATAGGACCTTACCTAATGAGGCTTCTGGTGTATTTCTTGTGATAACGACGGTGACAATTGACCTTTATATCAATGGACAGTTTGGAAAGTTGTAATAAGCAGACTTGTGTCCATTATACTAGTAAATGGGTTGTGAGCTATGGAACGATTCTTTGAAATGTAGGTATAGGTAAGTGCAGTAAACAGAAGATTGCCCAGTTCTGTAAATACTTGAAAACTTCTAGTAAGCAGGGCACCAGCACAGTCCCATGTGGGTTTTTTTTAGAAGGGAGTGCTTACAATAGGAAAGTTCTGCAAGTGGCAACCAGAATAAAAGATGCTAAGATATTGTTACTGGAAACCATCTGGTCTAGCATACTCGTCTCCTCTCAGTGTACCTCACTCAGTTGTCAACCCCAAGTGCCAGCTCTTTAAAAAGGAGGGCGGAGGGGGCAGTTCCATTTGATTAGATCGCTTCTGCATTTGCATGACTCAGGATTGCTGTGGCAAAGACTGAAAGCCTGACCATGACCAACATGACCGTGTGTGACCTGCCACCTTCTACAATAGAGCTGCCAAACTGATAGTGTAGCCTGATTTCCAGCTTATCTTAAAATAACTGATTGTTTATTGAGCACTTACTATGTGGCCAGGAACTGTTCTAAGCATTGTCTGTGAATTAATTTATTCTCCACAGGTCCACGAACCAGGAATTATTAGTCCAATTTTACAGAAGAGAATGCACAAAAATACTTAACAGCGAAGCATGTCACCTAGAGACACAGAACTAGGAAGTAACACCACTGGAATTTCAGTTTAGGCCACTTAATCCTAGGTCCCCTGCTTTTAAACACTCTGCTCCCTGAGATGGGTTGTCAGCATAACCAGTAATACTACTGCTCATAATTTCATGTGTATATATAGGATTATTTGATTGAAGTCTGTCTTCCCCAGAAGACTAAGCTATATGAGGGAGGAACTATATCTTTTTTCCTTTCATCATTGTGTTTTTAGAGTTCTTTACAACCATCTGACTGGTAGTTATTATATATTTCTTGGAAGTCATTTGCTGTGAACCATCACTGTGCTTAAACATAAGACCAGGCCCTTTTTAAGCAAAATATTTAATCCTTTATTATCATCTGTAAAACGAAGGGCTGACATTAAAATTTCTATAAAGGATATTGGACTCTTAATACAAAACATGTGTAACTTCGTAATGGCCAAAGATTTGTTTATGTAGTTTTGTTTCGATGCAAGTTTGAAAATAGGTTTTAATTAGCTTGTGTTTAGTAACACCCATCCATAATTAAAATACATCGCCACATGTAATCTAATTAGGATTTATGGTAATTTAATTTATTT
Organism: Antrozous pallidus; assembly: GCA_027563665.1. Lineage (NCBI taxonomy): Eukaryota > Metazoa > Chordata > Mammalia > Chiroptera > Vespertilionidae > Antrozous > Antrozous pallidus. The sequence goes on along the minus strand of CM050508.1, from coordinate 60,048,634 downwards.
AAAACTTGTAAACAGCATTTATATTTTGTTGCAAAAATAAAATGCACATTTTGATTTTGGCCACATTGAATTTTTATTTCTAGTTATCTCTATGTAATCATTAATAGCGGAATTCAAACTAAAAGAATTACAACAATGGAATTTGACAAGAAGAACTGGATTTTGTAATATTTAATTAGTAATTATAGTAAAATTATTCTGGAGCTACTTGGCAGCTCAATTTGTAAATTCTTTTCTGATAGACTATAATTAAACTGTTTATTTCTATTTGAATATATATAGATACAACATGAGAAAATTTTATTATATTAAGTTTTATGTGGTATGTAGATAATATTATGTCATAAAAGGTAGGATTTTTTTCCTTTGAGGTTGTTATTAAAGTCATAAATCATGGTGAATCAAGAAATTTAAACAATACAGTAGAACATTTTCTTTGGTATCAAATCTAGTGGTTTTTTTTGAAAGCCAGAATAATAGTAGCAATAAAGCTGGGTGATAGGACACTGAAGACTAAAGGACAAAGTTTTAGATGACTATGAAATCCATCAGGCTTGCAGATATCCAGCTTTTAGAGCAGTGTTTCAGCTTAACTAAGTTGTGGGGTGTAGAATATAGTGGCCCACATTTCAAATACAGCTCTTCTCAGCCTTGTCCCTACATGGCAAACTGATTTGGGAAGCAGTTGAGAAAGGTACTTGAAAGATATACCTTTGTGTATCACCAACAAAAGGTGACTGATGGTTTCTCTTGAGCATGAAGAGTTTGAGGCTGGATCAAAGACAGTAGAACATGTGAGTCCAGGGACGATCTATATAGGTTGAAGAAGACTATTTGGACAATGGTCATTTTAGTCATAGCAGTGCACGCAAAGAATGGTTATGGTCAGAAGTACCTTCCTTGTGACTTCCGTATAACTTCATTGTTGCGACCCTGTCTTTAGCCTTGTGACGTTTCTTATGAAATGTTACCCCAACATTCTTATGTAAAATCTAAGTGGGAGAAAGCTCAGCAAACACACAGAAGCAAGTGGCCAGAGCGTGGAGTTTATCATGTGATGACTCAGCTTGTAGCAGTGATCTTAACACTCACTAGCATGTCAGTTCTGTGTGATAGGTAAAAATAATTGCAAATGTACTGAAATCTTAAGGCCCTAAATGGAATGTTTTTAACTGGCACAAAGCCTTGTTAGAAGTGCATTTGTAGAAACCATGCAGTGGTTCTCTATATTTTCTCATTTACTAGTTGTCTTCACCATAATCTTCAGAGATACGTGATATAGTTTACAAACCAGGAAACAGACTAAGAGAAACCTGTGTCTTGCCAAAGATCTCACAACTGGTGCAGAATAGAATCAGAATCCAAACCTTATTTTTCAATATAAAAAGGATAGACCTCTGTTTGTGCTGTTGCTCTGAGTTAATGTGGGAGATGTCATATATATAAAACACCCATAAATTTAGAATTTTGGTTTGTTTGAGTATAATGTTTATATACATGTTCAAGTTAGATTTAGATAGACTTGTGCTGAAAGAATTTGAATGTTAGTATAGTTTCTGCAGATACTGTTACACCATTTTTGATCTCTGAGTAAAGACATTGTATATCCACTGCCAGACACAGTAATGGCTCATTGGGAGTCAGTGGTGTCTAATGAATGGAATGAATGAATAGGAAAGGAATAAATTAATTTTTCAAGTGCTTGTATCTGTAAGAGAAGATCTCTTGGGAATAAAGATAGTGATGAAATATATGATAAAATAAGTAGAAAACTCCTGAGATGTCCCTAGATCATAAATAAAATCTTGATTTGTTTCTTCAGTTATGGAATCATTCAGTTTTGATTTCATTCCTTAAAGTCAAACCATATTCGAGGTAGGTAGACCCTTCTTTCCCCCCCCCCTAATTTCTTCCCTTTATACCCACACATTTTATCACTGCCATTCATTAACTTATTTCTAACTGTTGTCTGTGTGATCCTATGGTAGATTTCTGTACACATGTACTACAATCAAATTTTACATTCTCATGAAATCAAATTATTGAAAGGTTAAAGCCAGTGGGTGTGCAGGAAGGCTAAATAGCTATCTCAGACAGTGAATAAAGAAAAATTGAATTTATTTAAGGAGAAGGGGTTAGGGGATGAGGATTTCCAAAGGGAAGGGCTACACAGCACTGAGCCAAACATACTGGTTCCATATGGCACTTCGGACAGTAAAACAAGGAAAGGCGTAGAGGAAGCATCAGGAAAGCCTGGGCTGATCTGCTTTGGCTCAAAGGGCGTCTTGGAGACAGGTTCAGGGGGTAAGCCTGGGATGAGCTGCTGCTGTCCATTGCTCCCTAACCAGTGTCATGGGATCCCTTAGAGGATAAGGGGATACTTGCCTGTGGAGGAAGGAGAAGGGGAAGGGAATGTCACAGGCGTGCTCCTTGGAGGAAGAGTGTGCACTGAGTCCTTTGTCCTGAGTGTACTGATCTCTGTCTTGCAGGTGGATCTCTTAGGGGAGGTTTCAGGGGAGGCTCTTATTAATAAAATAGTCATCAGCTTTCTAGATATTCTCTTTCAGGGTCATAGTCTCCCCTGATTGGTTGGTGCCAGGGGGGTCATTAGTCAGTGTAGCTGGTCCTGAGGCAGCCACAATATCACTTGTCTGGTTTTGCTGCTTTCCTGGCCTGGAGCTGAAACACAACTGAGCCTAGATGTTATCTTTAGGGAAGAAAAGATCAGGGGGTCTAAACCACCTGACCAGCGATATGAAAGATCCAGGGTCCAAACTGCATGACCAGTGATATGTTTGGGGAGGACCAGGTTTCTTATTTTCCCAGTTTTGCCCCTTGCTAGGCATCTGGGGCATTCTGTCCTGGTGATTTTTCTGTACTTGGCCCACCATCCTTGTTCTGGGGGTCTTATAGCTATAAAAACATTTTTGAGAGCTGTAGGATACAGGTCGGATATAGGCTTTTAAAATGTATGAAAACTTAAGAATTTTTTGACCCTACTATGTGCTAGGGGCATCCTCTTTTTTTAGCACTCACTCACTAGTACATTGTCTTTGCTAGAATTCCTACACCTTCTCCTTTTCAGCACTTTGTTCCTTTAAAAGTGACTCTTCATTTGGTCTTACTTTGTCTACTGTGGTTTTTCTAGACAGTGTCTTGTTGAATTTTCATAACATGCCTTTCCTTATTTTTCTTTCCATACAATGTATATTGTTCTCCCACTTCTGAAGAATGTGAGAAGCATTCACACAAAGGATCTTTCCCAACTCTGTCTTGACTGTTGGACAGGTATCCAGTGTATGATTCCCCACCTCCTGGAATTCATTCCCTTTGAGTGTGGCCTATTTATTGACTTCTAATGAATAGAATATTTCCTACAGTTATATGCCAGTAATGTCACTTCCAAGAATAGCACTGTTATCAGTATTGAGATTCTTGATAGCTTTGTGCCGAAAGAATTTAGAATTTGCTCCTGAGCCAGGGAAAGGATGAGGCCTGTGACTATTTAGAAAGAGTGGGCCAATGGGTATCTGGAAACAGGAACAGGTGAGAAAGACACTGAGCCTTCAGAAGAAAGCTTGTCTTCATTTCTGTAGATTACCTTAGTGGTCTTGGAGAACATGTTACATCTCCCTGAGCCATTTTCTCATCTCTACAATGGATGGAGTTGAACTTGAGGACTTTGATAAATTTTTTCAGTTTACTTCCTCTATGTCCAGAAATCTAATATTTTGCTTTTTGATTAAGCTTCATTTAAAAAAAGTTTCAGGTACAGTGAAGTTACTTTTTCCTTTAGAAACCATATATTGTAAGTATGAAATTTATGTACCATCTTAAATCTTCCAACATTATGTCACTGGATATTCACATATATGGGCTTCTCATTTTTTAGTTATTCTTTACAGTAACTTCCTAGAGTTATACTTCTTAAAGTCATGAAAGCAGTTTTAATGTGGTTAGACTATCTTAATCTTTTTGAGTTTGTGTCTCTGATAAATCAGAGGCTTCTGAAGCTAAAAATTCCTTGTTAGAGGAGAATGATATGTATGCCTTTATCTACACTGCATGTATTTTGTTCCCTCTGTGGAGTTGCTCTGGCATGCCTGGAATCATCTTCTACACTCTAAAATGATTCTGGTATGTGGGGCTCAAAATGTGGTTCCCCTGACCCTTGGCCTCCTCTCTTAGCTCTTAGCTGGGTGGAGGCAGATAGTTTTTGCTGAAAGACCCTTCTCTATCAGGTTCAAGGTTCATTAACTGTTTATTTGTGTGTGTTTTTTTCATGTCAGGGTATCAGAAATTAAATTCTGCTCACTGCATTTAAACCCTATCTTATTCATGTGCCTTGGAAAATTTTCTTGCCATTTGGAATCAGTGGAAATAATTTTTAAAGTTATGTTTATCAAATAAAACAAAAGTATATATGCTGAAAACATAATTATGTCTAACAAAACATTAACAAGATATGGTAGAAAGACATTAAGGTGAGGGAAGTCTGGATTCCACAGGTCTCACTCTTGGGCTGATGGCTCTCAAACCCTAGCTACAGCCCTCCCTGCCCCTGGCTTCAACCTTTTTTGGGAAAATAACTGACAATGTAAACCATTTTTTTTAGCTGTTGTCATTAAAGGAAACAATTAGGGGAAATTTTGTCCTCAAACTTCATTTTAAAATAGGCATATTAGAGATACTAGGTCAAACAGTTGGATTTATTTAAATTATTTTTAGGCAGTTTAAGGGTTTGTAAATCATTAATACCAGAAGTTATCTATCCAGGATTTTTAAAGGGTGAAATTGGGATACCTGTAGCCAAAATGTGTGCATTTAGCTTATGAACAGTTATTGTGCAGCAGATTGGTTGGTGCCACTGTGAACATGTCAAAGGAAGGGGATTTAGAGCGTTAGCTGTCCGGCTTTCTTTCCTGCTAGGCTTCTGGTACCTATGTGATAACAGACATGGTTAGAAATCAGATTTAAAAACCTCTTCAGAGGGAAAGCAAAACTGCTATCTACAGGGACAAACATATTCACTGGAACTTTTTGAGAGGGTAAAAACCTACATAATTATTTTTCATAGATTTCAAAAAACCTATAACAAATTTTTCCTTTTAATGGCTGTTAATAAAAATAATGTTGGGCTTTACATGGTGAGAGTCACTGATTTGTCATAGGTGGTTGAAGTCTGGAAATGGGAAATACCAAGTCGGAATAAGCGTGTATTTTTCTGAAGGAAGAAGTGCAAATAGCATTGTTTCCTTAGGCTTCCATGCAGGAGATGGTTTTCGACATTTGTCTAATCGGTATTGAGGAGGGCATGAGTCTCTGGGTTTTAGTAGTGAACTACCCTAGAAGACTGATGAAAGTGCCTTCTGTTTATTCTCCTCACTTCTAGTCTCCTCACTTCACTCACTTTGCTGATTTTTATTTCTTTGAAGTTTTTTAGTTGGACTTTGGGTGGAATTGTTCATACATCTCAGTTGGTGGCATTTTGTCATCATTGGTCTGAGCCAAACCAATGTTTTATTTATTAGCTCTTCTTATTACCATCCCCTGCATATCACACCCTTTCCACTACCATAGGCATTTATTCTAATGTGTGTAGTGTGATTCCTTTTGTTTGTATATATTCTTGTGTAATGAGTATTTAGTATTATATAAATTGTTACATAAATGACTTTGTTCTCATTTGGTTAATATTTTTACCCAGACATCCTATATAATAAAGGCCTAATATGCAAATTGACCAAATGGCAGAACGACTGGTCACTATGATGTGTACTACCAGAGGGCATACACTCAACGCAAGAGCTGCCCCCAGGCCAAAATTTGTACCTGGCCCTGTGTGAATATTATCCTGTTGATTCTGACTGTAGTTGAGTATTTTGTGATGTGCATTCATCCCCTTTTCCCTCTCCACTCCTTCTGATTGGAATCTATACTGCTTTCACCTCGCCACCATCACAGAGTAGACAGTATATCCCTTAGGACCTGTGCGACAGTTTCTTTGGGAACTATGCCAGGATTAGAATTGCCGGGCCTTAGATTCTTAGTACATTTAGTTCGCAGAAGCCATGCCTAACGTTCTTTAGGCATGGCTGTATTCTCAAACATGGTCCAGCTTCCTAATTTTAGCCAGTTTATCAGTTAACAGATATCTCATTTCGAATTTGTGTTTCTTTTACTACTTGTGAACTTCATCATCTCTTCATCTGTTTTTTATCTTTTTTGAGGTATCTTCTTTTATAGTTTTTGTCTATTTAATACTTTGAATTCTCATCTTTCTATGTTGATTTGAGGAATATTCTTATATTCTGAATGCTAGTCCCCTATCAGAGCATTGCAAAAAACTTCAAATCTCTCATCTGCCTGTCAACTTTATCCACTGAAAAGAAACCCTTAAGTGTGCTATCAAAATTTTTTCATTTTTGCCTTATGGCTTGCTTATAGGTTTTAAGTCTTTCCTACCCATAAGCTTCAAAGATGTTGTCTGTCATTTTCTTCTTTTAACTTCATAATTTTGACTTTCACAATTGAGATTTCCTTCATCTAGTGTCCACATCATGTCACTTCCCTGATCCAAGGTAATCAGGTGGCTTCCATTGGGTATGTGAGACCCCTCAGGATGTGTCTCATGCCTGTCCCCCAATTAGGATGTGCACTCACTGCCCCTTATTTACCTTCATATTCCAAGTACACAGAATTTGTTATTTTCTAAAATCCTTCTAACAGAAAAGTGAGCATTGTAACAATTTGAAAGGCATTTCCCCTACTGAAATCATTATAAAGTCTAAAAGAGGTATTACTTTTGTTAATTTTTAAATAGAAGTAGTATATTCAAATTGTTTAGGAAGTCAAACAATACAGAAATGCTCAAAGTAAGAAATTAAAAATTCTAAGCCCCAAGTCTTTAATAATTTTTCTTCTCTTTAGTATACATATAATCATTTGGGTAGGAAGCCAGGGGTTTAGGAGTGCCGAAAATTTCAGTGCCCAGATAAAGTCACCCAGAATCCTTAGTGTGGGACGCTGGGATTGATAATCTTTTTTTTTTTTTCAGTTTTTTTTTTTAATCTTATTGTTCAGTTTATTAATTACATTGTTCCCTTTTTTTCCCCCTATAGCTCCCCTCCACCGGTACCCATCCCACCCTCCGCCCTCACCCCCCTCTACTGTTCTCTCCTATAGTTGCATGACTTTTGTCCAGTCTCTTGCTGCATTTCCCACACCCCTTTTCTCCCCAAGAATAGTCAGTCCATTCCCTCTCTATGTCCGTGATTCTGTTACATTCACCAGTTTATCCTGTTCATCAGCTTATTAATTCACTTGATTTTTAGATTCATCTGTTGATAGATGTGTATTTGTTGTTCATAATTTACACTTTTATCTTTTTCTTCTTCCTCTTCTTAAAGAATATCTTTCAGCATTTCATATAATATTGGTTTGGTGGTGATGAACTCCTTTAGTTTTTTCTTATCTGCGAAGCACTTTATCTGACCTTCAATTCTGCATGATAGCTTTGCTGGATAGAGTAATCTTGGTTGTAGATTCTTACTATTCATCACTTTGAATATTTCTTTGCCACTCCCTTCTGGCCTGCATAGTTTCTGTTGAGAAATCAGCTGACAGTCATATGGGTGCTCCCTTGTAGGTAATTAACTGTTTTTCTCTTGCTGCTTTTAATATTCTCTCTTTGTCTTTTGCTCTTGGCATTTCAATTATGATATGCCTTGGTATGGTCCTCTTAGGGTTCCTATATATTGGGGTTTGGTGCACATCTTGGACTCCTAAGTCAATTTCTTTCACCAGGTGTGGGAAGTTTTCGGTCACTATTTCTTCAAATAGGTTTTCATTGTCTTGTCCTCTCGCTTTTTCTGGCACCCCTATAATTCGGATGTTGGTATGCGTGAGGTTGTCCCAGACGCCCCGTACACTATCTTCAATTTTTTGGATTCTTTTGGTTTCTTGCTTTTTCAGCTGAGTGGATTTTACCTCTTTGTATTTCAAATCTTTAACTTGGTTCTTGGGGTGCTCTAGAGTACTTTTAGGTCTTTGTATAATATTTTTTATTTCAGTCAGTTTATGCTTAATTTCTGGTTGGTCCTTTTTCATATCCTTGAGAGTCTCATTCATATCTTTGTAGGTCTCGTTCATTTCCTTGTAGGACTCATTTATTTCCCCATTGGTCTTGTTCATTTCCTTGCAGGTCTCGTTCATATCCTTGAGGGTCTCGTTCATTTCCTTGTAGGTCTTGCTTATTTCCTTATAGGTCTTGACTTTTTCTAGGAACCTCTTGAGAAGCCCTATAACCGTGGTTTTGAATTCCATGTCCAGTTGTTTTTTTTTCCTCCATTTCTTTCACATCTGATTTCTTTCTATGTCTCTGCATGGTGGCTGCTTCCCTGAATTGGTCAATTAGCTTTGTGTGGTAGACGTCCTACAAGGGACAGTGGCTCAGCCTCCCCAGTTACCTGAGGTGGATATGGGTTGCACAGTCTTGCTGAAGTTAAGCTCAGGTTATTCGTTGTTAGCACTTGGAGGGGTTGACCTCTAGGCCAGTTGTCTGTGAAGTTCAGCTGTGCCCAGTTTGGATGGGCGGAGTCTCCGGGCCAAGCAGACAGCGTTAGCTCCGCCCTATGCGGCCCCAGGGACTCTGTTCCGGGGGCAATGGCCGCTAGCAGCTCTGAGAGAGAGCCGCTGCCGAGCTACACTGGCTGCCGAAGAATTCAGACTCTCCCCAAATGAGTCTACACACCCAACATCTCTCCCAGGGTTGTAAAACAAAGCAGTCTGACGGTTTTCCGAATGAAAGAACAAGTCACGAGTGCTCTCTGCGCGGTCAGGCAGCTGCGCTGTTCCCAAGTTCACGCGCTCTCTGCACAAGCTTGCCTTCTCCACAAGCTGGCAGACCCCTGCAGCACCTGAGCTTCCGCATACCCTCTCACTGTCCAGTTTTTACCCCGTATGTTAGTGGGTTCCCTAGACTTCGCCCAGAGCTGGGGAATCAGTGCAGTGGGACGTCTTTGTCTCCCCCGTTCGAGAAAGCTGGCCGGTTTTCACCGCCCGCCCTATCCGCTGGCATGCGCTCCAAACCTCTCTCCGCGTGTATGTTCAACGCTGTCCACCGCCGCTCCTCCAAGTCACAGTGTCTTATCTTCACTCTTATTTGTGGAATTTTCACTGAGCCAGCTTTCCGGTGATTCTGGAAGGTGTTTGTTCTTTCGTTAAGTTGTAGTTTTAAAATTGCTGTGTATGACGGCAAGATAAGTGTTTTACCTATGCCGCCATCTTGGTTCCCTGGCATTGATATTCTTAATAGCCCCCTGGGTGATTCTTGATTTGTAGCCAGTAGTAGAAATTCTAGATCTTACAACACTTAAAAAAGTTAGAAATGAGTCATACTAAACACATTCTTCAGCATCTTACTCCCCTATCTTCCAGCTACTCGCTGAGATTTAAAACCCTACCTTTGTTTTAAAATATACCTATAACCAAAAATTTATTTATTTTGCAAATGTTACAAACATGCCAGCCCTGTTAGCTTGATAAGCATTATAGAGTAATTATTTCATTATTTTAACTTTATTGGGATGACTTTGGTTGATAAGATTATATAGGTTTCATTTCTATGATACATGCAGAGGATATTGCATTGTGTGTCCACCCAAATTCAAATTTCATCACCGTATATTTGGCCCCCTTTATTTTTATTATCCTCCTCCTTGTAATCACCATGCTATTGCCTGTCTGTGTCTATGAGTTTCAGTTTTATATTCCACATCTAGGTGAAAGTGTATGGTTCTTAGCTTTTTCTCACTGACTTATTTCACTTAGCACAATATTTTCAAGGGCCATCCATGTTGTTGTAAATGGCAGTATTTTCATCTTTTCTTATGGCTGAGCAGTATTCCATTGTATATATGTACTGCATCTTCTTTATCTAATCATCTATCAGAGGACATTTTGATTGCGTCTATGTGTTCGCTATTGTGAATAATGTAGCAGTGAGCATAGTAGTGCATATATCTTTGTGAATAAATATTTTCAAATTTTAGGGGTAGATACCAAGAAGAGAGATTGCTGGGCCATATGCTAACTCTAATCTTAGTTTTTTTGAAAAATCTCCAAATTGTTTTTTTAAGTGATTAAGTATTCTTGTGAATAATGGTAATTTTTTACTTACATAATAGTAGTAGTAAAATTCTTCTCTTTTAGCCATTAGGATTCATAGTTTATCTAAATCCATATCTAGTAGCTACTAGATTGTATTCATGGGATCTTTGTTTTCTTTGTGCCTAATGACAGAATATAGTCAAGTTCTTAGTGGGAACTAAGGCTTGTAAAAATTAGAAGCTATATCCTATATAATCCTGTATAATAAAGAACTAATATGCTAATTAACCATTCCATCACAAAGATGGCTGCACTCACAGCTGAGGCCAAGTTCCCATAAGGAGCCTTAAGGAGCAATTAGCAGGGACCTCAGGCTACGCCCTTCCCCCGCCTCTGTGGGGCTTGACAGAGGACCTCAGGCTGCACCTCCTGCCCTGGCATCAGGCTGGGGGACCTCAAGCTGCACTCTTCTTCGCTCCAGTGCCAGGCCGAAGGACCTGAGGCCACGCCCCCTGCCCAGTGGGGCTTGAAGGGGAACTTCAAGGTGTGCTTCCTGTCCTAATGCTGGGCTAGGGGACCTCAGGCTGCTCCCTCTGCCCCAGCGCCAGGCCAGGGAACCTCAGGCCATACTCCTCATCAGGTGGGGCTTGACAGGGGACCTCTGGCCACTCCCCCCCTTACCAGCACTAGGCCAGGGGACCTGAGACTATGCCTCCTGCCTGGCAGGGCTTGACAAGGGTGGGACTGGCTGGATCAGGATCTAGAGGGGGTGGCCATGACTAAGCCTCAAGCGATTTTGAGGTCCATGTGAATGGGTGGGGACTTGACTCTGGGTCACATGGTGTGCCCCAGTCTCAGATAGGAGGAAGGTTTTTATATACATTTTACTAATTTTCTTTAATTTCTGACACTTCTATTACAGAGAAAGGACAAATAGCAATTTTAAGTGATTTCCTCTAATTAATCCCCTTTTAATGTGCACAAATTTTGTGTACCGGATCGTGTGTGTGTGTGTGTGTGTGTGTGTGTGTGTGTGTGTGTGTATGTATAATCAGTTTACTCAAAGTTAAATTGTCTTTTTTTTTAACTGGGAAATTATCTTTTCTCTTATCCTTAGTCACTTTTCCACTGGTTTCTTTTCTCCTTAAACATCCGTCTCCCCATATTTTAACAGCCAGAAACCTGCCTTTCCTTCCTGAGAACTGGCCTGGGTGCTATGCTTTCTCATCAGTATCTGATGCCATCTTATCTTCTCTCAGTCCCTGTTCTCTGCTTAGATCCCACAGCCCTGCTTTTTCCTCCCCAATATCTGCTCAGCAACACTTGGCCCATTGACTGCCCACACCTTGGTGAAATTTCTTTTCTTCCTTAGGATATAATTGTGTGTGTGTATGTTATGTGTCTCCTTTTCTTTCTGACTCATATTTCTTAAGTTTCATTGCCATTTTCCTCCTGCTTATTTTTTTTTAGGTTAACTTTTCTCCCCCTCTTGTAAAAGTATCATATATGTATACAGTAGAAAATATGGAACAATAAAAAGGGTAGACTATTCAAAATTTTACCACTTAGACATGGTGTTTTGGCTTCAATTCTTTATTAAAATGGGATCATGCTGCATACACGGTCTTTATATATAGCACTTTAGTTTCTCCCTACCTAATAATATGTATTTACCAAACAATTTTAATATGTAAATATTATTTATCAATGAGCCTGTTGTCTTCTTTTTTTTTTTTTTTTTTAGTAATTCTGATTTTTAAAATATTTTATTGATTTTTACAGAGAGGAAGGGAGAGGGATAGAGAATTAGAAACATTGATGAGAGAGAAACATTGATCAGCCACCTCCTGCACAACAATACTAGGGATTGATCCTGCAACCAAGGATCCGAATCAAACTCAGGACCCTTCAGTCTGCAGGCCTACCCTCTATCCAACAAACCAGCCAGGGCTTTGTTGTCATTTTTTTATACAAGTTTTTTTTCTCCCTCCAGTAGAAATATTTGCCTCATTTTTCCATTTCCTTGATTTTGTTTAGATTTACAGCAGACTCTTCCCATAGCCCTCTTCATTCAGCATCTTGGTACCATTGGCAGATAACCGAGTTTCATTGTCTTCTTTTGACTCACCCTTTTGGGGCCAGCCCTCTGTTCCTGCTCCAGACTGGGCTGGTTGCTCTCTAATCCTGCTTCACAATGTCATTGCATCTGAGTAACCCTCATCAAGGGAGTGGAGAGATTCGGACACTCCTGCATGTCAGGAGATAAATTTATTGGTAAAATGATTTTAGCGAATTTGGGGATTTGAGAAGGTCTGGGTCTCTGATCCTTGTAGGTGTCAAACACTTAATGCTGGCAGTGACTATGGTTCATCCCAGCCTTCTGATTTGTGTGTGCCTGCTCATTTGTCATCAGACTTTCCCTTGATGTTTCAGGAATGCTAGTCTCGGTCTGACCATTGGTTTCTACTCTCCTCCTCCCACACTCTCTGCCTCCTGTAGATCCCCGCTCTCAATCTCCTTCTGTTCTCCTGTGGAGTTATTAACATCTTTTGGTCCTTTGGAAAGAAGAGAATGGAACCCAGGGGTGCAGAATTCATTTAAAATGAGGCTGACATTTTCAGATTTCAGGAACTAGGTAGACTTTTGCCATTATAAAACTTGGATCATTTTTCCCTCTTAAAATATAGGAACTTTAAATGATTCACTGATAAATAGGGAAAAGCTGTTAGCACTTAGCATATTTCTCATTGTACTTCAACTCAGGATACTCATCTGTTATACTACTTTAGGCATTTGCTCTGTTTTCAACACTTTAGGACAAAAGGTTATATATTTTCATTATGTGCATTCTTAAAATCACTTCACCTCAGTATTAAAATTGTGTGTTTATGGGTTCAGTTTAAACCAAAAGGGTTTCTTAGTAGTAAAAAAAAAAAAAAAAAAAAAAAAAATGGTGACCTTTAGAGTCTTATCTGAAGTTCATTGAAAATATCAACTGTGCCAAAAATATACTGTGAACTATAAAGTTATTTACAATAGTATAAATAAGTAATTTTAAAACATACCTTAGTTATTTGAAAGTAAATGAGCAAATTAATAACATTAAAGATGATTTGTTTTGAAATAAAATGCTTGAACTCAATAATCACAGATAGTAAGAATAATTTAAAATGATAGTTGATGACTTTCATATTCAGTTATTTTTCATTTAGAAATTTTAATATGAAATTTTCTAAACTAACTGCAAAGACTTTTTTGAGGTACTGAATATTCTTATAGATAAATTATATTTAACACTTCTTTTAATTTGTAAGTAAACAATTATTAAAAACAAAACAGAAATTATAGTTTTGCTATTTGCTATAAATTTGGAAATATTTTAACTGTTTTTACTCTACTTCTTTACTGATAAAGCGAGGATAATTCCTACCTCTAGAATTTTGAAATTATAGTTTTGCTATTTGCTATAAATTTGGAAATATTTTAACTGTTTTGAATCTACTTCTTTACCAAAAGAAAGTGAAGATAATTCCTTCCTCTAGAATTTTGTGGGGACTTTTATTTTTTAATCTCAGTGAGATTAAATAAATTGACATTTTATTTTTTAAGCTTCTGCTTTTTTGGTCATAAAAAACCCCAAAAGTGTTGAGTCATATTTTTCAGAATGAGGAAGACTGAAGAGAATGATGGAGCCCTATCTCCCCCATATTGATGAGGTCGGATAGTCAGGCTGACATTGCCACAACTCTTCCATTGAGGAAGCTGGCAGGAGGCATCAGCAGCCTTAAAAAAACAACGAAAAGTACCTTTCTTCCATGAGTTCTACTGTGCTGGATAGGTGTATATATGAATTTTTAACCTTTCATTATGGTAAATTGATATCAATTGAAATCTTTTTATATGAAATCAGTGATAGTCTGCCTTTTGCTCCTCTGGGTTGGGCTACATTTTTTAGTGTCCTTTCTTTTTTTCCCTTGGCTCTTTGCCTAGTTCAATGGTCTGCAAATTCATTTCTCGACAGAGCCAAATATCAACAGTGCAACGATTGAAATTTCTTTTGAGAGCAGAAAACTGACTTCTGTGCATGGGCCACAAAGTTTCATTCGCACTGTACGTGTCATGTGGAAGAGCCACACTCAAGGGGCCAAAGAGCCGCATGGGGCTCACGAGTCATGGTTTGACAACCACTGGCCTAGTTTATACTCCAAGTTCCCTTCCCTCTTGCCTGATTTTCCTACTCCTTTTTAGTTCATTGGTTTGGCTTGCTTAGTGCTAGATGTAAACCACATGGAGAAAACAAATACTGATCAAGGAGAAGTTATCCCCTCTTCAAAAAAAAAAAAAAAAAAAAATATATATATATATATATATATTTTTTTTCCAGTTCTTTCAAGTGTGGCTTTAGAAAATGGTTTCCCAGTTTTTCTGGAAACCTAGAGTACAGACCTGGGCTTGAATACAGACTGTGTGACTTGCTAGGGGTGTGACCTTAAGACAGGTTATTTTGCTTCCTTGCTTCTGTATTCTCCACAGTGAAATAGGGATAATGTTAATTCAGTTTTGTCTCCAAGATTAAATGATATAATATTTGTAGAGTGCTCAGCACTATCCGATTTATAGGAAATCTATCTATCTATATAGAAAGCCAGCGACCGGAATGCTGTAACGATCTGAACAACTGATTGCTGTGATGCCCATGGTAGCCAGCAAACAGGCCTGATCTGGGGCAGGGGCTGGCCAGCCAACCGCCCTCAGCCCCTTTCCCCAGCCAGCTCATCCCTGAAGGGGCCTGATCGGGGTGGGCCAGCCAACCAGCCTCCTGCTGTCTCCTCCTCCTGACAGGACCCCACCCGCGCATAACCCATATACTGGTTCTGTAGTATTTTAATAAGGTGGTTGCTGATGTTGATATTACAGCATTAACTTCAAAGATGAGATGCAGGCCAGACCTCATTTTCAAATACTGTTTCAATTTTTACAATCCCGGTAAACATTGGTTTCTCAGTGTATAGTAAAAAAGACAAAAATTCCAAAACAAATCAGCAAACGTAAACATTGGGTGACACTCGTTAAAAGAGTCATCTGATATTTTATTAGTATTATAACCTTATCTATGGATATAGCAGAAAGGGAATGGGGAAAGGATAATGGGGCGAGGGGGAAAGCCCAGGTATTATGAACGGGTGCTTAACTCAAGGCAATGTGAGCATAGGCAATTGGGGGATTCTGAATTGTACGGTTTTCCACACATTTTTAAATGAAAGTGAATATAAAGTTAGAAGTTGCAAGGTGAATTGAAATGGGCAAAAAAAATCTTCCAGGCATAGAACGCATTTTTACAGTTTTCACTACATTCATATAATAGGCTCTGTTTTTGATACTTTGTTTCAGAATTTTTGTTGTGAAATACTTTGGAAGTTTTAACACTTTATTATGTTATTCATTTTACATAGTGTTCCTAAACGGTTAACTGCTCTGTGAAAATTAATTTTGTTTCTTGGACTTTATTTTCTTTTTTAATTTAATAAATCTTTATTATTCAGATTATAATTGTTCCTCTTTTTTCCTCCCCATAGCTCCCCTCCACCAATTCCCACATCACACTCTGCCCTTACCTCCCCCCACTGCCCTCATCTATAGGTGTACGCTTTTTGTCCAGTCTCTTCCTGCAACTCCCACACCCCTTCCCCCACCCTGAGAATTGTCATTCCACTCCCATTCTATGCCCTTGATTCTGTTATATTCACCAGTATTCTCTTTATCAGATTTTTTATTCACTTGATTTTTAGATTCACTTGTTGATATTTTATTCACTTGGTTTTTAGATTCACTTGTTGATAGACATGTATTTGTTCATAATTTTTAAGTTTACCTTTTTCTTCTTCTTCCTCTTAAAGAATACCTTTCAGTATTTCATATAATACTGGTTTGGCTGTGATGAACTCCTTTAGCTTTTTCTTATCTATGAAGCTCTTTATCTGACCTTCAATTCTGAATGATAGCTTTATTGGGTAGAGTAATCTTGATTGTAGGTTCTTGTTATTCATCACTTTGAATATTTCTTGTCACTCCCATCTGGTCTGCATACTTTCTGTTGAGAAATCAGCTGACAATCATATGGGTGCTCCCTTGTAGGTAGTTAAATGTTTTTCTCTTGCTGCTTTTAATATTCTCTCTCTGTCTTTTGCTCTTAGCATTTTAATTATGATGTGTCTTGGTATGGTCCTCTTTGAATTCCTTTAGGGTTCTGTGCACTTCCTGGACTTGTAAGTCTATTTATTTCATCAGGTGGGGGAAGTTTTCTCTCATTATTTCTTCAAATAGGTTTTCAGTATCTTGCTCTCTCTCTTCTTCTGGCACCCCCATAATTTGGATGTTGGTATGCTTGAGGTTGCCCCAGAGGCTCCTTACATGATCTTCATATTTTTGGATTCTTTTTTCTTTGTGTTTTTCCAGTTGAGTGTTTTTTGCTTCTTTGTATTTCAAATCTTTGACTTGATTATTGCAGTCCTCTAGTCTGCTTTTAGGTCTCTGTATAATATTTTTTTAAAAATTTCAGTCAGTGTATGTTTAATTTCTAGTTGGTCTTTTTTCATATCCTTGAGGGTCTTGCTAAATTTATTGGCCTTTTCTAGGAGATTTTTGAAAAATCTTATAACCGTGGGTTTGAACTTTATATTTAGTCATTTGCTTTCCTCCATTTCTTTTATTTGTGATCTTATTCTTTGTCTCCATATTTTCGCTGCTTCCCTGAGTTGGTAAAGTAGCTTTGTGTAGTAGGTGTCCTATAGGGCACAGTGGCTCACCCTACTCAGTTACCTGACGGGGACACTCTTGGTGCACCCCTTTGTGGACTGTTTGCTCAGCCTTGTTGTAGTTAAGTCTTCATTGTTGTTGGTATCATTGGGGGGAATTGACTCCCAGGCCAATTGGCTGTGAGCATCAGCTGTCTACACTGGGAGAACTTCTGTGCAGGAGATAGCCTTATGGGACAAGACTTGGAAAATTGCAAAAGCAGATTGGATGGGGCGTAGTTTCAGGGCAGAGCTGACAGCCTTGGCTTCCTGTCAGTCCTGCCCAATGAGCCCTCTGGGTCTCAGTGTCCCTCACTCATCGCTGCAAGCACCTCTGAGAGAAAGCCACCCTTGAGTTTCGCCTGCTGCCAGACAGTCTAGTTTCACCCCGAATGAGCAGAAACTCGCCCGGAACTAGAGTTCAGCGCAGTTAGGAGCTTTTTTCTCCCTCCTACTTTACAAAGCCAGCCCCGCACTCACCTGCCCGTGTATTCAGCAGTCAGTCCTACCTGTGCACTCGTGCCTCCAGACCTCTGCCTTCCACAACTCCTGAGGCTCAGTGTGCTTTCTCTTTTCCTGACAGTCCAGATCCCTCCTCCCACCAAATGAATCTGGTTTCTCAGAGTCTCGCTAGAGACTGGAGTTCAGCACAGTTGGGAGCTTCTGTCTCTCTTCCACTTTTGAAAGCCAGTTGCTCACTGAGCCTCCCATGCATTCAGCCATCTGTCCTCTCTTTGTGCGTGACTCTTTACCTCAGCCTTTTGCAGCTCCTCTGAGTCTCAATGTGCTTTTTTCTTTCCTTCTAGTTGCAGTATTTCCACTCATCCAGCTTTCCTGTTCTGGATGGTGTCCGTTTTGTCTTTTAGTTGTAGTTTTGAAATTGTTGTGTGAGGCAGCAGTTTAGGTGTTTACCTATGTCTCCATCTTGGTTTCTCTCCTTCATTTTTCTTTACAGCATTCCTCTAGTGGTTAAAATAATTGGGGAATCCAGTTTATTATGCTGATGTTTGCCACATAATCATCTTTCTTCTAATGTCTGGGGATCCTGCAGTGTTAAACCATGGAGATAAGTTAGTAGGGCAGTCTTAGGCTGCTCTAGAACTTACTGTGCTCTGCTTTGCTTTTATATACACTTCTGTTCCTCTTGTTCAGATAGTGCTGTTGTCCTGTGTCAGCAGTGGGAGGGTTGTGAGTGTTTTTTTTCTCCAGAGGTGGAAGATTGGGGGAGCCAATTGCTGTTGACCAGACTTGGCCTCTATAGCATAGTTGCTGATGTTGACATCACACAGCCTGTGGCCACAAGGAGAGCCCCCTTATCACCCAGGGATTGAGCCATCAGGAGAATACATCCTTCTGTGCTCCTGTATTCAAAATAAGTGTGGAAGTATATACAGTAAGAACAGTAAGGCAGGGATGGGTGGGAGGGGGTATGGTAAGAGATCAATTGTACTTGTATTCATGCATATAAGCATAATCAATAACACTGACAGTAGTGGGGTGGTGAGGGCCTGTACTTGGGAAGCAAGAATGGGCAGGACAGGGAGAGGTCAATGGGGGAATGAGAGACATCCTATATAATAAAAGAGTAACATGCAAACTTGATAGTACCTTGGCTCCTGATTGGCTTTGCTACCAGCCAATCAGGAGCAGGGGGCATGGCCAGCAGAATGGGAGGCAAGGCCGGGGAAGCATGCAGGGGTGTGGCCGCAGTGCAGCGTGCGATCCCCAGGTGGGGGCCCTGCGGAGGGGAGGGACGGCAGCGGGAGGCCCACCTGGGGCTGCGGTGCATGCTTTCTGCGAGGTGTGCTGTCGGAGAGGCGCCCGCCTGCTGGGTTGGTGCGGGACCCCCAAGTTCTAGATGCATTTCTCTGTCCCTTCAGTCTCCATGACCTCATGCCATTGTCAGTGGCAATGTGTGCGAGTCCAATAAGGTCACCCTTTCCCCAAGCACCATGCACACTCCGAGGCTCTCCACCTCCTCTGGTCAGGATTGGAGCTGGGAGCCTTCCAGCCAGGTGCTCTGGCTTCTGGAGATGCTGAGGAAGGTGCCCTTCAGGGGGCTGCAGCATCTTCAGTTTCTCAGCTCACGCCCTCTCCCCAGGAGGCTGGGGAGAACATATATGGCAAAGTTCTTTAAGCCATGCCAGTCAGAGTAGTGGGACTCGGCCAGGCAGGCACATAGAGGGGCGGGGGCCCTTTCTGGTCCTGGGGTTAGGCAGCATGCCCTGTGGTCCTGGGTGCCTGTGGGTGTCTGTGACTGCAGCTGGCCCGAGTGAAGTTGGCCCAGGTCCTGGGTGCCTATAGTTGGCCAGAGGGAAGGAAGCCTGGGTCCCAGGTGTGGGGCAAGGCAGAGGCAGTTAGGAGCAATCAGGCCAGCAGGGGAGCACTTAGGGGCGATCAGGCAGGTAGGCAGAGGTGGTTAGGGGTCACACATCCCCAAAGGGGTCCCTGATTGGAGCGGGTGCAGGCTAGGCTGAGGGAACCCCCCCCCCTCTGTGCACAAATTTTGTGCACTGGGCCACTAGTATGTAATACTTTCAATAATAAAGAATTTAAATTTGAGAGAGAGAGAGAGAGGGAGAGAGAGAGAGAGAAAGAAAGAAAAGAAAAGAAAAAAGAAAGAGGCTGTGTAAGGGCCCAAAAAATAGCAATTACTTTAGATTTTCCACATGCTTGATAAATTCAGTATAGTGGTTAATGGGGAAGGCTTATAAAGCTTGCTTTTTAAAAATATATATATTTTATTGATTTTTTTACAGAGCGGAAGGGAGAGGGATAGAAAATCAGAATCATCGATGAGAGAGAAACATCGATCAGCTGCCTCTTGCACACCCACTGCTGGGGATGTGCCCGCAGCCACGGTACATGCCCTTGACCGGAATCGAACCTGGGACCTTTCAGTCCACTGAGCCAAACCGGTTTCTCCTAAACCTTGCTTTTTGGTGCTGCATATATTGCATGAGGCTGCACACTCACCAATCCAAGCGGGTGGTGTTCTGATGGGGTCCCCACGATTTATCCTTCCTGGTGAGCAACCTGCCCAGCTGCACCTCTGTCAGTGAGGCATGCCGTTGACCCACCTTGCTCCATTTTCTAGCTTATTCTTAGGAGCGCTTCATTTCTTGTGACCCAGTTGTGTCTCTAGCTCTAGAGAAATGGAAATGCCACTGAGTTTTGGCCAGATAACATTTAACACGTTTCTGCATTTAGGTTAGAATATCAGAGGTCAGTGTTCTGATAATCCAGAAGGATAATTGGGCGTGTGTCCTCTGGCCAGGAGGAAAATTTGTATTTGTGTTGGTGGCAGAGCAGAGCACCACTGACGTTACTGCAGTTTGAAAGCTCAATGGTCTGTCTTCCTGACACTGTGTTATAAATCATGCCATTGTCTTAGTGCTTATTCTTCATCCACTTGGTTAGAAATGAAGGCAATTATTTCTGAGGGAAAAATTGCTAATACTTAGACCAAGTTAAAAGACTGCCCTTACCCATAGATTTTTCTCAGACTTCTTGAATAAAATGAAGGATGTTGGAGCACAAAAACAATGGAGGTTGGGAGTTTAGAAAGTCTGATGCATGAATTGAACAAAATATCACACCTCCAAACTTGAATTTGCAATTTGTAATTCTATTATTATGCACAGTAATGTCAGTTATTAAAAAGTGAGGTGGTAATCGCCCAGAAATGTAAGAAAGTTCTAATTACTGTACTAGTACTATAGAAAGTAGTCATACAAGTCATCCTCAGTAGTAAGTTGCTGGCATTTTTTATGGACAGTATATACAGTAATTTAGTATAGTTTATATTCATGAATAATGAGGACAGACTAATCTTACATGTTTGCTTTCTAATTATTCTATTTTTAGCACTCCATCATTTCTCTTGTTACTGCAGGAAGCTATAATGTCCTAACTGCAGTGCAGTGCCTGCATCCATAGCACAGTGGCCAGTCACAGTCAGCTCAGTTGCTTCTGCAGAGAAAGCAATCATCCTAACTGCCAGTAATGACAACCTTGTTGATTATACCAGCCAAGGACTATTACTAATCATGCAAAATGCTTATTTTTGCCTTACAAATATGTTTTTGTTCTTGGTAAACATGCATAATAACTAAATAAATAAATAAATAAATAAATAAACAAACAATATAAACATAATGCATCCTCATTAAAGCCTGAATTCTATAAAGAAAAGGCACAAAAAAAACTTCTCTATTTATAGATATTTTGTTTCCCTGAGCAACAGAAAATGCAGTTCTT
This sequence comes from Antrozous pallidus, assembly GCA_027563665.1. NCBI lineage: Eukaryota > Metazoa > Chordata > Mammalia > Chiroptera > Vespertilionidae > Antrozous > Antrozous pallidus. The sequence continues at coordinate 60,027,470 of CM050508.1, read as the reverse complement.
ATTTAACCAATCAGCAATGCCACAGAAAAATATCCTGCAGATGGTAATAGTCTCCATTTTTTTCATGAAAGTACCTCCAGCTCAAGTCCATGGCTCACTTGAATCATGGAGTCCTTGATAGCATGCATGAGATTAGATAGCTCTCCTGCATTGTCCCAGGGCTCTCTGGGCTGTGATCTGCTCTTGCCACTTTGGGAGCGGAACCTTGACCAACCAAAAGCAGCCTGTAGCAGAGAAGCTGTGAGTCCAGAGTAGACTTTTTCTGCTGACCTTCTCCATCTGGGTGAACTACCAGAGCTGAAACCGGGTGTGTCCAAACAGCGCCTAGCGTTGGTCTTCCTCTTGTTTTTCTTAGTTTCATTCTGAACCAGACATAAAATCTTAACTCACCTTTGATTTGTCTCCTTCCCCTGCCCCTTTTTATCAGGTCTTACTGACCTATTTGTTTGACTTATTTCTGAAACCTACAGTCTCAGTTTAATTCCCACTTCCATTTTTTCTGCTACTGAACTTTTGGTATAAGCTCCAAGCAAAGCCTTCTGTTCCCTCTTTTTTCCAGTCAGCCTAATATGGTATAGCTAAAGAGGTCTTCCTGAAACAAAGGTGATGTCATTCTCCCAGTCAGATATTTCCTTCGGAGCCTTGATGCCCAGCAGACATCATGCAGGGTCAAACTTCTTGGTCTAATCTGAGAGTCCAGCCATCTTTGCCTTTCTCAGGATTACCCATTATCCCCCTTCAGGTCTCTGTCATTCACCCAAACTAGAATGATCATCATTTTTATTCATTCTTACTGACTGTGTTCTTCACTCTGCCTCAAATCTTCTTCCTACTTCCTTACTCATGGGCTTAGGACGTTGTACCCTTCAAGGCCCTGCTCAGTTATTTCTTCCACAAAAGTATTTGTGATCTCCAGCAGCCCCCTTCCTCCTGCACACATGTGCCTGTACACACCATTTCCCACATTATTTGAACTGCCTTTAATTACCTCAGGTGCTTTTTTAACAGTATGTTTCTGACTATATGTCATATTATTTACTGCTGAACTTACTTCTTTGAACCAGCATTAGCTTCCGATTCATTGTTCTGTTCTCCACGGTACTAGGCCTGGTGCCCCACACATCCTATATTATCCTATATTATAAAAGTCTAATATGAAAATCAACCGAATGGCAGAACGACTGGTCATTATGATGCACACTAACCACCAGGGGGCAGACGCTCAACGCAAGAGCTGCCTCCTGGTGGTCAGTGTGCTCCCACAGTGGGAGAGCCCCTCAGCCAGTAGCTGGGCTCACTGCTGGCCAGTGCAGCAGTGCTCTCCTGCCTCCATGGTAGTTCTAAGGACGTCCAACTGACAGCTTAGGTCCCTCAGTCAGACATCCCCCAAGGGCTCCTGGACTTCGAGAGGGAGCACGGTGAGCTGAGGGACCTCTCCCCATAACCCCAGTGCAAGAATTTCATGCATTGGGCCTCTAGTAAATCAATAAATGGATTCAGAGAACTTGATTTTTAATATTCCCACTTATCTTTGTTTTTTCCTCTGCAAAATGCGTTTCATATTTGGTAATATTTATAAAACTGTAGTAAGCAATGGTAAAAAAAAAACAAAAAAACAAAACAAACAAAAAAAACACAACCAAAAAAAAACAAACCCAACTAATCTTTGACCAGTTATAATAAAAGTATTATTTTGTGATGTAACCAATTTTATGAGGAATTTTTGGTAATAATTATTATGTTCTGTTTATAAGTGGGGAAAGATATTCTACTTGGAATAGAAGTAGAATATAGACATTTCTACCTTTTCAGACTTTGTGTTATCTATAAATCAATCTTATGTGTTAAGTATATATTTTATATTTTTAACAGGCTGTGGAAGTTTGTGTATTGGTGAAGAAGTTGTAAGGGTTGACCGCTCTAAGAAGTGATTTCCATTCTTCTGTTAATTAGAAAAGGTTTCTCTGGGAGAACGTTTTAGACTCCAATATTAGAGCCAAAGAAATTCAGAGAGATGTAGGTACCTAGGAGAGGGCATGGACCAATGGAAAGGTGTTTATTTGTATTCTTAGCAGCTATGACAATCACTCCTTAAGGAGCTATCTCATCATTCTTGTCAGCAGCTCTGTTTTGGACAGAATGGACACCAGAGGGTTATGACAGACCCCAGATCTCAATGCCCATCCTCCTTGCTTTTTCTCTGCTGCTTAAGGCTACCTGTACGTTAAGAGCCATTTGGTTTAGCTGTTGTTTTGTTTGAGACTTAGAAGCTAGGAACATTTATCATAGCTGCTTAGACCTGGGCAGAGATGTTTTAGGTTTAACTTGGTAGGGACAGCAAGCATCCTCCAAACTCCCCAAGGAAGTCCTAGCTCACAGCCCTCTACCAGCACCACCCCCTGCGGCAGGTTCTCTGACTGCTGCACTAGACTCCAGAGCCTCTGAGCTTGGCCCTCAAGTGGGCTACTTCACTTCTGAGATGTGTAACCAAAAGGCTAACATTACCAATGAAAACTTACACTTAAAACAACAAAACCGTACATTTATTGTTGCCACTCATCTCCTGCTTGGCCTTCCTGGGTATCCAGTGTGTTACTTAAAATGATTGCTACAGGCCAGGTTGGTTTACGTGCTTCTGTTTCTCAGTGTTCCACAAAGGCCGCAGGACTCAGAGCTATGCTCGGTGCGTCTTCACAGATTCCTCCCTCTTGGCCTTACAGTGTCCCTGCTTGAGGTTCTCATGCAGCAGCTGCTTGCATAACCTGCTGACATCCTTCCACAGCACATGTCCAGCCAACTCAACTAATGGAGTGAATGTGCCCCCACTGGTGAACTAGCTGTGCTTCAGGATTTGCCACTCCCTGTCTTACCATCTCATGTTAGGTTTTCTGTTGAAGAGGCCGATTTAAGTCAGTGAAGGCAGAAGCAGGTTTCGTTAGCTTAGTTAAAAGGTGCCTGATTATTATTTTAGTCTCTCCAAATTGTGTTTGCTTTCATTCATTTTCATGCTATCTTCTCAGCATAAGGACAACATCTGCTATGCTAAGTAAGGTTTTCTTAACTAACATGGATTATGACCTTAATCTTTCCACTTACCTTTCAATCTTTAGTATCTTTAAGGCTATAGGATCACTTGTAGGTCACTCAGGGGTTTTTCCAAATATGCACTTCAGGAGCATGTTGTTGGCATTAGTCAGGTTCTGGACAATATTTGTAAAGCTTACAGTCCTGTAAAGTTTACATTTAATCCTGCTTACAGTGTCACTGAGGTTTTTCTGAAAACAGAGCAATTAGTGAAATAAAATAGCAAAAAATGGGAGCCATTTATATTTTACTGTATTTAACTACATTCATGATGAAGAATTGACCGTCCATTTAAAAGACTACAAGGTCTTAGGGAGCACATAAGAGCAATCATATTTTAAGAACCGGGATAATCCAGGTTGACTGATGATGGAAACTTACCAGGTGTCTTGATGGTTTCTGGAAATAAGGTACTGTTCGACTCCTTTGTGACCTTTAATTCTGTTAAAACCAAGCTTGCTGCCTTTACAGCTGGTTCTAGTCTCTTCTGAGATTGATGTATCTTCCTAATCCTAGTGTGGGGGTTCCCCAAAGAGCTTTCAGAGATGCTAGGTGTCATCCTCAACCTAGTGCTCTATGCTGAAAGCCATTGTTTCAGTTGTCACTGAAATCCCTTTGAGCTTTAAAATTCTGTAACATAATGCCTCACCTTCAGTTCCTGCCTCTGTTCTTTCCTTGACATCTTACCTGTCTCCAGGTTCCATCTGGACTGCAGTTGGTGTCTTCTCATCACCCCTCACCATCAGCGCTCTCATTCTTCCTTCTCACTTTCCAGGTGAGTCACTGCAGTTGCTTTTGGCTGAACTTCTGCCACCACCAGACTTCTCTCCAGTACCTTAGCCCAGCAAGTCTCTCAGACATAAACCTGGTACCCTTTAGAGAAATACCAAAATGCACTTGGTGCAGGTGCAGTGGAAGACAATAGGTGGTCCACAAAGTTGTGTTAACCTCATGTGCTAATAGATGCTGATGCTGATACAGAAAGTTTGTTTACCTGTGGTACAGCCTCTATAGTGTATTTAGAGGTGGTTTGGGGAACAATAGACATTCATAAAAGCAAATAATAGTAAGCTCTCTCTGTTTTAAATAAACTTTTGGCACAGATCATTGAGACTTTCTGCTCACTGGTCTTCTATTTATATATGTTTTGAGAATGCCATGGGAATTCTTGGAAAGAAGTGTTAAAGACTTGAGGCCTATTTTATACCTTCTTAGCTTTGCTATTCACATCTGTTTTGCCTAAATCCAGTTTGACCTCTGCTTGCTCATAGGGATTTTTCAATCTAATTAAAACTTTGAGCCAATATATGTGAAGGAATTGGAAAAGCTCCTGGAAGCAACATTTGTCAGATGATATAAGCAATATCCAAGTTGTGAACTATACTTGCTATGCTTCTGATATTTCATAGATGCATATCAACTTATGTAGAAGATACAGTGGAAGGAATTTCATTGCTTTAATTTGTTTCATGTTTAATTTGTAGCTGACTGTTACACTTTAGCTGCAGATTCCCTTGATTTTCCTTTTTCCTCTAATTTCATCCTCCTAGGATTAAAAAATATTGTGATAACTTATAAATAAACATTTTAATGGCCAAAGAAAAGAACTTGGGACTAAAAGCAGACCCTTCAGGGGCCTGGTTGGTGTGGCTCACTCATTCCGTTGGACATCATCCCATGCACCAAAAGGTTGCTGGCTCAATTCTCAGTCAGGGCTTATGCCCAAGTTGCAAGGTCGATCCCCAGTAGGGGTTTGCAAGAGGTAGTTGATCAATGTTTCTCTCTCTCCCTTGCCCTTCCTCTCTCTCTAAAAATCAATTTAAGAAACATTTTTTTAAGTGAGTCCTGCAGGTAGTTTTATAAATTTCTGTAAAGTGACATTATATTCTTATATGTAAAGTAATATTTTATCAAATCATTTACTTTTATGAGGATGCACTTATAATTTTTTATATGTGCTTTTGAAACTTCAGATTTTATATTTCTCACTGAAATATTCTGTTAAAATTTGGACAGTCCGAAGTATTTTAATGCCTCCTATTTTTAAAATGGAAATTTTAGCAGCTGTTCAAAGCTTATACCATTCATTTACTTCGAACTGTTTTTAATCCCAAGCCCAATAAATGACATTTTTAATTAATTACTGACAGTTTCAACACATTTCTATAGTTAAGAAGAAATTATGATCTTTAACAAATTTATTACAAAATTTTCTATAAATATAAAGCAGTCTTTATGTATGCAGTTAGGAAGCACTTTGTTTATTGTATTACTTCTGATATGTTATTTTGGGAGAATGATTTTCAACTTTAGTTGTGTCTGGGAATCACCTGAAGGGGTTGTGAAGTGTGGAAAACACAGATCGCTGTGCCCGCTCCCAGCATCTCTGCCTCAGTAGGTCTGTGATGTTGCTGATTCTACTGTATCACACTCTGAGGACCACTGGTTAGGATTCTTGTAAATAGTGTTTTGTTTTTATGATTTTCAAATATAATAAGTTCAAGATACAATAGAACATAGGAAAGATAAGGTTTGCCATAGCTTTTATGGTTCACAGAGTTATATTCAAGCTGCCTTTAGTTATATAACCCTTTCTTGCTGTTCTCAGGATATTGCATTTTACTTATTTTGATTTAAATGTATATCGTTTTGACAGTATGATGGTATTACTTGGTAAATGACCAAATGTATATTTACTAGTTTTTTAAAAATAATCCACCCTAACTGGTTTGTCTCAGTCGGCCTGTAGACAGAAGGGCCCCAGGTTTGATTCCGGTCAAGAGCATGTACCTTGGTTGCAGGCACATCACCAGTAGGAGGTGTGCAGAAGGCAGCTAGCTGATCAATGTTTCTAACTCCCTGTCTCTCTCCCTTACTCTCTGCAAAAAATCAATAAAATATATTTTAACAAATAATCCAAGAGGTGGTAAATGGAGCATTGCAATGACTATCAATTTTGCATCTGTGTTAGAAACTAAATACAAATAGGTTTCTATAAGTCCCTGATACATAGTGGGCACTCAGTACATATTAGGATGAGCAAATGAATGTACTAGTTGCCCATTTCCCCCAGGCTAGTAATGGAGGTACTCCTTAAAAACTTGGCTGATCTGACTTTGAATATCTGTGTGTTGTCTGGTTAATCAACATTATTTCTTTGCTTCTCGTGCTTCTCTTTCTGAAATACAGTTATCTCATGATAATTTATTTTAATACCTCACTGATAATTTAGCCTTTCTACTAGAAAGAGTGGGAGACAAGTTAAACATAAAATTAAGCCTTCATTTTTCCCTTGTTATTAATAGTTAATTATTTACTGGAACAGGTAGTATTAACTTTAAAAACTTTAAGCACTTTCGGGATGATTTGGGTTCATAATTTAAACTGATTTTACGGCCGAGACTGCTTTGGCTCAGTGGATAGAGCGTCAGACTGCAGACTGAAGGGTCCCGGGTTCGATTCCGGCAAGGGCATGTACCTTGGCTGCGGGCACATCCCCAGTAGGGGGCGTGCAAGAGGCAGCTGATCGATGTCTCTCCCATCGATGTTTCTGACTTTCTATCCCTCTCCCTTCTGCTCTGTAGAAAATCAATAAAATATATTAAAAATAAATAAATAAGCTGATTTTACGATCTTCTAAATACTTAATTATACTTAATTAATTATAAGGTAATAAGGTAAAAAAATTTAGGTAATCTGGAATATAAGTGTATGGCAAGTTAGATATTACTCTTAAAAATCCACAGAAATTTCCAATTCTTTATTATTGCATTCTGACCAAATCTGTTTTAGGATTTTTTTGCTTTGATTGTGTACTACAATTGAAAGAACCCTGCTTGATAGTTTGTTCACTGAATTCCACATATGAGTGAATCACCAAGTGAAATAGAGACGGATATATAGAGAGCAGGCAAACAGCTCTGGTGTTGGGAGGTGTGTGAAGGAATTGAGCAAAAAAGAGAACTCACGGACATGACAAAAGTGTGTTGACTGCATTGGATGGGGGAAAGTGGAAGAGGGCATAAAGGGGACCAATGGTGACGGAAAGAAAGAGGGAGGGAGGGAGAGAGGAAGGGAAGGAGGGAAGGAGGGAAGGAGGGAGGGAGCCTTGAAAACCAGCAGACCCATTAACAAGACTGGGCAAGTTGTGTCCTGGCTCAAAGCCTCTGATCTTCCCTATTGTGTGATTATTGATGTGAAATAATCTTTCTCAGGGAGCTTCCAGGCTGCTGTGGCTGAGGAGATTGAAGAAGGCCCAGGGGCAGTAGCTTCTGCTTTTTTATTTTATTTTATTTTTTTATGTATTTGTGTTACTCTCTCTTTATTTAGAAAAAGAGGGTTAAGAAAATAACGAAGTTGGAAAAGTGCTTTAGATGAGCTTCAAGGTCCTTCCATTAATAGAGTTCTGCGACACTATTTTTTTTATTAGTCCTCAAGTGTATGTTGTTACCACATAATCTAGCCACAAAAATGTTTAGACATGTGTTGGTGACCTCAGGCGTTTCTGACACAAGCACTTCTTGACTAATCTTATATTTGGTATGAGGACTTCCTTAGTTTCTATATTTAATACTATTTGTTTTGTTACTGTTTTTGAAATCTCAAGAATCTACATCAGTATCTCTTCATAATTTTTACTTGACTATTTTTAAAATTTTAGTAAAATTTAATGAATTGGAATATTCTAAATCTCTGAAGAGAATACTAAAGGAACATTAGAGTTGACCTTTTTCCAATTTCCTCTAACCAAAGTGCTTATTTGAATTGTTGTCAAGAAGTTTCTATAGATGTAATTTCATCTTGTATACTTTTAGGATGGGTGGGCCAGCCAACTGCTGGTTAAAATATTTTATTTTTGACTAGGAAAGATAAATCAAAGGTATTTAATAAAAGAATGGCTAAGTTTGTTACCACTGTCATATTTAGTTTATGATCATTCTTCAAGGTTATATTCTCTTTGGAGGACATATTCTTGTGAGGTGTTGTCACACACTGTCTCATGAATAGCAGTATGGAGTCGAGTGGCTTCCTTGGACAACATAAAGCCTGTTCCATCCAGCCATAGGCTGTTTTATTCTTTCTTCTTTTTTGCTTTGAAGGCCAAGGTAACATGTCCAGCACTTGGATGTTTTCATATTCTATACATCATTTATTTATTACAATCCATGCATTTTATTTTTCAGTGTTGTATATAGATTGTTTTGTATCATAAATACCAATCCTATCTAATAAAAGAGTAATATGCAAATTAATCAACATTCCACTATACCCACAAACCACGCCCACTAGCCAATCAGGAGTGAATATGCAAATTAACCCAACCAAGATGTCTACAGCCACCTCAAGAGCAGGAGGGAGGCTAGGATTGCCCCTGGCGATGGAGGAAGCCAAGCTTTCTGCATACCCTAGCTGGCTCAGGCCTTTGGTTAAGGCTACAAAGTTTCAATTATAGAAGATAGATAACAGAAATGGCTCTAAAGGAGGGAGCAGAAGGCTTGCCTCCACTCCAGGCTAGAAGGTTTCTATTGTAGAAGATAAATAAATCCCACATGCCAGGGCCTCTGCTTGGGTTGCCGAGGGACATGGCCGGCCTGAAAACCACCACAGGCCCCTCGCCCAGGTTGCCTCATGCCCCAAGGGAACCCCCACCCTGATCCAGGAAACCCTTCAGGGCAAACCAGCTGGCCCCCAACCATGCACCAGGCCTCTATCCTATCTGATAAAAGAGTAATATGTAGATTGACCATCACTCCAACACACAAGATGGTTGCCCCCATGTGGTCACAAGATGGCCAGTAGGGGAGGGCAATTGGGAGGGACCAAGCCTGCAAGGGAGGGCAGTTGTGGGTGATAAGGCCAGTAGGGGAAGGTAGTTGGGAGGGACCATGTCTGCAAGGGAGAGCAGTTGGGGGCGATCAAGTTTGCAGGGGAGGGCAATTAGAGGTGACCAGGTTGGCAGAGGAGAGAAGTTGAGTGCAAACAGGCTGGCAGGGGAGCAGTTAGACATAAATCAGGCTGGCAGGGGAGTGGTTAGGGGGTGATCAGGCTTGCAGACAGAAGTGCTTAGAGGAAGGCAGGCAGGCGAGCAGTTGGGAGCCAGCAGTCCTCGATTGTGAGCAGGATGTCCGACTGCCCGTTTAGGCCCTATCCCAGTAGGATCCAGCCTAAACGGACAGTCAGACATCCCTTGAAATGGCCCAAATTGGAAAGGGTGCAGGCTGGACTGAGGGACAACCCCCCCCCCCCCAGCCCACCCCCTCCTCTAGTACATTCTATAAATAAAATGATGCTATATTGCTTACTGAATCACAATCCACGAGTTCAAGTGTGGAGAGAGATCTGTGTGTTTTTCAGTATTTTTTTCTGTGACTGGCTATAGTGAAGGTATGAAGATGAGTTTAAGCTGTTAATAGGAGTGACTTTGTTGTGATGTAATTTCAGTAGCTGCTCATGGCAGCTGTTGAAAGTAAATTGAAAACTAGCTGGTTTAAATATCACAGTGGTGAAGATCAACAGGACTGTGAAACTGGGACTCAGCTATGGCAACATGAGACTATCCCAACTAACTCAGATGTGTTTCATCTGACACTCTCTCCGCTTGGTCCCTTGTTTAAATTGCTTCATTTGAAGAAAAAAGAAAAAAAAAACCCTCCCCTTTTTGGGAGAATGAATTGCAGGTCTTGACAGAGGAACAGGTTGCTTTTGGCTTCTTGGTAAGTTCAGTATTTTTCAGTTATTTTGTGACCATAGATTATTGAAGCTAACATTGATGTCTTCCTCAAACATATTTGGTTTCTCTCACAGAAATCAAAAGAGCAGAGGAAATATATTGTCAAGCAATTGGTAAGAGAGTGTGATGCTTGGGGCTTGGGGTCCAGAGGCTGGCTGTCTTGAATGTGGATTACTAGGACAAATTCTCTGAATCTTTGTTGCCAGTTGAATGCTGCAGTGTAATGTGAGCCCAGAGCTCTCCCCCTGGTGAGCTCTGTCCTCTATTGAAAACTTCCTGGAGCCATTCCTAATAATAGACTTCCACTTTGCTTATTATACTGGAATACAGGGTGGGTGCTGCCTTTCTCCCTTAACAGATACACCCAATTTTCTGCACCCGAGGAGCATTTTATCCTTTAGACATTCCACATGAGACATTGTGAAAATAGAAATAAGGATGCTAGTGAAGGAAAGTTAGAAATCACTGCATGTCCTAGACAATTACTAACTCCCACTGACAATTCTTGCATTAGTTTTGTGATAGTTTATCATTGATGTATAGGTAGATCCAGATGCTCTCACAGTAGCAGTCTCTCAGAAAGAGCAGAGAATTGTTGAGCTTTAAAATGGGCAAATTAACCTTTTAGTGTCTTTTTCTATCATCTTCACCAAACATTAAATATTTATTATTGTGCCTCTGATCTTAAAAATGATGCATATCACTGTAAATTTTATAATTTGTGAGGGTACACACTTCCATGTGGACAGATGGTACTTTTGACACAGCTTTATAATCCTAGTAGGCTGCTTGGGCATCAAAATTTTATATTCACACTATTACCTTAATTGTAGAGAGATTCTGGGGTGGCTGTGGAAAGTCGTCCAACATGTGTTCTCTTTCTTTGCATTGCCAGAGCTCTAAATATTTATTAGTCATTACTTATTTATGCTCCGTAACACCATACTTTATTGGTGAGTGTTCTACCTTTCAGAGGGCATTAGGTAGTTCTTTGTAGTATCTAAAAGAAATATAAACATGTCCTTATTAGTGAACTTCAAATCATAGTTTATGACAGTCCAGTCCCTCTCCATACCCCTACACCCCCTCCATACCCCTACACCCCCTCCTCCCCAATTAAAATGACACAAAAATACTTATAGGGTACATACAATGTTTTAAACTGAAAATGTTTATTTTTGAGATTCAGTTATGTCACATCAATTTATATTATGATAGCTTAAGGCACTCCTCGATGTGTTCTGAAATTGCCCTTTTTGGGGGGATGACTCACTCCTCCAGTCCCAACTAATCTAGTTAAAGTCTTAATGCACAGTATTCATTTTCACCCACTTTTATCTGCTTCTTAAAATATCCTCTCATCTACTTAGACTGAAGTTAAATAGCTTCAGTCTAAATAGCTTATGAATTTGTAACCAGTTGAGTTTGATAGACTGAAGTTACCTTGAAACTATGAGTAAATGAAGCATTAAGAAAAAAAAAAAAGTAAAACAAAATTTTAAAAGATGTAAACATAGTTGATCTTTGAGATATTTTACCACACTATTTAGAACCACTGGATGATGCTTTTGATCTATTCACTAAATAAGGGCACAGATACATACTTTTTATTAGCAGTAATAAAATACATATTGTTAAAATGTGGAATAATCCATTCCTTTCATTTTCCTGTCCACTTAATCTGACCAGGTGATGTTTCAGTATATTTTGATGTTATCAAAATCAAGACTAATAACAGTTTTCTAATCATAATTCTGATTCATTGGGTTTGATTAAAAGCAACAGCAACATTTCAGTTATGCACTAGATCTGCACCTGATAATTTAGAAATACCAGTGTGACCACATCGTAACACAGATGTGTTACCTTCTGCTAATGGAATGTAACTTCCTTAACTTGGGGTTATTTTCCTAAATTTTTCCTTTTAAGAAAATCAAAACCCTCACCTGAAAAACAAGTTACCCAACTAGGAAGCTTGAGAATGAAATCTGGTTCTTTCTGACAAGTGCCAGTGACTGAACAAAAGACTTCTGTAGGGAAGCAGTTTGCTCAGTGGTTCTTTGACTATGAGCCATCTAAGATATTAAACATTTTTCAGTCAGCACAGCAGTAGAGTGCCAGTCTCTGTTTTCAGCTGCTTGCAAAGCAGAACCAGTTCTGTCAGCAGGCATTGTGTGAAATGCCCCAGCACACGTGTTACACACCAAAAGAAATACAGTCATAAACAGGAGTTCTGGTTTCAAGTAACTTCAGTCTAAATAGATGAGAGAATATTTTAAGAAGCAGATAAAAGTGGGTGAAGATGAATATTGTGTATTGTTAAAACTTTAACTAGATTAGTTGGGACTGGAGGAGTGAGTCATCCCCCCAAAAAGGGCAATTTCAGAACACATTGAGGAGTGCCTTCTTAAGGGTGAGGCACAGAGCATGTGTGTGTAGAAGGAAGGTTTGGTGAAGCAGGAGGCAGTGAGCCTGGTGTTACGCCCACCTGCCTGGGGAGTTTGGAAGCCGGGAGATAGAGTGGCTATGCTCAGGAAGTGGCAGGAGTGCGGGGCTGAGCTCTGGCAGGAGTGGCAGAGGGGCCCATGCCACTTCCCCAGCCTCAAACAGCTGATTGAAGACATGAAAATGGCACCACCGTAGGGAGGCTATGTTGAGAGGGAACTACTGTTGGCCACAGTTTAGAGACAAGCACATTACACTGTTAATCTACCTTCATGGTCTCTCTACCATACTTCTCAATTCTGTTGTTCCAAAAGACCACAAAGTAGTCAGGGAAGACCTCTGTGAGCGAGTGAGTTGAAGGAAGTGCCCTGAGAGGAATGTGGGGGGGAGGGAATATTCCAGTCTATAAAATCCATATTAGAATATCTACTACCTAGCCAGTAATCTAGATCTTAGTGTTGATGATTTTTATTTTCTATACATGTTGTATTATGTCATTCAAAAGTCTACTTTTTGGTTAATTTGAGATACACAATTTTATTTGAATGCTAAAACTTAACAAACTTACTAGTGTTCCAAACAAATGTTACACTCTTTGGAAAAAATGAGTAAATTTGCTGTAAAAGAAAAATTTGATGTACTGTTTATCTGATGAATAACATTTGCTCAGTTATGCAATGACTGTTTATATTTATATTAGAGGCCCAGTGCACGAAATAGTGTGCGAGTAGCGTCCCTAGACCTAGCCTATGATGGCAAGTGGGCCATCTTCTGCCCACTTGCCAGTCCCCAGCCCCACCCTGCCGCCGCCACCCACCCTGGTTCCCCGCTTGCCATCTGGTGATCTATCAGAGCCTGCCGGCCAGAGGGAGGGACTAAGAGGTTGGCCATTTGCCCATTCCCAAGTCTCCAGTCCCACCCTGCCACCAACACCCACCCAGGTTCCCTGTGGTTCCCCGTTCAAATGGAGACTGCAGGCTGTGAGGAGGGACTGAGAGGTGGTCAGTGCACCTCATAGTGACTGGTCAATCCGTTGTTACACCATTATGGTCGCTGGCCTTTTATTATATAGAGTAGGAGAGAGAGAGATACAGACAGCCTAAGACCAGTTACGAAGACATTTACAAAGTGAAGCATTTCTGTCTTGTCACTTTATTTTTGTTCAGATTTTTATACAGAAAACGTGTATTTACCTTTCATGTGGTTATGACATGCTATTTCAATTTTACAAGTGAAATAGGAGCATATGTAAATGTAAGCTAGTCAAAATAGATTCCCACTCTGAATCAGACCCATTAGGTGTTTTAAAGAATCCTAAGTAGAGCATATTTAATCATAAAAATGGGTAGTACTAAATTCAGTGGTGCTGGTGTGGTATAAATTATATCTTAACTTTAAAAAATGTTATGCATCTGTTTGGAGAGAAGTTTTTCTATATTATTATACTATATGGATTTGTATGTACCTGTACCTTGGCGTGACCCAAGTAGAATCATGAAGTGAAACACTGAATTTTAATGAGGACAGGCTTTATTCAAAGATATGTAAAATAGAGATAATTGTGTAGGTGCTTTCTGGATTCATGTGTGGAATACTGAACCATATTATTCTGAAGAAGTTTTAGATTATTTGCACTTTAGATAATTAAATGCACTGTTATTTTAAACAAAAAACTTAAGTAGATTATAAGCCATAAGTGATAACCCCAGAATTAAGGTATGGTTCTGCAAAAGTTGATATAAACTAGTGAATTTTGGAGGAATTGAATCTGATTACCATTTATATGATGTCATCACAGTGCATGAGCACAGCAGTGGTGAGGAATCCTGGCATGTTGGCTTGTAAAACCTTCCTAGCAGCCAGCCCTCTAAGCACGGAGCTGTTTCATCCTGTTCTAGAGTGACTAATAGGGCTGTGTTACTCATGGTGATTAACATTTTCATCTAAGTTTTGTGTTAACTATTTGAGATTCTGAATTGGAATGGGTGGCCATTTAGCTAGGTTGTTGTCTAGAGAGAACAACTATTGGTGGAGACCAGGCATCCCCAAAATCACATCATAGAGCATTGGAGTCACTACAGCCCTCATATTTGCAGTTGTAAGAAGTAGGACTGATACAAAAACCAGAGTGCTAATTAATTATTAGCTTATTAGAGGCCAGGTGCATGAAAATTTAGCCCTGGGCATCTGGGCAGCTGCCATCTGAGGCTTGCCTGTGCCTCAGACCGGCCCTGGAGGGCTGAGTCACCTGGGGGACTCTGGAGGTAGGCACGTGAAGCAGCCAGTCCCTCCTGGGGGTGGGCCCAGCAGTGCTGTGCACCTGCCACCCCAGTGGGGCTGAGGGGTCTGGGTGCCGCCATCTTGTGGTTCTGGGCGCTGCCATCTTTGCAGGCGTAGTATTCAATTAGCATATTCCCTCCTTATTGGCTGTGATCGCTGCCATATTTGTGAGGTTGTAATGGTCAATTAGCATATTCTCTCTTTGTTAGATAGGATAATTACCAAATGTCCCCATGTTTGGCCAACAGGCTTTTCCCTTCTGGTATCAAGGTCACTGTGGAACCTAGAATCCTGTCACAGATAAAGAGAGTTTCGCAAGAGATTTCATTTTAAGATTGTCTCTGTCCCTTACAGCAGAAGATCTTACAGAGACCTCAGGTTTTCCACTTCCTCAGACAAGGCCAGGATCTAGGTTTTTTTTCCTGTTTTTCATGCTGACTGTTCCTTCTCCAGTTCTGATGTGAATTGTGATGGTTCACAACCAAATTCTGATTCTTCTCTGGGTGTTATAGTCCTTTCCTTGATTATTTTATACAACTTTTTAGGCTAATACATTTACTGACTCCTAGTTTCTTTCCACCCATATTCAATATTCTCCTTATTTTATTGATTTTATTAATTTCTTCTGGGAGCCGCCCAGTTTCCTGTCTCTGGGTTTTGAGAAAAACTCCCATCTACATCTGGATGTACCTGGTGAGGATTCTGAAGCAAGGAGGGTCGTGCTGCTAAGGACATCATTGTAATCTGTAACAGACCACTTGGACATGATGGACAGGTTTCATAGGATGGCAGTCATCTTGGTATCCCCAGAGATTGGGCATGTGAAGGATAACCTAGTTGTTTTCTCCTACAGGTTTTGCATGGTGTGTTCTTTTTGAAGTATTCTTAAATGAAGTTGCTCTTTTTTCCATAGAGGCTTTCTAGGCCTTTCACATGTTTTACTAGACTCTAAGTTGGCACCTGCTAGCTTTTACTCTCTTCCTCTCCTTATCAATTCTAACTCCAGGCCATATTACCACCTTTGCAGAGGCAGTGGTCCTTGACTCATTTAAATTCTTAGCTTCAACCTTCACCATCGTATTAGTTAGTCCTTCATCTTCTCATCTCCAAAGTTTTCTCCCTCATTTTCTCCTTATCCTCCCCACCCCAAATTTATATGGTTGCCTTTCTCTGAATGCCACATATTAAGATGTTCTCTGCCTCTCTGTCTTTATAGTAGCTCTCATCTTTGATCACTTTCCTACTGCGCGATATGTTTTCTGCCTCTTTACTGGTACAATTTTTACACTATTTTTATTCCTTTTCTTGCTAGACAATGACCCTCTTCAGCATCTGGATGGTTCTGAAACCTCACACTACCTGGCATATAAATGTTATTTCAAAGGCAGCATAGATTTTTTATCATTTCCCCTCAGTTTGTTTCTTTCCCTCATTGAACAAACTCTAACGAACATCTGTCATGTTTCAGGCACTTTTATTGGAGCTGTGAATACAGTAGTGACCCACATAAATATCGTCCCTGTTCCTACCAAACCTAGAGTATATGGCTGGGGTTTACAGAACAGGAAATATTCAGTGTATACAGAAAAGGAAAGTGCAGTGTAGTCCACTGCATCCTCCATCTGTCATCAACACAATTCTAGAAGCTTTATAAAGTTGATATTTTTTCTTGTACTTTCTTCAAAAAGCTGTTGGGAGATGTTAAGTGTGAAGATGTGTTTCTTTTTTGAAAACAAAATATGGTTTAAGCAAACAGAATCTAAACTGAATAAAGGAGATGGAAAGATAAGCATCATTTCTCTAATTTTAGCTTGCTGAAGACAAGGACAGAAAGAAAAGATTGTTTTACATTGTTAATCTACCTACTTTGTTTTTTTAAATCTAGAATTTTCTCTTTTACTCTAAAGAGCAACTTAAGAAATTGGAAGTCAGTAGATGCATCATTTCTTAAATCAGCATTGTTAAAAGTGACTTTAATAGGATTAGCATCAATGGTTTTGATGATACTCTAATTCAAAACTGTTAACTTTCCTCCTTTATCTTGCTTTCCATAAAGCACCACTTAGAGATTAACATCTGTCCTAAACTGGACATGTTTTAAACAAATTCTTACATGAGTCCCAGATGGGGAGTTTATCTTCCCACTCGAAGCACCAGTACGTACTATGCACCTAGGGTATTTCCAATGAATGTTCATGAGATGAGCATGAAAAAATATAATTACAACTTGCACCTGGCATGGAGCAGGCTGAGTTGTGTTTTTCTTTTTCTGGAAAATCATTTATTCCTTCGTTCAGAAACTTAAGTTTTCCACGAAATTGGTACCCTACTTATAGCCAGAGCACAGTTTTGTTGGAGGAATCTTTTATTCAAAAAGCTTAATTTTTTCAGTTTCATTTTCTTTAAAGTACTTTCATTTTTAAAATAGGCTGACATTGGTAAAGCCAGGGAGAGCCAAATTTTAATTGTGGATATAATAATACCTCTCTTTAGCTACTTTTGTTCACCAGTAATAATGATGATTGCCTGGCTGGCATGGCTCAGTGGTTGAGTGTCAATGTATGAATTAGGGGTTCACGGTTCCATTCCTGGTTAGGGTTTATGCCTAGGTTGTGGACACTTATCACCAGTGGGGTGTGCAGGAGGCAGCTGAGCAATGATTCTCTCACATCATTGATGTTTATCTCTTTCTCTCCCTCTCTCTGAAATCAATAAAAATAGTTTAAAATGATTATTAATATTGTAGGATTTTCTAAAGTATGCTCTTCAGATTGTTAATAGCCCTCAATAAGGGTGGAGGTCAAGTAAGAAAGATACTGCGTTAGATGAGATTAAACAAGTTCACTGCTTCTCAAATTTGAAGGTAGGTACAATACACTGGGGATATTATTCACATGAAGATTCACGAGTCAGTAGATCAGGTGAGGCCTAAATTTTTGCATTTCTTACAAGCTCTAAAGTGCTGCCAGTGTAACTGGTTTGCAGATCACACGTTAAGGTACAAGGTTTTCAGGAATATTTAAGAGGAAGCATGCTCTGCAGTATTTCCCACTTACCTTGTTTTTGACATACTGAAAGTACCCTGTGGAGCATAACTCGGAGAACTTTACATTTTAAATTGCACCTTTCAAATTACAAATGAATTTATAAGTCAAATAGAAGTCTAATGCAGAAATTCTCAAAAGTTTAATACAGAATTTCTACATTATTTTTAGCTAGAGGTATAGGCCTAGTATCCCAAGACACTGAAAAATCATTTAGCTAGTTTATATAAAAAGAAAAATCAGTAGCATAAATTGACAACCACTACATAAGATAGCAGGTTGTTACTAGATTGTATGCCTTTTATTTTTAATACACCATTATTAATATTTTTAAATGCCAAAGTCCTTAATTAAACACTTTTACTTTTTTTTATTGCCTGTAGTAAATCACTTATAAATTACCATTTTCTAAATCCCTGTCTGTGCTGTGCTAGTGATTTTGTTAGTCTTTAATCTGTGTTAACACTAGCATTTGATATAAAAAAAACTAATGATAAGAACAAATCTTTTACTTAAACAGCTTAAGATTTGATACAGCTTACCATATCCTTAATTGCAAATAACATAAAACAAGCCTAGGGAGGTTTTTGAGAAATTTATTGAAGCTAAAGCAATTTTTAAATATGAAAACTTAATAAAATTAATTAATGCATTATTGGTAGGCTTTGGCCCACCTGAGTCCTTATGCTGCACATGTCCTCTTTTATACATACCTATTCAAACCCTTCTGTGAGCACCTGCTTTCTGTTTTGGATCTCTTAGTGCCTTTTATTGTAATTGTTTATTTATTTGTCTTGTCTCTCCTTTTAGATTGTAAATTGGGTTAGAGGTCAGAGTCTTATTTATCTTTATACTTTTAATAACACTATATGGTATAGTACATAAGTGGAAGATCAATAATTAATTGAATAAATTATATTTTATAAAGTAATTCAGCATGTAAAATTTAATTTTTTTTTATCTTAACAATACTTAAAAATAATGTAAGTTATTTTTTTTCTTGATCCTCATTTTCTGTCTTGACCGTTGTATTAGTATCACTTAATTCATCTTATAACCGATCATCCTACATCTAAGTGGCTCTGATTTTTAAATTTCTTGCAATTCTACAATGCAGGGAGGCTGGTCTTGCCTGGCTACTCAGGTGGCTGCAGTCAGCAATTGGTCAGGACACTTTCTAAGAGGGCCTGTCTTCAGGTTCTGAGATCTTGGCTGGAGTGGCTGGGATCCCTGGGCCTCTGCTCCATGGAATCTTTTAATCCTGAACTCATTCATAGCACAGTGATCTCAGAAGACAAAGCTGCAGAGCCTTGTAAGATTAAGCCTCAGACTTTGCACTGCATGAGATCCCACCTGTCACATTCTAAAAGTCTCAAGAGGCCAGCCCTACATTCAAGGGCGGGTGGTGGGCTTTGTCTCTTCCTGAGAAGACAGGAAAAGCGGTGACCTGGAGTTACTCTGTATGTAACATTTCCCACTAAAGTAAGACCATTAGTACAACCTTATTTGCTTCAGCTCCTCCTCTCTTGTGGATATCATGTAGAGTTTAGACTTAATCTTCAATTTTCTAAATTAATTGCTTAGCACTCTTTCTTGTGCCCTAATCCTTCCTATTTCAAATGAGCTATTTGGTTGAAGAACTTCCTTTAAAAGATTGATGAAAGCACATACTTTGAGTCCTGGTATGTCTTAAAATGCCTTTATTTTGACTTCATATTGGAATCATAATTTTTGTTCAGTATCGGAAGCTATTGCTATATCTGCTGTAGTTGATAAGAGGTCTGATGCCAAACTGATTCTCATTCCTTTGCAAGCAGTTTGTTTTTCCTCCATGGTAACAGTTGCAATCTTTTCTTTGTCCTTGGAACCAAAAAATTACCATGGATTGGGTTTGTCTACATGTAGTTTATCTGTTTTATTTATTTTCTTCACTTATTGGTCCTTCTTAAATGATTCGTTTTTAGCTCTCAGAAATTTTCATTTAGGTTTTGTTTTGTTTTGTTTTTAGTATTTATACTCCTTTCCCCCCCCTCTTTTTAGTACTGTTAGTAAATAAAAACATAACTCCAGGATTTACTCTATAGTCTCCAAATGGTTTATCTTTTTCATCTCTTTTTCGGTTAGTGTCCAAGAGAATTATTTAAGTCACTATTATGGAATACTCTTTAAAAGACATTATTCATTCCATTGATTGAGATTTTTGTTTTTAGCCTGTAACTTTTTTTTTTTTTTTAAGTCTGGCTATTTCTCTTTCACGCATATAGCTTTTGATTGAAATATAAAGGATATTCTACCTATTTCGTTTGTTCTGTTTAGGGAATTTGGATTCTTGGACATCAGTCTCTGGCTAAGGCCCTGTTCTATCTAGATCAGTCCTTTGCCCGTGGCAGCTGTTTGAGCATGTTTAGGACAGAGGCTGGCCAGCGAGTTGCACTGTCTTTCTACCTTTGAGCTTCTGATCTTGACCTAGACCTCAGAGCCTAGAGTCTGCTATTCATGACTCTGAACAACTCTCCCATCAACTGCTCCAACCCTAAAGCAGTCCTTTTCCCTTTTGTGTTATGGTTTCCTTGGGTTATTTTTCTGACTTTTTGGAACATTAATGGCCTTTTAAAAATTTCTAGACTAATTTTCTTACCCTAAAAAAGAGAAAATACCTTTTCTTTTATTTCATGACATTGTGAATTGAAAGAGTGGACGTGTATATTCATCTTGTGTCTTGATCCAGTTATCCCCCTCAGAGTTTTAACTACATCCTTACGCTATTATCTCCATTGAGTCTTTTTTTTTTTTAAGTATATTTTTATTGACTTCAGAGAGAAAGGGAGAGAAGAAGAGATAGAAACATCAGTGATGAGAGGGAATCATTAATTGGCTGCCTCCTGCACATCCCACACTAGGGATCAAGCCTGTAACCTGGGCATGTACCCTTAACCGGAATCGAACCTGGGACCCTTCTGTCTGCAGGCTGACACTCTAGCCTTTGAGCCAAACTAGCTGGGGCTCCATTGAGCCTTTTTTACATCCTTCAGCATGTCAGGCTTCTCCTTCTCCTCACTAACATGCTATAAAGAATCCCACCTCCTAAGAAAAAAAGTGAATCTGTAGCACTTTCCTAAAAGAGTTTCATTTTCCCTTCTTAGAAAGATTTTTTTTGGAAAAGTAGAAAATAGCAAAGTGAAATCTATATTTATCCAACACAGAATTTTCACTTTTTATTAACAGTTTTTCAGTATGTATCTATTGTTAGGGAGACAATATCAACACTTGGCATAACTCCAGGGAGCACCATTCACATAGAATTCAATGGGAGCTGCTGCCTCCAGGTGTGAGCAGTGCTGACTCTGGGATTATGTATTAGCCAGGGGTTTATTTTCAGAAATTTTAATTCAGTGGTATATGGGGTTGAGAGCATTCTGTTTTGTAATGAAAACCCCTTATTATTGAAATGAATAAAATTATATTTCATGTAGTTTTATAACCAGAAGTAGTTCAGTTGAAAAGCATTTTGCCTTTCCAGTGGCTGTATATTAATGTAGTATGAATTTGCCATTTTCTAATTACTAATGAGGTTGAGCACCATATTTTTTGGCCAGGTAGATTTGATAGGGGCAGAAATAGAATGTGAGGGAAACAGGTAGAATTGTAAGAGATATTAATCATTCTCTGTTATCCATGATTGTTTTGTTCTGACTAAAGAAGGTACATTCTAAACTGGCTGGCAGCTGCACATAGGAATTAGGAACTCACCTAGAAATGCAGCCCATCCTCCTCATTTGGAGCTGCCTATTATCATCCTATCTAATAAAAGAGTAATTTGCAGATTGACCATCACACCAACACACAAGAGGGCTGCCCCCATATGGTCAAAAATCCTGTTCCCATGTGGACACAAGATGGCCACCACAAGATGGCCAGCAGGGGAGGGCCATTGGAAAGTTCCAGGCCTGCAAGGGAGGGCAGTTGTGGGCCATCAGGCCAGTAGGGGAGAGCAGTTGGGAGGGTCCAGGTCTGCAATGGAGTGCAGTTGGGGGCGATCAAGCCTGCAGGGGGGGGCAGTTAGGGGTGACCAGTTGGCAGAGGAGGGAAGTTAGGGGCAAACAGGGGGAGCAATTAGGCATCAATTAGGCTGGCAGGGTAGTGGTTAGGGGGTGATCAGGCTGGCAGGCAGAAATGGTTAGGGGCAATCCAGGAGGCAGGCAGGTGAGCAGTTTGGAGCCAGCAGTCCTGGATTGTGAGAAGGATGTCCGACTGCCCGTTTAGGCCTGATCTCAGTAGGATCGGGCCTAAACGGGCAGTCAAGACATAACTCGAGGGGTCCCAGATTGGAGAGGGTGCAGGCTGGGCTAAGGGACACCCTCCATCCCTGTGCATGAATTTTGTGCACTGAGCCTCTAGTGGAAATATAAACAATTTTGTTGCAGAAACCAGAATAGCCAGCCTTTGCAGATCCCCAGCCCTTGCATATCACTAAGCTCTTTGAAGATCCCCAGCTCCTTTGCATGCCTGCAGGCCTTTGTAAATCTCCAGCCCGCTTACCTGTTAACTGCACATTTGCATACCCTTTGGCTACTTCCCCATTTAATCTTTGTACTTTTACCTAATATAAGCAGCTGGTTTATGGTGGGGTGCAAAGCAGATTTTTGTGGATGACCCATTGATCTCGTATACTGTTGGCAATCTTCTATAATAAAACCCTAATATGCAAATCGACCGAATGACAAGAATGACTGGTTGGTATGACGCACACTGACCACCAAGAGGCAGACACTCAACACAGGAGCTGTCCCCTGGTGGTCAGTGTGCTCCCGTAGGGGGAGCACCACTCAGCTAGAAGCTGGGCTCACGGCTGGCAAGTGCCACAGCAGCAGCAATACTAAGGATCCAGCAGGCGGACATCCCCTGAGGAGTCCTGGACTGAGAGAGGTCACAGGCCGGGCTGAGGAATGTGTGCCCACCCCCCTCCAGTGCACAAATGTCATGTACTGGGCCTCTAGTATTGGAATAAACGTTCATATATGATTCAACCATGTCTCTGCTGAATTGGCTCAAGTAGTGACAGGCAGCATGGACCCATTGTTTGTCTGATTACGTTTATATTGCATTGTGTGCCCACCACCAAAAGTCAGATCATTTTTCATCAACATATATTTGGTCCCCTTTACCATTTACCAATTCTCCCACTCCCTTTCCTCTGGTAACCAGCATACTGTTGTCTGTGTCTATAAGTTTCAGTTTATATCCCACCTATGAGTGAAACTATATGCTTTAGCTTTTTCTGCCTGACTTATTTCGCCTAGCATAATATTCTCAAGGTCCATTCATGTTGTCCCAAATGGCAGTATTGCATCTTTTCTTATGGCTGAGTAGGATTTCCTAATATATACTAGTATGTGCCACATCTTTATCCAATCCTCTATCAAAGGACACTGGTTGTCTCCATGTCAACCAAAGAGTCCAATGAATAATGCTGCAATGAATACAGGGGTAAAGGTATCTTTGTGAATAAGTGTTTTGGAGTTTTTAATGTAGATACCCAGAAGAGGGATTTCTGAGAAACTATATATTTAATTTTTTGAGGAACTGCCATACTGTTTTCTATAGTGGCTGTACCAGTTTACATTCCCACCAGCCGTGAATGCAGCTACCTTTTCCTCCACAACCTTTACAGCATTTGTTATTGCCTGTCTTGTTGATAATAGCCATTCTAAGAGGTATAAGGTTGTATTTCATTGTTTTAATATGCATGTATGTTCTAAATCTAAAAAATTTAAAACTTTGTATCTCATAGCAAGTTAGATTTAAGATACAATGACAGTCTGCTTTGCTCACATTATGTAAACATTTTTTCTAATTCTTTAACTTATTTTTTTGTATTACATGTTAAATTCAGTCTCTAATAGATATAATTTTTAATTTTTACTTTTGAAAATGATACATTTCCTGTAATGAAAGTCTGTGGTAATACATTTCCTTAGCTTCTGTATATCTAGAGAAGTTTTTATTTCTATTTCATATCTAAAATAAAATTTTGCTGGATGTATTATTCTTGGCTGATAAAATCTCTCTTTCAGTAGTTTAAATATTTGGTTCCATTCTCTTCTAGCTTGTAGAGTTTCTGTCGAGAAGTGTGATGATAACTTAAGGGTTTCTTTCTTCTTTTCTCTGGTTGTCTTGAAAATTCTTTCTTTGTCATTAATTTTTATAGTTTTAATACCCTGTGTATTGGAGAAGGATTGTGGTAATTAGGTTTCTGTTTGCTTCTTGGACTTGAGAATCTAGCTCTTTCCATATTCAACTATTTGTTTGAATAGTCTCTTCGTTCCCTTTTCTGTCTCTTCTGGTATGCCTATTATGTCAATCTTCTTAAGAACTCACTTGTTAGTTATTTTGTGACCTAACATGTAATCTATCCTGAAGAATGTTTCATATACACCTGAAATGAATGTGTGTTTTGCTGTTTGGGATGAATGTTCTATCCATCTTGTCTAATGTGTCAGTTAAGGCAGGTGTTTCCTTTATTTTCTGTCTGGATGATCTATTTATCATGGTTAGTGGGGTTTTAAAGTTCCCTACTATCACTGTTAATACTGTCAATATCTTTTGTCATATCTGTTAATATTTGCTTTATGTATTTAGAAACTCATAGTTGAGAGCATAAGTTTACAAGTGTTATATCTTCTTCCTTTATTGAATCCTTTATTATTATGAAATTCCCTTCCTTGTCTTTTATCGTCTTAATTATAGAAGATAAATATCTTACTTTGGCTTATTACAGCCTTTGATATAAGTGTTGCTACCCCAGGTGAGGTCCCTGATGAAGTATCTTTCTCCATCCCTTCACATTCAGTCTGTGTGTGTCTTTAAATCTGAAGCGAATCTCTTGAAGGCAGTATATGTACAGATATGTTTATATTTACTCAGCCTCTATGTCTTTTGATTAGAGCATTTAACCCACTTATATTTAAAGTAATTATTAGTAAGCATATACTTATTGCTATTTTGTTAAATATTTTCTGACTGTTTTTGTAGGTCTTCTCAGTTCTTTTTCTCTTGCTCTCTTCCCTGGTGATTTGTTGACTTTATTTTTAGCCCCTTCTCTTAAAACATTTTGTGTGTATCTGTTATGGCTTGTGGTTACCTAAGATTCATATATAACAACCTATGTATATGGTAGTGGATTTTCAGTTGCTGGTCGCTTAAGTTTGACACATTATTAAAGCACTACATTTTTACTCCCACCCTTAACAAACTTTTTAAACTCTATATTACTAATATCTTACTTCGACTAATTAAAATATTCATGCTTACTTTCTTACGCATCATTATTTTATCTATTTTGAAATAATCATTAACCATCATAACATCCGTGTTCAAAGTGAAATGATGAGATGTGTGTTATACTACAGATTATTAGTGCAAAAGAGGAGAAATGTATAGACTCCCAATTTATTTTGCTGGATAAGGTGAAACAAAGTATACTGAGTATACTGTGACCAAAAATTACCAATAAGTAGAGTAGAAAGGAGTAAAGAAAGGAACATGTAGTATCTATTTGATCTTCTATTCCAGAGATGATTTTTGTGGATTAATATCATCTGTGGTAAAATGGATTAGAGGTACCGAATCATAGGTTGTTGCCTATATACTGTATTACATCAATATCTATATTATATCCACAGCCTTGAGAATCCGTAATCACACTGGCTATATGTGGCCTGCAGTCTTGAGCAAAACAATTTTCTGTTAATCATTTTTAGTTTGCTCTAAGATTGAGATACACATATGCACACACACAATTATATTAAATTTCACATAAACACTTAGCCTTTCAAAAAGTTTCTCAAAAGAATGTAACTCAACCAAATGATAAAATTAGACCGGGATAAAGAGGAAATTTAAACAGGAATAACTGAGATAAAATGAGAACTCACTTGTTAGAGTTGGTCACAAACTCATCTCTGAGCTTCCTTGGTACAACCAGAGAAAGACACAGCACTAAGGTTTCCAGTACTCATCAAGCCCTCAGGAAAAGCAGCGCTTCTGGACTTCAGTTGCCTTATTACAGGAAAGTGTAATGTGATAGACAGCTGTTCTGAAAACTCCTCGGTAGCATTCACATTAATTCAGAAGGTAGATGTTGTCTTATCTTACTGCTAACCTCAAAATTCTGAGAATTCCTATTTCTTCATACCCAATGCAGGATCCCTTCTGTACCATCCCACTACTAGATCTTCTGAGCTGTGATTAATGACCTCTCATGATGGGGAATATAGCACCATTGGAGGCCAATCAATTTCTGAAATTGTGGATATTTGATTGCTCCAAAAGGAAAGACCATCCTGGGCTTGCCCTCTTGGCTCCAGATTTTAACTTTCATGAAAAGTAATACAATCATTAGCCAAACTTGACTCAGTGTATAAAGAGAATATGATATAATGAAAGAGTAATATGCAAATTAATAAACACTCCACTACACTCACAAGCCACGCCTACCAGCCAATCAGAAGTGAGTGTGCAAATTAACCTAACCAAGATGGCTACAGCCATGGAGCAAGCAGGAGGCTTGGGTTTCCCCGCCAATGGAGGAAGCCAAGGCTTCCACTCAAGGCTACAAAGTTTCAATTATAGAAGATAAATCTCAGATACCAGGACCTCTGCATGAATCGCCAGAGAGGTGGCCAGTCTGAAAATCACTACAGGCCCCTCATCCAGGACTCCCCACATTCCAAGGGAACCCCCGCTCTGATCCAGGATACCCTTTAGGGCAAACCAGCTGGGCCCCACACATGCACTAAGCCTCTTTTTTATCTAATAAAAAGTAATATGACCATCATTCCAACACACAAGATAGCTGCCCCCATGTGGACACAAGATGGCCACCACAAGATGGCCAGTGGGGGAGGGCAGTTGGGAGGTTCCAGGCTGGCAAGGGTGGGCAGTTGTGGGCAATCAGGCCAGCAGGGTAGGGCAGATGAGAGGGACCAGGCCTGCAGAGGTGGACAGTTGGGGGGGACCAGGCCTGCAGAGGAGGGGAGTTAGGAGTGACCAGGCCTACAGGGGAGGGAAGTTAGGGGCAAATAGGCTGTCAGGGGAGCAGTTAGGCATCAATCAGGCTGGCAGGCGAATGGTTAGGGGATGGTCAGACTGGTGGGCAGAAGTGGTTAAGGGCAATCAGGAAGGCAGGCAGGTGAGCATTTGGGAGCTAGCAGTCCTGAATTGTGGGAGGGATGTCCCACTGCCCATTTAGGCCAGGCAATCAGACATCCCTCGAGGGGTCCCAGATTGGAGAGGGTGCAGGCTGGGCTGAAGGACACACACCCCTGTGTATGAATTTCATGCACTGGCCCTCTAGTAATAATATAATCTGATACAAGTTTGTTACAAACATTAGTTTTTGGTCTAGATCTTCTGAGGATCATAGCCTAAAAAAATCTAACCTTTTTTGCCCATGGCAGTGCTTGTAGTTAATCTGCTTTTTTTTCCCCCCTGGTCAGAATTTCTCTTTTTGGTTTAACTGTTCTTTCTGTGTCACTTGCCAAGGCTTAAGCTCAAAAGAAACTGGAGCTATCATTCATTTCATATCCATACCTGTATCTGGGAATAATGACTGGATCCCTTTACTATCCTCTTATGAATGAATATATATGTGTCCATTTCTGCTAATACGCCACCCATAACTGAAAGAGGTTATGTCCCAAGGAGCCTGAAAGAGAGTCGTGTGCTCATTTGTCCCCTTCTTTCTATTATCTTAAATAGTAATATTGGTACAGTATAAGATCACCATGGCTGTGGAGTAGCCTTGTCTCCTTCATGGCAAACTCATTCTATCTTGAACCTAAGGTATTTCTTTTCCCTAATGTCCTGCTGAGCTAACCTAAACACAAGACCTGACATTTATTCCTATTGTTTTATCTTATAGAGGCAGCTCATTACTGTAGTTCAGCAATGTTATTCATATTTTCATTTTATATTCTGATAAATTCAATGTTTGCAACTTTACTGAAGAATTTGAGCATGCCTGTGTATTATTATTATTTACACTGTGGCTGTAGTTTTGGTCAGACTGTAAATATTAGACCTCCCTGACATTACATTAGAAATCTCTATAGGGTGATATTTTTCATTCAGCTATTTAAAGATCGTGAGAGTCAGCAGTAGCCTGTGCCAGCCCCATTTTTGTGCTGCTTATAATGTCGGAGGTGCTTTGTAACATGATGCATGCCTCCCTGGAGTCTAGACACACTGTATTTCCGTGGTTACATTGCCAAAGACAGAAAGTAGACCAGCATAACGTGACTTTTCTTTGGTATGCCTCTTTTTAGTTCTTGCAAATCATCTCTTGGATACATTCCTTTTTAAGAATCTCACCTAAGATCTATGTCTAGCTCTCTAGTTTGTAACATGAACAGTCTACTTTATGCTTTCCAAAAACAGAATTGGCATTTTTCTACTTCAGTTTTCTGAGATTTCTGAGCCCCCAAATGGTCCAGAAGCCTATCTGCAAGTTTCCCCGGGTTCCTAGAATGTTATCATTCAAGTCAGGCAAGTTGAGGTCACTGAGGCCTCAGAAGTACTCAGTGCTTTTTTCCTTTGCTCTAGCGGGAAGAAGTTACAATATTTTCCTGTGACTCTAATCTTTACTTGGGTCCTGCAAGTCTTTAAATTGTTATGAGAACTACAAGAAAATGGACAACTTTAATAGACTTATAACTTGTCATTATTGTGATATACCTCCTTTGCCCATAATTGGTTGTAGTATTTGGGGGGCTGTTCGAGAGATGAGGGATGGGGCAATTGTCTCACCCTCAGTTATAGATAGGTACTGGGTCATTATTCTTCATCTCATGTGTGCTAGTGATTACTAGTAATGTCTCCTAGTCTTTGAGGAATCTGAGAATGAAAACATCATCCCTGCCTGTGAAAATCCTCTGCTGCTGAGTAGTATTGTTTTTGTTTTTTTTACAAATGTATAAACTCTACAACCTCTGTCCATCCGCTTCTGTGCTGTTATTCCATCGCTTGCATCTTGCTATACTTTGGCTTGATCTGTCTCATATTTTGCTGCCTCAGCTAGATCAGTGACCTGTCTTGTGCCTGTGTCCCCTTAGCACATGGTCAAAGCAGTACTCAGAAAATGTTCATCCAATTTCATCAATTCTGGACAAAGTTATCATGATAAGTATCGGGAAACTGTGGTACACCAGAGTGACTGGGTATAATTACAATAATAGAATTCTGTATCTATCTATAAGCAGTAAGGCTCCTTTTCTCTGTGGTATGGAATAAGAACTTTCCCAGTGATGTTTCTAGATCTTCTTTTCCAGATTCTCTTTGTTCACTGAATTTTTGCTTCTCTCTAACATATTGGTTATTTCATGGTATTATACTCTTAACATTTAAAATTTTTGATTCTTGGCATTATTTGTTTCACTGTTGCATAGTAACATTTTTGTCCTTTGCAACCGTCTGCTTATTGTAAGGTGTGTAATTTTTCACTGGCATGGAATACTTTTATATCTTTAAATGTTTTAGAGACTAATCCAGGAAATTTATGTGCATTGTTTTTCTTCTTCGTAGACCTCATACTTTGTCTTTAATGAGCACTCAGTAAGTGCAGAATTGGGTTATTTTATAGTTGATGATATTTGAAGTATATTTTACATACTAAAATGTAGATTGCCATACAAATCATTCCATTTATTATATAAAGAATTAGTAAGCTCATTTTTTTATAACTGCGGAAAGTGGGGCTCAGTGAGGTCCTCACTTGTCCAGGATGACTTAGGTCGTGATCCTAGCCTATTTATTCAGGTCTGAAACGTCTCCTACTGCTCATACTTGAGGAAACTCCTTGCCAACTATGTGTTCCCCTGAGCCTTGGGCACCTGGAAATGGGAGATGGAAAATTCACCTGTTAGAGCAGAAACTTGTTTCAGCCTGTTAATATGACAATACTAAAGCAACCATTCACAGAAACCTAGAGCTTAGGACTATCTCCACTGATGTGGAAGTCAGGAGAGTGAGAAATAAGTTGGAGGCTCAGGTGTTATGCAGCTCCCCCCCCCCTTTTTTTTTAACCAATTATGATTTTGGGGAAAAACAATAGCAGGCTGATACTGAAATTTGAGGGATGGGGGGGGGGGAATCCCTAGATTGTACTACAGAATTGAATGTTATAAAAGTTTGATACAAAATTAAACAGTAGAATAAGCTTTAGTAAAAAACTATAAAGAATGTCAAGAACAGTATTTATGTTCTTAGATATCTGTATATAAGTATACAGAGTAAAACTGAACAAATAAGGACTCAGGAGCATCATAGCATTTTGTTAGATTTGCCTAGTGCCTAGAACCAGACATGGAAATGTTGGTCATCCTTCATTCACATTCACATTTATTCAGCAAATGTTAATTGAGCACCTATTTTGTATGCCAGGCTAGTTTCACAGTATGGTAGATAGGTTGTGCTCTCAGGCTGATTGTCAGAGAGACTGACATGTAAAACAGGTTATTAAAATATTTACAACATTTCAGGTGGGTATCTTTTCCTAATTGTTTTTAAACTTATAAAAAGTTTGCATCAGGTCAGTAAGTCTCTGGCAAGCACATCACTCTGTGTGTGTGTAATCCTAGGAGAGTCACTTGTCTTCTGCCCAGAACCCAGTCTGCTGTCATGAGCGGTGGCCTGACAAATGGTTTCTCTTATCAGCAGCTCCCTATAGCCATTGTCATCTTTGATTAATCTGATTCTTCTAAGTTAAGCTAACTAACTGTAATATTCTACCAAAGATATAGTTATTATTAATGCCTTGCATTTCTTTTAAGTACAGTAGACTTTTGTTTATGTTCAAGCCTTCCATAAGTTTTGTAACCTTTTTTTCTATTGCCTAAGCCTCTTCTGTAATTGGTACAGCATTTGTACATTTGTAGCTGTCTTCTTGTGTGTATACTTTTCTGAAAACAGGCTCTTATAGCAAATATAACGTGTTTATTGTTATTTGTTTCATAAGAATCATATTTACTTATTGGTTATCTGATTACAAGGCTCGCAATTTAACAAATTCCTAACAACTTTATTGTCCTTAGTATATTTTTAATTTAGGATCCTTCCCTTCCAACCCTTTTCATGTCATTTTTTTTACTATGATTCTAAATATCTTCTTAGTATTTTTTATCATTACATTTAAATTTATTTTTTAATATTTGGTAATACTCACTATACATTTGGCCCTAGATGTTGCCTTCTAAAAATCAAATAGCCTTAAGGTATTGTGATCATTGTGTGCAGAAGTCTGTGGTACTTCCTAGGAACTGTGTGCAGATCCTCAGAGGAGACCTGGAGAAAGTGTTAACTCTTTGCCTGCTTGATTGCAGGAGGAATGCCAGCTCCTGAGCAGGCCTCACTGGTGGAGGAGGGGCAACCACAGATCCGCCAGGAAGCTGCCTGCACTGGCCCAGGCATGGAACCCGAGACCACAGCCACCACTATTCTAGCTTCTGTGAAGGAGCAGGTACATCCTCTTACTGGAATTTGCAATTAATTATTTCTTCAATGCCTTTAAAAATTAATCTTTGGATGTGTTTTAAATTTGTCTAACGTCCTTGACGCCTTCACGTTTTCTAATTATAAGGTGTTTACATCCCTGAGTACATTGGGATGACTGGCATGTAGAGCTGCTCCAGGTGCCAGTCAGAATCGGATCATGCAGGATACTTGTGCGTCTGCAAGTAAGGACAATATTGATCGTGATCGGTGTCTGTCTCCCCCATTGCAGCGTGTGTGCATGCGCGCAAAGCTTCGTCGAGTGTAGTCACATTGTTAATTCTCTGCCAGGACTCTGGCAACTTTTGGCCTCTAGTGTTGAACCTTTAACATGGGTATTATTATCTAGGGCTGTCTCTGTGATTTTTGGATAAAGGCTATATTTGTTATGTTTGTCTGAATGAACCAAAGTATTTTCATTTTGTGAGCTAGTGTTCTAATATTTGTCAAACTGTGCCAGTTTGCTTCAGTGTCATATTTATGTTATTTTTCTTAAGGCCCTTAATACTATTTATCCTTCAATCCCAAGTAGCCTTCTAAATTAGAACTTAACTGTTATGCTTAGAGATTGGAATTCCTAAATTTAACTTTTTATGCTTTCAAAGTTTAATAAAGTGAGTGTAATATTAAAGCTACAGAGATAAACTTCCCTCCCTCCCTTCAAAACAAAACAAAAATATACACCATTTGTGAGAGTTATTGTGTTGGATATAATCTAACTAAAAACTTAAAATCCTTACGATTAACCCCCTGGGTTATTTTTTTTCTCAAGAGATATAAATGTAGATGTATATTTGCTGGAGTATTATTTTAAAAATCAACATTATTGGCAGTTCAATAGTACAAATAGTAAAGAATTTTTTAATACCTCATTTATTTACTGTTGCTGTAAAGTAGAGTTGTGTTATGAATGATACTCCAGAACTATGACATATGTGTTTTCAAGAAAAATGATTTCACAACTTATTCTAATATCAAGATGTCAAAATATTTACCATTCCTCCCAGAAATTAATTTATAAACATTCCACAACATAAGGATTTGAGAAGACAAAATTGTAGTTGGTACTGTTTTTGTTTTTCACCAAACAACCAGATTATCTAAGCTTCTCTCACCTTTAAGGAAGGAAAAGAAACTTTTTATTTTTATTTTTTATTGTACTTCATCATTGTCAGGATTTGACCCAAGGAGCTATAAAATGAAAAGACTCTGATTTATTTGGGGCTCTTAAATTGTACTGCGTTTTTGTGAAATATGATGGTAAATTTATCGAAAGGCCCAGAACTGACTTAAAACTAGAAACTGTTTTCAGTAACCATAGCAACAGGACCAGATACCCTGTATGTTGAGGACAATTGGAAACCTATCATCAACTTGGCACTGTAGTTCCTTGATGGCGTCCGATGCCTTCTAACTTTTATCTTTTGGCAATAAGTAGTGTTCTGAATGGATATTGTCTGGGAGATAGCCAGAAGAGTTCCATTTTTTTCAAGATAGCTAAAACAAACAAACAAATATACACCCCTAAAAACAGGTATTTTTGTTTATTGGGAGAATTACCTTATATCTCCTGTATTATTTTGTTAGTAGGAGAATATATTCTACTCTTTGCTTCTATTCCTGTTCTAAAATTTTGAGTTCATTAGTAAACATTTATAGTTTTCATTCTTAATTTCTTTTAAAGTTCCTTTTTCAGTATTTCAGTCATTTTAAAGTCAATGCTGAGTCAGTATTTCAGCCATTCAAGCCAAGACACTGTATCTATCTCTTGTTCCAAGATCTTCGTCCCACTTTAAATAACTAACTGTAGCTCTCATAGAGTTTTTGTGGCACCAGGCAAGATACTCTGAATTCTCTGTAGTTGGCATAAAAATTTCTTAGGACTTTTCTAAAATATGTTACTCCCTATCATCTGCCCAATGAGACAGTTAGATAGGAATAAGTAACCTAATTACTATTCATCTTATATATGTTATTTTATTAGTCTGTTAGTCAGAATGTGACATTCTCAGTCTTATACTTAAATGGAATGTTTATGTTCTTGATCATGTATTGTATCAATTGAACCATATTCTTTGATGGGCTGCATAATACTATGTAATAAAAGTAATATGCAAATTGACCATACCTCTGATCAAGCCACACCCACAAGCCATGCCCACAAAGTCAATCAGGAACAAAATGCAAATAAACCCAACAAGGATGGCGGTTAACTTGCATGCACAGGCACCAAGTCTGCTGAGTCCCAGGAACATACTTGGGACCCAGGCCACTCCTAACCCGTAGGCCTGCACTTAGGTCCTGAGTGGCAAGTGTCCCAGAACACCCCCAGTCACTGCGGGACTATGGGTGCAGCAGCCAGTGGCTGGAGCGAGGATGTTCCCGCCCTGCCCCCAAGCCACTTCATGTGCTCTGACGCCAAGCGGCAGTTCAGGTCCACACCACCCAGCCCAGCGCCCATGACAGGGTTGGCTGCTGGCCTCTGGAGCATACGGAGACCCTGGTGGCCATTGCCATGTGAGGCCCAGGGGTCCCTGTATGCCCCCCAGCCTGGCACCCATGACAGGGCCGACTGCTGAGCTTCAGAGACAGGGATGTTTCCGCCCTGCCCCCAGCCACTTGCACGTGCTCTGGTGCCAAGCGGCAGCAGTTCGGGTCCACACCCCCAGCTTGGCGCCCACTATGGTGGGGGGAGCTGGTGCCAGTCTCTGGGGTGTGTGGAGACGCAGGTGGCCACCACCGCGTGGCAGGGACATCCCCTTAGTCCAGTGGATACAACGCAGGGGCCGCATGAGCTGCAGAGGAAACACCATTTTAAAAAATATATGTATAGTTTTATTGATTTTTTTTTTTTTTTTTTTTTTTAGAGAAAAGGGGAAAGGAATAGACAGTTGGAAACATCAATGAGAGAGAAACATTGATTAGCTGCCTCCTGTACACTCCCCACTGGGATGTGCCTCCAACCAAGGTATATGTCCTTAACAGGAATCAAACCTGGGACCCTTCAGTCTGCAGGTCCACAGTCTATCCAGTGAGCCAAACCAGTTCCAGCATAAACACATTTTCTGATCGCTCATTGGCTAAGCTCCTGTACACCGCCACTTTCAATGTTCATAGTAACTTGGGTTATAAGAATTCAAGAATATGATCTAGGTTTTTCCATCTTACTCCTGGAGGAAGAAACAAAGGTCTGCTGCTGGAGGGGCTAAGAAAGGTCATATCCTTCCCTAGCTGCTTTGGCTCAGTGGATAAAGCCTCGGCCTGCTGACCGCAGGGTCTGGTTCAATTCTGATCAAGGTCATGTACCTGGGTTACAGGCTCCTCCCTGGCTGGGGCTCGGGTCAGGGCTCATGCAGGAGGTAACTGATCAAAGTGTCCCTCTCACATTGATGTTTCTCTCTGTCTCTCCCTCTCTCTTCCACACTCTCTAAAAATCAATGGAAACATATCCTCAGGTGAGGATAAAAAAAAAAAAAGAAATGTCATATCTTATGAAAGACACATCTTGAAAATGCCTAAAGAAAGTTGTCATTTTTTCACAGTGAAGGGACTAGAGTTTGTGTTGATGAAAACACTTTGATGGCTGCAGTGGCTGGCAGAGGCTGCAGCCACAGGGTAATGGGGCTGGCGCCTTCCCTTGATCAGCCCGGTCACCTCCCACAGAGGTGCCAGATTGATGGGGAGCGGGCCTCAGCCATCAGCCACCAGCCATCAGTAGGACATCTCCTGAGGGCTCCCAGTCTGTGAGAGGGGGCAGACTGAGCTGAGGGAACCCCCCATCGTGCATGAATTTCATGCACCAGGTCACTACTTATTTAAATAATAACGACCCAGTGCCCGAAATTTGTGCGGGGGGCGGGGGGAGTCCCCTCAGCCCAGCTTGTATCTCCTCCAATCCAGGATCATTTGGGGGATGTCTGACTGCTGATACCTAGGATCGGGCCTAAACTGGCAGTCGGACATCCCTCTCAATCTTGGACCACTGGCTCCTAATTGCTCACCTGCCTGCCAGCCTGATCACCCTTAACTGCCCCTCCCCCTGCCAGCCTAGTCGCCCCTAAATGTCCCCAGCTGCTGGCCAGGTTGCCCCCAATTGCCTCCTCACTGCCAGCCTGGTCACCCCACAGAGCCTGCTGTTCAGTCGTTTGGTCATCCCTCACTAAACCTCCTGCTGGCCTGGTTGCCCTACACAGACTGCTCTTCAGTTGTTTGGTCGTCCTTCACTAACCCCTCTGCTGGCCTTTTTGTAGGCAGCCATCTTGTGAGGACATGAGGGTTAATTTGCATATTACCTCTTTATTATATAGGAAGGATATGCTGTACTACTATGCAATGCTCATAACCCTGGATTGATGGAATCAGCTCCACTGATCTCAAAGAACAGGCCTTGTTTGATGGCAGCCATATCTCAGGAAGGAAGTTGCCTTAGGGTATGGAAGGAAGAGACTCCTGCAGTGCAAGTGGGTGAATGGTCTGGGTTCCTGTCCTGGTCCCACTACTTACTGTGTGATCTTGGGAAGATTTCTTAACCTATCTACCCCTCCATTTTTCTGTAAAATGAAGAGAATAATGGTTATTGAGGGCATTAAATTAACCTATGTAAAATACTTCCAACAGTGTCTGCCACTTAGTGCTGTTAGTAAGGATTAATATTGCTAGTGTCACCTTCATTTCCACATATGGAGAAAAAGCTCTTATACCGTTTTTAATTTTATACAGGTGTTCAGTGAGCCTTGTTTTGGACAATTGATCTGAAAACAAGGAAACATTCTGGATACTGTGCCATATTTCTGCTGTCATAATATTTCACTTCTACATGGTATTAAGCTTTCAAAACATCATCATGTTGGTCTCACAGATTAGAACAGTTTTAGGCATCCTGTCTAAGAATAGTGATATGCAAATTGACCATACATCCACTATACCCACAAGCCATGCCCACAAGCCAATCAGGAATGAATATGCAAATAAGCCCAACCAAGATGACTGCAGCCAGTTTCTCCAACAATGGAGGAAGCCAAGCTTTCTGCC
The DNA here is from genome assembly GCA_027563665.1 of Antrozous pallidus. Taxonomy (NCBI): domain Eukaryota; kingdom Metazoa; phylum Chordata; class Mammalia; order Chiroptera; family Vespertilionidae; genus Antrozous; species Antrozous pallidus. Next base: position 59,991,311 of record CM050508.1, on the reverse strand, counting down.
TGCCCTTGCCAGCCTAGGCTTCCACTCGATGCTACAAAGTTTTAATTATAGGAGATAAATAAATCTCAACAGAAATGGCGGCAGCCATGGAGCTGGAGAGAGCAGGAGGCTAAAGTTGCCCATGGCAATGAAGGAAGCCAAGCTTCTGTGGCCTTGGCCGGCCTAGGCCTCCAGGCTGCAAAGTTTCAATTATCAAAGATAAATAAATCCCAACAGAAATGGCTGCAATCACTGAGCGAGCAGAAGGCTTGGCTCTGCTCTCGGCTACAAAGTTTCAATTGTAGAAGATAAATAAATCCCAGGTACCAGGGCCTGTGCTTGGCAGCCATCTTGTGAGGACATGAGGGTTAATTTGCATATTAACCTACACTTGGGGGTGTGGCCAGCTTGCAAACCACCACAGGCCCCTCTCCCAGGCTGCCCCACACTCCAAGGAAGCCCCCACCCTGATCCAGGACACCCTTCAGGGCAAACCAGCTGGCCCCCACTCATACACCAGGCCTCTATCCTATCTAATAAAAGAGTAATATGCAGATTGGCCATCACTCCAACGCACAAGACATCTGCCCCCATGTAGTCAAAGATCCTACCCCCATGTGGACACAAGATGGCCAGGAGCGGAGGGCAGTTGGGAGGGAACAGGCCTGCAAGGGAAGGCAGTTGTGGGCAATCAAGCCCGCAGGGCAGAGAAGTTAGGGGTGACCAGGCCAGCAGAGGAGGGAAGTTGGGGGCAAACAGGCTGGCAGGGAAGTGGTTAGGGATTGATTAGGCTGGCAGGCTGAAGCAGTTAGGGGAAATTAGGAAGGTAGGCAGGTGAGCAATTGGAAGCCAGCTATTCTGGATTGTGAGAGGGATGGGTAGGATGGGACCTAAATGGGCAGTAGGACATCCCTTGAGGTGTCCCAGATTGTAGAGTGAGGGATATCCCCCGCACCCCCAACCCCGTCCATAAATTTCGTGCACTGGGCTTCTAGTAAAATGTCAGACAGTTGTTGGCAAACTCATTAGTCAACAGAGCAGCAAACTGCTACTCCTGAGCTGCAGTTTACCAACCACTGTTATAAGAAATAGAGAATGTGAAAATATTTTTTTTAACTTGCTGATTTTGTGCAACCTCAAACATAACATAATATCAAGGCTTTTGGTTAAATAATTGGGAAATGATACCATTTAGTACACAACTGAAGGTGTGGTTTCTTCAGTAAAGCACATTCAAGTCACTAAAATAGCTTATACATTCTTCCTTACTACCCTGACCCCTCGACCCCCAGGGCCAATTTATTAAATAGTTGGTAAGGAAATGGCAAGCATCCAGAGTGGTCGTATTAACAAATCATTGGTCTATTACTGTATGAATTTGTTTTTTGAGTGTCATAAAACAATTAAATCTTCCTCTACATGGCTATATGGTAACACTTTTCTGGGATCTAGAAGCCAGAAACTGTTCCTATTTCTTGACAAAATGCTGATATTCACATTTCCCTCTCTTTTGTAATGTGATAACCTTTCATATTTATGTCAGTCACATAGATGCATACCTGTGCAATTATATATTTAAAGTCTTTGCTTTGCTGAAACTGGTTTGGCTCAGTGGATAGAGCGTCGGCCTGCGGACTGAAAGGTCCCAGGTTTGATTCCAGTCAAGGGCATGCAGGTACCTTGGCTGTGAGCACATCCCCAGTAGGGAGTGTGCAAGAGGCAGCTGTTCAATGTTTCTCATCGATGTTTCTGACTTTCTATCCCTCTCTGTGAAAAATCAATAAAATATATTTAAAAAAAAAAGTCTTTGCTCTTTGGCAGATAAAAGAAGGAGCCTACTTCTGTTCAAGAGCTACCTCTTTCCTGAAGCCACCTTCACCCACCTGCAGTCAAATCTCCCTCCTGACCTATAGCACTTTATACCCCTGTTGTGACTTATCCCATGCTGCTTTGGATTATAAAATCAGCTACCTGAGGACAGAGCCATGCTTTATACATTGTTTCACACATGTTACTAGCCCCTTTTATATAAGTGATGGTTCAGGAAGGGAATGGATGACTAATACTAGCTATCACATTGTTTCCAACTGCCAGACTGTTTTGTGAAGATAATGGGACCTGGAGCCACATTCATAGAAACATTACTAAGCAAGAGAATCTCAAACAGCATCTAGAAAACTAATTACCTAGCTGAACATTCTTATCTCTAAGATAGCATGAATTGCATTTATCCATACTGATCTAGAAACTAAATCCAATCTCTCTGTGAAGCAAACTAAAATTTTATTTCATAGTGCTGGTCTAATAATGGCATAAGGTTAGATATTTCATCTCCCATCCAACTTAGCTGAATTACGTATAGGAAATAAAAGGATGTGACTATCTTGGTAATACCAAGGAATATCTACCTTCACCCTCTATATCAAGTGATATAGATAACTACTAAAGAAAAGTCTCTCAGTTAAAGTTCATGCTTGAGAGAAATATAGTCAACCCGTGGGGATAATGAAGCAGTGTGATCCTTGGACTTGAATCCGAAATTACAGGAAATGTCAATTGAATTTTAAGCTACCAGTTTGTTGTAATCAGGATCATCATTTGGCAGGTCCTACTATTCAGCTCAGCTCTTAGTAAGAGTCCAGGAGTCCACGATGAATGCAGATGTTGGAAACAAGAACTTAAAAAATATATATTTTTTTATTAATTTCAAAGAGGAAGGGAGGAGAGAGAAAAACATCAATAATGAGAGAGAATCTTTGATTGGCTGCCTCCTGCATGCCCCCTATTGGGGATTGAGCACGCAATCAGGGCCCATGTCCTTGGCCAAAATCAAATCCAGGACCCTCAGTCCCCATGCAGGCTGATGCTCTGAGCCAAACCAGCTAGGGTGGAAATGAGGATTTTTTTTTAAAAATCCTGATATTTTTCAAACATCTGGGAAATTTAAGAATGGTCTGGGACCTAACTTAATATCATGTATACAAGGTAAAGAAATGTGGCCAAATGCGATGTCTTCCGAGCTCCTGCTACCATCTCTGTGACTTAGTCAGAGGTGTCAGCTGACTTCACAGGCGAAAAGGAAGCAGTTGGCCATGGCTGTTATTATCAATTGGGAGAGGGAAATACTCTTTAAAAGACCCTGGCCAATCAGGGATAGGGTTGGCAAGTATAATTCATAACTCTATATAGAATGTAAGTTGATTTACATTTGTAAAATTACACATGTACTATGTATTATACTCTTTGGTTTTTCTGTCATGCAGTTGACAGATCTCTATTTGAACTTTGGCCATACTCGGGCACTCTTAACTTCCTTTCTGTTGTTCTCTCACAAACCACATTCCTTATTTTTGGTTTATGATTTAAGAAGTTTGGAATCCAGATGGAAGGTTGAGGCCGCTCTAGAAAGTATGAATTGGTAAGCAAGGAAAGATTTGGTAAAACATAATTTTATTTGTACTTCTCTTACTACGATGAAGTCCTAAATTAGATACCGCATGCAATTTTTTGTTATCTTTGATGAGTGAAAATTGCAGTGTCCTTCATTAGTGAGTCTCTCAAAGAGAACACTACCTTTCAGGATAATATTTCCGACTTCTGGGAAAATCCAATTCTACCTTTGGTATTAACTTAAATGATATTTAAATTTCAAAGAGTAAAATGAGAGTCATTAGAGATCTTTAATTTTTTGAAGATAAAATAAGGAAATTTGGAGCCCAACTGTGCCCTATTGATATTACTTCATTTTTCATGGATTGTTAGCCTCAGTAATTACACACCCTTCCTTTATGGCAGAATGCCCAGAACTGAACAAATTCCAGTACAATTATTTACTTTATCCCTCTGAAACTGAAAAACTCAACTGTTGTGCACCTGCCTTTGCAACTTCCTTTTATTTGGCCCATACGTTTATTTACAGTGAAATAGTTCTCTATGACACACCTCACATGCAGAAGACAGGGTTTTATTTCAGCTATAAACAAGTGTAGTTTGTAGCCTAGTAAAACCCCTGTACTAGAAATACAGTGTCTGAAACTTCACATTTTATTCTATTAGTAACTTAGTATTTTTTATTGGTAAACTGTTAAATGTAATTATTGCATGATGTATAGTGAAGTCTCCCGTGCCTGCACTGCATCTTCAAACACAAGGTAAGATTGTGTCTTTTCTTAGTGATTTCTGTGGGATCTTCAGGTTTTCAGCTTTATCTCCTTAATATTATGGAAATGAGGTTCAAAATGAGGTCAAGTGTTAGAGTTCTTATGACACTGGCCTGGACTCAAGAATTCTGAACCCTGACCCTTGGCTCTCAGGAAATCAGCCATCTTACATTGCATGTGTTGTGGTCACAGTGTAACATTTCTTCTCTTCTATGTCTTAATGATGTACTGTATCTCCCACTTCAGGTACCTCTGTGATTAAAGACTACCTAGAGTGCGGCCAGTAGGTTTATTTAGTATTTGAGTGTTCGAAAAAGAATTTTCCCTCAGCAACATACAGAAGTAGATTGCCAAGTTAGCCAACAACCGTTATAGCTAACATATTTTAACATTTGCCCATGCTTTCTGAGAGACTGATGTATAATCAGCTGGGTCTGTTACAAAGTTTACCAATCTTACATATCCCAGGAATACATTGTTAATAATTGAGTATTCTCTTTTGAGTCAATTGGAGACATTTTTTAGGTGCATTGACAAATCTCCAGGAATTTGAACAAGCTCCATGTTGCTTTTCACACATAGCTAGATCACATATACAAGACATGAAATCCATAATAGGTGCCCCCAAATATTTATTGCGTTAATGAACCTAGAATGTAAAAGTGCTCACTGCCCCCCTATAGTTAGCTTATGCTTACTTTTAACTAAATAAAATATATTGATTGAAAGCTCTGTCCAGGAAAGGAAGGCAAGAAAAGGGATAAGGAGACAAAGATGTTTTTCATAGTTTTTACCCTCAGAAGAATACAGAGACACAAATAGTATATACTTTTATGTGCAGTAATTGGACCCACAAAATCCAGAAACATGTACTCTTACTCCTTTTTAATTTAAGAAGGTTATAGATACATGCTGTAATATATCAGTTTCATGTTAATTTAACTTAGGCACTCTAATTTTAATTTTTATCACTGAATTAGCATTACCATTCTTTTACATTGAAAATTGAAAGTATTTCTTTTTTATTCTGCTTTGCTTTTTTATTATTTTTATGCAGTATAACTTATATTTAATAGTAGTACATATGTTTTCCTTTTTCTCTCCCATTATCCTCCCCCAGCCTCCCCTGCCCCCCCCCCAGCACATGTCCCCACCTGCCCCCCTCCCCACCCCAGTGTAAAATATTATATTATTTCTTTATTAATACTTAAAATCAACCCTGACTTTGCATGTTTAAAATGATAATTTCCTTTCCAGTTCACAATTCCTATTCAGTTAAATTATGAATATCCGGAATAATTTTTTCCCTGTACATGCAAACTCTATGCCATTAAATTTGAAATGAGTGACTGCTGAGTTGGTGAGATTAAATGGATGACAGGATCATTCAACATTGAATTCTCTGCACCGCATGATCATTTTTCCTTTTAGAATCACTGCTAGAGAGAAAAATATTTCAGAAACATATTTTCCCCTCAGGTATAACCCTGAAGTTATGAAAAGCTATAGAAAAATACAGACTATCTTCATGTTTAAGTATTCTCAATTTCTAACTTGCCATTTTTGTTACTTTTGCAGAAATGGATTAATATGGTCTTACTGCATCTGTTTCTATTTTATAAATGTATTGTTTCCAAAGTGATCAGATTTTTAAAGTAATTTAGGATATGATTCTTTTGTTTTAAGCATTCCTAAGAAAAATCATTTAAAATATATACTTTTTTCCCCAAGTAGTTCAAAGAAATCTATTCTGAGCTTATGAGTTTTTATGTGTTCAAATCTTAATAATACAGGGGTTGCAAATAATAGAAACAGTCTGCAAGGAGATTGGAAGAGCACATGATTGAAATTTGAAGACCAATGCATGTTATACAATTAATTAACTTCTATATAAATCATTTCAGAGGGGAAAATGGCTACCATAAGTTAGAAGATAGTTTTCTTTGAATTGAGATCTCTTGGCTCTTGAAAAAAATTTAATTTTTAAAAAAAAATTAGAATTCAAGGCATTTCGATATATAGACTACTTAATATATAGACTTTTACATATGACAATTTCTATAAAGCAGCATGACATCAAAAAAAGTGTTTATTATGTGGTTTCACCTACCCTAAGAGGCATATACCTAATTAATAAACTTTCCTACAAGCATTCCTAAAGTCTGATAAATCAAGATAAAGGTCCTTGGCCACTGCATGTGAAGGAATTAGTTCTTACTATTTTCTCCATATTTAACATTTCTGTGTTTTTTTAGAAATTTATTTTCATCATAAAATTGATGTAATCTCTTACTTATACCCTTTGCAAAATATTTTCATAAATTGTTTTTTTTTTTTTTTAAGAGTAACCCTGCCCAAGTGTGAACTTAATCAGCACCTTAGTTTTCGCTTCATGACCTCAGCTATCTCATGTTTCTTGTTTTAAAGCTATAACTGTTGGAAGTGGGGTAGTGTGCTGAAGTTTTCCCATTTCAACTTTAATCATTGTTTTTTGATAAAGTGAATATTGCTTTTTGTTTAATGTAAACTATTAACACCGGGATCTTGATATTTCTTTTATTTCAGTTAGCAAAATAGAATGAGAAAGTGAATTTTTGTTAAATTATTTTATGGAAAATATATCTTAGTAATTGCTACTGTTGGCATTATTCCAAACCAGTTTATTAGAAGATTTGATGGTCTGAAGGTAAGAACTTAGAACTACATTTGTGTAGTGACATAAACAGAATGCTGTTAACACTTAGCTTGTCTGAGCAACTGCCACAAATAGGGAAAATGTATTTTACTGATGTGAAACTAGCTTTTGGTTGGTTTTTAAAATTTAACTTTTGTTAAAACTTCTTTTGATTTCCTGTTAGAAACCACGAGGAGACTCACCCTATTGCTAGAATTAGAGAAGATTTCTCCTCCTCTCTGGCCAGTAAAGTGCGATTGAGAAGAGTGATCAGTGCATCACCAGTTCCAGGCCTGTCATGAGGACAAAGAACTTACATTAGTAGCTTTACTGGGCCTGACACTTTCTGATACAACCCACTTTTGCTCTTTTCTCTCCCTATATGTACTACTGCATCACCAGTACCACCACCACATGAAACAGACATCAGCCCCCTAACCAACAAGCCTAGAGACAGTAGACTGACTACATTTTGAAATGATTTCACACATCTCTTTGTATGAAGATTATTATATTTTCTATCTTTTAATAAATGCTTTCAGCATTGTTTCATTAAAAATGTAGCCCTCATGAGTCATGTGTAAGCCTGAAGACATATCAAAGAAATTGAGAATTTATCACTGCTACAGCGGCACATACCCATCTATAATCTATCCTTGCCTTTCATAACCTGAATGCAATCTAAAGCCAGTTGTAATCACAATGACTGAATTATTTGAGCTGGCAGAACTCACATCAATATGCTGTCTAAATGCTCCCTTCCTAAACAAAAGGTTAATGTACTAATTAGGACTGTCGTATTTTATGACTAGAGCTATGCAAAAAATATGGAGCATCCATTTCCGATACAGTTCTTGTATCTGGGGGAAAAAAAAGTTCCACCTTTGAGGTCTTTTATCCCAGGCATACTAGAAATGGTCAATAAAATAAAGTAGGTTGGTCACAATATTGCAAATCCTAAGGTCCAGTTTGCTATTCTGTGGCTGTTTTAGCTAATTTTTTCATTGCTCTAAATAGATTTTTAAACATTTGAGAAAACCATGTTGACCAATACAGCTTTTAATTGCCATAGCAGATTAGCACTGGCAAGGTGGAAGGGCAAGCACCTTGGTGGCTCAGAAAAAAGATGATCACCTGGGAGCATCCTCACAGCCAGCCAGCTCCTGGATTCTCTAGAAAAGGCACATAGAGCCCTGGGGGCTTCAGTTTGTCCTGAAGACATCATACTACCACAGTGAATACTTTTACTTGTTACCCTTATCTTTATTTATAGTAATAATCTGATAATCCAGGGAAGTGAGTCGTCTAGATGTGATTTGTTCCTCATAGGCATAGAACTTGGTCACTTGCATTACAGCAAGTTGCCCCAGAAGGTGAGAATACAGCCTCCAGCTGAGCAGCCTTAAGAGCAGCTAAAATAATTATTCACAACCAATAGTTTCTACCATAGTCCTAGTCTGCTTTAGAAAAATCTGAGTGACCTTAAACCTGACAAGGGATGGGTCCAGGCTGCCTGACACTACATGTGCCAGTTAAGCAGAAATAAGGTTGAATCGTATATGAGCATTTTATTTTACAAAATAGAGGCCAGGTGCATGAAATTTGTGCACTGGAGGTGGAGGGATGGCTTTAGCCCAACCTATTCCCTCTCACAATCTGGGAGCCCTAGGGATGTCCGCCTCCCGGCAGTCAGACATCCCTTTCACAGTTTGGGGCTCTTACAGTCTGGGACCCCTTGCTCCTCACTGCTGGCCTGCTGCGGAGGAAGAAGAGGCTCCTGCCACTGCTGCTGCACTCACTCACCAGCTGTGAGCCTAGCTTGTGGCTCATCCGCTGTGAGCCCAGCTCCTTCGGTGAGTGTCTGCCCCCTGATGGTCAATGCGCATCATAGCGACTGGTCATTCTGGTCATTCCCACCATAATGTCATTTAGACTTTTATTATATAGACTAGAGGCCCAGTGCATGAAATTCAGGGGTCCCTCAGCCTGGCCTGCACCCTTTCCCAGTCTGGGAGCACTCAGGGATGTCCTTAGTGCTGCCGTGGAGGCGGGAAGGCTCCCACCACCACCACTGCGCTCACCAGCCGTGAGCCTGGCTTCTGGGTGAGCGGTGCTACCCCTGTGGGAGCACACTTACTACCAGGGGGCAGCTCCTGCATTGAGCATCTGCCCCCAGGTGGTTAGTGCTCATTATAGCAACCAGTTGTTGTGCCATTCGGACAATTTGTATATTCCCCTTTTATTGTATAGGATAGTGCAGGTAGCATGGGAGAGCAGCAGGTTATCTGTCTCCCCACACCCCATAAACCAGCTGCTTATATTGGGTAGAAGAACAAAGAATCCATGGGGAAATGGACAAAAGGAATATGAATGGATATAATGGTTACAGGTTTCAACAGTGTGGGCAAAAGATGAGTGCCTCTGGGACTCTATTGTTTCAGCCAGTTTACTAATCTCCATGGTGGTAGTTCTCAGATGAGGAGAATGGACCACATTTTGAGGTTAACTCCCAGCTTTTGGGGTGTACAAATCCCTGCCAGGTCAGATTGTGCTTTCTTTAATCAGAATAAAACAATCATGGTTAACAGAGCATGATTAATATTTTTATAACTACAGCTAGTCCCCACTATTCTATTTCTCTCTCCCATCACCAAAACCCTGGCAAACAGGCCTTGCTGTGCCTCTGTTCTCTATCTGCCTCACTCTACCCTCCTTTTGGTTAATGTCAGGCTGAGCTGAGCTGGACTTGATGTTCCTTGGTGGTCCTTTCTGGACCAAAATCAGAATCATTACACTGAGTTTTACAATTCGTGGGAGAATTTTTTTATTTAACATTTGCAATAAGAAGTGCTATGGAGAGTAGAATAAAATTTCATTTTCTTGGGTTATCAATAGGTTCCCATTTTGAATTGCTTTAAGCTCTTCTCCCCTCTAAGCCTTAACATGCCAATTTTTAACATTCTACAAGTATAGATCAAACTTTTTAAAAAAATCTTCATCTTGTCATGATATTGCCATCTTGTAAAAGTAGTGTAATGGAAATCAATTTGTTTTTAAATCCCCATATTGAACTTCTCATGCTATTACCATATTGAAAATTATAAAGGAAATTACTGAATATGCCCAGTATGAGTAATTAATGTTGCTGAGACTTAAGTGTTTTGTTTTTATTTCTTTACTTCTTAGTTCCTGCATTTGGAAAAATTATACTAGGCGCTTAAATTTAAATGTATTTTTTAAAAATATAGTTCATTGATTTTTTTTTTAATTTATTTTTTTACAGAGAGGGAGAGGGATAGAGTTAGAAACATCAATGAGAGAGCAACATCCATCAGGTGTCTCCTGCTCATCCCCTACTGGGGATGTGCCCGCAACCAACCTACATGCCCTTGACCAGAATCAAACCTGGGACTCTTTTAAGTCTGCAGGTTGACGCCCTATCCACTGAGCCAAACTTAGGGCTTAAATATATTTTTATAATGTCACCAGGTTTCTCTTCAGAGAACTAAGAATCACAAGTTACATTTGTAAGCATGTTGAATACAGACAGCCCCCCCCCCACACACACACACACTGCCACCACTTGAAAACTATTTCCTTTACAATTGAAAATGAATAAATTTCAAAGTGTAATCTTAACGGAAATATTCCTCTTTAAGGAAAACAGAAGTTTTGTAATTTAAACAGAGTAGCAAAGTTATCTGTTTTATTCATTCTTTTATTCTCAGTACCTAGAATATTGTCTGGCAGGTGGTATGTACAGTACTCAAATTTTGTTGTTGTTGACTTAATCATATTTAAGTTTTTAAATTTAAAAAAACCCTCAATTTTTAATATGCTCAAAACTGTTAAATAACTTACTTAAAATACTTTATCTATAGATGTTATTGCCTAAGTCCCCAGTACATTTATAGACGGCACACACATATGGTATGCACACAGGTGTGTGCACGGACATGCACAGGTGTACATTTGCTTGTGGAGGTGAGGGTACTGGTACCTACAGCCTTTTGAGATGTACTAAAAATGACAGTGAAAATGCCTCTGAATAACTAGAGAGATCTTATATTTTGCTCTTTAGACACTCAATCTTTTTCACTTTAGTTTGAAATGTATACTTTAGTTAACTTTGTATTTTTGTAGAATATTTTTAGGTGTTAAATTTGGCTAAGGCATGGGGCGGGGACAAGGCGAGGAGAGAGTTCAAAGGACAAGAAAGGATGGAGATCAGAATTAAAAAAGGAACAGTGATAGCAACAGCTGATGTTCAGGGAAGGGGACAGAACAACGGGAAGGCAGGCCCAGGGATTAATGATGTCGCCATCTGGTTGTGAATGTTCACAGAGATGCTTTCAATTACCAAGAAAAGTGTAGTCCATTTAACAAGTATTCCATTTAACAAGTCAGGAAAAGGCATAATACCTTAGGAGTATTTGAAATTAGAAAATAAATTAGCATTTGAAGGATAAGCTTTGAATATCGAGAAATTTTAGTCTCCTGGAACAGTTCTTCACTCCAAGATGATAAAGAATGAAATGTTATTAAACAGTAGGAAGGATGCACATATCAGTTTTCTAAAGAGTGCATTAAAAGATCGTAACTGGGGAGAAAGCTAGTGAGGGACTGGACTAGCTCTACCCATCTATCTTTACCAGAGAGGCAGGCAGACTTGTTAGAATAACAGTGTGTCCTGAGCACTTACTGTGGGCCAGGCACAGGTGATGGCAGTGTGTGTAGCTCATTTAACTCCCATCACTAAATTGCAAGAATTTGGAGATTATCTCATTTAAGTATGAGGGAACTGAGGTGTGAATGGCTTAAGGAGCTGTTCATGGCCCACATTCTGCCCCCAGTTACAGAGCTCGTGCTCTTGCCAGGGCTCAGGAGGGCCATCCTAGTGGAAGCATGACCACTTCCTAGCTGTGTGGCTCCACTATTGTCTGGCTGTTGGATAATGGGGGTAAGAATAATGTATTGATTATCTGTTGCATGCAAACATTGTGAGATACATGAGAATAAAGGGACTTAGAAACTCTCTAAATTATAAAAATTATTATGAGGTATTGTTATGATATCCTTATGCTCAGCAAAATAAGAATTAAAAAATGTATAGGAAGTATGGTTTTATTTTGTAGCATTGTGCACTAAGAAGTAAAGATTAATTTAATCCTCAAATATTTTCAAGTTAGACATCTAAATTTGGTTATCCCTGCCATATAAATGAATGGTCTGAATTGAACATGCTACCAGAAGCTAGATGAACCTATATTCTCTTAAAATCCAGCTTGGTATGTACACATCCAGCTTGGTATATACACATCTGTTATCCTATCTAATAAAAGAGTAATATGCAAATTGACTATCACTCCAACACACAAAATGGCTGTCCCCAGGTGGACACAAGATGGCTACCACAAGATGGCCAGCAGGAGAGGGCAGTTGTGAGGAACTAGACCTGCAAGGAATGACAGTTGTGGGTGTTCAGGCCAGCAGTTGGAGAGCAGTTAGGGGTGACCAGACCCGCAGGTGAGGGCAGTTAGGGGCAAATAGGCTGGCAAAGGAGCAGTTTGGCATCAATCAGGCTGGCAGGGGAGTGGTTAGGGAGTGATCAGGCTGCCAGGCAGAAGTGGTTAGGGGCAATCAGGAAGGCAGGCATGCGAGCAGTTGGGAGCCAGCAGTCCTGGATTGTGAGAGGAATGTCCCAGATTGGAGAGGGTTCAGGCTGGGCTGAGGGACACATGCCCTGTGCACAGATTTCATTCACCGGGCCTACAGTACATTTATAATTGATTTTGGGACAAGTTCACATTCATTGTCTGTTGAGACTTTAGGAGAGCAGAAACCCTGCCAAGCCCTCTTTACTTGCAGGTGGAAACAGAGAGTGTAGCAGTGAGGTGTTAAAGAAGCTTTGTTACAGTGAGTGAAACTTCACTGTCCCACCCAGAGCCCTCTCCCCTCCAAGGCCAATCATTCTGTCCTCTGCACACAGTACCACTGGGGACCCAGAGATCCAGAACTTGGGAGAATTGAGTTAAGCAGCATAGAAGAGAGCAGGCCCGCTTCCACATTTAGGTGGGAGCCATGGCACACTAGACAATTGAGATTTAATTCTGATAAGCCTTGTGCCTTCAGGAGGAACTCTTTCATCCCTCTGCCTTTTGGGGGTGTGGCCTCCTCAGTGGTAGTCTGTGCCTTCTTCCTCTGTTTCCTTTCTTTAACAGCTGTTTCCTTTTACTGCTTCCTCAATTTTGGCCTTTTGCTCTTCCTACACCCCCACCAGCAGCAGTGTCTTCTATTGTTTGTATAAAAAGTAGGGGAAGTGGAAAAGAGTTTTTAAAATGTGAGGCATGGGGTTGGTTTTTTAAGTTGTAAACTGCTGAAGGGCAAGTGCCCTTGTTACCCATTGTGCAGAGCATTAGTAAATCTCAAGAGCTGAAGGCTTTTTAAGGTAACAGAACACAACTATTAGGGCATCTCAGCAGATGCAGAAGTTAGGATTTTCATAATAATACCTGCATATAGTTAATAAGCATTCATACTTATTTAAACCTGATCCCAGTAATTCTCTTTACCGTATCTATGAATAATTATAGCTATTTATTAATATATGTCTGCATATTTACTACCTAGGTCGTGTTTGATTTAAACCTGGTACCTCAGTGAAATTTCATAAATGCATTGCATAATTTCATTAGTTTAATGTTTATAGAAATTATTTGAAGGTAAAATCTCTACATAAATGCCAAGAGTTATGATTGCTTTCTTCATGTAATTCCCAGGGCTCATTTTTTCCTGCATATAGTTTCTCTCATGATCAATCAAGAAAGGTTTAATGCAAGCCTTTGAAAATATTTCAAACTTAGAAGCATATTTTGGTTGAAGTAGATAATGGATTATTCTTGCTGGGTTTAGTCTTTTAAAAAATGAACTGTAAATTCAGATTAAATTGCTATCTTTTCAATTATTTATACCTGGAAATACCTTAGGATACTACCCAGCAAACATTCTGCATTTGACTGTCAGATTATTTTTAAATGTATACTGAATTTGTGCCACTATTCTGGGATTTCTTTGAACTGAATATTGTATAAGTAGAGAAATTTTATGTGAGACCTTCTAAATGGTATTAAATAAAATGAATAAGAAAAAGATCTCAAATATGAATCTTTTTAGATTCCGTTATATGAAGTTCTCTTCCCAATTTATTTTTTTAAATTCCCAGTAATTTTAAAATTCAAACAGCATTTTTCTTCAGGTGTTTGCTGTACTCTCCTCGAGAGATTGTGAAAACTTTATTTAATTACTGCAAACAGGAAATGCTTAGGTTACAATGGTTAAATAGAAAAAACTATAGGCAATATATATTTAAACTTAATGTTTTTAGAATCTCCCTTTTGTAAGTAGTAGTAATGATATTTGTGAGTTTGGTTGACTGTTAGTATACAGTGAAGAAAAATGAAATTTTTGTTGGGACAAATATCAGCATATGGCATGAGCCAAAAAAATGTTGCAGAAGGCAGCCCAAGTGAGGTATCAAAATCAACTTAATTTTGAGAAAACGATTCCCTCTCACGCAGTATAGTTCAGTGGTTAGAAAATAGGCATAGAGAAATAACATGCTGAGCATTGAGGTAAGCATAGATTATGAGTACAAAGCAGATAAAGGGACATACAAAGTAGGCCTGGAGCAAATGCAAAATTGGCTGAAATATAAAAGTTCAGGTGTAAAATCTAAGAGATAAGTTGGAATCATAAAGCACAAGGCCAGAGTAAATCAAAGGCTTTTTAAAAATCATCTTAATTCTGTCACTGGAGATGGAGTGATTTTTAGAAAAGGGCACTTATTGACTTAAGCATTACGATTTCCCTCCCAACAGAGTAGCCAGGGACAGTATGGCATGTCATTCTGAAAATGGCCTTTGGAGTCTACCAATGTGTCTTGAACTTTTAACTCTCTTTATTTATTTATTTATTATTATTATTTTAAATATACTTTTATTGATTTTAGAGAGAGAGAGATAGCAATATTAATGATGAGAGAGAATCATTGATTGGCTGCCTCTACTGGAGATTGAGTCCACAAACCGAGCATGTGCCCTTGACTGGGACACTTCATTCCTGAGGCCAACTCTCTATCTACCGAGCGAAATCAGCTAGGGCTATTTTATTTTTTAAATATATTTTTATTGATTTTACTGGGAGGAATAGAGAGTTAGAAATATCAGTGAGAAACATCCATCAATTGCCTCCTGCATGCCCCCTGTTGGGGATTGAGCCAACAACCAAGATAACATGCCCTTGACTGGAATCAACATAGGACCCTGTAGTCTGAGAGCTGACTCTCTCTATTGAGCCAAACTGGTTAGGGCAGACTTTTTTACTCTTACCAAAAATAAATAAAAAAAAATTTAAATCTTCATTCAAGGATATGTTTATTGAAGAGAGAGAAACATCATTGTGAGAGAAAAGGATCGACTGGTTGCCTCCTCTACCCATCCCAACTGGAAATTGAACCCACAGCCTAGGTATGTGGCCTGACCTGCAACCTTTTGGTGTATGGGACAATGCTCCAACTAAATAGCCACCCAATCAGGGCTTCATTTTTAAATAAATCAGATTAGTAAGGTATATATGGCAAGTATGTTTCTAGAATTTTATCAGGAGAATTACTTGTGAAATGCAGTTTGTATTTCTTTCGATATTTCAAAGAGGAAAAGCAGGCTAATAAAGGAAAGAACCTAAAATATTCCTTAAATTTGAATAGTACATATAACATTACTCTTACACCAAAACCAGCAGCTGCAGCGATATCTCAAGAAAATTACAAATCAATGTCTCATAAATATAAATGCAGAAATTTTTTTTGCAGAAAATTACCGACTACAATCCAACAATTTGTAAAAAGTTAATTTCTCATGACTATATGTGGTTTATTCTGAGAATGCAAGGTTGGCTTAGGAGTTGAAATTTTAGCAAGGTAATTCACCATATTATTGGAAAGAGAAAATCCATGTTATCACCCCCAATAGAAAAAGCATTTGATAAAATTAAATACTCATGAACTGTCAGTAAAATATGATAAGAGGTATCTATGGATAACCTAAAGCTAATTAAATACAATACCAAACAATTAAATTAAAATACTATGAATTACAAATTATATATATATCCTATGTAATAAAGAGGTAATATGCAAATTGACCATCACTCCAACACATAAGATGGCTGCCCCCATGTGGACACAGGATGGTCACCACAAGATGGCCAGCAGAGGAGGGCACTTGGCGGGGGGTGATCAGGCCTACAAGGGAGGGCAGTTAGGGGTGACCAGGCCATCAGGGGAGGGCAGTTGAGGGAAACCAGGCCAGCAGGGGAGGGCAGTTATGGGCAACCAGGCCAGCAGGGTAGGACAGTTAGGGGCAACCAGGCTGGTAGGGGATGCCATTTAGGGGCAATTGGGCCAGCAGGGGAGCAATTAAGTGTTGATCAGGCTGTCAGGGGAGTGGTTAGGAGTGGATCAGACTGGCAGGCACAAGCGGTTAGGAGCAATCAGGCAGGCGAGCAGTTGATAGCCAGTAGTCCTGGATTGTGAGAGGGATGTCCTAGATTGGTGAAGATGCAGGCTGGGCTGAGGGACACCCCCCCCCCCCGCACAAATTTTATGCACCAGGCCTCTAGTACTATCTAATAAAAGAGTAATATGCAAATTTGGCCATACCTTCGCCACACCCACAAGCCATGCCCACAGCCATGCCCACCAGCCAATCAGGAGCAGATTATGCAAATAAACCCCAACCAAGATGGCTGCTGTCACTGACAGCAGGAGGAAGGCTTGGGTTTCCCCAGCAACAGAGGAAGCCAAGCTTTCCCCCTGCCATTGCCTGCCTAGGCCTCCACTCAGTGTTATAAAGTTTCAATTATAAAAGATCTAGAAATGGCGGCAGCCACTGAGCTAGAGAGAACAGAGACTTGGGTTTCCCTGGCAACAGAGGAAGCCAAGCTTTCATCCTGCCATTGCTGGCCCTCTACTCAATGCAACAAGGTTTCAAACAGAAATGGCTGCCGCCCCAGAGCAAGCAGAAGGCTTGGCTCTGCTCCAGGCTAAAAAGTTTTAATTGTAGACATAGATTAATCCCAGATACTAGGGCCTCCGCTTGCGTCGCTGGGGGGCGTGGTCAGCCTGCAAACCTCCACAGGCCCCCCTCGCCCAGGCCGCCGCTTGCCCCAAGGGAACCCCCACCCTGATCTGGGACACTCTTCAGGGCAAACCAGCTGGCTCCCACCCATGCACCAGGCGTCTATCCTATCTAATAAAAGAATAATTTGCAGATTGACCATCACTGCAACACACAAGAGGGCTGCCCCCATGTGGTCAAAGATCCTTTCCCCATGTGGACACAAGATGGCCACCACAAGATGGCCAGCAGGGGAGGGCTGTTGTGAGGTTCCAGGTCCTGCAAGGGAGGGCAGTTGGGGGCGGTCAAGCCTGGAGGGGATGGCAGTTAGGGGTGACCAGGCTGGCAAAGGAGGGAAGTTGGGGGCAAACAGGCTGGCAGGGGAGCAGTTAGACATCAATTAGGCTGTCAGGGTATTGGTTAGCAGGTGATCAGGCTGGCAGGCAGAAGTGGTTAGGGGCAATCAGGGAGGCAGGCAGGTGAGCAGTTTGGGAGCCAGCAGTCCTGGGTTGTAAGAAAGATGTCCGATTGCCCGTGTAGGCCCGGTTCTACCAAGATCGGTCCTAAACGGGCAGTCAGACATCCCTTGAGGGGTCCCAGATTGGAGAGGGTGTAGGCTGGGCTAAGGGACATCCCCTGTCCTCCGTGCACGAATTTTGTGCACTGGGCCTCTAGTATATATATAAAAGCCTAATATGCAAAGTATTCCCTTGGGAGTTCAATTGACCAGGAGTCTAATCATTTGCTATGATGTGCGCTGACCATCTGGTGACAGCAGGGAATGAAGACAGGCCCCAGCTGGCCGCTGGCAGCCAGGGAAGGGAATCCCTAGCCAGTGGCCGGCAGCCACTAGGGACCCTACCTTTGCACAAATTTCATGCACTGGGCCTCTAGTATTATGATAAAAGACTAAACACTTTTATCCTAAGAGTTAGGCCAGTGTAGTAAGTCAAGAAAAAGAAAGAAAGAACACACAGATTGGAAAGGAAAATTAAAACTCTTTTTAGGCCATCTGGTATGATTCAATGGCTGAGAGCCAACCTATGAACCAGGAGGTCAGGTTCAATTCTTGATCAGGGTACATGCCTAAGTTGCAGGCTTGATCCCCACTATGGGGCCTGCAAGAGACAGCCTATCAATGATTCCCTCTCATCATTGATGTTTCTTTTTTTTAAAAAAATATTTTATTAATTTTAGAGAGATAGTGAGAGGGAAAGAAAGATAAAAACATCAGTAACGAGAGAGAATCATTGATTGGCTGTCTCCTACACACCCATTATTGGGGGTCAAGCCTGCAACCCAGGCATGTGTTGTTGGCCGGAATTGAACCTGTGACCCTTCGGTCCCTAGGCTGATGCTCTGTCCATTGAGCCAAACCAGCTAGGACTCATCATTGATATTTCTATCTCTTTCTTTCCTCTCTGAAATCATAAGATATTTTTAAGAAAACCAACTCTTTTCAAAGAAGACATAATTTTATATGTAGGAAACTTTAGAGCAGGATTCGGCAAAGTACAAGCAAATTTGGTCCATCACCTGTTTTTGTGTGACCTGTGCCAAGGTACTTTTTATACTTTCTTCTTTGTTTCTTCTTTTTATTTTATTGTTTTTGCCTGTGCAAGTGTAAGATGGATACAGCCATGTTGGAGAACAGCTTGGCAATTTTTTATAAAGTTAATAATAGGCTTATCCTATGACCCAGCAGTTCTACTGGGTATAACCAATAACGAATAAATATATATGTCCACACAAAAATTTGATATGAATTTTCATAATATTATTATGTACAATACCCCCAAATTAAAAATAACTTAATCATCTATCAAGAAGTTTGTATAAGAAATTATGTTCATACTTTGTTGCTCAATAAGAAAAAATGAAATCACTGATAGAACTTGGATGAATCTCAGAAGTTTGCTGATTAAATTAAGTCAGATATATAAGACTACAGACTACATTATTCCATTTATGTAAAATATTAGAACATTAAAAATTCATCTCTAACAACAGAAAGGTAATCCATAGTTGCCAAGGAGTAATGAAGGGGAAGTGCCATAAAGAAGTTAAGGAAATTTTTGAGTTGTGGTTCATTGTGTACATTTAGTAAAACCAGTCAAACTCAACACTTTTAAAATAGGTGTGTTTTATTGTATGTAAGTTAAAACTTGACCAGGTTAACTTTAAAAAATATTATATATATATTTTTTAAATCCCAGCATGACTTAGCTGAAACGAGATTGTGAGCTTTAGCAAAACACAGGTTCTTTAGTAGACATTTATTTTACTTCCAGCTTGGTACCAGGCACCCAAGAAATAGTTTTGAACAAATGTCTGAGTGAACAATAGACACAAATGCATGATTGGCTGGGAGTATAAGGAAGCTTTTGGGAGTTCAGCCAGTGAGGCTCAATGGCTGAAATTCTAGTCTAGCTACGGCTGCATGAAGTGGTGGATATAAAATTTTTGGTTTCTTTTTTTCATCCTAACTTTTTTGGGGGGAGGGGAAGAGGAATGTAATGCATCATGGCTGGAATCGCAGATAAATTTAGTCTTTGGATGGCAGACAGGGATCCAGACGATTACTTTATATAGGAAATGGTTTTATTGAAATAACCTAAGGAAGCCTGTATTGATAGTTTTAATAAAATAAAGCCTTATCTATTTGAGTTCCAGGCTATGGAAATAAAATCTTATGCTTCAAGAGTATTTTAAGATTGAAGCAGTTACATTCATGTTTCCTTATGAAGAATCAGAATTGGTGGATATGTAAGACTTTAACCCTGTGGGAAAAGTTATTATTTATATTTAGTTTCTCTATGTTAATGCTGAAGAAATTGCTTTAGGTTATACAACTCCCTAAATGTTAGGTTTTCAGTAGTACCAGGAGCATACTTTTACTGGGGAAGATTGTTCTATTTCATATCTGAAAAATAAACTTGACTCAGTATAGTCTGCCTTTTAATCCTTTAAAATGTTATTGTCCTACTTTTCAGTTTGGGGGGAAAATTCTGAGTGGCCCTGCATTCATATTCCTGTAAGAGTGGGTGCTTTAGTTGAATTCCCATCCCACACCCAATCCAGGTTTAGACTCTTCCCACAGCCTTTGCTATTTCTCTGGGGACTGCTGGGCCCATAGATGTAATCACTCCTCTGAAGTCATCCATATTTCTTTATTTTGTTTTAATTCTAATAACTCATCGGTTTATCTTTGCCTTATTGTGAAAAGTTCATGCATTTGCTTATGTGGGCTTTTAAATAAACGAATATGGTTAATCTAGGGAACACATCATTGTGTTTTTAATAACACCTCTTGTAAATGGAAATAGGTGTTCCCATGAAAAGAAAAGAAAATTAACCCCCATCCATTAATTTATCTACAGTTTTCCTGTGGGATGTTGGCAGCTTTCCTCTCTGGTAAAAACCAGATCAAGATTCTTTAGGGCAGTGGTTGGCAAACTCATTAGTCAACAGAGGAGCAAACCGCAGCTAGCTTTGCTGACCACTGCCTTAGGGTGTGATTGAAAGACTCCCTTCCTCATCATCATCCAGTATGCCTGCTAGTGAAAATCAATCCTAAAATGATGGAACTGGAGGGGAGGTATATTTGGCAATCACCAATGGTTATTAAAACTAGTGGGTAAATATAAGAAATTTGATATTAACATAATTTATTTACAGAGTCTCAAAGTATCTCCTCACAAGACGTTATTAATTACAAAGGGGAAGAAAGTAACTTTATAGTGGAAAAACCTGGCACAAACCACCTAAACCAAGTGATCTAAGTATACTTTCTTTCTCTCTTGCCATTTCCATGCTTAAAATTTCCTAACTATTAGCATCTCTGGATCATGATTTTGATTTCCAAGACGGAGCAAAAACGTTGGTTGCCTTTTAGATTATGCTGGATGCCATAATGCCATAAGATGTCAACACTTTTGCCTGTTGTATTTCTGTACCTTGACAACATGCAGATGCCTTTAAATCTTATCTAGCTGAGTCATTCCCCTGTTTGCCTCTTTGTGCAGATAATCTGTTTTAAAGTTTTGAACAGTATGCGTTTTTTGATTCCTACATGGGGTTCTTGAATGAGCACAGACATTTATTTCTAAGGTGTACATACAGGTCTATTTAGGATTTGTTAGGACAAATTGGCAACTATCCACCTATTGCTACAATAACTTCATGTCTGCTGGGATATGTTGGTCACCAACCACACCTGATCCATTTCCTTGAATCAAATGTCAGAGCTTTCAGCGGTCTAGTGCCACCATGAGATGCTGCAGTCCCCTGTGCCTGCAAGAGTGGGGGCCAGTCATCGCCCCTGCCTGGGTGGTCCTTCATGTAAGATGTAGACAGAATCAAAGAGACTAGTTCAGAGACCTTTTAGCTTTTTACAGGAAGAAAATTATTCTATCCTCAAAAAATTCATTTTAAGTAGACAAATTTAAAATTGAAAACAGGAAACTTAATCAAAGGAGAAGGTAGAGATTGATTTAACTGCATAGCCTAGTAATCTTTTGTGTTGATAAGTTTGAAAGAGTCATTAATATTCCAATGCACATACTTTGCACTTATTAACAAAATTTTAAATTAAGAAGTTTTCTTAGTTTAATTACCATGATTTGATTTAAAACATAGTAGCTTACTCTGATTGAACTTAACACTTTTCAATCATTGCTTTAAAAATTACATGAATTTATAGAAATAAAGCATCTAAGTTGTGAAACATATTTATGATTATTTCTAATATATATAGTTGTGGTATTTAAAAGGTGTCTAAAATGATTCAACCCAGTGTGAATGGCATTTCACTTCAGAGTAGTGTAGCTCATGGTTATAGTGTTGTCCCAGCATCGTAGCGGAGACGGAGAAAACGCCAGAAGGGTCTGGCACACATAGGGAATCAAAACTCACTCTCCTGAGGCACCTTCTGTGGGCCTCATAGGGGGGAAAATCTGCTGCAAAGAAGTTAAATTGGACAGCCCATTCATGTGGAGAAACATTGCCTGACGTGTAGGAGCACACGCATACGTGTGTGTGTGTGTGTGTGGTGCATCAAGGTGAATTAGTAAGTGAATCTCTAGCAGTATTGCCAGAATTATAAGAAAGGTAGCTGTAGGTTAAAATGTCACAACCTGAACAGAAAAGATGGAAATATGTGTTTATGTTTTTAAAGCAGATATGTTGATACATAATTTGCATACAATAAAATATACTATTTCAGTGAATATTTTTATGAATTTTGACAAGTGAATACAGTCATGTAACCACACTTAAGATAGAGGGCATTTCATCACCCAGGACATGTGCTGGAAAAGGTTTTCCAAAAGGCGGGTATGCGTCTTTGGACCAGCTGTGTGGCCCAGCAAGCACTTTGCCGCCATGGCTGTGCCTCCCTGCGGGGCTGATCTTCCGCCCTCCTCTTTGGCTGCACAGTCAGCAGGGGTGGCAGCCTGGGATCTTTTCAATTTGACAGACTCATAGTCTCTGTCTGCTTCTCAGAACCACTGGAGGGTTCCTGGCAGGCAGCCTGTATTCCAGTGAAAAGTAGTGTTCGAAATGCTTTGCACTCTAAATTCTCTAGCTGTAGATTTTGAAGTTTATGCAACACTGGGAACTTACGTTCTAAGCATTCAACATTTATTGCTACTTTGTTAGTTTAGGTTTGCAAAATGAGTACTTTAAGAAAAGCCTATAAACTTCTAGAAAACAAATGGGGCGCCCTGTTGGGGAATTCAGTCGAGTCAGCCTGGCCTTTTAAAGATGTGACTAATAAAGCAGCATAGGTTGTTTTGCTGCTTACCCATGCTTTTTTTTGTATCAAAAAATACAGCTATATATTCAAAGTATCTTGCATGAATAATTGTTTTTTTAGAATAACATTTTACAAATACAATTAGTTGTCATTATTTTTTTTTTTCACTTAAGTATTAATAATCATTCTCTAATGTAACTGGTTTGCCTGATAGGCTTAAATGGAAAAGAACATCTTTTCTCAGTGTTAAAATTCCCACCAGGCCTGTGGTCGTTGGATTCACTTAATTAAAGCTATTAACAAGGACAGCTTTTATTTGGCCATTACAGCTCTAGACAGAGAACTCCAAATTGTTTGTTTCTGTGTTAGAGAAAAGGCATTAATTTGTTTAGCACCACTAGTGTCTCTCTAAATGTTCCCTTCTTTCCTGTAGCAGGAATCTAAGTGGGGAGGCAAAGCCACTCCCAAGATAATTGATCAAACAGGCAGGGCCTTAGCTGCCTGCTGCTCTACTAAAACCACCCCAGCCAGAATTCTCCCACCTGGTATTGATCACCTTTGGTCCTTTATCCCAGAGAATGAAAGTGTCTACTGAATAGAAATAGGTTTTAAAAGGGAGGTGCAAGCCACTTATTCATACTAGCTCCTAAGGGGAAGCAGAAGGAGGGAGGGATATTTACTAAAAAATAGTTTTCTAAAATAAAGGCATATATATCTCTAAAATCTTTTTTCCTTTGTGCAGAAAGTTTATTTAAAAATCTTTGCAGCTATTTATACACATTTTGCTAATTTACTAATGCTTACTGTACTGTGAACCTCATTTTAAAATTATGTTTACAAAACTAATTACATTTATCTGTAAATGGAAAAACCAGGGTAAGCACCTTACATTAACATAATAGCTTCAGAAAAGTAAGTTTGCAGCTTTTTATTGTAATGTTAGGTAATGAATAGTCACTTTGAAAGAACCAGATTTTAACACTTTTTTATAGACACGATAGTCTTACTGCACCTGTATACTAATTGTGGTGGACAAAGTCATGATCTCTTCTTTAAGAACATGAGATCCTAATACTGGAGCCTTCAAATGTTACTCTATTTGGAAATGAGATCTTTATGGGTGGGATTAAGTTAAAACCCTAGAGAGTGAGAGCTTATCCTAGATTACCCAGGTCAGCTCTAAATGCCTCCCTAAATCCTATATAATTCTTTGTAATAAAAGAGTAATATGCAAATTTGACCAGACCTTTGTCACGCCCACCAGCCAATCAGGAACAGATTATGCAAATAAACTCCAACCAAAATGGCTGCCACCACTGAGAACAGGAGGGAGGCTTGGGTTTCCCTGGCAACAGAGGAAGCCAATCTTTCCACCTGCCTAGGCCTCCACTCAATGTTACAAAGATTCAATTATAAAAGATACAGAAATGGCGGCAGCCACTGAGCTTGGGTTTCCCTGGCAATGGAGGAAGCCAAGCTTTCAGTCTGCCACTGCTGGCGTAGGCCTCCACTCTAGTCTACAATGTTTAAAACAGAAATGGCTGCTGCCCCTGAGTGAGCAGAAGGCTTGGCTCTGCTCCAGGCTACAAAGTTTCAATTGCAGACATAGATTAATTCCAGATCCCAGGGCCTGCTTGGGTTGCTTGGGGCCATGGCCAGCCTGCAAACCTCCACAGGCTTCTTGCCCAGGCCGCCCCTTGCCCCAAGGGAACCCCCACCCTGATCTGGGACACTCTTCAGGGCAAACCAGCTGGCTCTCACCCATGCACCAGGTCTCTATCCTGTCTAATAAAAGAGTAATTTGCAGATTGACCATCACTCCAACACACAAGAGGGCTGCCTTCATGTGGTCAAAGATCCTTTCCCCATGTGGACACAAGATGGCCACCACAAGATGGCCAGCAGGGGAGGGCTGTTGTGAGGTTCCAGGCCCTGCAAGGGAGGGCAATTGGGGGCGATCGAGCCTGCAGGGGATGGCAGTTAAGAGTGACCAGGCTGGCAAAGGTGGGAAGTTTGGGGCAAACAGGCTGGCAGGGGAGCAGTTAGACATCAATTAGGCTGTCAGGGTATTGGTTAGTGGGTGATCAGGCTGGCAGGCAGAAGTGGTTAGGTACAATCAGGGAGGCAGGCAGGTGAGCAGTTTGTAGCCAGCAGTCCTGGATTGTGAGAAGGATGTCCGACTGCCCGTCTAGGCCCGATCCTAACAGGATCGGGCCTAGACGGGCAGTCGGACATTCCTTGAGGGGTTCCAGATTGGAGAGGGTGTAGGCTGGGCTAAGGGACATCCCCCACCCCCTGTGCATGAATTTCGTGCACTGGGCCTCTAGTCCTATATAATAAAGAGGTAATATGCAAATTAACCCTCATATTCTCACAAGATGGCTGCCTATGACCAGGCCAACAGGGGGGTTAGTGAGGGACAACCAAACAACTGAATGAGCAGGCTGTGTGGGGTAACCAGGCTGTCGGGGTGAGGGGTGGGTGTAAGGGCAACCAGGCTAGTGGGGGGGGCAGTTAGGAGTGACCAGGCTGGTGTGTGGGGGTGCTGTTGGGGGCAACCAGGCCAGCCAGGGGGCGTTTGAGGGCAGTTAGGCTGGAGGGGGGAATTGAGTGGCAACTAGGTCGTTGGAGGTGGTATTGAGGGGCAGCTAGGCTGGTGGGGGGACATTTGGGGGTAACCAGGCCAGCAAGGGGGGCAGTCACCCTGACTAGGCTGCCAGGGGTTGAGGCAGTTAGGAGTGGCCAGGCCAGCAGGGAGGGCCCAGTTGGGGCCTGGCTGGCAGTGAGGGGGGCAGTTAGGAGTGACCAGGCAGGCAGGCAGGTGAGCAGTTCGGAGCCAGTGGTCTAAGATTATGATAATTGGGCTAAACGGGCAGTCTGACATCCCTCAAGGGGTTCCCAGATTGGAGAGGACACAGGCTGGGCTGAGGGGGACCCTTCTCCCCCATACTCTACCCCCCCCCATGCACTAATTTCATGCACCAGGCCTATAGTGTCCATATAAGAGAGACAGAGGAGGATTTGACGCAAGTACAGAAGAGACGGCAACGTGAAGGTGGAGACAGAAATTAAATTGCAGGGATGTGATCACAAGCCGAGGTATGCCAGCAATCATCAGAAACTGTAAGAGGTGAAGAAACATTCTTCCCTTCAACCTCCAGAATGAATACACCCCAGATTATAGCCTTCATTTCAGACAAGTGAAGCTAATTCACATTTCCAGCCTCCAAAGCTGTAAGAGTATAAATCTCTGTTGTTCTGACCCACTAGATTTGCAGTGGTTTGTCGTAGGTTTTGATACTTGGAGGTAGGACAGTAATTTAACAAATACCTAAAAATGGGGAAGTGGCTTTGTAACTGGATAATGGGTAGAAGAATTATGGGGCCTACGATAGAAAAAAAAAATGAGATTGCCTTAAACAGACTGTTGGTAGAAATAGGGACTGTTGAAGTTGCTTCCAGTTTGAGAGCTCAGAAGGAAATGAGAGATATGAAATTGGAAACTGGAGGAAGAGTGATCCTTGTTATATAGTGAGGAAACTCAGTCGAATAGTCTCCCACAGTTGTGTGGAAAGCATGTAAGCAATAAACTTGGGTGTTTAGCTAAAAAATTTCCAAGCAAAGTGCTAAAAGAGTGGCCTGGTTTTTTCTCGGTGCTTGTAGTAAAATGTGAGAGGAAACACATAAATTAAGGATAGAACTCTTCAAGCCAAAATGAACCACAACTAGATAATTTGGAAAATTCTCAGCCTACCCAGATTGCCTTAGACACTAAAATTAGGAACTTCGTTTTTAGGACACTGTGTTCTGGAGGAGAGACGTCCAAACAAAGGTGTAGCTGGACAGTCTTTAATGCTAAAGAGATTAGGAATGCGACTCTTGGATCCCCTCATGCATCTAAGCAGAAACAGAAATGAAGATGGAATTACCCATGAAAGATCTGTGAAAGACTCTCTTGTTTAGTGGTATCTCAATACACAGGAGACCCACAGGTTTTTTAAAATTTACATCAGCAGAAGCAATGCCAGCTTGACTGAAAGGGGCATAGACAGAATGAATTGTACGAAGGCATCCAAAATTATTATCCATTAACAGGCTTATAAAACTACTCCAGTGCAAATATATGCAAACCTTTCAGAAAAAGGAAAAATGACTCATGCCCCACTATTATTCCCAGCTCTTGAAACCTTGTCCTAATGAATTTTGAATTTACTGAGTGACTCCTTTGCCTTTCTTTTTTCCTCTTTTGGAATGTGCGTGGCATATTGCTGTTCTGTCTCCCTCACCATTTTTCTTTGGAAGCAGATAAAGGTGTAGCTGGACAGTCTTTAATGCTAAAGAGATTAGTTTCACAGATTAACAGGTGGAGAGGAATTTTGCTAGAGGATGGATCACACCCAGAATCTCCCCCGCCCCTGATTTAGATATTTAATGATGAGATTTTGGGCTTTGACCTGAAGAGATTTACATGAGATTTAGTTCTTTTAGTTGATGCTAGAATACTTTTGGGGATGTTAAGGTAGAGTGCATGTATTTTGCACATGGGACAGATGTGAATCTTTGAAGGCCAAAGGATGGACTATATGCTGGGCATAATAATGGTGTCTGCTCCAACCACCCCACTTCCCCAGCCTTAAAACATCAGGTCCTTACCCCTGGAACTTGTAAATGTTACTTTATTTGGAAAAAAGCGTCTTTGCAGATGTGATTAGGGGTCTTGAGATGGATAACTATCCTGGATTTTCCAGATGAAGGGTAAATGCCATCACAAGTGTCCTTATACGAGAGAAGCAGAGTAAGATTTGATATGTACTGAGAGAAGGAAATGTGAAGGCTGAGGTTGGAGTGATGAGACTGCAAACCAAGGAATGCAACCAGGAGCTGTAAGGGGCAGGGCTCCTTTGGAAACTCCAGAGCTGGTGTGGCCCTATGGACACCTTGATGTTGGCCCAGTGAAATTTATTTTGAAATTCATGTCTTTAGAAGGTAATAAAGTTGTGTGATTTTAAGCCATCAGGTTTATGGTAATCTGTTGCAGCAAATGTAAAAAACTAATACAATGGCCCTTTTACATTTAGCCATTATTAAATGGTTGCTTTATTTTTCATTTCAGTTTGATTTATCCCAGGTTATTGCTAGGAACCATCAAACATTTTGAGGAAATAACTGATTGCACTTTTAGATATTTTTCCCTTTTGTAAAAAAATTTAGAAATTTCTCTGTGTTACTGATTTTTAAGTGTGATGCCTGGTTTTGATACATATATTACATTATCTGACAATCTGCATTCATTTTTCAAGGAATTCATTGCCTGTTCTTTTATCTGCAGTAGAAATATTGTTGCTATTACCTCGATTTGCAGCTACCCTATGAGGACCTTAGATATAAATGACAAAAGAGTTTTAAAAGGCATTGAAATTGGCTCCCGCCTGTGTGATTCAGTTGTTTGAATGTCATCCTGTGTACCAAAGCCAGTTAGATTCTCAGTTAGGGCACATGCCTGGGTTGCTAGCTCGATCCCCAGTAGGAGGCAGCTGATTGATGTTACCCTCTCACATCAATGTTCCCCTCTGTCTTTCCCTCTCCCTTCTCTCTCTCAAGTCAATTAAAAAAAAAAAAAAAGACATTGAAATCATCTTAACTGCTTCAGTCAAATATAAACTTCACTTATTAAAATGTAAAGTGATTCTCTGAATTAAGAGACCAAAGATCACATGAGAAACCTTTACCTGGTATTGGCAGACCTGATCTTATTAAGTCTTGAATCTGCCATTGCTATGTGGCCTCTTTTTTATCTTCGGTGCAAGTGTATGTGACTTTGTTTTTGTCAAATAGCAATTTAGGTAACTTTGCTGTAGTAGATTTCCCAATCTATTCCTTAAGACCATCATCTCTGAAAACCATCCCAATCCAACTGCCCTCGAATATGCAAAATCTGAACCTGTGAGTGTACTTACCTCTATTGGGTTGAAGCAGTTACACCAGCAATTGACAAACAAATTTCACAGTTTCCTACTTCATATTTCATATCCTCTTTTAATAAACTAATATTTGAAGAGTAATAAACTTCATAATAATGGTGGTCATGATGATGATAAAATTTTGTATAGAGCTTTTCATAGCTTAAACTAACAATTTTAGCTGTGATTTTATAATGACATCACATTGAAGGTGTTGTTAGCCCTGTTGTATATTTGCTGAAATTCAGGGTTTTGAGTTAAGTAACTTCTTAGAGGTTGCATAGCAAGCAAAAGATAAGGCTGGAATATGATCCAGCTCTGATTCCAGTGTTTGCATCCCTAAAATTACCATGGCAGATTGGACTTGGATTTGATGGCGGAAAAATGTTAGTATAAAGTTATAAAAAAACGATAGTTAAATGGTGGTATTAGATAATGGTTTTAAGTCAAAAACTTACTGATAGTTATATTCATTTTTTCCCCAACATATGCCTAGTAGAGTATTGGAAATAACACAGTGATGAAGCAAAAATTAAAATGCATGATCCTTCATGGAGCTTATAAGTGCTTGTAGCTCAGATTTAGTAATTTTAATCACTAGAAGTTAGCTCATTAACTGATTTAATGGTGGTTCCCTTGCTACATCTCTTTTCATGGTTTTTGACCATGTTGAACTAATAATCTGATGAGGAAATACACATTAAACAAGTACATTTTTAAAAAGTGTATTACATATATGAATTGATTTGGAGAAGTGTGTGAATGGAAAAGAATGGATATTATAGGAGAATATCAAGGGAGGACTACTTTAAAAATGGATGTTCAGGTAAGGCCTTTTTCAAAGAGATGACATTGAAGCTGAAACATGAAGAATGAATACTCCTTTCTATTTCTCCCTTTATGCTGAGGTAGGAAAGTTTTTGAACTAAAGAAGATCCAGGGGCATCTATCATTAAAACGTGTCCAGAATCCAACTGTTCTCTACTCTCTTGTCCAACCACTACATGTCCATAAATCTACTCTCATCCACCTTTGTTCACAGAAGCCTCCTAACTCTTCTTCCTGCTTTTACGCTTTCGCTTTTACAGTCTAGTCTCAAGATTTCCCTGTTAAAATTGAAATCAAAATCGGGCACTCTTCTGTCCAAATCTTCCCATGATTTCTCATTTCCACACTAGAAGGCAGTGTTCTTACAAGAGCCTCCAAATACCTCCATGATCTGACCTGTGGTTTCTCTCTCCTGGTCTTTCTCCTCTCCTCCTCACTCAGTGCTTCTGCCACACAGGTCTCCTCAGTGAACCCACCAGTCACATTTCATAGCCTTTGCTCTTGCCATGGCCTCTGCCTTAAATGCTCTTCACCAATTCTGCCTGCCTTCATTTCTCACTTCCTTCGAGTGCTGATGCATTTGGTAGTCTCTGCAGGATTTTATTTGCGTTCAGTAAGTAAAATAGGGAGACAGGAAGGAGTTGATGCCTGAGGCTGCCACATTGGAATATTAAAAGTAGGGTTTTCTTTTGGCTCCTAAGTAGTCTACAGACATTTGCCTGATTACATTGTGCCAGGCTGTGAATACCTGCACGTTGGGTGATAAGATCTCTGCCACATGGAGTGACATGTGACTGCTACTTGACCCTCTGAGGCCTACGACCTTCTAAAACCTGGATCACCCACCATACCTGAACCTGAAACTCAACAGGATAGATATATTCAGCTATCCACATTCCCCTCCCTCTGACAATCCACAAGTTTTTGGTCTCTCACATCACACTGTCTTCATTTAATTCATTACCAGAAGTCCATGCTGTCTGGTTATCCTGTTAGCTGCCAATCTCCCCATCCCCATCTTTCTGTTTATCCTTTTATCCAGTCTGTTTCCCATCCTCTCCATGCTCCCTCCCAAAGTCTTTCCATGACTCCTGGAATGTGGTCAGCCACTCACCCCACATCCTCAACCTCCTCAACTCTTTTCTTCTCTACTTCTTGCCTTAATAGCAGTCTGCTGTCCCCTGAGGGGACTCCACATCCCCTGAAACTCACTCTAGGGCCATCGGGGCTTTTAGAACTCAGGAAATAGGGTCATTCTTCTTACTCCCCGGTCATTTACCTTCTTATTCCCTGGTCATTTACATATGTGCGACCTGCAGTAGTTTCGCTCCTTTGTGACTTTCATTGCTGTCATTCATCAGTGCCCTGGTTACTCAGCCTTATCACCTAAAGTCTCAATTCCCAGTTCATAGCCACTTCTCCAAATCACCTCCACCGTGAATCTCTGGGCGACTTCAGTATCCACCCAGCTCTATGCCTTGACCAACCCTATTCTTAATATATCTCAAACTCACATTGTTAAGGATAGTGAAGGTAGGTCTCCCTACAGGAAAAATCTGAATGCCATATCTAGAAGAAAGGTGGAAACATGCTAGAAGTCTAAAGCAACAATTGTCCACTACACAATGCTTGCAACATTGCATGTTTCCTTGTATTATTTTCTGTTTGCTTGCTTGCAAGAAATAGTCCTGTATATTTTAATTGTATGAGTAGATTCTAAGGAAATTGGCTCTTAGAAACCATGTGTAATCAATTAAATATAAGTGCATGCTTATTTAATGAAATGATAATTTCTAATTTTGCTCTAGGTAATTCAAGGAACTTCTCAATCTCCTAAGGAAGGCCAAATATACTTATATAACATTCAGCAAAAATGGGAGAAAAGAAAGAAGTGATATTTGCCAATCTTATATAAACTTTAAGTGCTTATAAAGTAATCATGGTTTAAGATTACTCAGTTACTTTTTCTTCTTTGGAGGCTGTCTGGTGGATTTGTAATTGTGAGCTGGCTGTCCTGCCCTGCAGACTTCTGAGATATCACTTTTTCCATATAAGAGGTGTTTATTAAGGCCATGTAAACTGATTTTATCAATAGAGCAAAATGTAATTAGAAAGGCAAATCTTTTAGACACATATCATGCATTACAAACCAAATGTAAATAATTTGGATTAGATCCACACCATTGGCTATCACTAATAGCATAAATAATAGAAATAAAAACTCCTCATGAATGCTCTTCTGTCCTTTCATTTGAATATTTGTGAAATGTTCTGTTCTGTCTTAATTTACGTCCAAATATTTGGATGTGAAGATGGATGGAAATAATTCACACTCATCTGAACTTGCCTTGAGCTGATTTTCTGATAGTTGTGATAGATTTCTCCCCCCCACCCCCCCTAAACCCCCCCACCCCTACCCCTGCCGCCTGTATCCTCACCTAGTCTTTCTTTTGGTCATGACATAATTTGTAAGATAGTTGACTTTTGTGATAATCCATAGGCATAAAACTACTTTTTTTCTCTGTGGCCTATTTTTGTTATCAATATATTATCCCAACTTAGTCTACTCCAAGTAAAGTTTCTAAGTGTGAGATTATT
Source organism: Antrozous pallidus (assembly GCA_027563665.1). Classification (NCBI taxonomy): domain Eukaryota; kingdom Metazoa; phylum Chordata; class Mammalia; order Chiroptera; family Vespertilionidae; genus Antrozous; species Antrozous pallidus. The sequence continues at coordinate 59,959,182 of CM050508.1, read as the reverse complement.
TTAACTTCAGATTCTTTTTCTATGGTTGTTTTGGTCATTGTTTATCTAACTCAGGGCACTTTAATGCTTTTGATCAAATTCTAAGGACTGTACGTTTGTATTGTCATAATCACAATGGAGGATTGAGCAAATATTTATGAGCCAGAATAAGGATTCAATTTTCATCTGTGATAAAGGGCAGGACTTCATTTATTATGCTACTGTACTGACATTGACAAGTTCTAAAATAGTTTAAAGATTTATCTCTTGTCCTATATAATAAAAGCCTAGGTGGCATCACGCACTCGCACAATATAATAAGATGGCTGCCACATGATGGCTGCTCTTGCATCATCACAAGATGGCCATCACAAGATGGTAGGCAGGGGAAGGCAGTTAAGGGCGAACAGACCAGCAGCGGAGGGCAGTTTCGGGCGATTGGGGCGGCAGGGGAAGGCACTTGGGGGCAACCAGTCTGGCAGAGGAAGTCAGTTGGGGGCAAACAGGCCTGCAGGGGATAGATGGGGGGAGGGGTTCCACAATCTATCATCCCAAAGAGGGAGGAGGCCTAGCCCACCCTCTGAGCTGCGATCGATCGAGGAGCCCCAGCCGGGTGTGCAGGGTCTCCCTCTGCACAGCTATCGGTCATGGAGCCCTGCGATCAATCACCCCGCTGAGGGAGGCCCAGGCCACTCTCCAGCAACGCTGTGGTGGGTGTGCGGGGGCCGGCCAGCATTCGCATAGCAGAAGGAGGCCCAGGCCAGCCAAGCAATTGCATCCCATGCCTGTTACCTGCAGAGGGAGGTGACTGGTGGCAGGGGAGGGTGGTTAGTACTACACACATGGCAAGCAGTGGCGGTGTCGGGGCCAGCTGCTGGCAGCGGAGGGAAGGAAAGCCTGATAGGCCCTGATTGTCAGCAGGCCTAGGGCTCCTACCTGGAGGGTACTGGATTGCGAGGGGACTCAGGCCAGGCTGAGGGACACACACACACGCGCACACACACACACACACACACACACATAAACACACACATGAATTTCATGCACTGGGCCTCTAGTTTAATAAATAAAAGGGAAATGGGCTACATACAATTAAACACATTTCAATATGAATGTATGTGTGGAAAATATCTTCACCCAGGGTAGTTTAGTTTTTAAAGTTCCTTCAATCACTAATGGAATACAGTTTAGTTTTACAGCTCAGTATGTTATAATCAAGAGTGTGAATAGGCAATCAAATACTTTTGTAAATTCTGCTCCCTAAAGAATTCATAGCAAGTCTGTTGCTATGGTGTAGTCTCACCTGGGACTTGTTTAGCTTCTTTCTCAATCAGATATATTAACAGTGATGAGTTTAAAAACAGAAATCCTCATAGAAAAATCAGAATGAGGAAATCCAGATAGATAAATGAAGTACTATGGCTCTTTTTCTTTTTCTACTCTCACTTACGGGGTCTTTTTTGTGATCTGAAGAGTGTTGGGGTCCAGTAAAGGCATTGCTATCGCACTGTAAAATGAGCTGAGTGTCATAGAAGGCACTGGTTATTGGTATGGAAACTATGGAGAAGATAATCTCTAAAAAAAACCCTGCAAGCTAGATTCTCTCCATCTGCAGCTGCTTCCCTAGAACTTTAGAAACTATTAGTTGTTTGAGACCATTAGGGTACTATTTAGTAGTGCCATCTTATTTAGGTAATGCCAAAGAAAGGCTTCTGAGTCCCAGTTATTAAATTGAAGAGGCTTATCACATCAGAGTAAAATAACAAACCAGACACTGTGACTTTTGATGGATTGTTTGGGCTTATATATTTTGAAATATATTATTATCTTCCTCTTGTCACCTTGAAATCAGTTTCATTGCCATGCTCTGTAAGTCATGGTGTGAGGCTGAGGACAGTGATAAAGAGCACCAACTCCACATCCTTGTTGGCCATTTTCCAGGTGTGCGACCTTGGACACTCATGATCAGCATCTCAAAAATGAGAATAATAATACTTATCTCATGGAGTGGTTATAGAAATTAAGTAGGTGCTTAGCGCGTAGAAGTCATTCACTGGATATTGGTTGTAATCACCATTTATGATATGCATAGAAAGTGTTATATAGTAATCTGGCTTATAGTCAGCATTTAGTAGATAATACTACCAGTATCATTATAATTCTTTAAATGAATCTGTGATTCGTCCAATATTATGCAACTAGCAAGTGAAAAAGCCTAGATTCAGACCCAGGTTGGACCCCAAATCCTATAATTTTTCCATCTTTGTTCTGTTGTTCCTCAAATCATATGCCTTTAAAGAGGCTTACAAGTTTTTAAATTCTAGGACCTAGGTCAGCAAACTCTGGCCCACAGACCAAATCTGCCCCTCTGCCTGTTTTTTTACAGCCTGCAAGGTAAGAATATTTTTTTAATATTTTTAATGGTTTAAAAATGATCAGAAGACAACTATTTCATGACACCTGAAAATTAGATGAAATTCAAATTTCAACATTCATATATAAAATCTGGTTGTACACAGCTACGCACATTCATTTATGTTGCTGTCTACAACAGCTTTCACACTACCAAGGCCAAGGTAGTTGGTTATGACAAAGACCTTTCTTATCATCTACAAAGCCCCAAATATTTACTATCCAGCCCTTTTTAGAAAAAGTTTGCCAACACCCTCTCTAGGATAATAAAACGAAAACCTGTGATTAGAAGTTTTTATGAGACTTGAAAGTTCATTAAAGCTCCCACACCTTAGAAACCCAGCTAGTGAGCCAGATGGTGTTTGCCTTGTTATACCAGGCGAATAGGAAATGGATGCCCAACAATAGGGTCTCACCAGCACCACTCAGTTCTTCATGTTCCTAAACTTTCTGCTTAGCCTAAGTTTATTTGGCATTTTAAGATGGGGATTTATCTTTATATTTAAGCTTGAATGTTTTAATTCAGTTCCCCACTTTCTTGAGGAAAAATTTCATGTAAGATATAGATCACTCTGCTTGTGGGACCACCCACACAGACTTCCTGGATCTGATGGTGGAGCTCATGTGTTCCTTCTCTCTCTCTCCTCTCTACTTTCTCTCCTCTCTCTCTTCTCCACCTACCCTTCTCTCTCTTTCTCTCACTTTATTTCTGCCCACCACAGTGTCTGCCACGTAATAGGTACTCAAAGCTTAAACAAATGAATAAATCATTAATCAAGTCAATCCTTTAAATTTCTGAAGGGAAAGTCATAATTCTGGTTTCATCCTTGTAGATAAGACCTTTCACTACTGATTTTTGTGAAAATTTCTTAGTATTTTTAACAGGAGAAGAAGCTATTAGAGAAGAAAATATAAATATTTTCAGGATATGTTTTGTTGGAGAATTTGGTTTAAGTTTGATACATAATATTGGGTTTTTTAAAAATATATTGAAGCAACTCTAATCATTGATTGATGAATGTATAAACAAGTTGTGGTATATAAATGCAATGGAATATTATTCAGTCTTAAAAAGGAAGGAAATTCTGACCCATGCTACAATATAGATGAAGCTTGGAAACATGCTAACTGAAAATAAGACAATTATAAAAAACCAGATTGTATGATTCAACTCATATGAAGTTCCTAGAGTGGTCAAATTCAGAGACAGAAAATAAAATGTGGATTACTAGGGGTTTGGTGTAGGGAGAAATTGGAAAATCTTACTTAATGTATATGACATTTTGATTTGAGAATATGAAGAAAACAGAGATGGATGGTGTGAGTATACTTACTGTCTCTGATCTGTATGTTATATATATTTTCCCACAAAAATACATATATATCTACTTATATATATATATTTTTTATAAAAAGCTAGAACAGGAATGCCCTAACGACTGGCATAACCGGTTACTATGACACCCACTGCAGCCAGCAAACCCTCTGACCTGGGATGCAGTGAACTGGCCAACCTCCCATGGCCCCTCTCTCCAGCTGGCCCCACCCCTGATCGGCCTATCCTACCACAATAGAGGGTGGGCTGCCAGCCAACCTCCTACCATTTTCTCTTTCCCACAAGCGAGCCTGGTTGGACTGACCCCAACTTTGCATGAATTCGTGCACTGGGCCTCTAGTACATATAAATAATCATATGTGACTTTAAATATCATTTATACTTTGAATACTTAATCAAAATTATATGACACAATATATTACTACTCTCTTCAAATTAATATTAGCTTATGAAATGAAAAATTTACTGTCTAACACATAGTATCTAAGTGATTTGACCCTGCCTTTATTTAAAATTTAAAATTAAGGGAAAGGGTCCTCTTCCATGTTTTATTTCCAAAAGTATTTTGATATATAGAATTTGTAACAAAGATTATGTAGATTTGATTTTATGTTGCATGAGCAGAAGTTTCTTCTTAGCAGTTTATGGAAGGAAATTAAAACTATATAACCACCTGTAAAGCACATTTTGAAAAAATACCAATTCTTTATTAAAAAATTATGCAAAGTTTCAATAAATATGTACAATGCAGTAGAATCCATTAAATCAATTGGTTCATTATATAGCATATATTTCAAATAAGGTATTTATTACTGTTGTCAGGTTTTTCATGCCCTTCAAAGAACTAATTCTTACAACCTTTCCTTTAATAGGTTAGAATTGGAACATTTAGTTAATAGTAAAAAATAAAAATAAAAAAATAGGGGTTTAGTGTGGTTTTACATGAATAAATAACTATTTTATTTACAAAAATTAATAACAAATGAATACTCATGGTAAAAGAAATTAAATATTCCCCTAAAGTGTGTAAAATAAAACGAAGCCACCCTACAAATGTCTAGTCCCTTTCCCCAACTATTTATCCTTTCTCTGAAATCAAGTTGTTGGAATATACCTCAAGGAAATCGTTTTCTGCATGCCCCAACATATGCCTTTTTAAAAAGAACTATCTTGTTTTATTTTCCTGGTTAATCTTTTTTAGAGATTATTACACATCAGTGTATGTGGATTTACTTCAATCCTTTCTAGCATAGAGTTTTATTATATAAATATATGTAATATATTTAACTGGTTCCTCATTGATGGATCTCAGTTGGGTTGGTTGGTTTTGTGTACTTTTCCAAGTATATACAAAGTCTCAACATTAGAACTGATGGGCTCATGGGTAGCTACATATCTAATTGGGGGGGGGGGGGTAATTGTTAAATTGCTGTCTAATTAGTTTACACCAATTTATATTCTACAGCACCTTTTCTCCAGACCCTTAGGAATGCTATGTGCTTGAAATCTGCTCAGGGCTGTTACTCATTGTTAGAATGGGTCTTCGCAGGTCATTAGAATGTTATTGAACCCCTTTAAAGTACTTTATTTATTTATTTACTTTCTGGAAGATCTAATGGGGTTAATTAGGTGATTCATGAATCAGGCAGCATCCCATCTAACAACTACTAGAAGGGCACTCCTAATACTTGAATAGCTTCAAAAAAGCAAAAATAACCAATTCTCCAGTAACCAGACTGTTTCCTTAGCAGGATCTGCCCTTGTAGCACTTAAACAATATTTTATTTCTTTAGGCCCCTTTTTTTCTTTTATTTTTTATTAATTTTCTGAATTAGATTTTAATTTTAACAGTTAATATGCTTTTAAAAAGTGAAAATATAAAGAGGTATTATAAAAGTGTAAATAACATCTCCATCCCTTTCTTGGTTTCCCCTCCCTCCTGTGGAAACCAATCTTTCTAATCTGCTATGTTCCTATCTGTTTTCTCCATGCTCAATCCCATATAGATCTTTGTTTGTTTGTTAAATTTCATTATTTTGTTGTGTTTCATTCAGCTCTTCAACTGGCTTTTTCACTTAATTACATATAATGGTCCTTCTGAGCCAACAGATAAAATCCCACTTCATTCCTTTTAATATCTACACAGTTCTTATACTGTATATGTAGTATGGAGAGTCCTTAGTTTGTTGAAATATTGCCATGTTAGATATTATTCAAATTGTTTTATAATGCTGCAACTAATATTTTATATATACTGTTGCTTTTATTTGTGTAGATATCTAAAAGAAGAATTACAAGATATGGGAAATAGGTATTTTTAATCTTAGTAGATGTCACCAGATTGTTTTCCCAGAGGTTTATAACAAATTGCACTCACATGAACTGTATGTTCCCTTTTCCCTGTCTCCTTCCCACTTTTAAAATATTTGCTCATGTGTTGAAAAAATGGCATGTCATTGTTGATTTTTTTCTCCTTATGAGTGAAATTAAGCAGTTTTGTTCTGATATTTTCATTAGCATTTACATTTCAACTTAGATGACTTTGCTTATTCATATCCTTTGTTTTACTATGGTTTAAAAAATTTGTTTATATATATGGGATTTTAAATTCTGTTATTTGTTCTGTGTTACATATTTACTTTTTTGTCATTTAACGTTGCATGATCTTTGGCATATAAAATTCTGTTTTAAAAAATATATTTTATTGCTTTTTACAAAGAAGAAGAGAGAAGGATAGAAAGTCAGAAACATCAATAAGAGAGAAACATTGATCAGCTGCCTCCTGCACACCCCCCACTGGGGATGTGCCCACAGCCAAGGTACATGCCCTTGACCGGAATCGAACCTGGGATCTTTCAGTCCACAGGCCAATGTTTCATCCACTGAGCCAAATGGGCTTCGGCTAAAGTTCTATTTTTATTGAGTTAGATATGTTTATCTTTTACCCCTTACGATTTGAGGTTTTTTTGTATTCTTTAAGGAGAACTATATCATCCTAAGGTTATAAAAATATTCTCCTATATAGGTCATCTTATATATTTTGTGATTGTTCTCTCCATTCATTATAGAACATGTGTGTGCATGGTTTGAGGTAGTCATCTAGCTTTATTTTTCTAATTATGCCAGGCATTCTTTTTCCCGTGAATGAAATTCTACTTTTGTCATAATTAGTAAGTTCCCATATATAGTAGCATCTGGTTCTTTAATTATTATTACATTTCAGGGCTTTCTTTGATTTAGGAAGAGAGTTTTAAAACAGTGATATTGATTACAATGCTAAATATAACCTTCAGGAATAGAAAATAAGACAGCCTGCTTTTTTTTTTCTTTTAGCTTCCTGTAATGGGAAGAGCAACATCTCCTATTCTTCAAGTGATAATGGTGTGACCTTGAGCAAGTCGTTTATTTTGCCTACTACCCTGTGATAGCTCAACTTATTAGCAACATGAACTGAACTTTTGTAGAATTAGAGAAAAAGTATGAACAATGTTTGGCATTCATTCAGTGGTACTATTTATTAGTGTAAGACCTAACACAAAATAAGAAAGTAAGACATTTAATATCAAATTATACCTGTTCCAAACATAAACAGGTATATTTCTTCATGAATATATATTGTGTGCAAGAAAAGAGAATTCCAAATGTGGTTTGATTTAAAGATTCCTTCAGATGAGTAAATTAGTCTGAACAATAAAAAATAAAAATAACACAATATATTCAAATCTGGAACTTCTCTTTTTTCTCTCTACTGAGTTAAATAGGCTTAGCACAAGCAAAAAAGCATTGTTTAATTGTCCTGCTTTTTTTTAGGTAAGTAGGGAAAATACAGCTATTAAATAAGGTTAACAAAGAGTAAATTAAAATTGCTTTGATATACAGTTAACCAGTGGAGGCAGATGAGTGCTAGGGGAGAAAGCAGACTCAGAGGAAAACAAGGACATTAAATATAGCAGCACTTTTGGACATGCAGACTGGATGCAGACACTGAGGCTGGACTCAGCCTGTAGCTACCTAGACATACACCAGTTCTGTCCTAAGGCTTTACTGCCTTTTGCAGGTTAGACATTTCCTTTTATTTATCAATAATACAGTGGATTTTCTTACTCTCCTCAAATTCCAGGTTAATCTGGAGGTATATTTAGAAAGAAATGGTTATGTTAGTAAAATTATACAGATAAAATGTAAAATTAAAAAATTAAGAAGACAAAATTGAGAACCTCTTATACCTCTTGAGCCAGATAACAAGTTTTTACAAGGAACCATTTAAGTGTCTAAATTACAACTTATAGGGGTGCATTGTAATTCCAGTAATACCACCCTCTCCACCCCCATGCACTTTAGCCATAAAATATCTTCAAAACAGAAAAACAATTGTAGAAGTAAGCAGAGTAATTTTATGAGTATAAGAAAAGATGGTGTTGTTTTCTTTTCTCATTACATTTCATTGAATTACTAGCCAAACCTTTATCATTTAAGAAATTAGCCTCTTATTTCCTAGTGCTGTTTATTAGACCTACTGACGATGATTAAACTTAGCCTTGTTTTTGTTTTTCTTATCATTTTTACTTTTTATTTATTTATTTTTTTGCCTGTTTGCAAGAACTAGTCTACATAGAGGAAGGGGGAGATGGGTCATTTATTCATCTCAGTTTTCCATTCCAGGAAATAATAATTTATATGCATTATTATAATCTGTGCAGCCAATTAACTTCTAAATAAGCACATTATGTGATATGCATTGTTGGTCTTACTAATTTTGAAATATGTATGTACTAGAAAACCAAATAAATTGTTAATATTAAGCCACCATTATTTTTTATAATTTCTTAGTGAATTTTAAAATAATGGCTAATCAAATATTGAAGATATTTTAAATAAAATCTTCTTATGTTTTGACATTAATTCTACTGAGTAACGACCTTGTTGTAAAATGATAGCCGTAGTTGTCATTGACTCCTGCAATGGACACTGTCTTCAAGCCTTGTTTTTCATGTTGTACATCTTTTCCTCAATATTTATTTGACTACTAGGACTTCTTTAAATAAACTTAATTAGTAAAATCTCATCTAATAGCAAACAACTAGAATTATTTATATTAATGTGCATACATTCATCACATATATAGAACATAAATGTGATGAATCTACATGCACGCTTTCTACTTATTAATAGAAAGGCTAAATGAAAATAAGAAAAGGCATCGTTAGTTCAACAATTTAAAATGTCATTGTGTTGGTGAGACCACCACCAGGTGTTAAACTGTGATTAGACCTGACTTTGGTTCAGTAACCTCAGTACTTGAGTTCTGGCTAGGAAATAATTCAGAGGTGAGACTCAAACTACTATGTGTACCAGTTAATAATGCAGATTTTTTTCAATAGATGGAGTTAAGTGTATGTTGATATATATGAGATTTGATATGTATATGCTATTTTGTTGTACTGACAGCAAGCTCAAAACTTCATATGACAAACTTTCTGAATATGTTAACATCATAGATATTTTCACATTTAAAAATGTCCAATTTTGTGCCAGAAAAAGAACATTTGTGGGAAGTTTTAATTCATTATTTTGAAGAAAAAGTTACTGTATCCTTCGGGAAGCTTATGGTGAACATGCTCCATCTCAAGATACTTGTGAATGCTGGTTTAAATGCTTTAAAAGTGATGATTTAGATGTAAAAGACAAAGAACATCCAGGTCAACCAAAAAAGTTTGAAGAACATTTACAAGCATTATTGGATGAAGATGTGTGTCAAACTCAAAAACAACTTGCAGAAAGATTGAACGATGCTCAACAAGCAATTTCCAATTGCTTACGAACAATGGGAAATATTTTAAAGGAAGGAAAATGGGTGCCACATCAACTCAACGAAAGACAAATGGAAAACCGAAAAGTCATCAGTAAAATGTTGCTTCAACAGCGCGAAAGAAAGTCTTTTGTGCATCAAATTGTGCTGGGCGATGAAAAGTGGATTTATTTTGAGAATCCCAAACACAAAAAATCATAGGTGGATCCAGGTCAACTATCAACTTCAACTGGAAGGCCAAATCGCTTCAGAAAGAAGACAGTGCTCTGCGTTTGGTGGGATCAGGAAGGTGTGGTGTATTATGAGCTTCTAAATCTAGGTGAAATCATTAGTTCTGATAACTACCAACAACAAATAATCATTTGAACCTCGCTTTGATTATGAAATGACCAGAATGTGCCTGAAGGCATGGCAAAGTAATTTTTGCTTCATGATGACACACCATCACACACTTCAAACCCAGTTAAAGACACATTAAAAGATCTTGCTAGGGAAGTATTAACCCACCTGCTGTATTCACCAGACCTTGCTCCTTCAGATTACCACTTGTTCTGATCGATGGCACACGTACTTTCTGAGGAGCACTTCAAAACGTGTGAAGAAGTGGAAAATTGGGTCTCTGAATGGTTTGCCTCAAAACAAGAAAAGTTCTATTGAGACAGGATCCACAAATTACCTGAAATATGGGGGAAATGTGTAGCTAGTGATGGATGTTACTTTGAACAAAGCACTTTTGATGTTTCTCTTGAAATTATTGTGTTTTCTTTGACTACAAAATCCACATTGTTAACTGGTACACCTAAAAGAGACAGTATATTTAGAAAGTCACAGAGATCGAAGAAATGGGCTCTAGAGGTAATGCCCTTGGGAGGGGAGGGAAAGGCGCATACCCGCTCCAAGAAGAGAGAGCTGGATGCGTCCTCTGTCTTAAAGGCTTTTAATGGGGGAGATTTTAAGGAATGCATCAGGGAAGGATCTCAATAGAATATTCATCAGCTTCCGAGGTGTGTCCTTTCAGTATATTGTGGTCTCACTGTTAGAGACCAGGTCAGAGGGTCAGTACTCAATGCAGCTGGTCCTGAGGTCAATCCTGGTGTTGCTTGTCTTGTTTGGTTGCTTTTCTGGGCCTGGAGCTGAAGCACGGCTGAGGCCCTGATGCATTTGATGTGGGTCAGAACCTCACTGTCCTGTAGCTTAATGCTAAGGGGCTATTCTCAGGCACTTTGTTTGCTCCCCCTCTAAGGGGTCTAATCCACATGACTAGTAAGCTGCCAGGGAAGGAAAGGTCAAGAGAGGATCTGAGCCATATGACCAACTACGTGAAGGATCAGGCCTTAAGCGTATGCAAGGAGAGGAAAGGTCACCCTCCGGGCAAGGTCTTTGTTTTCCCAGTTTTGTCCATGGCTAGGCCCCCAGGGCTTTCTGCCCTGGTAACCTTCTGTACCTGGCTTATTGTTCTTGCTCTGCTCCTGTCTTTCTAGCTACCTACCACATTTAGACTGGTAAATAAGTTTTCAAAAATGGCATGCCAAAGTGGGGACACTCTTGAGTTTCTGATAAGCAGAATATGGTGCATGAGACATCAGGGAATTTGGCAAATGGGAACAGGTATAAGCTGTTGGGAGTGTGGAGCAGTGTTATAGGATAAGTCTGTTAACAGCGATGAGCCATATACCACTGAAATTATTCACACCTCATTTATTATTTTTAAAAAGCCTTATCTGTAGCATCCTATCTAATAAAAGAGTAATATCCAAGTTAAACATCACTCTGCCACGCCCACAAGCCATTCAGGAGCAAGTATGCAAATTAACCTCAACCAAGATGGCTGTGGTCACTGAACGAGCAGAAGGGAGGCTTGAATTTCCCTGGCGATGGAGGAAGCCAAGCTTTTTCCAGCCCTGCCTTGGCCTCTGCTTAAGGCTACCAAGTTGCAATTATAGAAGATAAATAAATCCTAACAGAAATGGCTGTGACCACGGAGTGAGCAGGAGGCTTGGCTCCAATCCAGGCTACAAAGTTTCAGTTGTAGAAGCTAAATCCCAGATACCAGTGCCTGTGCTTGGATTGCTGCTGAGGGAACCGGGGGGAGGAGGCGGAGGCTATATGCTCTTTACCAAGACTCAATCATACTCTCTAATAAAAGAGTAATATGCAAATTGACCATCACTCCAACACTACAAGATGGCTGCCCCTATGTAGACACAAGATGGCCAGGGGGGAAGGGTAGTTGGAAGGGACCAGGCCTGCAATTGAGGGCAGTTGGGGGCAGTTGGGGGTGACCAGGCTGGCAGAGAGGGAAGTTGGGGGTGACTGGGCATGCAGGATAGGGCAGCTGTGGGGGACCCAGGCCTGCAGGGGAGAGCAGTTGGGGATGACCAGGCCTGCAGGGGAGGGCAGTTAGGGGCAAACAGGCTGGCAGACAGAAGCAGTTAGGGGGCAATCAGCCTCTAGTTTAATTATAATGTGCCTCAGCATCGGTCTTTTTGGGGTTCTTTTTGTTTTGGGACTGAGCTTGTAGGGACTTGTGTGTGTTTTTTCTTCCCTATATCAGGGAGGTTTGCTGTCATTATTTCTTCAAACAGGTTTTCTATTCCTTGCTCAGTTTCCTCTCCTCTGGCACCCCTATAATGCTGATGTTATTTTGTTTTGTGTTGTCCCAAAGTTCTTCTCCTGTTTTTTAAATTTTGTGGGTTTTTTTTACACGCTGCAATGATTGAGTATTTTTTCCTACCTTGTCTTGTAGCTCACTGATGTGGTCCTCCGCTTCTTCTAGTCTACTGTTGATGCTTTCTATTGAATTCTTTATTGCAGCGATGCCATTTTTCATTCCTTCTTGGTTCTTCTTCATTTTCTCTTGGTTCTTACACATATTGTTGAATTTGTCTTCCAACCTTTTCAGCTACCTTATGACCATTTCTCTGAATTCTTTCTCTGACATGTTGCTTGCCTCCATTTTGCTTACTTCCTTTTCTGGTGATGCCTCCTTTTCTTTCATATGTAGGCTGTTTCTTTGTAAACCTATGATCTCTCCTCTCCAGGTGTCTGATTATGTAGATCTCTCTCTCTTTCTTCCCCCCTCCCTCTCTTCCTCCCTGTGTTGACTGAAAGGCACAACTACAACACAACAAGGCACTAAACACAAATGTATTCACGATATTTTCTCTGGGTGAAATCTGATCTTTCCAGATGAAGGTGCAGAGCTTGTCCAAATCCGTTTGTTTGCGCTGCTTGTGACCTGGTGTTTCTGTGTTCACTTCTCTTCCCTGGGTGTACTGGTTGGAGGGTCTTGGGAGGTATCCAATTCTTCCCGATTGAAGGTAAGGTTAGTCTTTCAATCACACTACTCTCCCGTTCAAGGTGCCGCAATCTCTGCGGCATAGCTGATTGCTCCGGGAGAGATTTCAGCAGCAGTGGAGGCTTCCCGATCAAGGGATCCTGGTCTGGCAGTCCCCAACAGTCTCCTGGAATATAGCTATCCCTTGGAATATAGCTGTCCTTTACTCACAGATAGACACTTCCCGTATGCCCACACACTCTCCTTTTGTTCTATCACTCACACACTTCACTCACACACTATCTTGCAGCCTGCCTTCCTTTCGGCAATTATCTTCTTCTCTCCATCAACCTTTTGATGAACTTCTTGCATTTATGTCTTGCTAGAATTAGCTCCCAGCAGTGTGATTTCAAATCCAGTTTTGAATGACTTTCAGAAAGTCAGACCTCTGGAAGGTTATAACCCTTCTCACCTTGCAAGCTGATTGAAGAGTTAATGAAGTAAGCATAAAAAGAACTTAACATAGATCCTGGAGCCCAGTAAACCTCAATAAAGAATAGATATCATTGGTAGGTAGTATGATGCCTTCAACAGATTTATCTGAAAGATAAGTGACCTTAGGGGTTTTTGCAGTAATCTGAAGTTAACGTGAATCTGAATTAGGATAACAATGGCAAAGACTGGTGAAGTGAATGGATTGATTCAACCATGTTAGTGAGGTAAAGTAATAGAATTTGGGAAACCATTTAGTGTGTGAAGAATGGAGAATAAGAAAAGGAGGAAATGATGCAAGGATGGAAACGCAGTTTGATCCTGAGTCAAAGGAATGATGGTTCCATTAAGATGATGATTCTGGAACTGTGGTGTGAATGAGAACCTCTGGAGGATGGGTGCAAGTACAGGTGGCTGGACCCCATCCCTTTGGATTGAAGGGAGTTCTTACCCGATGGTAATGCTGTGACTTGGGGCACATGCTTTGAGAACCACTGCAGTGAGAAAATATAAAAAATAGGAGAGTGTGTTCAGTAGGTACTTATCAGGTAACCATTGATAACAAGAGGTTTGATTCTGATTAGATAGAGTGAATTTAGACTAGTGGAATGTCACTAGTGTACATGAACCTGGGTGATGGTCAGAGAACTCTGAGACACTGAAGAGCTAAGAGCATCGAGTTACTACTGAATAGACAATATTTTAAAAAGCCATCCATAGTGCTGTAGTAAAAGCTCGGGCACTTATTTATTTAATGTTTACCTGGACATTTTGCATGTGGCTGTAACAAAAAGCTTTCCTTGTGTGTTTTAATGTAAACTTCTCTTATTTTTATTTCCTAATAAAGGAGCTTTTGTGACAAAGTTTCAGATAAGAGCCTGAGCTTTAGAATACAAATTTAGAGCATCTGTCAGACGTTGCTCTTTATTTCTTTGTGTCATTAAAACTGAATGAAGAGAGAACCAAGATGGCGGCATAGGTAAAACACCTATCTTGCCGTCATACTCAGCAATTTTAATACTACAACTTAACGAAAGAACAAACACCTTCCAGAATCACCAGAAAGCTGGCCGAGTGAAAATTCCACAAATAAAAGTGAAGATAAGACACTGTGACTCGGAGGAGCGCGGCGGACAGCGTTGAAAGATTTGCGCAGAGAGAGGTTTGGAGCGCGCGCTAACGGAGAGGGCGGGCGGCTGAAAACCGGCCAGTTTTCTTGAACGGGGAGACAAAGACGTCCCACTGGGCTGATTCTCCAGCTTTGGGCGAAGTCCAGGGAACCCACTATCATACGGGGTGAAAACTGGACAGTGGGAGGGCACGTCGAATCTCGGGTGCTGCAGGGGTCTCCGAGCTTGTGGAGAAGGCAGCTTGCTCGAACAGCTCAACTGTGTGACCGCGCAGAGAGCGCTCTGCGACTTGCTATCTCATTCAGGAAACCGTCAGACTGCTTTGTTTTACGACCCTGGGTGAGACATTGGCCATGCAGACTCATTTGGGGAGAGTCTGAATTCCCTGGCAGCCAGTGGAGCTCGGCAGTGTTTCTCTCTCAGAGGTGCTGGCAGCCATTGTCCCCGGCACAGAGTCCCTGGGGCCGCATAAGGTGGAGCTGACGCTGTCTGCTTGGCCCGGAGACTCCTCCCACCCAACCTAAGCACAGCTGAGCTTCACAGACAATTGGCCTAGGGGTCAACCCTCCAAGTGCTAACAACGATTAACCTGAGCTTAACTTCAGCAAGACTGTGCAGCCCATATCCACCTCAGGTAACTGGGGAGGCTGAGCCACTGTCCCTTGTAGGACATCTACCACACAAAGCTAATTGACCAACTCAGGGAAGCAGCCACCATGCAGAGACATGGAAAGAAATCAGATGTGAAAGAAATGGAGGGAAAAAAACGACTGGACATGGAATTCAAAACCATGGTTATAGGGTTTTTCAAGAGGCTCCAACAAAAGGTTGAGGCCTATAAGGAAATAAACAAGACCAACGTGGAAATGAATGAGTCCTACAAGGAAATGAAGGAGACCCTCAAGGATATAAAGGAGTCTCTCAAGGATATGAAAAAGGACCAACCAGAAATTAAGCATATACTGACTGAAATAAAAAATATTATACAAAGACCTAAAAGTGCTCTGGAGCACCACAAGAACCTAGTTCAAGATTTGAAATACAAAGAGGGAAAATCCACTCAGCTGAAAAAGCAAGAAACCAAAAGAATCCAAAAAATTGAAGATAGTGTAAGGGGCCTCTGGGACAACCTCAAGCATACCAACATCAGAATTATAGGGGTGCCAGAAAAAGAGAGAGAGCAAGACAATGAAAACCTATTTGAAGAAATAGTGACTGAAAACTTCCCTCACCTGGTGAAAGAAATTGACTTAGGAGTCTAAGAAGTGCACCGAACCCCAATATATAGGAACCCTAAGAGGACCACACCAACACATCATAATTAAAATGCCAAGAGCAAAAGACAAAGAGAGAATATTAAAAGCAGCAAGAGAAAAACAGATGGTTACCTATAAGGGGGCACCCATACAATTGTCAGCGGATTTCTCAACAGAAACGATGCAAGCCAGACGGGAGTGGCAAGAAATATTCAAAGTGATGAACAGCAAGAATCTACAACCAAGATTACTCTATCCAGCAAAGCTATCTTGCAGAATTGAAGGTCAGATAAAGTGCTTCGCAGACAAGAAAAAACTAACGGAGTTCATCACCACCAAACCAATATTATATGAAATGCTGAAAGATATTCTTTAAGAAGAGGAAGAAGAAAAAGATAAAAGTGTAAATTAGGAACAACAAATACACATCTGTCAACAAATGAACCTAAAAATCAAGTGAATTAATAAGCCGATGAACAGGATATACTGGTGAATGTAACAGAATCCCGGACATAGAGAGGGAATGGACTGACAACTCTTGGGGAGAAAGGGGGTGTGTGAAGTGCAGCAAGAGACTGGACAAAAATCATGCAACTATGGGAGAGGACAGAAGAGGGGGGGTGAGGGCGGAGGGTGGGATGGGTACCAGGTGGAGGGGAACTATAGGGTGGAAAAAAAAAAGGGAACAATGTAATTAATAAACTGAACAATAAAGATTAAAAAAAATAGAAAAAAAAACTGAATGAAGGTAAAGCCTAGAACCTAGTGCAATGTTGTGTGGTTTGGAAGTAGGATAAAATAGTAATGACCTTAAAATTGTTCCTCTCCTCTGAGAATTTTAACTAGCAAACAATTTTGATAGTTGGTCCTTGTATTTTTATTTTATTACAGGCAAAATTTTAATGCATTATAAGAAGCAGTGGGCATAGTGAGAAACAATGAATCCTGCACATGTATCTTAGTAATATGCACTGATGCACCAGTTTATTCTGTTCATCAGATTTTTTTATTCACTTGATTTTATGGATTCATTTGTTGATAGATATGTATTTGTTGTTTATAATTTTTATCTTTACCTTTTTCTTCTTCTTCCTCTTCTTAAAGAATACCTTTTAGCATTTCATATAATACTGGTTTGTCAGTTATGAGCTCCTTTAGCTTTTCCTTATATGTGTAGCTCTTTATCTGACCAATTCTGAATGATAGCTTTGCTGAGTAAAGTAACCTTGTTTGTAGGTTCTTGCTATTTGTCACTTTGAATATTTCTTGCCACTCCCATCTGGCCTGCATAGTTTCTGTTAAGAAATCAGCTGACAGTCGTATGGGTGCTCCCTTGTAGGTAACTAACATTTCCTTTTTAGGAGTGTGACCTTGGGACCTATTGCAGGGAGTCTAGGTGTAGTAAAAAAGTGAAAGACAAAGTAAGCTTTTTGTGTTTTCTGATATCAAAGTCTTGGGGTGAGCACCTGAGTCACAGTCTAGCATCCTGGCAAAGCCAAACTCACCTGTCTTTGGTTCTGAAGGGGAAAAGTGTGTGCAGTGGTTTCAGCTTGTTCCTTCAAGCAGGAAACTCCCCAACTGTTTTGTGGAAAGAAAGCTGAAAAGCTCTTAGGCAGCCACAAACATAATAAAAATCTATTAAAATGGACTTTTTGTGCCCTAATTTGACAAAACATACCTTAAGCTTAACCCTGGCAATCTGTTGCAAAATGTAAAAAATACTCTAACCTTCTTTCTCTAGTATACCAGTAGCCAACTGGTGGTCCGTGGACCACTGGTGGTCCGTGTGTTCCGAAAGGTTGGTGATTTTGCCCTGGTAGCACCTGAGCTGAGAACACAAAGTAATGCGATATCTTAAGGACTGTTTTGTGATTCAAAGTCAGTCCTTGCCTGGTCTTGCTTTATACAAGTAGCCAGTCTTTTGGGAAAAGAGGTGCATAATAAATAATTAAAGTCAAATAATTGAAAGGATAGCAGCATGTCACACAAAAATATACTGTTTAAGGACAAAGAAAGACTAAATATGAAGTAAACAATACAATTTGTCCTTAATATCAATTATTTTAGCCTGATATTGAATGTTATACAAGATTATCTGTCTGGTATTTTCTGGCTGGACATTTATTAAGAACTACAAATAGTTAGGCCAGAGGTAGGCAATATCCAGCTTACCCACTATGTTCATATTGTACAGCATTATGGAGCCAACTATTTACTCAAGCCCCACTCTATATACTCACACCAATTTGCTCATTAGAAAAGGAATCTCATGTTCAAAAAGCAACGAGGAGTTCCGGAACTGTTTCCTAAAAATGATTCTTAGAAGAGTTTGTGGAATTTGCAAAGCCAGCACTGATAAGTAATTGCACATTTGTCTGATTCCGGGGGGACTTACTAATATACTTTTCAATTTTTATTTTTGCATAGCTAATAAATACTTGACATATTGTTATAAATAATATTTCTGGTAGATTTCTGTCTGATTAGTTTCTAGGTATAGGCTTGGTGCCTGGTATTTTGAACTAGCAGTCACAGCCCAGTAAAACAACATACACGTGCAGCATTTATTTTGGATAGATTTATAAGGAGATAATGCATCACAGAGAGGCTTGAGGTGTTACCTGCAATGTTATTTGTGCTTTTGAAGCCTTCGCAACGTACTTGATTTGATTTGTATTATGTTGTGTAGCATGGCATACTTTCTATTTATTAAATTTCTGTCAAGGTAACCATGAGATAAACAAGTACCCCAAAAAAGTTAAAATGTTTTATCCTATAATAGGTCTTTCTTGCCCTCATGATGCAGCACAGAATAAAGTACCTGATTTCTTCAATGTTTCCAGCTTTTTAATATAGTTTTAAATTCTGTATTATTACTCAGACTTTTTTTTTTTCTCCATTCCCTGCATGCAGTGACTTGTGAATACATTTGTAGGCAATAGAAAAAGTTTGTTGCTTATATTGTAGAGAAATATAGCAAGACTTTTTTTCTCTGGGACTGGAATTGTTTTGTGTTGGTTTTTTATTTTTCCTTAATAATTAAAACCTTTTCTCAAACATGCCAAAGTGATTCTTATAATGAGAATTTACGTTTTTTAATGCTGTGCTAACATACAGCATGAGGAGTATAAAAATGAGTAATTGAGGATGAAGAGCTTGTATTGGTTGCTGAGCCTCGGTTATAGACACATCAAGTAAGGACCCTGCAACCCTGATGTTTAATCCAGCCCAGGAGCAGAAGTGCTGCTTGAGATCTCTGTGAGCACCCAAAAAAGAAAAAAGAAAAAATACCTACGTGATTTTGATCCCAAACAAAGGCTAATATTCTAGCGCCTTTAAGTTTGAAAAAGCTACAGATCAATAGCTTATTAGGCTCACAATTCAATCAAAAATGCTAATTTCACAAAACCATAGTATAGTGAGTGTTACCTAATGGATGTTCCTTTGTTTCCTGTGACATACTTTAATGCATATATCTGCCTGAGCAGCAAACCTCAATCCCTTATATGCCTTTTATTTTCTTGAATCACAGGAGCTTCAGTTTCAGCGACTCACCCGAGAACTGGAGGTGGAAAGGCAGATTGTTGCCAGTCAGCTAGAAAGATGTAGGCTTGGAGCAGAGTCACCAAGCATCGCCAGCACCAGGTACAGGGCCGAAGGCTCAAGTGTTCTACACACCTTCAAGTCACATGTCTTATTAAGTTGTCCTGGGTGCGGCAAATTATTCTGTTAATGTTGTCACTATGAATTCCTTCCTGAATTTGACACAAAGAATGTCAATTTATTCTAATTTTGAGGAGCCTCTGCAGTATTGATTATACTTCAGTCCTATGCTTGATATGTTTTATACGACATTGGGAAGCTTTAGTAGCAAAAGCTAGGTTGCTACATTTAGAAATTTGATTTCTCATGTGTAGATACAGTTAATGGATGCTTTTCACAATTAATTGCTAATTATTGGTAAAGCTAACTAGCTCTGGAAGCCTGGAATTGATTTTTTTTTTAAATTAGGAAATATTTTTAAATGATAACATTTAGTTAGCTTTCAAAAATGCCTGAAATATATTACCATATTGTATAATATTTAAACCATGTTTGCTATTATTTATGAATGTATGCATGACTAGTAAAAGTAAAAATATTTTGGGTTGGCTCCAGTTTAAGATAGTGGCACCTCTAGGGAGTACGGGAGGAGCAAGCTATCAGGAATTAGGCTTTATTAAAATTACCATTTGGAGAAACATAACAAAATATTAATATATATTAAATTGATATGTGCGTGGCTATTGGATTGTTTTCTGCACTTTAGGTTTTAAAATATTAAATAACTTTAAGGTTACATAGTTGAATTAACTAAATCCATAGGTTTGTTAATACAATTGTTGGTAATGTGTGTGTCTGGGAGGTGCCTGGCATGTTGCTGGCATGTCAGTGAATGGTGGTGGAATGAATGGGTCTGAGAGAAACAGGAGTTGGGCTGACCAGAGAGAAGCGAAGTGCATGCACAAAGATATATACGCTCTCCACTGTTGTTTATTGAAGCATCCAGTTGCTTAGTAGTGTGTAGGGTGTGTCCTAAAAGGACCCAGTGATTTGAGAAGTTGGAAAGGTAAAACTGGCATTTGCCTACGGGGAACTTGGCACCGGGATGCTAAGTTTCACCTCGCTTAGGTTTGTGGAAGTTGCTGTTGCTGTGGTTGTGGTTATGTTTGTTGTTGGCGGCAATTATCCTAATGTGTAGGTCAGAATTATCCTAGTATATAGGTCAGAGTGGAGAGGCCAGGCAGCAAGAGAGGAGCCTGTTGTCAAATTTTAAAGTTTGTGAGTAAGGTGCGTTTCTTCTTTTAGTGAGCTCTGCTTGGGATGATAATTGGCCTACTTTGATTACCCTTATCCCATCTCAGGTTGGATTCTCATGCATTCTCAATGTTCCCAATTAAATGCTAAAGCTTCCTTATAGCCTTTCCCAGGTTTCTTAAGGAAAATCCTCTCTCTTAGTCTGAACTCTTCTAACTATTCCTTTGTGCCTGTATTAACTCTCCTATGAGGGCAGGACCACCTCTACAGCACAGAGCCGGGTGCTCAGCAGGCAGGCACCCAGCCAATGTTCATAAAATGAACAGTCAGCCTTAATGAAGTCCATTGTGTTTTGAGCTTGTTTATCTTTCCTATCTGCCCTCTTCATACCTTTCCATGTGCTTTTCAGTGGACCCTCAGAAGACTACTGGCACAGTTACTCTGCTCTTGACCACCAGGTTTACGCACTGTCAAGGAACTCATTGAAAGCAGTGTTAGTGAAGGAAGCATAGGTTTATGTTGTCACTTGAGAGATCTCCCTGCGTACTCCAGTCCTCGCTAATTGTCAGATTTCCAGGCCTCACCAATTATCCATCTGGAAACCAGAATCTAAAGATACATAAATTAGCTCTCAGACCAAAGCCCCCTTTTCTGTTAGCCATTTCTGATTTACTCAAGGGAAATTAAAAGTGGGAGTCATGAAGCTTCCTAGTTCTTCTTGAATGAAGTGTGTTTAGTCAGCTAAATGAGGCATTTGATATTTCGTGTTGTTTGATTTAGATCCTGTGTCAGAGTTGGTAAGGTGGTCTGCAAGACTTCCTTAATTTTTCTAGTCCAAAGATGACATTAATAACTCAAAGAGAAATAAAGTTATATTTTCATTTACTTTTGCAATTATCCAGAGTTGTCCAAAGCTTGCCATTGTTGGGCTCACCCAGAGAATAAGAAGGAGCAGTGGTATGAGATGCTCCATGACAAATGACTGTCCTTGTGCTAAAGAACGTACTGTGGAGCCCTCTGCGTGACGGGTGGCTCCTAAATGAGCAAATTTGTTTCTTCACGTTTGTGGTACCAAAGATGAATTTTTAACCCAATGCCATGAGATGTTCCCATTTTCAGATAAAGAAACTGGGCCTCTGCATGTGATTATTTAGAAAGTCTCCTAAAAAATGAACTCCACAATTACCACTTGCAAATGTGCTTTGATGAGAACTTAAAAAAATCTTAATGATTAAAGTAATAACTTGGTTTTCTATTAATGACTCTTTGGGAGTAGTAATTTCTAAATAAGGTAATAAAAATCTTATTTCTGATATGATTTTTGCATTTGATTTATTTACTGCAAGACATTAAACACTATAGCAATATCAATATGTAATGATCCTTAATCTGGAATAGATGGAGCCTGTATCCAAAGATGATGTATTAGACCCAAAATTATCATGCTAACTCTGAAAATCCTGTAGGTGAGCTATGGGATTAGTTAATAGAGAAGTTACAGACTTTTTGCTGTTATACCAAGTATACTATAGTTACTTTTGCATGGAATAGTTATATATGTATTTAATAGATTAAATGTATTGAAGGTAGGCTATAAGATAGTTAATAGAGAAGGTATAACTTTTCTGCACTTATACTGAGTATCATATAGTCATTTATATATTTAATATTTCACCTCATTTAAAGTAGGCTAACGGGTCAGTTAATAGAGAAGATAGTATTCTGTATTTGTTTTGAGTATGCTGTAGTTATTTATTGTATTTGGTATTTCACCTTATTGAAGGTAGGCTATATGTAAATATATAGTTATTTATGTATTTAATATTTTACCTCATTCCAAAAGTATTTGAAACATCTTTTAAAAAATATGTAAACCAAAACTGGAGTGAGGAAATTTAGAGCCAAGGGAAGATACAGATTAGAAAAATAAGATGAAGCCATGGTTAAAATTGTATACAAACTATATGTTGTTAACATACCATGCATTTGCTAAAAGTATATACAAAAGGAACCACTTTGGGTCTAAGTGTACTGGTAGAAAGAGAGAAACACTAGTGAATTACATGATTCAAAGTATTTAGAAGGTAAAAAACCAGGTTGCGCAGCTGGATACTGTTCCTGGGTCTTAGACTTAAGAGAATCACATTTGAGAGACCACTGTGTGGTGAGATCAGCAACACACCTAGAACTCTACCTCTCTAATTACAAAATCACACTCATTGGGCGTCTTCTTCCATTGCTGAATAGAATATAAAAGGCTGGAATGGCCCCTTAGCTGAAAGTAATTCTCCAGAAGATCAATTCTGACACTTTAGTATTGGCTCAAGGATGGCATTTAGCATATATAGATGGATGGATTAATTTCAGGTCCTCCAAGCCTTCCAAGCCTTTTAGAGTCATGGGTGGCAATGAGTGCCGAGATGTGAGATGTCCTGTGTTGCATGCTTTAGCAAGGTGTGCATGCTTTACATAGCACTAGGGTATATAAAGCTAACCTCAGGAGAATCTCAACGTGATTGCCTAGGAAGGAAATACACCCTTTAAGCTTCTTGCCTCCCATGGGCTAAGCAACAACCTTCATATCTAAATTTTGTTGAGCGTGGGATTTATTCCTTTTCCTCTAGCAATATCATCAATGCAATATTGTTTTTACATTAGTGTAGTTTAGATTTCACTGGATGAGTTGACAGTAAGTGGACTTAATAGCCCACAGTGAGGAGCCCACCACCTTTCCCTGGGCCTTCCTCTGCCCATCCACACTCCAAGGGCATGGAAGAGGACAAGGGCAACCAAAGCAGGAGTCTTATTCTGTTTCTTTGTGTGTGTGGCGGGGGGGGGGGGGGGGGGGGGGGGGGGAGGGAGGGGCGGAGAGGGAGCTTGTTTTTACTGACTGGAGTTAAATAATGCTGATTTTAGTCTATTTGTTAAATTCAAAAAAGTAGAGAGGAAAATCCATAATGCTATCATTCAGAGATAATCACTTTATTTTTAAGTCAGGTTTATTGCAGTGCAACTTAGAGCAAAAATCACTCTTTGTGGCATACAGTGTCATGATTTTGACATGTTTTGGCATGTAGTTATATAACCATCACCACAATCAGCATATAGAATATTTCCATTAATCTCCGAAGAGAAGCAGCCACTTTTAAAATTTTGCTATGCATCATTTTCTTCAATTTTTTTAAAAACATGGGTTTGAGATATATACTGTGGCTAACATTTTATCTTGTTTCTGAAACTCCACTTTGATACCAGGCCTAACTTTTAATGACTCCCCTCTGCTTGAGAAATTCCCAAGAAGACAATTAGTTTAGGGCCAGACCAGCAGTCTAAGAATACTAATTTAGCAGTGGTTAGAGATCACACAGGCTTCTGGTGGCAAGCTGCACCCGCAGAACAGTTGGCCAGGAAAATGCTGAAGCCTCCAGTATACAAGGTATGGCCTGTGCTGTATGCTTCATTGCAAGCAGAGAAATTGTATTCATTGATCAATTTTTTAGATACCAAAACTGTAGAAAGAGAAGAAAATATAATTTACATTTTAGAGTTAGTAAATGAAAATGTCATTTTCAAATTTAAGAACTGTCTCCGTTATTTTGTTGTACAGAATTTCAAAACTATTCATTATTGTAGACTTGGACTCTTACCCAGAAACTGAGAAACTACACACTCAGTTACTGATGGATAAGTTGAAGATGGTAAAAGAGGAAGTTTACTTCTTTGGCGTGTCTAAATTGGTTCCACGTATTTTATCTTGTAAATCATAGCCTGTCTTCTCATTAAGATAGAGCACTAACTTTACATTTATATTGAAGACAAAAAGAGATACTTAGAAAGTAGACCGCTTATTAATTGTAGAAATTATGAAATGTTAATGGACACTGTTAGAACTGATTTTTGTGCATTAGTTAGAATTGGATTACCCCATTTTGGAAGCAGTTGGTCCCTTCACATTGTCCATCCATTAACTGGCTTCTGCTTATGTTAGAATGTTACTCTGGAGCATGAGAAAACTGCTATTTACATCATCCGAGTGAGAGGGAAATGGTTGGCAATACTGAAGTTGATTAACTTAACACTCTTCCTAAGGTTATCTCTCCCTTTTCAGTTAGCTTAATTAAAGCCCTACTAAAACAGAATTCTTATTGTTTTTGAAAAGTCATACAATTTTGACAAATAGTCTTCTTATTGCCACTTAAGAACTGTGTTATTTTTTACTAAAAAGATTTATTCCCCACTGCCATTCAGATATTTTTTTTGCATGTTAAACAGTTATCTCCTGGTGCCCATCCAGCTTCCATTGATACTAATAAGAATTCTAAAAATGTTTAAACTCTGACAATAGCAGAAAAGTCTTTTTCTTGGTTCAGGACTTTTCTTAGGCAATTATTTTTAAGTCATTATGAAATAAACCTCCTCAATGATACATTCTTTAAAAATGAATAGTCTTGCTGAAACGGATTTGGCTCAGTGGATAGAGTGTCGGCCTATGGATTCAAAGGTCCCAGGTTCAATTCCAGTCAAGGGCATGTATCTTGGTTGTGGGCACATCCCCAGTGGGGGGTATGCAGGAGGCAGCTGATTGATGTTTCTCTCTCATTGATGTTTCCTAACTCTCTATCCCTCTCCCTCCCCCTCTATAAAAAATCAATAAAATATATTTAAAATCTACAATAATAAAAGAGAAAGATGCAGATTGATCATACCTTCATGATACCTACCAGCCAATCAGGAGTGAGTATGCAAATTAACCCAACAAAGACAGGACAGGGTGGGATATTTGCACCATTACCATGGCAACAATGCAGGCTTTCTGCACCGCCCCAGCCATTCCAGGCCTCTGGGCAGTATGGGAAGGTAGAAAGGCTGCTCCAGCTGGAGCGAAGGTAGTGCTGGCAGCCAGGGGAAGGAAGGCCCATTCTTGCATGAATCTTCATGCACCAGACTGCTAGTAAATAAATAAATAAAAATGAATAGTCTTGGGAGAGATTGAATGTTTGTGCCGTGACAGTTTATTACTTATTGTTGTATCTCTTCAGGAAGATTCAATCCCTTTGACCTTCAGTGCTTTCATCAGCCAAAACCTGATTTAACTAGTGGTTTTATTTATGTATATTTCACCATATTTTAAAAGTATACAGTGCAGTACTTTTTAGTGTATTCAGAGTTATGAATCCATCACCACTGTTTAATTTGAAAATGTTTTTATCACCATAATAAGAAACTATCCATTAGCACTCCTTCCCCATTCTCTCTTCCCACTGCCCCTGGGAACCTGGTTCTACTTTCAGTGTCTGTGGATTTGCCTAGTCCATCACTTCCTATATATGATACAGTACAATATGTGGACTTTTGTGACTGCCTCTTTTATATAGCATACATGATGTGAAATATGGCTCATCCAGATTTTGCATGTATCAGTACTTCACCCTTTTTATATTTATAAGTAATACTAGAGATCCAGTGCACAGATTTGTGCACTAGTGGGGTCCCTGGACCTGCCTTCACCCTATCACAATCCAGGAGCCTTTGGGGGATGTTGGAGAGCTGGTTTTGGCCCAGTTCTCCGCAAGCCTGATCTAGACAGGAGAGAGCCCAATCCTGTGCATTGAGCATCTGTCCCCTAGTGGTCAATGTGCATCATAGTGATTGGTTGGAAGGTCGTTCGGTCACTTAGGCTTTTATTTCTATATATAGAGATAGAGATAGAGATAGAGATAGAGATAGATAGATATATAGATATAGATATATAGACTAGGGGCCCAGTGCATGAATTCCTGCACCTTGATAGGACCTATGGGCTGCAAGGCTGTGGTGGGCACAGGGGTAGGACTTGGCTTATCCTTCACCCCCCCCACCGAGGCCCTCCCCCTACCGCCCCCTGGTCTTCTGTCTCCTGGCAGCCCCGCTCTCACCAATGCCATTTCCACATGCTGACGGTGCCAGCCCTGCTCGCACACACTGATGGCGCAGAGCGATTGAGCCTGGCACCAGCAACAGATGCAAGCAGTAGCTGCTTCCCCAATCACCTCTCAGTAGCAGCGGGAGGTGGAGAAGCCCTCAGGGGTAATTGGGGCCAGCAGCCACCGCTCATACCCACTGACTGCATCAAGTGATGGGGGCCGGCGCCTGGCACCGGCAGTGGTGGGTGCAAGCACTGGGAAGGACTGCGGTACACAGAAGCAAAGAATTCTCAATAACCACCAGAGGCTTGCCCCCATGATAGCAACCTGTACTCCACCTTGCTCTGGCACCCCCACTCACCTGCTTCACGATCCTTCCACAACCTACATCTGCCATGTTCCATGCTCTGCTGCCTGTTGCCAACCCCTGCCAAATTCTTTGTGCACCCCCTGATGGTCAGCGCACGTCATAGTGACCGGTTGTTCGGTTTTGCCAGTCTGCTTGCATATTAGGGTTTTATATAGAGAGATTCCATTGTATGGAATGCACATTTTCTTTTTTTTCTCTTTTTTTCAATTTAATGTATTTTTTATTGATTTTTTTTTTTTGGCAGTATAACTTATATTTATAGTAGTACATGTTTTCCTTCCCCCCTCCCCATTATCCTCCCCCCAGGAATGCACATTTTCTGTATTCATTCACTAGCTAATATACATTTTCCACTTTTTGCTATTGTGAATAATGCTACTATATCTCAGGATTTATGAGGGGGGAAACTTCCACTGGTTTTGCTCTGAGCATTTTTAGTTTGGGGGTCAGGGAAAGACAGGAATGGTAGAGATTCCCCTTAGCTTCTCTGCCATCCTCCTACTGGGAAATAAGGGCTTGCCTTCTTTCCTTTCTCCTTTGCTCTCTGTTACAGTAAATCTGTGTATATTGTGAGCTAGCTGTCTCTGTTGAGATACTTATAAGTGCATAGTAGGTATACCTATTTGGGAGTCCTGTGGTATTCAATAGAATGTAGCTCCCTCTATTTTCTTTCTTAGTGTTGTATTTGGTCACTAGTAATTCTCTTAATGGCTAAACAAATAAAAGCTCTCAGATTTCATTTCTAATTCAGACTAAATGAAGACTAAAGTATTTGATATTTGGATGTAATTATCAGAAATCCTCTTGGGGTTCCCTGTAGTGAATATTTATTAAATGGATGCTCTTATGAGCAAATTTAGGAACTGAATTTTTATGATGCAACTTCTGTTGTAAAAAGAGCAAAGAATACTGTATCTGAGAGATACAAACGAGTCTATGGATGACTTGCAGCTCTACAGAAGTCACTTTTCTGAAGCAGTTTGTTCAAGTGCAGTTCTTCCAGAAGGAATTTGAATTATTTCTCTTTCTCATTACTGTCACAAGCCAGTTTCATCAGGGACATACATAGCTAAGTGGCAACTATCTCTACACACTCTACACATTTGAACTAAATGTATAAAATAAGTCTTCTGTAAGGCAGGTGAGGCCCAGGTTACCGAACCAGGATTCCATTAAGCTACCCTATTTTAACCCTCTTACAATCCAGGACTGCTGGCTCCCAACTGCTCACCTGCCTGCCTTCCTGATTTGCCCCTAACCGATTCTGCCTGCCAGCCTGATCACCCCCTAACCACTCCCCTGCCAGCCTGATTTATGCCTAATTGCTCCCCTGCCAGCCTATTTGCCCCTAACTGTCCTCACCTGCAGGCCTGGATACCCCCAAATACCCTTCCCTGCAGACCCAGTCACCCCCAACTTCACTCCTCTGCCAGCCAGGTCACCCCTAACTGCCCTCCCCTGCTGGCCTGATCACCCCCAAATGCCCTCCCCTGATGGCCATCTTGTGATGGCCATCTTTTGTCCACATGGAGGCAGGATCTTTGACCACATGGGGGCAGCCCTCTTGTGTGTTCGAGTGATGGTCAGTTGCATATTACTCTTTTATTAGATAGGATAGTGGCCTGGTGCATGTGTGGGGCCAGCTGGTTTGCCCTGAAAAGTGTCCCCGATCAGAGTGAGGGCTCTCTTAGGGCATGGGGCGCCCTGGGCAAGTGGCCTTTGGTGGTTTGCAGACTGGCCACACCCCCTGGCAACCCAAGTGGAGGCCCTGGTATCTGGGATTTATTTTTCTTCTACAATTGAAACTTTGTAGCCTTTAGTGGAGCAAAGCCTTCTGCTCGCTCTGTGGCAGCAGCCATTTATTTACCTTCTATAATTGAAATTTTGTAGACTTAAGCGGAGGCCTGGGCTGACCAGGGCAGATGGAAAGTTTGGCTTCCTGCATCTCTTGAGTGCAACTCAAGCCTCCTGACCTCTCTAGCTCTGTGGCTGTGGTCATTATCTTCTATAATTGAAACTTTGTAGCATTGAGTGGAGGCCTGAGCTGGCAAGGGAAGGTGGAAAGCTTGGCTTCGTCCATTGCCGGAGAAATCCAAGCCTCCCTCCTGCTCTTTGTGGCCAGCAGCCATCTTCGTTGGGTTTATTTGCATATTTGCTCCTAATTGGCTGGTGGGTGTAGCAGAGGTATGGCCAATTTGCATATTACTCTTTTATTAAATAGGATGTTTTAACATAATAAATATTTCATAATGAATTGCCTATTTCTTAGACTGAGCATTTTAAAATGTTAAATGAATGATATGGTTGGAAGAAACCAAAGAAGAGATCAAGGTTATGTTGTTCAGATCGAAGTTCCAGATTATTGTAAGATTTTTAGAAATACATTTGCTTAAATATGAGGTAGCCCAGCTGTATTAATTTTTCTAATTAATGAAGAGAAAAATACTTGTTAAAATTTAGAGGCCTGTGCATCTAAAATAAATGTGCCATGCCATTGTTTAATTATCTTTAAATCAGTATTTTAATTAAAGTAACATTTCATTTTTCTATAATTTTTCACAGTTCACAATTTATATTTGCCATTCTTAAAATAAGTAACAGTGAAGAATTAATGAATTAATACAAGGATAGCCCCCAACCTTAGTTACTAGGTTTTTTCTAATCATTTGTACATATTTACAAATTATAACATAACTTAAATACATCATATAGTATATTTCAAGTTATTTCCTGAATAGTTCTCCTTTACTTCGGTATAGGAATTAATAAGAATTAGCTTATTCATATACTTATTGCTATCATTTTAGGTTTTATCTGTATCAAGAAATGTTAAAAAAAATACTGAGAAGTATAGCTACTATGATATAACAAAAATTTATGTACTCACATCACAGAATTGAAAATTATTGGTAATTTCTTATTGACTTTTTTTAAAAATAGACTTTATTTTTCGAGCAGTTTTAGGCTCACAACAAAACTGAGCAGGAAGTACACATTGCTTTCAAATACTCTGTCTGCACCAGTGCCTCTCCCCACCTCTCTCTCAGTACCCCCCACCAGAGTGATATATTTGTTACAAATTATGAACCTACACATCATTAACACCCAAAGTTCATAGTTTACATTAGGGTTCATTTTTGTGTGCATTCTATGGATTTAGACAAATACAATAATGATATCTATTTTTATCATTATAGTATCATAGAGAAGAGTTTGATTTTGTCTTAAAAATCATCTTTACTCCATTTATTTATTTTTCTCTCCCCTATAATTCCTATCAACACTAATCTTTTTACTGTCTGTATAGTTGTCTTCATAAGAATATCCTATATTTAGAATCATGCAATAGGTGGCTTTATCAGTCAGCCATATATTTCAAATTATAATATACACTTAAAGTTCCTACATGTCTTTTCACGACTTGAAGCTCATTTCTTTTTAGCACTGAATAATATTCCATTGTCTAGATGCACCACAGTTTATTTTCCCTTCATCTACTAAAGGACATCTTAATTGCTTTGGTCTTTTAACAGTTATGAATAAAGCTTCTATAAAGATCTTAACATAGTTTGTTTTTTTCCAGTTTTTATTTCAAGAAAAATGATTTTATGTATAACTAGAGGCCTGGTGCTTTCGTGCGCGGGGGCAGGGGTGTTCCTCAGCCCAGGCTACACCCTCTCCAATCTGGAACGCCTTCTCACAATCCAGGACTGCTGGCTCCAAACTGTTCGCCTGCCTGCCTTCCTGATTGCCCCTAACCGCTTCTACCTGCCAGCCTGATCGCCCCCTAACCACTCCCCTGACAGCCTGTTTGCCCCCAACTGCCCTCCCTTGCAGGCCTGAAACCTCCCAGTGGCCCTCCCTTGCTTACCATCTTGTGGTGGCCATCTTGTATCCACATGGGAGCAGGATCTTTGACCACATGGGGGGGGGCAGCCCTCTTGTGTCTTGGAGTGATGGTCAATCTGCATATCACTCTTATTAGATAGGATAGAAGCCTGGTGCATGGGTGGGGGCCAGCTTGTTTGCCCTGAAGGGTTTCCCGGATCAGGGTGGAGGTTCCCTTGGGGCGTGGGGCAGCCTGGGCGAGGGGCCTGTGGTGGTTTGCATGCCAGCCACGTTGCCCCAGTGGCCCAAGCAGAGGCCCTGGGATCTGGGATTAATTTATGTTCTACAATTGAAACTTTTGAGCCTGGAGTGGAGCCAAGCCTCTGCCTGCTCCATGGTGACAGCCATTTCTGTTTGGGTTTATTTAAATTCTATAATTGAAACTTTGTAGCCTAGAGTGGAGGCATAGACGTTAGGGCTGCAGAAGGTTGGCTTTCTCCATTGCTGGGGCAACCCTAGTCTCTTCTCTCTCCAGCTCCATGGCTGCCACCATTTCTGTTGGGATAATGTATCTTCTATATTTGAAACTTGGTAGCATTGAGTAGAGGCCCCCACGCTGGTAAGGGCAGGCGGAAAGCTTGGCTTCCTCCATTGCCAGGGAAACCCAAGCCTCCCTTCTGCTCTCGGTGGCCGCAGCCATCATGGTTAGGGTATATTTGCTCCTGATTGGCTGGTGGGCGTGGCTGGTGGGCATGGCTTGTGGGTGTAGTGAAGGTACAGTCAATTTGCATATTATTCTTATCGATAGGATAATGTTACATGCAGTAAACAGTATCTCAAGAAAAATGATTTTAAATATGATAATGTTACATGCAATAAACATTAATATTTTAAGAATAAAAGGATTTTAAGTATAATATTACCAAAACTGTACTAACATAGTATGGTATCACAAAAGTTGTAGGAAGTATTAAAAATATCAGGATTATTTCTATTATATTCTACAACATTTCCCCCCCTCTGGCTCTAGTTTTGTTCATTAGTTTATATTATTCATTGTATGCCACAAATGAGTAAGATCATATGATATTTATCTTTCTCCAGCTTCCAGCTGTGTTATTTCACTTAGCATGATGCTTTTAAAGTCTTATTTTGCCAGATATGAGTATTGCTACTCCAGCTTTTTTTTTCTTTCCCATTTGCATGAAAAATTTTTTCCATCCCTTCACTTTCCTCCTGTGTGTGTGTGTTTTGTTTGGAGGTGGGTCTCTTAGGCAGCATATAGTTGGGCCATGTCTTTGTATCGATTCGGCTACCCTACACCTTTTGATTGGAGCATTTAACCCATTTACATTTAGGGTTATTATTGAGAAACTTACAGTCATTTTAATTCTTCATGGCTAGGTTTCTTTCTCTCTTTCTTCTCAGCAGTCCCTTTAGCATTTCTTGTAATGCTGGCTTGGTGGTGATGAACTCCTTTAGTCTTTTTTTTTTTTTTTTTTTTTTTTTTTTTTTTTTTGTCTGGGAAGCTCTTTATCTGACCGTCTATTTTGAGTGATAGCCTTGTTGGATACAGTAATCTTGGTCTCAGATCCTTGCTTTCTATTACCTTGAGTACTTCATTCCATTCCCTTCTGGCCTGTAGAGTTTCAGGTGTCAGCCTTATGGGAACTCCTTTGTAGGTAATAGTTTTCTTTTCTCTTGCTGCCTTTAAGATTCTCTCTTTGTCTTTAATTTTTGGCATTTCAATTATGATGTATCTGGGCCTGGGTCTGTTTGAGTTCTTCTTGTTTGGGGTTCTCCGTTCTGCCATTCAGTTGATTTGCATATTACTCTTTTATTACATAGGATTGTTTTCGCCTCTTTTGGGTAAATGCCAAGGAGTTTGATTGCTGGATCATATGATAAGACTATATTTCTTTATATAAAAGCCTAACCAACCATTGCAACTGAACAGATAACTGAACAGGCTGCGTGGGGTGAACCGGCCAGCAGGGGGGGGTAGTGAAGGGTGTCCAAATGACCAAACAGCAGGCAGTTGACATCCCCACAGAGGTCCCAGGTTGGAGAGTGTGCAGGCTGGGCTGAAGGGGCCCTCCTACCCCCCAACTCCCCCCCACCCCCACCCCTCATGCACTGATTTTATGCACCAGGCCTCTAGTTTAATTTATAAGAAACCACCAAACTATCTTCCAAAGTGGCTCTATGATTTTACTTTCCCACTGCCACAGAAAGAGTGTTACTGTTGCTACACATCCTTGTCAAAACTTGTTGTCATTGTTTTGGATTTTGGCTATTCTAATAGGTGTATAGTGGTATCTCATTGTTTTAATTTGGGATTTTCATATGCTTATTTACCATTTGTAATCTTCTTTGGTAAGACGTCTGTTCAGATCTTTGTTTCATTTTCTAATAGAGTTGTTCATTTTCTTATTGTTCCCTTTTAGTGATTCTTTGTATATTTTTATAAGTCCTTATCTAATGTCTTTTGCATGTATTTTCTCTCAGTCTATACTTGTGTTCTCATTTTTTTATTAAAAACTAGGCCTAGTGCACGAATTTAGCGGGGGGGCTGGGACCTGTACCCAGCTGGCCCTGTACCCTGGCCGAACTCCTTGTCGAATTCCAGGTTGAGGGGACAATTTACATATTAGCCTTTTATTATATAAGATATTTAATATTGACATTTTTATTTTTTTAAATTTTTTTATCTTTATTGTTCAGGTTATTAATTACATTGTTCCCTTTTTTTTTCACCCTATAGTTCCCCTCCACCTGGTACCCATCCCACCCTCCGCCCTCACCCCCCTCCTCTGTCCTCTCCCATAGTTGCATGATTTTTGTCCAGTCTCTTGCTGCACTTCCCACACCCCCTTTTTCCCCAAGAGTTGTCAGTCCATTCCCTCTCTATGTCCGTGATTCTTTTACATTCACCAGTTTATCCTGTTCATCAGCTTATTAATTCACTTGATTTTTAGGTTCATTTGTTGATAGATGTGTATTTGTTGTTCCTAATTTACACTTTTATCATTTTTTTCTTCTTAAAGAATATCTTTCAGCATTTCATATAATATTGGTTTGGTGGTGATGAACTCCTTTAGCTTTTTCTTATCTGCGAAGCACTTTATCTGACCTTCCATTCTGCATGATAGCTTTGCTGGATAGAGTAATCTTGGTTGTAGATTCTTGCTGTTCATCACCTTGAATATTTCTTGCCACTCCCGTCTGGCCTGCATAGTTTCTGTTGAGAAATCCGCTGACAATTGTATGGGTGCTCCCTTATAGGTAACCATCTGTTTTTCTCTTGCTGCTTTTAATATTCTCTCTTTGTCTTTTGCTCTTGGCATTTTAATTATGATGTGACTTGGTGTGGTCCTCTTAGGGTTCCTATATATTGGGGTTCGGTGCGCTTCTTGGACTCCTAAGTCAATTTCTTTCACCAGGTGAGGGAAGTTTTCGGTCACTATTTCTTCAAATAGGTTTTCATTGTCTTGCTCTCTCTCTTTTTCTGGCACCCCTATAATTCTGATGTTGGTATGCTTGAGGTTGTCCCAGAGGCCCCTTGCACTATCTTCAATTTTTTGGATTCTTTTGGATTCTCGCTTTTTCAGCTGAGTGGATTTTACCTCTTTGTATTTCACATCTTTAACTTGGTTCTTGGGGTGCTCCAGAGCACTTTTAGGTCTTTGTATAATATATTTTATTTCAGTCAGTGTATGCTTAATTTCTGGTTGGTCCTTTTTCATATCCTTGAGAGTCTCCTTTATATCCTTGAGGGTCTCCTTCATTTCCTTGTAGGACTCATTCATTTCCACGTTGGTCTTGATCATTTCCACACTGGTCTTGATAATTTCCTTGCAGGTCTTGTTCATATCCTTGAGGGTCTCGTTCATTTCCTTGTAGGACTCATTCATTTCCTTTCCAGTCTTGCTTATTTCCTTATAGGCCTCAACCTTTTGTAGGAGCCTCTTGAGAAGCCCTATAACCGTGGTTCTGAATTCCATGTCCAGTCGTTTTTTTTTCCTCCATTTCTTTCACATCTGATTTCTTTCCATGTCGCTGCATGGTGGCTGCTTCCCTGAGTTGGTCAATTAGCTTTGTGTGGTAGACTTCCTACTAGGGACAGTGGTTCAGCCTCCCCAGTTACCTGAGGTGGATATGGGTTGCACAATCTTGCTGAAGTTAAGCTCAGTTAATCGTTGTTAGCACTTGGAGGGGTTGACCTCCAGACCAATTGTCTGTGAAGCTCAGCTGTGCTCAGGTTGTGTGGGCGGAGTCTCCGGGCCAAGCAGACAGCGTTAGCTCCGCCCTGTGCGGCCTCCAGGGACCCTGCGCCAGGGGCAATGGCCGCCAGCACCTCTGAGAGAGAGCCGCTGCTGAACTCCACCGGCTGCCGGGGAATTCAGACTCTCCCCAGATGACTCTGCAGACCCAATGTCTCACCCAGGATCGTAAAACAAAGCAGACTGACGGTTTTCCGAATGAGAGACAAGTCGCAGAGCGCTCTCTCCACAGTCACGCAGCTGAGCTGTTCGCGCAAGCTGCCTTGTCCACAAGCCGGGAGAGCCCTGCAGCACCCGAGCTTCGGGGTGCCCTCCCACTGTCCAGTTTTCACCCCGTATGATAGTGGGTTCTCTGGACTTCACCCAAAGCTGGAGAATCAGTCCAGTGGGACGTCTTTGTCTCCCCGATCGAGGGGACGTCTTTGTCTCCCCGTTCGAGAAAACTGGCCGGTTTTCAGCCGCCCGCCCTCTCCGCAGGCGCGCACTCCAAACCTCTCTCCGCACGAATCTTTCAATGCTGTCCTCCGCCGCTCCTCCGAGTCACAGTGTCCTATTTTCACTTTTATTTGTGGAATTTTCACTCGGCCAGCTTTCTGGTGATTCTGGAAGGTGTTTGTTCTTTCGTTAAGTTGTAGTATTAAAATTGCTGAGTATGACGGCAAGATAGATGTTTTGCCTATGCCGCCATCTTGGTTCTCCTAATATTGACATTTTTATAAGTGTTTTCCTTTTTTATCCACCTCCATTTCCTCTATTCTCTTCCCCTCCCTCTCCATTGGCCTTCACCAAACTGTTGTACATATCCATAGGATATGCATATATGTTGTTTACTTAATCCCTTCACCTCTTTTATCCATTCATCCTCACTCCCATCCCCTCAGGCAACAGCCAGTCTGTTTCATGTATCCATGCTTCCAGTTCCATTTTGTTCATTAGATAAATGAGTAATTTTGCTTATCCTCTTTGCTTCTATTATTTGTTTGTTTTTGTTTATTTTTAACTGAAATAACTCTGGAATGTATATTGTAAAATAGTCCAGTACATCACAACACAAAATACACCATATTAATCTGTTTTTAGAATACAGATATTTTAGTATTATGACAAGTACGTAAAAAAACAACCTTCTATATATGACATTTAATAGATACTAAATTATCCTGATCTGCAACTTAGGGTAATGAAAGCCCAAACATATGAAACTAATATACTAACATTACTTTCTATTTTCATATTTCCTTGAGTGACTTTTTTTCTCTGCAAATGTTTATGATATCTTCAAAGTTTACTCAATAAATATTAATGCCTTTGCTTTATTATAGAGATACAAACATACAAAAGCCTAGAAATTTCCAGTTTTGCAGAAGAGCTCATTATGCATAACTAGCAAAATGACAAAAACCTTAGTAGCAGCATAAATATATGTCAGTATTTTATTATTTTCAATTTTGTTAAGAGTGCTGGTTGATCAGATTACAGACTGTCCTGACTGTCCTAGAAGGCCTTACCTTGGTGTCTTTGTTTCTTATATCCTTAGGTGAAATACTTATTTATAATTATACTCTAGACCCGGTGCACAAAATTCATGCATGGGGGCTTGTGCCCCTCAGCCCAGCCATCACCCTCTCTAATCTGGGACCCCTTGAGGGATGTTCAACTGTTGAACTCTCTCTCACAATTCAGGACTACTGGCTCCCAACTGCTCACCTGCCTGCCTTCCTGATTGCCCCTAACTGCTTCTACCTTCCAGTCTGATCACCCTGTAACCACTCCCCTGCCAGTCTGATTGATGCCTGACTGCTCCCCCACCAGCCTGATTGCCCCTAACTGTCCTCCCCTGCAGTCTTGGTCACCCCTAACTGCCCTCTCCTGCAGACCTAGTCCCCGCCCCCCCCCCAGGCCCGGTTGTCCCCAACTTCCCTCCTCTGCCTGCCTAGTCACCCCTAACTGCCCTCCCATTCAGGATTGATAGCTCCCAATTGCCCTTCCTTGCAGGCCTGGTCCTTTCCAACTGCCCTCCCCTGCTGGTCTGATAGCTCACAACTGCCCTTCCCTGCTGGGCATCTTGTGGCAGCCATCTTGTGTCCACATGGGGGCAGCCATCTTGTATGTTGGAGTGACAGTCAGTTTGCATATTAGTTTTATTAGATGGGATAGAGACCTTGTGCACGGGTGGGGGGCCAGCTGGTTTGCCCTGAAGGGTGTCCTGATTCCAGGTGGGGGTTCACTTGGGGCATGGGGCGGCCTGGGTGTGGGGCTTGTAGTGGTTTGCAGGCCGGCCACAACCCCCAGCGACCCAAGTGGAGGCCCTGGTATCTGGAGTTTGTTTATCTTCTGTAATTGAAACTTTGTAGCCTTGAATGGAAGCCAGGCATGCCTAAAGCTTGGCTTCCTCCATCGCCAGGGAAACCCAAGCCGCCTGCTGGCTCGATGGCCACAGCCATTTTTGTTGGGATTTATTTATCTTCTATAATTGAAACTTTGTAGACTTGAGTGGAGGCCAGTGCAGGCCAGGAAGCTTGGCTTCTTCCATTGTCGGGGGCAACCCAAGCCTTCTACTCTCTTTAACTCCTTGGGTGCCACCAATTTTGTTGGGATTGATTTATCTTCTATAATTGAAACTTTGTAGCCTTGAGTGGAGTCTAGAGACTGCCAGAGTGTGTGGGGAAGCTTAGCTTCCTCCATTGCCAGGGAAACCCAAACTTCCTGCTTGCTCCATGGCCACAGCCATCTTGGTTGGGTTAATTTGCATACTCACTCCTGATTGGCTGGTTGTCGTGGCTAGTGGTGTAGCAGAGGTATGATAAATGTGCATATTACTCCTTTATTAGATAGGGTTACACGGGAAGGGAACAATAGCCATTGAGCATCTATTGCATAGCAGACACTTGTGCTAGATGTTTTGAACCAATTATCTTCTGTTTAGTAGGGTTTCCATTTTGGTGGGGTTTTTTTGTGTTTTAGTTTGCTTTGGTTTTTATTATTGCGTAGATGAATTTAACATGAGGATGATATTTTCCCCTAAAAAATTGTGCTCTTCTATTGATTTTCTCCTGGAATGTCAATAAGTGTTTTAAGAAAATTTCATCTTACTTAACTCCACTCTACCATACCAAGTAGACACAGTTTGTATAAAACCATGCTAAACAAAGACCATTGTAAAACCCTTTGCCTGCAGCCCCATTTCCACTACCATTATTCTGTCTCTCCTTCGTGGAGAATCTGTTGTGGCTTTTATTTCTGTTCTCGATCTACACAAATGTTATAAGAAGTCAAGTAGATACTATTCAGAGATTTTGGAAAACAGTCTTGAAAAACATATTCTTCAGCTCATTATTTTAAGGGGGAAGGTTTACCATTCCTTCATCTAATCACTGTAATCTCCATGGTGAAGTAAAGGAAGGTTGATGTTAAGTTCACATTCTCCTTAACCTTTCAGAGAACTACTACTTGTACAGCTCTAAGCTAGTGATGTATGGAAAGGGAAATTTGAAATGTGATTGTCTGCCTAAAAGAGAGCCATCTATGAGTACATTTTCTGCAGTTAATCAGCTTGCTATAAAAATGAACATGGCATATCTGCCAAGGGGGATAAAAAAACAACTGACAAATTTGCCAGGCTCTGTAGTGACTGAATTGTTATTATAGCTATCCTCCCTAAGGCTTCACAATCTATTTAATAACAAATCAATCTAATCTGTTTCTTGTATAGATTTTTCTACTCTTCTATTGTGTCATTCCACAATTAAATATGGGGAAAAGTACTCTAAAACCAGCAGGGGAAAAAGTCTATAGGCTATAGATTTTCACAGCTAAAAAAAAACCAACAAAAATCTTAAACTACTGTACATTTTAACCACAGTCAGATAATTTTGATACATTTGGTTTGCATTAATAAACTGCTTATAATCCAAGAAGGAATGTCTTTAGAGAATATGTGTCTGTTAATTTTTTTTAATTGAAAAGGAGCAAAAAACAGCCTATTATTCTAGTTGCCAATTATGTGTGATCTCTGCTTCAGAACATGCCAATTAAAGGTTAATCTACCACAGTCCCTCTTTAGTTACATTTTCAGTAATGGTGCTATTTGAGCCCCACAGAAAGTTAAGGTAATCTTAATAATGATACAAGCACCAGTGCTTAGGCAATACAAAATCTATTTTCTGAATTAGGCAAAAATTATTTGTAAATCGTTAAGTGCAGTAGTATTTTATTATATTCCATATGAACATAAACACAAAGATAGAAATTATATTATTGACTAGAGTAAATATTAAGAGTAAGTCCAGAAGTTAAACTCTTGAGTGAATTTTGCAATTACTAACAAAATAATATATCGATATCAGTGATTGCCATTTCTAAAATTATTAGCTGAAAAGATGATGGGAAACTTTACTCATAGCACCTGAACCCACTGGTCTCCTTGTGTTAGTGTCACCAAACAGGAGACAAACAGAAGTTAGGGTTTCCTGGGAAGTACATTATATCACCTATGATACATTCTTTCCCCCAATTTGCCCAACCATTCTCCTTTTTTTTCCTCACTTTTTTTTTTTTTAATTATTTCACTTGCCCTATAGAATTCCTGATGGACTGGACCTTACTAATGTATCAGAACAATGATATGTAACGTGTTCTTCTGTCTCCGTATTCCTGTGAGCTGACATTTATGAAACTGTACATTAAAACAGATTATTAGAGGCATAGCAACAAATATAATGTGTAGAGCTTTGATCTTGATTCAAGCAAATCAACTCTTTTTAAAAATTGAAACAAGGAATTTTAATACTTACTAGATATTTGTTGATATTAAGAATTTTACTGTTGCCTAACCAGTTTGGGTCAGTGGATAGAGCATTGGCCTGCGGACTCAAGGGTCCCAGGTTCGATTCCGGTCAAGGGCATGTACCTTGGTTGCAGGCACATCCCCAATGGGGAGTGTGCAGGAGGCAGCTCCTTGATGTTTTTCTCTCATTGATGTTTCTCTGTCATTGATGTTTCTAACTCTCTCTCTCTCTCTCTCTCTCTCTCTCTCTCCCCCTTGCTCTATTAAAAAACATCAATAAAATACAGTTTTTAAAATTTTTTTACTATTTATACGTGTGATGTTATCCTACCTAATAAAAGAGTAATATGCAAATTGACTGTACCCTTGCTATACCCAATAAGCCACGCCCACAAGCCAGTCACAGGGCTATGGCTGGGTGCCCAGGTCCAGAAAGGGCCTCTCCCCTTTCCAGGCACTGGGGTTAGGCCGGGCTAGGCTGTGGGCGGGGCCAGTCAGGCATGGCAGGGGCCCGATCAATCACAGGGCCCTGAGGTGGTGCCGGACTGTAGTCAGAAGAAAAGAGACACACCATGCACAGGTGTGTCGGGCTGTAGTCAGCAGAAAAGAGACACGCCATGCACAGGAATAACCGTAAAGATTACAAATGACTTCTCATCAGAAACATGTAAGGGAGAAGATAGTAGAGCAATATCATTAAAGTACTTGCAAGGGTGAAAATCCTCTCAATTTATAATTCTAGACTGAGTGAAAATATTTTTTAAATAGTCAAAATATATTTTAACTATTTTAAACTATTTTAGAAATAGTTAAAATTATTTTTATGTATAAAAGATTGAATTTTTTTAATCAGCAGATTTGTAGTGTAAGAAATGTTAAAAGAAGTCCTGCAAGCAGAAATAAAATTTTGTCAGATACAAATAATGATCTATACCAAGAAATGGAAAACACCAAAGACAGTATATACATAGGAAAAAATATAATAGAAGTTTCTTATTATTGAAATATATTTAAAGATAGTTAACTATTTAAACAAATAATAATGTAATGTTGGTTTTATAACATCTGTGTAAGTAAAATACATGACAACAATAGCACAAAGATTGCCTGGGAAAAATGAAATTTTCTTACAGTGAAGTTTCTATACAAGATGTGAAGTGGTAAAATATCCACTAAAAAGATAGACTGTGACAAGTTAAAATCCTATATAATGAATAGCTAATATGCAAATAGTCATCACACCTTCATGCCATCATGCCATAACGGCTCAGAGACTCAACACTGGGGAGAGAGGAATGGGGACCAGACAGGCTATGGACTGGGAAAGGAACAAGCCACCCACTCCCCGGTCCTGGTTGCCAACAGCTGTGCCTGCCTCTGTGGCCTAGCAGGGGAACAAGCTGCCTTCCTCGCAGTCCTGGGTGCCAGCAGCTGCACCTGCGCCTGTGGCCCAGGAGAGGGACAAGCCACATGCCCTATGGTCTTGGGTGCCTGTGGCTGCCTGTGGCTGTGGCCAGCCTGAGTGAAGTTGGCCCAGGTCCTGGGTTCCTATAGCTGGCCAGAGGGAGGGAAGCCTGGGTCCCAGATGTGGGGCAAGGCAGAGGCAGTTAGGGGCAATCAGGCCAGCAGGGGAGCACTTAGGGGTGATCAGGCAGGTAGGGGAGAGTTAGGGGCGATCAGGCAGGCAGGCGGAGGTGGTTGGAGGTGATCAGGCAGGCAGGGCAGCGAGCAGTTAGGAGCCAGTGGTCCTAGATTGCGAGAGGGATGTCCGACTGCCAACAGTCAGACATCTCTGACTGCCAACAGTCAGAAATCTCCCAAGGAATCCCTGATTTGAGAGGGCGCAGGCTGGGCTGAGGGAATCTCCCCTCCATGCACCTATTTCAGGCACCGGGCCACTAGTTTATTGATAAGATGTTATGAAGTGATGAGATGCCTGCAGTTTACTTCAAAATAATCTCTAATACAGAGTATATTGTGGGTGAAGGTACAGTGAAATATGTGTGACCACATTTTCAGTTTTTTGTTAAAGCTGGGTGCTGAATACATCGGTGTGCCCTATACTGTTCTCTTTTCTATATATGTGTGTGTTTCTGCCCACTTAAGTGCTGTGTAACAAAAATGATTTTAAGTGCTAAGTGATTTGATTATTAGTTTTCCGACTGAAACGACAGTTAAAATTCATTTCACTTTTATAAAATGAAGATTGTTTTATTTCTTAATCTGAGTGATGGGTGTTCTTTTCAATAGTTAGATAAAATTATTTAAATTGAATACATTGTGAAGCTACACAGCATGCTCCATATACCCCAATCATGCCTTTTCCATCAATAATGTTAGTTCATGGTGGCAGTGACTGGGAGAGGGAGCAACAGGGAAAGAAAGATAAAGTTGATCAAACCACTTTTCTCATTACAAACCATTGTTCCTCTTTTCAGGTCTCTCCAAAGAATACTGGACCTTAAGTCTGGGAATTTAAAGCAATTTTCCAACCACTTCCCTTGTCTAGTTGCCATAAAGGGTGCCTGTTCAACCACTGAATAGTGTTTATAGATCTTGTTATGCCTCAAAAATGTGGTTTTGAGAGACTTTACCCTGTTCCTCCATTACCGTTATTATCATTTCTTTCTCATTTATTCATTTAGTCTTTTTTCTTTTCATTCCCCTTACTATATAGAAACATAGCATTATGCTATGCCAAATGTTGACTGTATCCTTATGTATCCATTCTTTTTTTCCAGGACAGTTATTGATGACCCTGGGTCTGTACTCTGTCCCACATGTGAATTCATTCCTCCCTCCTCACTAAAATGGCTATGTTTTTTAAAATCCTCACCCAAGGATATATATGCTTAATGATTTTAGAGAGTGGAAAGGTGAGAGAGAGAGAAAAACACCAATGGTTTGCTTCTGGTATACACCCCGACCAGGAATCAAACCCGAAACTTGAGTATGTGCCCTGACTGGGAATCCAACAACACAACCTTTTTGTGTATGGACGATGCTCCAAACAACTGAGCCATCTGGCTAGGGCTAGGTAATTTCTTTTTTAAACACACTAAATTTGATAATGCCTTTATATGAATGTCAAATAATTGAATGTCAAGAAAGCATTTGCTTTTGAGTATCTGA
This sequence comes from Antrozous pallidus, assembly GCA_027563665.1. Taxonomy (NCBI): domain Eukaryota; kingdom Metazoa; phylum Chordata; class Mammalia; order Chiroptera; family Vespertilionidae; genus Antrozous; species Antrozous pallidus. The sequence goes on along the minus strand of CM050508.1, from coordinate 59,916,392 downwards.
ACAGAATAAATCAAGGGAGTTCTAGTTTAATAAAAAATTTAAGCATATGATATCTTAAAATTTATTTATTTTAAGTAAATATTTACTTAGATTTTTCAAAGCACTTTAAATTCTAAATAATGTACAAAATGAAATTGCATGTATCATACAGCTACTCAGAATGATGAAATTTTAAGGGTTTGGATTTCAGCCCCAGGGTATCTTAAGAGCTTAGTCCTGTGCTCCGTCTCATGTAAAGCAAATAGAAGAACCAGCCCACCTTCTTCCCAGTGCTAGCTTTATTTAAAAGTGAAGATTTGAATTGTTTTATACATTTCTTTTAGAAAGGGGAAAAAAAGCATGTTCTTGTGTCTTATTTATGTTAAGTTATTTAAAAAGCATTTGTGGGTTTTTTTGTTTTGTTTTCTTCACCTTTGGAGGGTTTTGAAAGAATAGAAATGATAGGGAAACAATAACATTTGTAGACCATGGACGCATATAATTTGCAGTAGTCTATATTCTAAGGCTGACCTTTGCGTAAATAACGTCCTGAGTTATGCAGAATACTTAGGAAAGGGTGTCTGCTGTTGTGTTTAGCCATTTTACTATTCTCAGTTACTTTTCACTCTTTCAAATGTCAACTGCAATGTTAGAAAACACTTCTATTCTAATTTTACTTTGACTGGTTGGAAAACCTGTTGTGGGATGGGCTTAAACAGAAGTCATGCTTCCTGTATAATTTATGGAGACCCCACAGGGAACGATTTGTCTCATTTTTGTCTAGTACTATATCCGTTTTTATCTTCCCCTTCCCATATGGTCTTCTGGATCTTTTATTCATGGATTCAAAGCACTGACACAAAATGCTTTTGTCAAAGAATATTTAGCAGCATCTAAAATGTGTTCATCTCCAATCCCTATGAAAGTTACTTGAATTGTTGAAAGGCTATTATGTAGAATTTCCTGTTCCTTTAATGTTTTTGCTGTGCTCAAATACATAATTTTCTCTTTAGGAGACTGCTCATAATATTATTTATTTATATCGTACCTTTTCCTGGAATTTATTTTAAATAGCTGTTTTTTATTCTTCATTTTTTTAAAATCTATTGATTGATTTTGAGAGAGAGAGAGAAAGAGAGAAAGAGAGAGAGAGAGAGAAAGAGATGCCAGTTTGTTATTCCACTTACTTATGCATTCATTGGTGATTCTGGCATGTGCCCTGACCAGGCATTGAACTGCAACCTTGAGGGTCCAGAAATTTGGTAGAGTAGCATACAGGAAAAGTGGAATGAAGAAAGCTGAGTGAGAACAAAGTAGAGCCAGTAATGAGATCACAGTGTCCCCCACATTGGCTGGTTACACATTGTACTCTCCATTTGCCAGCAGCCCATGGAAACCAGGTCGACCTGCTAGACCACACTTTGCTGTCCCTGTTGCATGTGATTTTTGTTTAAGACTAAAAGTGTAAAGCACATTTTGTGACCATAGCCAGATTTTTTAGGTGAAGTGTCATTGAGAGGGAATATATGGTTCAAACTGTTAGCCTTTGATCTTTCCTGTGTTCCATGCTGTATCAGGTCTACCTCCTATAGCTGTTTTGTTTGTTCCTTCTGTTGGCCACACAAGTGATTTGGTTTAGGGTACAGCAGGATTGGCACACATCTATCACCACTGTTAAAAAGAACCTTAGGCTCTTGTTCTGTTGTGGGTCAGAGGCAGTTGCATCCTACATGAAAGACATTATTTTTAATTTAGGTGCCTTTTCTTTTCTCTATCCTATATAATAAAAGCGTAGTATGCAAATTGTCCCCTCTACCAGGTGTTCATCTGGGTGTTCGACCAGGGGGTGGGGCCGCCTGGGGGAAGGGAGGGAAGTCCCTGCTGACTGTGGCATGTGGCCGGGGGAAGGGAGAGAGTGCCTAGCAGGCAGCTGGCAGCTGCTAGGGACCCTACCAGTGCACTAATTTTGTGCATTGGGCCTCTAGTTAATAAATATGAAAAAAATCTCTTTGCCCTCTCCTATTTATAATGCTTCGCTTATTTCAAATTGTGGACATATTGTGTACACTTTTCAGGACAATTTTAAACCATAACACATAGAAATAATAAATTTCAATTATGAGCATGTTGTCATGTCATGGTTTCACTTTTCCTGAGTGCTGAGATCAAGAGGTTCTTTCTTAGAAGGTCCTCTTGATCTCAGATGAAGGAGGAAACCAGTCTTCATCTAATAGAGAATTGTCCAGGGTCTGATTCCGTGATAAAGAGAACATAGAGAGGAGCCTTGGCCCTGGGATGATTGTGAATTTGGAGGAAGAGCTTTTGTTTTTGGTGCTATTGTGATTGATTGTGAATAGTCAATAACTAAATTTTGAAAAGGCTTTACTACATATTTTCATGTAATGCTATGATTGCATGCATCTTCCTGAAAACTAACATTGTTTATATTAAAATGAGTAGCCTTGATTTATTAATTTGCTAACTAACTTGCTTTTAATTGCTGTTCACTGACTAGACACTTCATTTATGAATGGATTTCATTCTAGGTTATTGATAATTAAGTTATTGGAAAATGTGAATACATCTTCCTGCTGAAACTAAGTTATTATGTATGATTCCATTTTTGTATTTGAAAATGTGTTTCACATTCCACTGGAAGCTCCTAAACAAAAGCAACTTGGCATCTTCAGATGAGAAATGAAGGGAATGGGATGGAGTCATTGTGGGCATGGTGCCCATAGACACATTGTAGACATTGAATAAAAGTTGAAGAAGTGTTTCTAGGAATAGATGGTTAGAGGATGCCAGGAAAGAAGGAGGTAAGAAACCTTTTCAACAGGGAGATGCCCCTAATTGTTCTAATAAAAGAAGGTTATATTCAGTGATTTAATGTTTCAGAGGCATTAAGCAGAAACAAAACAAAATGTCATGTGAGATATATGTAATATATATGTATATAAATACATACACACACACACACACACACACCAATCACAGACAACAGTGTGATGGTAGCTAGAAGGAAAGGGGAGTGTAGGAGTAGATGGAGGTGAGCAAAAGGGGAAAATGAGGATGGAAAGTGACTTTGCTTGGGGCGATAGGCACATAATACAGTGTGCAGACGATGTTTTGTTGAATTGTACACTTCAAACTTGCATGGTTTCATGAACCAACATCACCCCAATAAATTCAATTTTTTTAAAAATTCAAAACTTTTAAAAAACAAGTTATATTCCATGACTTAACGTTTCAAAATTGCATGTGTTGTCTTATCTCTGAATTCCAGAATAGTGAACAATTAAGAATCATTTGAAATGAGTGATTCAAAAGGAAATAGTTTGTTCTGAATAATAAATATAATGACCAGTTTTATTTTTACTTTTTTTTTTTAATCTTCACCTGAGGATATTTTTTCATTGATTTTCAGAGAGTGGAAGAGAGAGGGAAAGACAGAGAGAAATATTGATACAAGAGAAACACATCAGTTGGTTGTCTCCTGCATGAGCCCTGACCACAGCTAGGGCCAGGAAGAGTCTGCATCTGAAGTATGTGTCCTTGACTAGAATCCAACTCGAACCCTTTGGTCCACTGCTCTATCCATTTAGGCCAATGCTTTATCCACTGAGCCAAACTGGCTAGGGCAATGACCCGTTTTACACAACTATAGGGTTAGTGTGAAGACAATTGGGCTGAATATAAAGGGTCGGCATAAGAAGGTTTACAGTTGTGATTACATAAAACAGAGTTTATTCTTGTGATTATTAATACAAGATGAGAAATTTTCCATACGAACAACTAAACTTACTTTTATCCACTGCGTATAGTCATCAGAATATACCATGGCACTTTTTGCTTATTTTTCTCTTTATCTGACTTAGAGTAGGGGAAGATAATATGAACTGAGGCTTTCCATTGCCTTCACTTAGGAATGCTTTATTGTATTGGTGACGAAACAGGCCTTTCAGCAGAAAAAGGCTGTTTGCCTGCTTATGACACAATGAGGCTACTGGAATTTCCTGCCTTCATTAGAATAAGGTGACTTGCTTAAGCAAAGTAATAACTGATTTTTTTTATACTTGGTCTTTCAGAACTATGAAGTACTCGGTATTACTGTTTTTACAATTTTCATTACAAGAACAATGTATATCAAGCACCCGCAGTATACTAGATACTCAGCACGAGGACATGAGCAAAAGAGAAACAGCCCTTGTCCAGTTGGATCAGTTATCATAAATTATATCCTATGATCTATAATTTCAAGAATAAAAAGTCTTGCAAAGTCTTTAAAGTGTTTCCTTAAAGTTTATGGAAGTTTTAAACTCAGAAGATAGTAAGTAGACTTCCAAGATATTTCCAAGAAACGTGACATATTAATCATTTCTGGATGGCAGTTTGATTCATCGTGTATTTTTGTATTGGCAAGAAATATGAACATCTTGATGGGAACACAGTTCAATAAATACCAACCTCAGTGCTTAAAAAACTAATTTAAATAGTAGAACTAAAAGACAAAGATTGCAGAGAAGTGGAAATTAGGTGTAGGGAGCCACTGTTAGAATAAAAGAAAGATTAAGTACTCTCAGGAGCAGGACAAAAGTGCCCTTGCTGGTATTTGACCAAATTTTCACCTTTTTCCATCTCATCAGTCTTTTGGAATTCAGGAGTGCATCAGATAAGGGACATCACTGAAGTGCTGAAGATTAGCATTAACTGATTGACTCCATTCTTTGGGAGCATGCTCCCTGCTTGCAGCTAATTTCAAGGTCCTGGAATGTGGCCTGCTGTGCCTCTGGTGAAGAAAAGGCAAATCACTCACAGAATTGAACTTCAGGGAGTTCTTACTCAACCTTCAGTTTTTAACCAGCAAGAGTTCTAGTAAGCACTTAGTGACATGGGGAGAGTAGTCAGGGGTTAAAAGAAATTAAAATCTTAGAACTATTGCATTGAAAGGATTGTTCTCTTCCTCTGTTTCAAGTCCTTTATTTTACAGTATTTCCTTAAGCCCAAAGTCGAACACCTTTTCCTTAAATTTAGTCAACCGCACAAAAATACTTCAATATGTATTTTCTGATTTCAAAAAAAAGTGCAAATGTTTAAAAGAAAACTCCTTTTGTGTCCCACAGGGATAACTGCTTACTACTTTGCTTTGTACTTTTCTAGACTTCTTTCTAGGCATATTGTATGTATGTATGTATGTATGTGTTAATGCAAAAATGCAATCACAAGCTATTTTACAGCACAGTGATGAGAAGCCCTGACTTAGGGATCAGACCATCCTGTGTTTGAATCCCAGCTCTTCCAGTTGTATAACAAGTCTTTGTCCAGGAACTTTATCTGTAAAACACAGATAATCTACCTATCCATAAGGTTGTTCTAGGAGTATAAAGTAGATAATATGTGTGAGGTACTAGTAATCAAGCATTTAGTAAACGCTTAATAACTCATCCTCTTATTCCCACTACACTGTTCCCTTCCTACCATGCTTTTTCCTGTATTGATGCTAGGGGTGGGGGGAGCAGAGGGACACAGATATGTTTTTAAATAGTGTAAACCAATAAAAATATGTAGTTAACAATTTATCCTGGCTTGTAAAACCCTATATTTTTATATAAAGTTTTATGATTTAAATTTCATAGGTGAACATTCAATTCAAACTGACCCCGTTAACATTGTGTCTAGGGTTTCTTTGGAAAATACGTAAAACAAATAAACAAATTTTTTGGTTCTTCTTAATATATGTGTAATTTGCATATTATCGCAAAAAGCAGCATAGTATATCATATATAATAAATACCATGATTATCATATGTATATTTGCTAGTTTATTTGTCTGATCCAAGAAGAATGTTAATGTCACCTTATTTGCCTTACTTTCCAAGTAGACATACCTTAGTTGGAAGAGTAATTTCAAATTTTGTTTCAGATTTTTATGCTTTGTATAATTAAATGTGAAACTTAAATGTGTTTATGCAAAATGGGTCCACAGTTACATTTCATGACAACGGAAGTAAATGTTTTTCTCCCTTCTTTTTCTCTAGCTCAACTGAAAAGTCATTTCCTTGGAGATCAACAGGTATGAGTTTTTATCATATGAAAAATCTTTATTATGTTTTGCACACACACACACACACACACACACACACATTGTTTCATAGCATGCTTTCTGATTTGCCACTCTTACTAAAAAAGCCAAACAAGCAATTTTGCTTTTAAATAGTAATTTTTAATATGCTTGGTTTAAAAAAATAATTGAATAGATTTGAATATGTCAATGGTAAAGAAAGTAAAGTTACAGCATTGGACATCAACACTGTTAATATCAACCCAATAACTGAAAATTTTATATCATAAGGAAACATAGGAGATTCCCCCACAAAGATTATTGTATAATCTGGGAAAGTTGGCTATTTGTATAAGTCAAGGTTTTTTCTTTCACAGTGTTTCTCATACTCAGAAGAGTTACCTGAAATGGTCATTTTCTTTATTAGAATATCTAGTAGCTTCTCATGCAGTCTGGAAGTTACTTTTTATTTTTCAGTTTTACCCTAAATTCACTTCATATAAAGGATGAATTGAGAAAAGCATCTGCCACTTCCAGAAATATTTAATGTCTTAGCTTTCATTCATTGAACGTTTATTGAGCAGCCACATCATGGACCCAGTACTGTACACATTGCTGATCAGACGGCGATGGGCACAACACACGTATGTCCTCCTCACCTGCCAGGAGCTTATAATGTAAAGGACATTGCCAGCTATGTATACATCCTACAATCAGCTTTGATATCTAAATACTTGGACAGTTTTTAAACAAGGCTTGAATTGTTTCACCAAATGCCTAGTATCTGCATTTGCCTGACCCTGGTGCCGGCAGTCTTGTGTTACTTATAGTGCATACAGGGCACTCTGCTGTTTATCAAGGAGCTATTCCCAATAACTGTCGTGTTTACTCAAACCCTCGAGTAGACAGAGTCATGTGAAAAGTTACCTACTGAGACTTACAAAGAGCAGTTTAATACAGGGCATGCCATGAAATGATATGTGGTTAGTTGCCAAATAAGTGTTATGTGGGAAAAGGTTATAAACGTACAACCTGCTTCTGAGAGAACTTTGCAGACAAGGTTCTATACCCAGGGCCTGGCATAGAAAGAGCGTTGTCATTAGGCAGCAGAAGAGAGTAGAAGTGTCATGTGGGAACTTTTAAAACTGGTTTGGGAGATGATTCGATGTGCAGAGACTAGACAGCCACAACGGCTCAAATTATAGAGATCTCAAATATCAGAGAGTCTCCTCTTGTAGGTTTTGGGGGAGCCACTGGAATTCCTTTGAGCAGAAAGTCACCTGACCAATATTCTTCAGTAGAAATAGCAATCTATGAACTGCTAAAAAGTGACTTGAAAAATGCTAGACATACCATATTGCATTTGTTAATACCATTTATTACAAATTTCCTCTGTTAGTTTATCTTTAATACTGCATCATTAATTTATTCCAGAACTGTTTCTTGAGAGCCTTTAATAGCTGTATTGCACATAGTGTTCATGTTTAAATCAAGTATCCTTGACCTCTTCAGTGAACGTATATACTGTGTACACCTACAATTTGGGGCAGAAGGGATACTTTAAAGAAAAACTATTAAGTATATACACTATCTTCAGTTTTCTAATTTTTCATTCTCATAAAGTTGTGGTAAACATCCCTGTATATAAAATTATATCTGCATCTTTGATTTACCTTAAGTTAGATTTTTTAAAATATATTTTATTGATTGTTTACAGAGAGGAAGGGTGAGGTATAGAGAGTTAGAAACATCGAGGAGAGAGAAACATCGATCAGCTGCCTCCTGCACAGCCCCTCCTGGGAATGTGCCCACAACCAAGGTACATGCCCTTGACCAGAATCGAACCTGTCCACAGGCCAACACTATCCACTGAGCCAAACCTGTTAGGGCTTAAACTAGATTTTTTAAAAGAAAATTATCTAATATATATAGACATTTTTCAAGGCTCTTAATAATTGTAACCAACTTGCTTTCCTGAAAAGATTGTATTAATTCTCCCTCCCTTAAGGGATATGAAGTTGATCATCTCATATTCTCTCATTAGTGTCATAATTTGTATTTCTAACTATCTACACAATATTAAAGAACCTCTGTATTGCCCCTTTCTATTGAAGGGTTAGTGTTTGACAGGCATGAGTTCTGTGTTGCCCAAGGATAAAAGCTATATCTTCCAGGGCCATCAGGAAAACTGAGCTGGTGCCAGGTAGCTGAATATGAGGGATTTGATACAGGGATGTTATAGTTAAGAAAGTGTGGTGGGTTGGAAGGTTTGGGAGAATTAAACAGAATGATGAAGCACCCAAGACATTAATCATATTAATGGAAACTGCTACCATTTCTGTGAATGCAAGGGCAAAGGGCTTAGGTGATTTGGAGGTGGGGCAGGGGTAGTTTTAGCTGAAACCACCAAGAGGTATAGCCTCACTGGCATGTTGCCTCAAGTAGAGCTGTAGAAACATCCTGGCTTTTCCGTGTTGTCCTCCTCCGAACCCACACCAGTCAGCCATGCTGAATTGAGCGGGAGTGACAGGTATAGATTTTTAACTACCAAAACCCCAGGAGGCACAGTACATAGTGGTGCTGATTTACATATAGAGAGAATGATCTTCAATTATGAAGACACATGATAGGCCATGAGATATCTGAGCACTGGTCACTCTTTCTACCTCTTCTACCCTTCAGTACATTTACTCATCTTCACAATTTATTAATGCACTAAATATAGATCGATAAAATGTTATATATGTAAATATTACACACACACACACCTCCCCAAATACTTTAATGTTAGGGAAATGCAGCTCCAGGAATTCATCTGCCTCACCACAGCCACGTTCCTAATTCACACCTAATAACTGTGCGGCATGCCTTTTGTCAGAGTGTTCTCTTGCCCAAACTCATCTTCAGACCTGGGAGGTGTTATGTTTACTTATGCTTTTTTTTTTTTTTGGCAAGGAGAGGGAAGCATATTAACCTTCAAACACAGCAATCACAACTGATACTTATTTAGCTTTCTATTGTTTAAACTAGTTATTTGTTATTGTTATTACTTGTTGTTATTTTAGAGGTTTTATTTTAGATTTGCCTGCTTTTCACCTATGGCAATAAGCTATAATATGGTAGAAAACTGAAATTTGATTGTATGGTTAAAAGAGTAAACTGATTTATTTAATATTTCTTTAAGTAGTTATAGAGGCCCTTTAGAAGTTTGATTGTAAGTAAGTAATGGGCTAAAATGACAGTTTTGCTGCTACTTTTATTATGAAGTTTAACTGTCACCTTCTCATTACCAGTTTGCACACAAAGATACTGAATGTAATATGAAAATCAACTTGTTTTTAAATTTGACAGGCCTACTCAGGTTGAGGCAAGGTGGCTTAAATGTAATGAAACATAAGTCTTTAGTATACTTTATCTTCAGCTAGGTCTTGACAAAAGAAACATCTTTCTTCAATTTTCTTGGTTTCCTAAATAAGAAAAGATTACACAAAAGGATTGAAGATTGAACGTCTGTTATTGTTCCTCATATTTCTTTAATATTTTGCACATACCTTTTTCAGTATAAATTTGACTGAAAAGCTTAGCACTTTGAAAGCTTTTCAGCAATAAGGTGAGCTGTTAGCCTAACAGTGGTTTGATCTCTCACTACCTGGGAGAGCTCCCTGCCTACTCAGGTGTTGTCAGAATGTTAGTCAGCGCAAGTGCCAGAAATGACCAGCTGCTGAATTTTGTTTTTAAACAGCTAATTCCTGCAGAGTTATTTTCTAAGAGCTTAGGATGCCCTGGGCAGAAAAGATTTTCATTTCTTTTTTATTTAGTTCAAAAGAATCAGAAATGCTTGTTTTTTCTGGTTGGTTGGTTGGTTGCTTGCTTGTTTTTTAACCTGTACTAGGAATAGTAAGCTGTTTAAAAGTAAAAAATAAAAATGAAAACAAGCCAAAGCTTTTTAAGTTTGGATGTCAAAGAAGTAGCTTCCCAACTCCTGGGAAAGAATTGTCTATTTTACAAAACATTTTATTTTCCCAGGCTGGTTGGGAAGGAGACTGAAGGAGATGCTTTTCTAGAAATAATAAAGTTGGTCTGACCTATTTATGCTGTACTAGAGACCTGATGCACGAAATTTGTGCATGGGTAGGGTCCCATGGCCAGTGATCGGGGCTGATCTGTGGGGCAACCGGCGGGTTGATTGGGGTGCCCCTGCTGGCACCTGCCTTGGCCGGCCTGGCACCACCCACTCAGCCCCTCCCCCCCAGCCCAGCCATGCTGTGGCCCCCCCCCCTCCACTTCTGCCAGTCACCTCTCTCTATGGGCTGGGGCAGCTCCTGTGTTGAGCATCTGTCCCCTGGTGGTCAGTGCATCATAGCAACAGTAATTCCTCCATTTGTTCAATTTGCATATTAGTCTTTTATTCTATAGGATTGTTACCTTGCCTTCTGTATTTTCTAGCTTATCAGGACTGCATATATATTGTCTAAAAACATAAATGATTGTCCTTTTGTCTTTTATGAAGAAGAAGGCTTGTCACTTTTTGTTTTGGTTTTGTCTTTTTCTTAGCCTTGCATTTTTATAATCATTAATTTTTGTGTTTTTTATGCTAAAAACGAGTGAAGAAGGGAATGTTATCTCAGTGTTACTTTCTTCTCTTTTATTAAATGTGCATTTTTTATGTTCATGTCTTCATATCTCTTAACAGTTTATGTATTTGTACAGTCTCTTATGTCCCACCAAAATTTGAGGTAGTTAAGAATAATATAATAAAAAAATAAAATGAACACCAGAATCACAGAAAAATACGTATTACAATAATAGGTCTTGAAGAAAATGAGCATACAAATAGATGCACATATAATTATACTTTTTCATGATGGAAAACATTGTGCAGATCAGCTTTTAAATAAAAACCTTGGACTTCCCTCAAAGAAAAAACACACCAGTTCAGTCATTGAAATAACCACACACCGTGTGTGCTATCCACCAGGAAGAAGCTGTTGAAGCCATAAATTGAATTCTTTTGTCAAAGTTATCATTGGTTGTTGCTTAAATCTGCCAGCCACATCCTGTAAAGTGAATTTTGTCACAAATCGCAACATCCAAGTTTTCCTGTTCCAAGAAAAAGAAAATTATGAGATCTAGGCTAGGTGGTTGCTGGCTTTGAGAGAGGGGGAACACATCCACCTGAAAACCCACCCCTTCCTATGCCCCTCCCCCTCCTTGTAGATTTAGGAGGAACAGCCTGCAGAGCTGATGCCACTGTCTGTTCCCAACCAGGCCAGAGTCAGGCTTTCTTTCACTTGAAGAAAATGTTCAGGAAATAGTTGCAGGAGCAGAAATTATGTAACTCGAGTAAATGTTTGGTAATTAATACTCATAGATAAGAAAGAGATCTAAAGATGGAAGTATCTAATAAAGCAATGAGTTATCAAAGGACACAGGTTCACAAAAATGGGAGATTTCTGGTTGACCCAGAGGCATAAAGGATGAATAGTTTTAGTTGGGTCTTTTACAATATGTAATGCATTGGAGAGAAAATATTAACAATTCTGTATAGTTAGGATATTTGATATTTGACAATAAATGTGAAAGGGAAGGGAAATGTTTGTAGTAAAAGCAATTTTAAATTAATAAGATTACTTAAATTTCAGGGTGCCACATTCATTTATTATAGAATACGTATCGACGTACTATAATTTTAACAAACTATCCATTTAAATCATGATTTTGTGGTACATACTGACATAGTTAATATATACTAGTACTATATCGGGGTTAGGTTTTATGTTTTATTTATTTATTTAAATTGTGTTTCTAAAATGTGTGGACATAAGTTTCTTTCACTGGGGTTGGTTTAGAAAAGAATAATAATACTGAAGATAAATGATAAATGAAAGACTAGTCCTAAGTCAAATTTTTTTTCTTCATCTGGAATAAATAATTTACAACACAAAACAACCGCAGCACATCATAAGACTCCAACTTAAATGGGAACACCTTATGCCTCAGTAGGAATGTACAGAATTTATAAAGTACCTACAATAGGAAGTTCTATTACTTGTTCATAACTAGGCTATTAGAGTAGCAATCATGTATAAAGGACTATTTTTTTTAGAGTTTTGGATATTTTTTATTATGGCTATAAATTATACAGATGACAAAATTGTATCAGATAATCCTTGCTGTTTCTCTTCTAAATACCCGGAGGAATGCAAATTTCTGTTAAAGTCCCAAGTTTTCCCTCCCTCATATGCAGGCCTTTTTAGCCCCAGGGTTGTGACAGTCTTCTTATCACAACTGCAGTGCTATAGCTTCCTGACCTTCACTCTAAGGGGTCTCTTAACTTTTTAATGTTTTGTTATAAAAGTAAGGCATGTTTCTTATTTTTAAAAGTAAGTTTAGAAGACTTTGGAGTAAAAGGTAAAAATTTCCTTCATTCCTGCATCTCCCCCATATCATGATCATTGGCTCACCCACTGGGCATGGGTCCTCTCTGTAGGAATTTTATGCCGTGAAGAAAGAAAGGCTGGATGGGGAGAGGGGGGAAGGAAGGGAGGAGAAAGAGGAGGAGAGAGAGAGAGAGAGAGAGAGGAGAGAGACACCGCCTGTATAAATAAACATTATCACAAAGTTGCTTATCTCCTGTTTGTTCCCTAGAAACCAATTTGTTCTTCCCATAGAAACATTTTCTCCCCCTCTTTCTCCCCTATTATATCAGCCTCTCACTTTAGCCATTGGTGCAAAATGCTATTAAATGTAAATTGTGGTTTAAAAAATAAAATTTAAAAAAATAAGAAAAGCTCCAAAATCTGTTGAATTGCTGATGCTTTTGTTTAACATAATCTTTATGCCAACACTCTCGAGGTCCATATGGGTCCCTATAAATATACTAGAGGCCTGGTGCATGAAATTCATGCAGGAGGATGGAGGGTGTTCCTCAGCTCGGCCTGCATGTTCTCCAATCTGGCATCCCTCGAAGAATGTCCTACTGCTGGTTTACAGGAATTGGGCCTAAACTGGCAATCAGACATTTCTCTCACAAGCTGGCTCCTAACCACTCACCTGCCTGCCTGATTGCCCCTAACCACTCTGCCTGCAGGCCTGATCACACCCAACTGCCCCATGCCACCAGCCTGCTCGCCCCCAAATGCCCCCCTGCTGGCCTGCTCACTCCAAACTGCCCCCCTCAGCTGTCCTGATCACCTCCAACTGACCCCCACTGACAGCCTGCTCACCCCCAACTGGCCCCCCTGCTGATCTGCTTACCCCCAATGGCCCTGCCCCCCACCAACCTGATCACCCACAACTGCTGTCCCATCTTGGCCTGACCACCTACCACTGCCCTCCCCTCTTGGCTTCTAACTGCCTCTACCTCAGCCCTGCCACCATGAATTTGTCCAGAAGAACATCTGGAAGGTCTCCTGAAAGGTCTCCCAGTCTAATTAACATATTACCCTTTTATTAGTATAAATATTTCTATATATGCCTATCTACCTATGTATGCCTACTATGTTAGCAGCATGTAGGAATGTAAATCTTTATGAACACTTTAAATTTTAATAAGCTATTAGGCTTTAAAGTATTTGTTTTAAGTTTTCTTACACATTTTATGGACAGATTAAACAGTATATTTAAGAAAATAATCAGAACAATCCATGGAGACTTCAAGCATTATCAGTGATAACCTTATTTATTACTAGAGACTCAGTGCATAAAATCCTCTCATAGTCTTAGGGGGCCTCGAGGGATGTCTGACTGATGGCTTAGGCCTGCTCCCCCCAGGTAGCAGGTCTAAGTTGTCAGTCAGACATCCTTAGTGCTGCTGTGGAGGAAGGAGACTCCTGCCACTACCACAGTGCTCTCTGTCTGTGAGCCCGACTTCTGGCTGAGCGGTGCTGCTCCCCTTGTGCGAACATACTGACCACCAGGGGACAGCTTCTGCTTTGAGCGTCTGCCCTGTGGTGGTCAGTGTTCATCATAGTGACCTGTTGTTCTGCCATTCGACTGATTTGCATATTACCCTTTTATTATATAGGATTAGTTCTTATGAAAATTAGAAATCAACCTGATTTTGGAATTCAATAAAATTGTCATACTTCCTTTCAATTTTTCTTCCTTTATGTCTGGTTCCAAATGATCAGATGCATTTCCTATCACAAAAATGCAACAACTGCCCACTGGTGTGACTCAATGGTTGAGCATCGACCTATGAATCAGGACATGTTGATTCCTGGGTCAGGGCATTTGCCCAGGTTTCAGTCTTAATCCCCAGTAGGGGGCATGCAGGAAGCAGCCAGTCAATGATTCTCTTTCATCAATAAATAAAATTTTTTTAAATCCAACAACCACTGCCAAAACAAGCAGAAACCAAACTTTTTAAGCACTGTTGAAGTAATTTGGGTCCAAATATCTCACTCCAAAGATCCCTAAACGTTGCTGCACATTAGAATTGCATGTGGAGCTGTTAAAATTTGATGCCCAAGCGTCACCCTACACAACTCAAAAATCTGGGGCCTGAACCAGCATCAGTAGACTTGAAAGAGTCTCAGGTGATTCCACTCTGTAGTTTGTGCGCTGCTGCCTTATTCATGATTAATTTAATTTAATTACTGGTAATTAAAGAGAAGAATTAACAGTTTATCCTGCCTATCCTATACATATTGTATTTCAGGATAACCAAATAACCCGAAATTTACTAACTCCATAAAGATTTCTAAAATATGCCAAAAGAATTCCTCCTGATAAATGTAGAAAGAGCAGTAAACTTTGAAGAAAAAAAAATCACCAATTTGCATCCCCTAATGAAATAATTGATTCAAGCAAAGATTGTCAATGCACGCCAAAAACCTCTCTATATTCTCATGCCTACCCGCACATTAGAATCATCTGAGAGCTTTTTAAATTTCTAATATTCAGACTACAGCTCTGGTTGATGGAATTGGGATATCTGGGCATGGGACTCAGTCAGCTGTGGTTTCTTAGCCCTGACCCAAGGTGATTGCAAGTGTGCAGCAAGGGCTGGGAACCATTATTTCAGGAGAAAGATGGAGGATGAAATTAAAAATAGAAGGGTCAGGCTGCCATCACTTGAATTGGCTGTTTAATGTTAGCAATTGTAACAGTGGTGATATGACATGATGTGAAGTACATCGCCTATAAACCACAAAAGTTTGACCTGAGAGCTCTAACATTCTGCTTACAGAATGTATTGAAATTAGAGGATGTATAAATGCCACCCTGAGAAACCCATGGCACAAATTCTGGATGTGGAACATCCTATGTGAGTCCACTATGGTCCCTTCAGTGAGCCAAGCAAATGAAAAGGGGGGAATCTTTTTAGATTTAAGGGACTTAAGTAGCAGTCACATACAATACAATCATTGGAACTCATTTCAGGCTGACCTAGTATAAGCGAACTGAAGAAAGATATTTCTGAAACATCAGGAAAATTTGGTCTGAACTTATAATGTAGCATTATGACATAATTGTAGTTTTGTAAAGTTACAAAACTTGTTTTATAGAGTTACATAGAGTAGTATTTAGAGTTTAAATGACCTGATGTGAGGGATCTTTTTTAAAATTCTGTAACAGGAGAAGACAAATGAAACAAAAATATGGCATTAATATTATAATAATTAAATCTGGGAAGAGGGTTAATTTTACCTTTCTACTTTTATATGTCTGAATGCTTTAATTAAAAAGACAAATACAAATATTTTTAACAAAGTTTTCAAAAATTGGGTGACATATTAAAGCCAGCAAACCGTACATTCTATGTTAATCCTAACATAGAATGAGATAATGACATGAGTTTCTCAGCTAATGGATGCTATTTAATTTGTGTTTCTGCATAGTTGGGATTTTGTTAAATGAATCCTTATAGAGCAAAATTCCTTGCCATGTGCTGGCCTCAGCCTTTCTGATAGACTAGAACTCTACATTTATCACTGCTCCTTTGCATAGGTGGCAGCCCTGAGATACGAATACTAGTAGTTTGCTTTCACCAAAACCTATGTGAATGTTTCTAAGCCATCTATAATAATCTATAATAATAAAAGCATAATAGGCTAATTAGACTGGGCGTCCAAGGGAAGCCCAGGTCGAGGGGACCAGAGGGAAGCCGGTGCTGGCAGCCAGGAGAAGGAGAACCTGCTCTTGCATGAATTTCGTGCATCGGGCCTCTAGTTTATATATGACACACCAACACGTTCCCAAAATGCTTGCTATAAGTGAGTTAGTGCTTTGTAAAAGTCAAATACCCAGTTTTAGCTTTTATCATTTTATGTTTAATACAAACATGACAAATATTTAACATTTCTCATGTTTTAGTAATACATGAAGAAATATTCTGTTAACTATCTAAAATAACATTAAAATTATCAAGTCAGAAAGCTCTCCTTTTTCCATTACCACGTTCTCAACACAGAGAGCCACACTTTCTCAGTTTAAAATTATTGCTTTGGGGAGTATCAGAAAGGCTACCATCTATTATTCCACATTTTATTCTTGTGCTAGAGTTAGTTTGCATTTAGCTTGATCTTAATAATCTTTATTAAAAAAAGATAATTCAGTGGAAAAGTATAGAGAAACCAGTTGCAGACAACCATTCATTTATTTTGATGGTAAATGAATATGCAGTTTTTAAAAGGTTTTTATTTAACAGAAGAAATCTATCATGTGTTTCTCACTATCAAATATTCCCATTTTTATATTTATTAACATATTTTTTCTAAAAGGAATGAGAAGTGTCTTTGAAAAATATTTTTGTGTGACTTTTAAGCACTTATTTTCCATAGATCAGCAACTTTTACATCATAGCGAATCTCTTATTCTTTTTCCAGTGGTCTCTGTAGGGAGCCAGAGCTCCACAGCCTTTTATGAACCACTTCTTGCACTCAGTATTGAACACTTCACATGTGTAATGCATTTTTTTTATCTTTATATTTTTAAGTTTTCCTCTTACAGGTGTGGAATATAAAATTTTTATGGTTGTGTGATACCTATATTTTAATTAGTACTCAGATAAACCTACTTAATATGACTATTTGTGGGAATTATTTTTTCCCCAAAATTATTTTTATTCATTTTGTATCTCTGAATATTTATGACCAGGAGATCTTCATGGTAACGTATAAAACTAAAATACTGCTCAGATTTGTCATTGTTAGAAATCAAATCTAACACTTTATACCAGTTTTACATATACAAAGTTTGCTCAGTATGTGAAATGGAATCCAAATAGCTGAGCTTTTTCAGTGGCAGACTAATTGATGTTTAAGGCAAGATTTAAAGTGAACTTCACTATTGGTTTCTATTTTTGTAGGTTTCTCACACAACATTTTCTCCATGAGTGAAATATTTAGAGCCATGACTTCATATTTAAATCATCATACAGACTGGTGTAAACCCAAGAACCTAGATACACTCAAGAGAACCAGACTAGGAATAGTTTCAGGAAACATGGTCTTCTGCCTGTTCTTGCACATCTTAACTTCCATTAAAACCCAACTTTTCAGGGATATTAGGTGTTTATAGTAGTTTATGTTTGAGCCAACAAACTCCAGGTATCTGTAATTTTCTTTTTTTAAATATTTTTTATTGAGTTTTAGAGAGAGAGAAAGGAAGAAAGAGATAGAAACATCCATCAGCTGCCTCCTGGGGATTAAGCCTGCAACCCGGGCATGTGCCCTGACCGGGAATTGAACCAGCCACCTCTTGGTGCATGGGTCCCTGAACACACTGATCACGTTGGCCAGGCATATCTGTAATACTCCTGAAGCTTCAGTGCACATCCATCTATATCTTGTATAGACCAAAGAATGTTCTTAGGTTTTATGTTTCCATCAGCTTTTTTACATTTTCACTCTGAAACAGTATTTTCCAATGATCTCATTTCCTGCAATGATAAGGTTACCTACTGTAGGTTACCTGAGTCTTATACGTCAGAGAAGTTACAGAAGAGCTGAGTTTTTTTCAGGGCCATGTTCCACATCCCTTCCATAATTTGGCAGCGAATTTTATACTTCTTAGCCATAGAAGGCATGGGAATATTTCTGCAGTTCTGTGGAGACTCCTTCCTTGTCCTATTGTCCTATAGGAAGCAAGAGTTCCATGGCCATATAGGAAGCTCCCCATACAACAAAATGTTTTGTTTGTTTGTTTTACAAAGTGTTTTCCCTCTGAGTATGATAGCTAAACTCAATTTAGGCCAGAATTCAAGAAGAGTATCATTTGCCTTAATATTGCATACTGTTACCTTCCCAAGAGTCCTGCCACGCTGTCTTTTACATAAGGGCATCATTTATAAACACCAAGCAACTTGGGGCAGGTACAAACAATGAGAATCTCAAATAAGGTCACAGTATCTGGACTGTGAAAGACTAGTTGCAGGTTTGTATATACTACAAATCTCCTTACTGATCTCTATGTTCCTGTTGCCATGGTGATTTTACACACAATACAGACTGCCATCATTTTATGAAGCATGAACAGTAAGACATACATTAACAAAACAGAGACATTTTAATAATTTGAAGTTCTTCAGAGAGACCTTGGGCTTTTTATTGAACATATTTTTATTCAATTTTGGTATATATTTGGGAGGTACATCACAGAAAAGATCAAATAATTTGCTTTGTATTTCATCTCTTACTATGAACTTAGTGGAGTAGATAATATACCAAATTTTCATAGACCTACAGCATTATTGTTCCTTATCCAGTAATATATTTTTAGCTGCAACCTTCTCCTTTTTTCTTTTTTTGTATAAAATTGGGGCATTCAGATGAAATGTAACAGGCAAGAAGGAACGTGCTTCCAATAATCTTCCAGTCTTAAACAGATGGAGATTATTTCATTGTACCTTGAAGCTTGTTCAAGTTCTGTATTTTTAGATAAGCATTTTCTTGGAAGATGCTAAGTTGATGTTTGAAAATGCCCCATAGTATATTTCTGGTGTCCCAGAAAACATGTTTATGATTTTCTTAAAAAGGGAACACATGTTCTTTAGTACACAGATTAAAGAAGTAGCATTTGTAGTCTGTTTGTCATTTTTACTCATAAAAATATCTCTTGATTTCATGTTCTGATTGTGCTATATCACAACATGCCAACTATTTAATTATAGTTTGCAGCACCAATCTTAAAATGATTAACCCATCATATCTGCAGTCTCTCCAGTAAATTTGACTAGTGTCTTCTTCCATTCCATACAGCAGATGTTATTAAAAGACATTCTTTTTAAAGTAAGATTGCACAAATAACGCATTTTTAATAATTATGAACCTTACCATACCACACAGAGCACTTTATTCAGTAATTAGTAAATGGGTCTTCTGTTTATCTGGTTGAAGCTGACTGTGTATATTTAGATGTGTGTGTAGAATTTGTAAATTACAAGTTTTTAAAGAAGCAGTAAATAATAGAAAAACTATTTTGAAAACAATTTAACTTAGTTTTAATGATGGAGAAGATCCGTCAGTATCTTTTTGTCTTTGCAGATACACATTATCATTGGGAGCTCCATTATAAAAGTAGGAAAATGACCAAAGACCACTCATGTATAGAATTTGGTGGTTTTATAGTTCATATTGAGTAAATCTCTTAAATCAACTTTTTAAATCTTTAACTTTTCCATTTACTCATAGATAAAGGAAAAAACCTATGGCCTGTTCTGTAAGCCCATCTACTTAAATCTTCCAATTGGATTTAGGAGACATGGGAATCTATTAATTTAGAGTCCCTGTTAGCTACCCATGTCCTTTTCTATATTTTTTTCTGAGGCATTTTTATTAGTGTAGAATCACAGATATCACAATTTATGCTTACTCTATGATTACTTAAATGGCTTCTCTTAAAGAAGAGTTTAAATGAGCACAATTGTTTGTCACGTGCTTTTTGAGAAAATTTCCCATTGTATGAAGAAACACATTTTTAGTGTACCTCTTTCTCTTTCTGTATTTAAATAATAACTTCCAATAGTTTAAAAATAAAAGGTGGAGGCATACACAAACTAATGATTTCTGGTTTCCATGGTAATAATTTTCAGATGCTGGCACGCATGCCACCTAGTGTTCCCAAGCTTTGATGTATTGGTTTCCCAGGTTTTATCTTTTACTAAAGATGAAGCTCAGAACTAACTAAACATTGTTTTCTTTTAAAAATGCAGTATATTTATTCATGTATGAGAAATCTTAAAGCCACCATAGTGGTACTTCCCTATCCATACTTTGTTGCTATTTCATATTTTATTTTCCAGTGTCACATTCCTGGAAGAAACAAAGGTGAACTGCTCATAGTTTGATTTTAGGCCATCTCTTCTGTAGCTCTTCCCAGGCACTCCAAATCCCTGCAAAAGTTTTCTAGCCTAACAGACTCTGTATTTTGCATAATCCTATATAACAAAACCCTAATATGCAAATCAACTGAACAGCGAATGATCGATCACTATGACATACACTGACCATCAAGGCCAGACACTCGATGCAGAAGCTGCCCCTGACCTGAGGCAGCTCCTGTGTTGAACATCTGCCTCCCAAGAGAGAGACAACTGTTGGTGGTGGCAATCGGGGGCCAGGGCTGGCCAGCGAGCGCCCCACTGGTCACCTATAGCAGAGGGATGTTACCAGCTGTGGTGATGGTGTGGAATAGGGCCAGCCAGTGGGCAGCACCAGGCCACCAGCCAAGGTGGGTACCAATGGGGGGGGTCTGGGGGAGATGAGTGATCGCCCCACCCACCAGTCACCCCACAGATGGCCCTGATCACCAGCCAGGCCTGGGAACCCTATATATTGGCAACAGTCTCTTAGATTTAAAAATTAAAACCTGGCAAGGCTATTCTAACACTGAAGAAACAGAATGATGCAGCAATGACATGCATGGACTCTGGCTTGCACATTTTGTGGTCATCCCTGATTCTGAGACTTATAACTGTGTGACAAAGCCAATTAACTTCTCTCTGCTTCAGTTTTTCCACTCATAAGATGGGGAAAATGGTACTACTGCATTAGAAAGATCATGTTATGTACATGTTTGTTATAATCAGGCCAAAAAAAATGTAGTTGCCCATACAATAGCAAGATGCCTTTCCACGGTATGAAAAGTATGGTCACTTTTCATACTGGTGCATGCAGCATCCTGGTTTGTGAGAGGGATGTCCGACTGCTGGTTTAGGCCCGACATCCCCCAAGGGGGCCTGGATTGCAAGAGGACGCAGTTTTGCCTGAAGCACGTCCCATCCTGTCCCCCCGGCCTCCCATGCATGAATTTTGTGCACTGGGCCTCTAGTCCTCAATAAAACTTCAAGAATTGCTGAGTAGGAATGTTTAGAACTCCAGAATTTCACACACAAGACTTACAAATGAAGCAGTAACTATCAGCCTGATAGATACTTACATCATGTTTTAACATGTACCAGGGAAACCATATACACTCTGTAATTTTTATTGAAATATCATACTTCAGAACTAACACAATTCTACCACCTAAAAGTATACTGTCAAATAATAAGTCATGAGGTAGGTAGTTAAAAACCTATATTAAGAACATCTGCAAATCTTTCCTGAGGCTAGGAAACAAAGCCTTGAGTTGAATTTGACATCGAGTTGAAAGGTTAGGATGTAGTGGGATTTCCCAGTTTCCTCGTAAAGCTTGTACCTTCAAAACTAGCCTGATCAGCACTGCCTAAAAGTTTTACTTCCCTTCACATAGACAAACTTTATTCAGGACAGAAAAATAAAGCCATTGCATTATGCCAGGCGTGAATCGGTACTTAGGAACTGCTATTCTTGTTAGGAGTTTGTTCAATAAATAGTCACTGGGCTCTACCGAGTGTTAGGCACCTATTTAGGCACCGAGAAAACAATTAGGAAACAGTTTACAAACCCAAGTGTCTGCCCACAATGCGTTTATATTCTAGTGGAGAGGAGTAGAATGGACAAACTGAACTCCTGTGATTAAGTGGATACTGCTTAGATCTTCCTTTAGGAATTTTTTCCTAAGCACCTTTCCCCCAGATGTTGGCATTCATTCATTCATTCCCTCTACCTCTTTCTTTCCCTCTCCCTCACACATACACTGCCCTGTCTTTCCTTATAACTACATTCCTAGAGCCTGGCATATAATAGGCTCTTAACAAGTAAAGGAAGAAAGGAAAGAGACATGAAGGCATTAGAATTCTTATGATTGTGTATGGAGCTCAGTATGTGATACAAGATTTAATTTAAATCTTTGAAGTGAGAGTGAAGCAATATTTCTGGGGGAAAAAAGAATATTTATTAGCAAAATGAGGATGGAATTTGAGGAAAGAAAGGCTTATGAAGATAATCACAACATGGGCAAGTGTATTTTGAAGGTACTGGGGAAAGGCAATATAATCTACATCACATAAACTTAGAGAACAAAATAAAACAAATTGGAATGGGGGAAAGGAGATAAATTGTTCAAGATGGAAGAGTGGTACAGTTGACAATAAAACAAGATAATGGGAGGACTAAATTTGCCTAGTGGAGAAAATATCAGGTTAGATTTGTCTATATTCATTTGCAAAATATATTAATAAAGTGAGTATATAAAACTTATAGAGAAGAGGCAAATGATTGTACAGTTTAAGGTAAAAATAGTCTTATATTAATGTAAAGGTTAAAATATGTTACTGATAAATAACTGAACCTTTGAGGAAAGTTTTTATGTAAGACTATCCTTAGATTTAGCTAATTAAACTTGTCTTCTTCCAGATGTGCCAAATCCTGGTGTAAACAAGCCTAGAGCTTCTGACACTGTCCATCCCAACAACTATCTCATCAGGACAGAGCCAGAACCAGGCGCCCTCTATTCACCAGAACAGACATCTCTCCATGAAAGTGAGGGTCTGTTGTGTTACCTTTTCACTATTAGATTTTCTTTTAACATCTTATTTCTGAACATGAACCTCAGAAGTGTAAAATAAAGGTCTTTCCTGCTGGTTTCATTCCTACAGGATCATTGGGTAACTCAAGAAGTTCAACGCAGATGAATTCTTATTCTGACAGTGGATACCAGGAAACAGGAAGTTTCCACAATAGCCAGAACTTGAGTAAGGCAGACAATAGACCATCGCACTCATTCATAGCATCCACTAATAACCATTTGGTGAGGCATTCAAGAGCTGAAGGACAAACTCTGGTTCAGGTAAACCAAACACATCAAGAGCCTTTGTAAAGAAATACCATCCTAATTGGAATATCTGTTACAACTATTTTTAAAAAGTAAAACCAATATGTTCAATTTTGAATTTATAGAAAGGATAAAATAGTGAATACATTTTATATTTTTGCAACTCTATGGTATTAAGGAATCTTTAGGCATGAAATCTAAAAATATATTAATTGTTTAAATGAGCTCCTGGTAATGAATTCTGATAAATTCCAGACAGAGAAGAAAAATTAGTTTAAAAGAAGCAAGTTTTGCATGAGGGGAGTGAGACAACTGTGTGGAAAAGACTAGAGCTAAAGTATGCTCCAGGGTCCTAGAGGGCCAAGCAGTAGTTCCACACCTGCATGAAATGGGAGTGACCCATTCCAACCAAAGGTTTTGCCTTCATCTTTGGAATTACTCCAAGAACACATTTCTTTTCTTTGCTAGCATATAAATATTTCTGCCTACAGAAGCATAATCGTTCTGTTAAGTGAGGGTGTTCTAACTTGATAATAAAAAAAATAATATTGCTTATCTATACTAATAAAAGGGTAATATGCTAATTAAACTGGACATCTTCTGGATGTTTTTCTGGGCAAAGCCATGGTGGCAGGGGCCAAGGCAGAGGCAGTTAAGAGTAGATCAGGCCAGCAGGGGAGGGCATTTAGGGGCAATCAGGCCAGCAGGTGAGGGCAATTAGGGGCAATCAGGCCTACAGGCAGAGGTCGTTAGGGGTGATCAGGCAGGCTGGAAGGCGAGCAATTAGGAGCCAGCAGTCCCAGATTGCTAGAGGGATGTCCCCCAAGGGATACTGAATTGGAGAGGGTGCAAATCAGGATGAGGGGGACCCCCCCCCCCAATTCCCACGCACAAATTTTGTGCACCGGGCCTCTAGTATATACTAGAGGCATATATATGACCGTTATGACCGGTTGACCAGTCATACGACCGTTATGACCGGTTGACCAAACCACCGATCACGGTGATGCACACTGACCCCTCCCAGGGACAGACGCTCAATGCAGAAGCTGGCCTCTGGTGGTCAATATCCTTTCACAATCAACCTCCTGCAGCCAGCCAACCTCCCACGTTCGTCCCCCTGGACTGGGCAAATGGCTCCTATCAGCCCTGATAGTTGGCCAGGCCAGGGGATTCCTACCTGAGTACGAATTTGTACACAGGGCCTCTAGTATATTATAAAACTTCATAGGTCCTGACTAATTGCCACTTTATTCACTTCAGTCTACCAGCATATTCCAGAATTAATAAAAGCGGCAGGAATTCTGAGGTCATTAATCAGTGAGGTAACTATCTGTACAAGTACCTTAGTGATTTCTCTGAACCTGAAACATGGTAAGATGATCAAACAAGTTAGGCAAACACTGATCTTCCCCTAATGCAATACAAAAAGCCCTGAAAGTACCACAGAAGTCAGCCAGTATTCCCAGTGCCAGAAGAGAAACAATAGGACTTGGGCTCAACAATCTAGGGGAAATTTTTAAAAAACGAGAAACATTTCTATTAAAACAAAATATAGTACCTCAAATTTTAAGCTAAAACAAAAAATTTTGTATTACCTGTAGCAATCTACTTCAAGCTGCACCCCCAGTCCTCACATTATACATTCACTCCTTTGGTGTTAGGAATGCTTTGATGGAAAAGTTTGAGAAACCTTGGACTAAATGCTTCCAGGCGTTCATGTCTGAGGTGAAATTCTGTCAGCAGGTCTGAAGTCACACTTTTTTTTCTTTATCTTTATTGTTCAGTTTATTAATTACATTATTCCCTTTTTTTTTTTCACCCTATAGTTCCCCTCCACCTGGTACCCATCCCACCCTCTGCCCTCACCCCCCTCCACTGTCCTCTCCCATAGTTGCATGATTTTTGTCCAGTCTCTTGCTGCACTTCCCACACCCCCTTTGTCCCCAAGAGTTGTCAGTCCATTCCCTCTCTATGTCCGTGATTCTGTTACATTCACCAGTTTATCCTGTTCATCAGCTTATTAATTCACTTGATTTTTAGATTCATTTGTTGATAGATGTTCATAATTTACACTTTTATCTTTTTCTTCTTCCTCTTCTTAAAGAATATCTTTCAGCATTTCATATAATATTGGTTTGGTGGTGATGAACTCCTTGAGCTTTTTCTTATCTGCGAAGCACTTTATCTGATCTTCCATTCTGCATGATAGCTTAGCTAGATAGAGTAATCTTCGTTATAGATTCTTGCTGTTCATCACTTTGAATATTTCTTACCACTCCCGTCTGGCCTGCATCCTTTCTGTTGAGAAATCCGCTGACAATCATATGGGTGCTCCCTTATAGGTAACCATCTGTTTTTCTCTTGCTGCTTTTAATATTCTCTCTTTGTCTTTTGCTCTTGGCATTTTAATTATGACATGCCTTGGTGTGGTCCTCTTAGGGTTCCTATATATTGGGGTTCGGTGCGCTTCTTGGACTAAGTCAATTTCTTTCACCAGGTGAGGGAAGTTTTCGGTCACTATTTCTTCAAATAGGTTTTCATTGTCTTGCTCTCTCTCTTTTTCTGGCACACCTATAATTCTGATGTTGGTATGCTTGAGGTTGTCCCAGAGGCCCCTTACACTCTCTTCAATTTTTTGGATTCTTTTGGTTTCTTGCTTTTTGAGCTGAGTGGATTTTCTCTCTTTGTATTTCAAATCTTTAACTTGGTTTTTGGGGTGCTCTAGAGTACTTTTAGGTATTTGTATAATATTTTTTATTTCAGTCAGTGTATGCTTAATTTCTGGTTGGTCCTTTTTCATATCCTTGAGAGTCTCCTTTATATCCTGGAAGGTCTCCTTCATTTCCTTGTCGGACTCATTCATTTCCTTTGCGGTCTTGCTTATTTCCTTATAGGCCTCGACCTTTTGTTGGAGCCTCTTGAGAAGCCCTATAACCGTGGTTTTGAATTCCATGTCCAGTCGTTTTTTTTCCTCCATTTCTTTCACATCTGATTTCTTTCCATGTCACTGCATGGTGGCTTCTTCCTTGAGTTGGTCAATTAGCTTTGTGTGGTAGACTTCCTACAAGGGATAGTGGCTCAGCCTCCCCAGTTACCTGAGGTGGATATGGGTTGCACAGTCTTGCTGACGTTACGCTCAGGTTAATAGTTGTTAGCACTTGGAGGGGTTGACCTCCAGGCCAATTGTCTGTGAAGCTCAGCTGTGCTCAGGTTGGATGGGCGGAGTCTCCGGGCCAAGCAGACAGCGTTAGCTCCGCCCTATGCGGCCCCAGGAACTCTGTGCCAGGGTCAATGGCCGCCAGCACCTCTGAGAGAGAGCCGCGGCCGAGCTCTACCGGCTGCCGGGGAATTCAGACTCTCCCCAAATGAGTCTGCACACCCAATGTCTCACCCAGGGTCGTAAAACAAAGCAGTCTGGTGATTTTCTGAATGAGAGAGCAAGTCGCAGAGCGCTTTCTACACGGTCACGCAGCTGAGCTGTTCGCGCAAGCTGCCTTCTCCACAAGCCGGGAGACCCCTGTAGCACCCGAGCTTCGGCATGCCCTCCCCCCGCCCAGTTTTCACCCCGTATGATAGTGGGTTCCCTGGACTTCGCCCAAAGCTGGAGAATCAGCCCAGTGGGACGTCTTTGTCTCCCCGTTCAAGAAAACTGGCCGGTTTTCAGCCGCCCGCCCTCTCCGCTGACGCGCGCTCCAAACCTCTCTCCTCGCAAATCTTTCAAGGCTATCTGCCGCCCTTCCTCCGAGTCACAGTGTCTTATTTTCACTTTTATTTGTGGAGTTTTCACTCGGCCAGCTTTCTCGTGATTCTGGAAGGTGTTTGTTCTTTTGTTAAGTTGTAGTATTAAAATTGCTGAGTATGATGGCAAGATAGGTGTTTTACCTATGCCACCATCTTGGTTCTCTTGTGAAATCACACTTTTTAATAATCTTAACTATAGAAATTATCTATTTTCCTCCCTAAAGATGGTCATGTTACCTCTTTTTTATTTTAATTATAGTTAAGTTTATTTTGTCTCTAGAGCTGAAGAATTAAGTTGCAAGGGGGTGAGAGGTATCTCTAAAACCTAATTTATATATAGTTTGGATAATACATTTTTTAGCTATCTGGGCCAAGTATCATCCCATTTGGTAGTAAAAAGTTCATATGTGGGATTTTCTTATTTTTAGCACTATTAAACCCAGAGCACAGATTTTCATTTTCCAACTGTCTACTAATTTTTAACCCCCCCCCCCTTTCTTGCCTGTTGCTTATTAACAATTTTCTTCCCTCCTCAGATTCTCTACTCTCCATGGCTATTCCCTTTCCTGATTTGAGATTGAGCATGATGTCTCAGAGGAGGTGTTGTAGCCAGCCCAGTAGCTGTGACACCTAGAGACTTAGCATGCTTTCCCTTATAACATCTAGAAGTGTACAAAGTTCTTATCTTATCCCTGTCATTATTGCCCAACTAAAAGCGACGGAGTAATGGCAATCACTAAGGAGATATAGAGCAAGTGCCAGGTCCTGGGCTTGTAAGCTGTATCCTAGTGTCTGTTTCCCCTGCCTGTTCCCTTTAGGCCCATTCTCCAGTTCATCCCATATTCTTCCTTGTTGTACAGCTTTGAGAAAGGGATGTGAGACCCTTTGCGGAAGTCTACCGATTCACAGAAGGACCAGCCTTGGCAGAAATGTTTTTCATTTCTCATTCTGGTCTTTTCCAGCTGGCTAGGCCACGAACCCAGCAGAGACTTTGGCATTCCTCCTGTGGGAACAGATTTTTGGGGCGTACCTTTGTGTGTATCTCTTTAAAGCCACCCCCTAAAGATAAGAGCTAAAGGAGGTAAAAGAATTGGCTGAAATTGCTAGAGGCCGCACTGGAGCTAAAAGAAGAGACAAATTTGGCTGCAGCACCTGTGCAAATAGGCTGTCCCTGGAGAGTTAATTCCCGGGAGAGGGTGGGCCTCAGGCGCTGTCCAAACATTCATTTGTTCTGCAGTGAGAGAGCACATTCCTTTTGTTTAATGGAGCCAATCCATAAAGACTAAACAATTATAGATGTTCCGCTAGCTACATTACATGAATTAATTCAAAATTTTTGTTGTTGTACAGAAATACAGTATATTGGCCAAAATTTGACTCGGGGAACAAAATAAGTACCTTGCTCCAGTGACACATCATACTTGCAACATGGCGTTATGTGTTGTGAAAATGCATAGGCAAAAAGCAAAAATGTAAAGATAGAAGAAAGGGGGATAGTAAATATCTTCAGGTCTCTCTTTGCTGATTGAATTTAGTATTCTGAAGGGGGAAAGTTAGAGGTTATGCCACCAAAAAAAGGTAGAGTAAGAAAAACACAGTAAGGAAATATTAAGATCCAGCTCTAAAGTTCAAAAAGGAAAAGAAGCTTAGATGCCTAAAGTAATTATGTTATAGTGAGCTATATGCATTTGTTTCTGTGGTGACAGTGGACACAAAACCCTGGATAAACCCATTCTCTCTTTTCCCCTTTTATCAGCCGTCAGTAGCCAATCGGGCCATGAGAAGAGTTAGTTCAGTTCCATCTAGAGCACAGTCTCCTTCTTATGTTATCAGCACAGGCGTGTCTCCTTCAAGGGGGTCACTGAGAACTTCTCTGGGTAGTGGATTTGGCTCTCCATCAGTGACGGACTCCCGACCACTGAACCCCAGTGCATATTCCTCCACCACATTACCTGCTCAGCGGGCAGCATCTCCGTACTCTGCGCAGAGACCCGCCTCCCCGGCTGCGGTGCGGAGGATTGGGTCAGTTACCTCCCGGCAGACTTCCAATCCCAACGGACCAACCCCTCAGTACCAAACCACTGTCAGAGTCGGGTCCCCACTGACCCTGACGGATGCACAGACTCGAGTAGCTTCCCCATCCCAAGGCCAGGTGGGGTCGTCGTCCCCCAAACGCTCAGGGATGACCGCCGTACCACAACATCTGGGACCTTCACTGCAAAGAACTGTTCACGACATGGAGCCATTTGGACAGCAGCAGTATGACATTTATGAGAGGATGGTTCCACCCCGGCCAGACAGCCTGACAGGTGAGTACAGGTGACAGCACTCCAGGAAGTCCCATGAGAACATCTGTGTAATTTCCACTAAAATAGCATGATAACATGGGAAGCTTGTGTGCTCTTCTCAAAATGTATACTGAAGACTTCAGGCTGACCCATCTTTCAGACTTTATAGTTCACACCACCTGATCTCTTCTGTAATTAATAAACTTTCCTTTCACAGTATTAGGATATAAAGGTAATTTTGCATTTTAGAGGCCTGGTTAGAATTCTACACTATTTGTTAGTTTATATGTTTAATGAAAGGTTTTTTATCACCCTAGGCCTACCCATATCCAAACCCAAGTTATGTTAAAAGGTAGTATCAAAACATGTCTTTAAATATTAATATTTTGAAAAAAATGCTGTCATAGTATAAGCTAGAATATAGATTTTCTCACCAACTGCATTGATTTTAGCATCCCAATGGGAAAAACACAAAGTTATTATGAATTGGCTTCAAATGCCACTTTGATTAAATCAGAAGACAGCGGCCAGCTTCCTGATGTTACAGCCATTTCCTTCAGGCTGTCTTCATGGAGGGCTTCCCACACAATATGTCGGCATGGTTCTTTGTAAAATGAAATTTATCTTCAGCTAGTATTTTAAATTACATTTTTAAAATAACATACACAATGCTAAAAAAATTGAAACTGCAAAAAAACATTAAGTGAGAAGGGAAAGTCTCAAGATCCTCCTTGTCCCTATGCAGGCCCACTCACCAGTTTATGTACCTTCCAGAATGTTTGCTTGTATATATAAGTATATACATTACATACAAATGTGCATATATTGTGTTTTTATACTGATGGGATTCTATAATATGTATCTTATTTTAAAAATATATTTTTATTGATTTCAGAGAGGAAGGGAGAGAGAGAGAGAAACATCAATGATGGGAGAGAATCATTGATTGGCTGCCTCCACACGCCCCCCTGCTGGGGATTGATTGAGCCTGCAACCTGGGCATGTGCCCTTGCTGGGAATCAAGTCAGGGATCCTTCAGTCCGCAGGCCAGCACTCTATCCACTGAGCCTAACTGACTAGGGCTCTTCTTTTTTTAATATGTCTGAGAGCTTCATTCTCTCAGTGGATGCCTAGGACCTCATTTTTATAGATGTATTATAATATATTTAATCACTTCCCTATTAATCGACATTTAAGTTGTTTTTCATTTGGGACTATTGGAGACAACAATGCTCAATATGTATATTGTTCTTCCTGCATATTTACACATAGATACTAAGATACCTATGGGATCCACTTCATGGCACAGAATTACTAGATCAAACTACGTATTTGTTCTTACAGATGCATTGTCAGATTGCCCTCCAGGAAGGTGGTACAGATTTAAATGTCCACCAATAGTCTGAGTGTGCCTGTTTGCTAGCATGGAATGCTTTATTGTTGCCAATGTAGTAAGCAAAACTGTACTTTATTACGTAAATGGCCTTACTGAGTTATGCTGAAGGAGAAAGATTTCATGTTTATCAGCCATCTTATTTCTTTTTTGTAAACCATAAATTCAGGTCTTTTACCTATTTTTATCAGGTGTTAAGCTTTTTATACTTGAAATAAATTAATCTCTTATAAATTCTTCTTAAGTATTTCCCCATTTTCTAATCGTCTTTTGACTTTTGTTTTTAGTATTCCTTATTTACAGAAGTTTCTTTTTAATCCTTACCCAAGGATATGTTTTTATTGATGTTTTAGGGAGAGAGGGAGTGGGAGATAGAGAAACATTGATAGGTTGTCTCCTGTATACACCCAACCTGGGATCGAACCCACAATCTTCTGTGCTGGGCTTGCCTCTGCCCGAGTGTGAGTGTTTGTGGCTCTATTGAGTGGTGCACAAGATGGCACTTCAACCAACTGAGCAACCTGGCCAGGGCTTTATAGAAATTTTTAAATATTTTTTGTAGTAAAATTAACATCTTTTCCTAATGGCCTCTGGGAAAGATAAATCCTTTTTTGAGATTTTCTAATTGAATAATTTTTCATGAAGACTTAATAATTGAACTTGATTTTGAGCTTGAATAAATTCCTAGTGGAAAAACCACCTCTCTTCACTCAGCCATCAGAGAGCTATACCTGTCTTAGATATTTCCTGGCATGCCTCTGAAAAATATACTGCAACATAAGGTGGGAATCATTTATGAAATCCTATCTCCCAAGGCAACCTTAAAAGATACGTAGTTCTGAAGATTTCTGTCTTTCCTGTGTATGTCTAGAATGGCTGTGCAGTAATCTGTTTGTGAAGAGCGAAGTAGAAACCCAGAAAAAGAAGCAAGCACATAATCACTGTCACCCTGTTAACCCTATGGTTTACAGATGAAATTAAACTTATTGTTTCAGTAGGGGAAAATTATACCTAGCCTAGAACAGAGTTTTTCCTAGAATGCTACCATCTTCAGAAGAAGCAAAGGGTTTCCTTGAAAATGTTTCCCATCTTCTGTATACCCACTTATTCTGAATATGGATTCTACTTTGTGAATTCCCTTTTTTATTCTTCAAAGAATGATTACATTATTTGCTATGGTTCTTGATTTCAAAGAAGTAATAATTTGCTAATTAATAAGCCTGAAGCAGTATTTTATTATGGACTCAGACACTTGGATATTTGCTGATCATAACCTAAATGATGATGTTATGTACGCATAAGTTAATTTCTACAACAGAAAAATATGTCCTGAAATATTCATGCTAGTGAAATCATCGCATGCCAAGGAAAGTTGAAAGAATAACACAAAGAATCCATATTTGGGAGATAAATATGTGTTTTTTTCCAATGTCTTAAATATAATACTTGTAAATCCCAGATAATATATCATTGTAACAGGTAAAGTAATATGTATTTGTGGAATTGCAAATAGAAACTATTGAAAGAGAAGTATTATTGTGGAAGATCAGTGTTTTCTGTTACTTGGATGGGGAGATAAAAGATTACTCTGTGGAAATACTTCTGGAAAAATTATTTTATCTAATAACAATTATAGAACATAATTAGTTGTCTTTCACTTTAGAATATAGTGAATTATAGTGGGTTCCTAAACATAGTTATTTAACTTAATCTGTAGAGGCCATATAATTTTGTATTTTTAAAATGTTCATCTATAGGACCCTGTGTTTTACTTTTTTTCATGAATGATCAGATAAAATAGTAACAATTACTGTTACTTTACTTAGGAAGATTTATAATCAAGAAAGTACTATGTCTCAGTATAATTCTTTTATTTCACATTATAGTCTGTAACATGGTAGTTGCATTTCACTAGTAGTCCTGTAAGAGAATATTTACTGGATACTTTTAATTGTTCTAAGTCAGCTCATTTTGTTACCTTTCCCATGAAATTACAGTAAATATTTACAGTATTTTCATGTTTTATGGATCCAACAGTGCATGCAGCCAGATCCTCCCACCATCTATAATAATCTATAATAATAAAAGCACAATATGCTATTTAGACCAGACATCCATCCTTCCAGACAAAGCCACAGTGGGCGGAGCTGTGGCAGAGGCGGCAAAGTCCCCCAGGCCGCAGCGCTGGTGGTGGTGATGGCCCGGGCCAAGGCCTTTGCCCGGATTACATGAATCGGGCCTCTAGTGAGAATATAATGGTTTTTTTTATTCTTTATTGTTCAGTTTATTAATTACATTGTTTCCCCTTTTTTATCCCCCTATATCTCCCCTCCACCCTGTACCTATCCCACCCTCCACCCTCACCTCCCCCTCCCCACTGTCCTCTCCCATTGTTGCAAGATTTTTGTCCAATCTCTTGCTGTACTTCCCACAACCCTTTTCTCCCCAAGAATTGTCAGTCCATTCCCTCTCTATGTCCATGTTTCTCTTATATTCATCAGTTTATCCTGTTCCTCAGCCTATCAATTCACTTGATTTTTATGTTCATTTGTTGATAGATGTGTATTTGTTGCTCATAATTTATATTTTTACCTTTTTCTTCTTCCTCTTCTTAAAGAATATCTTTCAGCATTTCATATAATACTGGTTTGGTGGTGATGAACTCCTTTAGCTTTTTCTTATCTGCGAAGCACTTTATCTGATCTTCAATTCTGAATGATAGCTTTGCTGGATAGAGTAATCTTGGTTATAGATTCTTGCTATTCATTATTTTGAATATTTCTTGCCACTCGCATCTGGCCTGCGTCGTTTCTGTTGAGAAATCCACTGACAATCGTATGGGTGCTCCTCTGTAGGTAACCAACTGTTTTTCTCTTGCTGCTTTTAATATTCTCTCTTTATCTTTTGCTCTTGGCATTTTAATTATGATGTGTCTTGGTGTGGTCCTCTTTAGATTCCTATATTTTGGGGTTCTGTGTACTTCTTGGGCTTTTAAGTCAGTTTCTTTCGCCAGGTTGGGTAAGTTTTTAGTCACTATTTCTTCAAGTAGGTTTTCATTACCTTGCTCTCTCTCTTTTTCTGGTACCCCAATAATTCAGATGTTGGCTTGCTTGAGGTTGTCCCAGAGGCCCCTTACACTATCTTCAATTATCTGAATTCTTTTTGTTTCTTGCTTTTCCAGTCGAGTGGATTTTGCTTCTTTGTATTTCGAGTCTTTGACTTGGTTCTTGTGGCCCTCTGGACTGCTTTTAGGACTTTGTGTAATATTTTTTTTATTTCAGTCTGTGTATGCTTGATTTCTAGTTGGTCCTTTTTCATATCCGTGAGGGTCTGGTTCATATCCTCAGAGGTCTTGTTCATTTCCTTGAGGGTCTCATTCATTTCCTTGTAAGTCTCATGCATTTCCTGGTTGGTCTTGTTTATTTCCTCGTAGTTCTCATTAAGTTCATCGGCCTTTTCTTGGAGCCTCTTGAAAAGCCTTATAACCGTGGTTTTGAACTCTGTGTCTAGTTGTCTTTTCTCCTCCATTTCTTTCACACCTGATTTCTTTCCATATCTCTGCATGGTGGCTGCTTTATGTGGTAGATGTCCTCTAAAGGTCAGTGGCACAGCCTCCCCAGTTACTTGAGGTGGGTACTCTTACTGCAATCCTTTATGGGTTGTACAGTATTTTTGAATTTAAATCCAGCTTGTTGTTGTTAGCCCTCAGAGGGTTTGACCTCCAGGCCAATTGGCTGTGAAGGGAGACTGTTTTCAGGTTGGATGGGCGGAGTCTCTGAGCTGCGCAGGCAGCCTCAGTGTCAGCTATGTCCTGTCCTATGCGGCGTTCGCGCGCGCAGGTCTTTGTTGGATGGGGATGGCTGCAGGCACCTCCAAGAGAAAGCGGCTAGTCTCTTCCCCTTGCCAGACAACTCTGCCTCTCCCCAAATGAGTCTGCACACCCAAAGTCTCGCCCAGGGTTGTAAAATAATTGGTTTCCGGGACCAGGAGACAAGTTTCCAGGGGGCAAGTCGCGCGTTTGCGCAAACTTCTTTTCCCAGCTACCCGGTTTCGCCGTAGACTAGGAGCCCTCTGCTGCGCCCAGCTTCCAGGGTGCGTCCCCAGGACCTCGGACATCGCCTGGCGCTGGGGAATCTGTGTAGTGGAACGTCTCCACGTACCCCGGATCTCGGACCTCGCCTGGCACTGGGGAATCCGTGTAGTGGGACGTCTCCGCCCTCCCCGTTGGCGAAATCCAGCCGGGGTTGCTGCTCCAGCCACTGCCCTCGCGCGCAACCAGGACGGCTCCTAACCTGTTTCCGTCTTCAAGGCTGCACTCCCGCCACTCTTCTGAGTCTCAGTGTCCCACCTTTACTTCTATTTGTGGAGTTTTTCACTCAGCCAGCTTTCTGGTGATTCTGGGTGATGTTTGTTTTGTTGTCATGTTGTAGTTTTTGAATCGTTGCACGGGGCAGAACAATAGGTGTTTACCTATGCCCCCATCTTGGTTCTCCCGAGAATATAATGTTTTAATACTGGCACAGAATGCTTTGTTCTTACCTCAAAGCACCATGGATGGTGGGACCACTACCAGCACCAGGCTTGCCTGTACCCAAGTGTGAGTGATGTTCTGAGTCTCAGTGAATCAAGAGTGTTTGTGACTCTCCTGAGTGTTAACATTGCACTTCATATTGATAAGATTACCAAGGACTAGCTATATTGGCCTGCCTGCTTTGTGTCACCATTAACAAAAAACCGAGTCTGCCCTTTTGTTCAAAACACTCGTAAGCTCCATAAAGAAATGGAGCTTGTACTCTTCTGAAGGAACGAGCAATCTGCCAGTAATAAAAAACTGAGATCCTCAAGTGAGAACTTTCAAGTAACAATCCTAATATCATCTCTAGAATTACATCGGCTTTTGTGGAGCCCTAGAGGGCTAACCTTGCTCTTGCTCTTTCATTTTATGTTTGCAGAGGGCTCTGGAGTTCAGGGTTTCTCACACCACTTCTCATTGACCCTTGAGGGATAGCGTGTCCAGTACTGAGTGTGCAGTGATAGGCCACTGACCGGGTTCCTCGCAGCCCTACCAGAAAGTACGTCTGATGAAAATAAATCATATTTCCTTTGGAGCTCTCATTTTCCTTGGTTTTGAAATGAGAAGATTTGGCTGAATAATCCCTCAATTACAGGATTGTTTAAACCTAAGATCTTCTTTTAGCAAGTGAGGAACCCACAGATAAAACCCAGATTGATTCATTTGATTTCTTCCCATGTCACTTTGCTATCAAGGGTAGGTAATAATCATTCATTTTAGAAGTTTTTTGTATTAACTTTCTTGCTACTCCTCAGTAAGCAACGTATAATTACCACTCACACTCAAGTCCATTTGCTTTTAGTTATGCTATGATTAACTGAGATGTTAACAGGATGGGGATGATGCTGTCTTTGTACAATTAGTTACTGTGTTTTTTGCAATCTTTTTAAAAGCAAATGTATGACTGACTTCAGATATATTTGTGCTTTTCCTTGCTCATATTTGGATATTATTGTAGTTGGTATTCTTAACAAGTGGGAGATTTTACTCTCAAACTTCTGATTAGGATAGTATAGAATATACTAATATACTTTTATTCAGAAAATAAAATGTTTGGGTTTGAAATCTACTGTTTTATTGTGAGTCCCATGCGTAAACATTAGTTATTAGCAATTTGAATGAAATAATATTTCAAATGTTTTAATACTCATGTACTAACTTTGGACTTTTTCTTTACACTGGAAAGACTGTAAACAAGAATCTGGTATGTGGGTTTTTTATGAAAGCAACTGTTTGTTGATGTTTTTTAAGAAAATAAAAAATGCAGTGATAATAAATAATAAAGTAATACTTTACAATGCTTAATAAGTGTTACTAATTCACTGGTAATATTCCAAATGTTATAAGGTAAAATTCTGTTTTCCTGTAAAATCATGAGTGAATTACTTGAGAGACATATTTCAAAGCAGTTCTTGACCATCAGCCTTCACTAAGCGTTATTGGGTAGGTGTGGTCTTGGGAGTTGGGGTTTAAGGAGGTGCGGGACATGGTGGGCCCTGCTCCCTAGGAGCTGATTGCCCACTGGGTAAGACAAGGTAATTCTGAGAGCAGGAAAAGAGGCAGACCACCATTGGTATGTTTTTAACAATGGAAATTGTAAAATGGTAGAAGAGGACATTCTCTTTTAGGTCATCATGATAAGATAGCTTACAATTGGGAGACTAAATTTCAGACTATCAAACAAATTAGTAATTCCTTTTGTTTTCTTAGAAAATTTATTTTTAGCTTGCTACTAAGAGAGAATTTTATTGTAAAAATTTATGAGATGTTCTTTTCATACCTGGCATCCTTCCTTTGTAAAACTCACTAGGCTTGGTGTTTTGACTTAACATTTGGTCCTACTGGCCAGGAGTTTCATTAGGGCTTTTAACCTCACCACAATTTTCTCACTTTCTTAACGATGTCATTTTCCTGCCTCTAGGCTTACGGAGTTCCTATGCTAGTCAGCACAGCCAGCTTGGACAAGACCTTCGTTCAGCTGTGTCTCCCGAATTGCACATCACTCCTATATATGAGGGCAGGACCTACTACAGCCCCGTGTACCGCAGTCCAAACCACGGAACCGTGGAGCTCCAAGGATCACAGACAGCATTGTACCGCACAGGCTCAGGTGGGCATCAGCCGAAATCACTCCAATCTGGTTGTCAAGAAAGTGACTGTGGCAGCAGATCAATAAACAGTAAAACAGAAGTTTATTTTTTAAACCTATTTTAGGTGATATCTTTTTACCTTAGTTCAGTCTAATCAGTGATTATGCTGTGAATTCACAAATAAGTTTATGGAGCTATAAATGTGACTGTCCTTAGATTAGAACTATAGCAGATAGAGAAAAGAAGACCTTAATATTGGGATTTTTGTTGTTGTTGCCTGGAATGTATATTTGGAGGAAATCCCTATATGAGTTACTTCAGTCTCTGACTAGCATGTGTATAGTCTCGAGTGATCTTGGTGTTATTCTTTTTTACATAATGGATTTCCTCCAAATGTTTATGGAGGACTCAATTGGAGACAGAATGCAGTAAAGACATTTTTTAAAATAAGGAGCTAGTGCATCACAGCCTTGCAGCCCACCCTCACATCTCTGCCACACCAGCCTGTAGTGGCTGGTGGAGCAGAAGCTGCAACCCATGGCCATATAAGCTGCAGCTTGTGCTGCCTGTTTGACTCAATGAATCTCCTGTGGCCCCTTTAAAAAAAAAAAAAAAAAGGCAGTTCAAGTTTATTAACATGCTCACAATGAGCTCCAGGTAGCTGTGATAACCCCCTAAAGGCACAAACCTAGGAGACATACCTCCCAGAACAAAGGAGGGTGAAGACTGTGTTCGAATTGGCTTTTTTTGTCAAAATATAATTTGGCCCACTGCAGGATTTTTCTTCTAGTAGAATGTACCAATTTTTAATAATGTTAGTGCAGAAATGTTTCACTTTATGTTCTGTATATTGAGTATTTGAGTATTTTCTTTAATAGAATTAGGAACTAATGGTATTAAATTCTTGATTGCAGGAATTTCAATCATTGGAGAAATACCTACTGCAATGATTAAGAAAGAAATGTTAAATACAGTGTACAGCATCTTTTTTAAAAAAATAATTTGATTTTGGAGAGGAAGTGAGAGGGAGAAACATCAGCGATGAGAGAGCATAATTGATCAGCTGCCTCCTGTATGCCCCACACTGGGGATTGAGCCTGCAACCCAGGCATATGCCCCGGCCGTGACTCCCGGTTCATAGTTTAACACTCCAACCACTGAGCCACACAGCTGGGCCCGTGTACAGTATCTTTATTCATAGGATCCTGCAATCATTTCATGGTGGAATTTGATATATCAGTCTTCTTTCTTGTGAAGTGATCTTTCCAAGTTATCAAAATCCACAGTTCTATAAATGAAATGTATGGCAAACTGAGTAACCTTTATACACTTATTAAAAGTTTGATAGTTTTAATTTTTTACAAATTTGACATATCTTGTTTTTTATTGCTAAAATGAAGTTTTGAAATTAGTTAATTTTTTCTTATGTTTCTCTTGCCATTACTGAATTTTAATAGACATATTAAGACCTATTATAAATCAGACTTATATCTGATTTGTATCATTTTTGCTCTTTTCTGCTAATAAAATGAGCATAATATTGTTAGTGTATATTGTTAGCATATAGAAAAAACTAAAGTGCTTTTTTTAGCACTAATCTAAATTGGTAAAATCTAAAAGTAAGCAAGTTATACAGTTGTTAAAACTATAACCCTTCTTGAAATTGCTAACATTTGACTTTGGTAAGTATCACCTCATGGAGAACATACTAACCTTTTTAAAATAAATGTTGACTTTCTGGTAGGTATTGGAAATCTGCAAAGGACGTCCAGCCAACGAAGTACCCTTACATACCAAAGAAATAACTATGCTCTAAACACAACAGCTACCTATGCGGAGCCCTACAGGCCAATACAATACCGAGTGCAAGAGTGCAATTATAACAGACTGCAGCACACAGCACCGGCTGATGATGGCACCACGAGATCCCCATCAATAGACAGCATTCAGAAAGACCCCAGGCAAGTACTGTTATGTGTCTTCCGAATGCTACAGAATTACAGAAACTGACCAGTTCCTTTATTCTCACTTCTTTTCAAGTTCCCAAGACTCTTATAAGATCAGTAACTCCTTATCCTGTCTAATAAAAGAGAAAAAAGCAAATTACCAAACCTTCGCTACCATACCAGCCAATCAGGAGCAGGAGGGCGGGGCAGCGGGGAAAGACTGAAGTCACCCCTCCGGAGGTTACCCAAGGTCTTATTTCAGCCCTGATGTTGGGCTGCTTCCCCCAACCATAGTTCCCAACACACTTCCAGCCGGAGTTAAAGGGGGCTTCTTCTGTTTTTAAGGCATCACCACATCCAGTACCTGCCAGGCCCCTGTGAAAGCACTACTCCTTAGGTCTGGGGTGCTGGGAGCTGAAGCAGAGAGGCTGTGAGGCCCAGCTTACCCAGGATGCTGGCCCCCCCATCACCCCTCCCAATCATACTGGCCCAGCCTTCCCTATGCATTCCTGCTCCCGCAGAGTCTGAGGTGGTCATGGCAGCAGGACAGGAGGCCTACACCCTCCTCCAGTCCAGAGGGGCTTGACAGGAGACCTCAGGCCTTGACCCCCATCCCGGCACCAGGCCAGGGGACCTCAGGCCATGTCCTCCACCCAGTGGGGCTTGACAGGGGACCTCAAAGTGTACTTCCCGTCCTGGTGCTGAGCTAGGGGACCTCCAGCTGCTCCCCCTGCCAGGCAGGGCTTGACGGGACCACAGGCCATGCCCCCCTTCCAGTAGGGCTTGACAGGGAACCTCAAGGTGTGCTTCCCGCCCTGGTGCTGGGCTAGGAACCTCAGGCTGCTCCCCCCATTCTAGCTCCAGGCTGTGAGACCTCAGTCCATACCCTCCACCCCAGCACCAGGCCAGGGGACCTGAGCCTGTGCCCCCGTGCCAGTGGGAATTGACGGGAGACCCGAGGCTGCGTCTCCCTCCTGGTGCTGGGCTGGGGGACCTGAGGCTGTGCCCTTCTGCCTGGTGGGGCTTGACGGAGGACCTCAGGCCATGCCCCCTTACCCAACCAGGCTTGATAGGGGATCTCAGGTTGTGTCTCCCACCTTGTGGGACTTAATGGGGGACCTCAGGCCACATCCTGGTGCTGGGCCAGGGGACCCGAGGACGCCCCCTGCCCTGCAGGGCTTGACAAGGGTGGGACTGGCCAGGTCTGGATCTACTCCAATGCAGGGGGCGCAGCGGCTGGGTCTGGGTCTCACATGATTTTGAGGCACATGTGAGTGAGTGGGGACTTGACTCTGGGTCAAGTGGTATGCCCCAGACTCTGACAGGAGGAAGGTTTTCATATACATTTTACTAAGTTTCTTTAGTCTCTGATACTTCTATTATAGAGAAAGAGCAAATAGCAATATTAAATTATTTCCTCTAATTAATACCCTTTTAATGTGCATAAATTTCATGCACTGGGCCACTAGTCTCTAATAATTTCCAGTCTCATTCCAGTACTATAAATTATTGTGGTTAGTTTCATTTTAAATAATTCATTTAAAGAAGGAAGATGGTTTCCTTCTTTCAATGCTTTAATAATAGGTTAGAGAATGCACAGGGCTGTCTAAATATCTCTAGCATTCATCATTGAAACACTTCATCAAGACAGCTCTCTGGTCTGTCCTCTGAGTCTGAATCACACAAAAGATTTTTAAAGGATCATTTTACCACTTTCCCTTTTTTCCTGACTGACTTCATAGATGAGAACTTCAGGAAATGCATATGGTTGTTTTAAATGGGAAAGATCAGTATTGTACATTTTTAATCCTATTGATCAGTGTTATTTTGTGTTTTTATTAACTTGGTCCTTCAAAAAAGCTCTTTGCCATTTAAGAGGAAATCATTTACAAAAAATTCTCATAAGCAAAAAATATTTGGCACATAATGAATGTCTCCTTTTGTAAATTTTATTTGGACATGTAGAAAATGTGTTTTATTAAGATAATATGAGTCATTTATTACTTGACTTTTACAGACTGGCCTCATCTTTAATGAAAGCTGTTTAAAATATTCAGAAAATAAAGATGTTTAGAAACTAAAAGAGAATCCTAATTTCTGTAAAAGTGAAATTATTGCTAAATTTTAAGCAGCTTGAGTGCTATTTTAAGGCATATATTAGCAAGATTTCATTCACTCTTCGCCCACAGACAGTTGTTTCACTGGAAAATTGTTATAATTATCAATTCATTTTTATCAACCTACCAACTTATTCTAATGAATGTGAAAAAAAAGCATTAGTGAAGTTTTGGTCATTAAAACAAAATAACAAAGTACTTTTGAGTTAAATGGGAAGCCCACTGCTTTCCTAAAACCACTCCACTTAACTCTTTTTTTTTTTTTAATTCTTTATGGTTTGTATATACATTTGATTCTGCTATTCTGCTTGCCACCTTTTTTGTCATTTTAAGGATTTTATAAAATAATTTGTCTAATAGCCCCTCAGTGTAATTCAGAAATACTTTTACATGTTTTTGTTTTAAAAAACCTCAAAATGGCAAAGAGTATGGCACCCTAATACATGGAGAAATCCTAAAAAGGGCTTTGAGTCAGAGGCAATTTAGATCATACCTTGGCTGAACCTACAGAGAAAGAACAGCTACACAGAGAGGCAGCGGTGTGATTAGAGCTTTGAATTTAACATGTGTCCCTGAAGAATTCAGTTCTGGCATCTGATGTGAGTTGATTCACTATAAACAAGGATTTCATGTATGATAATATATTTCAGTTATTCATAGTATGATAATTTCATAGTCTAATGCATAAAACAGTTATAGCTAGCTTTGATTATGATAATAAAGCTTACTGATAATGCATTTGTAAGATGAATAAATGATTATCTTATAATAATAGGTATACTT
Source organism: Antrozous pallidus (assembly GCA_027563665.1). Classification (NCBI taxonomy): domain Eukaryota; kingdom Metazoa; phylum Chordata; class Mammalia; order Chiroptera; family Vespertilionidae; genus Antrozous; species Antrozous pallidus. The sequence goes on along the minus strand of CM050508.1, from coordinate 59,874,276 downwards.
TTTCTACCTGAAACTGGAATCCAGGTGAATTTGAAGTTTGAATATTCAAAGCTAAATAAAAAGCTTATGTTAACTATTATTTAATTTAGTATTGAAAATAGCAACTTTTAGTATTTACTCACTTCTAAACCTACTTACTTTATGATTAATGTTACATTATAATTAACCTGAAAAAATCCTGTAAGACTGAAGAAATTAGTCATGTTTTCTTTGTAAAAAAGGAGATCTATGAGGATTTTTTTTAAAAATAGTTTTCTAGTTTGGAAGCAAAATGATTAATAGTACAAACAATACATCTTAAAAGAGTAAGAAAAGCACTTCCTATGGAAAGTGACAGCATCCTGGTGATGTTTTTTTAGCAGGGCTTAATCTTTGATATTCTATGGGATAATTTCATTTATCATTTCCTTGACATTTATATATTGTCAAATGTTTTCTTCTACATATGTTACAAAATCCATAATATACTGTTACTATTTTTACTGTAAATAGTTAATTGTCTTTTAAAGAAAGTAATAGATGTAAAAAAGATGGTTATTATATTCACCTACATATTTACTAATTACAAATCTTCCTGTTTTCCTATAAATTCAATTTTTTTTTATCTCTTCCTATTTCCCTTCAAACTAAAAATGTCCTTTAGCCTTTCTTGTGCTGTATATCTACTGGCAAGAAATTCTCTTAGCTTTAAACCTGAAAATGTTTTTATTTCATTAGTTTTTAAAGAATAGTTTTGCTAGATATAACTTTGGGGATAGATAGGTATAATTCTCCCCTCCCCTCGCCCTTCCCTGGTAGTTTAAAAAATGTTCATTTATTGTCATCAGATCTTCATTATTTTTAATGAGAAATCAGACATCATTTGTATCATTGTTCTCATTATGTAACAAATCTTCTCTCTGGCTGCCTTTCAGATTTTTCTCTTTACCTTTAACAGTTTTACTGTGAGATGCCTAAATATAGTGGTTTTTTTTACATTTAACTTGCTTGGGATTCACTAAAATTCTTTAAATGTTGGTTGATGATTTTTACCAAAATTGTCTCTTTTATAGTCTCCAATATGTTTAAAGCTCATCCAGTGAATTTTTTCTATTTCAGATACTTGAATTTGGTTCTTTTCTTTTCTCTTTATACAGTATCCATGTCTTTGATAATATTCCCCATCTAATCATTTCTTGTATACTTCTTTTCCTTTAAGTCTTTGAGCACATTTACAATAACCATTTTACAGTCCTCTTCTTGTAATTTCAACATCTAGCTTTTCTCTAGGTCTGTTTCTATTATTTGGGTTGTTTTTTTTTTTAAGTCATATTTTTTGTTTCTTCTGATCCCACCAGTTAAATTATGTGTAAACTGTTATGGATGATACATTGTAGGGACTCGGGATTATGTTGTCTCCTGTTAGGGTCTGAGGTTTTTTGGTTTTTTTTGTTTGTTTGTTTGGTTGTTTGTTTTTTGTGGCAGATAACTCAGTTACTGAGTTATTTTGAGATTGGTTTTGTTCTTTGTTAGGATGGGTCTATTTCAGATTTGTTTAACTCCTAGCACATGGCCCTTACTCTCTGGTATAGTTTGTGAGATTAGGTGCTCAGTAAGGTCTGCACTCTGACTGAGATGGGAGTCCAACATCACCTGGCATAAACTCAGTTCTAAATTTTAGCCAGTGTGCTCTCAAAGCAGGCACATGCTTAGGTCTCAGTTTTGCAGCAGCCACTTTTCAGCGGACCTGTACATGTGCTCTGTACATGCACAGCCCAACACTCAACTACAAACTTGTAACTAATCCTCCCACACACGTAGACTCTGCTCTGCATAGTTCCCTGCTCTCTATTACCCTGCCCCACAAGTTCTAACCATTTTGGCATCTCCAAATTCCATTCTCTCTCTCAACGCACTAAGCTCATCATTGATACTTTCCTTGAGGGTCTGTGCTTCCTATGCCACAATCCCAAAAGTGCCCTCAGGCAGAAAGCCAGGTGAATGTGAGGCTCCTGCGGTAATTCCCTTCTTTCAGAGATTACATCCTTGTGTTACCTGTTGTTCGGGTCCTGAAAACAGTTTTCGTATTAATTTAGAAGTCCGATGTACTACCCACTGCACTACAGAGTCCTCATACATTTAGCCCAACTTTATATGTGTTTGTCGTAGAAGGATAAAGTTCATCCTGGCTGAAAACAGAAGTCCAGACTTAGGTTTTAATAAAGCAGATCCTGGCATTATTGCCATGCCATCCCACCAGCCCGTGAACTGATAGCCATTTCCCCAGGGTAAATTTCTGCTGAAAATCAAGGTTGGAGTTGATGCGAGCCAAGCCTAGCTACCCCATCTCTGTCTGGGGCCTACTCTATGTTGTCTGACCCTCGTGACACCCAAGAATGCCAGGACGTCTTGGCCACCCTTGTGCCTTTTAAAGGGGACAAAAATGTGTATTTGTAATAATTGTGAGTCATCGAGGAAAGATTAAATCTCACTCCTTGCACCCTGTTAATTACAGCATAAGTTTACATAATGGGCATAGGTAGATTTTAATCAGAAATGGCTACAGTAGTTTCAGTGCATAAAAGGACATGTTAATGCAGAGAATACCGCCTGTTTATAATAGTTCTTATATTAGGGATAATGAGCATTAACTAAACCCATATCATAATTTAAAATATATAAAGTATTTTAATATACATTATAATAATTTAATCATCACAGCCAACATAAGAAGAAGGTAGAAATGATTGTTTTATTGTTCCTATTTTATAGATGGTGAAACTGAAACTCCAATTAATTAACTGGTTTTCAAGATCACATAGTAAATGAAGGACCTGGTACTTTAACATAGGCAACCTAACTCTAAATTATATGCATTGAGGGGTATCCTTTTATATATATTTGATTTCAGAGAAGAAGGGAGAAAGAGAGAGAGAGAGAAACATCAATGATGAGGGAGAATCATCAATCAGCTACCTCCTGCATGTCCCCTACTGGGGATTGAGCCCGCAACCTGGGCGTGTGCTCTGACCAGGAAGTGAACCATGACCTCCTGGTTCATGGTTCAAACAACCACACCAGCTGGGCCATTTGTGGTGTTCTTAATGTCTGTTCATGACATGGTCATCCAGGCTGTCCTCCAAGCCATATATCTCCACTGACTTCAGTTTTCAGGGATCATATGGAAGCTATTCAAAGAGTAGATGAGAGGAGGGGTGGCATTTGAGCAGAGAGTACATATAGAAGGCTAGTAGAGTGGTCCCAGCAGGTCAGTGAGAATGGATGTGTATCTTCCTTATAAATATGACCATGTCCCATTCTGTCCCTCTTCTGCTTCAAAACCTTCATTAGTTCTGTGTTGCTTATGTGGGGACAGTACAGAAAGGGACAAAAGTAAGTTTACAGCGGTGAGTACACAAAACACAGTTTATTCTTATATTATTATTTATTAATTTTTGTATTTCTTATACAAACAGCTGTAAACCTACTTTTGCCTCACCATGTCTATAGATCACCTGGCTTTCACTAACCTTCACCACTTCATTCGTTCTTTGTCTATATCTAAAGTTATTTAATAGTGTTTACCTCATGGGGTAACAATGGAGGTAACTGAGATAATATATGTAAAGCTCTTGACCTAATGCTTGATGCCAGTAAAATCAATAACTAATAACATGCTAATTGTATTAAGACTAAACTCTTAAGTTTGCCATCCATAAAATTAAATTCAGTCTTTGTACCTCTAGCACCTGCAGCCTAGTAAAGAGTCACTAAATATTTGTTAATGTATGGAGCCTTCTAAGACCAAGAGAGACACTAGGCCTTTAAAAACCGGGCAATAGAAATATCTTTTTCTCATGCAGGGAGTTCGCCTGGCGTGATCCCGAGTTGCCTGAGGTCATTCACATGCTGCAGCACCAGTTCCCCTCTGTGCAAGCGAACGCAGCGGCCTACCTGCAGCACCTGTGCTTCGGTGACAACAAAGTGAAGATGGAGGTACAGGACCCAGTGCCTGGGCTCCATGCAGAGGCAGTGCCTTTTCATTCAGCATGCTCATGCCCGTGTGCTTAAGACATTACCCGGTGCCCTTTTAGAGGGATTCTGATACCAGGGACTGTTTCACTTCGTAACTGTGCATTTCAATATTTCTCAGGAAAAACTGGGATGAGTATATTTCTTAGAGTGCTTTTAGCACTTTCAAATTATGTGTCCACTCATTAGGTCATTTGTACAAATAAAAAACATGAAGCAAAGGTCAAGTTAGAATGCGCTTATAAAATATTTTTCATAAAAATTATATTATGTTTGAAACAAGTGAGCTCATGTATTTCATGAGATTCTGGTCAAGACTGGTGCCAACATACAATTGAGTAAAATTATAGAAGTTTTATAACCATTACTAAAACTGAATATATAGGAATATTTTAGTTCATATTTTACGTTTTTTGGTATTTGCAGAAACACGGTGAGTCATTGGTTATTGGCTGGTGTCCTATATCATACAGATTATTTCTTTTAACTTTTTAAACCATCCCCCAACCCACTGCAATTTCACATAGAACTTAAGTGCTTCTCCTCAATTTAATATGCAAAACAACATACCAGTTGCAGACCTAAAGTGGATACAGTAAGTAAAGTTTAGAAATGTTCATAAAATGTACTGATGAATTGACAAATGGAAGAAAATTTAGAGAGAGTAGCTTAGAGGAACAGTTCTAAGAATATATTGACTTTAGTCACAGATCCTTTTCTGTGTGGTCTCCAACCTTGCATATAGATTTGTTGTGTTTGTGTATTTGTTCTTTGCACCCGAGAGTGGAAGCACATCCTTGTGTGTGTTCAGATGGTTGGAGTAGGACTGTGTTACCTACACCTGCCATTAACCCACCTTGGTCTCCCTTCCCTTTTTTAAGCCATGAACCCAGGAAATGAGCTACATCTTGGATAGTGTCCTTAACATTTAGAAAGCAGGGGTTATGTAGAATGAAAAGTAAACTTTTGAAAATATCTGGAGTTGTCCATTTCCTGCGATCTTTTTATAAAAGACTTGTTTGATCACTGCTGAAACTCATGTCACTTAGGCCTGGTACCTAATATTTCTCATTCTAGGTGTGTAGGTTAGGGGGAATCAAGCATCTGGTTGACCTTTTGGACCACAGAGTTTTGGAAGTTCAGAAGAATGCTTGTGGTGCCCTCCGAAATCTTGTTTTTGGCAAGTCGACAGATGAAAATAAAATAGCAATGAAGAATGTTGGTGGGATACCTGCCTTGTTGAGACTGTTGAGAAAATCTGTTGATGCAGAAGTAAGGGAGCTTGTTACAGGTGGGTAAAGAATGTGATCTTGTCCTGGAGGAAATGCTGAAACAGTCTGGACTGTGCTCTTGTATGGTGCCTGGTGAAGGAGTTGGAGGGTGTAGATAGCCGATGAAATAGTGCTCACAACTGTGACATAGGCTGAGTGTAACTTAACGCAATGATTCAGAAGGCTCTCTGGTGATGCTAAGATAGTTATGCTTAGTGATGCAGAAGTGTCAGCTAACAGATGTCTTGTTCATAGAGGGTGGATGTCATTTTTATTATGTATCCCATAGTAAATCTCCATTTAAAAAGACTGTCTCTCCTTTATTTTGAAAATAAAATACTACACTTAATGGATCAGCTGCCTTCCACCTCAGCTCAGCCCAAGTCCTAAGGCCTGTTAGTACTTCAGATGCTTTCCTGGGACCTGGGGATGAATAGAACTCAGTTGCTGCCCTCAGGTAGCATGCAGACTTGGGAGGAACATGGGGTTCTGCAGATGGCAGTGAAAAATGGCAAGTTAAAGCACTCATTAAAGAGGCATTGAGCTCTAGCTGGTTTGGCTCAATGGCTACATCAGCCTGTGGACTGAAGGGTCCTGGGTTCAGTTCCGGTCAAGGGGACATGCCTGGGTTGCAGGCTTGATCCCCAGTAGGGGGCCTGCAGGAGACAGCCTATCAGTGATTCTTTTTCATCATTAATGTTTTTCTCTCTCTCTACCTCTCTCTTCCTTTCAATAAAAATATGTATTTTTTTTAAAATTGGCATTGTGAGCACAGAGCATGAATGGGTAGAGAAGTTCCATATTTGATATGAAAATAAAGTTGTCCAAAAAGATGAGGAGGCTTGGACTGGGTAAACAGGAGTTATTTCAAGTCATAAGCGGAGATTCAGAGCTAGCATGGGAGGGATGTAAAGTCAGAGGTATTAGCTAGAAGAGGATGCTGAAGGGAGACCAGGCCAGAGAGAGATGCAGGCCCTGATTGGGGAACCCAAATAAGGGGTATGTGTCCCGCATACAGGGGGGGATGAAGGCAGGTCAGGGCAGGGCAGGTTTGGGCTTTTAACCACATTCTTCCTCAGATAGCAGATGGAAGGTAGATTGGAAGCGGATGAGCCTAGCATCTGAGAGGCCTGTGAGGACTTCAGGAGTCTAAAGATAACAGCTTGAGCTCTATCAATGATAGAAGAGGTAGGTGGTGCAGAAGAGGGAACAGTTAGAGAAATATGTATGGTCAAGGCATGCCGGACTAGTGTGAAGAGTGAGAGACCAGGAGAAATTGAGCTATATGTCTCAAGAGACTGGACATTGGAACACCATTGGGTAGATGCAAGAGTGCTTGAGGTCAAGGTGAAAGAAAGATTCTGCCAGAGGGCAAATAAACGGCAGCATTATTTATAATAGAACATTAGTGGGAAATACTGAGCGTTCATTGGTAGGCAAATGATTAAATAAATGGCAGTATACTCTCCCAATGAAAGCATATACAAGGTTAAAATAAGTGTATTTAAAATACTATTTTTATAAAGTTTTTAAATATGCATGTTGAGGCTTTAAATTATTTTTGATATATGCATATTCAATAAAGTTAAAAGTTTTCAATGATAATAGATTCATGATAGTGATTACAGGATGGGGTGATTGGAAAAACTGGGATTGGGAGCTATACTCTAGCTTTGTGTCTTTAAAAAGGAAGTATTTTGAGACAAAATAATATGGTAGATACCTAAGTATTGTTTTATAATTGCTATGCTATTTGTCATGCTTGAAATATTTAAATATTTTTAACAACTTTTTTTTTCCCAAAATTAATCCCATTGCCTACTGGCTTTTTAAAAAATTTAATAAGTGTTTATTGTTCAGATTATTACAGTTGTTCCTCTATTTCACCATAGCTCCCCTCTATCCAGTTCCCACTCCATGCTCTGCTGTCCTCATCCAGAGGTGTACAATTTTTGTCCAGTCTCTTCCCGCACCCTCCACACTCCTTTCCCCCTGAGAATTGTCAGTCCACGCCCTTTTTATGCCCTGATTCTATTATATTCACCAGTTTATTCTGTTCATCAGATTTTTTTTATTCACATGACTTTTAGATTCACTTGTTGATAGATATGTATTTGTTGTTCATAATTTTTATCTTTACCTTTTTCTTCTTCTTCCTCTTCTTAAAGAATATCTTTTAACATTTCATAATACTGGTTTAGTGGTGGTGAACTCCTTTAGCTTTTTTTTTTTTTTTAATCTTTATAGCTCTTTATCTGCCCTTCAATTCTGAATGATAGCTTTGCTGAGTAGAGTAATCTTGGTTGTAGATTCTTGCTATACATCACTTTGAATATTTCTTGCCACTCCCATCTGGCCTGCATAGTTTCTGTTGAGAAATTAACTGACAGTCATATGGGTGCTCCCTTGTAGGTAATTAACTGTTTTTCTCTTGCTGCTTTTAATATTCTCTCTCTGTCTTTTGCTCTTGGCATTTTAATTATGATCTGTCTTGGTGTCGTCCTCTTTGGATTCCTTTTGTTTGGGGTTCTGTGCACTTCCTGGACTTAAGTCTATTTCTCTCACCAGGTGGGGGAAGTTTTCAGTCATTATTTCTTCAAATAGGTTTTCAGTATCTTGATCTCTCTCTTCTTCTGGCATCCCCATAATTCGGATGTTGGTACGCTTGAAAGTTGTGCCAGAGGCTCCTTACACTATCTTCATATTTTTGGAGTCTTGTTTCATTTTGCTTTCTCAGTTGAGTGTTTTTTGCTTTTTTGTATTTCAAATCTTTGACTTGATTCTTGCAGTCCTCTAGTCTGCTGTTGGTCCTCTGTATACTATTTTTTATTTCAGTCAGTGCATGCTTAATTTCTAGTTGATCCTTTTTCATATCCTCCAGGGTCTCACTAAATTTATCAGCCTTTTTAGAAAATTCTTGAAAAACCTTATAACCGTGGTTTTGAACTCTATATCCAGTCATTTGCTTTCCTCCACTTTTTTCATTTGTAATCTGTTTCTTTGTCTTCGCATTTTGGCTGCTTCCCTGAGTTGATAGAGTGGCTTTGTGTGCTAGGTGTCCTATAGGGTGTCCAGTGGCTCATTCTCCCCAATTACCTGAGGTGGACACTCTTGGTGCACCCCTTTGTGGGCTGCGTGCACAGTCTTGTTGTAGTTAAGCCTTGATTGTTGTTGGTATCACTGGGAGGAATTGACCTCCAGGCCAATTGGCTGTGAGGACCAGCTGGGAGAATTTCTGTGCTTGGAGACACCCTCATGAGACAGGACTTGCAAAAGCCTTTGCGCTCAGCTTGGATGGGCAGAGTCTCAGGGCGAAGCAGACAGCATTGGTTTCCCGACAGCCCTGTCCTAATAGGCCCCTGTGTCTAAGTGTCCCGTGGCAATCAACTCTGGGAGAAAACTGCCCTCAATTTTCGCCTGCTGCCAGTCTAGTTTCTCCCCAAATAAATTTGGATTCCCAGAATCTCACCTGGAACTGGAGTTCAGAGCAGTCAGGAGCTTTTGTCTCACTCCCACTTGAGAAAGCTAGCCGCGTACTCAGTTGCCCACCCTCTCCGTGCACACTCGGTACCTCTGCCTTCTGCAGCTCCTCTGAATCTCAGTGTGCTTTTCTCTTTCCTGACAGTCCAGTTTCACCCATATGAGTCTGGGTCCCCAAAGTCTCACCCGGAACTGGAGTTCAGCACAGTCAGGAGCTTTTGTCTCCCTCTGCTTGAGAAAGCCAGCCTCACACTCAGTTGCCAGTCCTCTCCTCACACGCTCCTCTGTACTTCTGCCTCCTACAGCACCTCTGTGTCTCAGTATGGTTTTCTCTTTTCTTCTAGTTGTAGAATTTCCACTCAGCCAGCCTTCCTATGTTTCTGGATGATGTCCATTTTGCCTTTTAGTTGTAGTTTTGAAATCGTTGTGTGTGGCAGCAGCTTAGGTGTTTACCTATGCCGCCATCTTGGTTTCTCCATCCACTGGCTTTCACTATGAAATCAGAGCTGCAGGTTCTGTCAGCTACAATTCTGTAACATTTGGGAATGTAGCAAACCATCATGAACCTAATATTTCAAGGGAACTAATTTTCTCGTAAAATATTAGGTTCACGGTAAAGTACCCTGCACTGCAAATAAGATATAAAACTTATGTACTTGGATTGTGCTGCCTGCCTTAATATCGTTTGAATATTAATGTTTTAACACATCTACTAGTAAATTGTATATTGATTTTATTAATATGTACTCTCTTTCTAAAATACTTTGAGACATCTCATCCTTTCACACTAAAAATAATTTACACCTGCATATATACACACACACACACACACACACACACACACGTACATATATATATATAACTAAAATTAGAAGAAGCTAAATAGAATGAATACTCATTCTAGAAGTCCACAGGGTCACAGTGGTCACACCCAGAACATTGCTCTGTGCTCCCTGTTGGGAGGCACAGAGAACACAGTGATATTGCAGTCAGTGAGTGCCTTCTCTCGTTGTTTGATGTTTCGTTCCCATCACTTCACACTTTGTGTGTAACGTCCAAGTATCTTCTCTCAGTAACACACTTGTGCAGCTAACAAGGTTGCCGACTGATGCACATGGCTCCCCAAGGGGTTAGCAGTGATCCAGGGACCACAGCTCACCCTCAGATATATTCTCTTTTTATTAACTAGGCAGAGTAATGGTTACTTGGTTTTTCACATTCTTAATGTGCAGCTTTCTTCTCATTTTCTGTCATAGGAGGACTAGGTCTCTGCTGGAGTTCTGTTTTGAGGTGTTTGTCTCTGGGAGGAACAGTGGCAGGGACATTTTGAGCTGAGTTCTAGGAGCTTGTAAGATGTAGTGATAAACAGGAAGAAAAATATACAAAGGTTTTGTGGTTGTTTTGCATTTGAGAATAAAACAAATTTATTTGAGGTTGAGCCAGCCTTCACTATGAAAGGCTTTTATGTATTAATTTACCTGATTTATACTCTGGATGTGAGTACTAATTTAGATCTTTCCTCTATATTTTTCCATTTCTGTGTGGCTACAATACTCATTGCTGAGAACATAAGCTGTTTTAAAACATGGACCCTGACCTTGAAAGGAGGATGTTAGTGTTTCCTAATTTTAAAAAGCTATTTCCCTGAATAGATTATGTCACTTCCAGTGTAACACTAGCACCAACCTCATATTTCTTTTCTGGAAATAGTTGCCAATAGTTTTTAGGCTTTAAGAAATATTTTTTTGTACATACTTGTAGGGTAGGAAAAATTATGAATTCTTTATGACTATTCATTTTACCCCTAACAATTTATTCTGATATGTGGACTGATTATTTATGACACGCTCTCTTCAAAAGTAGTCTTTACTTTGGAATAGGTGTGGTCAGTGTGTAAACACCCAATTGCCACGTTTTAAGGAGCTGGCCCAAAGGACTTCAGAAGTGAGTTCCAGTTCCAAAGGCTAGATGTCAGCCAAGTTTAATGTCTTTATAAACATCTAGCTAACATGAAACTACCAAGTCATAATATAAATCTAGCAGAGTTGCATGTATATGACATCAAAAGATCTTTGAGCTCTTTCATTAACTTTTCCTCAAGCCAAGTACTCACAAGCTGTCTTTAAATTACAGAGCCACAAGGTTGGAGGGGAACCTTAGAATTCATTTTGCCCAGTTAGCCATGGATCCCAGGTACAGCTTTCACACAGTCACTGCCGATTATGTGCTTGAACTCACAGGGACAGGAAGCTCATTACTTCATGATATTAAGCCTGAGCAGCAGGGTTATTCAAAAGCAACAGGGAGACATTAAGTGTGACTAGAAGAGAGGAAGATGTGCCCTCAGGAGCTCCTTTTGCTAAGCAGTGGCCCTGCAGGAGAAGACCTATTAGCCCCATCTATTGGTGGCTGACATCTAAGCAGCCTCCCATCTATCTCCTAAGCAAGAAAGTGTGTCCCCATCTGAACCATCATTAAAATATGTGTGTTCCAAAATGGGTGGCAGGGTGCATGTGACCCTGTTACTCAGTGTTCCATATCAGCTGCCCACCTCTATAAAATCCGCTTTGATAGAACAATATCCTTCCAAATTTCAGTGTTCTGCAATGTCTTCTACAAATTACTGTGGCCATGGCCAGCCTTGCATCATGCTCGGTCTTTGTAGGTGTAGCCTAAGAATTGTTTTTGTGGGTTTTTTTTTTTTTTTTAATAAATATACTAGAGACCCAGTGCATGAATTTCATGCACTGGAGGGTTAGGTGGTTGTCCCTCAGCCCAGCCTGCATCCTCTTGTTCCTTACCACCTGTCTGCTTGCTGCTCCTTAGTGCTGTGATGGAGAATGGAGACGGGAGAGGCTCCCACCACCACCACTCCACTTACCAGCCAAGAAGAGCCCTGCTTCTGGCTGAATGGCGCTCCCCCTGTGGGAGAGCACTCACCACCAGGGAGCAGCTCCTGTGTTGAGCATCTGTCCCCTCGTGGTCAGTGCACATCATAGGGACCGGTCATTTCACTGTAATGGTCCCTTAGGCTTTTATTATATAAATTTTTATTGATTTCAGAGAGGGAGGGAGAGGGAGAGAAAGATAGAAACATCAGTGATGAAAGAGAATCATTGATTGGCTGCCTCCTGCACAACCCCTATTAGAGTTTGAGCCCACAACCTGAGTATATGCCCTGACTGGGAATCAAACCGTGACCTTCTGGTTCATAAATTTATACTCATCCACTGAGCCACACCAGTTGGGTGCCTAAGAGTTCTTCAGTGCAAATTACATTCAACTCAGGATTATGGAGTGATGAAGCACAGTGAACTGATGTGTTCACAATATTGAACTATTTGAAGAAATTACTATCCCTTTGAAGCTAGGTGTTCTATTATCCTTAACATCAAATAATTCTACCAATTATTAATCCACAGCCTTTTTCCCTAGTCCCCTTTGTTTGTTTGACATTTTTATTGTAGTTAAATGGAAAAAAAATAGCTATTTTCTTTGAAAGATGCCTCGCCTTTGCTTTAAATTTAATGACTGCCCAAGGCCTACATTTTTGGCCACATCTTTATGCAGGGAAATAAAAGGAAAAATTTTTTTTGCCAAGTGTATTTTCGCAAGACAGTTGGGCTGTTGCTATTAATTAAAATAGTTCCCTAATAATATGTAACATGATATTTGTGTTTTCTCCATTGTGTTGAACATTTTCAGGTTGAAACTTAATGAATGAATTTTTTTTATTTCATTCTTTTTAGTAATTGTTAATATATGTGGGTGCTCAGAGTGAGGTTGATTTTTTTTTAAAAAGAAAGCACAGGTACTTGAAAGCTGGATGAAGTATGGTTTCCCCCTTTGGGTTATAAGATTGATCTATGCTGGGCCACAGACTGTGGATGGAAAGTAGGAACATGTTGTCGCTAGAAAAGAACTCATTTGTTTCTGATGGAACAAAGGAACTCATGTGTTCTAGTTGAACTCATTTGTTCAAGATAATTAAATAGTGTTCATAAGCTAGAAAATATGAGTTTTAAGTTTTTAAGCATCCTAAAAGCATCACTTTTAAGACTATAGAAATGGTAGGCATTGCACAGAATCTGGAGGACTACCTTTTAATGAAACAAATGTCCCCAAACTATCACATGTCTCTTACCACCATTAACACTGGTGTCAAATACCGAAAAATAGCTTTTGTTCTTGAATAATAATAGACTTTTTTAACCAGTTAACTGCCACGATATTTTGACTTTAATTTACAAAGGTCCACTGCTTGCATCTATAGACACTTATGGCATACAAATGGTTAAAGTGGCAGCTATATTCATATTATTTCTAATTTAGTAAGTGATTAGTCATACAGATGGCTAAGTAAAACATTTTTACACATTTGTTTTAAATTTTTTGATGTCAGCGGTGGATTCCAGATACTATGCAAAACATGAAATGAGGCACATTCCTTTCTGGTCATTAGCGCCTGTTTCTGATTAGACAGTAGATAAATAAGAAAATGAGTCATGCACTAAGGAAGGGCAGGTGGGCAGGCTAAAGTTCAGCAGACAGCAAAGCATCCTGTAAAGAGCCAGGACTTAATGGACATGCATTTAGCCTTTTGGACTGTTACCTGCCATTGGAGGATGAAACAGTTTACTGAACATGACCCTTTGGCCTAATTAATGTGCCATTAAAACAGTCATTTATTCTCTGATTCAGAGAGGAGCTGTTCTGTTAGTTTCTATGCTGCCTTTTCTGGGCCACTTGATTTTCAGGAGCTACATGGGTAGTTTTTACAAATTTAGCAATATCCCCTTCCAATTCCCAGCCCAAGTCAATAATAGAATCTTTACCATTTGGACCACTTTATGAAAAAAGAGCAATAGAAATGTGTGCTTTCTTCTTTACTGAGCATTTCAAACTATAAAAATTGGTAATAAATAAAATGATTTTTTTTAAAAAGTGGTAGTGACAAGAAAAACAGTTTATTTTAAATGGATAACTCCTAATTCAGAGTCACAGAACTTTGAACTGGAAAGGACCCTAAATAAGTATTGCCCTGCCCTCCCATGCAAGAGAGGAGAAATGGGGTCCAGAGTCTGAGTCCAGGCCGGGCTCCAGGCATGCAGGTGGAGCTCTTCCTTCCCTGCCTCTGTCGCTGCTCGCCCTGGCCATCCCCAGGCCACCGACACATGCAGAGCAAGCACAGAATCTGAGGTGCCCATTGTTAGGTGTCATTTCCCTTGCTCTTTTAAATTCTCACCAGAAAGGTACCGCATACCTCCTTTGAATTCCATCCAGGAATATAGAGAAGTATTGTTTAGGTTGGCCACTAGCACAGCCACATCAAACTAGTGATCGGGTGTAATCATAAAGCTTCATGTTGCTTAGAAAACAAGGGAATGTGACAGGGAGTACATTCTGTCTGTGGAGGCTTCTGTCTGTGTGGAGGCTTCTAAATGTTGAGCAGAATGATGCCGTCAAGCAGGGAGACTCGGAGGTCCCCTGTGAACTCAGATGGTCAGCCACGGGTCAGAGCAGGTTTCTCAGCGCAAGAACAGTCCCATAACGCTGCACTCCCTCAGTAGACCAAAAAGCCAGTAAATGCACAATTTATGAGGACACCTCATGAACATCTAAAAAGAAGATGCCCAAGAGACCCTTATTCAGGTTCCTCAAGTTCTTTGCAGCATTTAGCCTGTAATTTCCCAGGAGGCACTCTTGTTTCTAAGCTGTGTGTACCAAACAACGAGGATGAGTATTGAGTGCAATTACAGGTGAAGAAGCACATTCCTGGGAGAGGTAAAAGTCAGCACAGAACAGTGTAGACGCCCTACTTCTGTGTCAGGAGCTGAAGTAACCTGAAGGACTGCGGGGGGGCCTGGCCGCTGCCCTCTTGCTACCTCTGCTTCAAAGTGATGCTCTCGGGGGGATTTTCCCCGCCGTGGCCTGATGGTGTTAACAAACTGCCCTGACAGACTCTCTGGGCACCCCTTAAGGCAATCTCAGTCAGCTTTTTGGGATTGTAAGCTGGTTGTTTTCCATGGAAATGCCTCCCCAGGGTATGTGAGACTATACTATGTCATTAATGCTCTCAACCTCCCATGGAAAACCACCTAGAATGAAGATGTTCAAATGCAAATGTGAGTTAATAAAGGGATTTCTAGAAATTTATGTATCTTTTCAAAGGTGCTTGAAAAGATCCATCTTTGTACCTGAAAAATCACAGGAACACAGGCTAGCCTTCCTGTTCTTTGAAGACTAAAGATCTATCACTGGCGTCCGTTAGCTGGGAAAATCTCAACAGCAGGAGCAAGCCCCTTCAAATGGAGTGTGTGGGCCAGGCCCCACAGCACAGCATCTGTGGCTCACACAGGTCCTCAGTACCACACAGCCAGCTCCTGGGAAGCCGCCTTCCCTCAGATCACCTACGGACTCAACTCGCCACCTCTTCTGAAACCGGAGTAGTGACCACTGTGAACCCCAGCTGAGGCTAACTTAGCTTTCCCTGCCTGACATGGATTGTGCATTACCTGTGCAGCAGCCAGGTGATCAGGCAAGGCCCACGGGCCAGACTCTCCGCCACCGAGGAGGCCAGCTATGCCAGACAGCAGGCAGGCAGGCCCATCCTGGCAGCAGGGAGAACAAAGGAGCCACACGCCAGGCCTGTAAGCCAGGAGCAGGCCTGCACGTTCACTGCTTTGAGAGTCGCTGCTCACGTTGCCAGAACCTCTGCTGAGATGATAGCATCGTGGGAACCCTGGGAGTGATGCTACTCCACTGTGACTGGTTCTCCTCATAATTTCTCCAGAGCGAAGTGTTTCTATCACTGAACACCATACTTTCCCCCAGTCTCATAATAATTGCTTTCCCATTGTTTCAGTTCCATTTCAGTTTCATGATTTGTTCACAGCCTTCCTGTACTGGTGGAAAACTTGAGCTGTGTGCCTGAAGCTACAAATGGCAGACATTTTTTATTGCACTGCTCCCTTCCCACTCCCCTTTGGGTTGCCTCATTTCTGTACAGCACATATTCCCACACATGCCTAACTGCTGGCTCAGCTTTGACGCCACCTCAGCTTGCATCAGGCTCCAGTTCTTATCACAAGCGCTCCCTCTCCCTCTTTGCCTTCCCACAGCACCCCTCCAGAGCCTCATCACATCCTCCCTAAACTGCTGTCCTGGGACATAGGCTCTGCCCCTCCTGCTCCATCAGCCTCGCTGCCATCCCTGGAATGACACCTGTCCCTGTTCCACACGTCCCCACCTGCCAGTCAAACTGTTTCCACATTCTCACCTGCAAAGCCAGCCCCAGCCTCGAGGCTCCCCACTCTTTCTCCTCCCCCTGGTCTGGTCCACCTGGAAGGTTCTCCCTGCCCCGCACACTCCATCCCAGATGTGGTGGTCTCCGGTCTTGCCAGACAGGTTCCCGCACTCAGGAAAACCTGCAGGGAAAGGCAGTGTGGTGTTGGGGAGTGAATAATCGTGGGCTCATGTCAGACCCACGTGTTTCCTTCCAGCTCTGGCCCCAAGCAAACAACCTCTCCCAGTACCAGCTTCTCCGGTGTGGAACAGTTCCCACTGCTTGGGGACTGCCTGGCACGATGGACGAGAGAGCCGCACTGTTGCTCATCCTGTGTCCGGGTGCTTTGCCCGTTGCCTTGTGTGGTCACCGTGGCAAGGCCTTCCGAGGATCCGCCTGCACGTCCCTCCAGTGGCACAAAATGAACAACGCCTCTACCAGCACTTTCTACTGGGGAGAGGGGAAGTAATTCTGAACTTCCTAGTAGCCACATTAAAAGGGAAGAAAAGGTGTTAATTTCTTTTAATTTATGTAGCCTCTTTAACCCAATAGCTCTAAATCACTTCACCTTATAAGCAGTATAAAAATTACTAATGGATGTTCCATAATTTTTTTTGTACCAGGCCTTCATAATATAGTGTGTATTTTATGTCTATAGCACACCTTTGGACTAGCCACTTTTCAGGGTTCAGTAGCCATCTGTGGCTGACAGCTACTATATTTACTGCACACGTCAGTCTGTGCTAAGCTGGTAAAAGTAACTACATCTAAAAGGCATGAGGTACGTGACTTTGATGGATACGAATGCAGGTGGCTATACTGTGTCCGAGTATAGTAGCTACAGTTAACATTATTCTCTTACCAACAAAACATCACCAAAGTTTATAAAAAATAAAAATGCTGGGGTTAGGGAAGAGCTTTAGAGAGAAGAAATGTTGCAGTGTTTTTTGCTAGATCCTCAGTGTTTTAGCCATAGACTTGTAGGGAATGTATTAGAGGCAGGTGGCCAGGATCGAGGGTGGCTTATCATCCTGATTTGTCATCCACAGCCCGAGTTTACGAGATGCGCACATTCTGATCCTCGGATGCAATCTGCAGTCTTGAATTACATTTTCAATATTAGTCTGATATTTCTACCCCCATTGACCAAGACTGCTTGCAGGGTGGGTACACACGGCACCAGCCTGCTCCAAGAAGTCCACAGATGCACACTTGCCAGGAGGAGACCAGTGCATCTACCAGAAGTGTTCTTGGCCCCGAGGGGGTGGGGCATGGTTAGGACAGTGACTTATCATGACATTCACTCTGTGCCAGGAACAGTGGGTGCAAGACCTATTTCTGTTCTCTGAGTAGATACTTCCTACACCCTAAGACTTGGGGACTTGAGTTTGCCTCATGAACATCATGGGAAAGAGCATGACCAAAATAAGAATGTCAAGAACAGACTCTGAGAATGAGGGTAGCTTGTGAATGAAATTGTAGGGTTGTGTCTAGTGGTGCTATTTGAAGTGCACTCAGACTTTATTTTATTTTATTTTTTTCCCTTTTGCAATGTCCACGAACTTTTGTGGGTCTTTGTGGGGGCTTTTTTCCATAATTAGGAAAATGGGAATAAACGTAATACCATGTAAAAGTTAATAGTTTTTTTTTATTTCTTTCATATCAGAAAAAATAATTGTTTAGAGCATTATGTATGTGTGCAACCAGAGAAATTGCATTTTCCAAATGTTCTTTGTTTGACTTTTAATGTTCTTTAAGGAATACATTTTTTAAAATAGTGCCATTGTTTTAATTAATCAGTTAAGCCAGTTTCTAATTTGACTATAAAATTATCAGTTGGCCATTAGAATAAGCTATAAAGCTAGTTTTAAACATGAGCTCTTTGGAAATTCTGCAGCATGGGATTTGTGTAAAATGTATTTTAATTACTTTTATTCATTCTTTGTGGCGAAAATGAACTTTCATCTCTCCTGGAAGTGTTTCATTATGGCTGTTGGCTATTTGTTGTGTGTACCTTTTCCTATGGTAGAGAATAAGCAGCATTTTCTAAAATAATAGGCATTAAATTCCCTAGGATCTTTTCTATTTTTTAATTTTTTTTTTTTTTACTGTTGACAGCATTGCAGATGTCCCCCAATTTCTCTCCATTAGTCCCCCTGCCCCTTCACCACACTATTGTGTGTGTCCATTGGTATGCATGTCCTAATATATACAAAGCCAGGGTCTGTCATGACCGAAACAACGGGACAATTGAACAGCAGGCTGTGTGGGGCAACAAGGCCGGCAGAGGGGTTACTAAGGGACCACCAAATGACTGAACAGCAGGCTGCATGAGGCTACCAGGCCCGTAGGGTGGGGGGCAGTTGGGGGCAACCAGGCCTGCCGGGGTTGGAGGGGGCAGTTTTGTGCAACCAGGTCTGCAGGGGGTGGGTAGTTTTGGGGTCACCTGGCTGGTTGGGGTGGCAGTTTGGGGTGACCAGACCGACAGGGAGGCAGTTGGGTGCTACCAGGCGGGAGGCGGGGGGCAGGGGTAGTTGGGGGTGACCAGGCCAGCAGGGAGGAGCGCTTAGGGTCAATCAGGCAAGCAGGCAGGTGAGCAGTTAGGAGCCAGTGGTCCTGGATTGAAGAGGGTGCAGGCTGGACTGAGAGAACCCCTAAGCCCCCCACCCCCATTCTCCCCCACACCCACGTGCATGAATTTCGTGCACCGGGACTCTAGTATGTGTATAAGTTCTTTGGTTAGTCTCTAACTGTCCCCTTTTCCCCGCTACACACACACACCTTTGATATATGTCAGCCTGTTCCATGCATCGATATCTCTGGGCCTGTTTTGTTCGTCAATTTATTATGTTTATTTGATTCCACAGCCCAGTATTTTCTAAATTAGTTTGTATATTTATATTCTTAGTCCTCACAACAAATAGCTAATTGCTTTAAATTAAATAAACAACTCAAGCTTTCTAAACTAAATTATAGTTTATTTTTAACTTTCTCTTTGGGAACCAGGAGATCATGGACTTTGCTGCTAAATATTTTTAAAGCAAATTTTACATTAGAATGTTGGAGCTAAAGGTTTATCGTGATGATGGAAAGTGTGCATCCCACAGCTCTCAGTACTTGCTCATCAGCCTTTCTACCTCTGGGAGTTGATGTATTTTCTCTTCATCAAATGAAGCCCTATACAGACTAGTGGAGAGAACGCTATTTTTTACTTTTAAGTAGAAAAGCTAAATTAATCAACCCATAACCAAGGCTTTTACGTTTAATGAACCTTCTACATTCAATATTGGTTCATCAGGACAGGTTGTTTTGGCTTTCCATAACCTTTTTTTGAAACAGAAAGTGAGGAAGAAAAGCCAGTATCTTAAGATTTGCTTTGATATTTGAAATGGCCAATTAAATCCACACCAAATGTCCTAGTTTTTTGTGTTACTCGATGATGTACAGGAGAGGTGGGATCATATAACTTACAATGCAGGTAGCAAAGCGGCCTTTATGTGGGTCCTTTGAGTGCCACAGACTCAGCAAAAAATTTAAAAACACACACTTGTTTTCTGGTCAAGAAAAACTTTGAATATTTTTTTGAAGTTGCAGAAATGAAAGCTTGACTTTCTACACTATTACTGGTACACTGGTTTTATGATCCATAAATCAACTCAGTTGACCAAAAGGTAGCATAATCAGCTTGTCTACTGAAGGATTACATATTTTTAGCAATTTAACAATTTATAATTGGTAACACTGATCCTTTCTTGTTAGAAGTTTGAGGAATGGGAGGTTTGGCATGTTGATTTGAAGAGATGGAGCAGCAATGGAATTCTTCTATAGCCACAGCTAGAATAATAGTTTCAACAATCATCTGTTTGAGTCTTCATGTGAAAGGCAGGCAGAACTATGCTGGAAAATTACCTTAAAAATCCAGAATTTTGTTCGGACCTTCTCCTCATAGACCTTAAAGACAGTCTGAATGCAAGGAAGGTAGTATTTAATAGCTAAGTTTGACAGTCAAGGAAATAAAGGGGAAATCCAAAAACAAATAGAATATATTAAATTGGATCAATCAACAGATATTTTGAGTAACTGTTATATTCCCTGCATATGTGTAACAGGACATAAAAAACAGGGTGGTAGAGTTTTGTTCTTCGATATACTTGCCTAATAAAATGTAAATTAAAATTAAATTTAGAAATACAAATGCTTATGTAAAATTTCAAGTCTTGCCCATCCGCTGTGACTCAGTAGTTGGGCGTTGGCTCATGCATCAAGAGGTTGCTGGTTCCATTTCAGTCAGGGCACATTCCCGTGTTGCAGGTTCAATCCCCAGTAGCGGGTGTGCTGGAGGCAGCCGATCCATGATTCTCTTTCATCGAAGTTTTTATCTCCCTTTCCCTTCCTCTCTCTAACAATCAATAAAAACATTTTTAAAAATTTTAAGCCTACAAAATAAATGGGAAGTTAATTTTGTGCCGCTCCACTCTCTAAGATATTATATGTAAAGCACACAATTCCTGAGAGAGTAAAAAAACAAACAGCAAATGGTCATTATTCTTGTTTATATTGGTTTATGGACATGATGCTCTTCAAGCCCATGAAGATCTAAAGGCTAATAGTAAACTGTAGGATAATATCTATACTAGCTGTTCTAAATGTCACGTAAGAAAAAGAAAGCAGTACAGAATTCTTGTACCTACACAGAAGATAGCGGAAAATTGCAAATCTGGGAAATAGCCTTTTACCAAAAGTAGGTCTTAGAAGCAGCCAGGAGTAGAGGCAGGACCCATAAAAACAAGCTTTTCTGCCAACGATCAAAGAACTTCTCAGCCTCAACTCCAAGCTCCAACGTACTAAAGAACCACCCCCTTAGTCATATTTTCACCTGAAGTTTGTGACTCACGCTGTTTAATTTTCTGCAGAGAGATCTAATTTTATACCCGGAGCCTATATTATGATAGGTTTGCTTTCTACAAGACTTACCTTGCTGTTAACTTTGCTGGGATGCACTTACTTTGTGAAGTATTAGAAATTGCAGCTCTCCCTACATGTTGAATTTTGTGGAGTGAGAAATTGAAAAGCTTTGACAGATAACTTGCTCCCATGGCATTAGGAATCACCTGCCATAAAACTGTCAGCAGAGACAGTTATGAAATGACCCTTGTCCACCAGAGCCTGGGCTCTGGCGCCTTGCTGACCTGTGGCTGGCTCACGCCCTGGAGGTCCCATCAGTGCCCTGGGAAGAGTATTGTTGGCCTTATTAGCAGGAATTGTTAGAGCTCCATTCATGGCACCATTCATGCCTCGTCCCATTCCATCTTCTGTCTTGCTTCCCATCTCTTGTTATTGGGGTCAGGCAGACCTCCAGAGACTCATCTTTAGCTCCCAGGCCCCTTCTGTGGACCTCAGTCCTCTAATCCTTATCCACTACTTTTCAAATGTCTTTGGGACCCAAGACCCTTTTTAAAACAGAAATACCCAAAGAAACCCAATCTTGAGGAGAGATTAGTGAATTTGGTGCATAAGCACCGGTAGGACCACGCTGCTGTGTGCCACCTCTGGCTACACAGCAATGATCTCTCATAGAGGGAAGAACGAGGTTTCAGAGGCCAAGCAAGGTCTTCCCTTTTCCTCATTTTGAACTCTACCCCCTTTTCCCACCCATGTTCCTCTGCAGGCCTGACTAGCTAGGCTGTGCTGAGGCAAAGGTCCTGAAAAACTGTGGTTCTGGTGTGCTCTCCAACTGCAAAGGGTAGGAGCAGAGGGAACAGGGAAGCTCGGGTACAGAAACCAAAGCCACGTGAAAGGAGAGGAGCAGGCACAGTGTGGAGCAGAACACAGGACCCACGTTTTCCCAGGGTGGAGCCGACCATTCCCTCCACCGCGTCCTCACAGTCCCCCATGTGGCCGGGTCAGGGCAGGCTTCAGGGTAAGAGATGGTCCTCTATTGGTGAATCGTCAGAGTATTGCTGCACTACTTTCTAGCCCTTTGCTTTTACAAACTCTCCTTCCTCCAAAAAGAATGAAAGCCTTTGTCAGCTCTCTGGACCACCGTCCCTCATAAAGGGTCCTGTGCTGTTTTCAGGCTGGTTCCTGGGTCCCTACACACTATCCTTGTTGCTGGCCCTTACTCTTGCTCAGTCACATTCACAAGCCTGACCTGCACCCACGGACATGGCAGATTTGCTGACTCCTTCCCCTCCACCGGCCGAGTGTTGAGGGTTCTAAGAGCACAGTGCAGACATGAGCAGCTCGCCAAGGTTACATCAGACATGCAGGGTTCTGAGGTCTCGGCCACAGAGGAACTGCAACTTCTCTTTCACCTTCTTCCCTCTTACTTAGGAAAGTGCATTGATGTGAAAATGACATTCGAGTAGATGTAATCTTGAATTTGTTCTTAAAGTCATTATTGGAAAATATGTGTGCTACAACAATAATTTAAGCCACCTCATAGTTGACACAGATATGAAGATAATCTTATGTGCTTATAATTTTAACAGCATTCTAATAAGCTACCTTTTAGGTTTTTTGTCCTAGCAGTCTTGTGTTACCAGTTATAGTATGGTGACTTAATTTCTTGAGGTTCACCTGTATCCAGAGTGGCAGTAACTTGCACTTCTAAAACACATGGTAATAAAACTCTTAAAGTGGAAATAGAAATATCCAAATCTTATCTAAATAAATCTGAGGTAAATGTAGCCACTAAAGCCAGTGCATTAAGTGTGAGTGTCCCATTACCAAAAATAAGAAGAGAAAGCATGATGAGGAGAGACATGTCATTCTTTTGAGAAAAAGAAACTTATTCCAAGTTCTAAAAGTAGTTTGTCTCACAGAACATTGAACGAAAGGGAAAACGCAACGAATGACAGTTTTACAACAACCATAGATGCATTATATTATGACCTGGGATTGGATTATGCCCCTCACCTCACAGAGCAATTAATTTGCTTTGCAAAAGCCATAGTTGTCTTGCCTGATTGGTATATATGCTCTAAACCTTGAGAGAAGGACTATCCCAGCTTTGTAATAACGCCAGGAGCTCACATATGTTCATTTGATATTTATCAGGGATCCAGCCCAGCCTGGATGCCGTAGATTAGGTGTAGAGCAGATTGGGTTCACAGCAATTAGGGCTAGTATGTTTATTTCATTACTGAAACTGCAGCATCTTTCATTGATGATTTGATGTCTAAAATCTCATTTTTAGGAGTTCTTTGGAATTTATCCTCATGTGATGCTGTAAAGATGACAATCATTCGAGATGCTCTCTCGACCTTAACAAACACTGTGATCGTTCCACACTCCGGATGGAATAACTCTTCTTTTGATGATGATCATAAAATTAAATTTCAGACTTCACTCGTTCTGCGTAACACAACAGGTTGCCTGAGGTAAAGTCTTTATCTTTTTTTTCTTTCTAATAAATTCAGTGGTTAAATCATAGGAGAGTTTAATTCATTTTGTTAACACCTTTCTAAATTTTCAAGTTTGTTTCAAAACGTAGGCCACTAGACTTGGCTATCCTGTGAAGAAAACATCATGAGCTCAGACTAGGAGCCTGAGAGACATTATCTTATACATGACTCTTCTGTGATTTAGTCAAAGGGCCGTTCAGTCTGAAATTCTGCCAAATTCCTACGTTTTCCACTTGACCAGCATTTTTCCAGTTATCACATCCTCATTGCTAATGGTGTAAGCCTGGTTTTTAAGTTCAAAATGTGATGGTTAAAGTGTTTTTGTTTTTAAAAGAGTGCAAAGAGGGGTGTGGTTTAAACAGTCACTGGGTTTGATTTTTATAAGTAAATGAAAACATGCCCAAATAGTATTTTCCGTCATTATCTTCAGCATGGAGACCCCATAAAGCCTCCCTTAAGTGTACGCAGTATTGCTCATTAGTTGCCGTTCACACTCATGAGCTCAATTTCTGCCCAGTTTCCCTGGCTTACAGTGCCTGGGACAGAGCAGCCAGGTGCCGATGAGAGGGGGCTCTGGCCTCAGGCACCTGGCTTCCCATCCCACTCTGAGCCTCCGTCTCCTCATCTTTAGAATAGAGAAAATAGTGCGACCTCAGAGTTGTAAAGAATCAGCTTGTGTAAAGTGCTTAGCATTTCACTGGTATATGACACACAGTGAGCACTATTTGACGCCTAAACATCTCTGCAGTGGAGAGCTTGGGAGAGGCAGAGGGAGGCCTGGCTGCTGTTGTGAAGCCTTTCACTGTAATGACAGGTGACTGTCGGCCACCTCGAGGGTGGGGGATGGCAAGAGTCAGGATCCTGGAAAACAGGCCAGCTCCCTGTGTCTAAAGGCAGCTCCTATCACCTATGGTCATTTGTGGAAGCGGCATCTCGTTCTCCCCGCACCTGGACCCAGGGAGACTGCGATTACTCCTCAGCCAGACTTCCAGGAAGGCCCTGGGACTGGAAGGCCTGGGCTCTCCAGTAGTTCATGATTATAAACATTTGTAATTGCTTTCCTTCTGGAATCGATGGACAAGATAGACTAGATCCCTGTTCTTGTTCTGTTGGGGGAGACAAACAAAAAGTCACAGTAGGTGCCATTAAAAAAATAGGGTGCTGTCAGAGTTTTTAGATGATTGTTTTGATGATCAGATGGTCTCTCCCAGTAGGTGAAATTTAAACCAAAGATCTGAAAACCCTAAAGAGCTACCCATTTGAGTGTGGGGCATCAGGAGGATGTGAGTTTGAGGCAGCAGTGATGCATAGCGTAAAGACTCAGAGGCAGGAATCGTAGAGGTGCAGAGTGGAATCAGATTATGTAGGATTTTTAAAATCAGAGACAGAGTTTGCACTTTATTCCAAGTGCCATGGGAAACCATCAGAAGGTTGACTCATGGGAGTGATGGACTGGTTTCTGGCTGTGATGTGGAGAACTGAGTGTGGGCAACATAGAGACAGAAGATGAGGCTGCTCAGTGATTGACCCAGACAAGCTGACAGCACCTAGAACAGTGGTTGGCAAACCGCGGCTCATGAGCCAAATGCAACTCTTTGGCTCCTTGAGTGTGGCTCTTCAAAATACCACATGTGGGCGCGCACATATAGTGCGATTGAAACTTCGTGGTCCATGCACAGAAGCTGGTTTTTGGCCTGGGCGAGTCTATTTTGAAGAAGTGGCGTTAGAAGAAGTGCGGGTGTTGGTTGCATGTGGCTCGTGAGCCGCGGTTTGCTGACCACTGGCCTATATATACCATGCACTGGGAAGAGGTAAGCAGATGGGGGAGAGGGTGTGTTTCATGGAGGGAATGCTGACAAGGTTTGCTAGTGTACCTGTATATCAGGGCAAGGGAAAGGGATGATAGAGAGTAAGTGGAAAGGGAACTTGTTAAGCAAAAGCTGAACACCTAGCACTTTGGCTGGAGCAACTAGGAGCACAGAAGTGCTGTGGGTAGGTCAGGGAGGAAAAAGGGTAGAGAGAGAGCAGGTGAGAGTGTTGGCCACATCCATTCTGAGATGTCTAATGAGGTACATGTGTGGTAGTATCCTGGAAGTAATTGGATAAATGGGTCTGGAGTTCTAGAGAGAGGCCAGGCTAAATATCCACGTTTGGGAGTTAAGGGTCCATAGGCTATATTAAAGCCAAGGAGAGAACGAAGGGCCACCAGTGAAAGAGCAGATATAAAAGCAAGAAGGGATCGATGTAGCCCTGGACAGTCCAGAGGGACCCACTGGCAGAGAGGCTGAGAAGGAAAGGCAGCGAGATGAGAGGAGAACCAGCCGAGAGGCAACAGGAAGGATCACAGGTGACATTACCTTTCTGGCCCCAAAAAATTAAAATGAAAAGAAAAATCTTAAGATCTGCAAAATCTCAGAGTTAGCCTAGAATCTTACAAATGGGATGTAAAAAAAAAAATAGATCTTTCTGATTTGCTATCAATTCATGAAGGCAGACTGATATCAAACATTTTAAAATGGATGAGACCTAAAACAATTTTCAGGTTTTTTAAATAATTGAAAAGGTGGTAACAATTATAGCATAAGCAAATGTGTGTATTGAACTTGAATGTATATACAAAAAAATGCTGTTTCCTGTGTTTGTCGAGAAGTGTTCATGGCACCTGCTACATGCAAAACATAGTAGTCGCAGGGAATGGAAGGACCGTTAGGCCAACAAGGCAGGTAATGTGAGTCTAACAAGCATGACTGACAAACACTGGGAATTTTACGTGGCAGGCATTTGACTAGTTGCTTTATATGCTGCAAATCATTGCTTCCTCACAACAACCCTATGAAATGGTTACTTTTATTCTCCCCTTTTACCTATGAGGAAACTGAGGAGGATAAACCCCAAAATCATTAGCTTAGGAGGTTAGAAAGTGGCATGCCACATGTGCAAGAGAGAAGACTCAGATGCTCCTGCTCCCTTCTTTTTGTGTAGATCATGGGGAGATAGCTAGTGTGAGTTCTTGGAGTGTTAAAATGTAAGCCCCAGAATGTCTACTCAGACCAAACCCTCATGGCCACTGTCTTAGGTCACTAAGGTAAGGTTCCGTGGCTACTGGTGAGTCGATCTCAGCAGCTCCCTGTGTCTCTCCATTTAGGAACCTCAGCTCTGCAGGAGAGGAAGCTCGGAAGCAGATGCGATCCTGTGAAGGGCTAGTGGACTCACTGCTGTACGTGATCCACACGTGTGTGAACACATCCGATTATGACAGCAAGGTCAGAATCTTGCCTGATCATGGGGAAGCATGATCACAGATGACAGCAGCTGTCTGACACCACTAGTTGCATGCCATTGGTTCTTTCTGGAGTTCCTGAGCCTCTCCTCTCATTAGGCTACTCTCCAGATTAAAAGAGGGAGGGGGGAAGGAGATGATCTCTAAAAATTACAAGTTCACAAGGGACATGACGACTTCAGAAAGTAGCCCCAGAACAGGGAAACTGAGTGACTCCATGTGGTAAAGGACCTAGCAGTTGCGGGGTCCTGACTTTCTCTGTGGCTCCCTGGGCCCTTTGTCGATTTTCCCTGCTGCTGTTCCATCCAATTCTGTATTCCTCCTGCCAGAACCAGATCCACCTGTATTTGAGTATCTACTGGATAAAAGTTCCTAGCCAGGCACTGTAACCCCTCCATACACCCACAGCCCAGCTCAGCACCAACTTTAGGTGCCTCTCTTTACATCCCAGTCTTGGCCCTTCCTCTCCCTCTTGTCTCCCTCTAATGTCAGGATGGTCTGTTCCCAGCACAAGCTCCTTGTCCCCCTCTCCTGATTTCTCCATCCTGGCCCTAGCACAGGCATTCTACTCTTCAGGAGCAGGGACTGAGGAAGGTCGGCAGAAAAAGCAGGAGGGACTTAAAAGTGTCGGGTTCAAGGCTGGCTAGGTACTTGGTGTTCATCGTGGGTGGAACCGGAGAGCCCATAACAAGTCCTTGGGTTGTAAATATGGATCTGAGAGAGAGAAGAATGATGAGTGGTGAGCTCAGAGAGAAGATAGTGATGGCCAGGTTTTTATTTGAGCCTTGTTGAACCAGGAGATCTGCAAATGAAAATGAAGGAGAGAGCAAGTGGGAAGGGAGCTTGCTGAGCAAAAGCTGAACTTGACTTTAGGCACTCTTCATGAAGTGACTGTTGGCCTCCCAGTTAGAGATGTGACACAAGCTTTAGGAGCAAAAGACCAAGTACAGAAGGCAGCTTCTCCACAGAGAAAAGAGATCATGGAACTTTGCACAGAAAGTGGGGAGAGTTGGGAGTGGAAGGAGGAGACAAAGATGGGACTTGCGGGGAGGGCAGTCCCCAGAGAGGGTTGGTCACACCTGTTGTCATGATGTGGACTTGGTGAGGCGTAAGGTTTTGGCAACTCAGCTGCATTTTGCCACTGCAGCTGCCCTGAAGCAGAAACACTGGCCACTTTATCTCCGAGGGTCTTGCACATTTTAGTTGGCATGAAATCAGATCCTCAGATGTACTGGATGGCTCTACATTCTGTCCTTTGGGTATTCCATAGAAGTTCTAGAATCATAATTCTTCCCTTAGACTGTTGTAGGTTCCTGTAAGAAAAGGCAAATCTTTCATATTCTACATTTATTTAATATCATTGGCATTCAGTACAGAAGCATTTTGCACTGATGTGCTGGGATAGTTTTAATTATACGCTGTGTTGGGTTTCAGACCGTGGAGAACTGTGTGTGCACCCTGAGGAACCTGTCCTACAGGCTGGAACTGGAGGTCCCTCAGGCCCGGCTGCTGGGGCTGAACGAATTGGATGACTTACTAGGCAAAGAGTCTCCCAGCAAAGACTCGGAGCCAAGCTGCTGGGGGAAGAAGAAGAAGAAGAAAAAGCGAACGCCACAAGAGGATCAAGTTAGTATTTTACTTGTCATGAAACTAAAGTTTCATTCTTCTGGGAGTAAGAAATCACATATAGGGTGAGAAGAATAGCATTTTCATGATACTGTTGTTCTATATAGCTGGAACTGAGCCCATCAGAGAGGGGTGTTGTCCAGTGTTGGAGATTGTGTTCACTTTGCTTCGTTTAACATGTGCTCTCTGTCTTCCAGTGGGATGGAGTTGGTCCTATTCCAGGACTGTCAAAGTCCCCCAAAGGGGTTGAGATGCTGTGGCATCCATCAGTGGTAAAACCATATCTGACTCTTCTAGCAGAAAGTTCCAACCCAGCCACCTTGGAGGGCTCGGCTGGATCTCTCCAGAACCTCTCTGCTGGAAACTGGAAGGTAGGGCATCTTCCACCTGTCCACACTTCCCATTTGTGCAGTCACGTCAGCAGCGGTGGTGAAAGGGACATGGTTGTCCAGAGTTTGGAAAGGGAGAGATAGCAGTTGACTCTGAAAATCCAAAAATGAGTATGGCATGGCCCAACAGTCAGGGCAGTGTAGATGTCACAACTTGTGTGTGCTGCAGGGTCTCGGGAACATCTGTTCCAGCCCAGAAGGTGAGGGAAAGGCCAGGAAAGGGGAGACCAGGAGGCAAGCACGCTTTCCTGGAGGGATGGTGCCTCCCCAAAGGGACTCTCAGTTCTGCTTGCAGAACTAAGCCAGCAGAGTCTGCGGTTGGGGTGCAGAGGGAGTGACTCAGGTAAAGGGACAAGAGAAGGAAGGCCTCAGGTGAGGAGAGTGTGAGTTGAGACTACGGGCTGGTTGCTGGAGCATTTGCGGGCAGGGCATGGAGTGGCCCATGGTGGAGCCAGGCATCTCGAGCAGGTGTGACTGCCAAGTTTCAAGAGCTGGGACTTGACCCGCAGACAAGTGACACAGGCCAACATGGGCACTATCGGATAGAGGCATGCAGAAGGTGAATTCGCACAAGAAGAAAGTAGAGGCTGGGGTTTGCTGGGGAGCAAGCGAGAGATGCTGAGGGCCTGCAGTAGAGCTGGGATTGGGCAGCGATGCAGCGAAGGAGAGGGGCCACTACTCCTCTCTCAGGTGCTTACAGAACATGCATATGGTGAGTTTCCACATGCCTTTGTAGGTGTGTGACTTCTTTATGAGAATGAAGGTGGTTTCCTGCCATTACCATTTTAAGCATGTCCTCAAAACTTTTAAATGTCATCTAGCAACTTTCCAGACATATGGAATGTTTTCTTTGTCGAAAACATTTTCAATCTCTGAGAATGTCCTGACAAGTGTATGTTAGTAGAGTTGCTCTACTATAATGCTTGTTTTGGGCTACCTCCTCCACCACAACTTCCCACATGAGGATCTTTTGGCCACTGTATTATCCATGAGAGTAAAAAGCATTGCTAGGCCTGCAGCCAGCTGCTGTTATGAATATATACAGATAATTATGGATTAGTGCTAAGCTAGTTTGGTTATTTTGTTACAGTTTTTAATTAAAGTGCTAATAACGTAGCATCTAAGTATTGGCTCTGAAGTCAGAACCCTCAGCTTTGAATCCTAAACCCTCCATTTACTAGCTGGGCCCTCAGATAGCCCTGTCCTTAGTTTCTCCATCAGTAAATGGAGGTAATACATACCCCATGAGGTGGTTGTGAGAATTAAAGGAGATTATAAACGTGGAGGACCTATGACAGTGCCCAGTATGTAATTATGTATTCATAACATTTCTTTTGGTGAGTCAGCAGTCACCTCCAGCTTGTGACTTGAGGATCATTTGATGATAATTTTAAAAAGATAGAATAATTAAAAGAGGTGTGATTTACGTTCTGTAGAATTTCATTTCTGGGATCATTTAGTAAATGAAAGTTAGATGGCAAACCCATTTAAAATATGAACAGCATCTAAAATAGTAAATCAAAATATTGGACCCTTATTAAGAAAACCAGGCAATCATGGCCATAGAGGTTACCCAGTCAGAAGCTGTTTGGGAAGCAGTGATGACCAGTGCTCAAGGGAGGTGCTGGGCTGGGCTGAGCCATGGTCTCCAAGGGAGACAGGCATTGGCTCTGTTGCAGGCGTCAGAGAGAGACTGATGAAGCTGCCAGCCCTGCGGCAGTCATGCACTGTTTCCCCTAGAGATTTCATTTGGAAAATAGGAGTATTTGTTTTATATTAAGAATGTTAAAGGGATCTTTGAAATGCATTTTTCCTCTTATTTATATTATTGAGATAATCTATGCTGTTGGTATTTAAGAGACTGAGTGGTCAGTCACATATCTTAATGTTCAAAATAATACAAAGGGCTGGCAGATCTTTCCTCAGATCTTAACCACAGCAGTAAAGTATTAGATGTTTAATGAGCAGCATTTTTCAATTACCCTGAGTTGTAAAAGACAATTTGCCTTGGTAAAAATGTCAGTGAAAGCTCAAAACAAGATTAAAGGCCCATTTTCAAATGTTACCTTTTTCTTTTCTTTTTTTTTTTTTTTTTTGGTGTTTCCCTGATAACTTGGTGTTCATTTCCCATTCCTGTGGTGCACAGACTGACTCATCGTTCAGACCTGCAAAAGACTTGGACTGTAGATTTTAAAAGCAGCAGCAGCTGACTAATCTTGAATGAGAAAGCATTTTACACAGGAATATACTTACTTTTTTACCAATATACATGAGTTATGTTGCTCAGTGTTACTGGAAAATTCATTTTCTTCTGAGGCAGAGATTGTTCCAAGGAATCTCTTTAAAGGGTTTTGATCTCTAAATATTGTTATAGACAAGAGAGAGAAAAAGCATGACTTGATGGAGACAGGCTCTCTTTTAATTCGAGCTGATCAGTTATGCCTCTGCCATCCTATTTATAGCCTCTGGCTTGGGTCCAACTGCAGAGAAGATCGAGATTCTTCCTTAATCGTGTTTGTATAGCTGAAGTAGCCAGTAATCACTGCCTTCTCTTTTCTGCACAGTATCTGGCAGATGGTGGTTTGAGATGTTCAGGCTTTGGGATTTCTTTTTAAATCGGTCATCCTAGCCTATCTTTATCCCAAACTATGATTTTTCTCTTTACTGACACCACAGATTTAATCTCCAATTGGAAAGAAAGCATTTAATCTATTAGTTCATCATTTTTAGGCAACAATAACATCTGAGAGCTGAACTCTGTTCTATTTCACTAATTGCCTTGTTTTCCTCACTAGTTTGCAGCGTATATCCGGGCAGCCGTCCGCAAAGAAAAAGGGCTCCCCATCCTTGTAGAGCTTCTGAGAATGGATAATGACAGAGTGGTTTCTTCTGTGGCAACTGCCTTGAGGAATATGGCACTAGATGTTCGAAACAAGGAGCTCATAGGTATGTTCTGGTGACCAGGTGAGCTACAGAGAGAGAGGAAGAGTAACTACAGCATTTATAAAATTCTTTTCTGATTTATACAGATGCGACATTTAAAATGATTAGCAACTGAGTCCTGGTCCTGTTTTCTCGGCAGTTTGGGGTACCCCTGCTAGCTTTTCTCTGTGACCATTCCTTTTCAGCAAGAGGCGAGCTCATTAATTAAACCTTAATCAGAAGAGCTAGCATTTTCCATTATACTTTACAGCATACTTAATAGAGTTGATGTCTTTGTTTCCTAAGAAAGGTTCATTTCTTGAGCAAAAAGAAATTGTTTAATTCTTCCTTCCTGACTTGAGACTAATAGTACCAACACCACAATCTTCCTACTTTAAAGAAAAAGAAACCACATGAAAGGATTGTAGCTTTTCCCAAGGTCATTGTCCCAAGGCCATTTCCCCCCAGGGCAGGGTGTGGTAAGGATAAGGCGAGTGGAGCACTGGGTACATTTAGGAGGCATTTATCCTCACGTCCACGCAGGCGTAGTAAGGTTGGCACTTGCATGAACCTGAGAATGAGCAGCTCTTCAAGTTGTGCGCCCTGGTCGGCTTAGCTCACTGGCCTCCAGTGCGGTGCCATATCTCAAGCAGAGAGTAGGGTAAAGATAAGACTAGGTGCAATCCTGGATCTGCTCCTCACTGTCTGTGGAACCTGGAGGGTTCTATCTATATGCCTGCTCCCCTCATCATGGATCTGCTGTGTAAGTGAGATGAGAGGTGGCAGCTGCTTATAAACCGCCAAGCTCCACACCAGTCCCACAGCTGGTGACAGTTCAGGAGAGAGGCAGGGGCAGTTTCACAAGACCTTGTGTGGATTTGTGAATATATATAGTAATAATTAAAACACACCTGCCATTAGAGAGGGAGGGAGACCAGGTGAAGATGGGGAGAGAGAAAGAACAAGGGCAGTAATGTTTGCCTTAAAGAGTTGCTGTGAGCATTCAGTGGCACACTTGCTATTCGAAATTATCGCCTAGATTACCCTACTCTCAACGCCCCATTTCTTTGAGCCATATCATCCCCACAGAGAGGAAAGGAGCCTCTGTTCATGCAGTCGAGTGTGAGCCTGCTGCCAGCAGATGTGTCATAACTTACTTCCCACACTTCCTTAAGAGAAATCTTGTCGGTCCCCAGAGATTTTTAGTTATTTTGTTATATCTGTATTTGAATTTTTTTTTTAAAAGTACAAGTCGTTTGGGAGTTCTTAATGCTGAAAAATAAAGGGTTGACAAGATAAACCCCATGGTCTGTCATTCACCACAAGAAGGAGGCACGGGAGAGCAAAAGGTGCAGGGCCAGCAGCAGTGGCCGAGTCCTCCAGGAAAGGAGCCTGTTCCTGTACTGAGTCCCCGCCTCTCCCACTGCGTCCTGTGCTCTCTGTGAAGGTCTCAAGTCCTTTTAAACTTTGACGAGCATTTTCTCTCTCCACCGATGAGCATTGTTTACCCACCCGTAAACAATGAACTGGCACTCTTGAGCTGGCTCGTGAGCCACTTTTTCTTGTTTCCCTATAAAGATTCCTTCCTTCCTTTGAGGTCTGAGTCCCTCCCGGACTCTAAGTGCCCCAGCACTTCTGTTCCTAAGACCCGTCCTCTTCTCTGACCCCTCCACTCCTCGCCTCCATCACCAGCACTAGCAGCGGACTTTCTCTTCAGGAACATTTTTACAAGTAAAGTCTTGTCACCTGCATACTCACCTGAGTCCAATTAACCCATCTGTCCGGAGCTGCAGACTCTAATGCAGGAGTGGGGAACCTTTTTCCTGTCCAGGGCCATCTGGATATTTACAACATCATTTGTGGGCCACACCAAATTATGAACTTAAAAATTAACCTTCTATATTTAGTCAAACATTTAATTAACTTGCCCCCTAATGCCTTGGCAGAGCAAGAAGTGATTTTGGGGGCCGAACGTTCCCCACCCCTGCTCACTTTATCCCAAGAGTCAGGAATGCAACTTGTTTAATGTGGTATCTTAGCAGAATGACAAATTACACGTCATGGACCTTTCGGTTGTTCATGAGTATTCAAAATCACTAGTGCTAACTTACCATCTGTTCTTAAAAACCACATTTGTCTTCGGGCTCACAGTGTCATCGCAGCTTTTCTGCTCAGCGCAACAGTGTGTGCTCGGGGCCTGTCCGCTGCTCACCAGCATATACAAATAGGACCTTCACTAACACCCTTAATATCCACTCAATTATTAGCTGAGGGGAAAATATTTACTTGGGCTTCAGTTAATCTCTTTTGTTTGTAGTGCAATTATTCCAATTTGTCACTTGGTAATTGAAATTGGAAAAGCAAGAGATAATCTCTTTTTTGGAGAAGAGTACAAGAAAATTGAGTTTCTTAAATACCTCAGTAGCTAGTGGACTCCCCAGCCTATCTTATCAAGAACTTTATTATTGTTGAGTTGCTCCAGGGAGATAATAGACCCCTAATTATCTTGTGTCTTCTTTAAAAAAACACAAACATGTTGCTATCACTACTGATGGCAACAGCTGGTATTCGCTCTCAACTTGATAAAAATTCGGAACTGTACAAGTCGGGAGATGCAGGAGAATGTAATGAAGTGAAGACCTTTGTTTGGTGCTCCTACTTTGTCCAACTAAACCTTATTCAAAGGTCAGCTTTTAGAGCTTTAAGAGGAAGCACGTATTTTTGACGCATGAGAATTGAGTCAAGAATAAAATTTACTTTCATAATTCCTTTATTTCTTAACTGTTAATGAAAATGATTGAACTAAAGCAACATGATTGGTGTATCCAGTTTTATCCACTGACCTAGTTTCTTTCAGTGATTTACAGTAATGTTTTATTAAATCATTCATTTCTTCATGTGCCATTGCAATACATGTTAACTTCCCCTTGTGTCTGTCCTTTTTACCCTCTCAGTGGTTCCCCTGTTATCTCCTCTCTCGGTGTTTTGTTTTTATGAGGCCGCCCAGCCGCCATCTTTAAAGAACAATAACAAAAACCTTGCACCTTCTGAAAGTAGAATGATATCTTTTGCATTTGGCAGGTAAATACGCCATGCGAGACCTGGTCAACCGGCTCCCCGGAGGCTCGGGCCCCAGTGTGCTGTCTGATGAGACCATGGCGGCCATCTGCTGTGCTCTGCATGAGGTCACCAGTAAAAACATGGAGAATGCCAAAGCCCTGGCTGACTCCGGGGGCATCGAAAAGCTGGTGAACATAACCAAGGGCAGAGGAGACAGGCAAGTCTGCTGCCAGGAGACGAGGTCCCAGCCTCACTCCTGGGATCATCCTGTGATAAGAGCCTTCCTCCAGTGTATGCTTCCTATTGGAAAGGATGTGTTTATTTCTGCAGATCTTTAAATCCTCGCCTGAGTATGTTTTTCCGTTGATTTTTAGGGAGAGTGGAGGGGAGAGCAGGAGAGGTGGCGGAGGGGGGAAGTGGGGGTAAGACATACCTATTGGTTGCCTCCCACGTGCATCCCAACCGGGACCGGGGATTGAACGTACAACCCAGGTATGTGCCATTGACGGGAATCAACTCGAGTTTGGTGCACTAGCCGATATTTAATCACTGAGCCACACCAGTCAGGGCTATTTCTGCATCTTTTACGTCAGGTTTGTAGTCATGTGGTTCTTTTCCTGGTCTTTTTTATGACACCTTTACACTTTGTTGTGCCAACCCTGGAAAAATCAGAAATGCATGATGAGAAAGATCTGGGGCACTGTTTCCCTTGCTCCTTCCTCTCTAATTCAGGCCTCTTCTTCAAAAGCGTTTTCTTGAATCCTCTATTGAGGGTTGATTCCTCTGCAGGTGCCCAGAGTGTATTAAACTCACCATTCTGCTCAGGACCTGCTGTGTGGCCTCAGGCTGTGCCCTGGGCTTGTCTCCTAGGTTTCCCTTTGCTTTTGGGTGACACCTAATTGACAAAACAACAAAAGAGCAGAGAGTAGAGAGTCAGTGTCAAAAATAGAAGGTTTTTGTCATGGAGCTATAACAGAACTGTGAATTGGGCTTAGTATCAAATCAAAGTCTCCTTCAAGGAAGTGGGACGTGGGGCTGCTTTCGCAGCACAAGAGACAGCAGCCACTTGAAGTAAAATAGCCATGGTCTTCCTCTCCCTCCACCTGCTCTCTTCTCACCGCACTGACTCCCCTGTGTTATTTATGGCTTTCTCTGGCTCTGCTCCCCCTGCAGCAGGGACTTGATCTTTTTGTGCACTACTGTATTCTCTGCATTGGCAGAGCCTGGCCCATAACAGGTGCTCAGTAAATACTTGTTAATTGACTGAATGACGTGTTAGAACTCATTCTGCCTTGTTTAGTCTTTTAATGAAGAATTTTCTAAGATGTAAGAATTATGTTACAAAGTATATTCTCATCCTTCAGAAACTACACCTATCAACAGTAACCATATTTTCTTTCAGTCCTTTTTTAATTAATATTTTTATCCCATCCTATCTAATAAAGAGGGAATATGCTAATTGACCCTCAGGTCATCACAAAGATGGTGGTGCCCACAGCCAATGAGGAGGGAATATGCCAATTGACCGCCTGTCCTCAAAGATGGCAGGGCCCACAGCCACAAGATGTTGGCACCCAGTCTCCTTAGCCCCGCCAGGGCAGATGCGTGGCAAGGCTAGGCCTGCCCCCAGGTGGGCCCGGCTGCTCCGTGCACCTGCCTCCAGAGTCCCCCAGTTCCCCTCAGAGCCCAGCCGTACCGGGCCAGCCTGAGGTGCAGGCAAGCCTCAGGTGGCAACTACCCGACCGCCTGAGGCTCAGGTAACCAGGGCCAGCTGAGGCTTGCACTGCTGGCAATGGCAGCAGCAGAGGTGTGATGGGGCGTTGGCCTCCCCTGATCACCAGGTCGCCTCCCACCCCTGAGGGCTCTCGGTCTGTGAGAGGGGGCAGGCTGGGCTGAGAGAACCCCCATTCCTCCAGTGCATGACTTTATATGCACTGAGCCTCTGTTTAGTATTAAAAGTACACAGTCATTTTTATTTTAAAGGAGATAAAATGTCATAGATAAAGCTAAGATCCATTCGTTAACTCCTAGTCCAGGTCCCTCCCCTCTCCCTAAGGTACAGTAATCACTTTTTTGTGCTCTTAAAATGTTGTGAGCCCAGCCAATGGGCTCAGTGGTTGAGCATCAACCTATGAACCAGGAAGTCACAGTTCGACTCCTGGTCAGGGCAGATGCCCTGGTTGCAGGCTCAATCCCTGGCAGGGGTGGGGGTGCAGGGGTGCTGGAGGCAGCCAATCAATGATTCGCTCTCATCATTGATATTTCTGTCTCTCCACCCCCTCTCCCTTCTTCTCTGAAATTAAAAAAAAAAAAATGTGTTAGCTTTCATTTGTGCAAGACATAAAAAGAAGCTGGGGAAATCCTGAGCCAGTACCCAAACCTGGTATCTTTTAAAAAAAATTATTACCCAGTCTAATCTTTTTTCCCGAAAGTAAGAGATTCAGGAAGGTCCTAGATCAAATCAAGTTGTCTTCCAAACATATCATTACCTTTTCTTCATTCACCTGCCTTGTGCTGCATGTGGTAAGTGGATCACACAGCAGCCTCTGCCCTCTGATAGCTTCTGTCCCAGGGGTGAGTTAGAGCGAGACAGGTATCAGTTGAGTAAGAAACACAACTTGGATGGTGCTGAGTGGTCTGTGAGCAGTAAAACCAGGGAATGCGATAGGGGACCGCAGTTACAGAGAGGGTAGCCAGGGCAGGCTTCAGGGGAACAGTGCCTGAGGAAAGAGGGTTGGGGCAGAGGGCATAAGTGGAAGAGCCCTGAGATGGAGGGAGGAGTGCCTCCTGTGTGATGAGCAGTGGGAAGCCAGTGGGACTGGAACAGAGCCAGTCGAGAGGAAGGAGAAGAGAAAGGACCAAAAGTAAAGGACCTGTGGGGAATCTCAGGACTGAGACTTTTACGCTGAGTAAAACTGGAAGCTGTTGGAGAGTGTTCAGCAGAGGAAGGATACGATCTGATATCCCTAGAAGGGATCATAATGACAGACCCTCCCACAAGTGAAAACTCATGGGGCAGTACTTGGGGTGGTGAAATAGTGGTCGGTTATCAGTGGGATTTACTGAAGGGCTGCGTGAGCAGCATGAGAGGAGGTGAATGTTGAAGGATGACTCCAAGGTCTTTGGCTAAAGATTGGATGGAATTGCTACTTTTAGCAGCATGGGGAAGCCTGCGGGAGGAGCGGGTTTTAGGGAAGGCAGGGAGTTTGTTTTGGACTCCACCTGAATGTCTGATCAACAGGAGAATATACTTGAGTTCATCTTAGAGGTCCAGGCTACAAATGTAAATTTGCAAGTCATCAGTGTATAAATAGCATGTTTAGAGAAGTGGCTGAAATCAATAAAGAAGTAAATGTAGATTGAGAAGAAAAAGAGGCTCAAGGACTGATGTCCCTCCTAGTTAGAGGTCAAAGAGATGAGGTACCCCAGAAGTCAAGTGAAGGAGCTCCTTCAGAGGTGAGCACATGTCACATGCTCCTGCTTCTTCAGGTAGGACGAGGGTCGAGACTTGCCTGATTGAGAGAAGTTGGAGTAGAGAAATTAGAGATGAGAATACATAACTCTTTCTAGAAGTTGTGCTGCAAAGGGAAGCAGGGAAACTTCTTTGATTTTCTTGAGCATCAAGTTTCTGCTCGTATAATTTGTCTCTAAAAATACCTAGCCTGCCCAGTTGTGTCAAGGTGTATACTTGGCAGGCTCCTGTTTTGTCGAGTATTGTGGGTATGAGCCAGGCATAGGTTGGCCTTCCTGCCTGTGTCTTGCTGCTAACCCTTAAAGACAGGGAGGTGAATAACAGCAGAAATGTCAGGACCCACTGAGAGTGGGATTGTCGGGGTTGGGGGCATAAGGCCCTGTGAGGCCATCGCTGTGTCTGAAATTTCATCTCTTCATTTCTTTGAAGTATCCCCTTGCTCTGTGGCCCATTTTGAAAACATAAAATACAGAAAGGCTTTGAATGGATTGGTTTGACCTGGTTCTGCCCTTGACTTGTAGGAACACCGAGCAGAGTGAGTCTTGGTGGGAGGAGGGATGGAGGAAGACAGGTAGAGGCCCTTAGTTTTCCTGTACTCTGCCCTTGCTGGGCACCTCAGCCTCTGTAGCAGCAACATATCCTGTTGTTGGGGGTGGAGACAACTTATAGCCTGCTCACCTCTCTTCTTCCCCTGCTTCGTGAGAATGTAATTGAGAAGATAAGGAGTGAAAGTGGCCATCAGATTTTAGATCCGTGATATACATTCAAAGTCAGTTTTTAATGTTAAAATGAATTCTGAAGAATTCATCCTCACGCCTCAGCACTGCTCCACTCCTGGTGTGAGGATCTGAAGACCTTCCCTGAGGCAGGAAGCTGCACTTGCCTCTTCACTTACTGGCGACCATGAATTTACAGACACAGCCCCGAGTGAAATGCGGTGCCTGGGAGTTGTGCTCACACAGCGCCGGGGTCAGCAGAATGTCTCCAGAGAGGGGGCACGGTAACGGACCGTATTTTCTGAATCAGACTTTGGAGCACATACGTACATGTAAACGTTTGTGGGGTAAATGATAAGGCAGTGAAGGTGTTTTGTCAAGGCCTAATAGTGGAGGGGGAGAAACAGTAAATTAACTTGAGAGGGTCCTTCGACACTCAGGGTGTATGGTCATGGTTACATTAATCCTAAAGCCCCAGTGAGGTCGTCCCCTTAGTAGATGTGGGGAAGTCCGGAGGTCCCCCGTGGGGAGTCTGAGAGACTTAGAGGTCACAGGCTCTACCAACCCTAGTTTGTCACCACACAGCAGGTTACCTGGGAGCCTCGCTTTGGTCCTTGCCACCCCTGAGCCTACCCCACTCCCAGGTGCCTGACTTGGTTGGTTTCTAGCAGCGTCTTCTGTGCCCTCTGTCTGGTCCTTGGAGAGGTGGCCTCCTGGCTCGTGGTTGATAGCCTGAATCTCTTCAGGTGCAGCCTGAGGCTGTGCCATCCGCACCCATTAACATCCACACTCTCTCCCCAGATCATCTCTGAAAGTGGTGAAGGCAGCAGCCCAGGTCTTGAATACATTATGGCAATATCGGGACCTCCGGAGCATTTATAAAAAGGTAACTTACAGGAATAGCTCTGGCATAATTAGCATTCATCAGAATGCACATTCGTAATCATTTATTGTAATGAAATGTCATTATTCATTGTGAGAGGTTTCTTTTTCCGCTTTGACTCCACAGGATGGGTGGAATCAGAACCATTTTATTACACCTGTGTCGACGTTAGAGCGAGACCGATTCAAGTCGCACCCTTCCTTGTCTACCACCAACCAACAGATGTCACCCATCATTCAGTCAGGTCAGTCAGTAAACTCCCTCCTTGGTGAGAGAACATTATTTCTCAGCCAGAGAAGACTGCGCATGGCTGGTTCAGCCAGTCATATTCAAACACTCTGTTCTTCCAGCCTTCTTTAGGAATTACATGAGACTGTAAGCAACAAACCCACTTTCCAAATCCTTTCATTTTAAAAGTTTATGCAAGTTTACTCCAACTGCCGTGCATAAAAGTATCCCAGGGTCCCAGTCCTTTCCCTCCCCCAAGCTTCACTGGGTTCATGAAAGGGCCCAGCAGTCTGCATTGGACAAGCTGACCTGGGGGTGCAGGTACAGGAAAGTGGAGGAGCACAGTTTGAGAACCCCAAGTTGGTGGCTGAAAGTGGTTGGCCTGCCTACCTGCTGGTCGTCAATTTGGAATCTCTTCCAAAGTGATCTTGAGTTTTCTGGGTGAAAATTCTTAACAAACAGGTTCTTTAGACAAGATCTTGATACCCACAGGAGAGAGCTGTGGTCTCCTCTGCCTTCCTCACAGTTGACCCTCCATCTCCTGCTGTGTTCAGTCCCTCTGCATCAGGACTAACGGGAACAAGCCCTCCTGGTGCATTTACAGAAAGTCCCTTTGATTTGCTACATACTCATTGGTTGTGTTTGGGTAGAAAGAATGATTTGAGACTCAGACTAATGTTTTTTTACATGTAAGGGCAGACTGTTACTACCCAGCCAAGTCAATCTTATAAATTTAATTCTTACATATATGAAACAGGAAAAATAAGTCTCTCACTATAAGTCTCTCACTCAGACATATCAATATGATTAGTTGTATTCTGCCACTACGAGCAGTATTCTCATCTGGACATATGTGTCCAAAAAGACTAATATATGACCAGTGGTTCTTGTCACATAAATGGATGTCCTTACTCATATTAGGAATTGTTTAAATGATCTGTGCCTACTGTGTATGGTGTATTTATATCTTAGTTTTTAAAATATGAGTTGTCTTCAGAGAGACCCATGCTTGGTTTTTTACATCCATGCTGAGCTCCCAGGTGTGGCTTGAGGCTGTCTTCTTTATAAAAATGCTGAGAATTACTCGGGGCTTAGAAAAGGGGGTACCAGGGGAAGAGATTGGGCTGTTTAACAGAAGGCAAATATATAGGCAAAAGGGTAATTTCAGATAAATAAAGACAAGTTACTAGCCAGTGCACTTGTTTGGGGGATCTCTGCAACACTGGACAGCGTTGCGAGCCCCCATCCAGGTTCCTAGGTACCTTTCCTGGTTCTGTTCAGCCAAGGACTCGTCACCCATCCCCCAGCCAGTGTGGTATCTGCTTGTGGGCACATCTGATGCCTCGCTGATGTCATTGTGAGGTATCATGGACACTGCTCAGGAGTGCTCACCTTTGTGTAACACAGAGCAACCACGGAGTGAAGTGACTTTAAAGGGACACACTGTGAATGTCGGTCTTTCTCTGAACGCATCAGCGCAGCAGAACTGCTGGTGCCCGACCAGGCGCCACTACTTTCAGGTCCAGCAGGTGAATGGGTGACTCATCTATAATTAACCTCAGTGCTAGCAAGATGACTTCTTACTGAGAGAAAGGACAGAGATAAACAGTGCTGTCTTTTTGTGCAAAATGTCCAAAAGGAGACCCGTGGATAGATACGCCATTAAACGTTTGGCCCACCGTGAGCCTCTTGATAGCTGGGCTTACTGAGTTTATATAGTTTCACTGGCAGCCAATCACCATAAAAAGAATGATAAATTTTATGGTCTGGTACTCTTATTCAAACACATTTAGAGATGCAGATATTTTTGAAATAATTAGAAATCAAAATATTTACTTAAGAGCTATACATAAAGGATAATAGATGGGTGTTTTACTTGCAGCTGAGCTGGGCTTATACATCGCAAATGTAACTCTTGCATGGCTGGCTGGTCAGTTGTTCTTAAGCCATTTCAGAGGCCTGATGGAGTCATTGCGGCTGCTCTGGGGCCCTGCGTGATCTGCGCTGTGCCTCTGACTGGCAGTGGCAGCTCAGCTCCTCAACTCCTCGGGCGTTGACAGCACTACGCAGTGGCCGGCCTGCAGGTCGCCTCCCGGTGGCTCAGGGCTGACTGCTGTGCACTCACAGCACACTAAGAGCTCATATTTAGCGCCAGCTGCATAGCACTTCTAATTACTGACCTTTGTTTTTCCAGAGCCACTGACA
This sequence comes from Antrozous pallidus, assembly GCA_027563665.1. Lineage (NCBI taxonomy): Eukaryota > Metazoa > Chordata > Mammalia > Chiroptera > Vespertilionidae > Antrozous > Antrozous pallidus. Next base: position 59,832,042 of record CM050508.1, on the reverse strand, counting down.
GTCTGATTTCTTTCTCCTCCTCTCTCCCTTCCTCCTCCTTTTGCTTCTTTCTTCCTTTAGTCGGCAGCACCTCCTCCTCACCAGCACTGTTAGGAATCAGAGACCCTCGCTCTGAATACGATAGGACCCAGCCACCTATGCAGTATTACAATAGCCAAGGGGATGCCACACATAAAGGCCTGTACCCTGGTAAGATGCCAGTTGGGTGTGTGATAGAGTATGTCAAGAAGCTTTGTGTCTCCAGGCCCCCAGCCGGCGGCCTGGGCAGATGCCTGCCCTGAGTCGGTCCCCCAGCAGCGAACCACGTTCTAGTCTCTCCATTTCTGCTTGTTTTCAGTTAAATAAGCCGAGGTAGTGTGGTGGTCTGTGACCACAGCTAAAAAGCACACTGCACCCAGGTGAGACATGAGTTCTGGCTCGCCCACCACCCAGTCCCTCTGTTCAGCCCCCATCCTGCTCGCCAGGTCAGAACCCTGAGCTCTGGCCACTGTGCTGGGCCACCTGTCCTAGACCGGCCTGAGAATGGAGGGCAGTCTCATTTAGATGTTCATGGAAAAGAGTTTGAATGAATAACAGTATATAATGTGATTCTCCTCCGAATGGTTTTTTTTAAAGAATAACAAAAATTGAAATTATTAGTATTACTATGATATGTCCTATTCCAAAAGCTGTGCTTACGCTTGACTGAAAGGATGCCAGCCCGGAGAGATACAGGATTTCATATCGTCCCTGTGCTTGGCTATCTTGCATATTATAACTAACTACTTCAGATGTTTCAAAAAAGGCAATGTGAGCTACCAAAAAAAAACACAAAACAAACAAACAAAAAAACTCAAAAGATCAGTTTATTAAAAAGAAATAAATAAAATCTAATGGCAACCTAACTGCTGGGGGAACAGTCTCTGTTGTGCTGTTGTCATTAAAATTGTGATTTCACAGGACTGTTTGCTAATCGACTATTGTTACTATGGCAATTAATAGCTCAGAAAATTGCAGATGCTACATTTCCAGCATCCAGCTCTTTGCAAAGGAAATGCACATACAAACTGAAGTGTGCTGCTACTTCAGATTTGCAGCAGCCAGCTTTATTATAAAGATTGCCTCCCTAGCATGCGCACTCTTCTGTGTCTTCTTTGCTTGCTTCAATAAATTAATTTACCTCAAGTATGTTTCATTTTCCTCATTCAAAAAAGCAACAAAAAACTTTGCTAGCCTTAGCAATAATAGAAGAGTAACCTGTGACATCATTGGCATCAGAGTCTGCTCTTAAAAGACAACTATCTGATTGCCAGATTTTTTTATTTTATTTTAAAATGTGTTTAAATGTGGCAAACCCAAGAATATGCCTCCATGTAGTCAGACCACTTAAAACATGCCTGTGCCTGCTCTTTCCAGGTCCTGGGGTTTTGAATCAAAGCTGTTCTGAAGGCACGGAGCTTATTCTATTGTTTCCCTCCCCCCATCAGACCCATTGGTTTTTGGTAACGCACACACAGCCTATCCATGGGTCCCTAGCAGCCCTGGGGTAAGAGCAGTCAGGCCAGACCCAGGAGCCTACTGTCCCAGCGTGTGCTGGCCCCGGGGAGGCAGCCTTGTCAGGGACACACCAGCCCCACTGCAGGGAGCCCACACAGCCCAATGATCAGAGTAATGAGCACTAGTTTTAATTTCATAAAATATTTTCTTACAGGCTCCAGCAAACCTTCACCAATTTACATCAGTTCCTATTCCTCACCAGCAAGAGAACAAAATAGACGGCTACAGGTGAATTTGCAATATCAATTTTACAGAAGGCCGATTAGCAGGCACCAACACAGTAAGGGGGCCGCGCCGTTGACTTACCAGAGCTGGGCCAGCACGGCAGGGCCCCGGGAGCTCTCTCTGGGGGTCTCCGCTCCTCGGAAGCTCATCATAGTTTAAGCAAATCACTTGCACAGTAGCCTCACGTCTTGAGTATCCGTATCCGCTCCATGCCACTGATGGTAACCTGCTCGGAAGCCTTTGACTCATATTCTTTGCCCAACAATTTCCTTTCCCACTTTTATTTTCCCTTTGATCTCTGAAAGGTCTCCCGTCGTCTGGGTGGGGAAAGGTTGGTAAGCACACTTCATTCTCTCATCTCATTGTTCTCTTTTGTGCACCTCATTCTTCATCTCTACGACGCCCTCCCTCCCCACGAGGCTTCCAGGGTTTGAAAACACTGGGTTCGTGGCCAGGGCTCTGTTAGTCTCAGAGGTGAAGGCGGACTCAGCCCTGCTGCAGGGAGCCCCACTCTCCATCACACTGGGGTACATGGTTGTCACACTGAGTCCTTGCTTTCACAGGGAGCCTGAAATTCGTTTGGGTTCTTCCTGATGCTACCCATCTGGGTTATCTGGTCTATTCTACCTTCCACTAGCACCTGGGCAGCTGGGGTTCCCCAAGCAGCTTGCACCCTGTATTTCAGATGAGGGTTCTCTAAGACCTCCCTCTATTTCATCATCTTTTCTCTGAGGATGGAGGAAAAGGAACTTCCCAAGTTACTCAGAAGTTATGCTATAGTTTTTTAGTCAAGAGAAATAGCCTCAGAATAAGTTAAAAAGAGAATTTAGCTCTGAATTCCATATAATGTTGGACTGCATTTAGTTGCAGAATATGAATTGATAATCCATGTGGTAAATTTGTTACATCTTATTAAAGCGGGGGGGGGGGGGGGGGATTTGGACATGGTCAAGAGGAAAGACAGACATAAGACATGACAGATTTTCTCCAAACATCTTTGACAAAAGTAATGGGAGATCAGTGGTAAGACAACACAGAAAGAAATGGGAGATGCCCTGTCCCTGTGTGGATGCCCGTGTGTTCACCTTGCTTCTTCCTGGTCGGCTTCATTAGCCCTGGCCTAGGGGAAGCCTTTCCTTTAGCATCGCATTTGTTCACATAGCTCTTATAATTTTACTGCTCTCCTGCCTGGAGATTGCTTATTCTTTTAAAAGTATAGCAGGGTTTTTAAAGTGTACACATTTCTCTAAAATAGAGGGATGGACTAAATTTTCATCTCTAAAGTACATGTTTTAAATTAAAAGAAGGTTCTACAATTGTACAATTATCTAAAGCCCAAAACTCCACCCTCCAACTAAATTCACCGTGTGTTAATGGTTTTCCTGTGTCAGAGCAGTAATCAGACCATCCTTTGGCTGGGCGGAGCACAAACTGGGTCTCTGAGGAGGGAGATAGCCTGGGACTAACTTCGGCTCTTCTGAGACATCAGCTTGTGGAGGCCTTGGGATGGGACTTGAGCAGAGTCCAACTGTCAACATAATTCAAGTCCATTAGTAAATATACAGTGTGTGCCAGAGACAGCTTTGAATGTTAAGCTCACAAATATTGAATATTGCTTTCAAAATACGAAGCAGGAAGCACACATTAATTTTCCTTAAACATGTATTTCCAAATATTGCTTTGATTTATTTGCTTTTTCATTTTGTCAACAGCATCAACAGCTGTATTATAGTCAAGATGACTCCCACAGAAAGAACTTTGATGCATACAGATTGTATTTGCAGTCTCCTCATAGCTATGAAGATCCGTATTTTGATGATCGAGTTCATTTTCCACCTTCTACTGATTATTCAACACAGTATGGACTGAAATCGACCACAAACTATGTAGACTTTTATTCCACTAAACGACCTTCTTATAGAGCAGAGCAATACCCAGGGTCCCCAGACTCATGGGTGTAGCATCAAGATGCTGAGAGAGGAACTCTTTCTTTCTAGCCTTGTTTGAATTGAAACGAAAGTCCGTTGTGCTGATGAAATGTGAAAGTGACATGAAAGAAACGAGTGAAGAGCATTTATTTTCTTTTTTGAGGAATTATCAGGGAAGTGAGGAAACCTTTGAGAGAGAGAGAACTTTCTAAGCTCTATTTAGGTGTTAGATCTAATTACTTGTAGATTCAGTAGTCTGGTGAAGGTGTGGGCGATGTGATGAGAGATTTGAGAAATGGGTGAAATGAGATGGGGATGTGTAGGTCAAATCAAATTAAAGATGATTTTTTTAATGTGAATAAAGTTATGTTCTGATAGTTTGTACAGAAAAAAAAATAAAATGGATGCCCTCATGTTTTATTGCTATTACTAAACGTCGAGATTGTATGCTATTATGTCTTGTAAATTTCTTTTGTTGGTGTAAATATGGAAATGCCACATTGGTGAAGTGCCATCATTTGTAATGCAGTGTGTCATTTGAAAAGAGATTTGAAGAAACTTGACAGCTTAAAAAACAAATGGGAAACCCAAGAAATTGTTAGCAATTAAAGACAAGCTACAGCGTTTGTTTTCAAAATGAGTAGTGTACTTTCGAACGAAGCACAAAGTCCAGTCTGGTATAGCAGCGCCACGGCCATTCCCCGCCTCTTTCCTAGGACACTTCACTGCCATTTTCTATGCACATGAAAGAAAATAAATGTGGAGATTTCATCCTTGGAAATTTGTTCCCTGTTCTTTTTTTTTTCTTTTTTTATTTTCTGTTGTGTAATACGGAAAAGCAGATTTATACATGCAAATCTAATTACATGTTGGAAACAGCTTAGATATAGCCAACTATTTGGGACTTTTTCTAGTTTTGTGCAATTAGTAGACTTGTGGGATAGACCCTACATCCAAGAATGAAGCTGTGAGCTTTCCTCCTCTTTATCTATCTTAGTGTTTTTATTTCTTGGGATCTAATGTGCCTTCCTGTTTTATCATGCACTTTTGTTTTTTTTCAGGCTGCCATATGTATTTAACACAACTTATCACTTAAATCTGATAGCCTGGCCGTAACTAAATTGTTAAGATTTTTTTTTTTGCATCATTTTTAAGAATCAACAACATAAGAACGGTGGTTGGCCACATACTGGTTGGCACCAATGTAATAAAACTAAAATAATTATTTTGCTGAGTAATTCCATGAGACACAATAATTCCTGTGTTAGAGACAGGCTGGGGAAAGCCCACATACTTGATAGCAGGAGTCTGAAAATACCCAAGCAATGTTACTTGTAAACTTTCTTCCACCTGTGGAGACCAGCCCCAGGGGGCCCAAAGTCTGAGGCCTTCCCAAATCTTGCAGTTTTCATCCTGGATCTTCCTTGGAAAACAATCCATATGGCAAGTCAAATCCATAGGTGTTGACTTATTTCAGTATATCTCGCAAATGAGATACAAATCCTACGTTAAAATGTGTGGCTTATATTTGTGAGGATATGGAAAAACAAAACAAAAGCGTTTTCTGCTGAATGGACTACAGCCCAAGATCAGGAACCAAAGTGAAATGGAAATCGAGTACAGGCACGTCTGCCGGTGGGAGTCTTTCTGATGTGCAGGTTTCTGAAATGATATCGGAGCCAGTTCCCACTGTCAGACTATCCAGGCACTCCTGGCCTCACATGCCTGGGGTAGAGCTCAGAAAGCGTCTAGAAGGCAGAGGCTGCCAGATCACCCCAAGAAACCAGCACTGGGATTTGAGATGCCTGGTACCCATTTGAGCTTTGCATCACTGACCTTCCTAAAGCTGATCCTTTGTGGATGGGTCCCAGGCCCTGACTGGAGGACTCAGGAATACCAAGAAAGCTGCTGCTGACCTGAGCTGGTTGACAATAATAGACTTGCTTTTAGTGACCGTATGAGTCTCTGATAGCTTAGTGGACCGAGGCCCTCCACTCTCGCAGCATTTCAAAAACTTACCCAAATTTGAGTTGCAAAGAACTCACTTGGGCCTTTTTAAAGTTGTGTCCTTTGAAGCCCATGGGTGTTTCATGAGAGAAGTGATGACCTCACAGACCCATAACTTCAAGTCTTCAATCCCCGGGCAGTGCTTGGTTGTCCACAGGATTGCTGATTCCTGCAGTGAAATACCAGTAGTTTATCAAGCACTTACTATGTGCTATAGGTATCACATACATTATCACTTAATCCTCATGAATAAAGTCTGTACTAATATCCCATTTGTTAGATTCTGAAGCAAACTTGGAGAGTAACTTACTAAAGATGACCCAGAGAGTAAATGGCCAGGGCAAGGTTAGTTAGCAGTCTTAACTACAATACCAGTGTTTTTATTAATATATTTTATTGATTTTTTTACAGAGAGGAAAGGAGAAGGATAGAAAATCAGAAACATCGATGAGAGAGAAACATCAATCAGCTGCCTCCTGCACACCCCCTACTGGAAATGTGCCTGCAACCAAAGTACATGCCCTTGACCGGAATCGAACCTGGGACCTTTCAGTCCGCAGACCGATGCTCTATCCACTGAGCCAAACCGGTTTCGCTAATACCAGTGTTTTTAAAAGTCATTCATTTGAGTTTCAACTGAAATATTTCCTGAAAGTTTTTCATCATTGTCTTAAATTTGCCAAATGAACCTCTATCACTACCATATAAGGGGGAAATCTTTATTATTTGTCATAAATATAAGGTAACTATAAAAATGAATACTTATAACTATGAATACTTATAACATACAACACCAAAATTCATCTTTTCTACCACCTCTGGTGTTGCATGAAACTCACTTGGGCAATAGGTCCAGATCATTTTGACATGTATGATGATTAGGCTGGGCTGAAAACTCGCCTGAAAAGAACATTGTATGCCATGTCTACATTCAAACAAAATCTGCCATGAGGCAGCCCTCCCTTTGGGGGCCTCAGCAGTACCTTTTGGGGAACACATCTAAATCCCCTAGTTCCACGCTCAACCAGATTATAAGGGGAAATTTGTAAACTAGGCTATTGCTTTTCACTTATTAGATTCTTTTGGTTTATAACTGTATTATTGATAGCCAAAAACTGGAAACAACCCAGATTTCTAACAGAAGAATAGATAAATTATGATATATTCATGTAATGTAATAACAGCAATAAAAAAGAATCAGTCATAAATACAACCTGGATAAAAACATTATCAAATAACATGGTTGAAAGACATGTTGCATGAAAGAAAACAGACCCAAAAGAGTACATACTGGATAATTCAAGAACAGGCAAAACTCACAATGGTGATAGAAGTCAGAACCACTGTTGCCTGTGGGGGTGGGCAGAGGACTTTTGGAGATGATGGCACAACTTGACTGGGAGACTCTGACACAGAGATACATTTATAAAATGTGCACCTAAGATTGGTGCATTTCAACATACCAAGTAAAATTGACTCCGATAAAAAGAATTTTAACACTTCAAAAGTCACTAAATATTTTTTTGATGGTTTTATTGTCTGAGACCTAATTTTATGACCTAGAATCAAAGCTATGATTACAGTCTCCCCTGGGTTGAAAACAAATCCAATTTATATATTTTAAACCTTGCAAAACATTCACTTAGAGTGATTTCTCACACAGATTTTAGCACAAAATTCTTGATAGTTACATACACGTCTGTTGAAAGCTGGTAGTCTTACCCAAAGTTAAATTTAAACAGAATATTAGAAAATATATATTTGAAAAGCGCATGAGAGTGTCCCTGAGCTATGATTGTACAGATTTACATGTGTGTTAACAGGAAAGTAAGTTGAGAAGTAAAAACTGGGGCTCATGTTTAAACATGTTGCCAAGTGAGAGGAGTGTGGCGTTCCTTTTACCTAATGACCCAAAGAGATGTGCAAACACACACCTCCGAAGGCGCAGGGGAGTGTGGAGGAAGGGCCCTTGCAGCCAGTGAGGTTAGCAGAAAAACAGTCAATGAAATCAGGAAGCTAATGGGACTTTCTAATTCTACAAATGCAGGGCAGACTGAATTCAAAGAGGATCTTTGCTGTAGGTCAAGGAAATCCTTGCAGGAGAGGAAGTAAGCAGTCTGATTCTTAATGAGTGTCCAGCTAGGGAGGGAGTTGGAGGAGAGAGCAAACCGTGTTGGCATATTGGGCAGTTTCTCCGTGACAGACAGCTGCCCTTTGCTGGCCTGGGCCTCAGAGATGATGCGCAGCCGGGGCTGCCACCCATAGAGAGTAACGCTTCTCAGCTGGTGCTTGTCAATCCTGCCTCCCAGAAGATCTTGACTTTTGTCTCGGGGGGCACTCACCCTGTTACTCGTGTGATGCTTGACTCGCTATCTTTATGAATCCACTTATTTAGGACAATCCTGCAGACACGAAAAAAGAAATTATTAGCAGGCAAATTATCACTTAGATTTTATCTGTTTTAGTACCACTCCCTGTTTTTTTGTCAGCAGCTTCACTGGAAGCAGCTGGCAGGTCCCCTAAGTGGCTGTTTGTGCCTATTGCTGTTGCATAATTCTAACCTGAAATCACTAAAAAGCATTTTGTGCTGTTATTATCGTTTGCATGGGCCATAACTAGCACTTTTATTATTAAAGCCCCATTCAATGGTTGGGGGAATTTTGATAAAGACTTCCTGATGCGTGTGATGAGCTATTTCACCCTCCACTCATATCCCATGATCACAGAGCTGACCAATGCATTGTAACATAAAATTAGATAAAACTTGTGCTGAGTCAAAGGTGTAATTCAGAGATCAAGAGGGAACATATTCAGTTATTCCTTCAGAAATCCCTATAACTTTTTCTTTTTTTGTTTTAGTTTGGTTTTGGTTAATCTTCACCCAAGAATATTTTTCCATTGATTTTTAGGGAGAGTGGGAGGGAGAGGGACAGACAGAAATATCGATGTGAGAGAGATATATCGATTGGTGGCCTCTGCACATGCCCCAACCAGGGCCTGGGCCAGGGAGGAGCCTGCAACCAAGGTACATGCCCTTGACTGGAATCAAACCCAAGACTCTTTGGTCCAAGGGCGATGCTCTATCCACTGAGCCAAACCAGTGAGGATTCTTTAACTTTTCATTTACTCCCCAAAGACAACACCCCAGAAATTTGCCTTTATTTGCTGGTGATGAACTGTAACATTTGGCACCAATGCCTTGATGAGCTGCCATCCACTGAGTGCTAATCTGATAAAATGACTCGTGTCAGCCAGAATGATACCCCTCTAGGGTCTCTCTTCAGAGTCAGGGGCCATTCCAGGCCAATCCTAGGGAGCTGGCTTTCCTTTCCAGGTATGAGAATGCATGCAGGGAGGTGTGCCTGGCTTCCTGGGGACTGGAGGAAAGGGGTCAATGCTGATGGGCTCCAGGTTGGAAATTACCTTCATGGGGAGGGGAGGAGGATGTGGCATTTATAGAAATGGTTGTACTATGAAGAATGCATTTCAACCTCCACAAAACTAGTTCATAAAGACAAACCAGGAAGCACATTCTATTACTGTGTTATTTAAATACTTACATGTCCACCAATATCACTACAATCATGGATAGCCTCAGTGACCAGAACTCTCCTCTCCTTTTCTCTAAATTGTGGTCAAAAGATAATGTTGTGTTTATTTCGTTTGCAAATAATTGGGTGCCTCTTTTTCATTTTTATTGCATATATACTATTGTTTAGTGACTTTTTTGATAATACTTCTATGGAGAAAAGATATCAGAGGAAAGGTGAAGTGGTATTGAAATTCATCAAGTCAGTCACCATATAACATTTTGATTGGAGAAAAGCAGTTCTAATTTAGTACCTATAACTACTAATATTGTCCTCCAAGGGCACATCACTGGGCTCTAGCAGTGATGAATCGTTACTGAGGAATTATATTTGATAAAGTTCCTCAATGATTCAGCTTCAACAAGATGAGTTACAGAGATTTTGTTTTCTCCCTCACATTTAAAATGAACTGAAGATGATAGACCAATGCTAGTTGGATGTTTCCACAATATCCTCATGGACCCAGGCTCCACCCTAGTCTTTGGGCATGGACCTCATCCTCATGGCTTCCCAGATGGCTACTGGAGCTCCAGCCATCACATCCTCATTCCTCAACAAAGAGAAAAGAGTTGGGAAAATGGAACCTGCCAAAGGAATCAGCTTTGTAAAAGAGTTCTTTTGGAATCCTTCCCCATACATCTTCTTGGGAAAGTAGTTTTTATCTGGGACCACTGACACCTCTGCTCAGGTAGAGGTTCTGTTAAAAAGGCAGATGAGGCGATGGGTAAGGGGAAGGCATGCCGCTCTCTGCCCAGGATACAGATGATGTTATGAGGTGATCCCTGCAATTCCACTACTCAGGTTTTTCTATTAACGCAGCTCCAAGCCAGAGAGTGGTGTTGTATTAATTCCATGCCTGGGCAGAAGCCACAGTAGCCATCCCTCCCTATGAAAGATAACCAAAGCTGAATGGAAATACTTAAACTCAGGTTGTCCCAGGGGCTGGACTCTCCTGCAGATTAGGTTCAATGTACTGCTCCGTCTCGTAGCTGAGAGGATAACCATGGGTAGCCAGTTACCATCAGTAATCGGAGGTCAGAACACCACCCTCCTGGTGGCTTCCAATTTCCAAGGGAGTCCACAAATGCTCTTCAGGAGTCAAGGAGAGGGGGGTCCAGGCCCTTAACCAACTGCACCAAGAACAGCCCACCATGAACAGCTTTCTAATATCACATGTCCATGTGAGATTATTTTAGCAAAGTTTCTATAACTAAAAACAGAAGTAATGCTAGCCATTTTTGTGGCCAAGGGCTGCTACTGGTTGGCAAGCCTGCTGGAGTCACCCTAGCAGCAGTATCCTTCAGCCCCCTAATGGAGAGTCGCTTCCACTCATCGTGCATCTGGGCCTGTGGGGAATCCGGAAAACTGCTGGAGCTGTCACTCCAAGCTCTCCCAGCCCCTCTGAGCTCGTCAGAGCAGGCAGCGGCCCTCAAGGCTGGGCTCAACTGTCAAAAAAAGCCTCTTAGAGTGAGAAGGACTCAGGTTAATTCTAGGCAAAGGCCCCAGGAAATAAATGAGAATGGCAGGGGGCTAAGGGAAGACCAGTTCAACCCAAGTACAGGAAGAGGTCAAGAGGGAGAGGCAGGAAGAAGCAACAGTGAGTTTCTCTGACTGGTTTTCGGTGAGGACGAATCTCCTCACACTAACTAACCCTTTGCTGAGTGTTTACTAGGATATTAGGTGCAAAAGACTGTGCCAAGTGCTCTACTCACGTTACCCCATTGAATTTTCCTCACGGTCCTAACTCTATGTACAAGAGAAGAGAAAATTGTCCTCAGAAACACAGTGAGTAAGTGGCCCAAGGTCACATTGATCAGAGATTGTGACCAGATCTGTTGGATTCCAGAGCCCCCATCAGCACTCCTGGTCTCCCTGAGGAAGCCTCATATGACCTCCAGCCTTCACATAATCTGTGTTTATGCCAAGTAAACCCATGTGACAACCGCTCTCCCAGCCAGGAATCTCCCTCCAGCATCCTACCAGCTTCCTGACAAATTAGGCTCCAACAATGCAAACTAGTTTGAATGTTTGCCTGTGCAAAGGTACCTAGGAAAACACCTTCTTGGCTTACATCAAGCTTAATTATTTTTAAAGGCAGTTGTAAAGTGTCCTGCTGGGAAACTATGCTGGGTCCTAGCTGATCTGCTGCAGAGGAGCTCAAGGAATCAAGAGACCTTCCCAGCTGGGGCCAGCTCACTGCCACCAGTTCAGCCAGAGGGAGGGTTGGAGGCCTGGGCAGGAGGAGGGCAGGGCAGTGCAGCCTGGGAAGGGGCTGGAAGCCCCAAAGGAGGTAAGGGCCCTACCCCTGCCCTAGCTTTGGTGAGGAAAGACCACTCCACAAACAATGTATGGCTCCCAAAAGGAAACCATAGACACTCAGAAGGTGCTGAGACACCTTTTATATTTCTCTGCGCTCTGCACTCCCTCTTTACTCCTCACTTCCTTTGGAGGGCAGAGGAGGGACCATCTGATGAAACAAGGAAAAGAAGATGTAAGCTCAGAGCTCTGAGACCTGCAGTAAATACTGCATTCAGAAGTCCAGTATTTGTCAAGTTTATTTGGCCCAAGATCCTTTTCTGGGAGGGAGGATGATGGGGCACTTCTTTTAGAAACAGTGTTCAGCAGAACTTGCTTTGTTTAATACAGTGGTTCCCAACATGGGACACATGCCCCATAGGGGGCAATTTGATTTTTAAGGGGGGCAATTTCAGAATGAGTTATTAACAGTGATTTTTTTTGCCATTTCTTATGGTTCTAGGGGCCTCATATACAGCATATAAATATATATTGTGATATATTTATGTATTTCCATTCTCTAGTATATGTTTTGAAACTTTATTTGCTATTTTTTCATATCAGTTCATATTATTATTTTTAACCATTTCTTAGTGATTTCTTCCTCAGTATTTCAAATGTCTTTTTGTTCTTTTATTTTTGTCTTTCATGGATGCCATGTTCTTTGGAAGCTTGTTTAGACCAAGTTAACAGCCTTCAGGGTTCCTCCCTGAGACTAGTTCACTTTTTGAATAATCAGAATTATATGTCGGGGCGGGGGGGCATTAGGATTTTAGAGATGCTTAGGTGGGGCATGGCCAAAAAAAGGTTGGGAACTACTGGTTTAATATGACAGTAGATAAAAGTGTCTTTCTTCACTTATACATGAAGATTCTGTTTTCCTTTTAGTCTATACTTTTATAATTAAAATATATCTTCTGAGATTGTAAGGTCTCCTTAAATTCAAGATGCCTTAATTAAAACCTGGACTCATTTATTTATTCTGAAGAGGTAGGGAGCAGGCACATAATGTGGCCCAGAGGCACTGACATTAAATGATGTTGGGGCGTTCTGTTCCCTCAGTATCTTCAGTGGTTCCCAAACTTTTTGGTCTCGGGACCCCTTTATATTCTGAAAAAATATTGAAAACCCCAGAGAACTTTTGTTCGTGTGGGTTATAGCTATTGATATTATGAAACTAAAATTAAAACATTTTAAAAACATTTTAATAATTCGTTAAAAATAAACCCATTACATGCTAATTATATACATTTTAGAAAAGATCATGTCCCAAAGCAAAACAAAAAAAAATTAGTAAGAACAATGGTATTGTTTTACAGTTTCACAAATCTCTTTAATGCCTGACTTAATAGAAGCCCGCTGGATTCTCATACCTGCTTCTAATTCAGCCTGTTCCAATGTCACGTCATGTGGTCGGCATAACACGCCACTCTACACTGGTGAAAGAATAAGAATGAGAAGAGAAATTACATATCACCATTGTTATAATAATCCTTGCAGACCCACTGAAAACTTCCCCAGACTCCAGGGTACCCCTGCCACACTTAGAGAACCAACAATTCAGATGACCAGTCCAGTCCCTTCTTACTTGGCACGCACCTGAGAGGGGTGGAAGGATGGATGGGTCTCCTTGCTCCTGAGGTTCACACACCCTGTTAAGGAGCCTGGTTTTCTGGGGGGTCAGGGCTACCTCAAGGTCAGCTCCAGCCATCAACCTGCCTGGCAGGTGCTTATTTCTCCTCTCAGCCCACCACTTCTCATCGTGGTTACTGGAGCCCATTGGAGCAGGGGGTCAGTTTGCATGTTCCTGACTCAGAGGTTTTTAAAGAGCTTTGATGTATAGAATTTCATTAAAGCCATATTGGCCCCAAGGTAGCCATTGTCCAAACACAGATATTGCCTTCATTTATAAGCTGCCTAATTCCTGCCAAAATTGACTTAATCTTTATCTACAGTACATGCCCCGATCTCCTGCAGGGTTTGAGTGGGCCCATGGTGTGACTGAGCCAAGAAGAGCAATCTTTTATTCGTCTTCACACATGGAGCATGAAGCGGTGCTTCATCTTGACCCTGGGGAGCTTTGAAGCCCAGACATAAAGGGAACAGAGGGGAAAGAAAGACACCAGAGCTGATAGATCTGAGCACAAAGATGACATGCTGCCCCTGCAGGAGTCCCTCCCGTGAGCGAAGCCTCGAAGACCATGTGAGAGATGGATCTAGATGAGTAGGACCTGGTTGCGTCCCTGCTCTATAGCATCCCCAGGTGAACAATCAGACGCAGCTAGCAACTTTTCTGTCTTTGGCCAAAATGAGACAAAATGAAATCCTGAGAATCCTGCTTTGTACTATAGCAGTAGCTACACCCCTGTTCCTTCTGTAAGAACCTGTGTTTATGAGACTCAAGAAGTTTTGGTTTTGGAGTTGGGTGACCTTGGGCAAAGCACATAGCCCATTTGAGTCTTAGTTTTGTCATCCATAAAATGGGTTGTTTGGGGATTTGCTGAAATTGTGCATGTAAGCACATACCACAAGGCCTGGCCTACAGTTAGCACTCAATAAATGTTAGTCATTAATTTCACTGTAGCTCACCTTCTAACATGATTAGAAACACAAAAGTACAGGTCCACCTTTAACCCCTGCAGAGCACAGAGAAATATAAGTGGGAGCCTGCACACCATGTAGATATATAGACATGTAAAAAATATACATTTCCTAATAAAATGTTTCATATATTTATCTTAAATATTTCTTCATAAAAACAAAGAATTTAAAACATGCCTCAATGTGTGGTTTTTATATGACTAAAAGTTTGCAAAAATGTCAAATCGGACTGAATTTAAATATATTGCATACATCTGGGGACCAGCTGATTTGAATAAGTAACAAATATAAACATAATTTCTTATTATAAATAACTAGAGGCCCAGTGCACGAAATTCATGCATGGGGATGGGGGTAGAGGGGAGGTGTCCCTCAACCCAGCCTGCACCCTCTCCAATCTGGGACCCCTGGAGAGATGTCCAACTGCTCATTTAGGCCCATTTAGGCAGTTGGACATCTCTCTCACAATCCAGGACTGCTGGCTTCCAACTGCTTGCCTGCCTGCCTTCCTGATTGCCCCTAACCCCTTCTGCCTGCCAGCCTGATGACCCCTAACCACTTCCCTGCCAGCCTGATTGATGCCTAATTGCTCCCTTGCCAGCCTGTTTGCCCCTAACTGCCCTCCCCTGCAGGCCTGATCACCCCTAACTGCTCCCCCCCGTCAGCCTGGTCACCCCTAACTGCCCTCCCCTGCAGGCCTGGTCATCCCAACTACTCTCCCCTGCAGGCCTGGGTCCCCCCCAACTGCCCTCTTCTGCAAGCCCAGTCACACCCAACTTCTCTCCTCTGCCATCCTGGTCACCCCTAACTGCCTTCCCCTGCAGGCTTGATCACCCCCAACTGCCCTTCCTTGCAGGCCTGATCCTTCCCAACTGCCCTCCCCTGCTGGCCATCTTGTGTCCACATGGGCAGTATCTTTAGCCACCTGTGGGAAGCCCTCTTGTGTGTTGGAGTGATGTTTAATTTGCATCTTACTCTTTTCTTAGATAGGATAGAGGCCTGGTGCACAGTTGGGGGCCAGCTGGTTTGCCCTGAGGGGTGTCCCGGATCAGGGTGGAGGTTCCTTTGGGACATGGGGCAGCCTGGGTGAGGGGCCTGTGATGGTTTGTAGGCCGGCCACCCCCCCCCCCCCCCGGCAACCAAGTGCAGGCCCTGGTATCTGGGATTTATTTATCTTCTATAATTGAAACTTTGTAGCTTGGAGCAGAGCCAAGCCTTCTGCTCTCTCTGGGTGGCAGCCATTTCTGTTGTGATTTATGTATCTTCTATCATTGAAACTTTGTAGTCTTAAGCAGATGCCAAGGCAGGCCAGGGCTTCAGAAGCTTGGTTTTCTCCATTACCGGAGGCAACCCTAGCCTCCTGCTCTCTCCAGCTCCGTGGCTGCCACCATTATTATTGGGATTTGTTTATCTTCTATAATTGAAACTTTGTAGCATGGAGTGCAGGTCTCAGCCGGCCAGGGCAGGCGGAAAGCTTGGCTACCTCCATTGCCAGGGAAATCCAAGCCTCCCTTTTGTTCTCTTCGTGGCCACAGCCATCTTGGTTGGGTTAATTTGCATATTCGCTCCTGATTGGCTGGTGGGCATGGCTTGTGGGTATAGTGGAGTGGTGGTTAATTTGCATATTGCTCTTTTATTAGATAGGATTCTTTCATATAATACTTTCTTGCCTTTATTTTAGCAAAATTTTAAAAAATGATGCAGTCAGTATTTACATATTTTGTATTTCATTGATATTTACAATTTTTAATGAAGTGTAATTGTATTTAAAGTACAGTATACTCAAAGTACAGTAGCATTTTTATCAAAATGTAAACTAAAGCACATATAAAATAAAAAAATAAAATTTTTATGTTTCAAAATATAATTTTTATTTAATATACTCAAATGATAAAAAGCAAAATATAAGTTCTCATTCATGAATATAAAATTTTAAATTTAAGAATTTAAATAAAATTGACACTAATTTACTTTTGAAATTTGATTAAGTCTTACCTATTTTGATAAAAACAAAACTTTTCACAATTACAGGATGAATGTCCACCTTGTTAACAGAATAATCATGTCATGCTTTATGCATGTTATCTATAGACCATCATATGTATACATTTAAAGTAACATGAATTATTACTGCAAAAGTTCCTCAGTTACCACATAAAATTAATTGTTGTGAATACATGGCTCCTTATTGGCTACTGTTCCCACACATCAGAACTTGAAAAGACAACAATAACAATATAGTAACCCTGTTAGAAAGTGGGCAAAGGACTTAAGTAGACATTTCTCCAAAGATTATATACAAATGGCCAACAAGCATGTGAAAGATGCTCAACATCATCAATCATCAGAGAAATACAATGAGATCATAAAAATCACAATGAGGTATCAACTCACACCCATTAGGATGGCTACTATGAAAAAGACAACAACAGAAAATAACAACTGTTGGTAAGGGTGTGGAGAAATTAGAACCCTGTGCACTGTTTGTAGGATTGTAATATGGTATAGTTGCTGTAGAAAACAGTATGGAGTTTCTCAAAAAAATTAATGATAGGATTGCCAGATGATCCAGCAATCCCATCTCTGCGTAGATATCCAAAAGGGTTGAAAGCAAGGTCTTGAAGAGATATTTATTTGCACACTATTCATAGCAAAACTATTCACAACAATCAAGAGATAGAAACAACCCAAATGCTGGTTGATGGATGAATGGATAAACAAAAAGTGGTATGTACATACAATGGAATAGTATTGAGCCTTTGAAAAAAGGAATTCTGTATATGTGGGCTTAACCTCTACACTTTTTAAAAAATTTTTTAAAAATTGATTTCAGAAAGGAAGGGAGAGTGAGAGAAAAAAACACACAACATCAATGATGAGAGAGAATCATTGATGAGTTAGTTGCCTCCTGCATGCTCCACCCTGGGGATCAAGCCTGGAACCCGGGAATATGCCCTGACCTGGAATTGAACTGTGACCTCCTGGTTCATAGATCGACGCTTAACCGTTGAGCCACACCGGCTAGGTGTAAATCTCTGTATTTAACCTTGCTCCTAACCTCTACACTCTCTTGCTTTGGAGCATAGCATATCTGGAGTGGTTACCTATATACACATCAGCCAACTTAAATTTTCTGGAAGTTTATATTCTTGAGAAAACTAAAGTAGGGCACTGTTTAACAGCATCTCAAGAAGGATTTATTGAATCAAAACATTCTGGGTCATGTTTGGCCTCAAGATAGCACAACCAGTGGTCATTTGGCTCCCTTGTGTGGAATGTTCTCCTTTAAGCTCAATGGAAAATGTTCTTGACAGTGAGAGACCTTGCCTGGGACAGAGTCCTGTTACCTGGTTTTTCTCCTCATAGCCCCTGAGATCAGTTTCTCCAAAAGGAGAATAAAAGTAGCTTGTTTACCATGTGACTTGCAAAACTGAAAGTTTAAGAAACAATTTTATATTAATGTATATTAAACTTTAGAGTTCCAGTTTCTGGTCCGACATGTAAGGAGCTTGGAAATCATCACTCCATCCTAATCATCAGCAAAAGCTGAACAAACTGAAAAGTGACAACCCTTCACACGTCTGCAGAGAATTGAGGTAAGAGGCAAACTGCTGCCAGCCGAAGTAATTGACAAATTGGTAGAGGCTCAGTAATTCATCACTCTCAGCTCTGCTTTAAAAACTCCAGGGTGCCCCACTCTTGGCGGTGGGGGCGGGGGCAGGGCTCACACTTGTGTGAGTCCAACCCCTACAACCCTACCAGGTTCTCACAGTGACATCCCCTTATACTTCCTGCAGGAAGAGAGGAAAGAGTCATTTTGAAATAAGCCACAGCATTCTATTCTTAACAAGGCCTGCCCTCAAGGGAAACTATTTTACCAGAGCCTTACTCACTGGGGTTTTAAAGGGAGTATAACCAGCCTGGGGAAGAAAACTACATCCTCCCCCCTCCTGACTTCCTGTCACACCTAAGGTGGAAGGAAAAGTGGGAAGCACTTGTGAAGGTCACAGCCCAGAGGCACTGGGTCCCTGAAAGACTGAGGCCTAATCATAGGATTATAGAAGGGCCCCTCCCCTATACACCTTACCACTACCACACTGAAGGCCTATCTGCCTTAGTTCCTTGTACCCGGTACATCATGCCTGGCATTCAACAAAAAATTACAAGGCAAGCTAAAGGGCAATACATACATACATACATACATACATACATACATACACACATACATATAATTTAAAGAGACAGAGCAAGTATCAGAACCAGACTCAGATATGGCAGGGATGTTGTTTATATCAAATGTTGAAAGAGGGATGTTGAGGTCTCCAGCTATAATTGTGAATTTGTCTATTTCTCCTTTCTATTCCATTTGTTTCTACTTTACATCATTTGCAACTCTGCTGTTTGGTGGATAAATATTGAGTATTGCTATATTATTAGTAAACTAGTGGCCCAGTGCACGAAATTTGTGCACATTAAAAGGGTACTAATTAGAGGAAATATTTTAATAGTGCTTTTTGCCCTTTCTCTATAATAAAAGTGTGAGAGATAAAAGGTAATGAGTACAACGTATATGAAAATAATACATAATTTCGAGAACTAAGATGGCTGCAAAGGTAAAACACCTATCTTGCCGTCATAATCAGCAATTTTAATACTACAACTTAACGAAAGAACAAACACCTTCCAGAATCCCCAGAAAGCTCGCCGAGTGAAAATTCCACAAATAAAAGTGAAGATAAGACACTGTGACTCGGAAGAACAGCAGCGAACAGCGTTGAAAGATTCACGCAGAGAGAGGTTTGGAGCGCGCGCCAGTGGAGAGGGTGGGCCGCTGAAAACTGGCCAGTTTTCTCGAACGGGGAGACAAAGACGTCCCACTGGACTGATTCTCCAGCTCTAGGCGAAGTCCAGAGAACCCACTATCATACGGGGTGAAAACTGGACAGTGGGAGGGCACGCCGAAGCTCGGGTGCTGCCAGGTCTGCTGGCTTGTGGAGAAGGCAGCTTGCGTGCGAACAGCTCGGCTGCGTGACGGTGCAGAGAGTGCTCTGCGACTTGTCTCTCATTCGGAAAACTGTCAGACGGCTTTGTTTTACGACCCTGGGTGAGACATTGCACATGCAAAGTCATTTGGGGAGAGTCTGAATTCCCCGGCAGCCGGTGGAGCTCCACAGCGGCTCTCTCTCAGAGGTGCTGGCAGCCATTGCCCTTGGCACAGAGTCCCTGGGGCCGCATAGGGCGGAGCTAACGCTGTCTGCTTGGCCTGGAGACTCCGCCCATCCAACCTGAGCACAGCTGAGCTTCACAGACAATTGGCCTGGAGGTCAGCCCTCCAAGTGCTAACAACGATTAACTGAGCTTAACTTCAGCAAGACTGTGCAGCCCATATCCACCTCAGGTAACTGGGGAGGCTGAGCCACTGTCCCTAGTAGGAAGTCTACCACACAAAGCTAATTGATCAACTCAGGGAAGTAGCCACCATGCAGCGACATGGAAAGAAATCAGATGTGAAAGAAATGGAGGAAAAAAAAAGACTGGACATGGAATTCAAAACCACGGTTATAGGGTTTTTCAAGAGGCTCCAACAAAAGGTCGAGGCCTATAAGGAATTAAGCAAGACCGCAAAGGAGATGAATGAGTCCTACAAGGAAATGAACAAGACCCTCAAGGATATAAACGAGACCTGCAAGGAAATGATCAAGACCAACGTGGAAATGAGTCCTACAAGGAAATGAAGGAGACCCTCAAGGATATAAAGGAGACTCTCAAGGATATGAAAAAGGACCAACCAGAAATTAAGCATACACTGACTGAAACAAAAAATATTATACAAAGACCTAAAAGTGCTCTGGAGCACCCCAAGAACCAAGTTAAAGATTTGAAATACAAAGAGGTAAAATCCACTCAGCTGAAAAAGCAAGAAACCAAAAGAATCCAAAAAATTGAAGAGAGTGTAAGGGGCCTCTGGGACAACCTCAAGCATACCAACATCCGAATTATAGGGGTGCCAGAAAAAGAGAGAGGCCAAGACAATGAAAACCTATTTGAAGAAATAGTGACCGAAAACTTCCCACACCTGGTGAAAGAAATTGACTTAGGAGTCCAAGAAGTGCACCGAACCCCAATATATAGGAACCCTAAGAGGACCACACCAAGGCACATCATAATTAAAATGCCAAGGCAAAAGATAAAGAGAGAATAATAAAAGCAGCAAGAGAGAAACAGTTAGTTACCTATAAGGGAGCACCCATACGACTGTCAGCAGATTTCTCAACAGAAACGATGCAGGCCAGACGGGAGTGGCAAGACATATTCAAAGTGATGAACAGCAAGAATCTACAACCAAGGTTACTCTATCCAGCAAAGCTATCATTCAGAATTGAAGGCCAGATGAAGTGCTTCGCAGATAAGAAAAAGCTAAAGGAGTTCATCACCACCAAACCAACATTATATGAAATGCTGAAAGATATTCTTTAAGAAGAGGAAGAAGAAAAAGGTAAAGATGAAAATTATGAACAACAAATACACATCTATCAACAAATGAACATAAAAATCAAGTGAATTGATAGGCTGTTGAACAGGATAGACTGGTGAATGTAACAGAGACATGGACATAGAGAGGGAATGGACTGACAATTCTTGGGGAGAAAAGGGTTGTGGGAAGTGCAGCAAGAGACTGGACAAAAATCTTGCAACAATGGGAGAGGACAGTGGGGAAGGGGAGGTGAGGGTGGAGGGTGGGATAGGTACAGGGTGGAGGGGAACTATAGGGGGATAAAAAGGGGAAACAATGTAATTAATAAACTGAACAATAAAGATTAAAAAAAAGAAAAAAAGAAAATAATACATAATTTCATTAATAAATAATAACAAAATGATATAACAATACGAATCCACAATAAACTGTTGAGTTAATTTTCCTGCATTTAAAATAGGATTGAATGTGTCCCTCGCAGAGAGATGAAATCCATTTGGGTGACTTGTGTTCTTACATTTTGTCTGGTATTATTGTTGAGTACACTGTTGTCTCTGAGTCTTAATGCAATATCTGTTCCCAAATCTTTTTCACCATGTGGAAAAAGAGTAGGATATGTCATTGCATCTAATGTAGGAAACAGGATACTGATTCGTTTCACTTTAGTGGCATTTGGATTATTGGGACCTGGTTTACAATGAATGAGCAAGTCCCTTTCAAAAGGAGGTTCTCCATCTTTGTTTCTGAATATGACAGCAACCTTGGGTGCATGAGGAGAATTATATCTACCTGGGTCACTGTTATGATCATATTTAATTGCCATAGTTACTTCCGTGGGAGCTATACCTTTTGCTGCTGCTTCAGATTGGGCTTCCTTTTCTACCTCATGTAGCATCTTGTACAATTTTGTTAATTCATTTATTTCATGCATGAGGTTGTTGATGTTGATCATGAGTCTTTCTGAGCAGGCCTGGTTTGCTGGGATTGCTAATCTTTTACGTGTAGCTTTGGCTGTATCCAAAATATAGAGTTGAGCAAACTTCTGAGAAACACCATCAGAAGGATGTAAAGTTCCAGTACGATGATAAACTTGTCCATGTATTCTAAAATAATATGGCCCATACCCTGATGGCGATGCAACATTTGCACATATGGAAGCAAAAGCAAAAGAACTATTCATAGGTCAAATGTTTTCCATGAAATTTTTACTGTCAGAATCTTCATTTATCATTAATCTTTTTAAATATGGCGGGTAATCTAGGAAATGTATATCATTTGGACAGACTTTCCCTTTGCTACAACATCGAGTAAATTTCCCATCAGATGGCTTTTCATCCAAGAAATTTAGTGATAGGCAAAATTCACATCTAACAGTCATTTCACCACAACTATGTTCGAGAATTGCATCCTCAGGTACTCCATTTTCGCTGAGAAGGCAGTTCCTACCACTATTGCTAGTACTTGTTGATAACTGTTCTTTAGACATATTCTGTCTTCGCCACTGCCTTCTTTTAACTTCAAAGGTGCGTTGTTCTTTAGACATTTCCTGTGGAAGATGCTGGTGTTTTTCGGCTTCAGAGCGATGTTTTTCTAATAGTTGCTCTTCAGATACATTCTGTCGCAGGTGTCGCCTTCTTTCAAGATCAGACACACATTGCTCTTCAGACATTCTCTGTCGATAACGTTGGCACCTTTCTGCCTGGGGGCTCAGATGCAGCTATGGTGATTTCTTGCCGCCACCACCGCTTCGTTCTCCGTGCCCGGGGGCCTCAGTTAGATGCAGCTGTGGTTCACTGGCACTGCCACTGCTTGGTCTCCGCACCCTTGGCTGGGCGCTTGATGACTTCACCACTTCATCTTTGCTCCTGGGGCCTGGGGCCCATGCCTCTCGACCCCGCCCCTTGCTCCAACTGGCTGGTAGCATAGCCAATCAGGAGCCAAGGTATGGTCACATTTGCATGTTACTCTTTTATTAGATAGGATTGATCTTTTTATCATGATATAATGCCCTGCTCTGTCTCTGGTAATTTTCTTTGCTTTGATGTGTACTTTGACATTAATTTGGCCACTCCTGCTTTCCTTTGAATGATATTTACATTATATATCCTTTTGTATCCTTTTAATTTTTTTACCATTTTAACAATTTTTTTAAATATATTTTATTGATTTTTTTTACAGAGCAGAAGGGAGAGGGATAGAAAGTCAGAAACATCGATGAGAGAGAGACATCGATCAGCTGCCTCTTGCATGCCCCCCACTGGGGATGTGCCCGCAGCCAAGGTACATGCCCTTGCCGGAATCGAACCCAGGACCCTTCAGTCCGCAGTCCAACGCTCTACCCACTGAGCCAAACCAGTCTCGGCCATTTTAACAATTTTTAAGTGTACAGTTCAGTGGCACTAAGTGTTTTCACACTGGTGTATTCACCACTCTTCATAGCAAGAACTTTTTCATGTTCCTGAACTGAAACTCTATATCTGTTAAACCATAACTCCATTTCTCTCTCTGCCAGCCCCTGGGAACCACCATTCTACTTCTGCCTCTATGAATCTGACTGCGCTAGGTACCTCACATAAGGGGAATCATACAGTTATATAGGTCTTTTTGTGACTGACTTAATCTGCATACTGTCTTCAAGGTTCATCCATGCCTTTGCATGTGGCAGAATTCCTTCCATTTTAAGACTGAATAATATTAAATTGTTATATATATATATAATCACATTTTGTTCATTCATCAGTGGGCACTTGGTCTACTCTCACCTTTTGGCTATTGTGAATAATGCTACTATATACATAGATGCACAAATATCTATTCAAGTATCCACTTGTTTCTTTTGGGTATACAATAGGTCCTCGGGTTACGTCGAAGATCCATTCCTACAATGCATTCCTACAGCATGACGTAACACGATTTTTGCCACAAGTCAGAACCCACCTACATCACTCACATGGAGCACAAACACAGCAGTAATGAAATGAAACAGTAAAAAAAAAAGAAAAAAGAAAAAAGAAAAAAATTTTTTAAAAGAAAGATAACAATTTCTGACCTTTAATTGTGGTAAATAAATAATAAAAACATAAAGCGCGTATGTATATACTAGAGGCCCGGTGCACGAAATTCATGCACGGGAGGGTGGGGGAATGTCTCTTAGCCCAGCCTGCACCCTCTCCAATCTGGAACCCCTCAAGGGATGTCCTACTGCCCATTTAGATGTCCCGATGTCCTACTGGGATTGGGCTAAACAGGCAGTTGGACATCCTTCTCATAATCCAGGACTGCTGGCTCCAAACTACTAACCTGCCTGCCTCCCTGATCGCCCCTAACTCCTTATGCCTACCAACCTGATCACCTGCTAAACACTACCCTGCCAGCCTAATTGATGTATCACTGCTTCCCTGCCAGCCTGTTTGCCCCCAATTTCCCTCCTCTGCCAGCCTAGTTACCCCTAACTGCCCTCCCGCAGGCTTGATCTCCCCCAACTGCCCTTCCTTGCAGGCCTAGTCCCTCTCAACTGCCCTCCCCTGCTGGCTTTATCACCCACAACTGCCCTCCCTTGCAGGGCCTGGAACCTCCCAACAGCCCTCCCCTGCTGGCCATATTGTGGTGGCCATCTTGTGTCCACATGGAGGCAGGATCTTTGACCACATGGGGGCAGCCCTCTTGGGTGTTGGAGTGATGGTCAATCTGTGTATTTCTCTTTTATTATATAGGAGAGAGGCCTGGTGCATGGGTGGGGGCCAGCTGGTTTGCTCTGAAGAGTGTCCCAGATTAGAGTGGGGGTTCCCTTGGGGTGAGGGGCAGCCTGGGCAAGGGGCCTGTGGAGATTGCAGGCTGGCCACATCCCCCAGTGACCCAAGCGGAGGCCTTGGTATCTGCAATTAATCTATGTCTACAATTGAAACTTTGTAGCCTGGAGCGGAGCCAAGCCTTCTGCTCACTCTGGCAGCCATTTCTGTTTGAAACATTGTAGCCTAGAGTGGAGGCAGTAACAGCAGGCTGAAACCTTCCTCTGTTGCCAGGGAAACCCAAGCCTCTTCTCTCCAGCTCAGTGGCTGCTGCCATTTCTGTAATTTTTATAACTGAAACTTTATAACATTGAGTGGAGGCCTAGGCAGGCAACGGCAGGCAGCTTGGCTTCCTCTGTTGCCGGGAAAACCCAAGCCTTCCTCCTGCTCTCAGTGGTGGCAACCATCTTATTTGGGGTTTATTTGCATAATCTGCTCCTGATTGGCTGGTGGGTGTGGCTGTGGGTGTGGCTTGTGGGTGTATCGAAGGTACCGTCCAATTTTCATATTACTCTTTTTTAGAGAGGATGTTGAAATGATGGAATTTTTTATTATTTTATAAATACTGTAAATGGAGATGGCAACATAACCATGAAATGACGTATGTCTAGCCTGACATAATCTGAGGACTGCCTATATACGTAGAAGTGGAATTGCTGAATCATATAGTAATTAATTCTATGTTAAATTTTTCAAGGAACCACCATCCTGTTTTCCATAGTGGCTGCACCATTTTACATTCATATCAGCAATGCACCAGAGTTTTACTTTATATAATTATCAAAATTTATTTTATTTTTTAATTATAGCTATACTAACGGATGTGAAGTTCTATCCCTTTACTTTTTTACCTGCTTTTATAATTATAGTAGAGGCCTGATGCATGAAATTCTTGCAAGAGTAGGCCTTCCTTCCCTCAGCTTTTGGCATCAGTTTCCCACCGGTACCCAGAACCCAGGCTTCCCTTGCAGCCCCAGCTTCATCCGGAAGTACATTCTGAAGGACATTCGGTCTAATTAGCAAATTACGCTTTTATTATTATAAATTTGAAGTGAGTTTTTTATAAACAGCATGTTTTTTGCCGAGAAACAATTCCAGCATGTAATAATTACAAGAGTTCCCTCAAAAGGTTAATGAGACTTGGGGGGCTCAACAAGGGTGAGCCACATATGTAATTTACCTGTTGGAAATGGCCACAGCACTTCCCCAAACCTGAATAAAATTGTTAACTGCCAGACAGCTCAGGGCATACTATTGCCTCCTGTTGGCCAAACACCTGATCAGCTGTAGGATATTCCCCAAACTGATAATGTTTCTGTATTGTATCCTTTGATACCTTACTCTTTGAGTGTATATTTCAACCTTGCCTTTGGACAAATTGTGTTATAATAAAAGCACAGGTCATTGGACAAGGGAGAGTCTTCTAGCTCCTTCAGCTGAAGCTCCTCTGAACCCAATGCCTTTTAAAACTACCTTTTGTCTTTGGATTCCTTCTTAATTATCAATGTGCAGCACCTTTCTCCAGAATGCTGAACCCTTTGTAAGACTGGGAAAAGAACCCTGGCAGTTTTTGCATCCACTTTGCCAATCGCTGTCTTCTAATTGTTGTTTTTAAACTACTTATATTAGAGTAATTATTATGTTAAGGCCTAAGTCTGCCATTTTATTTTTATGTTTGCTTTCTCTTTTTTCTTTATTTTTCCTGCCTTACAGAGGATTATCCAAACATTTTATAGAATTCCATTTAGATCTATCTATAATTTTTTAGTATATCTCTTTATATAGTTTTTTAATTGCTCTAGGCATAACATTATATATACACTAGAGGCCCGTTGCATGAAGATTCGTGCAATAGGCCTTCCTTCCCCTGTCTGCCAGCACTGGTTTTACCTCTGGTATCTGGGATCCAAGCCTTTGCTCTGGCTGTAGCAGAGAAGCCAAGCCTCAAGGCTTTTCCACTGAGGCTACAGTGAGGCTTGGCTGCTCCACCCACAGTGGAGAAGCCAAGCCCCTTCAGTCTTTGGTCTTCAGTCTTCACCTTTAGTCTTCTTCATTCCTCAGTCTTTAGTCTTTAATCTTCAGTCTTCACTCAGAACAGAGCCTTCAATCTTTGCTCTGTGCCTGTGTATGCAAATCAACCCACCATCTTTGTTGGGTTAATTTGTATACTCCCTCCTGATTGGCTGGTGGGTGTCACAGAGGTATGGTCAATTTGCATATTTCTCTTTTATTACTGTAGATGATTTTTCCAGTCTAATGGTATTGTCATTTTACCGGTTTGAGTGAATATAGAAACCTTACTTCTCTTTTTAGCTCTTTGCCCTCCTCTGTTTATAACATCACTACCTTAAATATTTCCTTAACATATGTTTAGAATAACATAACATAGTGTTGTAATTTTTTTCTTTAAATATAAAAAACAATTTAGAAAACTTAAGAGTAGTTACCAATATTTTTACTTATCATGTTCTTTCTTCCATCCTACTATTCCAAAGTTCCTTCATTTTTCATTTTCTTTCTATTTAGAGAACTATCCTTAGCCATTTTTTAATCTTTATTGTTCAGTTTATTAATTACATTGTTCCCTTTTTTCCCCCTATAGCTTCCTCCACCTGGTACCCATCCCACCCTCCGCCCTCACCCCCCCCACTGTCCTCCCCGATAGTTGCATGATTTTTGTCCAGTCTCTTGCTGCACTTCCCACACCCTTTTTCTCCCCAAGAATTGTCAGTCCATTCCTTCTCTATGTCCGTGATTCTGTTACATTCACCAGTTTATCCTGTTCATCAGCTTATTAATTCACTTGATTTTTAGATTCATTTGTTGATACATGTGTATTTGTTGTTCATAATTTATACTTTTATCTTTTTCTTCTTCCTCTTCTTAAAGAATATCTTTCAGCATTTCATATAATATTGGTTTGGTGGTGATGAACTCCTTTAGCTTTTTCTTATCTGCGAAGCACTTTATCTGACCTTCAATTCTGCATAATAGCTTTGCTGGATAGAGTAATCTTGGTTGTAGATTCTTGCTGTTCATCACTTTGAATATTTCTTGCCACTCCCGTCTGGCCTGCATCGTTTCTGTTGAGAAATCCGCTGACAATCGTATGGGTGCTCCCTTATAGGTAACTAACTGTTTTTCTCTTGCTGCTTTTAATATTCTCTCTTTGTCTTTTGCTCTTGGCATTTTAATTATGATGTGCCTTGGTGTGGTCCTCTTAGGGTTCCTATATATTGGGGTTTGGTGTGCTTCTTGGACTCCTAAGTCAATTTCTTTCACCAGGTGTGGGAAGTTTTTGGTCACTATTTCTTCAAATAGGTTTTCATTGTCTTGCTCTCTCTCTTTTTCTGGCACCCCTATAATTTGGATGTTGGTATGCTTGAGGTTGTTCCAAAGGCCCCGTACACTCTCTTCAATTTTTTGGATTCTTTTGGTTTCTTGCTTTTTCAGCTGAGTGGATTTTACCTCTTTGTATTTCAAATCTTTAACTTGGTTCTTGGGGTGCTCTAGAGTACTTTTAGGTCTTTGTATAATATTTTTTGTTTCAGTCAGTGTATGCTTAATTTCTGGTTGGTCCTTTTTCATATCCTTGAGAGTCTCATTCATATCCTTGTAGGTCTCATTCATTTCCACGTTGGTCTTGTTCATTTCCTCGCAGGTCTTGTTCAATTCCTGGTAGGTCTTATTCATTTCCTCATAGGTCTTGTTTATTTCCTTATAGGTCTCGACCTTTTCTAGGAGCCTCTTCAAAAGCCCTATAACCGTGGTTTTGAATTCCATGTCCAGTCGTTTTTTTTCCTCCATTTCTTTCACATCTGATTTCTTTCCATGTCTCTGCATGGTGGCTGCTTCCCTGAGTTGACCAATTAGCTTTGTGTGGTAGACTTCCTACAAGTCAGCCTCCCCAGTTACCTGAGGTGGATATGGGTTGCACAGTCTTGTTGAAGTTAAGCTCAGGTTAATCGTTATTAGCACTTGGAGGGATTGACCTCCAGGCCAATTGTGACATTCAGCTGTGCTTGGGCTGGATGGACGGAGTCAACTCCACCCTATGCGGCCCCAGGTACTCTGTGCCGGGGGCAATGGCCGCCAGCACCTCTGAAAGAGAGCCGCTGCCGAGCTCCACTGGCTGCTGGAAAATTCAGACTCTCCCCAAATGAGTCTGCACACCCAATCTCTCACCCAGGGTTGCAAAACAATGCAGTCTGACGGTTTCCCGAATGAAAGAGGAAGTCATGAGTGCTCTCTGCGTGGTCAGGCAGCTGCGCTATTCCCAATTTCATACGCACTCTGCAGAAGCTCGCCTTCTCCACAAGCCGGCAGACCCCTGCAGCACCCGAGCTTGGCGTGCCCTCCCACTGTCCAGTTTTTACCCCGTATGATCGTGGGTTCCCTGCACTTTGCCCAGAGCTGGGGAATTAATCCAGTGGGACATCTTTGTCTTCCCCATTCGAGAAAACTGGCCGGTTTTCAGCCGCCCGCCCTAACCGCTGGCGCGTGCGCTCCAAACCTCTCTCCGCGCGTATCTTCAACACTGTCCTCAGCTGCTCCTCTGAGTCACAGTGTCTTATCTTCACTTTTATTTGTGGAATTTTCACTTACCAGCTTTCTGGTGATTCTGGAAGGTGTTTGTTCTTTCGTTAAGTTGTAGTTTAAAACTTGCTGTGTATGGTGGCAAGATAGGTGTTTTACCTATGTCTCCATCTTGGTTCTCTATCCTTAGCCATTTTTAAAAATATGTTTTTATTTATTTTAGAGCAAGAGGAAGGGAGAGGCAGAGAGAAACAGAAACATCAATGAGAGAAAACATTGATCGTCTGCCTGCTGCACACTCCCTACTGGGGCTTGAGCCCACAATCAGGGCATGTGTCCTGACTGGGAATTGAACTGGGGACCTCTCAGTGCATGGAACAATGATCAACCAACTGAGCCACACTGGCCAGGGCTCTTTAGCCATTTTTTTAAGGATGCTTACAACAAATTCTCTTAGTTTTCCTACATCTCAGAATGCCTTAATTTTCCCTTTATTTCTGTAGAATATTTTGACAATAGGTAATAGGATGCTAACCATTCTTTTCTTTCAGCACTTTAATTTTTATTTTTTAAGTGTATTTCCACTCCACTGATTTATTTTATTTATTTAATTTTTTTAGAGCAAGAGGAAGGAAAAGAGAGAGAGAAAAATAGAAGCATCAATCTGTTGCTCCATTTATTTATGCATTTATTGGTTGATTCTTGTATGTGCCCTAATGGGGGATAGAACCCACAACCTTGGTGTAACAGGGCAATGCTTTACCCAACGAAGTTACAGGGCCTGTGCTCTTTCAGCACTTTAATATAATTATACTGATAACTTCTAGCTTCCATTGTTTCTCATGAGAAATTCACTGTCATTCAAATTAGTTTTTGACCTATAGATAGGGTTGTGTTTTTCTCTGGTTGCTTTCCAGGTTTTTTATTTGTCTTTAGTGTTTAAATATTTAATTGTTATGTGTCTTGATGTAGATTTATTTGAGATCCTATTTGCATTCCACTCAGCTTCTAGAATCTCTTGCTAAATTGGGGGAGTTGTCAGTGATTGTTTCTTCAAATACTTTTTCATTCTTTCCCACTTTCTCTCTCTTTCTGGGACTCCAATGATACAAATATTAGATCTTTGTTATAGTCCCTTAGGTACATGTAGCTCTGTTTATTTGTTTCAGTTGAATTTCTCTCTGTTGTTCAGATTGGGTAATCTCTATCATTATATCTTCCAGCTCACTGAATCTTTTCTGTTACCTGTGTTCTGCTGTTGAGTCCATCTATTGAGGATTTTTTTTTAAATGTTGTTTATTGTGATTTTTAGTTATAAAATTTCATTTGATTCTTCTTTATATTGTCTGTTACATTGCTGATATTTTCTATTTCTATTTTTTCATTTGTTTCACATGTGTTAATAATGGCTTGTTGAAACATTTTAATTGAATTTATTGGGGTAACATTTGTTAATAAAAATATATAGGTTTCAAGTGTATAATTCGATAATATTTCATCTGTATACTGTATTGTGTGTTCACCACCAAAGTCAAGTTTCCTTCCATCACCGTTTATCCTACCTTTATCCTCTTCTACCTCCCCCTGGCCCCCTTTCTTATGATAATCACCATACTGTTGTCCCTGTCTATGAGTTTTGTTTTGTGTTATTCATTTTTTTATTAAAAATAAATAGTTTATACATGTTTTCATAATTTTCTTCATAAAAGATTGCTGTTGGAATTGTTCACAAGCTTCTATCTTTTCCCATTTGGGTCTGGTTACTGAGTTTGATTATTTATTTATTTAGAATTTATTTATTTTTAATTTAATTTAATTGTTTAAAGTATTACATATAGTAGTACATATATTTCCTTTTCCCCCCGTTGACCTTCTGTTTTGCTTTAATTCTCAATCCCTTCATTTTTCTTTCACCCAACCCCCAAACCCCTCTAACAGCTGTCAGTCTGTTTTGATTCTTTCAAAATCATTATCAGGTAATGCCAATAGCTCTGATTTTTTAGTAATGGTGTTTATCAATTGTCAAGTTGCAGTCAGTTTAAGATTTTCTTGGTTTTGGGTGTAATGAGTGAATTCCAATTGGAAATTTTCATATTATTTTCCATTTTAGCCCGTGTTCTTCGGCCCTGCACAAGCAGGAGAAGAGGGACATGCTGCCTCATTTTTGTCATGTGAAGGTAGAATTCCAGGTTCCCCACTCATCTCCATTAATACCCAGGGCTGAGGGGGCTCCTGGTTACTTCCCTGCGGGAGTTCTGGCTTCCAACATGATATTCACTGACAGACACTACATGGGGATGGCCTTGTTACCTCTGGGAAATGGTGAAGCTCTTCAGTCTCCATTAGGGCTTCCATGACACCAGCCAAGGATGGAAGGGGAGGAGACGTATCATTATTCCTAGGTGGGCGTGGAAGGCCAAGCTCCCTGTGTGGTTTCCATTAACACCATGGGGAGGAGGTGCATCATTATCACCCAGCAAGGGTGAAAGTCTGAACTTCCTACTTGGCTTCTGATGCCACTTGGGTGGCAGTGTTGGGGCTCCTCAGTGTAGCCTCATGAGGGTGTAGGCTAGACTCCCTAACTGGCCTTTGCTAGTGGCGGTGGAAGTAGGGGCCACAGTTTTTTCTGAGGTGTCTGGTGGGAGTGGAGTTTTTGCTGTCCAAATGTTTTCTATGTGGTTAGCCCTTTTCCTGGTCCTTTGGCTAAAGGAAATGTACTTTTGTGGGAGACTTTTTTTTTCCTTCTGTGCTTGTTGCTCTTTCCAGCTTCTTCATTTCTGAACCTCGCATATCTGAGGCAAAAAGAAAACCAGGAGAGTATGCTATTCTTCAGGTCCAAGTTCCCTAGCCAGTTGGCTTTCTTTTCTTCACCTTTCAAATTCGTTTTATGTTTGCTTTACATGTCATGTCCATGGTTTACAGTTGTGCGCAGGAAGAATGGGGAAAAGTATGCCCACTCCATCTTCCCAGGATGCAGTTTGAGAGAATTGTTTTTATCAATGGATTGTTTTTAATGAAGCTAATATCAAAAACAGCATAACCTTCTTTAGAAAAATTCCATGAACTATAGATATTTTTGTATAGCCAAAGGCATAAGATTGAATATCAGCATTTACCACCCTGTTCTGAGACATAGTAACATTATGCTATTAAAATATATATATATATTCCCCTGTGATCAAAATCATTGGGTAAAGGCTGCATTTTGTGTCCCTCCCTTTGGGACTGGCAATGCAGTTTGCATAGTAAAGGCTCTAAGAATGTCTGCAATAAAGAATGTGATTACTTTTTTAATCCAGTGATGGCCAAATTAACCTGAGCATGAAACATGTTTTCCCAGAACAGCTAATAATATCCCGTAATCGTGTCCGCTTTGGAAACATTGAGCCACACCTATAATCCAGGGGAGTTATCTCATGACACAGGCTCTTCAAGGGAGGGGACTGGCATCTTACTGTGTGAACTCTCCTCCCAGGTCTTGGGAGGGGCAGCCAATCTGGCCTGAGGGAACATACACAGGACGGGGAGGGGGCATAGTAATTCTTTGCATTTTTCCAACTCTCGTGACCTCTGTGCTTTTACTTCTTTTTGCTTATTTTTATCTCTACACTACCCCTGCAAGGTAACAGGGGAAAGTATTACTACCCCCATTTTTCAGGCGACAAACAGAGGCCCAGACAAACGAAGGCATGTTTCTAGAAGAGCCAGATCTAGATCTGCAGCCTGTGGACTACAAAGGTCCTTCATAATTACTGAGTCTTTGCACGTCCTGGCTGGAGCCCTGTCCTGCCAGGCAGAGGTGTGGTCTGGCCTCCTGGGCCTGCCCTCCAGAATTCTGTGCCCTAAATCCTAGCTGGGCCTCACTTGCAGAAGCCCATCCATGGGCTCTAGATCCTCATTCCCTGCTCATTGCCCCCATACAGGATGCTGCCAGGATGGCCTCCCTGCTTTCCAGAAACATTTGTTCCATGGAAAACAAGTGCTGTTTTCCAGAACAAACCCTCTGGGGAGGGAAGGGGAAGCTAAAATCCTAAATACAGGATGAGGATCAAAATTGCTCTGACCCGCATTTCCTCTTTAGCCACCACAGCCCACTGTGTGACTGGAGACAGGAAGTGGTCAGGACTCCAGAAAGCATTGTTACCGTGAAAAAATGTTCCCAGTAAACATAACATCCAAGGGGCATCACAATACTGACTTGTCTGTCACTGTGCCTTCAGGGAATCAGGAGGAAATGACCACTCTCTTACTTTGAAGATGGTTCAGCGTGAGGACAAAATCATCTAATAAAGTGAGACACTGGATGATGCTATAAAACTTATTATGTGTCCTAGGGAAAAGCACATGTTTGAAGCCTCCTGGTGATGTCACAGTCCCCCTTTTCTCTGAAAATGGTCAAAAGGGAGGCAGTTATTTAGTGGAAGAAGTGATGAGAGAGAGAGAGAGAGAGAGAGAGAGAGAGAGAGAGAGAGAGAGAGAGAGAGAGAGAGAGAAAGGGATTTTGTGGTTGACATCACTTGTTTGACTGGCCTGGCCAGAGAATGGAATTTACTGTTGCCTGCAATTAATTCTTCCTTCCTACTTAGCAATGCTTGCTACTGCGGAGATTAACTAAGGCATTAAATTTTTAAATAGTTCCCCTACGATCAGACCCAGCTGCTGCAATGGCTGCAGGCTTCCTATGCCTTAGATCGTTGATGGCTGCTGTTAAAATCCAGCTATAACCTCTCAGGAGGAAAACAGTGTCCAGTGCTTATTCTTTAGATTGGAAGAGTTTTTCTAGCTTGACCAGATAGTCCTCAGGAATCAGATGGGCACACAAAGCAGATTTCACTGGGAGGGAGCTCAGAAAAACATGGAGCATGTTCAAATGGTAAGCTCAAGAGGGGCTCAGAAAAGCCACTGTGGTCAGTCTGGAGCCAGCATGAGCCCCAGACACCTGAAGCAGTCTCCACAGCGGTGAGAGGGAGAGAGGGATGTAAAAAGTCAGGTGAAAGAGCACTGCAAACGTGCTTCTAACCCCATATAGCTCCAGGGGCCCTGGCATATGGCCCCACAGGTGGAGCTGAGGAAGGAGCAAGGACAGTCAAGACAGTGGGGGTCCCTCCCCACCTCTACCCCCGCATCCCTCATCACCACCTGACTGTGTGGCCTGGGGCAGTCACTTCACATTCAAGATAACTTCCTGATTGGGCTAGATCATCTCCGAAGTCACATTTAGTACGAACGGTCCATGATTTTTAAAAAATATTTTGGAATATTTTTATTTTCCTCTTTTTCTCCAGATTTGCATTTTTATTACTACGTATTCACCAAAACAAATTACTCAAGTGTATAAAGTAAAAAGCATAAGACCCCCCTTTCCCCCAACACACACACACACACACACACACACACACACACACACACCCCTCCCCTGTCCCACTTGCCCGAGGTCCTTGACCCTGGGATTACATTTTGACAGGATTAGAGCAGAAAGCTTAAGACCATGGGCGTCAGAACCACATGGCCTGATTCAAATCCATTCCCTGTTCCTCTCTGCTCTGGGGCTTGAACACAGCTGTCCTCTCCAGCTTTCTTCCCTCATCTGTAAAATTAGGACAGTAATAGTGTACATGTTACTATGCACTAACACATAAACACAATACCTGGTCCATGGTGTTCAATATGGGTGAGCTATTGAACTGCAGCACACCTCCACTTATAATAGGGGAGCATTAATACGCAGGCCTGAGTGCTGCTTGCAAGAAGTCAGCCTAGGCAAATGCCAGGGCCCATTCTGTTTGTTCCATGCCCCTGTGTGTGCGTTTTACAGAAAGAAAGACATGCTGGGTAGAGAAGTTACTGGTACAGCACACCATGTGACATCACAGTATGCAATCCCTTTAGCACAAGGAGTCCTCAAAAGGAAAGTGGACAAGCCAGTTAAAAAGAAGCAGCCTCTGAAAATGGCATTGCAGAAAAAGTAACAATAAAAAAAATTAAATTTCATATTAATAATGTGGGGGGTTTTGCATGTGCTTGTCATTCACTCATTTATTGAGCAAGCATTTATTAAATGCTTTCTTATTTTAAAAAATTTTATTGAAAAACACAAATGATGTTGTATTATATTATTCATTATATATATTATATATATATGGTCCCGCTGAAACCAGTTTGTCTCAGTGGATAGAGTGAAAGGTCCCAGGTTCCATTCTGGTCAAGGGCATGTGCCTTGGCTTCGGGCACATCCCCAGTAGGGGGTGTGCAAGAGGCAGTTGATCGATGTTTCTCTCTCATCAATGTTTCTGACTTTCTATCCCTCTCCCTTCCTCTCTGTATATATATGGTGCTGCCACTTGCTTTTATTTTTTTCACTTATGTTCTATAGCAACTCACAGAAGACTGTTCTGTGTGTGTGTGTGTGTGTGTGTGTGTGTGTGTGTGTGTGTTTTAAACAAATACAAGGGAACCCCATGTGTGGAAAGTCAAGGCATTTAACCAAGGCCCTGCTAATGAACTTTACCTTGTGCAGTATTTCTGTATATAAATACCGATAATATGATAGAATCAGATAATAATACAATATCCTAGAATTAGAATTGCTTGGCCAAAGGATATGGACATTTTAATATTTGAAATATTGCCAAATCGCCCTCCAGGAAGATTATCCCAGAGAAGACTCAACTAGCATTATGTGAGGGCTTATGGATATTATCAATTATTTTTTACTTTTCAATTACAATTGACATATAAAATTATTTTAGTTTCATGTGTATAACCCAATGATTATACATTATATAACTTACTAAGTAATCATCCTGATAAATCTTATACCCATCTGACACCATACATGATTATTATAATACTAGAGGCCTGGTGCATGGATTAATGTACCGGTGGGGTCCCTTGGCCTGGCCTGTGCCCTCTCACAATCTGGGACTCCTCAGGGAATGTTGGACTGCTGGCTTCGGCCTGGTCCCCACAGGCCATGTTGAGGTTGAGTGCATAAACTCGTGCACCAGGCCTCTAGTATGCATATAACGTATTTGGTTAATATCTTCCACGTTTCCCCCTCTCCCCTCCTTCCTTTCCTCTGAGATTCATCAGTCTGTTCCATGTTTCCATGCCTGTGCATTGAGCGTCTGCGCCCTGGTGTTCAGTGATGTCATAGCTAATAATTGAATGGTTGCTTAGGCTTTTATATAGAGAGATTATTGACTATATCCCATATGCTATACTTTACATCCCTATGACTATTCTGTAACTAACAATTTGTACTTCTTAACCTCTTCACCTTTTTCACCATCCCCGAACTCTCTTCCAGTCTGACAACTATCAAAATGTTCTCTGTATCTATGAGTCTGTTTTTATTCTGTTTGTTTATTTTATATTCAGTTGTTGATAGATATGTATTTGTCATTTTAAAAAATTATGATGTGTCTTGGTGTGGGCCTTTTTGGGTTTATCTTGTTTGGGACTCTCTGAGCTTCCTGAACTTGTATTTCTACTTCTTTCAAGAGTTAGGGAATTTTCTGTCTTTTTTCACTTAGGTTTTCAATTCCTTGCACTCTTTCTTATACTTCTGGCACCCCCATAATGCAAATGTTAGTACACTTGAAGTTGTCCCAGAGGCTCCTAATATTATCCTCATTTTCTTGGATTCTTTTTTCTTTTTAGTGTTCTGTTTGAGTGTTTTCTGCTTCCTTAGCTTCCAAATATCCTTTTTGATCATCTGCTTCAACTATTTCACTATTGATTCCCTGTAATGTATTCTTCACTTCAGTTAATGTATTCTTCATTTCTGACAGGTTCTTTTTTGTTTTCTAGTTCTGTATTTTATGTTTTCTGACTATTTGTGAAGTCCTCACTAACTTCATCTACTCTTGCCCTAAGTTCACTGAACATCCTTATAGCCAGTGTTTTGAACTCTGCATCTAGTAGATTGCTTCTCTCCTTTTTTTGGTTCTTTTTTGAAGTTTTGTTCTGTTTGGGGTTTTTGTTTGTTTGTTTGTTTGTTTTTCATTTGGAACATGTTTCTTTGTCTCCTCACTTTGGCAAAATTGCTGTGTTTGTTTTTATGTAATAGGTAGAGATGCTACATCTCCCAGACTTAGTAGCGTGTCCTTATATAGTAGCTGTCCTATAAGGTACCTACTATATAAGGCACAGCCTCCCTGTTCACCCGACTGGGCACTCTAGGTAAGCCTCTCACTACCCTGTGTGTACATCCCCCTACTATAGTTGTGCTTTGACTGCTGTTGGCATCTAAGTGGGATATATTTACTCCCAGGCCAACCAGCTACAAGGATTGGCTGCTACCACTGTGGACAATCAGCTATGGAGGGGACCACCCCACAGAGCAGGACTTACTTCAGTGGGGTATCGATGCCTGCTGAGCATGTCAATTGTGGAGGTGGTTGGGTAGTGCATCGACATGGTCTGAAGCTGTTCACCAGGTGTTCTGGATTTGGGGCCTCACAGGAGGTACAGGCCAAGGTCAGCTGCCACTTGTGTTCTGCCCGGGGTCACCCAGCATGAGCTACAAAGCGATCTGCATATGGTCGCTAGTTGTGCTTAGCTTGGAGGTGCCTAGAAGAGGCCAAATAGTGAACCAAGGCGGTTTGCTGCTATTGCTTGGCCTTGGGCTATTTAGTGAGAGGTATAGGGCAGGTGGAGACCAGATGCTGCATGTTTGAGGGATTTTAGGAAAGTCTGAAGAATGAACCAAAACACCATTTTTAAGGAAAAGCCACTGGAAACACATTAGGTGGGCCCACAAGTTGGCTGGGGTTTCTGGCAATCTCCAGGGCATGGCAAACAGTAATAGCCAGGTTGATGAAGACTCAGATGCAACATCCACCTCCCAGCTCTGTGGAGAGAGGGCTCATCAAAGGTCCAATGGCATCTGCCAGCTCTTCTGTATGTCCCTAGTGCCTTTTGAGCTTCTGCCCCAGTGCTGCAGCTCATAGCAAGTGAGTCTGAGTAAGTCCATGTGTGGATCCTTTAAAAGGAATGCCTGGGACTCCAGCAGCCTGTGTCTCACTCAGCCACACTCCCTGCTGGTTTTTACAGCCAGAAGTTATAGGGACTTCTCTTCCAAGCTCTGGAACCCTGGGCTATGGGGTGTGGGGCTGGGATCCCTTGTTCCTCAGGGGGGACCTCTGCAGCCAAGATATCCCTCCTGATTTTTATCCACCACACCTGGGTGTAGGACTAACCTGGTCCATGTTTCCACCCTCCTACCAGTCTCAACGTGGCTTCTTCTTTATATCCTTAGTTGTAGGACTTCTGTTGAGTTAGTTTCAAGTAGTTCTGAATGATAGTTGTTCTGTAGTTTAGTTGTAATTTTTATGTGAAATAATGTGTTTTTTTAAAAGTCCATTCCATGCAGAAATTCCTAACCAGGCATTTCCTGGAGTTGAATATTCTGCAGCAGAGAAATGCAGGCCTGCTTCTTGATGCAGAGAGCAAACAACCCCCCCCCCCAACCTCCCACTCCCGCCCCATGCATCCCTGCCTCTCCAGGGTTATGTCCTGCTTTCTTCAACCTCCCTGCAAAATGAGCTTAAGACTTTTCCAAGCTCTGCAGCAGAGCCTGGATGAAGCTGTCTGGCTTCTCCACCTCATCATCATGACAGCTCCTTCCTGGGCTGATTTGGTGGCCTGTGACTTCGGGACCCCAGTCTCCCTGATCAGCCAGGCCCCACTGAGGCTTTCCCTTCTGCCCTTGAGTGCCAGCTGCCCCTTCCTCTGATTCTTTAAGGCTTATACATGTTATAAAGGGGCATCAGAACTGGCATTTTTCATAGTAACTGTTACATAAGAACTCAATATCCTTATCTCTGAAATGGGCTAATAGTGTAACCCTCCTAGGCCTGCAGCAAGACTAAATGAGGTGATAATGCAGATAAAATGTCCATTATTATAATTGGCATAATAAAAATGTGTCCCCTTGTCACTTCCTATTGCAATTTAATGTCTGTCAGCCCCACTAGAGTGTGAGCTCCTTACAGGTAAGAACTATGTCTTAGTCTTCTCTATATTTCTAATTCTCTGTGGCTCCAGACACCAGAACAGTGGCAGTATATAGTAGGTATCCAGTGGATAGGTTATTTATTGCCATAATAATGCCACATAGCAAACCAAACTTAAAACAATTATTATTTTGTATAAGACTTAACAATTAGGCTGTTTAAGCCAGGTTCAGCTGGGTGGTTCTTCTGGTTTGGCCTGCAGGTCATGTAGGCTCTGACCTGAGGGCAGGGGAGTCTGGGGCAAGGTGATGGGTCACGTGGCTCTCATCCTGCAGCAGCAGAACCTGGGTCTGATCACATGCTGACTGGCAGGGTTCTCAGAGTGGACGATGAAAGGCCTCTTCAGGACCAGACCTGAAACTGGCAAGTTGTCACTTCCACAACATTCTATTGGCCAAAACACGTCCCAAGGCCAGCTCAGGCTCAAAAGATAGCAAAATAGACTCTATCCCTCCATCTTTTAATAAGAAAAATATATAATTTTAAAGGGCATGGCTTCAGAGAGAAGTGGGGCATTACCACCATTTTTGCAATTTACCACATCCAGATTTTTTTTAATGAAAAAAGCTAAGTTAGGCGGGAAAAAGTGAATCAAAAAGGCAATAAGAAGAAAAGTCCAATTTATGTCTTCACAGTCATGGGCAAGGACACAAATTCTAGGTTGCTCAATACCTGCAAGATGAAAATGACCTCTCAAACCATTAAGAAGCTGAGCGTTCTCTAAGGTA
The DNA here is from genome assembly GCA_027563665.1 of Antrozous pallidus. Taxonomy (NCBI): domain Eukaryota; kingdom Metazoa; phylum Chordata; class Mammalia; order Chiroptera; family Vespertilionidae; genus Antrozous; species Antrozous pallidus. Next base: position 59,792,314 of record CM050508.1, on the reverse strand, counting down.
CAGTAAAGAGAACACGTGCCAATTGGGAGCTAAATCAAGACACGTCTCTCCTGGTGTCTTGGGAAGGCAGATGAGCCTGGATTTATTGAGGACACTCAGTCCCTGGACAGCAGTATGATTACAGACTCCGGTGTCATTAATCAGCAATCACTGACAACTGAGGGAGTCTATAAACCTGCAACTCTCTCTGTTCCAAAATTGATTAGACTTAAAAATAATTATTTAAATTCCACATACTTGAGCACTTGGCTTAGGAGGAAAAATACAAAGTGTCTAAAAGAGAAGTTGGTGTTTTTTTAAATTAATATCCACCTCTCAAACATCTTTTATTAGCCTTTCAGTAATTGATGAAATGTCTGTTACACATATACTCACAAAGCTTCTATCAGAGAAACTTTCTCTAATGCCAGAGATTTTACAGTGGGTCAGGACAGTCCCTGTTCCACCTCCAGCAGGAAGGCTGGCATCCCAGTACATCTCCACAGGTCCAGGGGCAGGTCTCATAGTCTTCTGGTCAGTTCTTGCTACCAGTTGCTTCCTCACTGTCCCCTCAATCCCTGCAGTGCTCACCTCTCTCATTCCTTAAGGGGTCCTGGCATGGCTCATTCCTCCTTTTCTGCAAAGTTCTTTAAAAAAATTATATATATATTGATTTCAGAGAGGAAGGGAGAAAGAGAGAGTTAGAAACATCAATGATAAGAGAGAAACATTGTTCAGCTGCCTTCTGCATGCCCCAAACTGGGAATTGAGCCTGCAACTTGGGCATCTGGCCTAACCAGGAATGGAACTGTTGAAATAAGGTCATAAGAACATTTATCTAGGGTAAACTGCTGTTTGAAACTTTGGCCACTGTTCACCCCTGCTTGCTTAAAACAAAAGAATTATTGCTTTAGTTTCCAGCTTAAGAGCTTGAAGGCTAAACCCCCTCACCCCCTCACCCCCAAAAAAACCTTTGAAGACTAGAACCAGAGGAGTAACGGGTCAGTGCCAATTATGTAGTTACACCACCTGTTTTTACAAGATAGGACCACTTTCCCAGGTCTAGCAGAATACATACATAAAAGATAAGGAGTGAGCAATAGAGTCACTCATAGTCTATTGGCACCCCTTCCCCAGATGCGGCCTTGGGGGCTGTTCACCAAACGTAGGGCAATAACATTTATGGTTCAGACCCTTTAAAAGGACTGCCTGCACTCGGGGCGGTGCAGCCTTGAGTGTTAGGTCTCCGTGCTGTGCCCCGCAACCGTCCTGGCCAATTTTTCAATAAACCCTTACCTGCTTATTACCAACTTAACCGCATCCGTGGTCATTTGAAACTGGTCGTGGAAGTCACCCCACAACACTGGACCTCCTGGTTCATAGGTCAATGCTCAACCACTGAGCCATGTTGCCAAACCTCCAGCAAAGTTCTGGATGCACAGCCTCATGTAACAGATTTTACTGTAGGTTTTGTGGCCAGAGGGGTTAATTACAGGACAAGCTAGAAAGTAAATCCACTGTCAGGCAGACATCACTGAACAAAACAGCAGTTCTCAGAATAAGAACAATTATTTCTCCTACCTTCTAAACCAGTGGTCGGCAAACTGCGGCTTGCGAGCCACATGCGTCTCATGAGCCGCTGATTGCCGTTCTGTTGACTGATGAGTTTGCTGACCACTGGGATAGGGAGGGGCTTAATCAGAAGGAACAACAACAGCCTGCAATTATTGGAATCAAGAGTCTAGGTCAGTGGTCGACAAACTCACTAGTCAACAGAGCAGCAAACTGTGGCTCATGAGCCGCAGTTTGCCAACCATTGTCCTAGACCAACAAGGAAAAATTGCATTCAGCTTCTAAAATAACAGGTGCTTTCTGTCATCTGTCCACTCTGTCTGCCAATGTGAGTTTTGAAAGCTCAGAGTGCTGTGTCTCACCTCCATGCCTGACATCCCCCCAGGTCCCAAAAAAGGCCATTTCTTCAGATGAAGGGATTATTAGATCCAGAAGACACATGTAATCAACACCTCATTTGGGAGAAGTAACCCATTAAGCTAGAAGATCTCAGATTTCAGTGTATATGAAAATCTTTTGGTGCACAGGTTAAAAATATAGTTTTCCTGGTCCTACCATCTCTGGGTCTGATACTAAATATCTGAGTAAAACCTAGCAATTGCATGTTTAGAAAACATAGCAATCCCACCTACACCCCTCCCTCAAGTGGTTCTGCTGCAGAATCACCTTGAAACACACGGCCTTTCTGTTTGACCTCTGGAGATTAAGTGGGGCACCACAGATCACATCACTGCGTTAGTTTCCTGTGGCTGCTCTTACAAATTTCCTCAAAGGTAGTGGCTTAAAACAACAGAAATTTGCAGCAGTATTCACAATAGTCAAAAGGCGGGAACAAAACCAAATGTGGTAATGCATAAAATGAAGTATTAGCCTAAAAAGGAAATTTTGATGCATGCTCTGACATGGATGAACCTTGAAGACATTATACTAAGTGAAATAAACCAGACGCAAGCACAAAATAAATATCGGATGATTTCTTGAAGTATTTAGAGTGGTCAATTTCACAGAGGCAGAAAGTAGAAGGTTATTTGGCAAGGGGCTGTGGGAAGAGGGGCATAGAAGTGAGTGTTTAATGGGTACCGAGCTTCCGTTTGGGATGATGAAATGAGATGGATGTTGGTGATGGTTGCACAATAATATGAATATACTTAATGCCACAGAACTGTACACTTAAAAGTAGTTAAGATAAAAAAATTATATTACTAGTATGTATATTTTAATAGAATTTCAATAAACAGAAATAAAATAAAAAATAAAGCCCAGATATGCATTCCCTGACACATCTGAAGACCAGAAGTTGAAACTCGGGATCATTGGGTCACCACACTTCCCTGCGGCTCCAGAGGGAGTCTGTCCCTTGGGTCTTCTCTGGGGCTGCCAACACTCTCAGCCACATCACCGCAGTCTCTGCCTCCATCTTCATATCACCTTCCCCTGCTCTCTCTGTTTGAAATGTCCCTCCCTCTCGCCTATAAGTAAGGACTCCTGTGATTCTATTTAGGGCCCACTCAGATAATCCTCTCACCTTCAGATCCTTAACTTAATCTCGGTTGTAAAGTCCTTTCTCCCCTCTCCCTCCCACCCCCAAATATACTTTTATTGATTTTAGAGAGGAAGGGAGAGGGAGAGAGAGATACAGAAACTTCAGTAATAAGAGAGAAACATCAATTGGCTATCTCCTGCATGCTCCTCCCCTCCCCCCAATTGTGAATCAAGCCCGAAACCTGGGCATGTGCCTGACCAGGACTCAAACCACAACCTCCTGGTAGGTTAAGGTTCAACCACTGACCAAAGCTGGCTGAGCTGTAAAGTCCTTTTTTTTTTCTTTTTCTTTTTCTTTTTTTTTTTTTTTCCATACAAGAGAACATTTACAACTTCTAGGGATTAAGATGCGGATATCTTGTGCACCATTTTCAGCCTATCACACTGTCAAAATTCTAGGGAGCCTGGCTGGTTTGGTTCAGTGGTTAGAATATTGGCCCTTGAACTGAAGGGACTTGGGTTTGATTCCCCAGTTAAGGGTCCTGTTGAGCGAAGAGCTCCAGTTCAGGTCGGACAGACCTGGGTGTACATCCCGGCCCTGCACTTACTGGCCAAGTGGCCTGGGACACATCCTCTCTTCCCCTTCTTCCTCATCTCTAAACCAGGGGAACTGCTACAGGAAGCAAGCACCTCGTGGATTCAGTTGTTAAGAAGATAAGCATCGTGTTGAGTGCAGTGCCCAGATAACCAATAGTAAGATTTGCAGCCCTGCCCAGGTGTAGAGGGCAGGTCCGCCCTGCCCTGCCGGCTCATCCCTCCCTGGCTGGTGGGAGGGTCGGGAGCAAGCATGCAGTCCTGAGCTGGCCTGGTTGGGCAGAGCTTTTGATACAGAAGAGCATCTGAGTTCCCAGCAACTGCTCTCTTCCAGCTCTGCCCCCTGCTTCCTCAGCAAATCCATCATTAACCCTCAGCAAAGCAGAGGGCAGGGCTGCCTGGCAATTTTCAGGTTCTACACCACTACATCAGCATGGTCTCCATGGGCTTCGAGGACTGTGTTGCTCACCTCACCCAGGGACCTCAGCAGGCCCAACCTCACCCCCAGTCCAGCTGCAGCCACAGGGCTGGCAGCCAGATGGGGAGAGCAGGAAGTGACTCCATCCCCTGCCCTGGGCCTTAATGGGGAGTTTGCCTGCACAAAAACCCCTTTCAGAGCTGTAAATCTAATTGTGGGGCCGGCCTGTGATTGCACAGGTTTTGTTTTTAGTATATTTTCTTTATTGTTTAAAGTATTACAAATAGTAGTACATATGTTTCCTTTTTTCTCTCCCCCCCCCCCCCCCTTGACCTCTCTCTGGCTTCCCCTAACTCCCAACACATGCCCTCACCTGCCACCCCCCCTGTGTCTTGTATCCATTGGTTATGTTTATATGCATGCATACAAGTCCTTTGGTTGATCTCTTGCAGCACCCCTTCCCAACCTCCCCTGCCTTCCCACTGTAGTTTGACAGTCTGTTCCATGCTTCTTTGCCTCTGTATCTATTTTTACTTCCCCTGTTTCTTTTCTTTAAAAAATCTTGCCTCACCGAACCGGTTTGGCTCAGTGGATAGAGCGTCGGCCTGCGGACTGAAAGGTACCAGGTTCGATTCCGGTCAAGGGCATGTACCTTGGCTGCGGGCACATCCCCAGTTGGAGGTGTGCAAGAGGCAGCTGATCGATGTTTCTCTCCCATCGATGTTTCTGACTTTCTATCCACTTTCTATCCCTCTCCTTTCCTCTCTGTGAAAAATCAATAAAATATATTAAAAAAATAAAAAATCTTGCCTCTGCAGACGAGAAATAAACATATGAGAACAAGAAATGGTTGAGTCTCAATTTCAACGACCAACAGTTCTGAGTCCCACTTTCAATGTCAAACTCTTCCTTATGTGTGCATGTCAGCAATGGTATCTGGATGGTGGACAAATGTTGGCAATGCAGGTCCCACCCTCTTTAGTTTGGTCCTGGGTAACCTGCAGGGACACACAGCTCCTAACTGGTAGCATGGCAAGGCATCATCCGGGCCTGGGACTGTTTCTCTGGACTGTTTCTCCTCTTGTCTTCATGGTTGGACAGGTTGTTTTCAAGCAATAACAAGTTATTTTAGCCAACACAACTCTCCTAATAGCCTAACATTGAGTCTGAGGTCACCAAACCGGGGTGCCCCAAGGGAAACCATTGTGGACATGACTGAGCTGACTGAGCTGCCTGAGGCACTGAAGGCCTAGCTCTGTGTGTGTGTGTGTGGGGGGGGGGTCTGGAAAGGGGAGGGGGGGACGGTGGAATAGCCTTGACTCCCATGAGCCATAGTCTAGGCACACCTGACACCCAATCACGAGAGACTCTGCCCTTTATTGCGTGCCATTGTATACTAAACCATGTCTAACCCATCCCAGATGAGGGGCTGGGGCCTTCTAATGCCCCATGGTCCTGCCTCAAGGTCTCAAGGAGTTTTCCCCAAATGAACCTCACCTCCCTGCTCTTACCTGGTATCTCTAGTTCCTGCACTGAGTCCCCATAACTGGCCTCTCCCTCCAGCTCCTCCAAGAGAGTACGGTGTGACAAGTCCACACACACTTAGCACCTTGTTGGCTCACTGCCAAGCACGTTTCTAGTTGTCACAGGCCTGGGCAATGTGGACAGCCCATGCGTGCTGGCACCCGGGCTCATGCCCAGCCCTCAGGGCAGCACACTGTCTCTCTTTTCCTGGAATCCTCCTTTAAAATTAAAAGTACCACAGGCCTAACAACATGACCCATGTGGACTGGCTGTCATTATCTATAAGATCAGTAACAACAACAACACAACAACAAACCACTTTCTACACATAAGCAAGTTTCCTTTGTTTTTATTACAACTGTGTTAGCATCTGCAGACTATGGAGCTGACTTCAAAACTGTGAAGTCCAGCTCTTACTTTATAAATTAGGAACTTGGAGCAAGGATGTCCTCCAAGCCACACAGCTGGGTCTGGACTTTTAAACCATGTAGCCCCAGTACATTGTTATTCCTGCTCGCCAATGACAACCTGGTGACAAGGTTTACAACTGGAGTCGTCCCAGGACTGTCCTTAAAGCAGAATCTGAGCGACTATCTGGGACAAGTGGGAGCTTGTGGGACTGAGTCAGGGGCCAGATTGGGCAAGGGCAATCCACAAGAGGGGGTCAGGAGGCAAAACTGGTCACAAACAGGCACAGGCTGATCCAGACAACCTTAGAGAAGTGAGGGGGGTAGAGGGAATCCAGGCACCAGGCTCTGCTGGCTCCCAGGCCCGGAGGAGGGGCCTGGGAAAGGGCCTCTGCCCTATAGGGCTGCAGCAGTGGGGTGATGAGTGGAATGATGACTCTGGCTTCCTGTTCTTACGAAACTGGATAGTTATCTCAATTGCCCAACCCCAAGTTTAGAACCCTATTAACATGGAGTAGAAGCTTGTTAACTGACTCAGGATTAATCAGTTTCAAAATCAGCATAGACACATCAGTTTTGTATGTGCTTACGTAATAGCCTGAATAAGATCCCACAGAACTACAACTCCCTCCTCCCATCCCAAGGCTCTTCCCACCAGACCAAGGAACTTACTGCTCACGCAAAGCTCAAAATCACTGGGGAAAAAAAAAGTTTATTTTTTTTTTTACCTATGTTTACTCTTCTGGTTTGGAACTGAGGATTTAGCTAATTAAAATAAAAGGTTAGCCCTAGTTGATTTGGCTTAGTGGATAGAGCTTTGGCCTGCAGACTAGAGGATCCTAGATTCAATTCCAGCCAAGGGCACATGCCTAGGTTGCAGGCTCAATCCCCAGTAGGTGGCATGCAGGAGGCAGCAATCAATGATTCTCTCTCATTGACATTTCTATCTCTCCCTCTCCCTTCCTCTCTGAAATCAATAAAAATATATTTTAAAAAAAGTTTAGCTCCATAATGAGCAGCAGGTCCTGCAGAAGGAATGGTTAGGTCAGCTATTAGTCTTTAAGCCAACTCAGAGATGGACCTATTACTCTGGCCCTCTGTTGCTCCAATCATAAAAATTAAGATAAAGGTGGAGAACAGACTTACATAATGGTTTTTGATTTTTAGGGACCCCCAAATTGCACAAGGACTTTTCAAGGCTTATATAGTACATTGATAATTTTGTATTTTTTTACTTAAAAAGCTCCCTAAATTACATATTCCTAAGACTCTATAAAACCTCATTCATCACCAGATAGATAGTGTCCTGAAGCTAGTTAGGAGTCAGTGAATTCAGATTTAATTCACATTCACAACATCTTGAAGAAGGAACCCAGCCTTCCTGAGAGAAAGTCTGGAAACAATACAATCTTTTTTAAAAATATATTTTATTGATTTTTTACAGAGAAGAAGGGAGAGAGAGAGTTAGAAACATCGATGAGAGAGAAACATCAATCAGCTGCCTCCTGCACACCCACTACTGGGGATGTGCCCACAACCAAGGTACATGCCCTTGACCGGAATCGAACCGGGGACCCTTCCGTCCACAGGCCAACCCCCTAACCACTGAGCCAAACCGGTTTCAGCAATAATACAATCTTATATCTACTTTTGCCAACTCCTTTACCCCCACTGCTACCACTAAAGTGTTGGAGATGTTGGTAGCAACAGCAAACTAACACCAGATATGCATTAACATTATTCTACTTGAAAAGCCAGAAAGCTTTTGGTTATAGTAGTGTCCCTTACTAATGGGGAGAGGGGAGCTTCCACTGTAAAAAATAAAAATAAAACTAAGCTTATACAAAACTGGACTAATTTGACTTGATGTTTGCAGAGCAGGAGGAAGCCAAGAAGAGGAGAAAAAAAAGAAGCAGAAAACTATGAAGCAGAGAAAGATTGGCAGACTGGTCTATAGGACAGGAAAGAGCCATCCCCTGACATGGACACCCTTGTAGCATGGAGGAAAAATATCACTGAGCCCCTGCTAACGTTCTAGTAGCAACTGAGGTCACAATTCAGAAAGATCTGTGCTAAAAGGTTGATCTCACGTGTTGTGAAGGGGTTCAGTCATTCGTTGTTCATTCAACAAATATTTAAAGTATTTGTTGGGGACAATGATGAGCAAAACATGATTCTGTCTGGAGAGGAACACAGACAACCAAAGAGATGGTTGCAAACCGGGAGATATGTGCTCTGATAGGGCAGGTGCAGGTACGTGCCATCCACCAGAAGAAGGCATGAGCGGCGTGTTCTAGGTGAATGAAGAAAGAAGCAGTTCAATGTTCCCGAGGGGCCGTGGACCAGGTGAGTGCTGGGTTGCAGGAAGAGGGTGGAGGAGGCACGGCTTAAGCAGGTGCTGGGTCACATAGATTTTGAAAGCCTTAGTAAGGACTGGGGACTTTGCATTATAGACAATGAGAATGACTATAGAGCCCTAGCCAGTTTGGCTCAGTTGATAGAGTGTCAGCCTGAGGACCGAAGGGCCCCAGATTCTATTCCGGTCAAGGGCACATGCCTCAGTTACAGGCTTCTCCCTGACCCAGGCCCTGGTTGGGGCACGTGCAGGAGGCAACCAATCAATGTGTTTCTCTCACATTGATACTTGTCTCTGTCGTTTCCTCTCTCTTCCACTCTCTCTATATTCCGTGGGAAAATACCATCGGGTGAGATATAAAAAAAGAGAGAGAGAGAATGACTTTATGAAGTTACCCAGATGGTGTGGGGCGTGGACCAGAGAGAAGCAATGGGATAAGAAGGCCAGTTAGGAGGCAAAGATGACAGTAGGCTCAATGGAAGGAAGTTGGGATGGAGAGATGTGTACAGATTCAAAATAATGTTAAGAGGCACAGTGGACGTGCTCTAATAATCAGTGAGAAATGAGGTGAGCTGTCCGAGGAATCTATAATGACCTCAGGTGTGTCTGGCTTGAGCAGTTGGGAAGCCAGATGGTAGAGCCATGTGGAAAGACGTGACTCCTGAGGATGCTTGTTCACTGCTTCTGCACTGAATCGTCATTAGAATAAAAGGAGGCTTCAGAATTGGCTGCAGGAGGCCAGGTTGAAACGCCCAAGAAAGACCGACTTATTGAGTTGAGGAGGTGAGGACAGAGAGGGAAAAGGCAAGAGGTGGGGGAGTTCAAGTAAAAAGATACTCCCATGAGCAGAGCAGGCTACAAAACCATATGTACAATAGAACATACACACATGCACACACTATATGGAAGGAAAAGACACGGCTGTATCTACACAGGCACATTAGCCGTAGTTATTGCTTCGTAGTGAAATTACGAGTGAATAATATTTTCTTCTTTTTGCTTGGCTGTATTTTCAAAAGTAAGACTTGTACCATACGTATCATTTGTTTGTAATAAAAACAAAGTTATTTTTGAAAAGTAGCTGGGTAGGTGAGGGAAGACTGTTAGAGGGCTTTTAACTGAAAGCAAAGAACTTAATGGGAAAGGTAGAAACAGCTGTAGGAGATGGACAGCAACAGGATTTGCTGCCTCGCGCTCGTGGTTGAATATAGGGATCATCTGCAAAGCTTGTAAGCTACCCATCCAGGATCCCACCTCTAGAGATTCTGATTTAATTGGCAGGAAGAGTGGCTTGAGCGCTGAGAATTTGTAATGCTCCTCAGGGGATTTTACCGTCAGCGAAGATGGAGAACCACTGATGTAAAGTAAGAGGGGTGGTTTTCAGATTAGGGTTTTGACTTGTTTAGAACGGAGTGAGCATCTTGGGAGACTATCACAGTGAACCATGAGGCAGGGTCAAAGGTTGGCAATGAGATGGTGTCCCCGAGTCATGCCTGGGTCAGTCACACAGAAGGCTCTTCAATGATAGTTGAGTGAAGTGAGCTGAACTCAATATTTTTTTTTAAAAAAAGGAGCTCCAAAAAACTTTGCAAGAAATGGGGGCATCTCACACAGAAGAAAATCTTTGCTGTCAAAAGCAGGTGGCGGCCGGTGCCATGCTCAGAGGCAAGGGTTCTGGCATCCCCAGGTGTTAGAGCCCCTGGGGTCACGGGCACAGTGTGTGGATTACTCGCTAACTCTGAGGAGTGGTTTCCAGACCATTCGGCGTGGGCTGCGGGCTGCAAGGCACACGAGGCTGGCTCAGTGGGCTGCGTGGACGCCTCCTTTGAATTCTAGGCTCTCCACTGACCATCCCCTTGTTCTTCTTGGGTGAGTGACTTTCTTTCTCAGGTCTCACTCTCTTCACTTGTGGGAGAGAGGATAGTAATACCTGTTTGACAGGTTTCTCAGGATTAAATCCAACACCACTGTAAAAGCAGCTAATCGTTTTTTAATCTTTTTTTATTGCCTTTGAAATAGGAGAAGGGGACAAAATAGCTGTTAGAATCAGTTTGTAGCAACGTCTCTCTGCCTCATTTCCATCTCTTGCCTGATATTTTCTTTTATTCTTACTTAACTTGTTAAAATAAAATATAGTGGGTAGAACTGTTTTTTTTTCTTTTCTTATGCTGACATTAAAGGCATGGGAATTGTTGGACCTAAGGATGTGTAAAACGTAAAAAGCAGGATCAACACATTCCAAACTGGTTTTTTATGTAAAATGTCTTGATGTTAGGAATCATCAGAGTGAAATGATGATTATTAAAATTTAAACTCTAATAGAAAAGTGAAGTGTGTGGGATTTTATATTCATCAAATCTGAGGTGCCTTTGGTTGTAAGATGTGCCATCATTTTATGTATCATTAAGGAAAAAGAATGTTCCTATTTAAACTATGACTCAATGCCTTCTTCCGTCATATAATTTTTTCCTAATTGAAAGAGCCCTCATAGATTAATTTAAACGTCTCTCGTTACCATGTATCACTCTTACACATACCTAAAACGGAAAACAGTGCAGTAAGTTGATCAAGGTGATCTACAAAACTTGTTCCCATTTAGTCTAACCCTTCTGACTCACTTTCGGGTCATTGATGCCGGGTTATTCCACACAATAACATCCTTGGGCTTTCGAGGGATTTGGTGATACACTTTTATTATCTCCCAGATTTCCTTCTATGTCACTGACATCTTTTTTGCCTAGGGTGTGATAGACAATCTTTTGTGTATAACTTGTGCGTAATGGCAGAGAGTGCATAAAATCACCTGGGGATATTGCTAAAAGCAGGTATAAATAGGCCTGGGCTGGAGCCTGAGACTGCAGTTCTCACATGCCCCCAGGTGAGGCCAATACCTCTGGTCTCAGTATTACAGTCTGAGTAGCAACGCTATAAAGCAGTTGATTTGTTTGGTTGCTTCTTTGCAAGAAAATGTGGAAGTATTGCTATGTAAGGAAATACTTGTCTCGCTAATATCAAATGTATGCTCTGCTGCTGTTTTCATGCTGTTCTGTGTACACAATTTTTCATTTCAATACCAAATTAGAGGATAATCCTTTTGAAGTCACTTAACTGGCAAAGCAGCTCAACAGGTACAGCCCCACCATGCACATAATTCATGGTGTGGTGGCTGAGTGAAGAGGTAGGGCACGTTGCTGATTGTAATGCACCATCAATTATAAGCTGCACCCCAATGTCAGAGGTGCTAGAAAGTGCAAAAAGGCACAGCTTCCACTCAAAGAAATGGAAGAATCTGTTGCAAACCTCTGTCCTATTTCAACCTGCATTCTTTGCAGCTTTTTGTACTTAAGAAAATGTTGCAGGCTGCATTGGGAAGTATGAGAGATAACAGTAATAAGCCCAGTGTGTTTCTTGGTGTCTCTGTTTGTTTGTTGTTGTTTTTATTTAAATTCATTATTATTTAAAGTATTACATAAGTCTCCTTTTTCCCCCATTGACCTCTCCCAGGCAACCCAGCATATCCCCCAGCACATGTCCTCACTGCCCATCATCTGTGTCCATTGGTTATGCTCATATGCATGCATACAAGTCCTTTGGATGATCTCTTACCCCCTCACTCCCACCTTCCCTCATAGGTTGGACAGTCTGATGCTTCTCTGTCTCTGGTTCTATTTTTGTTCATCAGTTTATGTTGTTCATTATATTCCAAATGAATGAGATCATGTGATATTTATCTTTCTCTGACTGGCTTATTTCGCTTAGCATGATGCTCTCCAGGTCCATTCATGCTGTTGCAAATGGTAAGAATGCCTTCTTTTTTATAGCAGCATAGTATTCCATTGTGTAGATGTATCACAGTTTTCTAATCCATTCATCTGCTGATGGGCACTTAGGCTGTTTCTAAACTTATCTATTGTGAATTGTGCTGCTATGAACATAGGGGTGCATATATCCCTTTTGATTGATGTTTCTGTTTTCTTGGGATATATTCCTAGAAGTGGGATTACTGGGTCAAATGGGAGTTCTATTTTTAGTTTTTTTTTTAGGAAACTCCATACTGTTCTCCACAGTGGTTGTACCAGTCTGCATTTCCACCAGTAGTGCACGAGGGTTCCTTTTTCTCCACATCTTCTCCAGCAACTTGTTTGTTGATTTGTTGATGATAGCCATTCTGATAGGTATGAGATGATACCTCATTATCATTTTGATTTGTATCTCTCTGATAATTAGTGACTTTGAGCATCTATAATAAAAGCATGATACACTAATTAGACTGGACAGCCAAACGACCTTCCAGACGTCCTTCTGGATGACCTTCTAGACAAAGCCAGGGCTGTAAGGACCAAAGTAAGCTGCTGCGGCTGCAAGGGCCGAGTCCCTTGCACAAGCCTTTAGTTTTTCATATGTCTCTCAGCCTTCTGTATATCCTCTTTCGAAAAATGTCTATTTAGGTCCTTTGCCCATTTTTTTTATTGGGTTGTTTATCTTCCTTTTGTTAAGTTGTATGAGTTCCCTGTGAATTTTGGAATTTAAACCCTTATCTGAGATAACATTGGCAAATATGTTCTCCCCTGCAGTGGGCTCTCTTCTTGTTTTGTTGATGGTTTCCTTTGCTGTGCAGAAGCTTTTTATTTTGATATAGTCCCATTTGTTTATTTTCTCCTTAGTTTCCATCGTCCTAGGATCTGTATTGGTAAAGATATTGCTACAAATGTCTGCTATTTTGTGCCTATGGCTTCTTCTAGGATTTTTATGGTATCCCGTCTTACATTTAAGTCCTTTATCTATTTTGAGTTTATTTTTGTGTATGGTGTAAGTTGGTGATCTAGTTTCATTTTTTTTACATGTATCTGTCTAATTTTCCCACCATTTATTGGACTGTTTTGAGTGTCTGTTTTTTAAGATGTTAAGCACTCAGCCTGTTTTGTCTTCTGGACAGAAAGTATGGTGTCGGTCACTGGTGACTGAGTGGTGCTTAGCATGTTAACCATTTGGCTTCACCTGGGTGAAGGGAACACAGGATGGAAGTTTTTCAGTGTGCGAGTGCTGCTGATATGCATGTTGACAGCTTACTTCTCAGTGATCAGAATCACATGAGCACTTGTAGAAACTGAGTAAGTCTGAGTTCACCCAACCCACTGAAGCAGCATCTGGGTGGTGGGGGAAAGGGCGAGGAGAGGGGGAAGAAGTTTTGGGAAACGTTCTCCAAGTCCCCAATCCCACTCCAGGGCGTAGTGTCTTCACACCTTCCGGCATTATATAGTCCGTCAGTTTCCAGGTAGGGGTCCCCTGCCATGTATCTAAACCACTGTGCCAGGTGTTCCAGGGAACTCCAGACAGTCTGACACAGCCACTTCCCTGTCCTCAGAGCTTACACTCTTTTTAAAAAATCTTTATTGTTCAGTTTATTACAGTGTTCCCTTTTTTTCCCCCCTAGAGCTCCCCTCCACCCGGTACCCATCCCACCCTCCGCCCTCACCCCCCTCCACTGTCCTCTCCCATAGGTGCATGATTTCTGTCCAGTCTCTTGCTGCACTTCCCACACCCTTTTTCTCCCCAAGAATTGTCAGTCCGTTCCCTCTCTATGTCCATGATTCTGTTACATTCACCAGTTTATCCTGTTCATCAGATTATTAATTCATTTGATTTTTAGATTCATTTGTTGATAGATGTGTATTTGTTGTTCATAATTTACACTTTTATCTTTTTCTTCTTCCTCTTCTTAAAGAATATCTTTCAGCATTTCATATAATATTGGTTTGGTGGTGATGAAGTCCTTTAGCTTTTTCTTATCTGTGAAGCACTTCATCTGCCCTTCAATTCTGCATGATAGCTTTGCTGGATAGAGTAATCTTGGTTGTAAATTCTTGCTGTTCATCACTTTGAATATTTCTTGCCACTCCCGTCTGGCCTGCATCATTTCTGTTGAGAAATCCGCTGACAATCGTATGGGTGCTCCCTTATGGGTAACTAACTGTTTTTCTCTTGCTGCTTTTAATATTCTCTCTTTGTCTTTTGCTCTTGGCATTTTAATTATGATGTGCCTTGGTGTAGTCTTCTTAGGGTTCCTATATATTGGGGTTCAGTGCGCTTCTTGGACTCCTAAGTCAATTTCTTTCACCAGGTGTGGGAAGTTTTCGGTCACTATTTCTTCAAATAGGTTTTCATTGTCTTGCTCTCTCTCTTTTTCTGGCACCCCTGTAATTCGGATGTTGGTTTGCTTGAGGTTGTCCCAGAGGCCCCTTACACTATCTTCAATTTTTTGGATTCTTTTGGTTTCTTGCTTTTTCAGCTGAGTGGATTTTACCTCTTTGTATTTCAAATCTTTAACTTGGTTCTTGGGGTGCTCTAGAGTACTTTTAGGTCTTTGTATAAAATTTTTTATTTCAGTCAGTGTATGCTTAATTTCTGGTTGGTCCTTTTTCATATCCTTGAGAGTCTTGTTCATTTCCTTGTAGGTCTCATTCATTTCCAGGTTGGTCTTGTTCATTTCCTAACAGGTCTTGTTCAATTCCTGGTAGGTCTTATTCATTTCCTCATAGGTCTTGTTTATTTCCTTATAGGTCTCGACCTTTTCTAGGAGCCTCTTGAAAAGCCCTATAACTGTGGTTTTGAAGTCCATGTCCAGTCGTTTTTTTTTTTCTCCAGTTCTTTCACATCTGATTTCTTTCCATGTCTCTGCATGCTGGCTGCTTCCCTGAGTTTTTCAATTAGCTTTGTGTGGTAGACGTCCTACAAGGGACAGTGGGTCAGCCTCTCCAGTTACCTGAGGTGGATATGGGTTGCACAGTCTTGTTGAAGTTAAGCTCAGGTTAATCGTTGTTAGCACTTGGAGGGGTTGACCTCCAGGCCAATTGTCTGTGATGTTCAGCTGTGCTTGGGTTGGATGGGTGGAGTCTTCAGGCCAAGCAGATAGCATCAGCTCCACCCTATGTGGCCCCAGGGTCTCTGAGAGAGAGCTGCTGCTGAGCTCCACCGGCTGCCGGAGAATTCAGCCTCTCCCCAAATGAGTCTGCACACCCAACGTCTCACCCAGGGTTACAAAACAGTGCAGTCTGACAGTTCCCCAAATGAGAGAGCAAGTCACGAGTGCTCTCTGCGCGGTCACGTAGCTGTGCTGTTCCCAAGCTCACCCGCACTCCACACAAGCTCGCCTTCTCCACAAGCCTGCCGATCCCTGCAGCACCCGAGCTTCAGCGTGCCCTCCCACTATCCAGTTTTTACCCTGTATGATAGAGGGTTCCCTGGACTTTGCCAGAGCTGGAGAATCAGTCCAGTGGGACATCTTTTTCTCCCCCATTCAAGAAAACTGACCAGTTTTCAGCCGCCCGCCCCTATCCGCTGGCGCGCTCCAAACCTCTCTCTGTGCATATCTTCAATGCTATCCGCCGCTGCTCCTCTGAGTCACAGTGTCTTATCTTCTCTTTTATTTGTGGAATTTTCACTTACCAGTTTCCGATGATTCTGGATGGTGTTTGTTCTTTCATTAAGTTGTAGTTTTGAAATTGCTGTGTATGACAGCAAGATAGGTGTTTACCTATGCCACCATCTTGGTTCTCTCAGAGCTTACACTCTTCACAGGTCCAGAGAGAATACTCTGCAGTGGGGACTCAGAAAGTGAGTGGAAGTAAGAAAGAAGGTTGCTTTCCATGGTTATGATAAGAAAAGGCTTTATGGAAATGTGTTGTGTCTGACAGGTGGAAATTAAACAGGAGAGGATGGGCTATCTCAGGCAGGTAGTGCAGCATAAGTGAAGGCAAGGAGGCAGAAAGCACCACTCCCATTTCATAAACAGAGAGTAACTCAGGTGTTCGAAGGAGGTGATTCAGAATCATATACCAGATGCTTGGAAAGCTTGCTGGGAGAGAGGTGATGCTTGTATTTGGTCTCTCCATTTAGCATTTTCAATTTGTTTTTCTTCTCTTTTTTCTCCTCTATTCTATTCTCTTCTCAGTTAGAAGAGAGGTGACCAGAGCCTTTGATTTGGCATCAGAACTTTAGGCCACATTCCTCCTTCCTTGCATGTGGCTTCCGCTGCTACTCAGCTTGCTTCTGCAGATTCCTCAGACTTAGCCCCTCTGCTGCTTGTGCATGGAGGGAAAGGCAAGTTCATGGCAATGTTAATCTGAGCAAAAATTTCCAGGGGAAATTTTGCTGCTCTGTTGCAAATAGCATATGGTTTGTGCCAAAAGCCAGAAGAAATGATTTTTTTAATCATCTGCTGTTCAGGATTATGCACGCTTCCTTTACGCAGCGTGAATAATGGATGGTTAGCTGTATTTGGATTTCAAAGCAGTTTGGACTTTATTGAAATCCAAGGCTCCCTGTTTGCACCCCACCCATCAATGAGCATTCGTGCCTGTAATTAAATTGATCTGCAAGGGGATGGCCCAGAGGTTCCTCTGCTATGAGTGGTTACCAGAGAAAGACAATCGGAGTTTTTAGGTTGCACACAGGGAGCCAAACTGGTCTCCTTCAGGAGAGATGCCCTTTGTGCTCTGGCACTGGGTCCCACCACCCCTAGGCATTTCAGCCTGCCCTCTGACACATCCCCGGGGAACTTAAAATCCTTCAGAGTAAGACTTCAGCATGGTGCCTGTTGGATTTCACAGTGGTGCAAGCAGAGATATCAGAGGGGGTTTGTTTTTAAGGTGGGCAGAAGTTGGCCAACACACATACAGACACACACAGACACACACAGAGACATACACAGACACACAGAGATACAGCTGAAATTTTAGTTAAGAATGCCGAATACAGCATGGATAGAAAATTCGTCTGTTCGTGCACGTGGGGCAGTCTGTATGCAGAAGGAAAGGCGAGCAGCCTCTTCCAGAACACATGGGCTCGGAGAGCAGGAGGTGTGTTGCTTCAAACAGAGTTTCTCCCGGGCGGGGGGACAGGTGGGGAAAAGAGCTGCCTGCCAGCCCTTCACCTGGGTGTGTGTGTCACCTAGAGAAAAAGAGAGGGACATTTAGTGAAACGGGAACACACACAGGAAGTGCTGGAGCAGCCGGCACACGGGGTTGGGGAAAGACTGAGATGCTGGGGGGGTGGGGGCAGGTGGTTGCTGGCTGGGCAGGGAGACCAGGCAGGTGCTGAGCACCTTGACGGGTCTGGGGCTGGGTTATCATGGCAGAAAGACAGCGGAGAGAGGACTGTACCTGTCCAGCCGGCCTCCTGGGGGGCACTCTCAGTCTTACCCATGAGTGCCCCCCTCTTTGGCAAGGCTCCTGGTTGCCAGCAGCATGGGCAGCATTATCCTGAAGTCTCCGGCCTGTGTCAACCCACAGGGCAACCACTCGCCCCTATTTGAGGTCAGAGCAGGAAATGGGTGTGAGGGGACCCCATCCCTTAGTCAGAGCTAGAGTCAGGACTCCAGGCTCCTCTCATTCACTGTCCCCTCAAAATCAAACCACAGCAGCCTCTCTGGCTCCCTCCCCGCCCGTGTGCCGTCTCTGCGTGCACCCTGCTCCGCAACATTTGTTGTGGGTTTGCTGGCTGCATCAGTGGCCTGCAAGGAGGAACCCTTTGATCAGCCCAGGAAGGCCTTCCTCTCCTCCTCAGGTTCCTGCCCATGTCCCTGCCTCACACCAGAGACACTGCTCTCCTTGCTGTATCATCTCCAACGAGCTTCCATCAAGACTCCCGGTGCTTGCATGGATCTCATTACTGATTATTTATGCTGCCTGCCCGTCCCCTCGGCATCACACAGACGAGCCAGCCGCCAGCTGGTGAGAAGGAGAGCATTCACGACGTCGCTGCCCTGCCCCCTCGGAGAGGACAGCCAGCCTTCTCGTGATTAAACCCACCAGCCACTCCCGTCGCTCGCTGACAGATTCTCCTGACCACAGCGATTGCTGATTAAAGAAGAGCTGGATTATTTTTCTTGGGAGAAAATTAAAACCACACAGAAAAAGAAAAAGTGGGGCCTCCCACTGCAATGCTCTTGGCAGGAGCCACGTGGATTGTTAACCCTCTCTGCCCTCGGGACATCCGGCACACCAGTCACCCGGAGCCCGCCCAGCAGACACACGCTGTCGCCCAGCGAGTGCATGTCCAGTAGGCACAGCCACTCCGGCCCTGCTCTCACCTAGTGCATATTGATTCCAATGGAGTGGCAGACGCCGTGCTGGGCCCTGAGTGCAAAAGCAAGTTGTCCCAGCCACACACACACACACACACACACACACACACCAGCATACACACATTCACACACTAGCACACATTCCACACACACACACACACACACACACACACACCAGCATACACACATACACACACTAGCACACATACCACACACACACACACACACACACCAGCATACACACATTCACACACTAGCACACATTCCACACACACACACACACACACACACACACACACACACCAGCATACACACACACACTAGCACACATTCCACACACACACACACACACACACACACACACACACACCAGCATACACACATTCACACACTAGCACACATTCCACACACACACACACACACACACACACACACACCAGCATACACACACACACTAGCACACATTCCACACACACACACACACACACACACACCAGCATACACACATTCACACACTAGCACACATTCCACACACACACACACACACACACACACACACACACACCAGCATACACACACACACTAGCACACATTCCACACACACACACACACACACACACACCAGCATACACACATTCACACACTAGCACACATTCCACACACACACACACACACACACACACACACCAGCATACACACATACACACACTAGCACACATACCACACACACACACACACACACACCAGCATACACACATTCACACACTAGCACACATACCACACACACACACACACACACACCAGCATACACACATACACACACTAGCACACATTCCACACACACACACACACACACACACACACACACACCAGCATACACACACACACTAGCACACATTCCACACACACACACACACACACACACACCAGCATACACACTAACACACATACCACACACACACACACACACATACACACATACACACACTAGCACACACACCACACACACACACACACACACATACACACACTAGCACACACACCACACACACACACACACACACACACACACACACACCAGCATACACACATACACACACTAGCACACATACCACACACACACACACACATACACACACCAGCATACACACACACACTAGCACACACACCAACACACACACACCCGAGCACACACACACCAACACACATACACACACTAGCACACACACCAGCACACACACACCAACACACACACATATACACACACTAGCACACACACCACACACACACACCCCAGCACACACACACCAACACACACATATACACACACTAGCACACACACCACACACACACACACCCCAGCACACACACACCAGCATACACACATACACACACACACTAGCACACACACCACACACACACTGGCACACACACACCAACACACACACATATACACACACTAGCACATACACACACCAGCACACACACACCAGCACACACACATATACACACACACATATACACACATACACACACATACACACCCCAGCATACACACACATACACAGACACTAGCACACATACCACACACACACATACACACACACAGACTGACCAGCACATTGTGCATGTCTGGGGGGGTTTCAGACTGTCCCTCCCGCTGTCCATTCTGCAGAGCCGCCAAGTGCCTCTTGCTTTGCAGATACAGAACTGCCTACCGCTCAGCCTCAAAGGTCAGCGCCTGTCCCTCTGGCTCCGGCTGTGCACTGTCCACTGGCAGCTCTCCCAGCAGGAATGGAAAGCCTCCGCTTCACATGAAGTTTCCTCTAAAATTAAAGTAAAAATAAGGTCCTGCCCTGGTGCTTCCCATCTGTGTGCCTGCCTTTTATGGCCAGTACTCTGGACTCTCCTGGGAACTGCTGACAAAAAGCTGGTCACTGACATAGCGGCGGCTCCAGGATTTTGGGAAGGTGGGTAGGGAGGCTTGATGGGGGCAATGGAGTATACATCGAGCACATTTGTTACTTGGGGGATGCTGATGGAGACTGTAGGAGGCCTAAGTCCTCTCCCATCCCCACTCCCCATAAGTCCTTAGCAGCACCCTAAATTGAGCTTTGTTCTGCGAAGGAAGCCAGCACTGGGCATAAGGAGAGCTGTGGCCTGTTCAGCTCCAATTTGCAGGATCTCAGAACTATTTGAAGTCTCAGGGTTCCTATCTGTAAGAAGATTGAGCTTGGACTGTATCATCTCTAAGCTCCCTCACAGTAGAACCTAGGCCTTAGAGGAAAGACATGAGATTGGAGATACAGTCCCCCGCCCAGAAAAGGCTACTGATGGTGAACTAAAGGTCCAAAATAAAATGTTGTGTGAAACTACAAATGGTGAAAGGGATGAAAAGTGCCTGCTTTCTGCCCACCTCCACTGGTCATCCCCACTTCTGACAACAGCCCCCCATTTCCACTTGGGAATGTCCCGAGGTTCTGCTTCCAGAGATGGAACCTATTATCTAAAATACACCCCAACTCCAGCCTCTTTCCCCAGTGCTGCCACCACCCCCTGGTTTCAGCCACTGCTTCTCCCAGCCCTGCTTCTCCCAGCCCCATCCGCTCAGCAGTAAAGTGATCTTTTTGTTTTTGCCTGCTTTATATGGGTGTCCTTTATTACTGAGATATAATTGACACACACCATTGTGTAAGTTGAAGCTGTACAGCATGTTGGTTTGATACATCTATATTTTATAGTATGTTACTACAGTAGCATTAGCTAACTTCTTTACTATGTCACATACTTGTCATTTATTTTTGTACTAGAGGCCTGGTGCACAAAATTTGTGCATGGGGGGAAGTGTCCCTCAGCTCAGCCTGTACCCTCTCC
The DNA here is from genome assembly GCA_027563665.1 of Antrozous pallidus. Classification (NCBI taxonomy): domain Eukaryota; kingdom Metazoa; phylum Chordata; class Mammalia; order Chiroptera; family Vespertilionidae; genus Antrozous; species Antrozous pallidus. Next base: position 59,771,024 of record CM050508.1, on the reverse strand, counting down.
AATCTGGGACTCAAACGGGCAGTTGGACATCCCTCTCACAATCCAGGACTGCTGGCTCCCAACTTCTCACCCACCTGCCTTCCTGATTGCCCCTAACCGCTTCTGCCTGGCAGCCTGATCACCCCCTAACCACTCCACTGCCAGCCTGATTGATGCCTAATTGCTCCCCCGCAGGCCTGTTTGCCCCTAACTGCCCTCCCCTGCAGGCCCGGTCACTCCCAACTTTTCTCCTCTGCTGGCCTGGTCACCCCTAACTGCCCTCCTCTGCAGGCTTGATTGCCCTCAAGTTCCCTCCTCTGCCAGCCTGGTCACCCCTAACTGCCCTCCCCTGCAGGCCTGATCACCCCCAACTGCCCTCCCTTGCAGGCCTGGTCCCTCCCAATTGCCCTCCCCTGCTGGCCATCTTGTGGTGACCATTTTGTGCCCACATGGGGGCAGGATCTTTGACCACCTGGGGGCAGCCCTCTTGTGTGGAGTGATGGTCAATCTGCATATTACTCTTTTATTAGATAGAACAGAGGCCTGGTGCATGGGTGGGGGGCCAGCTGGTTTGCCCTGAAAGGTGTCCCGGATCAGGATAGGGGTTCCCTTCGGGGGTGGGGCAGCCTGGGTGAGGGTCCTGTGGTGGTTTGCAGGCCAGCCACACCCCCTGGCAACCCAAGCAGAGGCCCTGGTATCTGGAATTTCTTTCTCTTCTACAATTGAAACTTTCCAGCAGAAGGCTGGAGTGGAGCCAAGCCTTCTGCTTGTTCAGTGGTGGCAGCCATTTCTGTTGGAATTTATTTACCTTCTATAATTCTATAATTGAAACTTTGTAGCCTGGAGTGGAGGTCTAGGCCAGCCAGGGCTGCAGAAGCTTGGCTTCCTCCATTGCTTGGGGCAACCCTAGCCTCTGTTCTCTCTAGCTCCATGGCTGCCACCATTTCTGTTGGGATTTATATATCTTCTATAATTGGAACTTAGTAGCATTGAGTGGAGGCCTAGGCCAGCGAGGGCAGGTGGAAAGCGTGGCTTCCTCTATTGTCAGGGAAACCCAAGCCTCCCTCCTGCTCTCAGTGGCCAAAGCCATCTTGGTTGGGGTTTATTTGCATATTTGCTCCTGATTGGCTTGTGGGTGTGGCTTGTGGGCATGGCTTGTGAGTGTAGCTTGTGGGTGTAGCAGAGGTATGGTTGATTTGCATATTACTCTTTTAATTGATAGGATGAGGAACAGTTCCTACCTAATATTTTGGCCGTGTTGTTTATCATACAGCATTGCTGACTGTGACTGTGTCTATGGTGCGCCTTAGGACTCCAGAACGTACCCATCTGTTGTGGTCAATGTGTACCCTACAAAACATCTCGGCAACCCCCACCCCCTCCCCAGGCCTTGGTAACCATCATTCTACTCTCCGTTCTTACAAGTTGAGTGTTTTAGATTCTACCTATAAGTAATATCATACCAGTATTTGTCTTTCTCTGTCTGACTTACCTCATTTATCATAATGCCTTAAAGGTCAAGCTCTGTTGTCACAGATGGCAGGATATCCTTCTTTCCCATGGCTGAAGAATATTTTCTTGTGTGCAGAGACCACTTTTCCTCCAGTCATTCATCTGTTGACAGACCCTTTGGTTGTTTCTCTAGTTTGGCTCTTGTGAACGAGGCTGCAGTGAACATGGGGGCACATATATTCCTCCAAGATAGTGATTTCATTTCCTTCGGATAAATCCCCTGGGTGGGATTGCTGGATCATATGGTAGTTCGATTTTTAATTTTTTGGGGGCACCTCCATCCTGGTTTCCATAGTGGCAACATCAATTTCCATTTCTACTAAGAGTGTCCGAAGCTTCCCTTTTCCCCACATCCTCACTGACACTTTCATTTCTTGTGTTTTTTTAATAATAGCCATTCTGACAGGTGTGAGATGATTGCATCACTGTGGTTTAGATGGACATTCCCCTGGTGATTCGTGATGTTGAGCACCTTTTCATGTGCCTGTTGGCCATGTGTATGCAGAGATCTTTTTCAAACATAACGCATATTGCATCTCTTCCCTTTTGAAAGGTCTGCAGACTGTGTACCACTATCGAAGTAACATGTGTCCCCTCCCCTTGACCTGCAGAGGTCAGCACCGCCTGGGTCTGCGCCTTCTCCACCTGCTTGCCTATTGCTGTCTGCCCCATCCATGCTGCTCTGGCCACATGGCCTTTGTGGCTCTTCCTTAGTGACCCTGGCTCATGGTGCCTCCAAGCCTGTGCGTTTGCTCCCTGTGCCCATAGCTTCACCCACCTCTGTTCTCATTTCACTCGGGTCTCTACTCAAATGTCACCTTCTAAGAGAGCCCTTACCAACCAGCACTTCACCCTCTCCCACATCGCTCTCTACCCTCCTACTCTGCTTTCTTGTTTCCTTTATAAATAGTTCTCATCTCCTAATTTTGTATCATTTTATAAAATGTACTTATTTGTTTTCTGTCTCTCCAACTAATACCTAAGTTCCAACAGGGTGGGGATCTGGTCTGTCTTGTCCCAGCAATGGCCCCAGAATATACCACCGTGCCTGGCACAGAATAGATGCTCAATAAACACTTGGTGAGTGACGAGAAAGCAGTGAGGTGGATCTGTGCATTCGGTGTCCTGGTCACATTGGTTGGTTCAGGAGTGGGCAGGTGACTTGGCCTGGTCTAGACAGGGTGACTCTCAGCACTCTACCGGAACGCTGAGCCGCTCTGCTGCCCTGAGTGCTGTAACGGTGTGAGCCTGGCTTAAAGCTGCCAGACATATCCGGGAACAGGGCCAACCTGGGGAAGCAACCACGCGGCCAGAACCTGGCTGCCTCCCGAGAGCCCTAAATGAAGCCATGGCGGAAGCTGGAACTGTCTACGGACTTTTCAGCCTCTGCCAGCCACATTCCTTTCGCATTGTTAATCCTCACAGAGGCCAAGGTAGCTCTGCTTCCCGCATTGCACAGGTGACAAAATAGGCCGAGGGAGAAAGAGCTGAGTGACTTAGCCAAACTTGTACAGCCAGATAAAGGCTCAACTTGAGCTCTCTGACCACAGTGCCATGCTGGGGCCTTCTCTGGGGAAGACGGCAGCCTGCTGACACCAGACAGAGCCCATTGGGTGGGGTGAGATTAACCTCCATGCAGAGCGACCTGCTGTCTCTGTGCACCCTGTACATACTCGGCTTTTCTTCCAAGCACTTCACCTGCTTGTGCAGACAACTGTGACTAACCCTTTCTGCAGCGAGTTAAACAGTGACAACAGGTGTTTTCCAGCTTTAGAAAGCGATGGCTGTCCCTCCTTGTCAACTGATGAAGTTGACAGGGCCTGGGATTAGCAGCACAGGCCTCGAATTTGGCTGGTGAAGGAACCACCCGCTCAAAGGTGTTTAATCCTCACTGTCCATTTGCCCCACCAACAGTGCGTGAGGTTATGGCATTCCGTATTCTAAAGAGGGACAGACCTCGCAGGCTCCTCTCCCATGAAATCCCCCGAGGAGGCCTGTGCTGGGCTGTGCTCGCAGCCGCCTGGCCAGCCCTGCCTCCATAAGAGCTTCGTTCTCAGAGTTGGGCTCCTATTCTGTGAGCCCTGCACCCACCCACCTCCCGGGCCTGAGGTCTTCCCTGCAGCCACCTGCTGCTGCCAGGGTGGTTGTTCTCAGGAAGGAGCCTGCCGGGAACACCTCGGCCTGCTGTTCGCACATATGCCTGCGGCTGTGACACAGCATCCAGTGAGCTGTGTGCTGGCAGGTGGCCGGGCTCTTCTGCCAAGCCCTTGGAGCTGGGACCCACGGAGCTGTCTCCACTCATCCATGGCAACATGCTTCCCAGCCCACCAGGGCCTCTCCTGCTGTGGCTCCAGCTCTGCCTCCAGCCAGGCCAGCGGCTCCTTCCCAGCTCCAACTTGCTCTGTGGGCAGACCAGCACACACCTTACCCCAGACACTCAAGGACCCCCCCTCCCGCCGTGGGTGGTGGAACCCATCTCAGCATATGGCTCTGCAGAGGGGGCTGGGAAGCTATGCAGAAGAGAGTCCAAATTCAGCCAGTAAAGATGGGAACACAGTTTTCATCGGGATCTGTTAGCTTCCTCGGACAGTTCTCAGAAAACTAGAATTGAGATAGAAAATGCCAGCTTTTGTCTGCCTTTGGACAGAACCTGCTAACGTTGCAGGTCCACTAATTCATGGATTTTTTTTCCCATTGACTCAGTTCAATTGGCCTTCAGTTTATGCCCACATTGTTCAAGGGTCAACTGGCAGTTTGGAATCTGCATATGCAGAGGGCTGACTGAGGTTATACCCTAGTTATTAAAGGGTTCACTATATTAATGACCATCTGGCTGCAGACCCCTAAGGGCCAGGTGATTCCCACAAATTTGCGGCCTTCTGGCAGGGAGGAGCCTCAGACTCAGGGAGGGGGACTGGAGTTCTATGATTCTGGGACAGGATTGTCACCCGTGCTTCCCTCCCCTCAAACTCCACAGCCTCGAATTTCACAGACATAAGGAAAGATGGAAGGACATTGAGAGGAGACCTCAACTGACGAGGAAGGCCGTCTCACCCGACAGCAGACCATCTGCTAGTGGGTTTCAGCTAAAGATCAGCAGATGTACCTGCTGCAGAGCCTCACAGAGCCAGTGACTGGCACTTCTCCCACCTTATTCATTCCTCCTTCACTGGAAAGATATCATTAGACCTCAGGGATCACTAGACAGGAATAGCCTCATGATTTGCCTCTAGCACAGCCACTTTCTTGCCACTGGGGAACGAGGGCGACCCCTGGAATCCATCAGGTGCACATAGTAGCCAGGGAGCCAGGCACCCAGCTGCCAGCAAGGACCTCAGAGGGAGGCTGGCAAGTGGCGGCCACCCCAAAGCCAGAGGGACTCCTCTCTCCTAAGGGGAAGCCACTCTCAGTCCTGATGGGGACAGGGACAGGTGAGTGTTTTGGGGAACAGCTGGCCATAGTTCAGCAGGGAGCAGCCCTGTGTTTATTCATGGTGAAGATCACGTTTCCTCGTTGGCTTAGCGGCGACCAGCTTTAGAAGGCACTTTGTGGAGGCTCTCTCTGCAGCTGGACTAGGACACATGCCGCCATAATGCCTCTTCTCCCATGAACAATGACAGCTGGCGCTTTCTGACGACTGTTCTAAACACAGCAAGCTATTAACTTATTAATCCCCATCACAGCTTGATCAGGGAGGAAGAGAACAGAGGCACGGAGAGTTTGAGTCACTTGCCTGAGTGCACGTGGCGAATGAACGGGGACCTGAGGGGACCCAGTGGCTCTGCTCCCACAGTGCTCCACAGACGGAATGTGAGGCTGGGGCACCAGGGGTCTGCAGTCCTGTCAGGTCAACACTCAGGGACCCATTGGCCCCAGAGGGAGGTGGCAACAAAGGCGTCATCTCCTAGTAGAATGGTTAGGTTGGTGTCGTCGAGGCACTCAGGGTCAAGGTATTTGGGACTAATATCATAGATAAGCGATTGGGTGACAAAAAGGCACCATCTGAGTACTTCAGAGAGGTGAGGCTAGGGGAGCAAAGGAATTCATCTGCGGGGCCGGCGATCTCCAGCTTCTGCTTTCCCCAGACACAGGTTCCAATATCAGGAAAGAGAAACCAGAACCAAGCTAAATGGGCATGCCCCATCCACCGGCTTGGGGGGTCTATCCAAGGTGACTGCCGTGGTCCTAATGATCCGTGGCTCCATCTCCTTTGATCCCTCAGCCAGGTGTCCTCCTGCAGGGGGTCCTTCTCTGTGCCAGACTTTGGGGCCACAGAGGAAAACCAAACACAGCCTGCTTCACACGGCCGTAGCTGGCATTGTTTTCGTATGCAGGTCATCAGCCATTTGCCTCTCTTCTCCCGAGACCCCCACCCTGCAGACCACAGGGAGGAAAATGGGCTGAATGCATTGTTAGGAGTCACTGCTCCTGCCATATTGGGGGAGGGGAGAGACAGAGACAGTAAGTGAGTATGCTGGAACCACAGACCAAAGGTGTGTGGGTGTAGCAGAGCACAGCCTGGAGCAGAGACAATAGGGAGGCAGAGCTGAAAGAGTGGGCTGCAGAGAGTGGGGGCAGAGGCCAAGCAGGTGGGGATCCAGTCGCTCCCTTGGGTGGCCGTGGGGCGGTTGGTAAGAAGGCAACTGGCCTGCTGGCTGCTGCAGACTGGAGGTGAAAGATAGGAACTTCTTGGGAACCAGGGCTAGAAGGACCCGAGATGGAAGTAGAGGTAGTTGATCGGCTAAGCAAAGAACTGGAGGACAGAACTCCCAGGAAGAGCTGTGTCCTGGCTAGATGAAGCCATAGTTCATTTCACCCTTGAGCTTTACCTGCTCATCTGCACGGGACTGGACCTCAGAGGCAAACACACCTGAATTGGCATTTACTGAGGAAGGAGGTGAGCAGAACATGGAAGGCAGAAGTTCTAAAGCCCCATCTCAAATGGAGTCAATGGAGAGGCTCTAGTCGACAGCCCTAGACTACACGCAGCCAGCCAAGCACTTTCTTCCTCCTCACCCACAGGATGCCAGGCTCTCCCACCCTTGCATCTGTTCTGGCACTGAGCCAGTCTTGTCATGGCACTTTAGAGCTGCTGTGACTAAATCCCTGAGGATAAAGTTCAGTGAGGCCTGGTTCTAAATTCTGTTTTCCAGTGAATGCTGGTGCAGTGAATTTCCAGCTGACAGACAGAACCGCACAGCCAGATGGTATCTCAGATGATCATTCAGTTGATCCCACCCAGGTCTCCCCAGTCATCACTGTCGTCTCTTCATCATTCTTTCTGGGAGGGACACAGGGCTCAGTCTCAACCCCAGAAGACCAATACATTCTTAAGTAGAAAAGGGGCATGATAACATGGTTTACAACCAAACCCATCATCTGCCTTTCATTTATTGATCATTACTTAAAGCATCACTTTTTGTTGGAATCTCATCATTTTAGATCCAACATGATTCCTCTTTCAAGTGCTCTCCCTTATACACAGCAGAGCCCTAATGGCAGACAAGTGTAAATAAGTACCCCAGGGTACTTCTCAAGCTAGGAGCTTATTTAAAGCTATCAGTCTTTATGCTTCATGCAAAATTTGCATTCTCCGTATTTATTCGTTTAATATAAAAATAATGTTTTTAATTATTCACAAGTTAAATAATAACCTTCCTCCATAAGTCTTCAAATGAAATGGACTCCCTAGGAAAATGCCTGCTCTTCATTCCTATTCCCTGCAATAGGACTTAACAGTGGATCCTGTCAGTTACTGCTCTACTTGGAATAATAGTAACAGCTTTCACTACCATCTATTGATAGAATTTCAGACTGGACACCATACTGTTTTATATGTATTCCTTTATTTCACTTTAAAAAAAAAAAGATAATTCACATACTTTAAAATTCATCCTTTTAAAGTATGTAATTCAGTGGTTTTTAGTATATTCACAAAGTTATTCAACCATCATCACAATCTAACTCCAGAATATTCTTACTACCCTAAAAAGAAACCTGATACCCCTTAGCAATCATTCCCCATTCCTCCGGCCCCTGGTAACCCCTAATCTACTTTATGTCTCTACTAGAGGCCCGATGCACAAAATTTGTGCAGGGGGGGCTCAGCCCTCACAGCCCCGGCTTTGTCCAGAAGGATGTCCAGAAGGTCATTTGTCTGTCCGGTCTAATTAGCATATTACGCATTTATTATTATAGGTAGATACCTGCATTCTTTCACATCACCTAAACACCTTCGTGCGGGTGAGGAAACTGAGTCTCTGAAGTTCAGTAACTTGCCCTGAGCCAGGTTTTAAACTCAGGTCTGCCCGACTCTAGGGCCTGTGCTGATAGACACTTCCTCCCTTCTTCTGCCTGTCTACCGCCACCCTCATCCTATCAGGCATCTCAGGTCAACCTGAACACATCCAACACCTGGGACCTCGCTCAAGCCTCTCTTCCATGGAGCCACACAACAGATCTCTGCATTGCTGGGAGTTGTAGAAGGAAAATAATTTTCCTCTCCCCTTCTAGGTTCTGTTGGCAGGTCTATTCATTAAATTGCCATCAGAGTAATAAGAGAAAAATAAATTTAATTTCTCATGTATGAGAGCCTCATATAGACAGGAGAGGTTCACAGACTGAGGCTTATATGCCACCTTGAGCTATGGAAAAGGGGTCTGGGATCTGAGGCTTCAAAGGGAAGGAAGGCAGGTCACAGGAAGATACAGAGACAATAAGACAGAGATGATTTCTCTGGGTTCTCTCCAGCTTTCCGGATCTGGTCATACTTTGTGGTTATTTCTGGTGATAGTGTTTTTCCTGGGCCAGACTCTTCATCTGCCTTTTTAGGCAGTGAAGGCAAAGGTAAAGAGCTCTTCCGAGTCTTTCGGGCCTTGCTTGCCTTTAGCTCAAAATAACCCACATACCTAAAGGGTGCCTTTTGGCATCTGTTCTGCTCCCCTCGGGATCAAATGCACCCTCCTTGCATGTCTTTGGGATGAGGTTTGTCCCCAGCTTGGCAAGAGACTGGATTCCTCCTGCAGGGTGGGATTTGTGCTGGAAGTAGGGGCCTTCCACGGAGGTGCTGAGAGGGGAAGCAGAGGTCACCAGGCATTCGCCTCACCTCAGGGCATGAGGGGACAGTTCATCCTGTCCAGGCCCAACCTAGTGGCCTGTCATGGTTGGTAACCCCTTTTCTTTTATTTGGAAAAAAAAAACAAACCCATGTGATTCTTTAATAAACTGTTTCTAAGACAGCAAAACTGGAGGAGAGTGGGGAAAACTCCTTGCTGTTCTGGATGTCTCACAACTCCATAAGGCCTAACCCTCAAAAGAAGCACTTTTGTGGGTTGGTGGCTCTGGACGTGACCTGCTCCTTCTGCCAGAGCACAGCTACATGTCTGGGTGGCATCATTGTTTAAGGTGGTACCCCTCAGTGCAGGAGTGTGCGGGTGCTAGGCCCATACTTCAGTGCGTGTTTATGAGTGGGCGCCTCTGCCTCCCCCAATGCTTCGCCTCCAGAGTCACTGCCGAGCGGAGCAGGGAAAATGCTGCCTTTCGGCTGTGACCTTTCTGCTAGGAAATCTCTCAGTTGATCCAGTCCCAATATGTGTGAAGTGCTATTTACATGGAGGATGACCTTCATTAAATAATAAGGTCAAGTGCACCATTGGAGGAGAGAGCCAAGAGACACCATAAGAGTAACAAGGAGCTGAAAAGGAGGGAATCACAGCAAACCTCCCCCCGCCCCCCTCACCCCACTCTGGGTGTTGAGAGAATCCAAAAAAATTGAGAAAGGTCTCTAGGGCAATGACCACAGCTTCCCAACATTGAAGGAGGCTGAGGGCTGAGTCACCTGCTGGTTCACCAGCGAGCGCCCCATACACTCATAAGCAAAAGCAAAGGGTTAGGTGAGGCCTGGCTGCCTTGGAACTCACTTTGCCGAGCCTTCAGGAGGAGCCAAGACACTTAATTTAATTCAGCTGCTGAAAAGCATGGACTTCAGCAGTTCTGTCTAGAAGCTTCCCACCCATTCCTAAAAAAGCCAAGATCCCAAAAGAGTTTTTTAGGGGCCCTCTGAAAGAACAATAAATAGAAAGGACCACCAAGGGTAGCTGCTGGTATGTGTTTAAGGTCTGCATGTGGTTTGAGTGTGTGTACAGAAACCAGGCTGTCAGAGCACGCTCAGGTAATAGCCTGGGTAAAACAGTATTCTTATGGCCCCAAGGATGTCATTTCTTGGTTCTTGTCAGATCCTTTAAAATCCAGACATAGTTCAAGTAGAGAAGAAACAGCATGCTGAAAACAAGAAAGCATGTTTTGGGATCAAGAGCATCTGTCTATACGAGTGTCCCAACTCTGCTTTTTATTAGCTAGGTGACTGGACAGGTTACTAAAGTTCTTTAGCCTGAGTTTCATTATCTGCAGATTGGGATTATCCATCGAGGTTATTGAACTGTAAGTTATGGAAAGTCTAACTCTTAATGCTCAAACAATCTAGAGGTTGAGTGGCTGATATTACTGAGGACCAGAGCACCAGCAGCAGCTCATTATGGGCCACTCCCTTTCTCTGTACCTAGGCCATCTGCTCTGTCACCTGCTGAGCAGAGGAGAAATGGGTACAGCAGTTCAGGCCTTACATGCACACGAGATCAGGAAAAAGAGACTTTCTCCAGTAACCAGTTCTTAAGGTTATTACTGTTCCAGAAGCCCTTAGCTAGCTTGCTCTTGTTTTCTGCTGGCCCAAAGAAGTCACCTGCCATTTCTAAACTAATTGCTGTGGCCATGAGAATGCCATACATACCCTGATTAGCTGAGAGCTGGGCTCCCCAGTCTATGGATGGCAAACGATTCCTCTTGTATCAACAGGCCCGCTGCTGAGCTGGGGGTGGCATCTGCCTCCTGGGAAGGCCAGGGTCTGGAGGAGAGGAGAGAGAGGGATGGATGATGATGCTTAGGTAGGCAGCAATTCCAATAAATGCACCCATTTCACAGATAATTGTGAGAATTAAATGTGGTTTGTGGAAGCACTTAGCCCAGCCCCTGGCACAGAATAAAATCCAATTTAAAGTGGCAGACCACAGATCAAGAGAAACTAGAAATGAATTCTCTGTCTGGGGCTACAGGTTAGAGAGCATGCTTCTAAACTAGTTGACATTCTATGCAAATAATTAAACCAGTACTCTACCAGCACCCCCCCCCCCAACACAATCATTTAGTGTATTAGTGTTAAAGCCATCCTCCAGATGCTTCTAAACTCTGGAGTAGTTCATCATAAGACTGTTTATTGGCTGAGAGACAATGTGTCTGAGCCTTTATTTCCTCCCATTAATTTTCTCCCAGTTAACTCCCACCTTTGTCCCCACAGGTGTCCAAAATGCCACGGTATTGTCCAGTAGAACTCTTTGCAATGACAGAAATGTTATTTGTGCTGTTCAATGTGAGGGTTGCTGGCCCCACGTGACTAATGAGCAATTGAAATGTGGCTAGCATGCCTTAGGAGTTGAATTTTTAATTTTAGTTACTTTGAATTTATTTTAAATAGCCATCTGTGACTAGAGGCTACCATAATGGATAATGCAGCCCTAGACTATAGCTTCATAGAGGCTGATACAGAAGTTTCTGGTTTCTCCATATCTTGCCATAGCCTCTAGTCAGGTCTGAGCACTTGGAGCGTCCTCCATAAATGCATAAGACTGATTGACCAAGGGATTGCAGTATGCACAAAGTCATGAATGGCCCTGTTCACCGAAGGTTAAATAATGGACCCCTCACAGCTGCGCGGTATCCCGGAGCAAAATGGAATTAACCCCGGGCACCAAGAATGCAGTGCTACTCATTGCATTCTCTGCAGCAGGTCTGGCTTCATTAACTAGATCATCATCAAGCCTGTCCCTGTCTGGGTGGGCATGTATGCCTGGTCATTGTTTGTGTAAATAAGGATGGCCCCTCATCCTGCTCCTGCCTTTGCCTTCCCAGTCCATGTCCTCCATCCTGGTCCCCTGTTCACTTGGGCACGTGCTGAGATGATACAGGCTTGGAAAGGGGAGGGAGAAGCCCACTCCAGGAGCTGAGCAGACTGAATACATTCTCGCTGGACAGCTGAGAGAATCACCCCTTCCACCATGGACACACTCCTGAGAGAGTGTCCCTTCTGACGCACTCTCAGGAGTAATCGTGGTCTTCTCAGATCTGAACATCGCCATGGGTACCTGTCACCGCTCTTTCCCGACAGGTCCGTGGTCCTCAGGCGGGTGACAGGTCTCGCCGTATTGTCATCAAGGTGATCAAAGCTCTGCCATCTTTACATTGGGTCCAGAGGGTTGGGATTTGGGGGTGTATTTCAGCGGAGGTACAATAGCTTATTGATAAAGGCTGCCCTGCTTCTGAATGAGTCTTGAAGCTCCATTTCAGAGGAAATCGCCTCTTCTCAGGGTATTTATTATGCTGTGTGTGCCACCTGGAGGCCACTGTCTTAAATGCAGCCTCAGGTCCAGCCCCAGCCTGTTTTCTCCCTCATTTTTTTCACGTCAAACAAGAGACTTAAAAAAAAAATAAAAATCTGCCTATGCCGATAAGTAGACTTCATTTTGTTTCTACCTAATCGAGGTCAGCTCTCTGTGACCCCAAACCCTTCTGACGTGGAGTCCTCCACCGGTGGGAGACTGCCCAACCAGGAAGTTGTTTTAACTCTTCCCAGCCCCTCTCAGTCAAAGGGAAAGAATTTCTCCAGTTGTCTTAAGACTGAAGAAAGATTCTTCAAAAGACAAGGTGGGGCTTCTGGCTTATGTCCCAAACCTACAGGAGCTCTGGGGCCACGGGATCTCTGAGCTGCACTCTGGCTGGTTCTCTGTTTGGGCCCAGAGGCCGGGACTGAAGATTAGTCCACCTCACCCACTTCCTGTGGTCACACCTGTACCACACACCACGGTGGGTGTCCCAAGTGTGGATACCACCTTAGGGGAACCGGTATCAAATATCCTATTGGGGTTATTGCTGTTTGTCTTATTGTGATAAAATATATAGAACAAAATTTGCCACTTTACCCACTTTTAAGTGTATAGTTCAGTGGCATATAGTATATGCCCAAAGCTGTGCGACCATCCACCACTATCCATTTCCAGAGCTTTTCCGTAATTCTCAACAAAAAACTCCATGCCTGTTACATTCCTCTCTTCCCCAGCCCTGGTAACCTCTATTCTATTTTCTGTCTCTCTGAATTTGACTATTCTAGGTGGTGGAATCATCCAGTTTTTGCCCTTTTGTGTCTGACTTAGCGAAATATTTTTAGTTGTGGTGGATTTACGTGGGATTTAGAGGCCCGGATTCCTTTTCTGTTTACTCTGGAGCGGAGTTGGGAAAGAAGTCGGCAACATGAACCTAAACCTTGCCCTTGAGCCACCGCCAGCCCTGGCTGTGCTCTCTGGCTGGGCTGGGCCGGGCCGGGCCGGACTGGGTGAGCCTCTGAACAGTGCTGTGATGCTGAGGAAAGGAGAAGCCAAGGCTCAGATCTCTTCAAACAAACAAGGGCGGGCCTATTGTTTTGGGGGCCCAAGCGAATCAGGCGCTTGGCAGGGATTTCCTGGCCCAAGGATCCTGAAAATGCTGTCTGTCACTGTGAAATCAGATGATTTCAGGGATCTTGTCACTGCAGAGTCTGTGGGTAATTAGAGAATCTGACCAGGGAGATTCTGAGCATCTAGATGTGTTGGTGGGATGGTTTCTTGTGTCTGGGGCCAAGCTGAGGATTCAAAAAGGTGGTGTCTGCACTCCTTTCTTTGCCCATCCTACGGAGAGCTGGGTGTGCACTTGTTTTACCGACCTAACAAAAAGAAACCTCTTATAGAAATGGCTATCGCTATATGTGTAATTTCAGTTATTTTCATATTATGAAACTGCAATTCTGAAAATGCCGCTTCCCGGGGAGAACGGGGATCGGAGCACTGGAGTGAGCCGGCCTAATAGTAACAACTAACGTTTATGAGCATTTAATGGTGTAGAAAGCACTCTTCGTAGACACGATCTCGTTTCTCATCCCAGAGAACACACAGAAGGGAGTTAGTAAGTGGCTCTGGGAAGGGAGACATTACATAGTTTCCAAAAAGTGGTGATCATCTCAGAGCTGTAAATGGGCTTCAAACCTGAGGTACCTCCTTGGCTGGAAAGACAACACAATAGGAGATTTTTTTATTTTTATTTTTATAAAAGCACATTTGACTGGGAATTATTAGTATAGCAGATATAGTAGATACAAGACCTGGGCTCACAACACTGACCTCTAGGTCAAGGGCTTTTAGTGAATAAGTGGAAATATTGAGTTAAATAATGTTCACATTTCTTTGCAGGACTTCTTAGAGCCTTTCTGTAGTGTGCATTATGTTATGCTCACTGTGACTTCCCACGGGGAAGCTAGAGCATATAACGTTTCTCACTCACAGTTGAGTGAGGATAGTGTCCCTAGGCCCAAGGAGAGAGCAGAACCACCAAGGGGTAGGAACAGGGAGATGCAGGGAGTTGGAGATGGAAGCAGAATGGTCTGAAGCCTGGAGCAGAAGAGCAGGAGGGTCTTGGAGTGAGAACAGAATGCGTCTGGAGGCAGATGGTCTAGCGGCAGAGCGTCCCCTGTGCTGTCTGGCTCTTTTCCATCTACCAGGTTGACAGTACTGGGATGCTGGGATGGGGAAACCTGCATACCCTCTGGTTCATGGAGGAGTCCCTCACACTGGCCACTCTCCTTCCCATGGGAAGGCAGACACTGCCCATCCTCTAGCCCTATGGGTGTCTCATTATGAGGAGCCATCAACACAGGCCAGAAGGCCCCTCAGTCACGCTTTTTGTATGACACGTTTATGTGAATGGGGCTTGTCTTATGTAAACATAAAGGTTGTCCAATGTTGCTTTGTAGCCTCTTACGTTAGAGTCATTATGCCCGCTGCAGTTTAGAGAGCTTTCTGTGTGCCAACCACTGTCCTGAGCAGTCTAGAGCAATGTTTTTCATCTGACTCACACACTCAAAAGAAAACCTTTGAGAGAGATTTGATTTTCTTCATTTTACAGGTGAGGAAACCATGTCTTAGCAATGTTAGGTATCTTGTTGATTCTACAGCTACTAAGGTGATATAGCCCAGACCCCAGATGTTAGCCCAAGTAATATAGAGGTTCTGTGCTCAACCATGAGGATTTACTGCTCCATCATATTTGGAAAAGATTGCAAGTTGCCTCACCTTCCCATTCATTCTTTCTGGCGACCTTCCCAGAAGAATCTTTGAAGCCAGGAAGTGTTTCCCATAATCCCTTTCAGTCTGGCACATTCAATGAGATGTAGGCAGACGTTGGCTGTAGCTTCTGGGAACGCTACTTAAAAGTCTACTCTGCTTCAGGACAAACCTTGTTGACCTTCTCCTGCTTCCTCCTAGCTAAAACTTAGAGGTGATGGCTGGAGGACCATTTTGAACCATGAAGTACTTGGGGATGGACATCATTTATGAAGGAGGGTAAGGCAGGGAGATAGAAGTTCATACCAATCATGAAACCAACATACCACTATGGACTGCATAAGTAAATTAGCCTTTATTGTATTCAAACCACTTTCATTTGAGTTTTCCATTCTATGAAGATGAATCTAAGCCTAACAGATCTCCAAGCCGTATTTCAAATTGTGTTTGCTGGTCTTCATTTCCAATTCCCTGTCCCATCACTGAATAATTTCCTCCATCACGCCCTGTTTCCCTTCCACACCCCATTCCCCTGGGAAGCATGTTCCTTCCCTGTCTGACTCCAGTCCTCAGTCCCAGTGACCTTGTCCACACCCACCCAGCCTCTCCCACCCTAAATCCAGCAATTAATACCAGCACCACACATCTGGGCCCTGTGTTCTCAGCACCATTCATAATCATGTTAGGATGTTGTATACTAACGACTGCTTGGGGAGAAGCATGGTTTCATGTAACAGCACTTGCCCTGGTAGGAAAGTAGAGGTGACTCTGCCCTTTTGCAAGCTGCAGGGCTGTAAGGGGAGAAACTCCACGTGAGCCTGAGACCCCCTGACTTGGCCGGTAATGACTTTTTCATTTTATAGGAAGCAGATGAGATTTTAATGGGCTGTGACTGCTGTCTATTTTCTTTAAGCAACATACACTGAGACCCAGATGCCCCTTGCAGGAGCTATGATGCGTAGTCAGAGGAAGGTAAAGTTTGCATTCTTACTTGAACCCTTTCTTTCAGATACCATGTTTTTTTGTTTGTTTTTGTGAATTCTCACCTGAGGATATTTGTTCCATTGATTTTGAGAGAGAGAGAGAGAGAGAGAGAGAGAGAGAGAGAGAGAGAGAGAGAGAGAGAGAGAGAAATGAGAGAAACATATCTGTTAGTTGCCTCCTCCTATTTGGGATCGAACCTGCAACTCAGAAACATGCCTTTGACTGAAATCAACCCTGAGACCCTTCCGTACCAGGGTCAATGCTCTAACCACTTAGCAAAATGGGCCAGGGCACTTCTTTGCTCTTTTATTTCCCCCAATTAATAAGAGGAATCCCAGGCCCTTCTGTGTTGGATAGCACACAATGCCTTCCTGCCCCCACCCTCCAAAGAAAACAAAACCAAAAAAAGAAAAGGATCATTTCTTGATACAATAAAAATTAGGATATTCTCAGCAGAGCTGAGGTGGAGTCTAGACAGGGCAGTGGGGGACTCCTCAGATAGCTGGTATAATTCTACCATCCCACAAAGATACTGATAACTATAGTTTCATGGACCTATACATTTGTTTTATGCTATATATTGTGTTTGTGTTTTATTTAACCCAAGAGGTTAAAAGGGGGAGTGGAGAGAGATCACATCTTCCCACTGGCACTGTCTCCTAGTCATGTTCACCTGTGGACAGCTGTGGAATGCCCCTCACTGCCCCGCCCACCGCCAAGGAAGCAATGCTGCCTCTGGGAAATGGAAGAACCCCATTTCTTCAGAGAAAGGTGTGACGGTAATAATCCATTTTCTGAGCACCTACTCCAGCTGCAGTTGAAGGACTGTTATATATATTTTCTCTTCCAATCCTTACAAAGACCCCACAAGACAGTTTCATTATCCACAGTTATAGATGAGAAAACTGAGGCACAAGGAGTGGAGTATCTTGTAGTTACTAGTAGATACCCAGGTAGAATCATATGCAGGCAGTCTGGATTTTGCTTACTGCCCATTTGACTGGGAAGAAAAGGAAAACTGTTGTGGCTACTCGCTATCTCTGGGTGTCTCACCTTCCCGTTGCATTGAAATAAGAATAAAACATGGCTTGCCAAAGAGGGAAAACGATCCTAATTTTGGATCAGTTGCTCAAGCCAGTTTGATTGTGCCAACAACCAGTCACAAGCTCCTGGTCTTATTCCTACTGACCGCCTGTCCCGTGTGCCAGGAACTGAGAGGTTTCCTCAGACACAGGACTTTTCAGTGCTAAAACGGGGCACGTTCCAGGCAAACTGGGAGGGTTGGTCACCCTAACTGGTCAGAAACAATCTCCCCAGAACAAAGCCCGGATGACAGCTGGTTTGTCGTGAGACATCTGTGAGCCACAAGCCCCCTCAGAGCTCATACCAAGAAACAGGAGATCTGGGTGCTCAGAGCCTGGCGAGGCAGGGGCTGCCTGGAATTGAATTGACTTCCTAATGCAAAAGCCAGAATTAATCCTGACACCTAAGGGGGAAAATGATGGTGGCTAGGAATGGTTTGAATGAGAACTAAATTTCCACTTCTTTATATTGGGCTATAAATCCCTCTTGGACTTCCCATCTGTCTCAACCACATTTAATTCCGCTGGGCACTCTGAGACAGCCATGTAGGCTAGGCAGACAAGGATTTGTGCTCACTGCTACAGTCCCTTGCAGTGGATCAGGGCTCAGGGCACCCACAAATGTCACAGGCTAGTCGGCAGCTGACTTGCAGTTGTTAATAGTGTTCGGCTTTTTGTCGGGAGGGATAGGATCCAGCAGAGGCCATGCGCCTTGCCGCCAGCATTCTTTTTTTCTGGTCAAGTGCTGAATAGGAGAGGCAGACATGGGATTAAGGTGTCGCAGGTGGAAGGGACATGGGAGGAGATGTGTAGCCAGAGGCCAGTGGGGAGAGGGTAGGTGCTAAAGTGGGTAATGGGAACAGGCAGGGGAACAAGGACATAAAAAATGACCACCATGTGACTAATCTTCCTTTATGTTTCTCACTGTATTTGCTTCAATATTCATTCAGATAATACTCACTAAGCTCCTGTGGGGGTTTGTATTCGAGTATGAAGGGACCGCAGTGAGTACCATAGATGGAGTCTGTGGAGTAGCATTCGGGTGGAGGTGGGGAGGCAACGCTACTGGAGAAGCCTACATTCAAATGCCTGGGTCTCACAGTCTTGCTGCCTTTGGTGCTTGTTCATTGTAGACTTTATACCTAGAATGTCAACATGTTACCTTTAAGAATTTGTAAAAAATATATTTTTGAAGCGCATTCTTGAGAAGGGGAATAGTAGAACTGCTCCCTCACCACCTATACTTCTTCCTCAAAGAACATCTCTAATCCAGTCCTTGGACCACCAAGAACAGCCATACAGGTGTTCATAGTGCACCTACATAATTACCTCCAGA
Source organism: Antrozous pallidus (assembly GCA_027563665.1). Classification (NCBI taxonomy): domain Eukaryota; kingdom Metazoa; phylum Chordata; class Mammalia; order Chiroptera; family Vespertilionidae; genus Antrozous; species Antrozous pallidus. The sequence goes on along the minus strand of CM050508.1, from coordinate 59,752,935 downwards.
CCTGCCCACTACTCGGTGATACTCCTGCCCACCAGTAGCTACCTAAAAACAATCATATTCTCATACCCTGCCTTTGAGCTTGGGATGAGGCCTTTGAGGTTGTTCATAGAATGGAGCTTACCCTTCTTAACTTCTACTTCCAAAATCTTGACATGATGCTTTGTTTTTTCTAACATGCAAATTGATCTTATTGCTCTACTAGAGGCCTGGTAGACAAAATTTGTGCACGAAGTCGGGGGAGGGTGCCCAACCTGCATCCTTTCCAATTTGGGACCCCTCATCTTACATTATGACCCAGCACACAGATCAGGCCTGATCACCCCTAACTGCCCTTCCTTGCAGGTCTGCTCTTTCCCGATTCTACTGGGGCCTAAATGGGCAGTCGGACATCCCTCTCACAATCCAGGACTGTTGGCTCCCAACTTCTTGCCTGCCTGCCTGCCCGCCTGATTGCCCCGAACTGCTTCTGCCTGCCAGCCTAATCACCCCTAACCACTCCCCTGCAAGCTTGATCAATGCCTAACTGCTTTCTTGCTGGCCCAATTGTCTCTAACTCCCCTCCCCTGCAGGCTTGGTCATCCTTAATTATCTTCACCTTCAGGCCTGGTCACCCCAACTGCCCTCCCCTGTTGGCCCAGTCACCTCTAATTTCCTTCCCTTGCCAGCCTTGTCACCCCTAATAATTATTCCCTGCTGGCCTGGTCACCTACAACTGCCCTCCCCTGCAGGCCTGTTCCCCCCAAACTGCCCTCCATTGTAGGGCAGGCCTGCCCCCACACAACTGGCCTCCCCTCATGCCTGCCCCCCCCCCACAACTGCCCTCCCCTCATGTTGTCCCCTGCAGGCCTGGTCCTCCCCAACTGTTTTCCCCTGTAGGCCTGGTTACCTCTAACTTCCCTCCCCTGCAGGCTTGGTTGCCTGCAACTGCCCTCACCTGCAGGACTGGTCCCCCCCCCCAACTGTCCTCCCTTGCAGGCCTGGTTGCCCCCAACTGCCTTCTTCTGCCAACCTGGTCACCCATAACTGCCCCTTCTGCAGGCCTGATCACCCCTAACTGCCCTTCCTTGCAGGTCTGCTCTTTCCCAACTGACCTCTCCTGGTGGCCTGATTGCCCACAGCTGCCCTCCCCTGCTGGACAACTTGTGGTGGCCATCTTGTATCCACATGGGGGTGCCATCTTTGACCACATGGGGGTGGCTATCTTGTGTGTTGGAATGATGGTCAATTTGCATATTACCTCTTTATTATATAGGATTCAAACTTCTTGGAGTAGTGGCTTTCAAAGTTTAGTGAAATACATCTTACATTATGACCCAGCACACAGACACACACCTACATACATACTAGTCAATAGCACTAAAACTATCTCATTGATTATTTACACACATTCTCTTTTCTATTGAGGAATCTACAGTGGCTGAGAGTATGATAATGTAGCCAGACGCTGAGTTTCAAACTCAGTTCCCCACTTGCTAGCTGTGTAGCTGTATTAGTTTGTTCTGGCTGCTATAACAAAGTACCACAAACTAGATGGCTTAAAACAACAGCAATTTATTCTGTTTAGTTCTAGAGGCTAGACATCCAAAATCAAGGTGTTGGCAAAGTTGGTTCCTCTGAGGGTTGTGTGGAAGCGTCTGCTCCATGCCCCTCTGCTAGCTTCTGGTGACAGCCAGTAGCCCTTGGTGTTCCTTGACTTGTGGATGCGTCGCTCTGATCTCTGCCTCCATCTCATGGTGTTCTCTTTGTGCTCTGTGTTCCTGTCTTCAGGTGGCCATCTTTTCATAGCATAGCAGTCATATTGGGTTAGGGGCCCACTCTACTCCAGTATGACCTTGTCTCAACCAATGACATCTGCAACAATCCTACTTTCAAATAAAGATACACTCTGAAGTACAGAGCGTTAGTGCCTTAGAGGGTTAGTATCTGTTTTGAGGGGACAGAATTCAACCCATAACAGTGACCGTGGCTATGGCTTTAGTTTCTTCATCTGCAAACTGAAGATAACAATAGTCCCAGCCTCTGAGGATCAGTGTGTTAATAGAGGATGCATAAAACTCTCAGAACAGTGCCTTGAATATAGTGAATAATTTATTATTATTTTATTTTTATATGCTGATTATGAACCACTGGACTGATTTCACATACACATTTTAGAGAACATTGCTTTAAATATACCCAATGCATTGCTGTCATAATAGAATTTCAACTCCCCCACATGGTTTCCAAGGCCTTCATGAAGAATCCCTATTGACCACTTGCCCTCCTGGTGAACTTTTCCATCATCGGAATATGTCACAATCACTCTTGTTCCCACGGCTTTATGCATGCTCTCCTACCATACAGCCCAGTATCTAGAAACTCCCACTTCATTCCTCAGGTCTCAGTCCAAGAGCACCTCTTCCAAGAAGTCTTCCTTGACCACCTATATGGGTGACTGCCCTCCAGTTCTCCCTGCAGAACACTCAGACACTACATTGTTAATGACAGTTATTCCCTAGAAATGGCATCTGACTTGTTAAATACTGTGTACCTAATACCAGCTACAGTGCCTGGAAAATTCTTCATTGCCTACCAATAGTATTTCTTCACCTAACTGAGGCTGATTTTGTTCCAATATCAACAACTCTAGAAGACTAAGGGACATCTAAGGATGAATCATGGTTGTTTTGTTGTACATATGGACACCGATTCATCCAACCAGGAGCTGATCTAGGGATGGTGATGTGACCCACTTCTGGTGCATAAGACATGAGGGAGGATTTGCTGGGACAACGTCTGGGAAATATTTCCAGGAAATTCTAAGCACTCATGTGAGAGGAAAGAGTGCTGGCCTGCCTGGAGGTGAGTGGCGTGGCACCCATCTCTGCAGCCATGAGAGGCACCGGGTCCATGTGAACCTGCCGAAGATGGTAGAACCAAAGTGTAGGTGGATCAGAGTCCTAGGTAATTCTGCTAATCCTTTACATCGGTGGTCGGCAAACTGCAGCTCACGAGCCACATGCGCTTGAGAGCCGCAGTTTGCCTCTCTGTTGACTAATGAATTTGCCGACCACTGCTCTACATCAAGCATGTCAAGCTCAAAGGCTAACACGGGCCAAATAAATGAAGCATGTGGTCTGCAGGCCACGAGTTTGACATGCTTGCTCTACATTAACCTGCCCTAGAACTGCCCTACCAATGGCTTTCTTATAATGAGATAATACTTTTTTCTTACTGTTTACTGCCATTTAGGTGATATTTCTTGCCCATTATAGATGAAAACAACCTAACTGATGCAGACACTCAGTAAATATTCTTGAATGAATAAGTGTTTATAAACTAAACATGCCAAAGGGGAGAAGAGAGAAGAAACTGGAAAGTTGACATCTACCAAGATCCAGGAAGGAGAGGAAACTTTCATGTATATTGCATTATTTAATCTTCACAGCAAACATCACCACAGTTTTACCCATATTAGGAAACTGAAGTTGAGAAATTATGCATCCTGCCCCAAGTCACAGAGTTAATAAGTACTAGAGCTGGGGAATATTTCCTGTTTTATGCAGACTTAGTTCAGTATCTTAGTTGAGACTTTTCACTGACAGTACAGGTTTTTTAAAATTCCTCCCTCTCCCCCCGACCCCCCATTTCCACTGACCATTGAATTTTCACCAGCTAGTGTAGAAGTTAAGCATTCTAATTTTGATCTTATCCTGGTCACTCCTAACTTTTGACCATATTCGTGTTGACTGACTCTCATTAACTTCTGACTCCCATCACTCTCCCCCTTTTCCCCACTAGAATAGGGTATGTCACCCCTCCTCAGAGAGCCAGGCCCAAGGGGCTTTCAAGGGACACTCCCACGCTACTCGGTCTCCCCAGCCCAGTAATGCTGCAGTTTCTCAGGGGCTGCCAGCAGCCCACACTGGTCTGCTGTGTTGGCAGGAAGCCTGGGTGTGGGGAGTGCATCCCACACATCTAATTCCAAAACACATTATTTTCACTGTACCAGGAGGCTTGCGTAGACACATGTAGCCTACAAGTATATTCTCCTAGCAATCTCAGAAACAACAAGCCTCATTCGTTCAGCTTTCTGCAGCCTTCCTCTCCTCCCCTTGGGGGGATGAATGACAGGAACAGAGAGCACAGTCTTTCCTCCACTCGCCAGAAGCCTGCTTCTTGCAGCCAGCATTTCACAGATGAATGCAGTAGAAAATGCTTTAGCCGCATCCAGGGAATTTCAAGTGCTTTCCTCCTGTTTCCAAGGGAAAACAAACAGACAAAAAGTGTCCTTTCTGCAGCAAAATGCCAGGCATTGGCTGAGGAGAGGGCCTTGTGGGCTGGAAACCATATGCCCTCTAGTGGTCATCAGTAGGAAGTCCCAGCCAGATGGTCACTTCTGAGGAAATCAGCCAGCAAAGTGGGAAGACAGAAAGACAGGATGCCTCAGAACACTTAAATAATAAACTTTAATGCTAGAAAGCCACTTAATTTAGAATTTTATTTAAAATGCCAGATTCAAATGAACATCCAGGCTATCCACAGATCCTGGCAGGTTTTATTGACGCTCCTGGCACTGACCGCACAGCTTACGTGGACTTGGATGGGTTCCTGGAGCAAGGATGCTGAGCTAGAGGAAACCCACCTGCCAGAATTCCTCCTGGGGAGGGAAGGCTGTTTCTGATGGGGAAATATTGCTGGTTCTGGCTGGACCTTGGGGAGAAGTTGTTTTTTTACTGCAGCCTGAGAAGGGGGAAATGAAAGGGATGAATGAGAAAGTGAGAAAGTCAGAAGAGGGAAGCCGCAGTGTGCGAGTTCTCCCAGTGCCTGG